>JAVANC010000008.1:382801-1742801 GCA_033319125.1 Parnassius glacialis
TATAATTATAGGCAATCTCAGCATGCGTTGTGTTACAAAAAGTTAAACAACCAACCAAACAACAATTGACCAACAGTGGTAGAGCCACGCGGCAGCTTTTGCTGTCGCACGGATGGGCCGGCTCGAACCGGGGTGGTACCCACGACCTCACAGAATACCAGCGTGAAGTAGAGGTTTACCTCTGCGTTTCGCTTGGTGAGTGCAGGTGGCCGGAGGCCCTTTTCCAGTAAGGAAATGAGGCATTCCAACTTAGTCCTCACGGGTGACAACGCATCTGCATTTTGATTCGCAAACGAGGATAGATGTAGATGTCTATGGGCCGCAGCAGCCACTTACCATCGGGTGGACTGTGTGCTCGTTTTCACCCGCATCCTATATAAAAAAAAAACAAATTTAAAAAATTATGTTAATTAAAAACAAAAAGAAAATAAATAAAAGCTAATTTGTACATCTGCAGTTTAACGTACGTCAACATGCTTAAATTTGGTCATAAATTGAGTGAGGGTATCATAGTAAATATCAAGGTCGGGTATATTTTTGATGAGTTTGTTGTACCGACGAGATATACGGATCACTGGGGAGTCACGACGCAAGTTTGTCCTACAAAATTTATTCTTAAAAAGAATGCACGGATATTTTGGTATTCTGGATGGTACGTTACATTGGAATTTGGACAATAAAGGGGCACAGTCTATGTGTATATTTTTAATTTTTGTAGGAGTGACATGTCTAAGTGATTTTGGCGTAAGGCAAGGGGCTCTAGTTGAAAATGCTTAATTTTTTCACTATTGGTTTTGATATTTCCTGGAATACCAAAACGGTAGGTTAAGCTACGAATTACTTTCTTCTGAACTTTTTCGATCTTGTCTATGTAAGTTTTATAAGTAGAGCACCATACTGTGCTGCAGTACTCGGGCTTGCTCCTTACAAAACTGTTGTAAAGCTGAATGACAGTTGCTGGTTTTTTAAAATCCCTTGAGTTTCTCAATATAAAGCCTAGTGACCTATTTGCTTCCCTCACTATCTAGTCAAAATGGACCGAAAACTTCAAATTGCTATCCATTATGACACCAAGATCTCGAATAGTAGTCACTTCTTCCAACTTTGTGCCTGCTATTGTGTATTTTGACTGAAAATTATTACGTTTTCTGCTGTACTTAATGTGACAGCATTTCGCAGCATTTAGGAACATTTTATTATTGTTACACCATACCTGAAGATTATTAATGTCTTCCTGGAGATGTTTTTTTTATATAGGAAAAGGGTGACAAACGAGCACACAGTCCACCTGATGGTAAGTGGCTGCTGCGGCCCATAGACATCTACATCTATCCTCTATTAAAAATCAAAATTCAGATGCGTTGTCACCCGTGAGGACTAAGATGGAATGCCTCATTTCCAGTAAAAAGGGTCTCCGGCCACCTACACTCACCAAGCGAAACGCAGAGGTAAACCTCTACTTCACGCTGGTTTTCTGTGAGGTCGTGGTACCACCCCGGTTCGAGCCGGCCAATCCGTGCGACAGCAAAGCTGCCGCGTGGCTCTACCACTGTTAAAAAAGATGTTGGGCATCTGAAGCTGTTGATTCCGTTTTCGTGATTTTTAGGTCCTCAGCAAAAAGATGTACATTGCTTTGGTTAATCACACGTGTTATGTCATTGACAAAAATGTTAAAGAACAACAGTCCTAAAATCGAGCCCTGGGGTACTCCTGAAAATGCTTCCAACAGCCTCGATTGTTCGCCATCAATTACCACCTTGGAAAAGCTATTTAAAGGGTAAGATTTACACCATTCCAGTAGGAAATAAATATAATTTATGAATCAAGATGCTGTGGTTCACTTTGTCAAAGGCTTTCGAAAAATCTGTATAGATGGCGTCAACTTGTAAGGTTTGATCTACTTTTTCTTTCATATCAGAAGTGAACAAAATAAGGTTAGTGTTGGTTGAGCTTGTTGACATAAAACGATGCTGATTTTCGATAATTTATTTTTGAGTATGCCGATAAATTGCAGAGTGAACTAATGACTCAAATACTTTTGATACTGCTGACAAGGTAGATATTGGACGGTAGTTAACTACTAAGTCTTTTGCTCCATTCTTAAATATAGGTACTACTCTAGCTAAAAAAAGCAAGAAAAAAAGCATAAAGTCAAAACTGAAGACCGAATGTGGCAGTATCGTCGCCGGGACACCTGAGATTTTGAGTGATATTGAGAGATTCTATGGGCAGCTGTACACGTATCCAACTGCAGAGAGGTGTAAGACAGGGTAACATTATATCCCCGAAACTCTTCACCGCTCCATTGGAAGACGTTTTCAAGCTATTGGACTGGAAAGTATGCAGTATTAACATCAATGGCGAGTACATCACTCACTGATTTGCTGACGATATAGTTCTTATGGCAGAATCGTTGGAGGACCTAAGCACTATGCTCAATGACTTCAATAGTGTGTCCCAACGAATAGGTCTAAAGATGAACATGGACAACACAAAGATCATGTTTAATGTCTATGTCACACCTATGCCGGTAGTTGTTGGGAGCACTAAGCTCGAAGTTGTTGACGAGTATGTTTACCTGGGACAAATAGTCCGACTAGGTAAGTCCAACTTCGAACGAAAGGTCAATCGACGGATTCAACTCGGCGGGGCAGCGTTCGGGAAACTACGACACATCTTCTCGTTAGACATACCTCAAAACCTGAAACCGAAATTTTACAACCGGTGCGTGTTGCCAGTGATGATTTACGGATCTGAGACGTGTTCCTTCACTGCTGGCCGTATGAGGAAGCTCAAGGTTGCTCAGCGAGCTAAGGAGAGGGCTATGCTCGGGGTGTCTCTGCGTGATAAACTTAGAAATGAGGATATCTGCAGTAGAACCAGAGTAACAGACATAGCCCAACGGATTAGTAAACTGAAGTAGCAGTGGGCCAGCCATATAGCTCGAAGAATCGACAACCGATGAGGAAGAAAGGTTCTCGAGTGGCAGCCTCGTACCGGTAGGCGAAGTGTAGGGCGACCCCCCACGAGGTGGAGTGACGATCTGGTGAGACATGCAGGAAGTCAATGGTTGCAGGTGGCCCAGGACCGTGCTTTGTGGCATTCCCTGGGGGAGGCCTATGTTCAGCAGTAGACTTGTGAAGGGCTGTAATGATGATGATGATGATTATTATTTATTTTAGTTTTTATGGTTAGATAAGATAAGATATTTATTTGTAGAAACATGAGTATACATACACAGCATGCAGGTTGTTTGGAAAGGATCGTATGCAATTATTGAAAAAAAATTGTTTTGCATGTACATAATTTAACCTTGTGTGCGTATTGGATTTCCTGTAAGCCACAAGAGTTTATGAATTAAACAAATACATAAAAAAATAACCAATAGATGCGTTATTACCCCTGAGGATATAGAATGCCTCGTTACCAATAAATTTTTTCTGCGTTTAGAGTTACTCACTTTTTACGAAATATATTACTCGTAGTATGTTGATATTTTGCGCTGATATTTTTAACATACTTCAAATAAGGAGGTTCACAATTTAAATATATGTTATGTTTGATCATGAGGTCCCGGTGGAAAAATTCAATAACTTTGCTTCTACTTGAATTTCAACGCAGGTCTGCTAGTTGATGTATAAAATATTGAACATGTAGACGTGAATATTTTGTAAATTATTGGGATATTGTAGTTTTTAAGTTTCTAAAGGAAAAAATATTTCTATAAATTCAAACTTTTCTGCCTAAACAACGTGAGAACCGCAGTTCAAGAAAACCTTTTTATTTCGAACGTGATCTGATTCCAAACACTCAAGAACAACTTCATACTGAAGTGTACACAACAAAGATATACAACTCAGTTGAGCTAAGTTTACAGTTGGTGCGGTTGACGTAACAACAAAAATAATCCAAGAACTAAACCAATACGAGAGGAAAATTAAGATATAATTATCGGTAAACGAGATGCAAACCGTACTAACGCGACGGTATGATCGGGGCGTTGAGAGCGGGGAAAAGGAGGGTTCTCGCATTGCAGTAACGTGCGAACTTAACTCAACAGAGATATAACTATAAAATTGAAGTGATTGTGTACCGTGTTGTGCCGTCTGCCAAGCGTGGCAACTATGGCAATATAGGCAGTTGTGGAGGTGGTGGTGGAAGTGACAAGCTACCGCACATTCCATCTGATGGTAAGTAGCTACAACTGCCCATGGATTTTCTAAACAAATGCAAAAGAACAAGGTCACAGAAGAATTTTTATGGTATAAATCTAATATTATGGATTTAATACAGAGATACAAACTTTTTTTGATATAGATTATAAATAATACATATTGAAAGACACTGTTTTATTTAATTACCACTGGTTCGAAAACCTCTGTTCTGGGAAGAATCAGCAAAAAACCCGGCGGGACTTATTTTTTAAATAACAGCTTACAATCATGTATGTTACCCAATCAACCAAAGAAAACAAATTAGAAATAGCTTGGTAGCGATCACTTTATTCCTAGGGGTTATTATCATCCATAAATTCTTTAATATTATAATAACCCTTTTTATACAAACTTTGTTAAATAAATTAGTATAGGAAGTAATATATAAATAATAAATTGTGGGTTATAGAAACCACCCCAGCCATTTCTGAGAGTCGACCTGAATACTTTATTTTCCACATTGAGTGAAATACATTTGGAATTGATCAACCTGGTTTCATAGTGTCGTAGTGATCGCAATTCAGAGGCGACCTTTTTATTTTGTACGTGATACGCTTGCAAATGCTTTGCTACAACATTTGGTACTCAAGAAACTACGCAGTTGAGGCTGAAGAAAACCTGTTGTGGGTCATTATGCGACGGGAATTGAAGCGATTCTGCCGCTTGGGAGACCTTATAATAAAAATTTCAATGCCTTGATGACTTACAGCACACTTGGAGCGCACAAACGGATAGACTTTTTGTATCTTAGAAGCCGGTTGGCTTAATTTTAATGTTACACATTAAATAAAACTAAATGCCACGAACAATTTAAGGGTCTATCGAAATTAAAAGAAAGCTGAAATCATAACACTAGTACTGCATCCTAGATTCAATACAAATTGCTGAACCCTATCATCTAATTAAAATCCCAAAATTATTAAATTTAATTCCAAACCCAAATATACAAGACTACACGTTAAGCTCAATCTGTACATTCAACTGATGGTATGCCAAATTACCTATGGCATCAGGAGGCCTCCAGCTCGCGACTATTTGTGCTCTTACGCTAAGAACTCATGGATCAATATTTACTCACACCCGCTTCTGTAGAGGGTCCGTGACATATGAAGAATGTAAGAAATGTAGGTTTACTGGGTGGAAGAATTAATTTTCTGACAAGGTGTGTATCGGGGTTAGAACCTTCCCCTTACCTATTCCTTTCGAAAAATAGCAGTGCTTGCACTGCTATTTTGATATTCAAGTTTCACACAATATTCTCAAATGACAAAACACATATTTTATTCTTAATTGTAACACAGAAATAGCCAGTTACCAAAAGCGGAAAGTTATACAAGCTAAGTTATAATATGCTCAGACCAACCCAGAAAGAAAACGGAGCACTGCGCACATTTCAATTGGTGCAAAAAACAAACCCAAACTATGCTCAACTCATTACAAAAACACGCACTCACGTACACATGCATCTCAAATCATTTGCAACTTACACCGTGGTTTCAATAAGTAATAGCATATGTGTGCGTTCAGCAGTGAAATTTTATATGCCGTTAAAGAAAGAAAGAAGAAAAGGAATATGTGTGTGTAAGTGCATGTTTAAAAGTTGAGCATGGTTTCGGCTTCATTGAAATGCACGCAGCGATCCGTCTTACTTTTTTTGTTAGTCTGAGACTATAGTAAACACTACTTTTGTCTTTAAAACCTACAACCTTAACTCCTTACTTAACATTGAAATATGTCTTTGAATAAATATTTCAAATGATAACATACGAAGATATTCTGCTTATGAAAAATCTCCAAGGACGCTTTTAGTTGCTATTCATTCGTACATATTTGCGACGAATGGAGTAAAGACTGTCTGAGGCTTTACATAATGGCCTACTCTCGAGGTATTTACATTTGACATGAAATAAGAAAGGTCTTCATTCATTTTAGCCGAAGTAAAACAACACTGAGAGAAAATGAAACATTCGATGTAATATCACACATCAGTGATATAAACGTAAAAATAATCGAATGGCAGATTCGAACCCACAATCTTATGTGTTCGCGGTCCGCACTCTGACATTAGACTACTGTCGCTTACTATATACTGTATTCTATCTCATTATCTACATCCTAAAGATGTATGCGTTTGTCTCTTTTAGTATCATTTTTCGTTTCAGATACTAATGAAGTTTTTACTTCAATAAACAGTATATATTAAGCCAACTTCAAAAAAGAGGAGGTTTTAGACGATATCTTTACCAAATATGAACCAATATTATACTATATTTTTAAATTATTCCATCTCTATGGATGGAATTAAGCGATGAAGATTATAATTTAATTAAGATGACCTTCTAATTATATTACCTTAGCTTTCAATATTGATTATACCA
This sequence comes from Parnassius glacialis, assembly GCA_033319125.1. Taxonomy (NCBI): domain Eukaryota; kingdom Metazoa; phylum Arthropoda; class Insecta; order Lepidoptera; family Papilionidae; genus Parnassius; species Parnassius glacialis. The sequence goes on from JAVANC010000008.1 coordinate 389,394, forward strand.
CGCGAAATGGTTAAACAGTTAAAATTCTAATAATAAGTTATAACGTTCTCGACGAAAACTAAATAGAATGAAATAAATTCCACATAATTAATGGGAAATAGGTTTTTTTTAAGTCGGTTTCTATTTCTTATTAAAAGCTTAATTATCTTTTATAGGTTAATAATATTAACTTGTTAATAATGTTAACAGATTAAGCGTAGTCAATAGAAATAAATTAAAATAAAAAGAACTTTTTTTAAAACAAGCTTTTATATAAATGCGCTAAAAAGAAAAAATAAAATTTTCCTTTAAAACATTTACTATCAACTGATAACGTCATTACACAATTTATATGATATAAAAGCTTGAATGATAAGCCCGTGGCCACTGCCCATGCGGTCGGAGCTAAGTTCTGCAAGACCCACCGCAGAAGAAGACAGAAACTCTCCGATCACACTCTTAATCTCATGGCTGTTAGACGGGAAATGAAGCTGCAGTCTCCAACAGATTTGATAGCATACAGGCAACTGAAAGGACAGATTTCCAAATGCATGCGGCGGGACTTACACAACTTCAATACAGCTTGTATTGAAGAAGCGATCGAGCGGAACCAAGGCTCCAAAGTCTTTGCCAGAGATTTTTCTGCTAGAAAGAGCCAACTGTCAAAGCTGAAGACCGAGTGTTGCAGCATCGTTTCCGGGACACCTGAGATTTTGAGTAAGATTGTGAGGTTCTATGGGCAGCTGTACACGTCATCGTTGGAGCCACACGCAAGTGTGAGTAACGATCCAAGATCAAGTCTTATCCGACACTATTCCGATGATATTCCAGACGTTAGTCTGAGCGAAATTAGAATGGCACTCCAGCACCTTAAAATGGCAAGGCCCCAGGCGAAGATGGAATTACAGCGGAGCTTCCGAAAGCGGGTCAGAAAACGGTACTTGAAGTCCTTCAGAAGCTCTTTAATTCCGTCCTCCATGGTGACACTACACCGGAGGCGTGGAGCAGAAGTGAGTGGTATTACTCTTCAAGAAGGGTGACAACGCTCTCTTGAAGAACTACAGACCGATTTCCCTTCTGAGCCGCGTCTACGTGCTAATTTCGAGAGTCATTGCGAATCGCCTCGCGCATACTTGACGACTTCCAGCCTCCCGAACAAGCCGGTTTCCGAAAGGGCTTTAGCACCATAGACCACATACATACCCTTCGAAAAGTTGCACAGAAATCCTAGGAGTACAATTTGCCACTGTGTTTGGCGTATGTGGCCTAGGAGAAAGCCTTTGATTCCGTCGAAATTTGGGCGGTGCTGCAGTCCCTTCAGCGGTGCCAAGTTGAGAGTTGGTATATCGAAGTGCTGAAGTGTTTGCATAGAGTAACGATAGATATCCGAGTACAGAACCAGAGTACGAAACCTATCCAACTACAGAGAGGTTTAAGACAGGGTGACGTTATATCCCCGAAACTCTTCACTGCTGCATTGAAAGACATTTTCAAGCTTTTGGACTGGAAAGGATACGGTACTAATATCAATGGCGAGTACATCACTCACCTTCAATTTACAGACGATATAGTCCTTATGGCAGAATTGCTGGAGGACCTAAGTACTATTCTCAATGACCTCAAAAGTACATCCTAACGGATAGGTCTTACGATTTTTTTATAAGAGAGGGGTGCAAACGAGAATGCGGTTCACCTTATGGTAAGGGACTACCGCCGCCCATGAATAACTGCAACACAAGGGGAATTGCAGATGCGTTACTGGCCTTTGAAAAAGGAGTAGGCTCTTTTCCTAAAGGTCTCTACGTCGTATCGGTTCGGAAAATCGCTGGTGGTAATTGATTCAAAAAGGAAGTTGTGCGAGGAAGAAAACATATTTTAAATTGCACAGTGGTGGACCGCCAATCATCAGGATGGTGTGGATGATATCGGGAACTCTGCCGCAATATTCGTTCGTGAAATTTGGCGACTGGAATTAATCCGAATAATTCCTCAGAGCACTCCCCAAGGTAAATGCGAAAGAAAATGCAAAGGGACTCAACATCTCTTTGCAGCGCCAATGAATCGAGCTGATTGAAAAGGACTCGGTCGTCGACAATTCAAACCGCTCTGCGCTGGATGCGGTCAAGTGGAAGAAGCTGGCCCTGGGGAGCCAGCTCAGAGATGTGAACAGTATTTCATGTGAGGCTGAACGTGGTAGGCGTTGTGTCTGCATGAAATACTGTCCCGCTCTGCTGAGCACGCCAAGCATTTTAGAGGTCAACTTGGCCTTCTTTTCCAAATGACCACGAAACTGCACGTCACTGTCGACGACGAGTATTACGATACTGGCTGAGGAAACTAGGGGAATGCCTTGAAACTGGGGAGATAAGACAAAGGGGTTCTTTTTAGCGGTAAACATATAATTGCGTCTTCCGAGGATTAATCTAGACTAGATTAAGTCGACCACAATCCGAGATTTTGTTCAGCAAAGATTCGACTTATGACACAAGTTCGTTTCGGTACTCGGCGAGGTTTTTCCGAGAAATATTGGCACGGCCGGTGTATAGAGCATCACCAGTGCTGTCATTCACATAGTAATGAATGCTACCGGTTTGCAACATATCATTGATATGCAGAAAAATGCGTTGGTGCTAGCACGTAGCCTTGTGAAACACCAGCGTTAATAGGCTTGTAGTCGGAGCATGCACCGTCTACAACGACCTTGATGTTCCGATTTTTGGGGAGGGAGCTTCGAATGAAGCGCTTTATGCCGAACCCGATCGAAGGCCTTCGCGATGTCGAAACTAACGGCCATTGCCTTCCCCTTGGCTCTACTGCCTCCGCCCATCTATGAGTTAGGTAGACCAGAAGATCACCAGATGATCGACCATGACGAAAACCGTATTGGCAGTCACTAATTAGCTGGTGATCCTCAAGGTGCCGTATCAGATGGCAGTTTATAATGGATTCCATTATTTTAGAGAACAAGGAGGTGATGGCGATAGGCCTGTAGTTGGACGTGTCTGAGCGGTCGCTATTTTTAGGATCAAGTGAACAAAAACTATATTCCATGATTTTGGGACTATGCCTAGGGAATAGGAGTACCGGAAAAGATACCTTATAACCGGTGCCAGCTCGGGAGCACACGTCCTCAGCACAATTCGGGGATTCCGTCAGGCCCACACGACTAATGAATGTGTCAGGGAGAGGAGTGCGTTGCGAACCGGTACGAAGCACTGTAAGTGCTTCATGCCACGGCACACCGCGGGGTGGTCAACGGTGTGTTCCCCCCGTGATCAAGAGTAGAGTTGGATGCAAAAAGAGAGCTTAAAAGGTCGGCTTTCTCTTTTTTGCGGCGTAAGTCGTCACACCTGTGCAGAGTTGGTAGTGATGGCTTCCAGAAATTCCCTTGGAAAGCCTTGGCGAAGGACCACAATGCACGGATTTTCGAAGAAAGGTGAACTAGTTATTCGCCAATTCTGCCTATGTGCTCAGACTTTGCCTTGGCAATAACCCTTTTGAAGGAGCTGGAGGTAAAGTTATACTTCGTTTTAAGCATGCTGGTGTTTGTATCCTGAGCCGTTGAAGCCTCAGCCCAGGCCTGATAACACTATTTTTTATATTATAGGATAGGGTGATAAACGAGCACACAGTCCACCTAATGATAAGTGGTTACTGTGGCCCATAGACATCTACATCTAGCCTCGATTAAGAATTAAATGCAGATGCGTTGTCACCCGTGAGGACTAAGATAGAATGCCTCTTTTCCAGTAAAATGGGTGTCCGTTTCTCTATACTTACCATACAAAACACAGCTGTGTTAAGCTGCTATTTTACTCTGGTGTTCTGTGAGAGCGTGGTCCTTCCCCGGTCGAGCCGACCCATTCGTGCTAGATACTCCTGCTTACTGCTTAATGCAGTCTTACAGGATCGACCAAACCAAGGACGAGATCTGCCTCCAATGGGTACTACAGATGATGGAATAAATAGTTCCATTCCCTGTAGCACCACATCAGTGACAGAGTCAGCAACAGTGCTGGGATCATCCGTCGAGAAGCAAACCCAGGGTAAGATTCAAAGAAAGACCGCATTTCGTCCCAATCCGCCGGCCTGTAATGCCAAACACGGCGGCAACCTGCAGAACGCAACCACGAGGGGAGCATGAGGGGCACCCAACTCCGGATCAGACAATGTTCCGAAGAGCCGAGAGAGCCATCGACGGAAACCTGATATCCGTCCGGATGAGAGGTCAGCAGAAGGTCCAACAGGGAAGTTGATGATCCTCCAAATCTGGAATCCGCGTCGGCGAAGTAACCATTTGTGTCAGACCATATGCAAAACCAAAGTAATAAACAGATCTCCTCGCATGATCGGTAAACGTGAACCAAGCCATTCAGCGCGGTGGGCTTTAAAATCGCTAAGTACCACGATTTTTTTTTGCATCATATCTGACTGATAGAGAGATGAAAGTTGTATTGAACGGTATTTGCTCAAGTCCTTATGCTGCATCGTCTGGAATCCCGCAAGGATCCCATTTGGGGCCCTATCTCTTCACATTATTTATGAATGATATTGAACAGTGTTTCCAAAACTCTGAAGCACACTTATTTGCTGATGACCTTAAAGCTATTAAAATGATAAGGAATCAGGGGGACATCTTGCTGTTCCAAAGTGATCTGGATAGGCTTGCAGATTGGTGTGACCGAAACAAAATATCTTTAAATATAAAAAAATGCAAACATATCAGATTCACCAGAAACAGAGGGATCGTCAATTCTAGATATAGTATATGTAATGAATTGCTTGAAGAAGTTCATGTAATTAAAGACCTAGGCATTCAGATGGATCCAAAACTTAAATTTGATTTACATATAAATGACTGTGTACTAAAAGCATCAAAGATGCTTGGGTTTGTGCTAAGGGAGAGTAGGTATTTTAAAAAACCAGCCACAAAAATAATATTGTACAACTCATTAGTAAGAAGTCACTTGGAGTATTGCAGTGTAGTTTGGTCACCTAGTTACAGAATACATATAGACCGCATTGAAAAAGTACAAAAAAGGTTTCTGTGGCACTTGACTCGTAGCTGTAATATGGCCAGGACGCTCAAGTCATATGAGGAAAGACTGTCTCATTTTAAGATCCCATCATTGGAAACGAGAAGAAAAATTATTGATTTATTGTTCTTAAAGAAATTAGTGACTGGATTTTTGGACTGTCCCGATCTTCTTAGTAAGATAAATTTTAATGTACCGCATCGATTGCCTAGATCCTGTAATAGCAAATTATTTGTTGCACCTCAAGGTCGAACCAATTTAAGATAACATTGTTCCTTAACGAGAATGTTTGCATTATATAAAGAATACCAAAGCAGAATAGATCTATTCTCAACCTCGATGGCTGGCATCAAAAAAGTAGTTATCTGCGATTAAGGATATGTTCTAATAGAAGTTTCTTCATTATTAATTTAAATTAAAATTTTATTAGAGTTAAATTGTACCTATGTACTGTTGTAAAATCAACGTAATGTCTCTTTTTTTATGCATGTGGTGCCCTCCTATAAGTAATGGGACATTTAGTTTTAATAATTGTGATGTCATTCCATATGTATGTAACAGTGTACTCATTGTTGTGAGAGCCTAATAAAATAAATAAATAAATAAATCTCTGCGTATGGGACCTGTTGTAGCAAGTAATCTGTAGCCATTTGGACGTGGTCGATGAGTCGGTCGGTTGTAGATTTGTATGTATAACTTTATTTTAATAGTGACGTAGAGATCGAACCTAGACTACTTGTGAACTGTAAAACTACAGTGAACGCTTAGTCCAAGGCTACAAAATATCGTATTGAATCATTATTAAAATCGTTTCGGGAAAATCGCTCTTATCAATAATATGTTGGAAAAAGGTTCGATATTCCTCGGGGTGGAATTACAAGCGTCGGAGATTAATGGTACACTCTCACAAGTTTATGTTGTTGATATGGATTTAAGAACTCTCGATAAATAACCAGAAGTGATTCAGCGTATCATTATTGAAACGATTCATTGAATACTTCATAATTTAAAAAAAGAAACATTTTTTTTACTAATACAAGCCAGTGTTTGATTACAATACCATGTGGTGGTCAGTGGTGATGAAGCCTTTTCACTCCTGCCATAATACTTGGCTTATAATCGGATAGAAAGACAGATGCTGGTACATTGTCACACACACTTTTCGTGTTACGAAAGGCGAAGCAATCCATCTGGTTCGAATATTTGGAACATCAGCAACAAATTCCGCCAACCGACTGCTTATTCGATGGTGGTAAGGAGGGAGGAATCTAATCATGTAATTTGTGAGAAAACTCTCCGGAATCTTATGGAACATATAGAGTCTGGCTTCTCTGCACCTGTGCATGAGGCTGACATTATTGATTGCAAACAAATTAAGGTTATCGGTCACTCCAGTGAGTCCGACATTGCTAGGTGGTAATTTGCTACATAATATATGGCAGCATATATTCCCGTGTAGTGGCGGGTAAGAAAACCCACTACCGTTCATCCCGTGGATGTCGTAAGAGGCGACAGAGGGAAACTGAGACAGAAGATGGGCAGCAGCATCTTTCTGATAACAACAAAACAACAATAAAAAAACAGCGCTTGCCAACCCGCTCGCCAAGCGTGGAAACTATGGAAATACACCTCCCATTAGCAATGACACCAATAAACGGCTCCCAGTCCCCGGCGACCCCGCTATTCCTGGCTACGGTTGCGACCACGATTACGGCGGGTCAGGGGGTGCGAAGAATCTCCGGGGGAGTTTCGGTTGCTGCGGCCGGGGCTGCTACTGAGAATTTCTCGACAGAAAAACCTAATAACTGATTTCGGCCCGACCCGGAATTTGAACCCGGGACCTCATGGTCAGAACTCGCACAAATCGATATCCTGAATCGCGCATAACCTATACAAAGACACTTAGTTTCCTTCCAGCAGTATAGTGCTGTAGGGCGAATGGGTGGGCTTAATCGTAGAAGGACCACATTGCACAGAATATCAGCTTGAAATAGCAGCATAATGCTGCTATATTAGAATGTTGACTGCAGTGAATTCGAGACCCTTTTTACTGGTTATGAGTCATTCTATCCCAATCCTCAGGGATGACAACGCATCTGCATTTTGATTCTTAATCAACGATAGATGTAATGCACAACATGCATTTATCATCAAGTGGGCTTCGCTTTAGTTACCCTTGCTTCAATAAAAAGTTATGTGTGCGTCCAGCCGTGAACTTTAACCGGATGATATATAAATTAAGGACAAAAATGTGGATGAGTACACGTCAAGAATGAGAGCATGGTTTTGGTATCAAATCAAACGTATATTCACAATAAGCAAGGAGCCTTATACGTTGGGGAGCCACGCTGCAGCTACTTTAAGTCCGTATTAATAAACGTTACTAAGCTTTAGTACACGCACTTGAGTACAATCTTGACATTATGATCTTATTAATAAATATATCTCAAGATGCGGTTTAGGTTTATGATATCAACTGAGTGCCACACAGATAATAAACGAAACTGGGCTCTCAAGTGTGTGTACTTGAGTGCATGTCACAGAACAGTGTTCTTAAGTGCAGTGTTATGAAATACTGTTTTTATGTAAGTAACGATCTTGATATGCCGATATCGTAATGAGGGCGTATCAAAATGTAAAAAAATGATAACGCACTTGAGTTCATCGTTGAGTAACATTTATTAATACGGGCCCAAGATTGTAGCACGAATGGGTCGGCTCGACCTAGGTAGGACCAACATGTCACAAAATGGCAGCGTAAAATAAGTTCGTTCTCCACGAAAACTCAATGCTGCTATGTTTCGTATGGTGAGTGTAGAGAACCGGACACCCTTGTTACTGGAAATGAGGCATTCCATCTTAGTCTTTAGGGGTGACAATGTATCTGAATTTTGATTATTAATTGAAGACAGATATAGGTAGCTGTGGGCCATAGCATCCGCTTACGAGCATGTAGACCGTGTGCTCTTTTATCAGCCTAATCTAACATATAAATATTTATTTTTGTTTGTTCGTATTTTATGTTCTGCCATACAGTTCATCAGATGGCGGTAAAACTTTGTCAAATTATTGCTTGCACTTGCGCCAAGGTTATAGGTGTAGTACAATTAACTTACAGTAGGTGGCGCGCGTATTGCAACAAATTTATTTTAAATTTACATATCATTCAATTTCAACGAATGTATTAGTATTTATAAATCTATACATATAATAAAACTGTAAATAGCAGATGTCTGTACATTTTATATTTTTGTAATAAAAGTGATTGAGGGGTACTAAAAATAAGTAATTAAATACATTTCTACCATTTTTAGAATTTTCTGTCTGTCTGTCTGTCTGTCTGTCTGTCTGTTTGTTTGTTAACGTATCACGTTTAAAGTACTAATTTATATCATAAGAATTGTTAAGGAAATTATAAAGTGTACCTTCGGGTTACGTTTAGTCTTTATTTCATTAAAATCGGTTCTTTCCATCAAAAGTTATGATAAATATTCTGAACTATGGGTAGGGAATCTGCTCAACGGTGGCTTTGAGTCATCAAGTTGATGTTAGCAGCGCCATCTCTCTTTAAATATATACATATAATAAAAATGATGATAACAACATGTTGTGTCTCTTTCTGTACATTGTATATATATTTTGGTGACTAAAATCATTACGAGGAACTAAAAATAATTAATAAGTAATTTTTTATAATTTTTAGAATTATCTGTCTGTCTGTTTTTATATGATCGCATCACGTCTAAACATCTTTTTTTTCAAAGAAATCGTTAAGAAAATCATAAAGCGTATCTTCGAGTTACATTTAAGCTTTGTTTTATTAAAATTGTTTAATTCTTTCGAAAGTAATCATTAATATTTTGAAATGTAGATTCGAATTTGTTCAATGGCGCCATAAAATCTCAGAAATAGTAATTGTGTGTAAAAAAAAACGTTCCATAATAATTAATATATATTTTATACTTAAAACATAAAAAGAGATTTAAAAAAGGATGTTTTCTCACACAACACAAAGGACGTAATAGATGGAGCTGTACAAATTACAACCTTTTCTGATTTGCTGTGTTGAGATTTTTCGCTGATGAATCGTATGAAGAAATTTGTATCTATCGAAGCCATACAACGGAACCCGACCAAAAATAACAAAATTGCAACGAAATGTCGTGATATTGTATTTATAATATACGCAAAATCAGTACTGCCATTTAAGCACTTTGGGAATTAGATTTAGCGCTTTTTTAGAATGTATAGCGCGCATTTCGAAATTTTAGCACCTAGCACTTCATCCAGCGCTTTTTGGTGTATTTAGCACACATTTCAAAATTGTAGCGACTAGCGGGTCATTAACTCTTTTATAGCAGCACTGTTAGTCCACATTACCGATAATAATAATAATGACCTTTATTATTTTTTTCCACAAATAGTACATTGCAGTTTATCTTTTTCAAACATATTTTTTCCACAAAACAAAGAGCATGGGAGACGAGTCCAAACTAGGATACCCTGTGCTATGGATCTCCCGGCTTCCCCTTTAGGATGATCAACTTGATTTTTTTACCGACGACTATAACCACTCACACGTCCATGGATACTACGGTATCCAAAATTCCAAAATAAAAGTAGCATTGTTGTTCTGGATACTATAGTATCCATAGCGTCAAATTTTATAAAACTGACATCTAGGGGCCATATGCGGTTATTTTTGTGAGTTTTGGTTATGGAATCGATAGCTGACGAACTATTTTACGTATTAAATAAGAGATGGCAGTGTAACAAACTTTGACGAATGAACAAATAATTATCTAACTTCAGTGCTTCAGTCGCCTTTACACTCGGTATTTTGTGTTTTTGTAGTGTCGTAAGTCATTTAGTTTTATGTAATATTTCTTAGATTATTATACATCATAGTAAACTAGATGATTTGGGCTTTACAATTATGTATACATATCACAGTCCAAGTGTAAAATCGAATCATATTTTAAATAAAAACTATAACTGTTTAAAAAAAATGGCCATTGTGAAGTCGTCAGCCCAATTTTAATTTTATTTACTTTGTTTTTCAGTATAATTATATTTAAGCAACGAGTGATAATTCGTAATAAATATAATAATGCACTTTAAGCGGGGAAATCCCCTTCATTAAAGTTTTCGTTCATGGTTTTGGCAACGCATTTATTTTGCTTTATTCAGTTTCAGTCAGTTGTTTCGAGCACAGCTAAGTTGAAAGTTACTTAGAATAGTACTAACTACTGTTGACAGCAATTGCCATAATTATAAGTCGATGTCCTGCGAAGTATTGATACATCAAAAAATATTGCCAGAAAAAAACTTAATGTTGTTTTCTTTATTATGATTATATTTTCTTGAATTATAAATTATAATAAAAAACACAAACTTTGTTTGTAGTTAATTTAGCGCGAAATCTAGGTCTTTTTTAAGGCGCTGTTTTCATGAAATCTAGCGCTTTTTGTGTTGTCCTAGCGCTGAATGAGTTTATTGATCTGGCAGCACTGCCAAACAACCCTCCATTAAGAAGTAACTTTCCTTTCAGTTTTAAGCGCGTTCAGTTCCCATTTACAGTCAGCGTGTTATGCGATGACCGTAAATAAAGCGCAAGGTCAAAATTTACGCGTTGTAGGAGTGGACCTCAGTACTGACTGTTTTGCACATGGCCAACTCTATGTTGCTTTTTCCCGCGTTAGTAGTCCCGGTAACCTTTTTGTGTACACCCCGGCTAAGTCTACTTTTAACGTCGTTTACACCGAAGCTCTATCATAAACTACTTAGAACTTTGATGATAATGATTTATTTTCTTACCACTTATTGATATAGTAATGATATAAATCGTTTAATATTCTCTTACCTAAACGACAAATTCTTTATGTAAAATCTATATACGCGAGCTACGCCGCGGGCACAGCTAGTAAACAATATAACTGTTCCAAATTTAAAACGATATTTCCACAATTATTTCTTCCGCGGCAGCGACGCATCGGGTACCAGCTAGTTCACAACTCGCCCCTGTGGGATCGTGCCAAAGGAAATTACGTACTCTCCTAACCCTCTGGGTAACAAGCGTGAGGGCTTATGATATGTTATGTTTTGAAACATACGTAATGTTTTCTCTTTCTTATTTTGTTGGGTTAAATCTGCATATTTAAAAACATAAACATTTGAGAATTTCAAGATCATCAACACGCATTGGCGTGAGGCAGTCTGGTGTATTCTTTCCTGACCTAAACCTGTCAGAGAAGAGAACGATGCATCTTACTTTAATTTATTCTTTTGTATAAAAAATTTATGCTTATTATTTTTTGATATATAATATGATTTTTTTACTATACTAATCGTAAGCCAGCGCTTGACAACTATACTATATTTTTTGTTATACTTCAGTTGCTGATTGTGCTCTTAAAATATTTCCAGTAGATGTATATTGAAGAAACCGTATTATACTTGAAAAATATTGCCAAAACTACTTGCCACAGCTGTAATTCATTGTCGTTATTAAACGATCTAAAATGAGCTATTTTTCATTTTTATTGCTCTAATGTGTCACGTAGTTACACTGTGGAAAATTATTAAAAATAATATTAACGCTTTTAAACGCTGGAAAGAAGAGTAAACTGTTTAATCTCTGTAAATAGCTCAAAGTTTCGTGGTGATGTGATATCAACAAAATCTTTGACAAGACCAGCAACTAGTCAATATAATAAGTGACAACCAAGAGGACACAGCAGCAATTGTTTTATTTGTATCATCTTTTATGGTAGTAATAGCTTTTATAATTTTACATACTGCTTTGCACCGGCCTCCTTTACTTCTTAAACTATGAAGCAACGACGTATGGGGGATTCCCATACGTCGTGTGTTATATGTATCAAACATGAGAGTATTTGATTTCTTATATTCACAGGAATACTTTATTACATTTAATATAACTTTCTACAGAGAAGATGGCTGGGTGCTACAATCTGCTTAGCATTATATAATTAATAAAATGAAATACAAATCTAAGTATACCATTACGATACTTGAAGATACTGTGAGCTCGTTCTGCGTAGATCAGACCAAAAATTATATTCAAAGCTGAAAACTTCGGCTCATGTTGGCGTTGGGATATTACACACCTCAGCCCCTCCCCTCCCCCTGCGAACATGGCTACTGTAATGCAAGTGAAAGGCACCCTCGCAACCCGTAACGAGTTTAAAATAAATTAAATCAAACGCAATACATACTTTTCGGCTCTGTTGTAGTTGGCTAATAACAATTTAGGAAACATACTAACATTTTTGTGTCTTCAAATAATTCTATAATTATTTCAATTATATTTCATTATAACATCAAGGAATACATGAATGAAAATAACCCCTGGGAATAGGGTGATCGCCACCATGCTGGTTCTATGAAAATATCATTTAAAAATTGTATAAACAAAATTATTGTTAAGTGAAATTATGTTTAAAAAAAAGTCCCGCTGGGTTTCTTGCTGGTTCTTCCCAGGACTGAGGTATTTTCCGAACCAGTGGTAAATAAAAAATGACTTTCAATAAGTATTATGTAATAATCAATATTGAATAAAAAATTATTCTATTCTATTCTATTCTATTCTATTCAACTCCAAATATCTAGCCTTTGTAAGAATTTTAAAATTTCCAACAATGATAACAGACATATGCAGCCTAAGAGGTCGTGATTTCAATAGATTATGCTTATTTAGTCCCGGACAACTTGATTTCCTCTGACAAAATCGGAATTGTACATGACAGGTTATCCAGTTAATGGTGAATATTATTGTTATATATTGAAAAATTATATGAAATATGGCTATCAAATACATTATTTTCCTTCAAAAATCTACTCAAAGTTTTACTTGGAACTCTAATATTTGCCGTCATACTTACCTTTAACTATCAACATCTTGGGGTTTTTTAAACAGCGTTTTATAATAAATCTTTGCGTAGGCAGGTGGTGTGGAAGAAGTTGGTTCCAAATTGACAAGACCACTTAGGTCTTTAAATATTTAATTTTGTATATGTTTTAATGGTTTTCGGCAGTCAGTACGCAAAAAAGAATATATGGATTGATAGATCGAGGACTAAACGCTTGTCGTAAATATAAGTTTACGAGCAAGCAGAGTTAAATCCCACCCACACATTTTTTATAGAGTAAGTATGACAAACGAGCACACGGTCCACCTGATGTAAGTGGAGGCTGTGGCCCATAGACTGTCAAGTACATCACTTACCTTTCATTTTACAATACAATTATTATGGCGGAATTGCTCTAAGACCTCAGCATAAGCACAATGCTAAACGACTTCAATAGTATCGCCCAACGGCTAGGTCTTAAAATAAACATGAAAAAAACAGTGGTCATATGTAAGGGCAATGTCTCACTTATGCTCCATTACGTAAGGCCTGATAAAAGATGCAGGAAGTTGACGGAAACTGGTGGCTCGGGACCGTTCTTTGAGGTATATTTAAGCGACGTCAATGCTTGTGCACTTGTAGGACTTGTGATGGGCTGTAATGATGATGATGCACGATGACGGGCCACATTTACTAACAATTAGGTGGACTGTGTATTCGTTTGTCGCCCTCGCCCAATTTTGCCCTTATGTAAAGTCATTTGCTTTGCCTTATAGGGACGATATTTGCCATAGTTGTCGTGCTCCGCAGGGTTGGCAACCCCATTTTTTTATTAAAAATACCTTCCTATCCATCACCTGTTTTTTCCCTTCTGTTGCCTCTTACGACACCCAGAGACATGGCATCCACTTACCATCACGCGAACTGTGTGCTCGTTTGTCATCCTCATTTTAAATAATAAAAATAAAAATAAATTGCCTTCACGATTTTATTGCACTTATTAAAATAAATGTAATACTGTGTGTTCCTTTACTATATTAAGATGTTTTCCTTTTATATGATGTCAGAATGTAGCTCAGATATTATGAAAGATGGCTTACCGCGAGTCGAGGTGATGCATCTTTGTCGTTAAATGAAATATATTTGGTACGTTTATCATTTTTATGGCGTTAATAAAATGCATGTGCTACAGAAAATCATTGAAAACAGAATCAAGCTTCAAAGTAGAGTTATTAACATGCTTATAGAACAATACATATAATCACGCCTCTTTCCCGTAGGGGTAGGCAGAGACCACTTCTTTCCACTTGCTACGATCCTTACATACTTGTTTCGCTTCGTCCACTTTCATTATTCCTTTCATACATGCTCTACGGTTTAGGGTACTCTTGACCTGTCCTTTTTTCAAGACGTCCCTGATTTGGTCTAGAAATGTCCACCTAGGTCTATCCCTTCCAACACTTTCATTCACCCTCGCCTTATACACGTTTTTCGTCAATCGTTATTCATTTATTCTCTCGACATGGCCAAACCATCTCGGCATACCTTTCTCAATTTTTGTCACTACATCTTCTTTCAGACCACAACGTTTCCTTATCTCACTATTTCTTATCCTGTCACTCAGTTTAACTCCTATCATACTTCTTAATGCTCTCATCTCAACTGCATTTATTCTGCTTTCATGTTTCTTCTGCCATACCCAACATTCACTTCCGTACATGAGTGTCGGAACCAACACGCCCTCATGCACAGCCAAACGAGCCTTGTTAGACACCTTCCGACTGCTCATAAAGGAGTGCAAAGCTCCATTCGCCATGTTTCCTGCATTCACTCTTCTTTCGATATCACTCTCACACTTTATCTAAGAAAATTAGTTAAGGTGTCGACTAACTAGATTAAGCTTATAAATACGTGAAAACTGGCTTCGAAGAACTAAAAGATTCGGTTGACGTGCATAAATGTTTTTGCGAAATGTCTTTCCAAATTATTATTTTAAGCAAACAGTCCACCTGATGTTAAGTGGATGCTGTGGCCCATAGACATTAAAATTGATTCTACATCACAATTTTAAAGCCAGTAGTTGCATAGTCACCCTTGAGGACTAAGATGGAATGTCTCATTTACAGTTATAAGAGTCTCCAGTTCTATACACTCACTATACGAAACACAGCAGCATTATGCTGCTATTTCGTGCTGGTATTCTGTGGGAGCCTGGTCCTTCCCCGGTCAAGCCGATCCATTCATACTACAACCATAATATAGCTACAGCGTCGCTCTACCCCTTATAAGAAGAAAAATCTTCATCTAAGAATTTCAGTTAAGCTTATAGGTAACTAGATTAAAATTTTAAATATGTAAAACCTGCCACCAAAGAACTAATAACAATATAATTATTGAAATCGGTTGACTTACTACAGAATTTTTCAACAATATGTCGTGCAAATGTCATTGCAAGTTGAAGAAGTTGATGATTTTCCCATGGATGTATATGTAAATATTTTGATATGCTTCACTTCGCAGGCTTAACTACTGTTAACACATTTCCACCAAAATTATATCAAGTGATATCAAGGTATCAAATATCAGCATAGACGAGGATAGGGAGTAGTAAAAATGTGCAAGCGTAATTTTGAGTGACTATGCAACTGGCTTTTAAATTGTGATCGCTATCTTATTATTTATATTTTAACTCAGCCAATGATTTGGCGACCTTGACACCTGCTTCTTTTGAGCAACAAAATAATTTTACATTTGATTTGGAACCAGTTCCAAGTAATTTAAATTAGATAATAAGACAATAGAGGTAATCTCTAGCAAAGATAATTTAAATAGCTTAAAATGCAACTTACCAATACATAATTATGTAATTTCACAAAATAACAATAATAAAAACTGTATCAACCTGGTGCATCAAAATATACAAGGCCTAACATAGGCAAAGAATTAGAAATTTAATTATTTTTAAATAGTAAAAGTATACATATTTTATGTATTACTGAACATTGGTTGAAAGATTACAACTCCATATTTAATTTCAGTAATCACCAGGTGGTCAGTTCGTTCAATAGAGATACTAAGTTACGTGGTGGCTCCTTAATATTAGCTAATAAACCCTTATCATGTAAAAAACGTAAAGACATTGTGAGCCTCTCTGTTGAGCGTACTGTAGAAATGGCATGCGTTAAGCTTGAGCACCTTAATGTTGTCAGTGTTTACAGACCCCCATGTTCAAATTATGATACCTTGAAAGATTATGGAAGAAGTTTTAGTTAAGCTCGAATACCAATGTGCTGTTAAATGGGGAGGAGTTGAGTCTTGTGGATACCACTGTTTTTCTTGGTATTACTATTGACGCGAAACTTCAATGGGGCCCCTATTTATCTAAATTAGCAAGCAGACTTAGTTCTGCAGCATATGCTGTAAGAAAAATTAGAAGTCTCACAGATGTTGAGTCAGCTAGATTAGTGTATTTTAGTTACTTTCATAGCGTAATGTCTTATGGAATTTTGCTATGGGGTAATGCGGCTAATATTGAAGCTATATTTGTTTTGCAAAAGAAAGCCATACGGGCGATTTATAACCTAAATTGTAAAGAGTCCCTCAGAGAAAAATTTAAAGTAATAAATATATTAACTTTGGCATCGCAATATATTTTTGAGAATGTAATGTATGTACATAAAAACATAAATAGCTTTAATAAGAATAAGGATGTGCATACTTTAAATACTAAGAACAAACATAAGCTTGTAATGCCAGTTACTAGACTCCACAGAATCAGTAATTCATTTATGGGGCATTGTATACGCTTTTACAACAAAATCCCAGAACATATTCAAAGTTTGTCAATAAACAAGTTTAAAAGTTTTATTAAAGAAAAACTGTGCAAAAATGGTTATTATAATGTCAAGGAATACATGAATGAAAATAACTCCCGGGGAATAGGGTGGTTCTATGAAAAATCATTTAAAAGTTGTATAAAAAAAATTATTGTTAAGTGAAATTATGTATAAAAAAAAGTCCCGCTGGGTTTCTTGCTGGTTCTTCCCAGGACTGAGGCATTTTCCGAACCAGTGGTAAATAAAAAATGACTTTCAATAAGTATTATGTAATAATCAATATTGAATAAAAAATTATTCTATTCTATTCTATTCTATTCTGATGTAGAATCAATATTAATGTCTATCGGCCACAGCATCCACTTAACATCAGGTGGACAGAGTGCTTAAAATAATAATTTGGAAAGGCATTTGGCAAAAACATTTATGCACGTCAACCGATTTTTTTAGTTCTTCGAAGCCAGTTTTTACGTATTTATAAGCTTAATCTAGTAATTCGACAGCTTAACTAATTTTCTTAGATATGTTATTCTATAAGCATGCTAATAACTCTAATTTGAAGCTTGATTCTATTTTCAAAGATTTTCTGTAGCACATGCGGTTTATTAACGTCATAAAAATGATAAACGTACCACATTTGTTTCATTAAAGGACAAAGATGCATGACCTCGACTCCCGGTAAGCCATCTATCATATTATCTGAGCTTCATTCAGACATTATATAAAATGAATATAGTGAAGGAAATACAGTATTACATTTATTTAAATAAGTGCAATAAAATCATGAAGGCAAATTATTTTTATTTTTATTATTTAAAATGAGGATGACAAACGAGCACACAGTCCGCGTGATGGTAAGTGGATGCTATGGCTCATAGACATCTACATTTATCCTCTATTAAGTATCAAAATGCAGATGCGTTGTCACGCCTGAGGACTATGATAGAATTAATGCATTGAAATACTATTTAATGCTATTATTTTGTGGTCTTTCCCCAGTCGAGCTGACACATTCTTGCTACAACCATAATGTAATTGATCATGGCTTTACAACGTAATATTTCTAATGCAAATTCACCGTGTAGTGGCGGTGTATAAATAGCCACTACCCAATATCGTCTCTGGGTGTCGTAAGAGGCAACAGAAGGGAAAAAAACAGGTGATGGATAGCAAGGTCTTTCTAATGAAAAATGTGTTGCCAACCCTGCGTAGCACGACAACTATGGCAAATAGCGTCCCTATAAGGCAAGGCGAATGACTACACACAAGAGCAATAATTGGGCGAGGGCGACAAACGAATACACAGTCCACCTAATTGTTAGTAAATGTGGCCCGTCATTGTGCATCATCATGATTACAGCCCATCACAAGTCCTATAAGTCCACAAGCATTGACCTCGCTTAAAAATACCTCAAAGAACGATCCCGAGCCACCAGTTTCCGTCAACTTCCTGCATCTTTTATCAGACCTTACGTAATGGAGCATAAGTGAGACATTGTCCTTACAAAACTCTAAAATATACGTATAGGGTTTATATTTGGGCATCGTAAATATGACCATGTCTCGGTATACCGCACTAAGCTCAAGTGACCCCCTATCTATCTTCGTCGGATTACTCATATACTTTACGCTCTCTACTGCGTCCTATTTAATATATCAAGTTCTTCCTATCAAAAAGAACTTTCTAAATTGCTCAGCTTCTTCATAATTTTTCCTTACGGTCCAAAGAATATACTTTCCTCCAATGTCCTGTGCACTCGACATCTTATGTTAAATCGTTTTCTTTTCTTGGAGTAAGACTTTGGAACTCCGTATCCTCGTCAATCAAACTCGTAAAATCGATCAATAAGCTGCACCAAGTATTAAATTAATAATTATTTGTGTACATATCTTCATCAATATATCATTTACATGAAAATTATGGGAAAAAGATAGCAGATATTTTGTTGATGGTCATTAACTGAAGCAGCAACTCATAAAGAGCCTACAACAAAATAAATTTTATCGATTAGCTGCACCAAGTAATTAGTTAGTAATTGTTTGTTTACAAGTTATATATTTATGGAAGAAGTTTTCGTTAAGCTTAATAAACAGAATAAATCTCTTGTAGTGTGTGGAGACTTTAATATCAATCTCCTGGAAACTTCTTCCATCAGTATTAAATTTTGCTCTTTGTTTAAATCCTATAATCTTGGTAATTTATTCTTAGAAGCTATACGTATTGCAGGGTGTAGTGCAACTTGTATTGATAATATTTTTACAGGTGTTGTACCAATCAACAAATCAATAATTCAAAAACTTAGTTCAGATCACTGTGGACAACTGGTTTCATTACCTTATATGCACAAAAAACAGGTAATTGAGAAAAGTGTGTTTGTTCCTATTAATACAAAACGCCTGGAGAGATTTAGAAGTAATATGGTAAAAAACCTTCCATCACTTTCTTATAAGAACAATGCAGACTATTTATATGGACAATTATTTACCCTTATAAGCAATGAATTTAAAAAAACATTTACTTCTAAAACATTCTCCAGAAACAGTTGCAAGGCATTTAATGAGTGGGCGACAGTAGGAATTCATAAAAGCAGACGAAGGTTATATGACCTTTACCATGAAAGACCATATAATCTTTCCGATGCTTTTAAAAAATATGTTAAAAATTATTCTAAAATGTTTAAAATTATGTTTAAAAAAAAAGATCCCGCTGGGTTTCTTGCTGGTTCTTCCCGGGACTGAGGTATTTTCCGAACCAGTGGTAAATAAAAAATGACTTTCAATAAGTATTATGTAATAATCAATATTGAATAAAAAATTATTCTATTCTATTCTATTCTATTTTATTTTTTTATGAAAATTTTTGAGAAAAATCTAGCAGATATTTTGTTGCTAGCCAGTAATTGAAGCAATAAGTTGTTGGCTCTTTATGAGTTGCTGCTTCAGTTAATGACCAGCAACAAAATATCTGCTATCTTTTTCCCATAATTTTCATGTAAATATATCATGTACACAAATAATTATTAACTTAATACTTGGTGCAGCTTATTGATCGATTTTACTTTGTTACTGGTTCTTTGTGACGTTCTGCTTCCGCTACTGACCAACAACAAAATATCTGCTATATTTTTTTCCTAAAATTATCATGATATAGCTTGTAGACAAATAATTATTAACTTATTTCTTGGTGCAGATTATCTAGCTAGCACTTTATGCTTTCATAACTGAACAGGAACAATATATCTGTGGTTCTGTTTTTGAATCTCCCATATAGGCAGCATGTACACATTTATTTGTAACTTATTACTTGATACAGCTTTTCGACCGATTTTATGATGTTGTAGGCTGTCTGGGAGTTATTGATCTATTTATTAATTAGGAGCAAAATTTTCATTAATTTGGAACTTTAGAATCGATATCAAAATATAAATTATAAAAGCTATTAGAAAAATCTACTTCGCAAATATCCGCGTTATAAAATATAATGATGTGTCTTACCTAGTATGAAGAGCACCTCCCGCCCTTCCTTAATTGCGTGCACTATCCCCGTCACCACTAGTCCCATCACTGCTACTCTCTACTTTTCTTCACCATTCTCTACTTACGGAGCGAGCGTACTTAGGCAAGACACACCACTAACGATAATACGACACGTTTTTCGCCTCTACACGAGGCATCCTCAGGTGATATAGACTCTACGGTGGCTAACCGCTAAGTAAGCGGCGATCCAAAACAAATGCCTTTTATACAGACCGATGACGCAACCGCTCTCTACTTACGGAGCGAGCGACTGCGTCATGCGATAAAACATGCGACCAATCACCGCGGGACTTACGCAGCCGTTTGTAAAATTAAAAACAAAAAACTAAAACAAACACGCTACAAACGGCTGCGTAAGTCCGGCGGTGATTGGTCGCATGTTTTATCGCATGACGCAGTCGCTCGCTCCGTAAGTAGAGAGCGGTTGCGTCATCGGTCTGTATAAAAGGCATTTGTTTTGGATCGCCGCTTACTTAGCGGTTAGCCACCGTAGAGTCTATATCACCTGAGGATGCCTCGTGTAGAGGCGAAAAACGTGTCGTATTATCGTTAGTGGTGTGTCTTGCCTAAGTACGCTCGCTCCGTAAGTAGAGAATGGTGAAGAAAAGTAGAGAGTAGCAGTGATGGGACTAGTGGTGACGGGGATAGTGCACGCAATTAAGGGAGGGCGGGAGGTGCTCTTCATACTAGGTAAGACACATCATTATATTTTATAACGCGGATATTTGCGATGTAAATTTTTCTAAAAGCTTTTATATAATGGATTTCCGCAAAGTAACGCCTGATTTCATTAATTAAAACATAAATTGATTTTTATTAATTTTTGATGTTTTTTTAATTTAATTTTTATTTTTTTAAATATATTTTTGCATTATGTGTCAGCAACTAATTAGCAACAAATTATCCCATTTTATCCGCTACGGCGGGGTTGATTGAAAGTTTTTACTGCTATCTTAATGTAAAGATAGCAGTAATTCAATTTACTCAAAACCGGTTGGAGCAACAAATCGCGATTTTGGTAACTAATTAGCAACAAATTAGCTATAAATCCTGGATAGAATTTTTATGTTTCTGCTGACTTTTCACTGCTATCTTTATAGAGCTGACAAAATATTTCCATGTAGTAAATTAATCAAAACATCTAAACCCACTTTGTTTCATGACTGTACGTCAAATATAAATCTCTTGTTCACGTTGTCTATTGTGGGCGACGTGTGTCCCCATTTCTTCATATAAAGCGTTACTGAACAAAACTTAACCAAACGCGTCCCCAAGTTTTCTTTTTATGTCACGTCTCTTTTTTTAGTATTAAACCACGATATTGAAGCAATACACAATGGTGGAAATTAAGGAGATGGACAACTTCACGCATTGTATCCTAAGGATGTCAAACGAGACTGTTAAGATCGAGTTGTATCGATGCAGAGCCATGCCCGCAGTTATGTTGCGGGCGGGCTGTAGCGGGATGAGTCTGCTCGACCGGGCAAGGACCACACTAGTAAAAATATTATTTCCGACTACACGGACGGAGTGGCGGGCAAAAGCTAAAATGTGAGCACGGTGTGAACACATATCATTTAGAAATAATTTCATATTGTGACCTCCACGTGGGCAAAACCGCGGAGAAAAGCTAGTTGATATTAACACAATAGTATTTTTATTTACCTAGCCTATATTGTACGCGGCATGTTTGTAATTATCATGTCAAGGACTGCCTCCTGGCTGTTGGTACTGTGCCAGATCCCTCCCCAATTGTATCGGATTTCCGTCCCATCGAACTATAAGAATGAGGTAATAGAGAGTACACCTACGCTTGCGTACACCCTCGTGCACTATCATCCAGTCCTACGTAGATATCTAGTCTCCGATCAGACTGGCTGCCTTGATCGGAATTTGGTCCAGGGTACATTAATATTATACCCTTATAATTTACAATACAGTATTTTCATGAAGAATGGCGAATTGTTTGTATTGCCTACACAAAGTTCTTATCCCCCGGTTAAGTTTCAAAAGTCTTAGGATAAGGAAGGATACGCAAACAATCACTTTACTTGGTACAAAATTTATTTCGTATTAACTTCTTCTAGTTACACAACAAGTGGGAACTTGTGTGTGATTCTAAGTTGATAAAGGAAATAATGATTTGGTTTATTTACTCCTATTTATCTTTAAGAATGTGAAATACCGCGGAATATTTCTGTATGTGTAACTAATGTTTTTTTAATCCTTTTTGCACCTTCCATCACATTTCGCTCACGAAATCAGTGCGTAATCGGAAAGCAGTTTTAGAGATCCAAAAAATAATTCCAATGTTATTGTAAGTAACCACCGTGCTCTGGTGGCTATGCCAATGTATATTTATTTGGACGATTTGGACGTCGTACAAACTACGATTGGGCGCGTGCGCGAAGGTTACGCTTTTGCTTTTTCGTGTATGTCATACTGTGGTTGAAAGTTATCCCAAGGTATTTGGACGTCGTTTCCCAAAAGATCTGGTGGCCGAGCAAGGTGATCGTACCTAACGATTTTTTTCGGATTTAGGTCCCGGCAGTTGAGAGAATGGTCCCTTGAAATTATATTGCTACATATTCGATTCGGCAGCTTTGTGGAGCATCTCAGTGAGAAATTTCTTGCTATAATGAGCGACAAAAGTGCCGCTTCATCGGCGAAGAAACCGTATTAACAACTAGCTCCTACGGTATTTCATTCGTGTAGAGTGTAAAGAGTACTTGGGAGAGGACGAAGCTATGAGGGACTCCAGCGCCGAGGAGGTACTTCGAAGAGCTCTCTCTATCTCTATTCGATAGCGAAAATGGCGGTTGACAAGGAAGGCTCTAATGATGTGAGTGAGCCGTTCAGGTACGTTGCGTTTATACAGGTTCTAAAGTAAGCTGTCATGCCAGACTTTGTCAAACACTTTTGCAACATCGAAGAAAACGACATCGACGTTGAGGTCAACCTTACTATGTCTGAATTCTGTGATGTTAGTGTTTATAATTATTTTGGTTTTTACAGCTTCATTGAACTCACAGCCCTCACTCACTCACATATACTATGAAAACATACCTTGTATATAATTACATATTGCTACAATGCGATATAAATAAAACAAGCTTTGGACGCAACAACATTTAGTAAATAAAAAGTAAACTAAATATTGTAAATAAAGTAATTGACAGATTTTATACAAACACTTAATTTTTTTACAACACACTAAACTATAAAATACTATCAAACATACATAGCAAACGGGACAGGGACTGAGTTAACTTAGCTAATTATTAGAAAGCGATCAAGTACGCATTGTGCACACAAACACTTTATCAAAAGACGCTGAACAAAGTTCTCCCCTATAGTTGTTTTATAAAATAAGTGTGACAAATGAGCATACAGTAGATCTGAAGGTAAGTGGATGCTGTAGCCCATAGACATCTAAATTTATCATCAATTAAAAGTCAAAACGTAGATGCGTTGTCACCCCTTAGAACTGAGATGGAATGCCTCGATTCCAGTAAAATCGGTCTCCGGTTCTATACGCTCACCATACAAAACACAACAGCATTAAGTTGCTATTGTACGCTGGTATTCTGTGAGAGCATTGTCCTAAACTAGTCAAGCTGAGCCATTCATGCTGGAACCACAATATAGCTGCAGCATTGGCCTACCGCTTGAAAACCATTTTATATTGAAATTGCCTCACAAGGGATAGAAATTTAATCTGAATTCTACGGATAGTGACCACGCTTGACAAACGGGTTAGGAACTGCAGTTTGTTTCATTATTTTGAGCTGTTATTGCGAAGAAAACATTAAAACGTTTTACATTCTAGCATGTAAATAGCTGCATCATGAAAAAATGACGCATCGGCCGATGTAAAATCGCGCTCTCACAGAATACCAACTTAATAAAGCAAATTAATGCTGTTGTGAACCGGGTACCCTTTTAACGAGGCATTCTGGGATTGTGTTTTGTAGGTTGACAACTGCATTTTTTTTTGATTTGATTTTTAATCGATGGTAGATGTGAAGGTCTATATAACATAGAATCTACTTAACATCAGGTGCACTTTGTTCTCGTTTGTCACCCTTATTCCTTATAAATAAATATACTGCTGCCCAACACTTGTTTCAGTTCTCCACTGTCACCCTTACGAAACCACTGATGATATGAGTTAGAGCATTCTCTTACAACGCTACTATTCTCTTTCAATAAACAAAAAGCCGTAGATACTCAGGGGTAAGCGCTGCCACAAACATATTACGCTACCCGATTATTCGACCCTACCTCCACCAATTATTTTTTGTGAATAATAATGTGACAAAAATAGCAAACAGTTCAGGTGATGGTAAGTGAATATTGTGGGCCATATACATTTACATCTATCCTCGATTGAGAATCAAACTGCAGATTCGTTGTCATCCCTGAGGACTTAGAATTCCTTATACTAGTAAAAAGAGGTCCCCAATTTCCTATACTCACGATAAGAAACACATTATTAATCTGCTGTTTCACTCTTTATTTTGTGAGCCCGTGGTCCTACCTTAAAACAGCTGTGGCAAAAATCTACCACGTAAATATAATATTGTTTTCCCAAGTGCTGATTTGTTAAGTGCTCGACGGTGAAAACATCTTGAGAAGGATAATGAAGTTGCGGCCGCATTTGAAATCAGTCGATAAGACATTATTTATGCGTGCAAAGCATTTGTTTTGAGAAGTTTGCAAGTTCTTTCCATAAAATATTGCTTCCAAATTTTCTCACGTTCTACTCAAGTTTAATTATTGCTTTTCGCAACGTGTACAGATAGGTAAAAGAAAACGTTATGTTTTTTCGACGCATGTGAAGCAGATAATAATTGTGCGAATGCTAAACTTTGAATAAAACTTAGTTTACGTATTTTCAGTATTACATTAGGTTTGATAGACCACAAATTCTCGCGTAAGAAAATCGATTCCTACCAAGGATGATTCGCGAGGCTTTTGAAATGAAAAAACATCCTAAATTCAACAGTGAAGATGGACAGGTGCTGCCATCTGCTTGGGATCATATAAATAATAAAATTAAATCAAAACCCAAGTATACCACTGCAAGACTACACGATACTGTATGCTCATTCTGCGTAGATCGGACCAAAAATTAATATTCAAAAACCGAAGGTAGCTGGGTTAACTGACATCGGGGCGTCCAACACCTCAGTCGCCTCTGACCGGGAATTAAAAAAAATAATTAAACCCGATAGAATCCGTATAAATTACAAAGCAGAAAGTCCACTTGATGGTAAGTGGATGCTGTGACTCATAGACATCTACATCCATTCACGGTTAGGAATCAAAATGTAGATGCGTTGTCACCTCTGGGGACTGAAATGCTTTGTTTCCAGCAAAAAGGTTCTTCGGTTTTCTACACTTGCCATACGAAACATAGCAGCATTAAGCTATTTTCCTTTTTACTAGTAAAATATTAACAATAATATTATTAATAACTATTTTACGCTGGTATTGTATGAGAGCGTGGTACTAACCCGATTGAGCCGATCAATTCGTGCTACAACTATAAAATAGCTGCAGCCTGGCCTTATAACGTAAATGCCTCTTATATATAATACAAAAATAAAAAACTATGAAAGCCGGAATATTTCAACGAATATACAAATTCTGGCTCTTGAAAGTGTGATAATGCGTCTAAAGAAAAATAATACGAGCCATTGTTTGCACGTCAGAAAAATGGTTTATGGGGGAACGAAAGCCTTCGGTGCCTAACGACTCGACGGTTATTGCGGCGACATTAATGCAAAGGACCTTTTGATACTTGTTGCATTTATATTCGACGTATGAATATTTTCAGGTTCGGCGGTGGAGTTTTAAAGGGCTCTAATAATAAAGTCATCCAGACCGAATTTCGGTCACGGTGACCAGTTTCAA
Source organism: Parnassius glacialis (assembly GCA_033319125.1). Taxonomy (NCBI): domain Eukaryota; kingdom Metazoa; phylum Arthropoda; class Insecta; order Lepidoptera; family Papilionidae; genus Parnassius; species Parnassius glacialis. Next base: position 415,572 of record JAVANC010000008.1, read on the forward strand.
CGGAGACTAGTTATCTGCGCAGTACAGAATTATAGTAGTCGAGCGTATGCGCAAGCACAGGTGCATTCTCTATTCCCTCACCCTTTTCCGATACGACTCGACCGGAGAGAGATCAAGAGCATGGCCAACGGTTTTACGGTTGACGATACACGGGTGAAACGTTGCCAACTTCCCGACTCCAGGCTGCTACTAAGTGATATTGGCTTGGACCAGGATTCGAACCCAGGAACTCTTGATCAGGAATCGCGTTTACGAGTACTAGATCAACGAGGCTGTCATAAAAGAATGATTCATTCATTCATTTATTTTATTTTATTTTATTTTATTTTATTTGCCTTACAAGACAGCGTCGTTGGTGTTTGCTTTATCGCTCGTCATGCGTGTAGCAACGGATGGAATAATTTGCTAGCATCCTGTCTTTCCTCTCCATTACAGTGTAGATCTTATTTGACCAATAAGTGGAAAAGCAGCTTCAGCTGCTTTTCCACTTATCTTCAGGTGGGAAAGGAGTTAAGCACTGACTTACATTTGTTAAAAAAAACACACACACACAAACAACTTTAAACAAAGAAGTCTACAGATGCTTTGTTACCTTTCAGGACTAAAGTGGAATGCTTCATAACCTAAAGTTATAATGGTTCACTTTATCCTTTAGACCAGAACACACAAAAATAGGTAAGAAATATGCGTGGCACCAGACCAGACGGACTATTGGGCAGAAGAAAGGTCCTAGAAAAATAGAAAGCACATTTTGACACTTATAAGAGTTTTAAATAACCTCAAAGTCAAAAATAATTAAGAGTTTAACTTTTGCTTTGAAAAATAACAAAAAATGAGATAGCATTTTTTTTTATAGGATAATGATGACAAACGAGCACACAGTCCACCTGATGGTAAGTGGTTGCTGCGGCCCATAGACATCTACATCTATCCTCGTTTGCGAATCAAAATGCAGATGCGTTGTCACCCGTGAGGACTAAGATGCAATGCCTCATTTCCAGTAAAAAGGGCCTCCGGCCACTTGCACTCACCAAGCGAAACGCAGAGGTAAACCTCTACTTCACGCTGGTATTCTGTGAGGTCGTGATACCACCCCGGTTCGAGCCGGCCCATCCGTGCGACAGCAAAAGCTGCCGCGTGGCTCTACCACTGTTAAAGCATACAAACTTTTAACGTGTACCAGATTTCTGATCTGACTTTCAATAATATCAAGTACATTTTATTTTAAAGTATAACATTTATGTTCCCAAGTTTTCTCACTTACTTTTTTAATATAACAATATTCCTTGTTAATACACCGTTATTTTATTAGCAAAAAAAGTTTAATGGAAAAGCTAGTAAATGAAATAGAACATATACATGAAAGATTTTGAAATTTTCATATAAAAATATTCTAAAATGTATCATATTTTACGTGCAGGCTTTTGACGATACGTGGAACAGTTGTAGTAGTAAAGTACAGTTACAGTTTATATACGTCCCACTGGTGGGCATAGACCTCTCCTCATTTCTGAGTGGGTTATTGAGAAATTAGTCTGTGACGGTTACAGTGCGCCAATGCGAATTTCACATCAATTACTCAAATTTTTTAACTTCTCTTGCAGGTTCTTGCGCGATGTTTTCCTTTTTCTCCGAAGTGTTGGTGAACTGTGGGTATAATAATGGTACTCATCGTCTGTCATATGTACTGCGTGTCATATGTAAGTATTGTCACACAGTAAAAACTTTTCTTTTAGAATGCTGGCCACAAAAAAGTTTATTGAATTTGATTTTCGAATTGTTCATGAAAATAAAACTGTATACCTTTTAGAATTTTACTCATTTTTAAATATGGAGTGGACGCTTAAAGAAGACCGTGTTGCAGTTATTGCGTTGCATCGTTGCGGTTACGCGCCAATTCAAATTTTTGACATACTGAAAAATTTGAATATAACCATAAGATTCGTTTATCGTACCATCAAACGATACAATGAAGACTCTAGTGTAGATGACAGGTCAAGAAGTGGTCGCCCTCGGTCTGTTAGGACTCCAGCAGTGATAAAAGCTGTGAAGGCGCGAATTCAAAGAAATCCCAAACGTAAGCAGAAACTGTTCGCAAACCCTTCGGATGGGGTTAAGCAGAACCACGGTGAAAAGGGTGTTACATGAAGACTTAGGGCTTCGGGCATATCGAAGAAAACCAGGACATCGTTTGAATGCTCGTCTAATGGACTGAGACTGAAAAGATGCCGCGCTTTGTTGAAGTGGTAAGCGGGAAAAAAAATCGTGAAATCCTTTTTTCGGATGAAAAAATTTTTACCGTAGAAGAGAGCTACAAAAAACAAAATGATAAGGTGTACGCACACAGTAGTGAAGAAGCGAGCAACCGTATTCCGCGTGTCCAACGCGGTCATTTTCTATCCTCGCTCATGGTATGATTCCAATAAGAAACTCCCATTCTTATTGGGGCTTAACAGAGGTACATTTTTGTGGGAAAGATGTAAAAACGAATGCAGTTGTGTATCAAAATACAGTCCTGACGAACCTTGTGAAACCTGTTTCTCATACCATGTTCAATAACAGGCACTGGGTATTCCAACAAGATTCGGCGCCAGCTCATAGAGCGAAGAGCACACAAGACTGGCTGGCGGCGCGTGAAATCGACTTCATCCGGCACGAAGACTGGCCCTCCTCCAGTCCAGATTTGAATCCGTTACATTAAAAGATATAGCAACACTTGGAGGAAAAGGCATGCTCAAAGCCTCATCCCAATATGGAGTCACTCAAGACATCCTTGATTAAAGCAGCCGCCGATATTGGCATGGACATCGTTCGTGCTGCGATAGACGACTGGCCGAGCAGATTGAAGGCCTGTATTCAAAATCACGGAGGTCATTTTAAATAAACTTTAGTGTCATAAGAATCTATGTTTTGTTAAGTTCATTTTGGTATATAAATGGTTACATAATGAATAAACTTGTTTCAGTTATTTTATATTAAACATATGACAGAATTTATGACCTGACTAGGTATATATAAAAGTACATATGTACATATAGATATCGATATGCATACCCCTATTTATTTCACTTTCTGTACTTCCTTTTACACCTCCCCCTTTTATATCTGCACTACATACTTTAAGATAGAGTGGTATATCGTTTATTGAGTGCGCCTATATACATTAGTAAGTATACATGGTTATATATAAATAAATAAAGTTTGGATTGAAGAAACCGCCCTAATCATTTCCTATAGTCGACCTGAATACTTTATTTTCCACATTGAGTGAAATACATTTGGAATTGATCAACCTGGTTTTATAGTGTCGTAGTGATCGCAATTCAGAGGCGACCTTTTTATTTTGTACGTGATACGCTTTCAAATGCTTGGCTACAACATTTGGTACTCAAGAAACTACGCAGTTGAGGCTGAAGAAAACCTATTGTGGGTCATTATGCGACGAGAATTGAAGCGATTCTGCTAGTTGAGAGACGTTATAATAAAAATTTCAATGACTTGATGACTTAGAGCACACTTGGAGCGCACAAACAGATGAACTCTTTGTGTCTTGGAGGCCGGTTGGCTTAATTTTAATGTTATACATTGAATAAAACTGAATGCCACTAATGATTTGAGGGTCTGTCCAAATTAAAATAATTCTGTACTACACACTACTACTACATCCTATATTAAATACCAAAGATATTTTAGTAGTAGATTTTAAGTCTCTTTGTTCAATACAGATGGTTGAACCCTATGATCTGCTTAAAATCCCATGATTATTAAATTTAATTCCAAACCCAAATATACAAGACTACACGTTAAGCTCAATCTGTACATTCAACTGATGGTATGCCAAATTACCTATGGCATCAGGAGGCCTCAATCTCGCGACTATTTGTGCTCTTACGCTAAGAACTTATGGATCGATATTTACCTACACCCGGTTCTGTAGAGGATCCGTGACATATGTAGAATGTAAGAAATGTAGGTTTACTGGGTCGAAGAATTACTTTTATGACAAGGCGTGTATTGGGGTAAGTACCTTTTTCTTACCTATTCTTACTTACTTACTTACTTTCTTATCTTCACGCACAATCCCTGACGGGGTAGCCAGAGAGAACAGATCGCCAAGTGTCACGATCCTTACATACCTCTTTCGCTTCTTTCACATTCATTATCTTCTTCATACATGCACGTCTAGGTATCCGAGTACTCTTGACCCTCCCCTCTTCGAGCAGTTTGCTCACATGGTCTTCGATAGTTAGTCTCGGTCTACCTCGACACCTTTTAATATTAACTTTCGCGCTATATATTTTCTTCACCATTCGGTCTTCACTCATTCGCTCAACGTGCCCAAACCATCGAAGCACGCCCTTATCAATTTTTGTGATAAGGTCATCTTTCAAACCTGCCATATTGCGAATCTCTTCGTTTCGCTTTCGGTCGGCCATGGTAACGCCGCACATTTTACGAAGAGATCGCATCTCCACTGCATTCAACTTGCTTTTATGCTTCTTCTGGCACACCCAGGTTTCGCTACCATATAACAAAGTCGGTACCAACACTGCGTTATGTATTGCAAGGCGTGCACTCTTCACTACGCCTTGCCTTTTGACTAACGCAGTCAGGGCACCATTGACTTTGTTCCCGGCAGCGACACGCCTGTCCACATCTAAATCACATCTTCCATCCCGGCTAAAAGCACTCCCCAAGTATACAATTTCATTTACCTGTTCTAGACATTCCTGATTTACCCATATTTCACACTTCGTTCTCTCTTCGTCCCTTTCAAATACCAGAACCTTAGTTTTATTAGCATTCAAACGGAGACCTTTAATTTCACATTCCTCTTTCATACACGTGACTAATGCCTGCAGTTCTGCCTCTGATGGTGCAATAAGCACTGCATAATCAGCATACAGCAGACAATTTACTTTTATGTCACCCAATTTCACACCCAAACAGCTATCTTTCAGCTTCTGTAAACAGCTGTCGAGATACAGTATGAACAGCCAGGAAGACATGACACAACCCTGTTTCACGCCCGTTTGGACGCTAAACATGGGCGACAGGTCATGCCCTACCCGCACACAGGCTTTACAGTTACAGTAAAGTGACTGCACAGCCCTTAGCAATCGACCATCCACACCATACCCCGGCAACAGTTCCCACATTTTCTTCCTTACAACCTTATCAAATGCTTTCTCAAGATCCACAAAAGCACAGAAAATCCTCTGGTTAGCAGCCAGAAGCTTTTCCGTGATCATGCGTAGAGAAAACATTTGATCCGTGCATCCTCTTCCAGGTCTAAATCCGCATTGTGCCTCCCATAGAAATCTTTCCGATTTCTCTTGCATCCTACGTGTCAAAACCTTCGAGTAAACTTTACTTGCTAAACTGGTCAAGCTGATCGCCCGATAGCACCCGCAGTCAAAATGTGAACCTTTACCTTTATATAAAGGCACAATGACTGCGGATCGCCAATCATCCGGGACATCCCCCGTCCGCCAGCACAAATTGCACAGCAGATGAAAGCTGTCCCAGACGCGAGGCCCACCATACTTGACCATTTCAGCAGTAACTCTGTCTAGTCCCGCAGCCTTACCACATTTCAAACTTCGAATCGCACTTTCAATCTCTTTCATACTGATGACCTCAGTGTCATCGAGGTCCAGGTCTGGCGTACCAGTCACGGCGTCATCCCCGGATCCCTCACTAAGATCATCACACGCATACATTTCTCTATAAAATTCGCTCCATCGCTGCATGACGTCCGATTTTTCTGTGAGGACGTCATTAGTTCTCGAAAGCACTTTGTTCATTCTTAAGGCCGTTGCACCACTTCGGGTCCTTCCAACCTCTTTCCAGAAGAGTTAGGAGTTCTCCTTAAAGTTGTGCGACAACCTTTCGTCCGCTTCCATTCTACACCTCCCCCAGCTCGCGACTATGCCTGCTCTTACGCTAAGTACTCATGCATCGATATTTACCCACACTACCACACTACCCGCTACTGTAGATGGACCGTGACATAAGTAGAATGTAAGAAATGTAGGATTACTGGGTGGTAGAATTCCTTTTCTGACAAGAAGCTTACCTGGGTAAGTACCTTCCTCTTACCTATTCCCTTCGAAAAACCATTCAAGTTCCTGCCACAACACAATATTCTCAAATGACAAAACACTTCTTTTTATTCTAAATTGTAACAGAGAAATGGCCAGTTACAAAAAGCGGAAAGTAAATACAAGCTAAGTTATAATATGCTCAGACCAAATAAGAAATAAAAACGGAGAACTGCGCACATTTCAATTGGTGCTAAAAACAAACCCAAATCATTCTCAACTCATTATAAGAACACGCACTCACGTACACATGCATCTCAAATCATTTGCAATTACCACCATGGTTTTAATTAGTAATAGCATATGTGTGCGTTCAGCAGTGAAATTTTACATGCCGTTAAAGAAAGAAAGAAAAAAAAGGAATATGTGTTGTCGTGAAGCGACAATTAAAAGAGAAGGAAAACCTAACCTACGATCAGCAAAACAACCAAATAGACCAAGACAATAATATATTTAAGTTTTTAAAAGAGTATTTACAATTTTATATATCAAAAATGGAGTATGAATGTGAGGATGGATGATGTGATTTACAAATTATTTTTAAAAAAAAAGGTAATAAAAAAAAGATTTATGGCGTAGCTGAGTCCGAAGATCCCAAGCGTGCTCTCAGCGCCTGGAACGAGCACGCACGGCGTAGGTGGGTAGGCGTGGGCGTCTCTAGGGGACGACCTCAGGTGAATGCGGCGATTGCAGGATCGGCGATTTCAGCCCAGACAGGAGCTTGCAGGATCCTCAGCGACTTCAGACAGCGCAGTGGCCGGCAGGATCCGATGACTGCAGGCGGGACAGAGGTTTGTAGGTTCCGGTGATTTCGGGCGGAACAGAGGTCTGTAGGTTCCGGCGACTCCAGGTAGAGTAGAGACTTGTGGGATCTCGGCGACTTCAGGCAGAGCAACGTTTTGTAGGATCCGGCGACTTCAGGCAGAGCAACGGATCGTAGAGTCCAGTGGCTTCAGGCAGGATAGAGGCTTGCAGGATCCCGGGGCTGAGCGGCCCCGGGATAAGGCCTTTAGAAGATGCTTCCGATACGAGAACTGAAGCAAGACTGTATTTCTTCACCGATTGTTCGGCTTTTATATCTTTCTAGAGAGAACGGAAAAATTATTTAAATTAAAAGGAAATTTATTGTAAATGACCTACAGCCAAAAAGTATTTATGAAGAAAGAACATCAAACCAGAGACGAATTTGAATAAAAGTTACCATGACAACTACAAAAACAATGGTTATCAAATATAAAATTTTTGGTTTTTAGGAATATAATTGGAAAATCTTTACCTTTAAGTAAGAAATGAGATATTATTCAAATAGGAAAAACTGATGCGCGACAGCGCACCGAAGCCTGAAATTGTAGAGTTACAGAGAATTCAATAAAAGACCAAAAAAAGGTAAGGCTTCGTTGACAGCTAGTTTAAAAGTACTAAATAGTGTGAAAATACGCAGTAAAATGATATGTTATTGTGTAAAAACGTTACAGGATCCTATATAAATAAAGGTGATGCAAAATATAAATGCAGAGAATCAAAAACAGAATGGAAAAATAGTATAAAGTGATGCAAAACATGAATGCAGAATATCAAAACAGAATTAAGAATTAGTGTACAATGAAATGTAAGTAGTATAACACTACATTTTCCCCCCGACCCTGGAAAATTTTTGACTCAGCAAAAATTTTGATATATACATTCTAAAATAAACCATAAAAACACAGCTTTGCAGAAACAGACATCACCAGTCAAAATCAGATATACTATCTCTTACATTCATCATCTGCATTCAGGTAAGGGTGGAGTTCACATTCAATGACTACCACTCTAAAAGTGTGTTTTCAAAACGACATTAAGGCTTATTTAAGGAGTAGTCAACCGCTCCTGTGTGGGAAAAAAAATTAGTCGAAGAAACACCACTCTTAGAAGTGTGTTTTCAAAAGGACATTCAGGCTTATTTAAGGAGTTGTCAACCGCTCCTAAGTGAAGATAAAAATTAAGGGAGTAGTCAGCTGCTCCCAAGTGAAGATAAAGGTAAAGAAATACCTCAAGTAAGCTTTAGTCGCTATGACTTAAGTAAAGATTAAGAACGGCCAGAGCGGTAGGGCTCAAAGCCAGAGATCAGCAACATCACCAACGAGATGTGTCTGAAATAAAAATAAAAAGTGACGATTAACCAACGAAAGTTCGAGGTCCTAAAGTAAGATGTGTTGAAGAACACTGGATCATCAAACAAACAAACAAATTAAAAGAAATAAAAATAATAAGGTGAAAATGATGGTGATATTTATACATATATACAAATTAATAGTAAATAAAAGTTAAGAAAATTTATGATTTTACATCTTTAATGTGCCACTTGCCTCTAACTCCATTAGGGTCTTCAAGCACATAGACTAGTGGTGACAGTTTAGCTATCACTTTGCACTTGATGAACTTAGGGGCAAGTTTAGCATTAAAGTATGCGCCGGCATCGCTTAAAACATGGTTTTTACGCCAAACAGTGTCTCCCACATTGAATTCTTTAAAAGACCGACGAAGATCATAGCGAGCGCTATTTTTAGCGTGAGCTATGTGAAGTTTAGTTTGAACTTTGTGAAATATAGATGAGAGGAGACCAGCATTAGACGCGTAAATATCACGAGGCATAAATACCAATTCCTCGAGGTTCTGAGTTGGAGTATAGAAGGAACCACAAGGTATTGTTTCCCTACCAAAGACTAAAAAATTTGGAGTAAAACCAGTAGCTACATTTGTAGCGCTGTTCATTGCGTACTGAATCTTAGCAAGATGGTTGTACCAGGATCTATGATCGTCTCCTACTAGAGATGCTAGAGCTGTAATAATTGTGCTATTAAACTTCTCCGTAGGATTAACCTGAGGACAATATAAAGCTGTGTGAAAAATACAAGGAACATTATAAGAATTTAAAAATGAGTGGAATTCTCGCGACTGAAATTGAACAGCGTTGTCCATTATAATAGTTTGAGGAATGCCATGAACTAGAAAAACTGAATTTTCTAAAACATTAATAATATTAGCTGAAGTAGCACGTTTAAGGGGAAAAATCATAGTATATTTAGTAAAATTGCAGCTAATCACTAGAATATACTGATTTCGTCTTCGAGTCATTGGCAATGGACCCATAAGATCTAAGGATATAGTTTGAAAAGGTCTGGAGCAAAGTTTGGGTTTACCCATAAGACCATAGGGAGAATGATTAGGGTGTTTGTAGGTTAAGCAGGTTTCACAAGTCGAGATTAATTCAGCAATGTCCTTAAACATACCAGGCCAATAGTATTTTAATGATATTTTCTTGAATGTTTTGAAGATACCAAGATGGAGTTCTGAAGGGGAACCATGGTTAGCTTCAATAAGTGCCTGTCTATCTTGAGGTAGTGGAACTTCTTTCCAAATAAAGTCATCGTTTAGACGATCGGGAGAATGGATACAGCGGTAAAGTTTGTTATCCCTGATAGTGTAGTTGGGATATGCGTCTGGATTGTTGGAACATCCGAGAAAAATTTTGTTGTAGTGTTCAAGTCTACGATCAGGTGGTTCTTCAATCGTAATGGGATGTACGCCTTGAGGTGAAGTTTCTCGTGTATTAGGACGTTCTTGATTTTTATGTCTTGATAATAAATCTGGAACAACATTATCCTTTCCTTTTTTATGTTTTATGACAAAGTTAAAGCATGATAAGCGTAAAGTCCAGCGAGCAAGTCTTTCTGATGGGTTTGATAAATTCTGAAACCATTTAAGCGCAGCATGATCAGTATATATTGTAAATTCTTTACCATTGTCTAGGTAACATCGCCAATGTTCTAATGCAGTTATTACAGCCAATGTTTCTCGTTCAGTAGTTGAGTAGTTCCGTTGATTTTTATTTAGTGCTTTACTCATGTAAGCAATCACGACTTCTTTATCATCTTGTTGTTGGGTAAGCATTGCTCCTATGCCATAATTTGATGCATCACAATGTACAGAGAAGGGTAGTTCGAAGTTAGGGCAAGCAAGGACAGGAGCAGTTACCAAGGCTTCTTTAAGTTTCTGGAAAGCAGCTGCAGCTTGTGAATTCCATAAAAATTTAGGAGCGTTCTTCCCGGAACAGGTTAGTTGGTTGAGTGGAGAGGCAATAGTGCTAAAGTTTGGAATGAATCTTCTGAACCAGCTGCAGGTGCCTATGAATCTTCGTACTTCTTTTCTGCAAGTAGGTACAGGATATTCTAAAATAGCTTTTATTTTATATGGATCTGCACGTAAACCATACTCGTCCACAAGAAAACCAAGGTATTTCAGTTCTTTCTTGAAGAATTGACTCTTCTCAAAGTTAATAGTTAGATTGGCATATGATAGTTTTTCATGAACTTTCATGAGAAGCGATATGTGTTCATCAAAAGTCTCACTAATAATAACAATGTCGTCCAGATAGCAAAATACCTTGTTCTCAAATTCAGGAGTAAACAGCATATCCATTAATCTTTGTAGAGTTGCAGGTGAGTTGGTGAGGCCAAAAGGCATTACTTTAAATCTAAACATACCTCTTCCTGGTACATAAAAGCAGTTTTATCTTTATCCGCAGGATTCAAGGGAATTTCCCAAAATGCTTTTGCAATGTCAATGCTTGATAAGTATTTGGCATTCTCAGGTTGTCAAAATTTCGCTTATTAGTGGCAATTTATAAGCATCACGACGTGTAATTGAGTTAAGCTTCCTGCTGTCAACACAGAAACGCCATTCACCATTCTTCTTCGGGAGTGATGAGAACTGGAGATAACCAAGGACTTTCGCATTGTTCAATGACCTTCCATCCCAGCATCTTGTCAACTTCAATTAATTAACGCCTTTTGTTTTTCAGGAGACAGTCTATAACATCTTTGTTTGATTGGAAGAGAATCACCAGTATCAATCTTGTGGGTGATTAAATGTGTGTTTCCCAGGATACCTTTTTCCTCAAAAGAAATTGTTTTGAAGCGTTGGATGATGTCGTTAGCGATGTTCTTTTGGTTAGGAGTTAAATGCTCATAAGGTAAAACTTTAGTAACTTTAGTTTCGATAGCAGAACATTTAGATTCTGTAAAGTTAAGAGAAGATAAAACACTAGGTAAAAGATTAAATTTTCTCCAAAAGTCAATAACCTAATATTAGCGAAGGAAATATTTCAGGGAAAACATAAGCTTTAATTAAATGAGTTTGATTATTAAAATGAACAGGTAAGTCAAAATAACCCAAGGAATTATTTTTTTGATTATTAGCAGTAGAGGACAGTAATAAGATCTGACTTGAAAAGTTTGCAGCCCAGTTTAAGATTTCCAAATGAGAATTATTACCCAGAATAGTTACTGAACTGCCAGAATCTAGTAAACCAGATAAAGTTAAGTTATAAATTTTGACATTAACGAATGGACGATTAAGATCTTTGTTCCTTGGAGTAGAGTGTAGAAGAGATTTTGTAACAAGAAAGAAGTTTTGAATTGTTTTAATCCCAATTAGTCCAATCGTCGTTATCAAAGTTTAAGTTACTTTCAAGTCAGTAGTTAGTTATTTGACTAGTATTAGGTTTGGGAGAACAAGTAGGGCAATCTGCAGTTTTAAAACCTTTAAGACCACATTTGAAACAAATCACGAATCGTGGTTGAGTACAGGTGTTTAAAGAATGACCTTGTTTTACGACAGCGAACACAAAAGGAGCTTTCTTGAGGAGCTTTGGTTTGAGAGAGACTATTAACTTGCCTAGAAGGGTATTTGTAGGTATGAAGTGAATTTATTCATGAGGGGAGGAGAAGGTCTTGAGTTATTAGAAAAATCTGAAGAGTCAACTGAACTTGAAGTGGAATGCTTGTAGTTGAATTCAGAAATAAGAGGACTTTGTTGTACATTTGGTTCTTTAATTGTTTGTCTCTGTCTAGGAATTTTTCATAGTTTTGGCAAGTAGCCAAAAGAGAGTCGATAGAGTCAATGTCTTTTTAGACTACGAAGACAGAATAACATGGGCGAATATTCCTCAAAATAATCTCCAATTGTTCTGTTTCAGAAAGTTTCTTCGAAAGACGAGAAAACATTCCAGACATGATGGAAATATAGATGACAATAGGTTCATCTCGGACTTGAGTTCGATTCCTAATCGCTTCTAAAAGTTTGTGATCATAATCAAAACCACCAAAGTCTTTGATTAATAATGAAGAAAGTTCGTTCCACGTTAAGTTTGGATTCTGATTATATTTAAATCTGAACCAATGAAGAGCATTGTCAGTGAAAATTTCAAACGCTTGTGAAATCAACAAGTCTTTGGACAAGCCACGAGCTATACAGTATTCTTCCAGTTTTTGAAGAAAGGATCTTGGACAGCTTTTACCATTGAAGGTGTGTCTTTTCAGATCTTTGAAGACGTTGGATGGAGAAAAAGATTGAGGTGGTGGTAGAGGATACGGGTATGGACCTGAATAGAAGTTTAAGAAACAAGAGGGAGTTCCGTGACAGTCGGGTCAACCGTAACAGTCGGGTCAACAGGAGGGTCAAGTGATGGAACGTCATTTTCAGTTGAAGGTGGAGTCAAGGATTGGAATTGTTTAGCCATAGCGTCATATTTCATCTTCAAAGTCTCGAAATTAGCTTTAAATTCTGGATATAAGTCAGTATCTATTCGCTCTAATCTGTAAAAAACATGGTTAATAAAAGTTTCTATTAGTCGTAAATATTTGGTTTCACCTTGTAAACATTTTTTAATTTTACAGTCCAGATAGGTCAATGTAGAATCAATTTGAGACAAGTCATCCTCGATCGGAATTGGAGAAGTCAGAATATCTTCAGGGTGAGAATTCGCAACTAAACGTAAAACTTGTTTTTTTAGAAGCAAAACAGTATTAGCTGGTTCCTCACATCTAATCTTCACTTCGTATTCAAGTTCGGCCTTGTTAAGGAATTCGTACTTAATAACCCTTTTCATTGTTATAATTACGTGTAAAGTTAAGTTTAAGAAATAAAAATATTATTAAAAATCGTACCTCTAAGTTATCTAGAATAAAAAATATTATAGTGATGAATGTAACTTAGAGTGATGAATGTAAATGAAGTGTTATTTGTAGGCCTAAATATAATCCAAATAAGTTGAAAAACTAGAAGAAGTTTTGTTTTAGAATTTTGAAGGTAAAGTTAAGTTTAAGAAATAAAAATATTATTAAAAATCGTACCTCTAAGTTATCTAGAATAAAAAATATTAGAGTGATGAATGTAACTTAGAGTGATGAATGTAAATGAAGTGTTATATGAAGGCCTAAATACAATCCAGATAAGTTCAAAAACTAGAAGAAGTTTTGTTTTAGAATTTTGAAGGTATGAAAAGGATGTGTAAATGAATGATGAATAGTAAGTTAAGAACAAAAGGGAAAGCAATTAAATCAAAAGGAACTAGACATGGCGCAGTAAAGGTGAAGAATTAAGAGAGAAAGAGGACTTTTACGTTGGGCGCCAAACTGTCGTGAAGCGACAATTAAAAGAGAAGGAAAACCTAACCTACGATCAGCAAAACAACCAAATAGACCAAGACAATAATATATTTAAGTTTTTAAAAGAGTATTTACAATTTTATATATCAAAAATGGAGTATGAATGTGAGGATGGATGATGTGATTTACAAATTATTTTTTAAAAAAAAGGTAATAAAAAAAAGATTTATGGCGTAGCTGAGTCCGAAGATCCCAAGCGTGCTCTCAGCGCCTGGAACGAGCACGCACGGCGTAGGTGGGTAGGCGTGGGCGTCTCTAGGGGACGACCTCAGGTGAATGCGGCGATTGCAGGATCGGCAATTTCAGCCCAGACAGGAGCTTGCAGGATCCTCAGCGACTTCAGACAGCGCAGTGGCCGGCAGGATCCGGTGACTGCAGGCGGGACAGAGGTTTGTAGGTTCCGGTGATTTCGGGCGGAACAGAGGTCTGTAGGTTCCGGCGACTCCAGGTAGAGTAGAGACTTGTGGGATCTCGGCGACTTCAGGCAGAGCAACGTTTTGTAGGATCCGGCGACTTCAGGCAGAGCAACGGATCGTAGAGTCCAGTGGCTTCAGGCAGGATAGAGGCTTGCAGGATCCCGGGGCTGAGCGGCCCCGGGATAAGGCCTTTAGAAGATGCTTCCGATACGAGAACTGAAGCAAGACTGTATTTCTTCACCGATTGTTCGGCTTTTATATCTTTCTAGAGAGAACGGAAAAATTATTTAAATTAAAAGGAAATTTATTGTAAATGACCTACAGCCAAAAAGTATTTATGAAGAAAGAACATCAAACCAGAGACGAATTTGAATAAAAGTTACCATGACAACTACAAAAACAATGGTTATCAAATATAAAACTTTTGGTTTTTAGGAATATAATTGGAAAATCTTTACCTTTAAGTAAGAAATGAGATATTATTCAAATAGGAAAAACTGATGCGCGACAGCGCACCGAAGCCTGAAATTGTAGAGTTACAGAGAATTCAATAAAAGACCAAAAAAAGGTAAGGCTTCGTTGACAGCTAGTTTAAAAGTACTAAATAGTGTGAAAATACGCAGTAAAATGATATGTTATTGTGTAAAAACGTTACAGGATCCTATATAAATAAAGGTGATGCAAAACATAAATGCAGAGAATCAAAAACAGAATGGAAAAATAGTATAAAGTGATGCAAAACATGAATGCAGAATATCAAAACAGAATGAAGAATTAGTGTACAATGAAATGTAAGTAGTATAACACTACAGTGTGTGTAAATGCATGTCAAAAGTTGAGCATGGTTTCGGCTTCACTTGAAATGCACGCAGCCATCCGTCTTTCTTTCTTTGTTAGTCTGAGGCTATAGTAAATACTACTCTTATCTTTAAAACCTACAGACTTAACTCCTTACTTAAGGCCTTAACAGTGGTTGAAATGCCTAAATCTTAGATATTTAAGTAAAAAAATCTCAATAACTGTTCATTTAATCCACAAAGAAAAAATACAGGGTAACAGAAGATGATTTGGTAAATGTTTTTATTTGAACAAAATTGTATTTTGTCAACCCCTTATTAGAAAAAAAAATCCCCAAAGAGTACCTATCTTTGTCATATTTTGCAAAATTTCTCCAAAACGGCACAAGCTTTTTAAATAGTTCTTACACTAAAAAAAAGCTCTTAAAAATATCAATATTTTTAATTGAGAGTTTTATTTTTATTCCCCGTTTTATAAGAGAATATATAATTTTTCCCTGAAATTGAATATATTTACGCGAGCGCGCATGCTCCGTCGCCCTGTCAGCCTGTCACAGTCCGTTTTCGGACTTCATTGAGGGTGGACTGCGCGTCGGTGTTGGGGCAACTTCGTTCAAATATAAATTAGTTTTTTTAAAGTTTATACTCAATTATAAATATTTTTATGACTAGAAATACTTAATTTAGTTAATAACTGTACACTGGTAACTGTAAATATTATTTGCTAAATAAATTAATTTTTAAAGTGCCCAAAGAAAAAGAAATTTTCGCGGCGACGTTGATTAGTGAAATTGAAAAATGCAATTTTTATATAATTTAGATGTGGAACAACCAACATGCTCTCGTTTACTTAGATTTCGATAGTTTTTAATACCTATGTAATTTTATTGTTGCATATTTTTATTAATTAGTTGATACTGAATTTTATAATTATGTATTACAATAAAACGCTGTTTTTATGTGTATGACTTTGTAAAATATTATTGGGGAGGGAAATATAGATACAGATACTTACATTTAGGTACACTGTTCAAACATCAAATTAAATCAAACAATTTAAATAAATAAAAAAAATAGTTGCTTCCCTAAGTATAAATAACTATATAAAGACATTCTTGGGTTTGGTTTTTTTTATGTTAGACAAACTATCATCTAAAAATGTAAAAATTTAAATTGGAGAGGGTTTCTCTACGTGATAAAGTTAGAAATGAAGATATTCGCAGTAGAACTAGAGAAACTGGACATAGCCCAACGGAATAATACAGTGAAATGGCAATGGGCTTGCTATATAACTTGGAAACAGATAAAAAATAGGAAGGTTCTCGAGTGGCAACCTCGTATAGGTAAGCGAAGTAGTACTCAACTTTTATTCCTCTTCACGTATTCTCATACGCTTTTCTTCACACACACACACACACACACACACACACACACACACACGCACGCACGCACGCACGCACGCACGCACGCACGCACGCACGCACGCACGCACGCACGCACGCACGCACGCACGCACGCACGCACGCACGCACGCTCGCACGCACGCACGCACGCACGCACGCACGCACGCACGCACGCACGCACGCACGCACGCACGCACGCACGCACGCACGCACGCACGCACGCACGCACGCACGCACGCACCGCACGCACGCTCGCACGCACACACGCACGCACGCACGCACGCACGCACGCACGCACCGTCACGCACGCACGCACGCACGCACGCACGCACGCACGCACGCACGCACGCACGCACGCACGCACGCACGCACGCACGCACGCACGCACGCACGCACGCACGCACGCACGCACGCACGCACGCACGCACGCACGCACGCACGCACGCACGCACGCACGCACGCACGCACGCACGCACGCACGCACGCACGCACGCACGCACGCACGCACGCACGCACGCACGCACGGCACGCACGCACGCACGCACGCACGCACGCACGCACGCACGCACGCACGCACGCACGCACGCACGCACGCACGCACGCACGCACGCACGCACGCACGCACGCACGCACGCACGCACGCACGCACGCACGCACGCACGCACGCACGCACGCACGCACGCACGCACGCACGCACGCACGCAGCACGCACGCACGCACGCACGCACGCACGCACGCACGCACGCACGCACGCACGCACGCACGCACGCACGCACGCACGCACGCACGCACGCACGCACGCACGCACGCACGCACGCACGCACGCACGCACGCACGCACGCACGCCACGCACGCACGCACGCACGCACGCACGCACGCACGCACGCACGCACGCACGCACGCACGCACGCACGCACGCACGCACCGCACGCACGCACGCACGCCCGCCCGCCCGCCCACACACACACACACACACACACACACACACACACACACACACACACACACGCACACACCACGCACACACGCACACACGCACACACGCACACACGCACACCACGCACACACGCACACACGCACACACGCACACACGCACACACGCACACACGCACACACGCACACACGCACACACGCACACACGCACACACGCACACACGCACACACGCACACACGCACACAACGCACACACGCACACACGCACACACGCACACACGCACACACGCACACCGCACACACGCACACACGCACACACGCACACGCACACGCACACACACACACCACACACACACACACGCACACGCACACGCACACGCACACGCACCGCACAGCACACGCAACACGCACACGCACACGCACACATCACGCACACGCACACGCACACGCACACACACGCACACACGCACACACGCACACACGCACACACGCCACGCACACGCACACGCACACGCACACGCACGACGCACACGCACACGCACACGCACACGCCACACCGCACACGCACCACGCACACGCACACGCCACACGCACACGCACAACGCACACGCACACGCACACGCACACGCACACGCACAACGCACACGCACACGCACACGCACACGCACACGCACACGCACACGCACACGCACACGCACACGCACACGCACACGCACACGCACACGCACAACGCACACGCACACGCACACGCACACGCACACGCACCCACGCACACGCACACGCACACGCACACGCGCACGCGCACGCGCACGCGCCACGCGCACGCGCACGCGCACGCCGCACGCGCACGCACACACGCACACGCACACGCACACGCACACGCACACGCACACGCACACGCACACGCACACGCACACGCACACGCACACGCACACGCACACGCACAATTTACCCTGTGAAAGTTTGCATTTAGATATAATTTTTCTAACCAACCATAAAAATATGAATGAGAATATGTATATAAGTATAAAGGTTACCTCACACGGGACAGTAATATAATATTATATCTTCCATTATCTACGCATGAAAACTTTTAAAATCTCTGGAATGCCGAAGTATGTTCATATTAAGAAGCTGAATAGAGCCACATTGATATGCATGGGGATCGTTTTGTAATTTCACATCGTTATCGAAAAAACATTGTACGTATTTCAGGTGGCGGTTTGCCAAAACACGATTCCACAAAAAATTCACTCAATAGAAAATAATTGCAAAGTTGCTTTCTGAAAATACTTAAATTTCAACGTCAATTTTTTCTTACGTGGTAGAGCCATGCTGCAGCTATATTAGTAGTAGGTATAGTTGTAGCACGAATGGGTCGGCTCGACAGGGGAAGGGCCACACTCTCACGGTAATACCATGTAAAATAGCAGTTTAACCCTGCTGTGTTTCGTATGGTATATGTAGAGAACCGGATAAAACTTTTTAACTGGAAACGAGGCATTACATCTTAGTCCTCACGGTGACAACGCATCTACATTTTGATACGTAATCGAGAATGGATGTAGATGTCTATGGAACGTAGCAACCACTTACCATCAGATGAACAGTGTGCTCGTTTGTCACCCTTATTCTATTAAAAAAAACTTTCTGAGATTTCAGTAAAATAATGTTAAGTATTGTAAGCACTCGTACAATTATATATCTCATGTTATTAAAGCTATTAGGCTATTTTGATTTATAATAAAGTGATTTTACTTTATAGGTTAAATAATTTATTTACCCTTCTATATCAAGAACCGTTTTTCAGTCACTCCTATTGAGTTTGACAGTGCTTGCTGAAATTTAGCATCTTTAGATTGATCAGAATCGCCCGCTGATCCGGCTGTTAGGTATTGCAAAAACTAATCGAAGATATTTATTTTTACTTTACTGCCGAAGATTAACTTGTTTTATTTTTATTATGGTCAAATAATATTTATTAGGTTATAAAGCAAGTATTTACAAATATTTTCATTGTTTTGTTATTCTATTGTTTTACAGTTTTTATCACGTCTTAGTTTTACACCAAGAATTACATTAGAAATTCTTGATGGGATGCGATGTAACGCGCATTCTTTATTTTCATCAAGAACTATAATATATATATATATATATATATATATATATATATATATATATATATATATCTATATATATATATATTTGTTTTTTTTTACCAGTAGAGTTTCAACACAATCTTAAAAAAAGTTCAGTGAATTAAAAAATGCCGATAATTATATAATTTCAAGTCAGTGTTTTACATTTAAAGATCAGTTATAAAGAGCCAAAATTCTTATTTTCATTTCGATTAATTTAATTCGAGAATACAATAAATGTGAAAGGGCTTTTATCTGCAATAATAATTTACATCAAAAAATAACATAGACTTATAAAAGTCATATACACGGTCAATCATACTGAAGATTATCAATTGTACTACAAAATATTTAAAAGACTATTTCCAGTATAATGACCCGAATATCATCATTAATGTTTGACTGGCACACTTAAAAGTTTTATCACATGGCTAAATGATTGACTATATATTATGATAAGCTCATGCTTTTCTATAAAAAGTTTGTAAGAATTTTAAATCACGGCACCTATTGGTTTGTTTTACTTTTTCACTTAATTAGTGAAAAACAAGATGGACTGATCTAAAAGTTTACTTTCTTGTGTAAAAAGTGCTATTTAGAATTTTATGCATATAAATAATAATTAAAGTTTCTATGTAAATAAGTGTAACATGCGGGTATTATATTCAATGGTAGCGGCCATCCATATTTGCAAAGCCAGCATCATTTTCTGTACAGAAACCGGCAAAGTGTTGCTCAAGGCATTATAAACAAAGCAGCTGATAAAATGTTATATTCATAACTGTTAACAAAATCTGTTTCTGCAAATGGGTTTTATAGATAACAATAACTATTCCGCCATGTTAGGTGCTAATAATAGCTCCATTAGAAGGAAAAGAGGTAAAATTTTGTTTTAGAAATGCGCAATCAATATTGTTTTGTTTGCAATTGAGCATAAAAATAAAAAATAACTTCAGCCAAAGAGCATAACTAGCATTATACTCAGGCCCATCAAATTGGTATGAAAAAAAATAATATTACCAGGTTTCAAAAAATCAATCAAAATTAAAAAAAAACATAAATATTAAATAAAAAAATGTATATATTATCTATGTCTATACATACATATAATGATTTATGGCCGCTTAGTAACTGACGGTGACTCAGTATAACATCCTACAGTCACGCCGAAACTAAGAGGAGAGAATCACTGTAGAAAAGGTAATAATTTATTGCGGTAAAATTTGTGATAAAATTAAAAAAAAACTTACACACTTATCCAAGTTAATCTAACTTAGTCTAACTTATCCTTATGCGTTACAAAAAAAAACAAATAATAAAATAGTGAGGTGGGCGTCAGTTTTTAAGAAGATATAACAAAAATAAACAAAGAAAAATTTCAAAAAAGTTCAGTATTTAATTGATTATATACCGCTGACACTTAATCACGCTTTTCGAAACCACGCCTGTTGGTAAACAATACTTGTGTGAAAAGACAAAATCTTCTTTTCAAATTTCCGCCGAGTTGTAAGTAGAAAGCCTAATAGGTCATGTGTCAATTTTAATTAAATATATTTTATATGAAGTGATCTTGACTACGTTTCATCAATTAACCATTAGTAAAAATTAAAACAGGAATTTTACAATTGTGTTTACAAGAAACATTATTAGTTGAACCTTGCAGCTTGTTCATTGTTTTTATTATAAATACCTACAAATATTATTAATAAATAGTTCCCATAATATTTTGGATTATTTTTTATTTTGCCCTATCTGCAATGTTCTATGCTCTATAGAAAATGTGGCGTATAACATGATTGACAATCTTTCGAACGTTTTATCTAGGTACAAAGATGTTTTACGATTTCGTTGCCTCCACGTGATATTTTTGTCAGCATAAGGTACCCTTCTGTATCTAATATAACATAATATAAATATTGCTACAAATTAAAGTAAAAGGCTATACAAGTCCCTCTACTGGGCACAGAACTCTTTTTTATTTCTGAGAGGGTTTTAGGGCAAGGAAATGCCGCCGAACTGCCCCAATGCATGTTGACGAAAATTGCAATTACAAATAGCATTCGTGCTGTCGGGGATCAAACCCGGGAAAAATTTACAGCGAACGCTTTGACCCAAATCTACTAATACGATACAAATAAATACGATTTAACATATATAATAAAAAACTCTTACGTACTTGAAACTTGAACACTTGATAGCTCGTGACGCCTACCGGACAAAGCTACAGCACAATGTAATTGAAGATGCGTAACTACGACATAATTCTCAGTGATGCGCAAGCATAACAGGCAGTATGTCACTTTTATAATTGTCATCTCTGCAGTCTATTAATCTTTGCACTTTTATAAGTAATACAGAACGTAGTCGCTAGACGGTGTTGACTTTGGCTAAAATCTCTGCGATAGCCGTTTCGTCAAGGTCATCAGGCTTGTTAAAGCCTTAACATTAAAAAAATGTCTTTGAGTAAATATTTCAAATGATAACATACCCAGATATTCTGCTTATGAAATATCTCCAAGGACGCTTTTAGTTTCTATTCATTCGTACATATTTGCGACGAATGGAGTGGAGACAGTCTGAGACTTTACGTAATGGCCTTCCTCTCGGGGTATTTACATTTGACATAAAATAAGAAAGGTCTTCATTCGTTTTAGCCGATGTCAAACAACACTGAGAGAAAATTTAATATTCGATGTAATATCACACATCAGCGATATAAACGTAAAAATAATCAAATGGCAGATTCGAACCCACAATCTTATGAATTCGCGGTCCGCACTCTGACATTAGGCTACTGTCGCTTACTATACTGTATTCTATCTCATTCTCTAAATCCCAAAGATGTATGCGGTTGTCTGTTTTAGTGTCGCTTTTTCATTTCAGATGCTATGAAGAATTTATTTCTATAAACAGTATATATTAAGCCAACTTCAAAAAAGGAGGAGGTTTTAGACGATATTTTTACCAACTATGAACGAATATTATACAATTTTTTTAAAGATAATTCCATCTCTATGGATGGAACTAAGTGTTTGTAATTTAATTAAGATGACCTTCTAGTTATATTACCTTGAGCTTGAAATATTGATTAGTCCACACGAAAGAGTTAAATAGTAAAAATTCTAATAATTAGTTAAAACGTTTTGCACAAAAACTAAATGGAATGAAATAAATTCCACATAATTTAATGGAAATAGGTTTTTTTGAAGTCGGTTTTTTAATATTAATAGTATAGTTGTAGCACGAATGTGTCGGCTCGACCGGGGAAGGACCAGCGTAAAATAGCAACTTGACACTGCTGTGTTTCGTATGGTGAGTGTAGAGAACCGGAGACCCATTTTGCTGGAAAAGAGGCATTCCATTCTAGTCTTCACGGGTGACGACGCATCTGCATTTTGATACTTATTGAGGATAAATGTAGATGTCTATGGGTCACAGCAACCACTTACCATCAGGTGGATTGTGTGCTCGTTTGTCACCCTATCCCATAAAAAAATAAAAAAGCACAAGAGAGAACGATCAGCTGAAGGTTGAGAAATTTGGAATAGGGCAACGGAACCCAAGGGGCCAGAAGCTAGCCGACGTCATGGAGAAAGAGGGACTCTTTACGATGAACTCTTTTTTCCAGAAGCGGCCCTACAGGAAGTGAACCTGTTCGAGCCCAGACGGTTCGACAAAATGAGATTGACTTCATTATGATGACCAGATGACAACTGTTCAGTGATGTCTCAGTCATCGCAAGGGTGAAAATCGGCAGCGATCACCGAATGGTGAGAGGCACACTGAACCTAAACGTTAAACTGGAGAGGTCACGTATAATGAAGTCAACGCTCCGTCCCCTCGTACTCTAATCCTTTAAAACCTTTCAGCTCGAGCTGCAAACCGTTAAAAATGCCTAGAAGATTTCAAAACAGTGGACGATATGAATGACTAGCTCTTGGAAACTGTCGATGTGGCCGGAGCTAAGTTTTGCAAGACCCGCCGCAGAAGAACACATAAACTCTCCGATCACACTCTTAAACTCATGGTTGTTAAACGCAAAATGAAGCTGCAGTCTTCAGTAGATTTAACAGCATACAAGCAACTAAACATACAGATCTCCAAGGGACTTATGCAACTTTAATACTGCTCGTATTGATGAAACGATCGATCGGAACCAGGGCTCCAAAATCTTTGCTAGAGATCTGTCTGCCAGAAAGAGCCAACTGTCAAAGCAATTATAAATATCGAAACAAAGGAAGATTTGATAATCATAGTTCAACACTTGTCCAATCACATGGACTATAAGATCGATAAGTCCGATATAAAGGATATATACAGAGTGCGTACAAAAATTCGAAAAAATGAAAACCCTAAAAACCTTCCCATTATAGTAGAACTGAAATCCACTATTTTGAAACGCGACATACTGAGGATGAAGAAATTATTTAATATTAAAAATAAATATAAACTTTAAGCAAAACACCTCGGATTTACGACTAAGGAAGAAACATCCGTTTTTGTTTCCGAACAACTAACTCCCAAAAGCGCTCGGCTATTTTTTCTAGCCAGAGATCTCGCAAAATCAAAGACCTTTAAGTTTTGCTGGATGTCCTATGGTCGAGTCTATGTGCTGTGCTGTTTTTTTAATTTTTTTAGTGAATATTTACATTGTGCTATTTAAACTTATTGTCCTAACTGCAGGTATTGATATCTTTGTAATCACTCTGTCCATTATAGTTTTATAATTCAATTACTGACGAACAACTCACTACGGTATATTCACTCACATTAATCTATAACACACTTTTCAATCATACAATACACTCATACACAGTTCTTACTTACGCAATCATCGCCGATTTACATGTTAGTTCTTATTTACAACCATTAACTCTAAGTTTGGTCGCTACTATATATTTGAGATGTTTCTGAAATGAGCTTCATTACAGCATCACACTAGAAATAAACCGATTGGTTATACCACTTACACAGTATCATTTGATTTCTCATACACCTAATTATAATAAATCAGCAAAATATTTTATTTGTTTGTATCGAAAACATGGATATAGTTAACTATTTAAATACAATAACGAACTTGGATCAAGTTGAAATAGTTAACCACATAAGCTGTGATATATAGGACCTAACAAAGTGATTTAGTATTGGTAAAACGGATCTTACCATATTGTGTCAAAACATTAGAAGTATATATCGTAACAATAATAATTTCCAAGCTACCTTATCGCTTCTGAATTTTGAAATGGACGTCTTAATTTTAACAGAATGCAGACTAGATAAATGTAAGCCAATCACACACATTCCTAATTACACTGCTCTTGAAACAACATATAATCTTAACCAAAATGGTAGTGTACTGATTTATGCTAAATCTCGCCTAAATGCTGAATTTAAGGAAATTAAACTCAAACATGCCTCTTGCATACAACTAAGAATTCTTGATCTGATGATATTGGGCATTTATCTTTCACCTTTGAACTTAAATGCATCTGGTTTCATTGAGTCCTTGAGTGCATACCTAGCAAGCATAAAATCGTATGATAATATAGTCATCTCTGGATACATCAAGTCGTATCGGTCCGGAAAAATCGCTGGTGGTAATCTATTCCACAAGGAAGTTGTGCGATGAAGAAAACATCTTCTAAATTGCACAGTGGTGGACCGCCAATCATCCAGATGGTTTGAATGATATCGGGGGTTCTGCCGTGATGTGCGATCGTGAAACTTGGCGGCTGGGATTAATCCGCACAATTCCTCAGAGCACTCCCCGTGGTAAATGCGAAGGAAAATGCAAAGGGATGCAACAACTCTTCGCAGCGCCAATGAATCGAGCCGATCAGAAAAGACTCGGTCGTCGACGATTCGAGCCGCTCTGCGCTGGATGCGGTCAAGTGGAAGAAGAAACACTGGGGTGCCCTAGCCCAGAGATAGGAACAGTATTCCATGTGAGGCCGAACCTGCGCCTTGTAAAGTAGCAGGCGTTGTGCCGGCATGAAATACTGTCTCGCTCTGCTGAGCATGCCAAGCGTTTTGCAGGCCAATTTGGCCTTCTCTTCCAAGTGACCACGAAACTGCACATCACTCGGTATATCGACGCCGAGGATTCCGATACTGGCTGAGGCAAGAAGGGGAGTGCCTTGAAACTGAGATACGACAAAGAGGATTTTTAGCGGTAAACGCGAAAACTTGCGTCTTTTAAGGATTAACGAATAACTATTATTTAATTAATTAATAATTAATTAAGGATTAACTATTAACGCTGGTGTTCCACAAGGCTGCGTGCTATCACCTATGCTGTTTCTTCTTATTTTTGTTACTTTCTATATATGTTGTAAGCCGGTAACATATATTGCTATGCGGATGACAGCACTGGTGATGCTCTATACACTGACCATGCCCATATTTCTCAGAAAAACGTCGCCCAGTGCTAAAACAAACTTGTGTATTAAGTCGAATCCTTGCTGAACAAAATCTCGGATTGAGGGCGACTAAATCTGGTCCAGACACAAGTTTGCGCGTTTGAATGTTACCGGTTTGCAACATATCATTGATGAGCAGAAGAAACAGCGTTGGAGATAGCACGCAGCCTTGTGGAACCCCATCGTTAATAGGCTTGTAGTCGGAACATGCATCTTTTACAACAACCTTGATGCTCTGATTTCGGGAAAAAATCTTCGAAAGAAGCGTTTTGTGCCAAACCCGATGGAAGGCCTTCGCAATGTCCAAACTAATGGCCAATGCTACCCCCTTGGACTCTACTGCTTCCGCCCATTTATGAGTCAGGTAGACCAGAATATCACCAGCTGATCGACCCCGATGAAAACCGTATTGGCTGTCACTAATCAGCTGGTGATCCTCAAGGTGCCGTATCAGCTGGCAGTTTATAATGGATTCCATTATTTTGGAGAACAAGGAGGTGATGGCTATAGGCCTGTAGTTGGACGGGTCTGAGCGGTCGCCTTTTTTAGGGATCGGGTGGACAAAAGCTGTCTTCCATGATTTAGGACTACGCCTAGAGAGTAGGAGTACCGGAAAAAACGCGTTAGAACCAGTGCCAACTCTGGAGCAGCCATTCTTAAGCACAATTGGGGAGATTCCGTTAGGCAACCTCGACTTGTGGATGTACAGGGAGAGGAGTGCTTTGCGAACCGAGCGCTGTGAGAACCGCACATCCGGTATGGGGCACTCACACCGCGGGATGATCGTTGGTGTGTTCCCCTCGTGATCAAGATTCGAGATGGACGCAAAAAGAGAGCCTAAAAGGTCGACTTTTTTTTGCGGCGTGGTCCAGTAAGTAGTCATCCCTGTTCAGAGATGGTAGTGATGGCTTACAGAAATTCCCTTGGATAGCCTTGGCGAGAGACTAGAATGCACGGGTTCCCAAAGGAAGGCGAACTAGTTTCTCGCCAATTCTACTTATGTGCTCTGACTTTGCCTTGGTAAAAACTACTTTGAAGGACCTGTAGGCGAAGTTTTACTTCTTTTTAAGTCTGCTGGTGTTTATATCCCGAGCCGCCAAAGCCTCAGCCTAGGCCTGATAACACTCCTGCATACTGCGTAATGCAGTCTTACAGAGGCGACCAAACCAAGGCTAAAATCTGCCTCTGATGGGTACCACAGATGATGGAATAAATAGTTCCATTCCCTGTAGCACCACATTAGTGACAGAGTCAACAACAGCGTTGGGATCATCCGGTGAGAAGCAAACCCACCCCCATGGGTAGGATGCAAAGAAAGACCGCATTCCGTCCCAATCCGCCGACCTGTAATGCCAAACACGGCGGCAACCTGCAGAACGTAACCGCGAAGGGAGCGTAAGGAGCACCACACTCCGGATCAGACAATGGTCCGAAGAGCCGAGAGGGGAGTCAGCAGAAGGTCCAACAAGGAAGGAATTCTCCACATCTTTACGACACATCTTCTCCTCAGGTATACCTCAAATCTTGAAACCGGGACTGTACAACCAGTTTTTCCATGTGTAGTATTCGCGTGAATATAAAAAATCATCGGCCTGTTATTATACTGGCAACCTATAACATTTACACCAGTACACAGGAGTTTATGCACTGCTGCTTGGCAGGAGGAATAGGTTACAGTGTTACGGTCTCCTACGCAAAGGAGCCCTAGCACCTCCATCTACATGCGATAGTTGCTTCATTTGAAAGCAACAAGTGACGGCTCCGTGGCGAATGGCTTAGCAATGAGTTGCAGCGCTGTGGGCCTAGGTTTCGATGCCACTCGGAAAATGTGTTTGTATGGCCGAAAATCATTGTTGCCTGTTGCCTGTCAAGCGTGATCACTATGATAAAAAAACTCCCTGTAATGCAGTCTGTGGAGGATGCCTATGCTCAATAATGGACTTCTTCGAATTTTTTTAAGGTATTAGGATGACAAACGCACACACAGTCCACCTAATGGTAAGTGGATGTTGTGGTCTATAGACATAAATTTGTTATTAAGATATTTCATATGAAAATGCGCCTATCTTTGTATGAATAAAATAAAAAAAAATAGTGCCGTGGGGATTGAACCCGGACTACTCGCGTACTGTAAAACTACAGCGAACACTTAGTCCAAGGCTAGAAAATATCGTATTGAATCATTATTAAAATCGTTTCGGGAAAATCGCTCTTATCAATGAAAGTTAGAAAAAGGTTCGATTATGCTCGGTGTGGAACTACAAGCGTCGGAGATTAATGATACACTCTCACCAGTTTATATTGTTGATATGGATTTAAGAACTCTCGATAAATAACCAGAAGTGATTCAGCGTATTATTATTGAAACGAATCATTCAATATTTCATAATTTAAAAAAAAGCCAGTGTTTGAACACAATCCCATGTGGTGGTTAGTGGTGATGAAACTCTCGATAGTAAAATCCTCGCAAATTTCACAACAAAAGCCTTTTCACTCCTTCCATAAATACTTGGCGTGTAATCGGATGGAAAGACAGATGCCGGTACATTGTCGTACAACTATGACAATATAACCCCCATGAGCAATGACACTAATAAACGGCACCCAGTCCGCGGCCGCCCCACTATTCCTGGCTACGGTAGCGGCCGTTACCAAGGCGGGGCAGGGGTGCTAAGAATCGCCGCTGGAGGTTCAGTTGCCACCTAAGACGACTCAATCTGGCAATATATAACGCACGCACCCTGAGAACTTACTAGGAGATCCTGGAGCTGGAAGAAGAGATAGATAAGTGGCGCTGGAATATAATGGGATTATCTGAGGTCCGAAGAAAAGGGGGAGGTCATGAGAATCCTCGAATCCGGCAGTGTTATTCGTGGTAGAGCCATGCTGCAGCTATATTGGTAGTATAGTTGTAGCACGAATGGGTCGTCTCGACCTGGGAAAGACCACACTCTCACAGAATACCAGCGAAAATTAGCAGATTGACACTGCTGTTATTTGTATGGTGAGTGTGGAGAACCGGAGACCCTTTTTACTGGAAAAGAGGCATTCCATCTTAGTACTCGCGGGTGACGACGCATCTGCATTTTGATTCTTAATTGAGGATAAATGTAGATGTCAATGGGTCACAACAACTACTTACCATCAGGTGGACTGTGTGCTCGTTTGTCACCCTAGCCGTAAAAAAAAACTTGGACCTTGTCGAGCCCCGACGGTCCGACAAAAAATAAGATTGACTTCATTACGACGACCAGACGAAAACTGTTCAGTGATGTCTCAGTGATAGCGAGTGTGAAACCGGCAGCAATCAACGAATCGTTAGAAGCACACTGAACCTTAACTTATGTTGGAGAGGTCACGTCTAATGAAATCAACGCTCAGTCCCCTTCGTGATCTTTTACAGAGTCCCGAAACGTTTCAGCTCAAGCTACAACATCGTCTTCAGTGCCTAGAAGATTGAAATACAGTGACGATATGAATGACAAGCTCGTTAAAGCTGTCCATGCGGTCGGAGCTAAGTTTTGTAGGACCCACCGCAGAAAAACACAAAAACTCTCCAATCACACTCTTAATCTCATGCCTGTTAGTTAGGAAATGAAGCTGCAGTCTTCAGTAGATTTTACAGCAAACAGGCAAATGAATAGACAGATCTCCAAATGCATGCAGCGCGGCTTACGCAACTTTAATAGTGCTCGTATTAAAGAAGCGATCAAGTGGAACCAGGGCTTCAAAGTCTTTGCTAGAGATATATCTGCCAGAAAGAGCCAACTGTCGAAGCTGAAGACCGAGTGTGGCAGCGTCATTTCCGGGACACTTAAGATTTTGAGTGAGATTGAGAGGTTTTATGGGCATCTGCACACATCATCCTTGAGCCAGTGCAAGTGTGAGTAATTATCCAAGAGCAAGTCTTATCCGACAATATATTGATGATATTTCGGACATCAGCCTAAACGAGATTAGAATGGATTTCCAATACATAAAAATCGGCAAAGCCCCACGCAAGGATGAAATTACAGCGGAGCGTCTAAAAGCGGGTGAAAAATCAGTATTTGAAGTCCTTCAGAAGCTCTTTGATTCCGTCCTCCATGGTGACACTGCACCGGAGGCGTAAAGCAGAAGTGCAGTGTTCTTGTTCTTTAAAAAAGGTGACAATGCTCTCTTGAAGAACTACAGACCAATTTCCATTCTGAGTCGCGTCTACGTGCTGTTTTTGAGAGTCATTACGAATCGTCTCGCATGCAGACGCGATTACTTCCAGCCTCCCTATCAAGCCGGTTTCCGGAAAGGCTTTAACAACATAGACCACATACATACCCTTCGGCAAATTGACCAGAAGTCGGAGGAGTACAATTTCCCACTATGTCTGGCGTATGTGGACTTTGAGAAATGATTCCGTCGAAATTTGGGCGGTGCTGCAGTCCCTCCAGCGGTGCTAAGTTGACTGTTGGTATATTGAAGTGCTGAAGTGTTTGTGAAGTAGGGTTACGTTACGATGACTATCCGAGTACATAACAAGAGTACGAAACCTTACCACTATAAAGTGCTTATGGCAGAATCGCTAGAGGACCTAAGTACTATGCTCAATGTCATCAATAGTGCATCCAAACGGATAGGCCTTAAGATGAACATGGACAAAACAAAGATCATGTATAACCTCCATGTCACACCTATGCCGATAGTTTTTGGGAGTACTAAGATCGAATTCGTTGACGAGTATGTTAACCTGAGACAAATAGTCCGACTAGGTGAGTCCAACTTCGACCGAGAGGTCAATCGTCGCATTCAACTCGGCTGGGCAGCGTTCGGGAAACTACGACACATCTTCTCGTTAGACATACCTCAAAACCTGAAAACAAAATTGTACAACCAGTGCGTGTTTCCAGTGATGACTTACGGATCTGAGACGTGGTCTTTAACTGCTGGCCGTATAAGGAAGCTCAAGGTCGCTCAGGGAGCTATGGAGAGGGCCATGCTCGGAGTTTCTTTGCGTGATAAACTTAGAAATGAGGATACCTGTAGAACCAGAGTAACCAACTTAGCCCAACGGATTAGTGAACTGAAGTGGCAATGGACCGGCCATATAGCTCTAAGCACCGACAGCTGATGGGAAAAAAACATTCTCGAGTGGCGGCCTACCGGCGGACGAAGTGTAGAGCAGCCCACCACTAGATGGAGTGACGACCTGGTAAGACATGCAGGAAGTCGATGTATGCAGGTGGCTCTGGACCGTGCTTTGTAGCATTCCTTGGGGGAGGCTTGGGCTCAATCGTGGAAGGACCACATTGCACAGAATATCAGGTTGAAATAGTAGCACAATGCTTCTATGTCAGAATGTTGACTGCAGTGAATCGGAGACCCTTTTTACTGGTAACGAGGCATTCTATCCTAATCCTCAGGGGTGACAAAACATCTGCATTTTGATTCCTAATTGACGATAGATGTAGATAATCTACAAGATGCATTTATCATGAAGTGGGTTTTCCTTTAACTACCCCTGCTTCAATAAAAAATTATGTGTGCGTCTAGTTGTGAACTTTAACCGGATGATATAGAAATTAAGGACAAAAGTGTGGTTGAGTACACGTCAAGAATGAGAGCATGGTTTTGGTATGAAATCAAACGTACATTCAATCAAGCGGCCTTATATGTAGGTAAGCCACGCTGCTACTTTAAGGCCCGTATTAATAAAAATTACTCAGCTCAAGTTCACTTGAGTACAATCTTGAGATTATGATCTTATTAATAAATGTATCCCACGATGCGGTTTAGGTTTATGATATCAGCTGAGTGCCACACTGATATTAACCGAAACTCGATTCTCAAGTGTGTGTACTTGAGTGCAAGTCACAGAACAGTATCCCTAAGTACAGCGTTTTGATATATTGTTTTTATGTGTTTATTAATTAGCAACGATCTTGAGATGCTGATATCGTAATGAGGGCGTATCAAATGATTACGCACTTGAGTTCGTCGTTGAGTAACGTTTATTAATACGGGCCTAAGATTTTGTAAGATATTGTAGCACGAATGGGTCGGCTCGACCAGGGTAGCACCACGCTCTCAAAGAATACCAGCGTAAAATAAGGTCTTCTCCACGAAAATTTAATGCCGCTGTGTTTCATATGGTGAGTGTAGAGCACCGGAAACCCTTGTTACTGGAAATGAGGCATTCCATCTTAGTCTTCTTGGGTGACAACGTATCTGCATTTTGATTAGTAATTGAAGACAGATCTAGGTGTCTGTGGGCCACTGCATCCACTTACCATCACGTGGACCGTGTGCTCTTTTATTACCCTAATCTGACATATAAAAAAATTTTTGTGTAGTAAAAAATATCATATATTATATCAATATATATGATTTTTTTTACTACACTAAACCAGCGCTTGACTACTATACTATATTTTTTGTTATATTTCAGTTGCTGAATGTGCTCTTATAATATTTCCGGTAGATGTATATTGAAGAAACCGCTTTATACTTGAAAAATATTGCCAAAACTGCTTGCCACAGCCGTAATTTATTGTCGTTAATAAAAGATCTAAAATGAGCTATTTTTCATTTTTATTGCTCTAATGTGTCACGTAGTTACACTGTGGAAAATCATTTAAAATAATATTAACGCTTTTAAGCGCTGGAAAGATGAGTAAACTGTTTAATCTCTGTAAATAGGTCAAAGTTTCGTGGTGACGAGAAATCAACAAAATCTTTGACAAGACCAGCAACTAATCAATATAATAAGTGACAACCAAGAGGACACAGCAGCAATTGTTTTATTTGTATCATCTTTTATGGTAGTAATAGCTTTTATATTTTCAGATACTGCTTTGCATCAGCCTCCTTTACTTCTTAAACAATGAAGCAACCACGTATGGGGGATTCCCATACGTCGTTTGTTATATATATCAAACAAGAGAGTATTTGATTTCTTATATTCACAGGAATACTTTATTACATTTAATATAACTTTCTACAGAGAAGATGGCTGGGTGCTACAATCTGCTTAGGATTCTATAATTAATAAAATGAAATACAAATCTAAGCATACCATTGCGATACATCAAGATACTGTCAGCTCGTTCTGCGTAGATCAGACCAAAAATTATATTCAAAGCTGAAAAATTCGGGCTCACGATGACATTGGGATATTACACACCTCAGCCCCTCCCCTCCCCCTGTGAACATGGCTACTGTAAAGCAAGTGAAAGGTTCCCCCGAAACCCGTAACGAGTTAAAAATAAATTAAATTAAACGCATTTCATTTTTTTCGACTCTTACTATCATCATCTTAGGTTTTTTTAATCAGCGTTTTATGATTTACCTTTGCTTAAGCAGGTTGTGTTGAAGAAGAAGTCGGTTCCAGACTGAAAAGACCACTTAAGTCTATAAGTATTTAATTTTGAATATATTTTTATGTTTATCATCTATCGGTACACAAAAAAGAATATATGGATTGATTGATCAAGGTTAAACGCTTGTCGTAAATATAAGTTTACGAGCAACCAGAGTTAAATCCCACCCACACATTTTTTATAGAATAAGTATGAAGAGCACACGTTCCACCTGATGTAAGTGGAGGCTGTGGCCCATAGATTGTCAAGTACATCACTTACCTTTGATTTTACAATATAGTTATTATGGCAGGATCGCTCTAAGACCTCGGCATAAGCACAGTGCTAAACGACTTCAATAGTATCGCCCAACGGCTAGGTCTTAAAATAAACATGAAAAATTCAATGGCCATATGGAAGGGCAATGTCTCACTTATGCTCCATTACGTAAGTACTGATAAAAGATGCAGGAAGTTGACGGAAACTGGTGGCCCGGGACCGTTTTTTGAGGTATTTTTAAGCGACGTCAATGCTTGTGCACTTGTAGGACTTGTGATGGGCTGTAATGATGATGATGCACGATGACGGGCCACATTTACTAACAATTAGGTGGACTGTGTATTCGTTTGTCGCCCTCGCCCAATTGTTGCCCTTGTGTGTAGTCATTCGCCTTGCCTTATTGGGACGATATTTACCATAGTCGTCGTGCTTCGCAGGGTTGGCAACCACATTTTTTTTATTAGAAAGACCTTGCTATCCATCACCTGTTTTTTTCCCCTTCTGTTGCTTCTTACGACGCGGACCACGCGGACTGTGTGCTCGTTTGTCATCCTCATTTTAAATAATAAAAATAAAAATAAATTACCTTCATGATTTTGTTGCACTTATTAAAATAAATGTAATACTGTGTGTTCCTTTACTATATTCAGATGTTTTCCTTTTATATAATGTCTGAATGTAGCTCAGATATTATGAAAGATGGCTTACCGCGAGTCGAGGTCATGCATCTTTGTCGTTAAATGAAATATATTTGGTACGTTTATCATTTTTATGGCGTTAATAAACCGCATGTGCTACAGAAAATCATTGAAAATAGAATCAAGCTTCGAAGTAGAGTAATTAAAATGCTTATAGAACAATATATCTAAGATAATTAGTTAAGCTGTCGAATAACTAGCTTAAGCTTATAAATACGTAAAAACTGTCTGACTGCAAACTGAAATTGAACTGAACTGAAACTGACGTGCATAAATGTTTATGCCAAATGCCTTTCCAAATTATTATTTTATGCAGACTGTCCACCTGATATTAAGTAAATGCTATGGCCCATAGACATTAATATTGATTCTACATTACAATTTAGAAGCCAGTTTCATAGTAACCCTTGAGGACTAAGATGAAATGCCTCATTTACAGTTATAAGGGTCTCCAGTTCTCTACACTCACCATACGAAACACAGCAGCATTATGCTGCTATTTCGTGCTAGTATTCTGTGAGAGCGTGGTCCTTCCCCGGTCAAGCCGATCCATTCATGCTACAACCATAATATAGCTACAGCGTGGCTCTAACCCTTTTAAGAAGAAAAATCTTTATCTAAGAATTTCAGTTAAGCTGATAGGTAATTACATTAAACTTTTAAATACGTAAAACCTGACATGAAAGAACTAATAAGAATATAATTATCGAAACCGGTTCACATACTGTAGAATTTTTCACCCATATGTCGTGCAAATGCCATTGCAAGTTAAAGAAATTGATGATTTTCTCACTAATGTATATTTAAATATATTGATATGCTTTACTCCGCAGGCTAAACAACTTTTACCCATTTCCATCAAAATTACGCTTGCATATCTTACTCCATATCCTCGACTATGCTGATATTTGATACTTGATATCACCGAGAAGCAATTTAGCAACCTTGAGCGACTCCAAAATATATGTATACGGTTCATATTTGGGCTTCGTAAATATGACCACGTCTCGGAATACCGCACTAAGCTCAAGTGACCCCCTATCTATCTTCGTCGGATTATTCATATACTTTACGCTCTCTACTGCGTCTTATTTAATATATCAAGTTCTTCCTATCAAAAAGAACTCTCTAAAGTGTTCAGCTCCTATCATAATTTTTCCTTACGGTCTAAAGAATATACTTTCCTCCAATGTACAGGACATATTATGCACTCGACATTTTATGTTAAATCGTTTTCTTTTTTTGGGTAAGACTTTGGGCCTCTTTATCCTTTGTCAATCAAACGTGCTTAATTTTTAAATGTGTTCCAGAAACAGGATATGGAACACTATTTGTCTCTCTTTCTCCTTTTATTTATGGTCATTGATTATCTAAATATTGCAGTATTTTTAGTGACTAAGTTAGTATCTTTTCTTACTTAAGTCCACACTAACCGCAATTTTTTTATTTAATTCACTTTTGCGTTGTCTGGAAAAGATTGCTATGTAGCTATAAGACCACCTTTTGGTTTCCCTCAATATTTGTTTTTTTTGTGTATATATGGGTCCCTTTACCATACCTAAATAATTAATGAAATCGGACTACGTGTGATACAATTACATTTAAATAAAATATATTTCGCCGTGAAACCTCTTTCTTTTTCTGAAGCCGATTGAAAATATGTAAATCGTCCACTTGACGATGTAGCAATTTTTATTTTCTCAAGTATTACGCGCTGAAAATAAAAAAAAGTATTGCTCGGGTAGAATTCGGATGTAGCCGACTGCACCTGAAAGCATTTTGTTTTTTTTTTATTTATTTATTTTATTAGGCTCTCACAACAATGAGTACACTGTTACATACATATGGAATGACATCACAATTATTAAAACTAAATGTCCCATTACTTATAGGAGGGCACCACATGCATAAAAAAAGAGACTTTACGTTGATTTTACAACAGTACATAGGTACAATTTAACTCTAATAAAATTTTAATTTAAATTAATAATGAAGAAACTTCCATTAGAACATAGCCTTAATTGCAGATAACTACTTTTTTGATGCCAGCCATCGAGGTTGAGAATAGATCTATTCTGCTTTGGTATTCTTTATATAACGCAAACATTTTCGTTAAGGAACAATGTGATCTTAAATTAGTTCGACCTTGAGGTGCAACAAATAATTTGCTATTACAGGATCTAGGCAATTGATGCGGTACATTAAAATTTATCTTACTAAGAAGATCGGGACAGTCCAAAAATCCAGTCACTAATTTCTTTAAGAACAATAAACCAATAATTTTTCTTCTCGTTTCCAATGATGGGATCTTAAAATGAGACAGTCTTTCCTCATATGACTTGAGCGTCCTGGCCATATTACAGTTACGAGTCAAGTGCCACAGAAACATTTTTTGTACTTTTTTAATGCGGTCTATATGTATTCTGTAACTAGGTGACCAAACTACACTGCAATACTCCAGGTGACTCCTTACTAATGAGTTGTACAATATTATTTTTGTAGCTGGTTTTTTAAAATTCCTTCTCTCCCTTAGCACAAACCCAAGCATCTTTGATGCTTTTAGTACACAGTCATTTATATGTAAATCAAATTTAAGTTTTGGATCCATCTGAATGCCTAGGTCTTTAATTACATGAACTTCTTCAAGCAATTCATTACATATACTATATCTAGAATTGACGATCCCTCTGTTTCTGGTGAATCTGATATGCTTGCATTTTTTATATTTAAAGACATTTTGTTTCGGTCACACCAATCTCCAAGCCTATCCAGATCACTTTGAAACAGCAAGATGTCCCCCTGATTCCTTATCATTTTAATAGCTTTAAGGTCATCAGCAAATAAGTGTGCTTCAGAGTTTTGGAAACACTGTTCAATATCATAACGTATCATAACGTTTGTTGCTGACCAAGCGAAGTTATCTGTCTGGTACAGACGAATTGAGAATTATTTTAGCCAGATATTATTTTTATATGTTTTCGAAAATAATAAGGGTATCGCATCTATGCTCATCTATGCTCACCGTACCTAGTGCGCTTAGTGATGGCAAACCTTTAAAGTGATATAAAATACCAGGTAGTGCATTCTTCTTCATCATCATTACACCTTTCACAAGTTCGCTGCAGAACATACGGCCCCGCAAGTAATGCCACAAAGCTCGGTCCTGAGCCACCTGCATTCATACCAAGCATGCGCAATGGAAGACATTAACGTTGTAGTTTTTTTTTTGTAATTTTTCATGTCCTTTACTACGTTATTTTGTATGTATAACGTCCCGTACGACCTGACAGGCCCAGTCTGAGAAGGTTGGATATATCATACACCTTCTATATCGAATATATCAATTAATTTGAAGTATGGAAGAAGTTTTGTGAGTCCTTTTACCTGCATTGGGATACAACAGGCTGATAATAAATTAAATAAACCATAGATTTAGCATATACTTAGATTGGCAATGTAAAAGAGAAAGGGCATAGCATATGCTTACGTTAGAACGAGATAGAATGGCTAGACCATACACGTACACGCTATCAGCCTGTATCAGCCTGACGTCAATGGTAAACGAAACAAATCCCGCTTATTTTCGCGATATTTTTTTATTTTGAAGTATTAATAAGTATTTAAAAGGTGTGATTAAATATCGTGACGTGTGTCATACCTGAATGCAGTTCGTCGAGAAAAGAAAATCCACAAAATTACACATTTTACATGTAAGTACAATTAAAATATTTAGCACTCTAAATTCAATATTTCAGATTTAGTACAAACGTTTTATACATAAACGGATAGGGAAAGATATCACGTTTTATTACGATAATGCTCTAAATGCGTGAGAATTATATTAAAAATAATAACAAATACGTGAATTCCCGCTATTTCTGATCAAATTTTTGTAGGGATTGACACTATCAATATTATCTTATCGATAACATATTTATAACAGGCAAAGGCATATTCTTGGATGCAGCATTTTTTGTGACTTCGTTTTTTTTTAATTTTCTATTTTTACGTTTTAGTGTTTCGTAATAGTAAATACTTACGCATTATTGTAAATACTTTAATTAGATGATTTAAACTCTTATAATGTTTCGGGTTTCCAAAAAATATTCAGGTTAAACAAAAATGGTTAAAAATTATAAATAGAGAAGGATAAGTTCCCAAAAAAAAATCAACTACATGTAGCAAGCACTTTGAACAAAAATGTTTTTCTCATAGAAGTGCACAAAGAGTAAAGCTGCGTTTTGGATCAATACCCACATTATTTATGCCCGTGCGTATTTTCTTAATTATATAATTTACTGTACATATGTTCATTTGGTTTGCGCATGTTCAAACGTGTACAACTTGTAGTTGTCATCCACGTGGTGTATATTTTTTTATAAAACGAAAGTAACAAAGGAACTTACAGTATAACTTGGTAATAAACGGCTACTGCAGTACTTGGTTACCTACAGTCATCTTCAAACAAAGAAAGTTACAATTTTTTTACGTGGTAGAACCATACTGCAGCTATATCAATAGTATAGTTGTAGCACGAATGGGTCGGCTCGACCGGGGAAGGACCACGCTCTCACAGAATACCAGCGTAAAATAGCAGCTTAATGCTGCTGTTTCGTATGGTGAGTGTAGAGAACCCGAGACCCTTTTTACTGGAAAAGAGGCATTCTAACTTAGTCCTCACGGCTGACAACGCATCTGCATTTTAATTCGCAAACGAAGATAAGAGTCTATGGGCCATAGCAATCACTTACCATCAGGTGGACTATGTGCTCGGTTTTCACCCTAATTCTATAAAAAATGTGTTTTCACCCCTGAGGACTAAGATAAAATGACTTACAACTTATAATTATACAGGCTCTCTATACTCAAATGGCTGGATAGTGGCAGTTTAAGCACTGCTGTTTAGCGGTAGTATAAGCACTGTTGTTTAGCGGTAGTGTAAGCACTGCTGTTTAGCGGTAGAAATAGGTAAAAGGGTTGTATTTTATTAATTTTAATCATAGATAAGTACATAATGTGTACACTAATTATATTTGTTTGTAGGTTGTATTAAGCCGGTACGCAAAGCATCGTCATGTGTCTATAGAGATATATTGCCAGTACCCAGGAGCTCAATTGCAAACGTTTCTGTTATAGACAATTCCCCGAGAAAGAAAAAAAATGAAGAAATCGATTGATATTCTTCGGAGAAGATTAGATATGAAACAAAAAAAAAACTGAAAAATGTAAGAGCACAAAAAACGGGGTAATAAAAAAGTGGAAAAGTTGTATCAAGTGATAAAAAACCTAGAAAGGCTTCCCTCACTTTAAAATAACATTAGTGCTGTAATAGCATCTAGTTCAAACGATTTGTTGCAGCATCTCATCGAAAGAATGATTAAGAAAAAGTTTATGAGATAGGTATTCGTTCTGAACGAGTTTTCCGAAAACATGTGAAAGGAAAATTGTATACGAAAATATGTTTCGAAAATTAGTTAACGAATGCCTTGTATCCTGCAATTTTTTTAAACATACTTGACATACATATGTACGATTCGCCAGCACTATCAAACCATAAACAATTATTAAATTAATTATCGAAACTTATTTGATTATTAGATTGAAGTATGAAGCAAAATTGCAAAATACCTCTTAAGGAGAGCTTACGACATTTTTACAATATATTAGTTATTTTGGTAGAATATAAAAATTACAAACTTTATGTTTGAAGTTTTATTTTTATGTCCTCAAACATAATAATATTCATTTTATGACACAGACACAGCTTTCTGTATCGATAATTGAAGTTGATACATGGCGCAGCACTATTGTTGTTGCACACATGCACATTTCACTCACATGGGTACATTTCGTTTTTGGTCTCGCCCTAATCACGCCATCGCCAATCTAATGTATACTATATCTATGAAATAAACATTGTTTCTGTACGTAACACAATCGTAATAGGACGCTAAACATTTATTTCAAAAATAAAATTCTACAATGAAATAAGAATAAAATACGCCCGTCGAGCTATTTCACAATTTTTTACATTACCTAATTACCCTACACGTTTACGATACCTAA
Source organism: Parnassius glacialis (assembly GCA_033319125.1). NCBI lineage: Eukaryota > Metazoa > Arthropoda > Insecta > Lepidoptera > Papilionidae > Parnassius > Parnassius glacialis. Next base: position 455,649 of record JAVANC010000008.1, read on the forward strand.
CTTTTCTTCGTTCGTTCACCCCATTAAATGTTATATACAATTTTATTTATATATTTATGTAATCTAAAAATTATTTATTTAAAATAGTAGGTCCGTTTTACTAGCAGATTGTCTGGGATTCGAACCCACAACTTTAGACTCGGATGTTTGTAAAAGTGACAAAATATTTCCATGTAGTAAATTAATCAAAACATCTAAAACACTTTGTTTCATGAGTGTACGTCAAATGTTAATCTCTTGTTCACGATGTCTATTGTGGGCGACGTGTGTCCCCATTTCTTCATATAAAGCGTTACTGAACAAAACGTAACCGAACGCGTCTTCAAGTTTTCTTTTTATGGCACGTCTCTTTCTATAGTATAAAACCACGATATTGAAGCAATACACAATGGTGAAAATTAAGGAGACGGCCAACTCCACGCATTGTATCCTACGGATGTCAAACGAGACTCTAAGATCGAGTTATATCGATGGCCTCCTTCAACAGGCTCTGTATCGGTACCGACTACAAACAGAAGCTTTTGTGTAACTGGACGGTTTTAAATTGAGCAGCTCAACGCCCGTTTGTGTTGATTCGAATAATCCCAAACCTTTGCTTTCGCCATAATAAGGGATAGGTGGACTTCGCCTACTGCTGTTACGGCTTTCCAAAAGAGAACCACAGAGTAGGCTGACTCGCTGGCATCGCTGAAGACGTGGAGTTCTAGGGAGGCCGCTTCGCTGTAGTGAAGATATTGCCGCGGGATGTTATATTTATCACATCATGCTAAATATCCGCCGCTGGCCATCTTTTCCATAACAATTTTTAATAATGATTTCCGCTAAGACGAAAGGTTTTTTTCTTTTTTTAGGATAGGGTGACAAACGAGCACACAGTCCACCTGATGGTAAGTGGTTGCTGTGGCCCATAGATATTTACATTTATCCTTGTTTGCGAATCTAAATGCAGATGCATTGTCACCCGTGAGGACTAAGATGGAATGTCTTTTTTCCTGTAAAAAGAGTCAATAAGGTTTCAAAAGCCCTTTGTGATTGGACTACAAAGAAGAAAAAACAACCCGTCCCTTTAATGGTTTCTTTTTTAATAGAATAAGGGTGATAAACGAGTACACAGTCCAACTGATAGTAAGTGGATGCAGTTGTCCACAGAAATATACATTTTGTCTTCGATTAAAAATCAAAATGCATATGCGCTGTCAACCCTAAGATGGAATGCCTTGATTCCAGTAAAAGGGTATTTAGTTCTGTACACTTACCATACGAAACACCGCAGTAATAAGCTGTTATTTTACGCTGATATTCTGTGAGTGCATGGTCCTACCCCGGCCGAGCCGAAACATTCGTGCTGCAATCATAATTATAGCTTGTACTACCGTACCTGGACAGCGTGGCGAAGTCTTAATCTAAATATATACAATGCTGATGCAGTGTTATTTACTAACAGAACATACATCGTTAAGATGGGTTCTAGGTATAGTTGTTTATGGGCCACAGCATCTACTTTCCAACAAGTGACTCGTTTGACACACTTATTTTATCTACTCGTATTAATCTACTAAATAAATATATAATGAAACTAATATATTTATTCCTTATCTTTAAAAAATAAGTAAGAGAAAAAGTTATTTGTTAAAAATTTGTACTACTTATATTCATTTATAAAGTTTATTACGGACATTTTAAATCTACAAAAATATACAATGTACAAAACACGGAGAATATATCAGATAGATATATAGTTATATAGATTATATATATATATATATATATATATATATATATATATATATATATATATATATATATATATATATATATATATATATATATATATATATATATATATATAGATTCTTAGTTAATACTTTGTAAATAACGTAGATCTGGTAGTGATATTTAAAATGCCCCACTAAACTTACGAATGGCACGGAGAATAGGAATTCAGTATAACAACATTTAACCGGCGAAGCGTAAGTTTATTGCAACAGGAAACTTTCGAACGGAGGCTCCTTCGCTTAATTCCATTTGGTTTGTATCCGAACCTGCCTACCACTTAAAAAGTTTGAATTGCGTCTCTTTGTCAATAATAAGACTATCAAAGTTTTTGCAGCAACTTAGTAATGTAGTTACTACAATGTTTTTGCAGTAATGGTCATGAGCCACCTGCATTCATCGACTTTCTGCATTTCTTACGAGGTACGAGGCTGCTACTCTAGAACCTTTCTTTCCTATAAGTTGTCGATTCTGCGACTATAAGGCCTACTGTCACTTCAGCTTACTAATTCATTGAGTTATATCGGTTACTTTGATTCTACTCCAGATATTAATTTCTTTAAGGTTGTTCGGACACGATTAAATACGGTATGTCGGAAAGTGTTGAATGAAAAGGACACGTGTTGCTCAGTTCAAGTCTTTGATTATATTGCTTAATCTTATTCTACCTTAACACTAATATATACTGTCGTGGGGGCTACACTACAAAACCATTATTAAGTGGCGAAGCTTGCGAAGACACTTATTGATTTCACGATGTCTGTCCGTCTGTCCGTGTCTGTCCCACGATTATCTCGAGAACGGTTTCGAATTTTCAAATTCTGTTTTCAGCAATCGATTACTGATCACCCAGGCAACTGAATCCCCTATTTTGAAACTGATTGCTAAAAAAAAGCTGATTGCTTCGCCACTTTGCTATGCTGTTAGCTTGCTAGATTTATTTAAACGATAAAACAGGAGCAACAATCCATCAAAAGTCAAGTTCCCGCCAAAAGTTCCTTCATTCTATATTGGCCCTTTTTTTTTTTTCGTTTTTTGAGCTGATAGAGTTCCTGGTGTTGTAATAATTACTTATAGCTTTCTTAAAAATGCTATAAAAATGTGTTTTAAATTGAACCTGAAATGTGAAGTAAAATAAAAAAAGACTTAAAACCGCACTGTAAATATTTTTTAAGCGTTTCTATCCAAAATTAGCAAAACGTAACGCCGTTCTTGTAATCTTTTCGATGAATATTTTTACCTGTTGCTGGCGCTTTTCTGAGAGAATCTTTCACGTTGATGACTAAAATAAGACATAAATCCAAATACAGTCATTATTTTAGAAAGGATATTTTGAAATATTTTTTTTACGATCGGGATATTTAAAATCTTTTTGAATCAGCATTTTAGAAATGCAATTTTTTTACATGATATAAGCCAAGTGCTTAATATAATAATATTATATTTTATTTCATTTAGGGCATCAAGTGGGAACGTGGACTGTTACATCTTTGCTTGCTTTTAGAACCAGGGCTTTTAGTGTGATTTTACTGACGAGCACTATAAAATGTTTTGTTAGAAAAAGACGTCAGCTATATCGTGCACCGTTCCTTGTAGTCAGCAAAGGGTAGGTTAAACCATTTGCTGTCCCGTGCACCACATATAGGTCATTGCTATTGTCTTACTATTTTGTCGAAAAAACCGGACAGTAAAAGTGTTAAGTGAATAGTACGAACATATAATAATAGTGTTATCATCGGTAAATAAATTTTCTTTTCTTTTATACTTTCTAAATTGCAACAAGTAGCACTTAATGACTTTCCATCATAGTGTTTAGGGTAAAAAACGCAGCTGCATTTTGATTCTAAATTATGGATAGACATATCTATGAGTCACAGCAAAACTAACCATAATGTAGACGTCTACACGTTTACACCCGATCATTAAAAAATTAATATAGATTATATTCTAGTATAGTGTATAGACAGACTATTACTGTCAGTATTATATAATATATTTTAATAACCAAATTAGGGGTTTGTAAATATAATTAAATTTTCATCACTTTCAGTATTTTCATTTACTTGTTTCGGGAATGCTTGATTGGAAGGCATAAAAGTTTATAATTGAATAATGTCATTCAATGAGGTATATTCTAACGGGCTTGAGCAGTGAACTTCCGGATTAACGTTCCTTTGAAATATTTTAATCTACTAAATATCAGTATAAATAATCGTTAGTAACACGCTATGAATATATCTATTTATCTATCTATCTACCTATGTACCCGAATATTTTAATGTAATTTTCACCGCCTTGAAGACGGCCGATTGACTTGAAAATTTGCACTCGTATCGAAGACCGATGACAATATAATAATTTTAAAACTTCATCCTAGTATCCTGATCAAGATCATCAGGATAAATCTCTCTAGATAGTTTAAATGATCACAGCTCACAATCAATGCGTGTTTTTTAAGTATTCTTAAATTTTAATCATATATTAGGCTATTTTTACTTGCTGATAATTTCGTCTATTAGCTTACTACAAAAAATAAAATAACCCCATTTCGTTCCGTGGGTGTCGTAATAGGCATTTATGAGAAATACCGCGAAGATGCAAACATACACACGCACGCACACACATTCGTGTGAGTGTGCATATATACTTGAAAATGTATACTGTGAGTGAATTGTTGTTACTTTTGTTTTTTTTTTAATGGAAAGATAGCACCGATAACGACGTGGGCGCAATAAAGGAACCAATATTTTTCAATTTCAGTGAAACGTTAAAAATCAGCTCTGCAGCAGTACCTGCGGTATCATAGGCTTAGAGTTAGACGGAATATTTTTTGTCATCACCTCACTCACTCTTGCCGAAATTTATTTTTGTTTGTTTCCCTTCTTATTTCATATGTGTTTTTACATTTATATTTAGTTATAAATGTACACTATAAGAGTGTATTGATGCCAATAAGACATAATATGTCTATGTCATAGGTCAATCACAAGAAACTTTTTATACGACGTTGTAGAGCCCCGCTGCATCTATATTATGGCTGTAGCATGAACTAGTCAGCTCGACCGAGGAAACACCACGCTCTCAGAAAACACCAACATATGATAGCAGCTTAATGCTGCTATGTTACTTATGATGAGTATAGAGAACCGGAGACCCTTTTTAGTGGATACGAGGCATTTCAACTTAGTCCTCAGGGGTGACAATGCGTCCACTGTCCTTAGATTCTTAATCGAGGATAAATGTAGAGATATCTACATTCATCATGGGCCATTATCCAATTAATATCTGATGGAGTGTGAGCTCTTTTTTCAACCTAATTGTATAAAAATAAAATTTAATCAGGTCGGCCTTTGCTGTTGAGTTTGAACATGGCCTCGTTCTGACTCGCAGCGTTTAGATATCGATCTTTCTTTCCCTAATCCTTTTGTCAAATGCGGAATTTCTGTTCTGGCCGGTGTACTATCCACACTTCTTATTGAAAAGGTTCTGTTATGTATACTCAACTTTAGTTTATCACTTTACTTGACTGCCTCGTTGTCTTTAGCCCAACGCCTGATCTCTCTTTGGTCGAATTGTCGCCTTATCAGACAATATAGGTAGTATAGGAATAGAAAGTGCACCTGTGTTTGCGCTTTGCGCACACACTCGAGAACTATAATTCTGTCCTGCACAAATAGCTAGACTCCGCTAAGACTGGCGACCGTGAACTTAAGTCTGGAGTACATTATGAAACTCCTTCTGGGATGATCGGATCAAAAATTAATAACTATAAGCTGCCGGTAGCCCTCGGTGATTGTGTCATCAGACGACATGCATCCAATGTGACCACAATTGCTGCGAAATATCCGAAACACTAGTAATTAAAAACAAGATAAAATCAAACGCAGTAATGCCGTTTCCACCAAATGATGTTCACCCTAATATTTCTCTTGAGTAAGTAGAGGTGAATATAGGATATACCAGAAAATTCTCATGGCTTCCGAAGGATTGTAGTTTTTTTCATGGAAGAGGAGACAAGCGAGCATGCATTTGGCTCTCCTAATGGTAAGTGACTACCGCCGCCCATGAAAAACACCAGGGGAATTGCAGGTGTGATGCCGGCCTTTTAGGAACGAGTGGGAACTTTTCTTGAAGGTCCCCAAGTCATATCGGTCCGGCCAAACCGCTGGTGGTAAACAATTCCACAGAGTCTCCAGTTCGAGCCAGCCCATCCGTGCGACAGCAAAAGCTGCCGCGGGGCTCTGCATTATTAAAATTGTAGATGCCATCTCATTTACGTGAGAGTAAAATATCCAGGGCGAGTGACGGGAAATCTGGTTCTACAACCGTCAGTCCGTCTCTAAGTGTTTGTTTCATAGAATAAAGGTGACAAACGAACACACGGTCCATCTGATCGTAAGTGGATGCTATAGCCCATAGATATCTAAATTTATCATCGATCTAGAACCAAAATGCAGATGCGTTGTAACCCCTGAGAACGAAGATGAAATGCCTCTTTTTCAGTAAAAAGGCTCTCCTCCGGTTGTCTACACTCACCATATAGAACACAGTAGCATTAAGCTTCTATTTTACACTGGTATTCTGTGAAAGCGTGATCCTTCCCGACCCGGCTGAGCGACCCGTTCGTACAACAAACATAATATAGCTCTACCAAGAATAACGTGTGAATATTAAAAGGTGAATCCTCCATACGGTTAGAGGAGCTTATGTCAAAGACTTCTACGGAATGTTGATAAAGAAGAAGAAATGCGATAAATCAATGAAATTAGTTTTATTCGAGGTGGTTAAACTAAAGGTATTTATATAAACGATAGAGCTTCTATTTTGTAGACTTCTTAACAACATAACACCATTTTAGACACGCTTTTATCATATTTAAACGTCAGAATGAACACAATTGTTCTCTCACGTATTATAAACAGCTTCAGTGACATACAGCGAGTGCGGTTAGCGTGTGATCCAGTATTACGATTAAGTAAACTCAACTAATAGACATTAGTGTCGTCGTGATATCGTAATAAAGGTTTTGTTGGAATTTAATCAGCTACAAGTAGATGGTTTCGCATGCTTCAATTAGCTTAGTAAACGCTACCTTAAGACAATATTATGTTAAGTAAAATGTCCTTAATTATTATGATTTTACTTGACACAAATTTTCCTAAATACAGTAACAGTTTATTTTCATCCCACTCCGCCTTTAATCATTTTTGAAAGAATTTTGCGGCAAGAAAATGTCAGTAGCGTTGTCTTAATGCTAAGTTATAATATTCTTATATAAAATTAAAAATTAATAGAGCAATCCGTACTAAAGCTTATGACTATGCCCAAATCCCTTCCATGAGGTAATTTATGAGGGAGGCGATGGATGGATGAATGGAATATCTTCCAGGTAGCAAACCTACGGGTCGATATGGGTAATAGATTTTCTTCCGCCACCACCTTATGAATACGAGGGTGGATTGAAAAGTACTCGGCCTAACCAAGAAAATAAACACATACTAAATCAGTTATATTTTTATTTTTCTACATAATCACCATCAAGTTCAATACACTTTTGCCACCTCCCCTTCCAAGCATTTAGACCGTTGAAAAAAATGATTCTTCCTTAGAGTCAAAATATGCGTCTACAGCTGCTTTGACCTCGTCGTTTGTCGATAATCTTTGACCTCCCAAGTGCTTTTTTAGGTTAGGGAACAGAAAGAAGTCTGATGGTGCCAGATCAGGTGAATACGGCGGATGCGGTAACAGTTCAAAGCCACAGTTGTGAATTTCAGCCATTGACTGTACTGACGTGTGAACACGGGCGTTATCTTGATGAAACAGGACTTTTCTTCTGAGCATTCCTCGACGTTTTTCTTTTATTTCCTCTCGTAAACGACGTAGTAAGGTGCAGTAGTAATCAGAGTTTATAGTCTGACCCCTTTCAAGATAATCAATCATAATCACACCTTTCGAGTCCTAGAATACTGAAGCCATCACCTTATTTGCCGACAAAATCGACTTAGCCTTTTTAGGGGGTGGTGAACCAGGTCTTCTCCACTGTTTTGATTGTTGTTTTGTTTCCGGTGTACAGTAATGAACCCATGTTTCGTCTATAGTAACAAAACGATTCAAAAAATCATCTGCATCGGCTTCAAATAACTCCAAACATTCGCGTGAAATAGTCAATCGCGTCCTTTTTTGTTCAACTGAAAGCAGTCGCGGAACCCACATCGCAGACACCTTGTGGAAACCCAACTCGTTGACAATGATGTTTTGAGTTCATTCATAAGAGATGCCTATAATCTCGGCTATCTCTCTAATTTTTAATCTGCGGTTTCCCATTATTAAATCAAGTACTTTTTTAATATTTTCGTCAGTAGTTGACGTCGAAGGCCTTCCAGAGCGGGGTTCATCTTTCACACTCTCTCTACCACGCTTAAATTCTGCTATCCATTTTTTGACGGATGAATATGACAGAGCACAATCGCCTAATGTATTGACCATGTCATCATGGATGGCTTTTGATGATAGCTCCTTCTTATGGAGGTACTTAATGACGGCACGCTGCTCGATTTGCTCCATTCGCGGAAATTATGTCCGATTACTTTGTTAATAAATTTATAAAATCACAACTAATTATCGCACACGTTTCGAACTTCACACAATGAACTAGTCTGAACTGAACTAAATAATGTGGGTAGATTTGATTTTTAGAATTGAATGGATCTGTGTTAGGCCGAGTACTTTTCAATCCACCCTCATACACTATTTTTTCGCTGCGACTTCGCTTGCGTGGAATTTATTGGACAAAGATATAAACATATGTATTATTAGTATCAATACACTCACAAAATATACATTTACAATTAAACAAAATCGTAAAAACACACAAGGTACATGATGGAATGCATAAATAAAAATAAATCTCAGCAAGCGTGAGCGATGTGATGCCAAGAAAAACCCGTCCCAGCATATGTTTTATTTATTACGATTGGATTTCATGGGTTTAATTTTTTTTCCTGGAACTGTAATAATTTTTCTAAATTAAATGAAACTAATTTTTGCGGATTTTATTGCGTTTAATTTAACTTTTTAATTCCCGACGTTTCGGGTTCTTCACAGCACCCATGGTCACAGTGGGACTGGGGTGTTTGACGTTTCAATGTTGTAGTTAGCCCGGCTACCTTCAGTTTTTGAATATTAATGTTTGGTCCGATCTACGCAGAATGCGCTTACAGTATCTTGAAATCTTGCAGTGGTATGCTTGGGGTTGGTTTTAATTTTATTAATTGGCCAATTGTGTTACTTAGGTTACAATTATAAAGCAGTGCTTGACACTATACCACCTGATTGTAAGTGGTGATGCAGCAGAAAATGGTAAAACACACTGTCTTAGCATAACAAAAGCCTATTCACTCTTGACTTGTTGACATCCGCATTGTACTCGGATTGATATAGAGATGTTGGCAAATTATTCCATTCCATTACTGTACGCAATGCGAACGATAAAGTAAACCGTTTGTTCAAATGTGAGGTATGTCAACAAAAATGGGATGGAGAGGCTTCATAAGAAAAGGGAATTAAATAGTGCAATTGCTGTGCAATTTTTCGAAACGTGTTCTGTACTACACAAGAATTCTTTACACCGGTCGTCACTTTGGACTTTTGATAGACTGAAACAGTAGCGGTAACGGTGACAGTCCACTTTACTTCCATATGAAAAGATTTTACTCAAGAATGTAACTCTTATTCGGAACTGATCGGCCTAATTCAGTTCCCCCAGCTAGCGTAACAATTCGGAGACCGTCGTGTTTCGGACGTGATCTGATTACGCGAGGTTCTACCGAGTTTTGAAATTTAAAATCTGAGAAACTCTGGAATATTTTTGTAATGAAGTATAGTTAACTGGTTATTTCATTTTATATTTGAACAGTTTTAATAAAAATATATTTATATCAAATTTGAAACTGCCAGAATGAAGAAATTGTATATTTCTACATTCTGGCCTGGCTCACTCTTGATCGCGTAGTGGCGGTGTAAGTATATCCACTACGCCACAACATCACGTGGGTGTAGTAAGAGGCCACAGAGGGTAACCAACCAGGAGAAGGGCAGCAGCGTCCTTTTAATAATAAAAACTAAAAATAAGTCCAGTCAAGTGTTGCAACTATGGCAAATATTTCCCCTATGAGACAATCTATGGGGGAAGCATATGTTCATTAGTGGAATTTTAAAATTCTGTAACACTATTGACTCAGCATGGTACTGTAATAAAACATTATCGAAAGAATATCAGAGTTGTGGTTGTGGTTGTTACCACATCCACCATACCAGATGGCTCACATTTACAGAACATTTGTGTTGTTGTTAACGAGTACGCGGCCAGTCGGTGGCCGCAGTGCAGTAAGTTGCAAATTTTTACAACAGGCCGCGTGTACCGCGTGAAAAATGATGCTGAAATCAGAAATTTTAATAGAAACAGTGCGAAATTATCCAGGACTTTATGATAATTTGCATCATGATCACAAAACCATTAGGATTAAAAACAAAATATATGATAATATTGCTGAATATAATAAGACTTCGTCACGGTTTGTCATGTTTACTGACGTCCGGTCGTAGCACAGACACCACAGCGAAAATGGCGCTTCAGGCCGCGGTGGTGTGTTGTTGCAGCGGCTGGAGCCGCGGCTCGCGGTTAGCCGCCACCGCAAGCCGCTTGTGTGTGGGAGACGCTTAACACATCATCGCTATCATTATTATCCACTTCAAATAAAAGATAATAATGCTTCATGAACCTTCATTATTACAGCCTATGAAAAGTCTACCGCTGAAACTAGGCCTCCCACAAGGATTGCCAAAGCACGGTCTCAAGTAACCTGCATTCATTCACTTTCTGTATCTACCAGGTTGCCACTCCATTGCCGGGCTGCATGTATGTTAAAATTCATTATCTTTTTTTTTATAGGACAAGGGTGACAGACGAGCACACAATCCACCTGATGGTAAGTGGTTGCTGTGGCCCATAGACATCTACATATATCTTCGGTTACGAATGAAAATGCAGATGCGTTGTCACCCGTGAGGACTAAGATGGAATGCCTCATTTCCAGTAAAAAGGGTCTCCGGTTCTCTACACTCACCATACTAAACACAGCAGCGTTAAGCTGCTGTTTGACGCTGGTATTCGGTGAGAGCGTGGTCCTTCCCCGGTCAAGCTGACCCATTCGTGCTACAACCATAATATAGCGGCAGCATGGCTCTACCACGTCTAAATCTTTTGCCAAGTCTGTCTCTATTTCATTGGTCTTGGTTTTACGTTGACTTCGTTTATTTGATCAGAATGTACATGAAAGATTCCTATCCTATTTAACACACTTTTATTGGCATAACCTGTGTGAATTTAATAGAAATATGTAACTCAGGATTCATCCGCTTCCGGACTTCCTCCGGAATTTTTACGATACAATAATTCAGTTGGACAATTCTCACTAAATGGAGTGACGACCAGATGAAATACCCAGGTAGACGATGGAAGCAGGTGGCTCTGTTGGGGAGGCGTACGTTCAGCAGTACACTTGTTATACCAAGTGAATGAATGAATGAATGAATGAATGAATATACTTTATTGTACACCACAAACAAATAAACAAATTACATAACAAAAGACAGGTTAAATGTATAATTTGGCGGCCTTATCGCTACATAGCGATCTCTTCCAGGCAACCAAGGGTGTAAAGGAATAAACAATGAGTACTAGGTAGGTGGTGCAATATAATTATACAAAATATAATGTCAATACATGCGATATATAGACAATAAATGCAATAAAATAACATATACATAACTAACACATGAAATTATATAAATTACTAATACATAATAAAAGATAAGGTAAAGCATATAATATATACATAAACATACATATATAAGAGTATATAAACAAACTTACATATCTACCCAAAATACATAAATAAATTACAAATTTCCTCAAACAATAATATAAAGCTGATAAATACAATAAATACATAATTACATAATTGTGTGAGTGACAAGTGAGTGAGTGAGTGAGCATTTAATGATCATAGCTCATGATCAATGCGAGTTATTATAATTTTTTTAAAGCATTATTTCACTATAAATTTTACCCCTCTTAATTATCACTCCCGAGTTCTTCACAACTCCACTGCTGAACATAGACGTCTCTCAATAATTGCCAAAAGTCCTTGAAACCCTAGCAATACCCTCTCCACAGCTTGCTGAGCGACCTTGAACTTCTTCATTAGGCCAGCAGTGCAGTAACCACGTCTCAAATCAATAAGTCATTACTGGTAACACACACTGTTTGTACAATCTCGTTATTAAGTATTGAGGTATACCTGACGCGAAGATGTGTCGTAATCTCCGGAAACTGCTCAGTCGAGTTGAATCCGTCGATTGATTTCTCGGTCAAAGTTGGTTTTACCTAGTCGGAATATTTGTCCTAGTTAAACAAAATCGTTGACAACTTCGAGCGCAGTGCTCCAAACAAGCATTACGGAAAGCTAGTCTCGATCGCATTAAACATATTGGCGCATAACTCTCTGCCAGACCATCCGGCACTAGAGCTTTTTGGTCTCTCGCCAAAGCGATCGAGACAAACTTCTGTCGGCCTACACTGCCTCCATTGGTAAAACCGGATGGCACACTGGCTCATACAGCTAAGGAGAAAGCGGACTTGTCGCGTCTCTCTTTGCCTACAATTCACGTCTGGATAGTGGCAACAACGTTCCACCAAAATTACCTCACTGCGGGACCTCTATGTCGGAGATTCGTATAACGAATAAGGAGGTTCTTAAAACCTTGCGGTGTCTAGACGTGAATAAAGCTAGTGCACCAGATGGTATACCAGCCATAGTCCTAAAGGCTTGTGCACCTGAGTTGTCTCCTGTGTTGACACGCTTGTTCCGCCTCTCATTTAGTACTGGAATAGTGCCAAAATCCTGGAAGCTGGCCAACGTGCAGCCTGTTCCAAAAAAAGGCAGCCGCGCCGACCCTGCCAATTATCGTCCAATCTCAATTATCTCCATACTCTGCAAGATTATGGAGCGTATATTGAATGCCCGCTTAATGGCATACCTAGAACAGAATGACCTCCTTAGTGACCGGCAATATGGGTTTCGCCGAAATCGGTCAGCTGGGGACCTTCTAGCGTATGCCACACACGTATGGGGCGAGGCACTAGAGAACAGTGGGGAAGCACTTGCTGTTTCCCTTGATGTCTCGAAGGCCTTTGACAGAGTTTGGCACAATAGCCTTTTGGGTAAGCTTCCAGCATACGGCTTATCCCCTGGTCTGATTGAATGGGTAAAGGAGTTTCTGAGTGAACGGTCTCTCCGGGTCGTCGTCGATGGCTGCTCATCCGATCCTATGGCGACTAACGCCGGTGTTCCTCAGGGGTCCGTTCTCTCCGCAACTCTCTTCCTGCTGCATATAAATGATCTGCTTATGCCCGGTATCTATGGGTATGCAGACGATAGCACAGTGGTTGAGAGATACCAACCAAGTCCTCGGGCCAGTCGGGATCAAATCCAGTCCGAAAGAGAAGCTATTGTAGAGCGTGTGAATCTCACATTACAGGCAGTCTCCGATTGGGGCGATGCCAATAGAATAGAATAGAATAGAATAGAATAGTTTTTTATTCAATATAGATCACATGTGTAATACTTATTGAAAGTAATTTTTTACTTTACCACTGGTTCGAAAAAAAAACCTCTGTCCTGGGAAGAACCAGAAAGAAACCCAGCGGGACTTTTTTTTTTAAAGCAAATTTTACAATAATGGTTGTACTAACTATATAAGTACAAAATTTATTTTAGAAACAGCTTGGAAGCGATCACCTCATTCCCAGGGGTTATTATCAACCATGTATTCATTTATACTATAATAACCCTTTTTATACAGTTTTAATTCATCATTTTATACAATTTCAATCTTGTGAAGTTCAACGCCTCCAAAACACAAGCGTGTCTCTTCACTGCAAAAAGGAGCCAGCTCACTTTGGCTCCTTCTTTCCGAAATGTATCACTGAAGTATACCGACCGCCTTCATTTGTTAGGGTTTGAAATATCCTCAAATTTGAACTTCGGGCGGTTCATTGAGTCCAAGGCCAAAGCAGCTGCAAGGAAGCTGGGAGTCCTTGCAAAGGTGCGGCGATACTTCACGCAGGGACAGCTGCTTACTTTATATAAAGCGCAAGTCCGGTCGTGCATGGAGTATTGCTGCCATATATGGGCTGGTGCTGCAAAATGCCACCTAGGAGCTTTGGACTCAATGGAAAGACGTGCTATGAGGCTTATTTGTGACCCGAATTTGGTTAAAACCAATCTTACCAGCCTCGAACACAGACGTTAAGTAGCCAGCCTTTCGGTTTTCTACAGGATGCATTTCGGAGAGTGTGCGCAGGAATTACATAACTTAATTCCACCCTCTCCCTTCCACCATCGGACAACCAGACGTTCGGCCAGTCTCCACCCTTTCGTTGTTGACTTACTACGCATTCGAACCAAACGGTTCGCCACGTCGTTCATCAGGCGTACAGCAAAGGAGTGGAATAAGTTGCCAGCATCTGCCTTTCCATCCGATTACAGTGTGGGTGTCTTCAAGGCAAGAGTGAATAGGCTTTTGTTAAGTCAGTGCGCTTCACCATCTTAGGCTACATCACCACTTACCATCAGGTGGGATCGTAGATAAGCGCTGGCTTAGTAGAATAAAAAAAAATGTACGTCACCGCTTCAGATTGTGAAATGAAATATCAGCATTCCATTTACTGGACGAAATATTTATAGTCATTATAAATAGATTAATATGAGTTATTTTTACTTGTACCGTGTGTAATGAAGTTTTGTAGTTTTTTACTTTCATTGTCTTGATTATCTGCAAAGCCCCATATTTAGGTGTTTTTTTTTTTAAATCTATACTACCTAAAATTAATTATTTCGAATATTCATGCGAATCTACAGATTGATAAAATTAGTATAGAGCATCACCAGTGCGTCCTCATAGCAACAAATGTCACCGGTTTGCAACATATTACTGATATGCAGAAGAAACAGCGTTGGTGATAGCACGCAGCATTGTGGAACACTAGCGTTAATAGCTTGTAGTCGGAGCACGCACCGTCTACTACGACATTTATGCTCCAAACACCTAGAAAACTGGTGATCCCATTGCACAATTTATCGTTAAGCCCATAGGAAGGGAGCTTTGAAAGAAGCGCTTTGCATCAGACCCGATCGAAGGCCTTCGCTATTTCAAACTAACCGGCCAAAAACTCCCCCTTGGACTCCATCGCGTGGGATCATCTCTATGTTAGGTAAACCCCGACGGAAACCATACCGGCGGTCACTAATCAGCTGGTGCTCCACAAGGTAACGCATGAGCTGGCAGTTAATAATTGACCCCATTATTTTCGAAAACAAGGAGGTGATGGCGATAGGCCTGTAGTTGGACGCATCAGAGGGGTTACCTTTTTTAGGTATCGGGTGCACGAAATCTGTCTTCCATGAATTTGGGACAACGCCTAAAGCGTCGGAGAACCGAAAAAGACGCGTTAGAATCGGTGCCAACTCTAGAGCGCACATCCTCAGCACAATGGCCATTATATATTATTATCTATTTACTTCAGTAATATCATATTATATTTATAGAAGACACCATTCATGTGCCTCTTCCTGGAACCACGTACTACAAACCCAACCCCCTATCTATGTGCCTACGTCACAATCACTATATATGTCTTTTTTTATAGGATAAGGGTGACAAACGAGCACACAGTCCACCTTATGGTAAGTGGTTGCTGCGGCCCATAGACATCTACATCTATCCTCTATTACAAATAAAAATGAAGATGCGTTGTCACCCTTAGTCCTCACTAAGATGGAATGCCTCATTTCCAGAAAAAAGGGCCTCCGGTCACCTGCACTCACCAAGCGAAACGCAGAGGTAAACCTCTACTTCACGCTGGTATTCTGTGAGGTCGTGGTACCACCCCGGTTCGAGCCGGCCCATCCGTGCGACAGCAAAAGCTGCCGCGTGGCTCTACCACTGTTAAATCCTCCTTCAAATCAATAAAGAGAGAGTATTAAACTGCATGAGCGAGTTTAATTTCTTGGGTTGTCCCAACATTATACCCCATAGATAGCTTCATAGGGCAGACTTTGCCTTTGTTGCAAGTTCAGCGGGTTGGCAACCGCAGTTTTTTTTAATAATTTTAGGTTGTTATCCGAAAGATGCTGCTGCCCATGTCCTGTTTCAGCATCCCTTTCGCTACTTACGATACAGCTAATAGGCAGCAACAGAATAAATTATAGCGGCTTAATGCTGCTGTGCTCCGTATGGTGAGTGTAGAGAACCTGGAGACCCTATATACAAGTTACAGTACACTCCTCTCCTCAGTAGTGCTAAAGGTTGACAACGCAACTGCATTTTAATTCTTTATTGAAAATCAATGTAGATGTCTATGAGCCACAGTATTCACTTAGCATCAGGTGGGCTGTGTGCTCGTTTACATATATCATATACATATATATATATATATATATATATATATATATATATATATATATATATATATAGGAGAAGATATATATATATGAGGAAGCGAGAGAAGTCTGTCAGGATCGTGCCAAATGGAAGTCCATAGTCTCTGCCTCCCCTCTGGGTGACAGGCGTGAGTGTTTATGTATGTATGTATGTATATATAATATAAAAATTTGGACCATTCAAGAATTTTATTTTGTAGGTTACAATTCTGAGCAGTAAGTAAAAGTTGTTTGTATGATAATTCGTCATGAATAATATCATGACAATACTGACAGAGTGCAATTTCTGTAAATTTAATAATATGAAGTAAATTATACCATAAGCAGTTCAATTGTTCTTTCTTGGGCGTTGTTTTAATTTAAATTTATTTATATATTACTCTGAAATAAATAATTTATAATGTGTAATAAATTATATGAATGCAATTACACCGTAATTGAGCCGTGGTAGCTCAGATGGTTAGCGCTCGCTGAAAGCTCCACAGTTCTCGAGCAACCCGGGTTCGATCCCCGCCGGCACCAATGAAATTGTTAATTGCAATTTTAAGTGCTGATTTACCACGTGCTCGGCGGTGAAGGAAAACATCGTGAGGAAACCTGCATGTCTGAGAAATAAGAAAAAAAATATTTCGAAGGCATTTGATGTTCGCCAACACGCATTGTGGCAGCGCGGCGGACATTTCCTTGCCCTGAAACCCTCTCAGAAATGAGAGGAGGCCTGTGTCCAGCAGTGGGACGTAAATAGGCTGCAACTCTAATTTTAACTTTAAGCAATTACACCGAATATATCATATTCACTTAGCTTACGAACCTTGTAACACTGCCTAGGTAAAACTTTCTATTTATCATCGTAATTCTAGCAAAAGGTTAGATGATAAAAGGTCGCTGCCGATACAAATATATTTCACCGCAGCTAACAAGTACGTGATCTAATTCAAATTCTGATCAAGAATCATGTGAAGCGCAAGTATTTGAAAGAACAAATTTATTATACGTCATTTCAAGCATATGATAATCCCTATTTTTTATTTGGCTTCAGGATTTCTTATCTTGCTTTCAGAATTAATGTATAGCTCTTTTTTCTTTAAATTGAATCCAAAAGGTTACTGATAAGAGAAAAGTTTTATATCCTGTCACTTCTATAACTAAGACGATTCTATATGTTAAGATCCATCAAAGCATTTAGTAGTACCTAAGCACATTAATAATAAATATACAGATTACGAACGGTGTCTTTTTAAATATTGCAAAGTCATAAATGTTTTCGATAAAGTTAAATTTTATATACTGACTGTCACTGAATTAAATAATTTAGAATACCTAGTTCTTAGAAAAGGACTTGTAAATCTACGAAACATAGCTTATAAATTCAATATGATGTATGTATATCCGAAAACAGCTTTAACAGTGGTAGAGCAAAGCGGCAGCTTTTGCTTCGCACGGATGGGCCGGCTCGAACCGGGGTGGTACCACGACCTCACAGAAAACCAGCGTAAAGTAGAGGTTTACCTCTGCGTTTCGCTTGATGAGTGCAGGTGGCCGGAGGCCTGTTTTACTGGGAATGAGGCATTCCATCTTAGTCCTCACGGGTGACAACGCAGCTACATTTTGATTTGTAATAGAGGATAGATGTAGATGTCTATGGGCCACAGCAACCACTTACTGGTGGACTCTGTGCTCGTTTGTCACCCTTATAATATAAAAAAATGTCTATGGAGCAAGAAAGTTAGCCCACCTTGTACCTACTTTTATTATTGTCTTGCCACTAGAATTAGAAAAAAACATACAGTAAATCTAAACTGTTTAAAAGTAAACTTAAATCATATTTGTTAATATATAACACAATATTCTAGTATATAACATATACTAGAATATTGTGATTTAATATTAATACATCTTTGTTTCTTTAAGACAATATTTATTGTAGATAAACCCCTAAAGGTTTATATGCTAGTATTATACAGAACAAAATAATGCTTAATAAAAAAATTAGGCTACAGAGCCTACTAAAGAAATAGACATATCTACATATTCGAATAACGTTACAAACCGATGAAGTTTCTGGAGCAGTCGGGTAAAAATACCTTATCCTATTGTGGGGGCACTGAAGTTGACCGTGCAGTAGCGATGTAACAATATCCAGTATCCTGTGTCGTCCCGTGGGTGTCGTAAGAGGCGACAGAGATAAATTGAAACAAGTGATGGCCAGCGGCATCTTCATGATAAAAATCCAAAATAATAAAAAAAACTGTCGTTGACAAACTGCTCGCCAAGCGTGTCCACAATGCAAAATCTATGGGGGATGTCTACGTTCAGCAGTGAACTTTTATACGCTGTTATTGTATGGTAATGTTATACTTATGTTTGTTCCGTCTGGAGTTTGAACCCGCTAGCACCGTAACTAAAGGTTAATCCACTGCCCCACGGAGCAGTCAATATAATTCTGTAATAGTTTGAATCTAATTATTAAGCTAACTGAACGAATAATTTGATATTATGTACTCTATTTTTTTTTGTTAATCTTTAAAGCGTTACACAGTTACGCATGACTCCTCTCAAAACAGAAAGGATTATGAAGCGAGTCCTTAATTTATATTGTTTCTTATACAAATGCTTGTATAAGAAACAAAATAAATTAAGGTGTAGGTGTGTGTAGGTAAGGTAAGGTGAACATCGTAAGGACACATGCGTGTCCTTACGATGTTCACCTGCCGCCGAGTACGTGGAAATTAAGCGATTAAAATTGCAATAAACATTAAATTGGTGCTGGTGGGGATTTAACTATCACAGAGTGAAAAATTATTTCATCATCACATCATCATTATATGCTCCTAAGATTCCGCTATCGGACAGTGACCCTTCCCATTAAAAAGAATATTGCTAGAGTATTGTAAAGTTTACGGCGAGCCTTCAGACCCTGGCAAACAAAACGTGGCGAAATAAAACTAGGACAAAGAAGGGTTCGAGTCTGGATTGAGAGCAATAGATTCGTGAGATTCGTGCCGTAAATCTTACATCCAAATATAGAATCGGTCGAGCTATATACTGGATTGTTATTTGTTTTTTATAGATGTATGGGTGGCAGTAAGGATGGTATTGATGATACAGCGTGTAGTGGCGCTGTAAGAATATCCACTACCCCATATCCCTATAGCAAATATCCCTCATATGAGGCAATCTATGGGGGAGGCCTATGTTCACCAGTGGACTTTATTAGGCTGTAATGAATAGATGTATAGAAGACAATCTACCAGGAGCACATGACCCACTAAGAGGTGAAATTATTAATTCAACAGTAACATTACAACTATTACAAAATATCCTCTATAGGGGAGGCCTATGTTCAGCAGTGATTTTTAATAGGCTGTAATGGTAACGGTAAGGATGGTAAACGAACACAAAGTCCACCTGAAAGTAAGGGTATGCTGTAACTCGTTAGCTGAATTAGATTGGTCCGAGTTAATGACTTTACTGAAGTAAATTCGGCTGTAAAATCTTTTTTTACAACAAATTGAAAGAAATTATTAATTTGTATGTACCAATTAAAATCTTTTTTCAAATCATTGCCAGTATATCTATCCTAAGTGGTCCACGCCTGAGATCATAGAAAATATTAAAGAAATATATATTTTCATCTTAAGAGATTTAAACAAGAAGCCAAATTATTTAACAAATAACTGTTTAGCAATTATCGATGGAGGGTTTAAACGTTAATTAACAACGCATATGAGCAGCACCTTAAGTTGAAACAGAAAAGCATAATTGACGATCCGGTATTTTTTTTATATATTATGTTAGTGATAAAAGAAATAAAGACGACATACTGAAATGTATAGTTATAAACGTGCAGAAGTAACAGGTCAAGATGCGGCTAATGCCTTTGCTGAATATTTTTACTCAGTATTCCATAATGGAAAGCCCCTATTAAATTATGTAGATGCTGAAAATGCGGCTAATTTACAAGTTAACTTGATGCCCATCTCAGTCAAGCAAGTAGACGAAAGTGATTTTAGATTGGCAATAAGACGCCTAGAGCCACGATCTGCTTGTGGCCCTGATCGTATACCCGCTTTTCTGGTCAAGATTGTGCACCAGCTCTTCGTTCATCGCTCTTGTTTATTTTTAATCTCTCCCTTAGACATGCAAAATGTCCAAAACAATGGAAACTATCTAGGGTGACACCTGGTCCAAAGAGAGAACCTGAAAAATCTGTTTCTGCTTTTAGACCTATTGCGGTGCTTTCGGTTCTGGTGAAGATATTTGAAACCATGTTGGACTTTCGCATTAGCAAGCAAACAGTTAAATAAAATTTTGTATGACAGTCAACACTAGTTTCGAAAGGTTCGTTCAACGAATACTAATTTCATAGCGCACGTGTACTATGTCTGTGCAGATATGGATTCAAGGAGACAGGTATTTCGATTTTAGGAAGGCTTTTGATCTGGTGAGTAATGACATACTGTTACAGAAGCTAGCTAAGTTGGGTATTACTCTGAAACTTCTTCAACCCCTTGTTAGCTATTTGGATAATCGTCGTCAATTCGTTAGAGTAAGTGGTTTTGAATTCGCTGATTATTTCACTAGATCTGGCGTGAGTCAGGGTAGTACTATTGGCCCTACGCTGTTTTTAATTTTTAAAAACGACTTGCATACCAAAATAATTCTGCGAAGTGTTTCTTATTCGCAGATGATATAAAATTAAACTTGGCAGTTGTTAGTGCACCTGATGCACAGGCTCTTCAACGGGACATAGATGCAGTATCGGAATGGAGTAAAGTGAACCATCTTCCTCTTAAAACTAAATGCATGTTTATCACTTTTTTATTAAAACAGAATCCTTTCATTATTAAGCGGCAAAGCTTGCACAGACGCTTATTGATTTCAGGATGTCTGTCCGTCTGTCCGTCTGTCCCACGATTATCTCGAGAACGGTTTCGAATTTTCAAATTCTGTTTTCAGCAATCGATTTTTGATCACCCAGGCATCTGAACCTTCTATTTTGAAACTGATTTCTCAACGGCAACCGTTAAAAACCGCTAAAAAGCTGATTGCTTCGCCACTTTGCTATGCTGTTAGCTTGCTAGGTTTATTAATTATGACTTATATGACGAGCCTTTGGTAAGAGTATATGACATACGTAACTTAGGTGTAATATTAGATAGTAAATTAAATTTTAACAATCATATGATAGCAATCATAATATAGATTTGCAAGTTAGTTAGTAAGACATTGGGTTTTGTCATGAGGACTGCAACTGACTTATATGATATAAGGGTGGCTAAAACTTTGTATAATACGTATGTTCGAAGTAAACTAGACTATGCAGCTGTGGTCTGGAATCCTTACAAGAAAAAGTATACTCTCTTGTTAGAGAGGATACAACGTAATATTGCTCGTTGGCTTTATAAGAATAATCATGGATACTACCTTTATTTGTATCCTTCTTTATCCGTCTTGGATATGGTTGATTTTGAAACCCAAATGTTTAGGAGGGAGATGTCAACTATTAGGCACTATCTTTCTACAATTCACTACAAGTTGGATTGGCAGTCGGTTATGGACGGAATCAGTTTGTTAGTGTCCAGGTACCTGCAGAGAGATAAGGGAAGTACGTTGGCTTCACGCCGTAGACCGCTTCTTCTAGATAGACCAGTTACGAGTACTAAATGTGCAGCTTTTGCACCAACAAATCGAACAATATCATTTATAAGGGTCATACTCACTCATCATTATCATCAACATTACAGCCCTTCACTAGTCCACTGCTGAACATACGCCTCCCACAAGGAATGCCACAAAGCACGGTCCTGAGCCACCTGCATCCATCGACTTCCTGCATGTCTCACCAGGTCGTCACTCCATCTAGGGACGCGGTTCAGAAGGGAAATCAGTCTGTAGTTCTTCAAAAGAGCGTTGTCGCCTTTCTTGAAGAACAAGACCACCGCACTTTTGCTCCACGCCTCCGGAGTAGTGCCACCATGGAGGACGGAATTAAAGAGCTTCTGAAGGACTTCAAGTATCGGTTTTCCACCCGCTTTCAGAAGCTCCGCTGTAATTCCATCCTCGCCCGGGGACTTGCCGTTTTTAAGGTGCTGGAGGGCCATTCTAATCTCGCTCAGACAGACGTCCGGGATATCTTCGGAATAGTGTCGGACAAGACTCGCTCTTGGATCGTTACTCACACTTGCGTGTGGCTCCAACGATGACGTGTACAGCTGCCCATAAAACCTCTCAATTCCACTGTCTCAATCTCAGGTGTCCCGGAATCGATGCTGCCACACTCGGTCTTCAGCTTCGACAGTTGGCACTTTCTGGCAGACAGTCTCTGGCAAAAACTTTGGAGCCTTGGTTCCGCTCAATTGCTTCTTCAATACAAGCTGTATTGAAGTTGCGTAAGACCCGCCGCATGCATTTAGAGATATGTCTTTTCAGTTGCCTGTATGCTATCAAATCTGTTGGAGAATGCACCTTCATTTCCCGTGTAGCAGCCATGAGATTAAGAGTTTGATCGGAGAGTTTTTGTGTTCTTCTTCGGCTGGTCTTGCAGAACATAGCTCCGACCGCATGGACAGTTTCCACAACCTTGTCATTCACATCGTCCACTTCAATGCAATCTTCTAGGCACTGAAAACGGTTTTGTAACTCGAGCTGAAATATTTCGGTACTTTGGAACAGAGCACGAGGGGACGGAGCGTTGACTTCATTAGACGAGACCTCACCAACTTAACGTTTAGGTTCAGTGTGCCTCTAACCATTCACTCACTCACTCACTCGCAATCACGGAGACATCACTAAACAGTTGTCGTCTGGTCGTCATAATGAAGTCAATCTCATGTTTTGTCGAACCGTCAAGGCTCGACCAGGTCCACTTCCTGTGAGGCCGCTTCTTGAAGAAAGAGTTCATCATAAAGAGGCCTTCTTTCTCCACGAAGTCGGCCAGCTGCTGGCCCCTTGGGTTCCGTTGCCCTATTCCCAATTTCCCTACCTTCAGCTCACTGTTCTCTTGTGCCTAGTTTTGCATTGAAGTCTCCCATTAACACCATATAGTGGGTTTTGGAGGAATGCATGGCTCTAGAGATATCCTCATACATTTCCTCAACCTCCTGATCAGGGTGTGCAGAGGTTGGTGCGTAAACCTGTATGACCTTCAGCGAATACCGTTTGGTGATTCTGAGTATAAGGTACGCAACCCTCATCGACACCCTCAATCTTTACAACGTTTTTAACGAGGACTTGTGGACAATAAATCCCACACTTCCCTGGGACAGATGGTCGCCCTCTCGGTGATAGAACAAGTTACCGGATTCGAGGATTACCATGTCTTCCCCCTCTCTTCGGACCTCGGATAATTCTATAATATGCCAGCGTAACTTGTCTATCTCTTCTTCCAGCTCCACGATCTTCTCGCCAGTCCTCAGGGTGCGTGCGTTGTATGTTGCCAGGTCGAGTCGTTTTAGGTGGCAACCGAACCTCCACCGGAGATTCTTAGCACCCCCTGCCCCGCCGTTACCATGAGTGCCATCGTAGCCAGAAATAGCGGGGCCGCCGGGGACTGGGGGCCGTCTCTTTGTTGCTCTCATCATTGGGAGGTATTTGCCATACTCACTCAGCACGAAGAAATTGACTTATTTGCAGATAGTATAATACGTCTGCTGACTCTTTATTTTCGTAAAATATCGATGACGTGATAACTAATAATTCGACAAATTAATTTCCTTGACTATGTACTATTTAATACTTAATATATAAGATGTACTTTTAATTATGGTCATATAGGATAGGATTGTAATTAGCTTTTATTGACATTGCATTATAAATTGATATGACAAAATATTTCTTTATATAATTACTAATACTTTTTTGGTTCAATTGGCTTTACTCCATTTTGAATTTCTTTACAAAGGTTGCTAAAAGCTTCGAGATTTTATGTTGCTATTATTTTATAATTATTTAACTTATGATTATTAATTTTAGTTGTTTCGGTTGGATGTTATTTTAGAAAAAAAAAAATTGCATGTATTTAACCTTTTGTGCGTATTGGATTTCCTGTAAGCCATAAGAGTTTTTGAATTAAACAAATACATAAATAAATAACCCATAAATGCCTTATCACCCCTGAGGATATGGAATGTTTCTTCACCAATAAAATTTGTTTCCGTTTAAAGCTACTCACTTTTTACGAAATATAATACTCTTAGTATGTTGATATTTTGCGCTGGTATTTTTAGTGTTGTTATGTTTGATCATGAGGTCCCGGGGGGAAAATTAAATAACTTTGCTTTTACTTGAATTTCAGCGCAGGTCTGCCAGTTGATGTATAAAATATTGAACATGTAAACGTGAATATTTTGTAAATTATTGGGATATTGTAGTTTTCAAGTTCCTATAGGAAACAATATTGCTATAAATTCAAACTTTTCTGCCTAAACAACGTGGGAACCGCAGTTCAAGAAAACCTTTTTATTTCGAACGTGATCTGATTCCAAACACTCAAGAACAACTTCGTACAGAAGTGTTCGCAACAAAGATATAGAACTTATTTGAGCTAAGTTTGCACTTGGTGCGGATGACGTAACAACAAAAACAATCCAAGAACTAAACCAATACGAGAGGAAAATTAAGATATAAGTATCGGTAACAGAGATGCAAACCGTACTGACGCAACGGTATGATCGGGGCGTTAAGAGCGGGGAAAAGGAGGGTTCTCGCATTGCAGTGACGTGCTAACGTAGCTCAACAGAGATATAACTATAAAATTGAAGTGATTGTGTACCGTGTAGTGCCATCTGCCAAGCGTGGCAACTATGGCAATATATGGGGGAGGCCTATGTACATCAGTGAACTTTTAATAGGCAGTAGTGGAGGTGGTGGTGGAAGCGACAAACTACCGCACATTCCATCTAATGGTAAGTACAACTGCCCATGGATTTTCTAAACAAATGCAAAGAAACAATGCTACAGAAGAATTTTGATGGTATAAATCTAATATTACAGATTTAATACAGAAACACAAACTTTTTATTCAATATAGATTATAAATAATACTTATGGAAAAACACACTGTTTTATTTAATTACCACTGGTTCGAAAACCTCTGTTCTGTGAAGGATCAACAAAAAACCCAGCGGGAGTTATTTTTTTAAATAACAGCTTACAATCATGTATGTTACACAATCAACCAGAGAAAACAAATTATAAATAGCTTGGTAGCGATCACCTCATTCCTAGGGGTAATTATCATCCATAAATTTCTTAATATTATTATAGCCCCTTTAATGCAAACGTTGTTTAATAAATTAGTGTACGAAGTACAAAGTAATAAATAAATAAATTTTGGATTATAGAAACCACCCCAGCCATTTCTGAGAGTCGACCTGAATACTTTATTTTCCACATTGAGTGAAATACATTTGGAATTGATCAACCTGCTTTCATAGAGTCGTAGTGATCGCAATTCAGAGGCGACCTTTTTATTTTGTACGTGATACGCTTTCAAATGCTTTGCTACAACATTTGGTACTCAAGAAACTACGCAGTTGAGGCTGAAGAAAACCTGTTGTGGGTCATTATACGACGGGAATTGAAGCGATTCTGCCGCTTGGGAGACCTTGTAATAAAAATTTCAATGCCTTGATGACTTAGAGTACACTTGGAGTGCACAAACGGATGGACTCTTTGTGTCTTGGAGGCCGGTTGGCTAAATTTTAATGTTACACATTGAATAAAACTAAATGCCACGAATGATTTAAGGGTCTATCGAAAATAAAAGAATGCTGAAATCAAAATATTGCTACTGCATCCTAGATTCAATACAAATTGCTGAACCCTATCATCTGATTAAAATCCTAAAATTATTAAATTTAATTCCAAACCCAAATATACGAGACTCTACGTTATGCTCAATCAGTACATTCAACTGATGGTATGCCAATATAATATATCAATATAATTATGAATCGATATTTACCCACACTCGCTTCTGTAGAGGGTCCGTGACATATGTAGAATGTAAGAAATGTAGGTTTACTGGGTAGAAGAATTACTTTTCTGACAAGGCGTGTATCGGGGTAAGTACCTTTTTCTTACCTATTCCTTTCGAAAAATAGCAGTGCTTGCACTGCTATTTTGATATTCAAGTTCCTGCCAAAACACAATATTCTCAAATGACAAAACACTTGTTTTATTCTTAATTGTAACACAGAAATAGCCAGTTACCAAAACGGACAGTTATGCAAGCTCAGTTATAATATGCTCAGACCAACCCAGAAAGAAAACGGAGCACTGCGCACATTTCAATTGGTGCAAAAAACAAACCCAGACTATGCTGAACTCATTACAAGAACACGTACTCACGTACACATGCATCTCAAGTCATTTGCAACTAACACCGTGGTTTCAATAAGTAATAGCATATGTGTGCGTTCAGCAGTGAAATTATATATGCCGTTAAAGAAAGAAAGAAGAAAAGGAATTTGTGTGTGTAAGTGCATGTTTAAAAGTTGAGCATGGTTTCGGCTTCATTGAAATGCACGCAGCGATCCGTCTTACTTTTTTTGTTAGTGTGAGACTATAGTAAACACTACTTTTGTCTTTAAAACCTACAACCCTAACTCCTTAACATTGAAATATGTCTGTGAATAAATATTTCAAATGATAACATACCAAGATATTCTGCTTATGTAAAATCTCCAAGGACGCTTTTAGTTGCTTTTCATTCGTACATATTTGCGACGAATGGAGTGGAGACAGTCTGAGGCTTTGCATAATGGCCTACTCTCGAGGTATTTACATTTGACATGAAATAAGGAAGGTCTTCATTCATTTTAGCTGATGTCAAACAACACTGAGAGAAAATGAAATATTTGATGTAATGTCACACATCAGTGATATAAACGTAAAAATAATCGAATGGCAAATTCGAACCCACAATCGTTATGAGTTCGCGGTCCGCACTCTGACATTAGGCTTCTGTCGCTTACTATACTGTATTCTATCTCATTCTCTAAATCCTAAAGATGTATGCGTTTGTTTCTTTTAGTTTCATTTTTCGTTTCAGATACTAATGAAGATTTTACTTCAATAAACAGTATATATTAAGCCAACTTCAAAAAAGGAGAAGGTTTTATACGATATCTTTACCAACTATGAACCAATATTATACTTTTTTTTTTAAATAATTCCATCCGGAATCATGGAACTAAGCGTTGATGTTTGAAATTTAATGAAAATGACCTTCTAGTTATATTACCTTAGCTTGCAATATTGATTATACCACGCGAAATGGTTAAATAGTTAAAATTATAATAATAAGTTGTAACGTTCTCCACGAAAACTAAATAGAATGAAATAATTTCTACATAATTAATTGGAAACAGGTTTTTTTGAAGTCGGTTTTTACTTCTTATTAAAAGCTTAATTATCTTTTATAGGTTAATAATTTTAACTTGTTAATAATGATAACAGATTAAGTGTAGTCAATAGAAATAAATTGAAATTACAAAGAACTTTTTTTAAAACAAGCTTTTATATAAATGCGCTAAAAAGAAAAAAGAAAATTTTCCTTTAAAACATTTACTGTCAACTGATAACGTCATTACACAATTTAGATGATATAAAACCTTGAATGATAACCCCTTAGCATCTGTCCATGCGGTCGGAGCTAAGTTCTGCAAAACCCACCGCAGAAGAACACAGAAACTCTCCGATCACACTCTCAATCTCATGGCTGTTAGACGGGAAATGAAGCTGCAGTCTCCAACAGATTTTATTGCATACAGGCAACTGAAAGGACAGATCTCTAAATGCATGCGGCGGGACTTACGCAACTTTACAGCTTGCATTGAAGAAGCGATCGAGCGGAACCAAGGCTCCAAAGTCTTTGCCAGAGATCTTTCTGCTAAAAAGAGCCAACTGACAAAGCTGAAGACCGAGTGTGGCAGCATCGTTTCCGGGACACCTGAGATTTTGAGTAAGATTGAGAGGTTCTATGGGCAGCTGTACAAGTCATCGTTGGAGCCACACGCAAGTGTGAGTAACGATCCAAGATCAAGTCTTATCCGACACTATTCCGATGATATTCCGGACGTTAGTCTGAGCGAAATTAGAATGGCACTCCAGTACCTTAAAATGGCAAAGCCCCAGGCGAGGATGCAATTACAGCAGATCTTCTGAAAGCTGATAAAAACCGGTACATGAAGTCCTTCAGAAGCTTTTTAATTCCGTCCTCCTTGGTGACACCAGAGGCGTGGAGCAGGAGTGCCGTGATTTTGTTCTTCAAGAAAGGCAACAACGCTCTCTTGAAGAACTACAGATCGATTTGTCTTCTAAGCCGCGTCTGGGTATTTTTTACGAGAATCTTAACGAATTGTCCCACATGCAGACGCGACAACTTCTAGCCTCCCGAACAAGCCGGTTTCCGATATGGCTTTAGCACCATAGACCACATACATACCCTTCGGCAAATTATACAGGAGTCCGAGGAGAACAATTTGCCATTATGTCTGGCATATGTGGACTATGGGAAAGTCTTTGATTCCGTAAAATTTGGGGTGTGCTACAGTCCCTTAAGTGGTGCCAAGTGGACTGATGGTATATCAAAGTGCAAAGTGTTTGCATAGGGCAACGATGGATATCCGAGTACAGAACCAGAGTACGAAACCTATCCAACTGCAGAGAGGTTAAGACAGGGTGACGTTATGTCCCCGAAACTCTTCACCGCTGCATTGGAAGACACTTTCAAGCTTTTGGACTTGAAAGGATACGGTACTAATATCAATGGCGAGTACATCACTTACCTTCAATTTACAGACGATATAGTCCTTATGGCAGAATCGCTGGAGGATCTAAGTACTATGCTCATTGACCTCAAAAGTGCATCCTAACGGATAGGTCTTAAGATTCTTTTTATAAGAGAGGGGGGCAAACGAGAATGCGGTTTACCTGATGGTAAGGGACTACCGCCGGCCATGAATAACTGCAACACAAGGGGAATTGCAGATGCGTTACCTGCTATTTAAAGAGGAGTAGGCTCTTTTCTTAAAGGTCTTTACTTCGTATCGATTCGGAAAAATCGCTGGTGGTAATCGATTCCACAAGGAAGTTGTGCGAGGAAGAAAACATCTTTTAAATCGCACAGTGGTGGACCGCCAATCATCCAGATGGTGTGGATGATATCGGGATCTCTGCCGCAATGTGCGTTCGTGAAATTTGGCGGCTGGAATTAATCCGAATAATTCCTCAGAGCACTCCCCATGGTAAATGCGAAAGAAAATGCAAAGGGACGCAACATCTCTTTCCAGCGCCAATGAATCGAGCCGATCGAAAAGGACTCGGTCGTCGACAATTCGAACCGCTCTGCGCTGGATGCGGTCAAGCGGAAGAAGCTGGCCCTGGGGAGCCAGCTCAGAGATGTGAACAGTATGTCATGTGAGGCTGAACGTGGTAGGCGCTGTGTCTGTTTGAAATACTGTCCCGCTCTGCTGAGCACGCCAATTATTTTATAGGTCAATTTGGCCTTCTTTTCCAAGTGACCACGAAACTGCTCACTGTCGACGACGAGTATTACGATACTGGCTGAGGCAACTAGGGGAATGCCTTGAAACTGAGGAGATAAAACAAAGGGGTTCTTTTTAGCGGTAAACACGCAATTGCGTCTTCTGGGGATGAAACTGGACTAGATTTAGTCGACCGCAATCCGAGATTTTGTTCAGCAAAGATTCGACGTTTAACACAAGTTTGTTTCGGTACACGACGAGGTTTTTCCGAGAAATATTGGCACGACCGGTGTATAGAGCATCACCAGTGCTGTCATTCGCATAGTAATTAATGCTACCGGTTTGCAACATATCATTGATATGCAGAAAAAAAACGTTAATGCTAGCACATAGCCTAGTGAAACACCAGCGTTAATAGGCTTGTAGTCGGAGCATGTACCTTCTACAACGACCTTAATGTTCCGATTTTTGAGGAGGGAGTTTCGAATGAAGCGCTTTGTGCCAAACCCGATCGAAGGCCTTCGCAATGTCGAAACTAACGGCCAATGCCTTCCACTTGGACTCTACTGCCTCCGCCCATCTATGAGTTAGGTAGACCAGAAGATCACCAGCTGATCGACCATAACGAAAACCGCATTGGTAGTCACTAATTAGCTGGTGATCCTCAAGGTGCCATTTATATGTGGCAGTTTATAATGGATTCCATTATTTTAGAGAACAAGGAGGTGATGGCGATAGGCCTGTAGTTGGACGGGTCGGAGCGGTCGCTATTTTTAGGGATCGGGTGAAAAAAAACTATCTTCCATGATTTCGGGACTATGCCTAGGGAGTAGGAGTACCGGAAAAGATACGTTAGAACCGGTGCCAGCTCTGGAAAACACGTCCTCAGCACAATTTCGGGATTACGTCAGGCCCACTCGACTAATGGATGTCCAGGGAGAGGAGTGCGTTGCGAATCGGTACGAAGCACTGTGAGTGCTTCATGCTGCGGCACATCGCGGGATTGTTAATGGTGTGTTCCCCCCGTGATCGAGAGTAGAGTTTGATGCAAAAAGTTGGTAGTGATGGCTTCCAGAAATTCCCTTGGAAAGCCTTGGTGAAGGACCAGAATGCACGGGTTCCCTAATAATGGCGAACTAGTTTCTTGCCAATTCTGCCTATGTGCTCTGACTTTGCCTTGGCAATAACTCTTTTGAAGGACCTGGAGGTGAAGTTACACTTCTTTTTAAGCATGCTGGTGTTTGTATCCCGAGCCACTGAAGCCTCAGCCCAGGCCTGATACACTATTTTTTATTTTATAGAATAGGGTGATAAACGAGCACACAGTCCACCTGATGGTAAGTGGTTACTGTGGCCCATAGACATCTACATCTATCCTCGATTAAGAATTAAATGCAGATACGTTGTCACCCGTTAGGACTAAGATGGAATGCCTCTTTTCCAGTAAAAAGGGTCTCCGTTTCTTTACATTTACCATACAAAACGCAGCAGCGTTAAGCTGCTATTTTACGTTGGTATTCTGAAAGAGCGTGGTCCTTCCCCGGTCGAGCTGACCCATTCGTGCTAAACACTCCTGCTTACTGCCTAATGCAGTCTTACAGGTGCGACCAAATCAAGGACGAGATCTGCCTCCAATGGGTACTACAGATGATGGAATAAATAGTTCCATTCCCTGTAGCACCACATCAGTGACAGAGTCAGCAACAATGCTGGGAACATCCGTCGAGAAACAAACCCAGCAAAGCAAACCCAGGGTAAGATTCAAAGAAAGACCGCATTCCGTCCCAATCCCTCGACCTGTAATGCCAAACACGGCGGCAACCTGCAGAACGCAACCACGACGGGAGCATGAGGGGCACCCCACTCCGGATCAGACAATGGTCCGAAGAGCCGAG
Organism: Parnassius glacialis; assembly: GCA_033319125.1. NCBI lineage: Eukaryota > Metazoa > Arthropoda > Insecta > Lepidoptera > Papilionidae > Parnassius > Parnassius glacialis. The sequence goes on from JAVANC010000008.1 coordinate 487,374, forward strand.
GGGGCATCGACGAAAACCTGATATCCGTCCGGATGAGAGGTCAGCAGAAGGTCCAACAGGGAAGGTGTTGATCCTCCACATCTGGAATCCGCGTAGGCGAAGTAACCAGTTGTGTCAGACCATATGCAAAACCAAAGTCATAAACAGATCTCCTCGCATGATCGGTTAAACGTAAACCAAGCCATTCAGCGTGGTGGGCTTTATAATCGCTTAGTACCACGATCTCTGCGGATGGGACCTGTTGTAGCAAGAAATCTGTAGCCATTTGGACGTGGTCGATGAGTCGGTCTGTTTCGGCATTACCACTATGGGACCTATAGAAGCACCCGTAGACGCGTGGATGGTCGTCGCTGTCTACGCGTAGCCAAAGGATGGACAGGTTCGAACCTGCCTGCCGAGGCATCAAGAACAGACGTTCCCTCTGACGTATACGCAAACTCCAGCCCGAGACACAAAGGAGTATTCCAAATTGTACCCCGGGTAGGAGAGATACGAAGTATCAGCCGGAGAGGACACCTGCATCACGGTTAGAAAGAGCAAGGCCTGCGTTGTCGTCCCGATATGGTAGGGAGGGCGTTTAGGTTCGAGTGAAGTCCCTCAATGTTGTAGAAATTCATAGATAGAGTGTCAAGGGTCGCCTTGGTCTTGTTGCCCAGTTTGACCCGAGTTGTTATTTTTTTGAGTGTAATCCCCCCCCCCCCCCCCCCCCCCCCCCCCTCCCACCAAAATACGCGGAGTAGCCTGTGCACACGCTCAGGAGTGGAGTAGCATGGTCTTGGATACTCAGCAAGAGAATCTCCAGGGGTGCTGGTACTCTTGTGGTCCACAGTCCACCTAATGGTAAGTAGATTTGTATGTATAATTTTTTTTTATTAGTGACGTGGGGATCGAACCCGGACTACTCGCGAACTGTAAAACTACAGTGAACTCTTAGTCCAAGGCTACAAAATATCGTATTGTATCATTATTAAAATCGTTTCGGGAAAATAGCTCTTATTAATAATATGTTGGAAAAAGGTTCGATATTCCTCGGGGTGGAATTACAAGCGTCGGATATTAATGGTACACTCTCACAAGTTTATGTTGTTGATATGGATTTAAGAACTCTCGATAAATAACCAGAAGTGATTTCGCGTATCATTATTGAAACGATACATTAAATACTTCATAATTTAAAAAAAGAAACATTTTTTTTAGTAATAAAAGCCAGTGTTTAATTACAATCCCATGTGGTGGTCAGTGGTGATGAAGCCTTTTCACTCCTGCCATAACACTTGGCTTATAATCAGATTAAAAGACAGATGCTGGTACATTGCCGCACACACTTTTCACATTACGAAAGGCGACGCAAACCATCTGGTTCGAATATTTGGAACATCAGCAACAAATTCTCTCGGAATGTATCTTATGGAACATATAGAGTCTGGCTTCTCTGCACCTGTGCGTGAGGCTAACATTATTGCTTGCAAACAAATTAAGGTTACCGGTTATTCAAGGGAGTCCGACATTGCTAGGTGTTAATTTGCTTCATAATATATGGCAGCATATAATCCCGTGTAGTTGCGGGTAAGAATACCCACTACCATTCATCCCGTGGATGTCGTAAGAGGCGACATAGGGAAAATGAGTCTGAAGATGGGCAGCAGCATATAACAACAAAACAACAACAACAGCGCTTGCCAACCCGCTCGCCAAGCGTGGCAACTATGGAAATACACTCCCCATTAGCAATGACACCAATAAACGGCTTCCAGTCCCCGGCGACCCCACTTTTCCTGGCTACGGTTGCGTCCACGATTACGGCGGGTCAGGGGGTGCTAAGAATCTCCGGTGGAGTTTCGGTTGCTGCGGCCGGGGCTGCTACTGAGAATTTTTCGACAAAAAAACCCAATAACTGATATTGGCCCGACCCGGAATTTGAACCCGGGATCTCATGATCAGAACTCGCAAAAATCGATATCGCGAATCGCGGATAACCTATACAAAGACACTTAAATTCCTTCCAGCAGTATAGTGCTGTAGAACGAATGGGTGGGTTCAATCGTAGAAGGACCACATTGCACAGAATATCAGCTTGAAATAGCAGCATAATGCTGCTATGTTAGAATGTTGACTGCAGTGAATCGGAGACCCTTTTTACTGGTTATGAGTCATTCTATCCCAATCCTCAGGGGTGACAACGCATCTGAATTTTGATTCTTAATCCACGATAGATGAAGATAATGCACAACATGCATTTATCATCATGTGGGCTTCCCTTTAGTTACCCTTGCTTCAAACTAAAGTTGTGCCAATTTACAAATCTGACGGTGAAAATGTAATAGGAAACTACCGACCAATTTCAATCCTCCCTCAAATGGGTAAAGTTATGGAGTCATTGATTACACCCCTAATTCAAAACTATTTCAGACAATTTTTAACAGACCAACAACACGGATTTACGCGGGGTAGATCGACTTCTACAAAGTTAGTGTGCTTCACCGAAGAACTAATTAAGTCTATGGATAATAACAAACAAATTGACGTTATTTACACGGATTTCAGCAAGGCATTTGATAAAGTATCTCATTGCCTCCTTCTTCGTAAGCTTTCAGCCTATGGTGTGCATGGTGCCTTGCTGGAATGGTTCAGTTCTTACCTAACTCACAGGTCTTTCCTCGTTGTAGTTAATGGTTATTCATCTAAAATCTACAAAATATCATCAGGAGTGCCACAAGGCTCGCACCTCGGCCCTGTCTTATTTAACATATTCGTCAATGATGTCTCTGTTAACCTTAATAATGTTAAATCTTTTTTATATGCTGACGATCTTAAACTTTTGCGTGAAATCGATTCCATGGAGGATGTGAATCTCCTGCAAGCTGACTTGGATAAGTTGACGAGGTGGTGTCACGAAAACAATATGGTACTCAACGCGAAAAAGTGTACCCATATAAAATTCACGCGCAAACAAAATATTATAAATTCGTCATACCAAATCAATGGTGTCAAATTACGAGAAGTTGACAATGTTCGTGATTTGGGCGTGCAGCTAGATAAGAAGCTTACATTTATAACGCATTTCGACCATATTATAAAAAAAGCATCCGGAATGCTCGGTTTCATCATACGCAATACAAAGATTTTCAAGACCGTTAAAACCAAGATGATTCTTTATAATAGCTTTGTGCGTAGCATTATGGAATACTGCAGTGTTGTTTGGAGGCCCCATTTCGCAACACATACGTTACGCTTGGAAAGGGTTCAGAAAAAGTTTCTATGGCACGTAGCGTTCTCTGTAGGTAAAGCTCGATCGCTTAAATCGTACAAAAGTAGGCTTCTCGCTTTTAATTTACTGCCGCTTGAAGCAAGAAGTGAAATTTTAGATTTAATGTTCGTATACAAGCTGTTCCATAATATGATAGACTGTCCTCCTTTGTTAAATTCCTTTTCCTTCAGAATACCTTCTCGGCTTCCGAGAAAGCCTGTCCAACCTATGAACCCACCATTGCGTAGGACTAAACTTGGTCATTTCTCTCCTGTTCCTAGATTGAGTAGACTTTACAATGAATGCAGCACATCGGTAGATCTTAATTTTCATTCTTTAAAACTTTTTCGTAAGCAGATCAGGGACTTTATCACAAAAAAATATCTACTGTAATTTGTTAAAAAATAACTTAAAATAGGTTTTTATGATTTTTGTTTTCTTTTACTTATAAGTAACTTATTATTATTAAGCGCATGATGTGTTCCCCTATAAGTAGTTATGCACTTAGTTTAAGACATGTTGGAACTTGTATTTTTTATTCAAATGTATTGTGTTATAACTGTTGGAGAACCTAATAAATAAAATAAAAAAAAATAAAAAGTTATGTGTGCGTCCAGCCGTGAACTTTAACCGGATGATATAGAAATTAAGGGCAAAAATGTGGATGAGTACACGTCAAGAATAAGAGCATGGTTTGGTATCAAATCAAACGTACATTCACAATAAGCAAGCAGCCTTATACGTTGGGGAGCCACGCTGCAGCTACTTTAAGTCCGTATTAATAAACGTTACTCAGCTCAAGTACGCGCACTTGAGTACAATCTTGACATTATGATCTCATTAATAAATATATCTCAAGATGCGGTTTAGGTTTATGATATCAGCTGAGTGCCACACAGATAATAAACGAAACTGGGCTCTCAAGTGTGTGTTACTTGAGTGCAAGTCACAGAACAGTATTCTTAAGTACAGCGCTTTGAAATACTGTTTTTATGTAAGTAACGATCTTGATATGCCGATATCGTAATGAGGGCGTATCAAAATGTAAAAAAAATGATAACGCACTTGAGTTCATCGTTGAGTAACATTTATTAATACGGGCCCAAGATTGTAGCACGAATGGGTCAGCTCAAGGTAGGACCAAGCTCTCACAGAATAGCAGCGTAAAATAAGTGCGTTCTCCACGAAAACTCAATGCTGCTATGTTTCGTATGGTGAGTGTAGAGAACCAGACACCCTTGTTACTGGAAATGAGGCATTCCATCTTAATCTTTAGGGGTGACAATGTATCTGAATTTTGATTATTAATTGAAAACAGATTTAGGTGACTGTGGGCCACAGCATCCACTTACCAGCATGTGGACCGTGTGCTCTTTTATCAGCCTAATCTAATATATAAAAAATTATTTTTGTTTGTTTGTATTTTATGCTCTGCCATACAGTTCATCAGATGGCGGTAAAACTTTGTCAAATTATTGCTTGCACTTGCGCCAAGGTTATAGGCGTAGTACAATTACCTTACAGTAGGTGGCGCACGTATTGCAACAAATTTATTTTAAATTTATATATCATTCAATTTCAACGAATGTATTACGTAGTATTTCTAATTTAACAATATAACTGTTCCAAATTTAAAACGATATTTCCACAATTATTTCTTCCGCGGCAGCGGTACCAGCTGTAGGGTACCAGCTAGTTCACAACTTGCCCCTGTGGGATCGTGCCAAAGGAAATTACGTACTCTCCTAACCCTCTGGGTAACAAGCGTGAGGGTTTATGATATGTTATGTTTTGAAACATATATAATGTTTTCTATTTCTTTTTTTTTGGTTAAATCTGCATATTTAAAAACTTAAACATTTGATAATTTCAAGATCATCAACACGCATTGGCGTGAGGCAGTCTGGTGTATTCTTTCCTGACCTAAACCTGTCAGAGAAGAGAACGATGCATCTTACTTTAATTTATTCTTTTGTATAAAAAATTTATGCTTATTATTTTTTGATATATAATATGATTTTTTTACTATACTACTCGTAAGCCAGCGCTTGACAACTATACTATATTTTTTGTTATACTTCAGTTGCTGATTGTGCTCTTAAAATATTTCCAGTAGATGCATATTGAAGAAACCGTTTTATACTTGAAAAATATTGCCAAAACTGCTTACCACAGCCGTAATTCATTGTCGTTATTAAACGATCTAAAATGAGCTATTTTTCATTTTTATTGCTCTAATGTGTCACGTCGTTACACTGTGGAAAATTATTAAAAATAATATTAGAAAGATGAGTTAACTGTTAAATCTCTGTGAATAGCTCAAAGTTTCGTGGTGACGTGAAATCAATAAAATCTTTGACAAGACCAGCAACTATTCAATATAATAAGTGACAACCAAGAAGACACAGCAGCAATTGTTTTATTTGTATCATCTTTTTATAGTAGTAATAGCTTTTATATTTTCAGATACTGCTTTGCATCGGCCTCCTTTACTTCTTTAACAATGAAGCAACCACGTATGGGGGATTCCCATACGTCGTTTGTTATATATATCAAACAAGAGAGTATTTGATTTCTTATATTCACAGGAATACTTTATTACATTTAATATAAAATTCTACAGAGAAGATGGCTGGGTGCTACAATCTACTTAGGATTATATAATTAATAAAATGAAATACAAATCTAAGTATGCCATTACGATACATCAAGATACTGTCAGCTCGTTCTGCGTAGATCAGACCAAAAATTATATTCAAAGCTGAAAAGTTCGGGCTCACGATGACATTGGGATATTACACACCTCAGCCCCTCCCCTCCCCCTGTGAACATGGCTACTGTAAAGCAAGTGAAAGGTACCCCCGAAACCCGTAACGAGTTAAAAATAAATTAAATTAAACGCATTTCATACTTTTCGGCTCAGTCGTAGTTGGTTAATAACAATTTAGGAAACAGACTAACATTTTTGTGTCTTCAAATAATTCTATAATAAGTTCAACTCCAAATGTCTAGCCTTTGGAAGCATTTTAAAATGTCCAACAATGATAACAGACATATTATGCAGCTTAAGAGGTCGTGATTTCAATAGATTATGCTTATTTAGTCCCGGACAACTTGATTTTCTCTGACAAAATCGGAATTGTACATGACAGGTTATCCAGTTAATGGTGAATATTATTGTTATATATTGATAAATTATATGAAATATGGCTATCAAATACATTATTTTCCTTCAAAAATCTACTCAAAGTTTTACTTGGAACTCTAATATTTGCGACGGCAAGTTAAAGGTAAGTATGACGATACTTACCTTTAACTATCATCATCTTAGGCTTTTAATCAGCGTTTTATGATTTACCTTTGCTTAAGCAGGTTGTGAGGAAGAAGTCGGTTCCAGACTGACAAGGCCACTTAAGTCTTTAAATATTTAATTTTGTTTATGTTTTAATGTTTATCGGGCTATCGGTACACAAAAAAGAATATATGAATTGATTGATCGGGGACTAAACGCTTGTCGTAAATATAAGTTTACGAGCAACCAGAGTTAAATCCCACCCACACATTTTTTTATAGAATAAGTATATGATAAACGAGCACACGGTCCACCTGATGTAAGTGGAGTCTGTGGCCCATAAGTTGTCAAGTACATCACTAACCTTTGATTTTACAATATAGTTATTATGGCGGAATCGCTCTAAGACCTCAGCATAAGCACAGTGCTAAACGACTTCAATAGTATCCCCCAACGGCCAGGTCTTTAAATAAACATAAAAAAAACAGTGGTCATATGTAAGGGCAATGTCTCACTTATGCTCCATTACGTAAGGCCTGATAAAAGATGCAGGAAGTTGACGGAAACTGGTGTCTCAGGACCGTTCTTTGAGGTATTTTTAAGCGACGTCAATGCTTGTGCACTTGTAGGACTTGTGATGGGCTGTAATGATGATGATGCACAATGACGGGCCACATTTACTAACAATTAGGTGGGCTGTGTACTCGTTTGTCGCCCTCGCCCTATTGTTGCCCTTATGTGTAATCATTCGCCTTGCCTTATAGGGACGATATTTGCCAGTTGTCGTGCTTGGCAGGGTTGGCAACCACATTTTTTTATTAGAATGACCTTGCTATTCGTCACCTGTTTTTTTCCCTTCTGTTACTTCTTACGACACCCAGAGACATGGCATCCACTTACCATCACGCGGACTGTGTGCTCGTTTGTCATCCTCATTTAAAATAATAAAAATAAAAATAAATTGCCTTCATGATTTTATTGCACTTATTAAAATAAATGTAACACTATGCGTTACTTCACTATATTCAGATGTTTTCCTTTTATATAATGTCAGAATGTAGCTCAGATATTATGAAAGATGGCTTACCGCGAGTCGAGGTCATGCATCTTTGTCGTTTAATGAAACAAATGTGGTACGTTTATCATTTTTATGGCGTTAATAAACCGCATGTGCTACAGAAAATCATTGAAAATAGAATAAAGCTTCAAAGTAGAGTTATTAAAATGCTTATAGAACAATATATCTAAGGTAATTAGTAAAGCTGTCGAATAACTAGCTTAAACTTATAAATACGTAAAAACTGGCTGACTGCACATGCAAAAACTGAAACTGAACTGAACTGAAACTGACGTGCATGAATGTTTATGCCAAATGCCTTTCCAAATTATTATTTAAAGCATACTGTCCACCTGGTGTTAAGTGGATGCTGTGGCCCATAGACATTAATATTGATTCTACATCACAATTTAGAAGCCAGTTCCATAGTAACCCGTGAGGACTAAGATGAAATGCCTCATTTACAGTTATAAGGGTCTCCAGTTCTTTACACTCACCATACGAAACACAGCAGCATTATGCTGCTATTTCGTGCTAGTATTCTGTGAGAGCGTGGTCCATCCCCGGTCAAACCGATCCATTCATGCTACAACCATATTATAGCTACAGCGTGGCTCTAACCCTTTTAAGAAGAAAAATCTTTATCTAAGAATTGCAATTAAGCTGATACGAGTAGGTAATTAGATTAAACTTTTAAATACGTAAAACCTGACATGAAGGAACTGATAAGAATATAATTATCGAAACCGGTTTACATACTGTAGAATTTTTCACCCATATGTCGTGCAAATGCCATTGCAAGTTAAAGAAATTGATGATTTTCTCATTAATGTATATGTAAATATATTGATAGCAGGCTAAACAACTTTTACCCATTTCCACCAAAATTACGCTTTCATATCTTACTCCCTATCCTCGACTATACTGATATTTGATATTTTGACATCACCGAGAAGCAATTTAACAAACTTGAGCGACTCCGAAATATATGTATACGGTTCATATTTGGGCTTCGTAAATATGACCACGTCTCGGAATACCGCACTAAGCTCAAGTGACCCCCTATCTATCTTCGTCGGATTACTCATATACTTTACGCTCTCTACTGCGTCTTATTTAATATATCAAGTTCTTCCTATCTAAAAGAACTCTCTAAAGTGCTCAGCTCCTATCATAATTTTTCCTTACGGTCCAAAGTATATACTTTCCTCCAATGTACAGGACATATTATGCACTCGACTTTTTATTTTAAATTGTTTTCTTTTCTTGGAGTAAGACTTTGGACCTCTTTATCCTCGTCAATCAAACGTGCTTAATCTTTAAATGTGTTCCAGAAACAGGATATGGAACACTATTTGTCTCTCTTTCTCCTCTTATTTATGGTCATTGATTATCTAAATAATGCAGTATTTTTAGTGACTAAGTTAGTATCTTTTCTTACTTAAGTGCACACTAACCGCAATTTTTTTATTTAATTCACTTTTGCGTTGTCTGGAAAAGATTGTTATGTAGCTGTAAGACCACCTTTTGGTTTCCCTCAATATTTTTTTTTGTGTATATATGGGTCCCTTTACCATACCTAAATAATTAATGAAATCGGACTACGTGTGATACAATTACAATAAATAAAATATATTTCGTCGTGAAACCTCTTTCTTTTTCTGAAGCCGATTGAAAATATGTAAATCGTCCACTTGACGATGTATCAATTTTTATTTTCTCAAGTATTACGCGCTGAAAATAAAAAAAAAAGTATTGCTCGGGTAGAATTCGGATGTAACTGACTGCATCTGAAAGCATTTTGTTGCTGACCAAGCGAAGTTATCTATCTGGTACAGACGAATTTAGAATTATTTTAGCCGGATATTATTTTATAAGTTTTGGAAAATAATAAGGGTCGCATCGCATCTATGCTCATCTATGCTCACCGTACCTAGTGCGCTTAGTGATGGCAAACCTTTAAAGTGATATAAAATACCAGGTAGTGCATTCTTCTTCATCATCATTACACCTTTCACAAGTTCGCTGCAGAACATATGCCCCCGCAAGTAATGCCACAAAGCCCGGTCCTGAGCCACCTGCATTTATACCAAGCATGCGCAATGGAAGATATTAACGTTGTAGTTTTTTTTTATGTAATTTTTCATGTCCTTTACTACGTTATTTTGTATGTGTAACGTCCCGTACGACCTGACAGGCCCAGTCTGAGAAGGTGGGATATATCATACACCTTCTATACCGAATATATCAATTAATTTGAAATATGGAAGAAGTTTCGTGAGTAAATAAACATTGTTTTTGTACGTAACACAATTGTTACAGAACGCTAAACATTTATTTCAAAAATAAAATTCTTCAATGAAATAAGAATAAAATACGCCCGTCGAGCTATTTCACAATTATTTACATTATCTAATTACCCTACACGTTTACGGTACCTACCTTTTCTTCGTTTGTTCACCCCATTAAATGTTTATATACATTTTTATTTATTTATTTATGTAGTCTAAAAGTTATTTATTTAAAATAGTTGGTCGGTTTTACTAGCGGATTGTCTGGGATTCGAACCCACAACTTTAGACTCGGATGTTTGTTAAAGTGACAAAATATTTCCATGTAGTAAATTAATCAAAACATCTAAAACACTTTGTTTCATGAGTGTACGTCAAATGTAAATCTCTTGTTCACGATGTCTATTGTGGGCGACGTGTGTCCCCATTTCTTCATATAAAGCGTTACTGAACAAAACGTAACCGAACGCGTCTTCAAGTTTTCTTTTTATGGCACGTCTCTTTCTTTAATATAAAACCACGTTATTGAAGCAATACACAATGGTGGAAATTAAGGAGACGAACAACTTCACGCATTGTATCCTACGGATGTCAAACGAGACTCTTAAGATCGAGTTATATCGATGCAGAGCCATGCTGCAGCTATGTTATGGCTGTAGCGGGAAGGTTCAGCTCGACCGGGCAAGGACCACGCTCTAGTAAAAATATTATTTCCGACTACACGGAGTGGCGGGCAAAAGCTAAAATGTGAACACGGTGTGAACACATATCATTTAGAAATAATTTCATATTGTGACCTCCACGCGGGCAAAGCCGCGGGTAAAAGCTAGTTGATAATAACACAATAGTATTTTTATTTACCTAGCCTATATTGTACGCGGCATGTTTGTAATTACATGTCAAGGACTGCCTCCTGGTTGCTAGTCCTGTGCCCGATCCCTCTCCGATCGTATCGGATTTCCGTCCCATTGCACTATAAGAATGAGGTAATAGAGAGTGCACCTATGCTTGCGTACACCCTCGTGCACTATCATCCAGTCCTGCGTAGATATCTAGTCTCCGGTTAGACTGACTGCCTTGATTGGAATTTGGTCCAGGGTAAATTAATATTATACCATTATAAATTACAATGCAGTATTTACATGACGAATGGCGAATTGTTTGTATTGCCTACACAAAGTTCTTATCCCCCGGGTCAGTTTCAAAAGTCTTAGGATAAGGAAGGATACGCAAACAATCACTTTATTTGGTACAAAATTTATTTCGTATTAACTTCTTCTAATTACACAACAAGTGGGAACTTGTGTGTGATTCGAAGTTGATAAAGGAAATAAAGATTTGGTTTATTTACTGCTATTTATCTTTTAGAATGTGAAATACCGCAGAATATTTCTGTATGTGTAATTAACGTTTTTTTAATCCTATTTGCACCTTCCATCATATTTCGCTCATGAAATCAGTGAGTAGTCGGAAAATAGTTGTAGAGATCCAAAAAATAACTTCAATGTAGTTGTAAGTTACCACCGTGCTCCGGTGGCTATGCCAATGAATCTATTTAACATATATTGGACGATTTGGACGTCGTACAAACTACGATTGGGCGCATGCGCATGCGCTTTTGTTTTTTTCGTGAATGTCATACTGTGGTCGAAAGTAATCCCTAGGTATTTGACCATCGTTTCTTAAAGATCTGGTGGCCGAGCAAGGTGATGGTACCGAACGATTGTTTTTCGGATTTAGGTTCCGGCAATTGAGAGAAAGGTCCCTTGGAAGTATATTGCTACATCTTTGATTCTCCACAAGCTAACCTATTCCCCTAAGTGATCGGCGGCTTTTTGGAGCATCTCAGTGAGAAATTTCTTGATATAATGAGCGAAAAAAAGTGCCGCTTCATCGGCGAAGAAACCGTATTAACAACAAGGTCCTTCGGAATTTCATTCGTGTAAAGTGTAAAGAGGACTTGGGAGAGAACGGAGCCCTGAGGAACTCCAGCGGCGAGGAGGTACTCCGAAGAGCGAGTTCTCTCTATTCGATAGCGAAAATGGCGGTTGACAAGGAAGGCTCTAATGATGTGAGTGAGCCGTTCAGGTACGTTGAGTTTATACAGGTTGTAAAGTATGCCGTCATGCCAGACTTTGTCAAACACTTTTGCAACATCGAAGAAAACGACATCGACGTTGAGGTCAACCTTTCTATGTCTGAATTCTGTGATGTTAGTGTATATAATTATTTTGGTTTTTACAGCTTCATTGAACTCACAGCCCTTCTATACTATGAAAACATACCTTGTATATAATTACATATTGCTACAATGCGATATAAATAAAACAAGCTTTGGACGCAACAACATTTAGTAAATAAAAAGTAAACTAAATATTGTAAATAAAGTAATTGACAGATTTTATACAAACACTTAATTTTATACAACACAATAAACTACAAAATACTATGAAATATACGTAGTAAACGGGACAGGGACTAAGTAAAGTTAGCTAATTATTAGAAAGCGATCAAGTACGCATTATGCACACAAACACTTTATCAAAAGACGCTGAACATAGTTCTCCCCTATAATTGTTTTATAGAATAAGGGTGACAAACCAGCACACAGTAAATCTGTAGGTAAGTGGATGCTGTAGCCCATGGATATCTAAATTTATCCTCAAGTAAAAATCAAAACGTAGATGCGTTGTCACCCCTTAGGACTGAGATGGGATGCCTCGATTCCAGTAACATGGGTCTCCGGTTCTCTACACTCACCATACGAGACACAACAGCGTTAAGCTGCTATTTTACACTGGTATTCTGTGAGAGCGTTGTCCTTCCCTAGCCGAGCTGACCCATTCGTGCCGCAACCACAGTATAGCTGCGGCATGGTCCTACTGCTTATAAAACATTTTTATTGAAATCGCCTCACAAGGGATATAAACTTAATCTGAATTCAACGGATAGTTACCACGCTTGACAAGCGGGTTAGGAACTGCAATTTGTTTCATTATTTTAAGCTGTTATTGTGAAGAAAACATCAAAACGTTTTACGTGGAAGGGCCATGTTACTGCTATGCTAGCTACATAGCTGCAGCATGAAAAAAGGATAGATCGACCGGGATAAAATGGCGCTCTCACAGAATACCACCTTAATAGACCAAATTAATGCTGTTGTGAATCGGAGACCCTTATAACGAGCGAACGAACATTCTGGGATTGTGTTTTGTAGGTTGACAACTACATTTTGATTTTTAATCGATGGTAGATGTGGAGGTCTATATAACACAGAATCCACTTAACATCAGGTGCACTTTGTGCTCGTTTGTCACCCTTATTCCTTATAAATAAATATACAGCTACCCAACACTTGTTTCAGTTCTCCACTGTCACCCTTACGAAACCAGGGATGATATGAGGTAGTGGATTCTCTTACAACGCCACTATTCCCTTTCAAGATACGTAATAAAAACTATGAAAAAGCAAACAAAAAGCCGTAGATGCTCAGGGGTAAGCGACTGCCACAAACATATTACGCGGGCCCGATTATTCGACCCTGCCGCCACATATAAATTTTTTTGTAGAATAATGTGACAAAAATAGCACACAGTTGAATGTTAAGTGAATATAATGGGCCATATATATTTACATCTATCCTCGTTTGAGAATCAAAATGCAGATTCGTTGTCATCCCTGAGGACTTAGAATTCCTTATACTAGTAAAAAGAGGTCCCCAATTTCCTATATTCACGATAAGAAACACATTATTATTATGCTGTTTCACTCTTTATTTTTTGAGACCGTGGTCCTACCTTAAAACAGCTGCGGCATAAATCTACCACGTAAAAATAATATTGTTTTCGCAAGTGCTGATTTGTTAAGTGCCCGGCGGTGAATACATCTTGAGAATGGATGAAGAAGTTGCGGCCGCATTTGAAATCAGTCGATAAGACATTATTTATGCGTGCAAAGCATTTGTTTTGAGAAGTTTGCAAGTTGTTTCCCTAAAATATTGCTTCCAAACTTTTCTCACGTTCCACTCAAGTTTAATTATTGCTTTTTGCAACGTGTACAAATAGGTAAAGGAAAACGTTATGTTTATTCGACGCGTGTGAAGCAGATAATAATTGTGCGAATGCTACACTTTGAATAAAAGTTAGTTTACGTATCTTCAGTATTACATTAGGTTTGATAGACCACAAATTCTCGCGTAAGAACATCGATTCTTACCAAGAATGATTCGCGAGGCTTTTGAAATTAAAAATCATCCTAAATTCAACAGGGAAGATGCTGCCATCCATGCCAGGGTGCTGCCATCTGCTTGGGATGATATAAATAATAAAATTAAATCAAAACCCAAGTATACCACTGCAAGACTTCACGATACTGTAAGCTCATTCTGCGTAAATCGGACCAAAAATTAATATTCAAAAAATGAAGGGCGGAAATACATCGAGGCGCAAACACCTCAGTCGCCTCTGACCGGGAATTAAAAAAAATAATTAAACCCGATAGAATCCGTAAAAATTACAAAGCAGAAAGTCCACTTAATGGTAAGTGGATGCTGTGACTCATAGACGTCTACATCCATTCACGGTTAGGAATCAAAATGTAGATGCGTTGTCACCTCTGGGGACTGAAATACTTTGTTTCCAGCAAAAAGGTTCTTCGGTTTTCTACACTTGCCATACGAAGCATAGCAGCATTAAGCTATTTTCCTTGTTACTAGTAAAATATTAACAAGAATATTATTAATAACTATTTTACGCTGGTATTGTATGAGAGCGTGGTACTAACCCGATTGAGCCGATCAATTCGTGCTACAACTATAAAATAGCTGCAGTCTGGCCTTATTACGTAAATGCCTCTTATATATAATACAAAAATTAAAACTATGAAAGCCGGAATATTTCAACGAAAATACAAATTCTGGCTCTTGAAAGTGTGATAATGCGTCTAAAGAAAATAATACGAGCCATTGTTTGCACGTCAGAAAAATGGTTTATGGGGGAACGAAAGCCTTCGGTGCCTAACGACTCGACGGTTATTGCGGCGACATTAATGCAAATGGCCTTTTGATACTTGTTGCATTTATATTCGACGTATGAATATTTTCAGATTCGGCGGTGGAGTTTTAAAGGGCTCTAATACTAAAGTCATCCAGACCGAATTTCGGTCACCGTGACCAGTTTCAACGGAGACTAGTTATCTGCGCAGTACAGAATTATAGAAGTCGAGCGTATGCGCAAGCACAGGTTCATTCTCTATTCCCGCACCCTTTTCCGATACGACTCGACCGGAGAGAGGTCAAGAGCATGGCCAATGGTTTTACGGTTGACGATACACGGGTGAAACGTTGCCAACTTCCCGACTCCGGGCTGCTGCTAAGTGATATTGGCTTGGACCAGGATTCGAACCCAGGAACTCTTGATCAGGAATCGCGTTTACGAGTACTAGATCAACGAGGCTGTCATAAAAGAATGATTCATTAATTCATTTATTTTATTTTATTTTATTTTATTTGCCTTACAAGACAGCCTCGTTGGTGTTTGCTTTATCGCTCGTCATGCGTGTAGCAACGGATGGAATAATTTGCTAGCATCCTGTCTTTCCTCTCCATTACAGTGTAGATCTTATTTGACCTTTGAGCTTCAGCTGCTTTTCCACCTATCTTCAGGTGGGAAAGGAGTTAAGCACTGACTTACATTTGTTAAAAAAAACACACACACACAAACAACTTTAAACAAAGAAGTCTACAGATGCTTTGTCACCTTTCAGGACTAAAGTGGAATGCTTCATAACCTAAAATTATAATGGTTCACTTTATCCTTTAGACCAGAACACACAAAAATAGGTAAGAAATATGCGTGGCACCAGACCAGACGGACTATTGGGCAGAAGAAAGGTCCTAGAAAAATAGAAAGCACATTTTGACACTTATAAGAGTTTTAAATAACCTCAAAGTCAAAAATAATTAAGAGTTTAACTTTTGCTTTGAAAAATAACAAAAAATGAGATAGCATTTTTTTTTATAGGATAATGGTGACAAACGAGCACACAGTCCACCTGATGGTAAGTGGTTGCTGCGGCCCATAGACATCTACATCTATCCTCGTTTGCGAATCAAAATGCAGATGCGTTGTCACCCGTGAGGACTAAGATGCAATGCCTCATTTCCAGTAAAAAGGGCCTCCGGCCACTTGCACTCACCAAGCGAAACGCAGAGGTAAACCTCTACTTCACGCTGGTATTCTGTGAGGTCGTGGTACCACCCCGGTTCGAGCCGGCCCATCCGTGCGACAGCAAAAGCTGCCGCATGGCTCTACCACTGTTAAAGAATACAAACTTTTAACGTGTACCAGATTTCTGATCTGACTTTCAATAATATACAGTAGTACATAGTACATTTTATTTTAAAGTATAAAATTTATGTTCCCAAGTTTTCTCACTTACTTTTTTAATATAAAAATATTCCTTGTTTATACACCGTTATTTTATTAGCAAAAAAAGTTTATATAAAAGGGGTCATTGTAGAAGCGTGCTCGTCGCGACCCCTGCCAGCCCTTTTCAGGGCTGCAATTCTACCCAGCTGCGCACCCATGCCAACGAGGGTTAGGGCGTCCCCCCAAGGCGACGCACACCAGCTAGTCCCCGTTGGTGTGGAATGCAGCGCGCAAAGCGGCGATGGGGACCGCCACCCGTCACGCACAGCCCGACACGGCAGAAGGTGGAGGACAGAGTGCAGAGTTGGCACGTGGAATGTTAGAGGAGGCATGAAAGATAAGATGAATGAGTTGATTGAAATAATGAAAGAAAGAGAATTAGATGTCGTGTGTATGTCGGAGATCAAACGGAAGGGCAGTGGTACTGAAGAGCTCCCTGGCGGGGCGTTAGCTCTATGGTCCGGAGTCCCGGAGAGCGAGAGCGCCCGCCAGGGAGTGGGGGTGCTGCTGTCGTCTCGGTTGGTCGATGTTATGACTGAATATAAGGTTGTGAACTCAAGATTTCTCTGGGTTTGCTTTAAATTGGGACTGACGAAGTTATTCCTTTTGGCTGTTTATACGCCGGTAGCTTCGTCGTCCAGGGCTGAGCTGGAGGAGTTTTGGGAGAATGTAAGAGAAGTTCTAGATTTGGCTAGGGGAAACGAAAGAATTGTTGTGTGTGGTGATTTGAATGGATGGGTTGGTACCGCTCGACCAGGGTACGAGTCGGTGCTTGGAAAGTTTGGCGATAAAAGGGTTAATGATGCTGGCAAGCTTATACTGGCGGTATGCAAGGAAAAGGGTCTTCTTGTGACAAACACTATGTTTAATCACAAGAAAATCCATATGTATACTAGAGAAAGAAAGAATGAGAGAAGTATGATCGATTTGTTTCTGGTGGATGACCGACTGCGAAAACAGGTGATGGATACGCGAGTGTTCAGGGGTGCTGACCTGGGAACGGATCACTATCTAGTGATTACTAGATTTAGGGGTCTGTTCGCGGGTTGGCGCTACCGGACGGCGGTAACAGAACCACAGTCGGTCTGTCGCATCCGAAGCTGGAAGCTTCAGGAAGCGGATACTAGGGACAAATATCATGCGAGGGTAGCCGAAAAGCTTGACACCATCGATGGCAGAAATGAATTTGTGGAAAGAACATGGCAGAACCTTAGGGATGGAATGGTAAGTGCAGCGGAAGAAGTGTGTGGAACAATAAAAAGAGGCAGTAGTAAAAGAAGAGATGCATGGTGGAATGATGAAGTGAAAGAAGCTGTAGAGAAGAAGAAGAAAGCATGGTTAGACTACTTGGCCTCTAGTAATGATAAGGATATGAGAGAGAAGATGAAAGAAAGATATAAGCTGCAGAAAGTTAACACGAAAGCATTGATTGAGGAAATGCGTGAAAGGTGTAGAATGGAAGCGGACGAAAGGTTGTCGCACAACTTTAAGGAGAACTCCAAACTCTTCTGGAAAGAGGTTGGAAGGACCCGAAGTGGTGCGACGGTCTTAAGAATGAACAAAGTGCTTTCGAGAACTAATGACGTCCTCACAGAAAAATCGGACGTCATGCAGCGATGGAGCGAATTTTATAGAGAAATGTATGCGTGTGATGATCTTAGTGAGGGATCCGGGGATGACGCCGTGACTGGTACGCCAGACCTGGACCTCGATGACACTGAGGTCATCAGTATGAAAGAGATTGAACGTGCGATTCGAAGTTTGAAATGTGGTAAGGCTGCGGGACTAGACAGAGTTACTGCTGAAATGGTCAAGTATGGTGGGCCTCGCGTCTGGGACAGCTTTTATCTGCTGTGCAATTTGTGCTGGCGGACGGGAGATGTCCCGGATGATTGGCGATCCGCAGTCATTGTGCCTTTATATAAAGGTAAAGGTTCACATTTTGACTGCGGGTGCTATCGGGCGATCAGCTTGACCAGTTTAGCAAGTAAAGTTTACTCGAAGGATTTGACACGTAGGATGCAAGAGAAATCGGAAAGATTTCTATGGGAGGCACAATGCGGATTTAGACCTGGAAGAGGATGCACGGATCAAATGTTTTCTCTACGCATGATCACGGAAAAGCTTCTGGCTGCTAACCAGAAGATTTTCTGTGCTTTTGTGGATCTTGAGAAAGCATTTGATAAGGTTGTAAGGAAGAAAATGTAGGAACTGTTGCCGGGGTACGGTGTGGATGGTCGATTGCTAAGGGCTGTGCAGTCACTTTACTGTAACTGTAAAGCCTGTGTGCGGGTAGGGCATGACCTGTCACCCATGTTTAGCGTCCAAACGGGCGTGAAACAGGGTTGTGTCATGTCTTCCTGGCTGTTCATACTGTATCTCGACAGCTGTTTACAGAAGCTGAAAGATAGCTGTTTGGGTGTGAAATTGGGTGACATAAAAGTAAATTGTCTGCTGTATGCTGATGATGCAGTGCTTATTGCACCATCAGAGGCAGAACTGCAGGCATTAGTCACGTGTATGAAAGAGGAATGTGAAATTAAAGGTCTCCGTTTGAATGCTAATAAAACTAAGGTTCTGGTATTTGAAAGGGACGAAGAGAGAACGAAGTGTGAAATATGGGTAAATCAGGAATGTCTAGAACAGGTAAATGAAATTGTATACTTGGGGAGTGCTTTTAGCCGGGATGGAAGATGTGATTTAGATGTGGACAGGCGTGTCGCTGCCGGGAACAAAGTCAATGGTGCCCTGACTGCGTTAGTCAAAAGGCAAGGCGTAGTGAAGAGTGCACGCCTTGCAATACATAACGCAGTGTTGGTACCGACTTTGTTATATGGCAGCGAAACCTGGGTGTGCCAGAAGAAGCATAAAAGCAAGTTGAATGCAGTGGAGATGCGATCTCTTCGTAAAATGTGCGGCGTTACCATGGCCGACCGAAAGCGAAACGAAGAGATTCGCAATATGGCAGGTTTGAAAGATGACCTTATCACAAAAATTGATAAGGGCGTGCTTCGATGGTTTGGGCACGTTGAGCGAATGAGTGAAGACCGAATGGTGAAGAAAATATATAGCGCGAAAGTTAATATTAAAAGGTGTCGAGGTAGACCGAGACTAACTTTCGAAGACCATGTGAGCAAACTGCTCGAAGAGGGGAGGGTCAAGAGTACTCGGATACCTAGACGTGCATGTATGAAGAAGATAATGAATCTGAAAGAAGCGAAAGAGGTATGTAAGGATCGTGACACTTGGCGATCTGTTCTCTCTGGCTACCCCGTCAGGGATTGTGCGTGAAGATAAGTTAAGTTAAGTTAAAAAAAGTTTAATGGAAAAGCTAGTAAATGAAATAGAACATATTCATGAAAGATTTTGAAATTTTCATATAAAAATATTCTAAAATGTATCATATTTTACGTGCAGGCTTTTTGACGATACGTGGAACAGTTGTAGTAGTAAAGTACAGTTACAGTCTATATACGTCCCACTGGTGGGCATAGACCTCTCCTAATTTCTGAGTGGGTTATTGAGAAATTAGTCTGTGACGGTTACAGTGCGCCAATGCGAATTTCACATCAATTCCTCAAATTTTTTAACTTCTCTTGCAGGTTCTTGCGCGATGTTTTCCTTTTTCTCCGAAGTGTTGGTGAACTGTGGGTATAATAATGGTACTCATCGTCTGTCATATGTACTGCGTCCATTTTCAATCATTCAAAAAAAAAAGCGAATAACTTTATATGAAGTCATAAACTTTCACGCCCGTTAGCCAGCATGCTCTTTATTTGGCCCATCATTAATATATAGCCATCGCTAATTGATTTTGAATCCTTAATGCGTAACACTCTTCCTTCCAAAATCAGGAGGGCTGAAAACTATATATATATATATATATATATATATATATATATATATATATATATATATATATATATATATATATATATATATCGAATTGTTCATGAAAATAAAACTGTATACCTTTTAGAATTTTACTCATTTTTAAATATGGAGTGGACGCTTAAAGAAGACCGTGTTGCAGTTATTGCGTTGCATCGTTGCGGTTACGCGCCAATTCAAATTTTTGACATACTGAAAAATTTGAATTTAACCATAAGATTCGTTTATCGTACCATCAAACGATACAATGAAGACTCTAGTGTAGATGACAGGTCAAGAAGTGGTCGCCCTCGGTCTGTTAGGACTCCAGCAGTGATAAAAGCTGTGAAGGCGCGAATTCAAAGAAATCCCAAACGTAAGCAGAAACTGTTCGCAAACCCTTCGGATGGGGTTAAGCAGAACCACGGTGAAAAGGGTGTTACATGAAGACTTAGGGCTTCGGGCATATCGAAGAAAACCAGGACATCGTTTGAATGCTCGTCTAATGGACTGAGACTGAAAAGATGCCGCGCTTTGTTGAAGTGGTAAGCGGGAAAAAAAATCGTGAAATCCTTTTTTCGGATGAAAAAATTTTTACCGTAGAAGAGAGCTACAAAAAACAAAATGATAAGGTGTACGCACACAGTAGTGAAGAAGCGAGCAACCGTATTCCGCGTGTCCAACGCGGTCATTTTCTATCCTCGCTCATGGTATGATTGGGAGTTTCTTATTGGGGCTTAACAGAGGTACATTTTTGTGGGAAAGATGTAAAAACGAATGCAGTTGTGTATCAAAATACAGTCCTGACGAACCTTGTGAAACCTGTTTCTCATACCATGTTCAATAACAGGCACTGGGTATTCCAACAAGATTCGGCGCCAGCTCATAGAGCGAAGAGCACACAAGACTGGCTGGCGGCGCGTGAAATCGACTTCATCCGGCACGAAGACTGGCCCTCCTCCAGTCCAGATTTGAATCCGTTACATTACAAGATATAGCAACACTTGGAGGAAAGGGCGTGCTCAAAGCCTCATCCCAATATGGAGTCACTCAAGACATCCTTGATTAAAGCAGCCGCCGATATTGGCATGGACATCGTTCGTGCTGCGATAGACGACTGGCCGAGCAGATTGAAGGCCTGTATTCAAAATCACGGAGGTCATTTTAAATAAACTTTAGTGTCATAAGAATCTATGTTTTGTTAAGTTCATTTTGGTATATAAATGGTTACATAATGAATAAACTTGTTTCAGTTATTTTATATTAAACATATGACAGAATTTATGACCTGACTAGGTATATATAAAAGTACATATGTACATATAGATATCGATATGCATACCCCTATTTATTTCACTTTCTGTACTTCCTTTTACACCTACCCCTTTTATATCTGCACTACATACTTTAAGATAGAGTGGTATATCGTTTATTGAGTGCGCCTATATACATTAGTAAGTATACATGGTTATATATAAATAAATAAAGTTTGGATTGAAGAAACCGCCCTAATCATTTCCTATAGTCGACCTGAATACTTTATTTTCCACATTGAGTGAAATACATTTGGAATTGATCAACCTGCTTTCATAGTGTCGTAGTGATCGCAATTCAGAGGCGACCTTTTTATTTTGTACGTGATACGCTTTCAAATGCTTTGCTACAACATTTGGTACTCAAGAAACTACGCAGTTGAGGCTGAAGAATTCCTATTGTGGGTCATTATGCGACGAGAATTGAAGCGATTCTGCTAGTTGAGAGACGTTATAATAAAATTTTTAATGACTTGATGACTTAGAGCACACTTGGAGCGCACAAACAGATGAACTCTTTGTGTCTTGGAGGCCGGTTGGCTTAATTTTAATGTTATACATTGAATAAAACTGAATGCCACTAATGATTTGAGGGTCTGTCCAAATTAAAATAATTCTGTACTACACACTACTACTACATCCTATATTAAATACCAAAGACATTTAAGTAGTAGATTTTAAGTCTCTTTGTTCAATACAGATGGCTGAACCCTATGATCTGCTTAAAATCCCATGATTATTAAATTTAATTCCAAACCCAAATATACAAGACTACACGTTAAGCTCAATCTGTAGATTTAGCTGATGGTATGCCAAATTACTTATGGTATTAGGCCGCCTCAGTCCCCCAGCTCGCGACTATGTGTGCTCTTACGCTAAGTACTCATGCATCGATATTTACCCACACCCGCTACTGTAGATGGACCGTGACATAAGTAGAATGTAAGAAATGTAGGTTTACTGGGTGGTAGAATTCCTTTTCTGACAAGAAGCTTACCTGGGTAAGTACCTTTCTCTTACCTATTCCCTTCGAAAAACCATTCAAGTTCCTGCCACAACACAATATTCTCAAATGACAAAACACTTCTTTTTATTCTAAATTGTAACAGAGAAATGGCCAGTTACAAAAAGCGGAAAGTAAATACAAGCTAAGTTATAATATGCTCAGACCAAATAAGAAATAAAAACGGAGAACTGCGCACATTTCAATTGGTGCTAAAAACAAACCCAAATCATTCTCAACTCATTATAAGAACACGCACTCACGTACACATGCATCTCAAATCATTTGCAATTACTTATGAATGCCACACTCCATACCATACCACAATCTTATGAATTCGCGGTCCGCACTCTGACATTAGGCTACTGTCGCTTACTATACTGTATTCTATCTCATTCTCTAAATCCCAAAGATGTATGCGGTTGTCTGTTTTAGTGTCGCTTTTTCATTTCAGATGCTAATGAAGAATTTATTTCTATAAACAGTATATATTAAGCCAACTTCAAAAAAGGAGGAGGTTTTAGACGATATTTTTACCAACTATGAACGAATATTATACAAATTTTTTAAAGATAATTCCATCTTTATGGATGGAACTAAGTGTTTGTAATTTAATTAAGATGACCTTCTAGTTATATTACCTTGAGCTTGCAATATTGATTAGTCCACACGAAAGAGTTAAATAGTAAAAATTCTAATAATTAGTTAAAACGTTCTGCACAAAAACTAAATGGAATGAAATAAATTCCACATAATTTAATGGAAATAGGTTTTTTTGAAGTCGGTTTTTTAATATTAATAGTATAGTTGTAGCACGAATGTGTCGGCTCGACCGGGGAAGGACCAGCGTAAAATAGCAACTTGACACTGCTGTGTTTCGTATGGTAAGTGTAGAGAACCGGAGACCCATTTTGCTGGAAAAGAGCCCATCGTTTATAGGCTTGTAGTCGGAACATGCATCTTTTACAACAACCTTGATGCTCTGATTTCGGGAAAAAATCTTCGAAAGAAGCGTTTTGTGCCAAACCCGATGGAAGGCCTTCGCAATGTCCAAACTAATGGCCAATACCTCCCCCTTGGACTCTACTGCTTCCGCCCATTTATGAGTCAGGTAGACCAGAATATCACCAGCTGATCGACCCCGATGAAAACCGTATTGGCTGTCACTAATCAGCTGGTGATCCTCAAGGTGCCGTATCAGCTGGCAGTTTATAATGGATTCCATTATTTTGGAGAACAAGGAGGTGATGGCTATAGGCCTGTAGTTGGACGGGTCTGAGCGGTCGCCTTTTTTAGGGATCGGGTGGACAAAAGCTGTCTTCCATGATTTAGGACTACGCCTAGAGAGTAGGAGTACCGGAAAAAACGCGTTAGAACCAGTGCCAACTCTGGAGCAGCCATTCTTAAGCACAATTGGGGTGATTCCGTTAGGCAACCTCGACTTGTGGATGTACAGGGAGAGGAGTGCTTTGCGAACCGAGCGCTGTGAGAACCGCACATCCGGTATGGGGCACTCACACCGCAGGATGATCGTTGGTGTGTTCCCCTCGTGATCAAGATTCGAGTTGGACGCAAAAAGAGAGCCTAAAAGGTCGACTTTTTTTTGCGGCGTGGTCCAGTAAGTCGTCATCCCTGTTCAGAGATGGTAGTGATGGCTTACAGAAATTCCCTTGGATAGCCTTGGCGAGAGACTAGAATGCACGGGTTCCCAAAGGAAGGCGAACTAGTTTATCGCCAATTCTACTTATGTGCTTTGACTTTGCCTTGGTAAAAACTACTTTGAAGGACCTGTAGGCGAAGTTTTACTTCTTTATAAGTCTGCTGGTGTTTATATCCCGAGCCGCCAAAGCCTCAGCCTAGGCCTGATAACACTCCTGCATACTGCCTAATGCAGTCTTACAGAGGCGACCAAACCAAGGCTAAAATCTGCCTCTGATGGGTACCACAGATGATGGAATAAATAGTTCCATTCCCTGTAGCACCACATTAGTGACAGAGTCAACAACAGCGTTGGGATCATCCGGTGAGAAGCAAACCCACCCCCATGGGTAGGATGCAAAGAAAGACCGCATTCCGTCCCAATCCGCCGACCTGTAATGCCAAACACGGCGGCAACCTGCAGAACGTAACCGCGAAGGGAGCGTAAGGAGCACCACACTCCGGATCAGACAATGGTCCGAAGAGCCGAGAGGGGAGTCAGCAGAAGGTCCAACAAGGAAGGAATTCTCCACATCTTTACGACACATCTTCTCCTCAGGTATACCTCAAATCTTGAAACCGGGACTGTACAACCAGTTTTTCCATGTGTAGTATTCGCGTGAATATAAAAAATCATCGTCCTGTTATTATACTGGCAACCTATAACATTTACACCAGTACACAGGAGTTTATGCACTGCTGCTTGGCAGGAGGAATAGGTTACAGTGTTACGGTCTCCTACGCAAAGGAGCCCTAGCACCTCCATCTACATGCGATAGTTGCTTCATTTGAAAGCAACAAGTGACGGCTCCGTGGCGAATGGCTTAGCAATGAGTTGCAGCGCTGAGGGCCTAGATATCGATGCCACTCGGAAAATGTGTTTGTATGGCCGAAAATCATTGTTGCCTGTTGCCTGTCAAGCGTGATCACTATGATAAAAAAACTCCCTGTAATGCAGTCTGTGGAGGATGCCTATGCTCAATAATGGACTTCTTCGAATTTTTTTAAGGTATTAGGATGACAAACGCACACACAGTCCACCTAATGGTAAGTGGAGGTTGTGGCCTATAGACATAAATTTGTTATTAAGATATTTCAAATGAAAATGCGCCTATCTTTGTATGAATAAAATAAAAATAAAAATAGTGCCGTGGGGATTGAACCCGGACTACTCGCGTACTATAAAACTACAGCGAACACTTAGTCCAAGACTAGAAAATATCGTATTGAATCATTATTAAAATCGTTTCGGGAAAATCGCTCTTATCAATGAAAGTTAGAAAAAGGTTCGATTATGCTCGGTGTGGAACTACAAGCGTCGGAGATTAATGATACACTCTCACCAGTTTATGTTGTTGATATGGATTTAAGAACTCTCGATAAATAACCAGAAGTGATTCAGCGTATTATTATTGAAACGAATCATTCAATATTTCATAATTTAAAAAAAAGCCAGTGTTTGAGCACAATCCCATGTGGTGGTTAGTGGTGATGAAACTCTCGATAGTAAAATCCTCGCAAATTTCACAACAAAAGCCTTTTCACTCCTGCCATAAATACTTGGCGTGTAATCGGATGGAAAGACAGATGCCGGTACATTGTCGTACAACTATGACAATATAACCCCCATGAGCAATGACACTAATAAACGGCACCCAGTCCGCGGCCGCCCCACTATTCCTGGCTACGGTAGCGGCCGTTACCAAGGCGGGGCAGGGGTGCTAAGAATCGCCGCTGGAGGTTCAGTTGCCACCTAAGACGACTCGACCTGGCAATATATAACGCACGCACCCTGAGAACTTACTAGGAGATCCTGGAGCTGGAAGAAGAGATAGATAAGTGGCGCTGGAATATAATGGGATTATCTGAGGTCCGAAGAAAAGGGGGAGGTCATGGGAATCCTCGAATCCGGCAGTGTTATTCGTGGTAGAGCCATGCTGCAGCTATGTTGGTAGTATAGTTGTAGCACGAATGGGTCGTCTCGACCTGGGAAAGACCACACTCTCACAGAATACCAGCGAAAATTAGCAGATTGACACTGCTGTTATTTGTATGGTGAGTGTGGAGAACCGGAGACCCTTTTTACTGGAAAAGAGGCATTCCATCTTAGTACTCGCGGGTGACGACGCATCTGCATTTTGATTCTTAATTGAGGATAAATGTAGATGTCAATGGGTCACAACAACTACTTACCATCAGGTGGACTGTGTGCTCGTTTGTCACCCTATCCGTAAAAAAAAACTTGGACCTTGTCGAGCCTCGACGGTCCGACAAAAAATAAGACTGACTTCATTACGACGACCAGACGAAAACTGTTCAGTGATGTCTCAGTGATAGCGAGGGTGAAACCGGCAGCAATCAACGAATGGTTAGAAGCACACTAAACCTTAACTTATGTTGGAGAGGTCACGTCTAATGAAATCAACGCTCAGTCCCCTTCGTGATCTTTTACAGAGTCCCGAAACGTTTCAGCTCAAGCTACAACATCGTCTTCAGTGCCTAGAAGATTGAAATACAGTGACGATATGAATGACAAGCTCGTTGAAGCTGTCCATGCGGTCGGAGCTAAGTTTTGTAGGACCCACCGCAGAAAAACACAGAAACTCTCCGATCACACTCTTAATCTCATGCCTGTTAGTTAGGAAATGAAGCTGCAGTCTTCAGTAGATTTTACAGCAAACAGGCAAATGAATAGACAGATCTCCAAATGCATGCAGCGCGACTTACGCAACTTTAATAGTGCTCGTATTAAAGAAGCGATCAAGTGGAACCAGGGCTCCAAAGTCTTTGCTAGAGATATATCTGCCAGAAAGAGCCAACTGTCGAAGCTGAAGACCGAGTGTGGCAGCGTCATTTCCGGGACACTTAAGATTTTGAGTGAGATTGAGAGGTTTTATGGGCATCTGCACACATCATCCTTGAGCCACGTGCAAGTGTGAGTAATTATCCAAGAGCAAGTCTTATACGACAATATATTGATGATATTTTGGACATCAGCCTGAACGAGATTAGAATGGATTTCCAATACATAAAAATCGGCAAAGCCCCACGCAAGGATGAAATTACAGCGGAACGTCTAAAAGCGGGTGAAAAATCAGTATTTGAAGTCCTTCAGAAGCTCTTTGATTCCGTCCTCCATGGTGACACTGCACCGGAGGCGTAAAGCAGAAGTGCAGTGTTCTTGTTCTTCAAAAAAGGTGACAATGCTCTCTAGAAGAACTACAGACCAATTTCCATTCTCAGTCGCGTCTACGTGCTGTTTTTGAGAGTCATTACGAATCGTCTCGCATGCAGACGCGATTACTTCCAGCCTCCCGATCAAGCCGGTTTCCGGAAAGGCTTTAACAACATAGACCACATACATACCCTTCGGCAAATTGACCAGAAGTCGGAGGAGTACAATTTCCCACTATGTCTGGCGTATGTGGACTTTGAGAAATGATTCCGTCGAAATTTGGGCGGTGCTGCAGTCCCTCCAGCGGTGCTAAGTTGACTGTTGGTATATTGAAGTGCTGAAGTGTTTGTGAAGTAGGGTTACGTTACGATGACTATCCGAGTACGTAACAAGAGTACGAAACCTTACCACTATAAAGTGCTTATGGCAGAATCGCTAGAGGACCTAAGTACTATGCTCAATGTCATCAATAGTGCATCCAAACGGATAGGCCTTAAGATGAACATGGACAAAACAAAGATCATGTATAACCTCCATGTCACACCTATGCCGATAGTTTTTGGGAGTACTAAGATCGAATTCGTTGACGAGTATGTTAACCTGAGACAAATAGTCCGACTAGGTAAGTCCAACTTCGACCGAGAGGTCAATCGACGCATTCAACTCGGCTGGGCAGCGTTCGGGAAACTACGACACATCTTCTCGTTAGACATTCCTCAAAACCTGAAAACAAAATTGTACAACCAGTGCGTGTTTCCAGTGATGACTTACGGATCTGAGACGTGGTCTTTAACTGCTGGCCGTATAAGGAAGCTCAAGGTCGCTCAGGGAGCTATGGAGAGGGCCATGCTCGGAGTTTCTTTGCGTGATAAACTTAGAAATGAGGATACCTGTAGAACCAGAGTAACCAACTTAGCCCAACGGATTAGTGAACTGAAGTGGCAATGGACCGGCCATATAGCTCTAAGCACCGACAGCTGATGGGAAAAAAACATTCTCGAGTGGCGGCCTACCGGCGGACGAAGTGTAGAGCAGCCCACCACTAGATGGAGTGACGACCTGGTAAGACATGCAGGAAGTCGATGTATGCAGGTGGCTCAGGACCGTGCTTTGTAGCATTCCTTGGGGGAGGCTTGGGCTCAATCGTGGAAGGACCACATTGCACAGAATATCAGGTTGAAATAGTAGCACAATGCTTCTATGTCAGAATGTTGACTGCAGTGAATCGGAGACCCTTTTTACTGGTAACGAGGCATTCTATCCTAATCCTCAGGGGTGACAAAACATCTGCATTTTGATTCCTAATTGACGATAGATGTAGATAATCTACAAGATGCATTTATCATGAAGTGGGTTTTCCTTTAACTACCCCTGCTTCAATAAAAAATTATGTGTGCGTCTAGTTGTGAACTTTAACCGGATGATATAGAAATTAAGGACAAAAGTGTGGTTGAGTACACGTCAAGAATGAGAGCATGGTTTTGGTATGAAATCAAACGTACATTCAATCAAGCGGCCTTATATGTAGGTAAGCCACGCTGCTACTTTAAGGCCCGTATTAATAAAAATTACTCAGCTCAAGTTCACTTGAGTACAATCTTGAGGTTATGATCTTATTAATAAATGTATCCCACGATGCGGTTTAGGTTTATGATATCAGCTGAGTGCCACACTGATATTAACCGAAACTCGATTCTCAAGTGTGTGTACTTGAGTGCAAGTCACAGAACAGTATCCCTAAGTACAGCGTTTTGATATATTGTTTTTATGTGTTTATTAATTAGCAACGATCTTGAGATGCTGATATCGTAATGAGGGCTTATCAAATGATTACGCACTTGAGTTCGTCGTTGAGTAACGTTTATTAATACGGGCCTAAGATTTTGTAAGATATTGTAGCACGAATGGGTCGGCTCGACCAGGGTAGCACCACGCTCTCAAAGAATACCAGCGTAAAATAAGGTCTTCTCCACGAAAATTTAATGCCGCTGTGTTTCATATGGTGAGTGTAGAGCACCGGAAACCCTTGTTACTGGAAATGAGGCATTCCATCTTAGTCTTCTTGGGTGACAACGTATCTGCATTTTGATTAGTAATTGAAGACAGATCTAGGTGTCTGTGGGCCACAGCATCCACTTACCATCACGTGGACCGTGTGCTCTTTTATTACCCTAATCTGACATATAAAAAAAATTTTGTGTAGTAAAAAATATCATATATTATATCAATATATATGATTTTTTTTACTACACTAAACCAGCGCTTGACTACTATACTATATTTTTTGTTATATTTCAGTTGCTGAATGTGCTCTTATAATATTTCCGGTAGATGTATATTGAAGAAACCGCTTTATACTTGAAAAATATTGCCAAAACTGCTTGCCACAGCCGTAATTTATTGTCGTTATTAAACGATCTAAAATGAGCTATTTTTCATTTTTATTGCTCTAATGTGTCACGCAGTTACACTGTGGAAAATCATTTAAAATAATATTAACGCTTTTAAGCGCTGGAAAGATGAGTAAACTGTTTAATCTCTGTAAATAGGTCAAAGTTTCGTGGTGACGAGAAATCAACAAAATCTTTGACAAGACCAGCAACTAATCAATATAATAAGTGACAACCAAGAGGACACAGCAGGAATTGTTTTATTTGTATCATCTTTTATCGTAGTAATAGCTTTTATAATTTTAGATACTGCTTTGCACCGGCCTCCTTTACTTCTTAAACTATGAAGCAACGACGTATAGGGGTTTCCCATACGTCGTTTGTT
Organism: Parnassius glacialis; assembly: GCA_033319125.1. Classification (NCBI taxonomy): domain Eukaryota; kingdom Metazoa; phylum Arthropoda; class Insecta; order Lepidoptera; family Papilionidae; genus Parnassius; species Parnassius glacialis. Next base: position 517,523 of record JAVANC010000008.1, read on the forward strand.
ATATATATATCAAACAAGGGAGTATTTGATTTCTTATATTCACAGGAATACTTTATTACATTTAATATAACTTTCTACAGAGAAGATGGCTGGGTGCTACAATCTGCTTAGGATTCTATAATAATTAATAAAATGAAATACAAATCTAAGCATACCATTGCGATACATCAAGATACTGTCTGCTCGTTCTGTGTAGATCAGACCAAAAATCATATTCAAAAGCTGATAAGTTCGGCTCATGATGACGTTGGGATATTACACACCTCAGCCCCTCCCCTCCCCCTGTGAACATGGCTACTGTAAAGCAAGTGAAAGGTACCCCCGAAACCCGTAACGAATTAAAAATAAATTAAATTAAACGCATTTCATACTTTTCGACTCTTACTATCATCATCTTAGGTTTTTTAATCAGCGTTTTATGATTTACCTTTGCTTAAGCAGGTTGTGTTGAAGAAGAAGTCGGTTCCAGACTGAAAAGACCACTTAAGTCTATAAGTATTTAATTTTGAATATATTTTTATGTTTATCATGTATCGGTACACAAAAAAGAATATATGGATTGATTGATCAAGGTTAAACGCTTGTCGTAAATATAAGTTTACGAGCAACCAGAGTTAAATCCCACCCACACATTTTTTATAGAATAAGTATGACGAGCACACGTTCCACCTGATGTAAGTGGAGGCTGTGGCCCATAAGTTGTCAAGTACATCACTTACCTTTAATTTTACAATATAGTTATTATGGCAGGATCGCTCTAAGACCTCGGCATAAGCACAGTGCTAAACGACTTCAATAGTATCGCCCAACGGCTAGGTCTTAAAATAAACATGAAAAAATCAATGGCCATATGTAAGGGCAATGTCTCACTTATGTTCCATTACGTAAGGCCTGATAAAAGATGCAGGAAGTTGATGGAAACTGGTGGCTCGGGACCGTTCTTTGAGGTATTTTTAAGCGACGTCAATGCTTGTGCACTTGTAGGACTTGTGATGGGCTGTAATGGGCTGATGGTGCACAATGACGGGCCACATTTACTAACAATTAGGTGGACTGTGTATTTGTTTGTCGCTCTCGCCCAATTGTTGCCCTTGTGTGTAGTCATTCGCCTTGCCTTATAGGGACGATATTTGCCATAGATGTCGTGCTTCGCAGGGTTGGCAGCCACATTTTTTTATTGAAAAGACCTTGCTATCCATCACCTGCCTTTTTTCCCTTCTGTTGCGTCTTAGGACACCCAGAGACATGGCATCCACTTACCATCACGCGGACTGTGTGCTCGTTTGTCATCCTCATTTTAAATAATAAAAATAAATTGCCTTCATGATTTTATTGCACTTATTAAAATAAATGTAATACTGTGTGTTCCTTTACTATATTCAGATGTTTTCCTTTTATATAATGTCTGAATGTAGCTCAGATATTACGAAAGATGGCTTACCGCGAGTCGAGGTGATGCATCTTTGTCGTTTAATGAAACAAATGTGGTACGTTTATCATTTTTATGGCGTTAATAAACCGCATGTGCTACAGAAAATCATTAAAAATAGAATCAAGCTTCAAAGTATTTATTAACATGCTTATACAACAATATATCTAAGAAAATTAGTTGAGCTGTCGAATAACTAGATTAAGCTTATAAATACGTAAAAACTGTCTTCGAAGAACTAAAAGAATCGGTTGACGTGCATAAATATTTTTGCCAAATACCTTTGCAAATTATTATTTTAAGCATACTGTCCATCTGATATTAAGTGGATGCTGTGGCCTATAGATATTAATATTGATTCTACATCACAATTTAGAAGCCAGTTTCATAGTAACCCTTGAGGATTAAGATGAAATGCCTCCTTTACAGTTATAAGGGTCTCCATTTCTCTACACTCACCACACGAAACACAGCAGCATTATACTGCTATTTCGTGCTGGTATTCTGTGAGAGCGTAGTCATTCCCCGGCTAAGCAGATCCATTCATGCTACAACCATAATATAGCTACAGCGTGGCTCTAACCCTTATAAGAAGAAAAATCTTTATCTAACAATTGCAGTTAAGCTTATAGGTAACTAGATTAAACTTAAATACGTAAAACCTGCCATTAAACAACTAATAAGAATATAATTATTGAAATCGGTTGACATACTACAGAATTTTTCAACAATATGTCGGGCCAATACCATTTCAAGTTGAAGAAGTTGATGATTTTCCCGTGGATGTGTATATAAATATTTTGATATGCTACACTCCGCAGGCTAAGCTACTGTTTACACATTTCCACCAAAATTACACTTGCACATCTTTACCACTCCCTATACTCGACTATACTGATATTTGATACCTTGATATCACCGAGAAACAATAAACTTAAGCAACTACAAAATATAGGTATAGGGTTTATATTTGGGCTTTGTAAATATAACCATGTCTCGGAATACCGCACTAAGCTAGTATCTTTTCTTACTTAAGTGCACACTAACCATTATTTTTTTATTTAATTCACTTTTGCGTTGTCTGGAAAAGATTGTTATGTAGCTATAAGACCACCTTTTGGTTTCCCTCAATATTTGTTTATTTTTTGTATATATATGTATATATATATATATATATATATATATATATATATATATATATATATATATATATATATATATATACTAGCTGACCAGGCAGACGTTGTTCTGCCCCTTCCGAACGACCATTTGCTTTCCCAAAAAAACTCCTGAAATTAGCAATAAAAAAATGGAGGGTCACTTATCATGATAAAAACTATCCTATCTCTCAAGTAGGACCAAACTGCACACAGTCTGCAAAATTTCATTGAAATCGGTTCCATCTGTTGAATACTTACAGCAACACGTGGTAGTTATACTACTAAATTGTAGCTTATACTAAACGTTTGTATTTTTAACATAGCGCCATCTATTGAATATTTACTCAATCTAGTCAACAGATATCGTCATCTGACAGAATCGTTTGGAGCTAACAGATAATTATGACTGTCAAATAATATACAAATAATTTGCAATAAAATAATATTGTATTGCGACAATAAATTGAGATGTAAGCTATCCTATCTTTTAAGTTGAACCAAACTGCACATTAACCAAAAATTTAATTGAAATCAGTTCAGTAGTTTAGGAGTCCATCGCGGACAAACAACGTGACACGTACTTTTTATATATAAAGATATATATATATATATATATATATATATATATCATCATCATCATCATCATTACAGCCCTTCATAAGTCCACTGCTGAACATAGGCCTCCCCCAAGGAATGCCACAAAGCACGGTCCCGAGCCACCTGCATCCATCGACTTCCTGCATGTCTTACCAGGTCGTCACTCCATCTTGTGGGGGGACGCCCTACACTTCGCCTACCGGTACGAGGCTGCCACTCGAGAACCTTTCTTCCCCATCGGTTGTCGGTTCTCCGAGCTATATGGCCGGCCCACTGCCACTTCAGCTTACTAATCCGTTGGGCTATGTCGGTTACTCTGGTTCTACTGCGGATATCCTTATTCCTAAGTTTATCACGCAGAGAAACTCCGAGCATAGCCCTCTCCATAGCTCGCTGAGCGACCTTGAGCTTCCTCATACGGCCAGCAGTGAAGGACCACGTCTCAGTTCCGTAAGTCATTACTGGCAACACGCACTGGTTGTACAATTTTGTTTTAAGGTTTTGAGGTATTTCTGACGAGAAGATATGTCGTAGCTTCCCGAACGCTGCCCAGCCGAGTTGAATCCATCGATTGACCTCTCGGTCGAAGTTGGACTTACCTAGTCGGACTATTTGTCCCAGGTAAACATACTCGTCAACAACTTCGAGCTTAGTGCTCCCAACAACTACCGGCATAGGTGTGACATGGACATTAAACATAATCTTTGTTTTGTCCATGTTCATCTTAAGACCTATCCGTTGGGAGACACTATTGAGGTCATTGAGCATAGTGCTTAGCTCCTCCAGCGATTCTGCCATGAGGACTATATCGTCGGCAAATCGAAGGTGAGTGATGTACTCGCCATTGATGTTAATTCCGTATCCTTTCCAGTCCAGAAGCTTGAAAACGTCTTCCAATGCAGCGGTGAAGAGTTTCGGGGATATAACGTCACCCTGTCTTACACCTCTCTGCAATTGGATAGGTTTCGTACTCTGGTTCTGTACTCGGATAGCCATCGTAGCTCTACTGTACAAACACTTCAACACTTCGATATACCGACAGTCAACTTGGCACCGCTGAAGGGACTGCAGCACCGCCCAAATTTCGACGGAATCAAAGGCTTTCTCATAGTCCACATAAGCCAGACATAGTGGCAAATTGTACTCTTCGGACTTCTGTACAATTTGCCGTAGGGTATGTATGTGGTCTATGGTGCTAAAGCCCTTTCGGAAACCGGCTTGTTCGGGAGGCTGGAAGTCGTCAAGTCTGCGCGCGAGACGATTCGTAATGACTCTCGAAAACAGCACGTAGACGCGGCTCAGAAGGGAAATCGGTCTGTAGTTCTTCAAGAGAGCGTTGTCACCTTTCTTGTAGAACAAGACCACCGCACCTCTGCTCCAGGCCTCCGGTGTAATGCCACCATGGAGGACGGAATTAAAGAGCTTCTGAAGGACTTCAAGTACTGGTCTTCCACCCGCTTTCAGAAGCTCCGCTGTAATTCCATCCTCGCCTGGGGCCTTGCCGTTTTTAAAGTGCTGGAGAGCCATTCTAATCTCGCTCAGACTGACGTCCGGGATATCTTCGGAATAGTGTCGAATAAGACTCGCTCTTGGATCGTTACTCACACTTGCGTGTGGCTCCAACGATGACGTGTACAGCTGCCCATAGAACCTCTCAATCTCACTCAAAATCTCAGGTGCCCCGGAAACGATGCTGCCACCTTCAATCTTCAGCTTTGACAGTTGGCTCTTTCTGGCAGACAGATCTCTGGCAAAGACTTTGGAGCCTTGGTTCCGCTCGATCGCTTCTTCAACACGAGCTGTATTGAAGTTGCGTAAGTCTCGCCGCATGCATTTGGAGATCTGTCTGTTCAGTTGCCTGTATGCTGTCAAATCTGTTGAAGAATCTAGCCTCATCTCCCGTCTAACAGCCATGAGATTAAGAGTGTGATCGGAGAGTTTTTGTGTTCTTCTGCGGTGGGTCTTGCAGAACTTAGCTCCGACCGCATGGACAGTTTCCACGAGCTTGTCATTCATATATATATATATATATATATATATATATATATATATATATATATATATATATATATATATATATATTATGGGTCCCTTTCATACCTAAATAATTAATGAAATCGTACAACGTGTGATATAATTGTATTTAAATAAAATATATATATCGTAGAAAAACCTCTTTCTTTTTCTGAAGTCGATTGAAAATATGTAAATCGTATACTTGACGATGAAGGAATTTTTATTTTCTCAAGCATTAAGCGCTGAAAATTAAAAAAGCGATTGCTCGGGTAGAATTCGGATGTAACCGACTGCAGCTGAAAGCATTTTGTTGCTGACCAAGCGAAGTTATCTGTCTGGTACAGATGAATTGAGAATTATTTTAGCCAGATATTATTTTTATAAGTTTTGGAAAATAATAGGTGTTCGCCTCTATGCTCATCTATCCACCTACCTAGTGTATTTAGTACTAGCAAACCACCTGTCAAATAATATAAAATACCAGCTAGCGCATTCTTGTTCATCATCATTGCGACCCTACACATGTCCACTGCAGAACATAGGACTCCCGCAAGGAATGCCACAAAGCTCGATCCTGAGCCACCTGCATTCATACCAAGCATGCGCAATGGAAGCCATTAACGTTGTAGTTTTTCTTTTTTATGTAATTTTTCATGTCCTTTACAACGTTATTTTGTATGGGTAACGTCCCGTACGACCTGACAGGCCTAGTCTGTGAAGGTGGGATATATCATACACCTTCGTTACCGAATATACCTAGGTGGATTGAAAAGTACTCGGCCTAACACAGATCCATTCAATTCTAAAAATCAAATCTACCCACATTATTTAGTTCAGTTCAGACTAGTTCATTGTGTGAAGTTCGAAACGTGTGCGATAATTAGTTGTGATTTTATAAATTTATTAACAAAGTAATCGGACATAATTTCCGCGAATGGAGCAAATCGAGCAGCGTGCCGTCATTAAGTACCTTCATAAGAAGGGGCTATCATCAAAAACCATCCATGATGACATGGTCAGTACATTAGGCAAATGTGCTCTGTCATATTCATCCGTCAAAAAATGGATAGCAGAATTTAAGCGTGGTAGAGAGAGTGTGAAAGATGAACCCCGCTCTGGAAGGCCTTCGACGTCAACTACTGACGAAAATATTAAAAAAGTACTTGATTTAATAATGGGAGACCGCAGATTAAAAATTAGAGAGATAGCTGAGATTATAGGCATCTCTTATGAATGAACTCAAAACATCATTGTCAACGAGTTGGGTTTCCACAAGGTGTCTGCGAGGTGGGTTCCGCGACTGCTTTCAGTTGAACAAAAAAGGACGCGATTGACTATTTCACGCGACTGTTTGGAGTTATTTGAAGCCGATGCAGATGATTTTTTGAATCGTTTTGTTACTATAGACGAAACATGGGTTCATTACTGTACACCGGAAACAAAACAACAATCAAAACAGTGGAAAAGACCTGGTTCACCACCCCCTAAAAAGGCTAAGTCGATTTTGTCGGCAAATAAGGCGATGGCTTCAGTATTCTGGGACTCGAAAGGTGTGATTATGATTGATTATCTTGAAAGGGGTCAGACTATAAACTCTGATTACTACTGCACCTTACTACGTCGTTTACGAGAGGAAATAAAAGAAAAACGTAGAGGAATGCTCAGAAGAAAAGTCCTGTTTCATCAAGATAACGCCAGCAGCGGAGATTCCGCGGTAGATACATGGAGCGCAGGAGATTATCACACGCTCCAGAATTTTTCCCAATATGGGCAGCAAAGTTATCGGGCGGCAGGCTTTAGGGTCAGTGAGCGGCCTGTCGCCACCCTTTGGCGGAACAACGAGTTTCCCCATCTAAACAACGAGTTTCCCCATCTAACAACGAGTTTCCCCATCTTATATCAATCATCAACGATATCATCTTACATCAATATTCAACGACAGTATAATGACGAGCGTGGAAATGAGGCCTTTTTCCGTTCAATGCTACCACATATGGACAAAATAAGAGAAGATTGTTTAATTGACGCCAGAACTGAGATTATGTCTGTGATTAAGAAATACATAATCTACCACGTAAAAATAATATTGTTTTCCCAAGTGCTGATTTGTTAAGTGCTCGGCGGTGAAAACATCTTGAGAAGCGATAAAGAAGTTGCGGCCGCATTTGAAATCAGTCGATAAGACATTATTTATGTGTGCAAAGCATTTGTTTTGAGAAGTTTGCAAGTTCTTTCCCTAAAATATTGCTCCCAAACTTTTCTCACGTTCCACCCAAGTTTAATTATTGCTTTTCGCAACGTGTACAAATAGTTAAAGGAAAACGTTATGTTTATTCTACGCGCGTGAAGCAGATAATAATTGTGCGAACGCTACACTTTGAACAAATCTTAGTTTACGTATTTTCAGTATTACATTAGTCTTGATAGACCGCAAATTCTCGCGAAAGAACATCGATTCCTACCAAGGATGATTCGCGAGGCTATTGAAATTAAAAAACATCCTAAATTCAATAGATAAGATGGACGGGTGCTGCCATCTGCTTGTGATCCTATAAATAATAAAATTAAATCAAAATCCAAGTATACCACTGCAAGACTTCACGATACTGTAAGCTCATTCTGCGTAGATCGGACCAAAAATTAATATTAAAAAACCGATGTCAGCCCAGCTAGGCTAACCATGACATCGGGGCGTCAAACACCTCAGTCCCCCCTTGACCGGGAATTAAAAATATTAAATTAAACGCGATAGAATTCGTAAAAATTACAAAGCGCAAAGTCCACTTGGTAGTATGTGGATGCTGAGACTCATAGACATCTACATCCATTCACGGTTAGGAATGAAAATGTAGATGCGTTGTCACCTCTGGGGACTAAAATGAAAGCCTTGTTTCCAGTAAAAAGGGTATTCGGTTTTCTACACTCACCATACGAAACACAGCAGCATTAAGCTGCTATTTGCCTTGTTACTATTACTTTATTATTTATAATAATAATATTAATGACTATTTTACGCTTGTATTGAATGAGAGCGTGGTATTTACCCCGTTGAGCCGATCAATACGTGCTACAACCATAAAATAGCTGCAGCCTGGCCTTATTGCGTAAATGAATAAATAAAACAAAATAAAAACTATGAAAGCCAATGAAAATACAAATTCTGGCTCTTGAAAGTGTGATAATGCGTCTAAAGAAAAATAATACGAGCCATTGTTTTCACGTCAGAAAAATGGTTTATGGGGGAACGAAAGCCTTCGGTGCCTAACGACTCGACGGTTATTGCGGCGGCATTAATGCAAAGGACCTTTTGATACTTGTTGCATTTATATTCGACGTATGAACATTTTCACGTTCGGCGGTGGAGTTTCGAAGGACTACAATAATAATGTCTTTCAGACCGAATTTCGATCTCGGTGACCAGTTTTAACGGATACAACATCTGCCCAGTACAGAATTATAGTGATCGAGTGTATGCGCAAGCACAGGCGCATACTCTATTCCCTCACGCTTTTCCGATGGGACGGTAATCCGATTCGACTGGAGAGAGATCAAGAGCATGGCCAACGGTTTTACGGTTGATGACACACGGAGTGAAACTTTGCCAACTTCCCGACCCCAGGCTGCTGCTAAGTGGTGTAGGCCCGACCCAGGATTCGAACCCGGGAATTTTTGATCAGCAACCGCCTTTACAAGCACTAGGCCAACGAGGCTGTCATGAATGAATGAATGAAGTGTTTGCTTTATCGCTCGTCATGCGTGCAGCAACGGAATGGAGTAATTGGCCAGCATCTGCCTTTCCTCTGCATTAGTGTGTGGATTTTATTTGACCTTTGATCTTCAGCTGCTTTCCTACTTATCATCAAGTGGGAAAATAGTTAAGCAGTGACTTGCATTTGTTTAAAAAAACACACAACAACAACTTCAAACAAAGAATGCTAGTGATGCTTTGTCACCTCTCAGAACTAAAATGGAGTGCTTCATATCCTGAAATTATAATGGTTCCCTTTATTCTTTAGACTAGAACATGCAAAAATAGGTAAGATATGTGAGTGGCACCTGACCAGACGGACTACTGGGTAGAAAGGTAGTCCTAGAAAGTACATTTGGACGTTTATAAGAGCTTTAAGTAACCCAAAAGTCAAAAAAATTGAAAACCAACAAAAAATGAGACAGCATACAAACTTTAAACGTATACCAGATTTCTGATCTGAGTTTCAACAAGATCAAGTACATTTTATTTCAAAGTATAAAATTTATGTTCCTAAGTTTTCTCACTTACTATTTTAATATAAAAGTTTTCCTTTTTCACCGAAGTGTTGGTGAACTGTAGGTATAATAATACCCATAGTCATATGTAATGTGTACATTTTTAATTATTCAAAAAAAGCGAATTACTTTATATCAAGTCATAAACTTTCACGCCCGTTATCCAGAGTAACTACTCTGGATAACGGGCGTAAAAGCCAACTGGCCGAGACATATTTGTTGGTGAGTTGAAGGTGCTCTATATTCGGCCAATCATTAATATGTCGCCATCCGAATTGATTGTGAACCCTTAATGCGTAACACTCATCTGGCAAACTACGTATTTAGCCTAGAAGTGAAATTACTAACAGCTAAGCAACTCCTTCAACTCGTGAAGTTTCCACTTCTACCGCGTGTGAACTGCACAAATATTTTTTTTATACTTTATCTGGTATAATGTTTGATACGAAATATATTTTACTAAGTGGCTCAAATATGAGTCTCTGAGAAATGACTACATATTTGTGCCATTTGTTGTGGAGACTATCGGTTCGTGGGGTCCACGTGCGGGAAGTTCCTAAAAGAACTCCATTCGAGACTGGTCGTTGATGCTGGTGGTAAGAGGGCGGGGAAACGCAGCCAGCGTTATCGTATATTCCTCGCACGATACCACAGGGAATAGGACTGTACGATAATTAAGTAAATAGTTTCTTTTTTTATTATAGTTTTTAATTTATTTTTATATAAAACTGAAATTATAAAAGTATTAACATTCTAGCTGATAGTAAGTTTCTAATGCAGTCCGTGGGCACCTGCAGCTAACTTCAAAGACGGGTTACAGATGCGTTGGTCTGATGAGTAAGAAATACCCCATCGTCTGTAATTATACTGGCTATATATTATATACCTTTCAGACCGGAACCGGACCGGTGAGTTTATTGAGTGTTCAGAGACAAACGTCTTTGAATAAATAACAACGATAATTAAGTTGATTGTACTTTCCGCAACTAATTCATCGTCGAGAGTAAATAAACAAGACCAATAATTAGTTTCGTAATATTCATGACAGTAGTGCTACTGAAATTTTAAGTACTAATTTATAACCATGGTTTGATGTTCATAAAATTGGAATGACAAAGATAAAGAATCAAAGTGCTGATCGATTTAAGGTCTAAGATGGAATGCCTCGTTACTAGCAATACTGGTCTTTGGTTCTAGTCAATTACCATACTAAATACAATCGTTATCAACACCATCATTATCATCGTCATCATCATTATCAGTCAGAAAAGTCGAATGATTTCTTCTTTTGATTTAAAAGAACAATACACATTGAATTATTCTAATTTTATAGACTTGGCTTACTTTTAATTTTGGATATTCAGCCAGAGGTTGACGTCCTATCCATTCATCCATAACGGTCTGTAAAATTGCACTTCTAAACATAGCACTCCGCCATAAATAAGGGAATATTTGACATTATTCTTACGCTTGGCAGTCATATTTTTCATACTCGTATTATATAAATCCTTCTTTTTATTAAATATCTATTATCACAGAACTATCAATGAAAGTAATTATCTCTTCAATAAATTTTACAAACGTGTTATTTACAGATGTATAATCCGAGAGGTGGGACCTGGTGACCTATGGAACAGGTATTGTTAAATACTTTTATTAGGCACCGGTCTCTCACAAACAAGTGTTAATTACGTTTATGGTATTAACTGGTTTGTCATCAATATTTATGTACCGATTTGTGATGAGGAAATAAATATAAATACTAATTCCAATTCTAATATTGACGATATCAGTACTAGACGTGAATATCTTTGATGCTGCCCATTGTCAGTCTTTGTGTTTTATGCTAACAAATATGTCTCTCATATCATTATCATCATCATCATCATTATAGCCTCTCACAAGTCCACTGCTGAACATAGGTCTCCCCCAAGCAATGCCACAAAGTACAGTCCTGAGCCACCTACACACATCGATTTCTTGCATGTCTTACCAGGTCGTCATTCCATCTTGTGAGGGGTCGCCCTACACTTTGCCTACCGGTACGAGGCTGCCACTCGAGAACCTTTTCTCGCCATCGGTTTTAGGTTCTTCGAGCTATATGGCCGGCTCATTGCCACTTCATCTTACTAATCCGTTGGGTTATGAGGGTCACTCTGGTTCTGTTGCGGATATCCTCATTTCTAAGTATATCACGCAGAGAAACATCCTGCTTAGCCCTCTCCAAAGCTCGCTGAGCCACCTTGAGCGTCCTCATACGGCCAGCAGTGAAGGACCACGTCTCAGATCGGTAAGTAATCACTGGCAACACGGACTAGTTGTACAGTCTCGTTTTCAAGTTTTGAGGTCTACCAAATGAGAAGAAGTAATTTCCCCGACACTGCCCAGCCGAGTTGAATCCGTCGATTGACCTATCGGTTGAAGTTGGACTTACCTAGTCGGACTATTTATTCCAGGTAAACATACTCGTCAACAACTTCAAGCTTAGTGCTCCCAACAACTACCGGCATAGGTGTGACACGGACGTTATACAAAATCTTTGCTTTATCCATGTTCATCTTAAGACCTATTCGTTAGGAGGCACTATTGAGGTCATTAAGCATAGTGCTTAGGTCCTCTAACGATTCTGCTATAAGCACTATATCGTCGGCAAATGAAATGACAAAAAATGATATACACGCCATTGTTGTTAATACCGCATTCTTTCTTGTCCAGTTGCTCGAAAACATCTTCCAATGCAGCGGTGAAGAGTTTTGGGGATATTACTTATTCCTGTCTTACACCTCTCTGCAGTTGGATAGGTTTCGTACTCTGGTTCTGATCTTGGAGCAATCGTAGCCCTACTATACAAATACTTCAGCACTTTGATATACCGACAGTCCACTTGGCACTGCTGGAGCTCCGCCCAAATTTTGACGGAATCAAAGGCTTTCTCATAGTCCACATACGCAAGGCTAAGTCGCAGGTTGTACTCTTTGGCCTTCTGTACAATTTGCCGAAGGTTATGTATGTGATCTATGGTGCTAACTATTGAACCGTCCACGCCGCGCGATTAACTCTCGCCCCACCTGTCCACGCATTAAAAATGTCACTTTTTTTAGGACCGCGCGTGACTGTCTCAAAAAGCACGATTAATACTGAAAAACTACTATACCTACATGCAAATAAAAAATATTTTCAATAATTTAAAATTAAAAATTTTGTACAGCCGACTTCAATATAAGCGACTTCAATATAGGTTATTTAAAAATAACTCAATAATCATTAGTCTGACCTTGATCAAATCACTAGAACCACTCGAGAACTATCAGCTTTCATATAAAAAAAGAATCATCGAAATCGGTTCGCCCAGTACAAAGTTATGAGGTAAAACACATTAAAAAAAAACAAAAAAAAAACATACACTCGAATTGAGTACCGTCTCCTTTTTGGAAGTCGGCAGAAAAGCTCAAAGAATTGAGAATTTAATTTTGGTAAAAGATAATTGGTCAAATTAAAATAAAGGATGAGTATTTATTTTTTTATTTCGAGTTTTACAAGAAAAGTATAATATTTACTAGAGATAATTATTTTATATAGTAATAGTACATGATACTCCCTTTAAAATGACACGGATATCAATAATATGTTATATACTCAATATTTATAAATATAATATTTTCTTAATAATAATAATAGTATAAATAAATAAATTTTTGTTTTAGTTTCGTTAGTTTTAATAATTTTAAGACACATCTCAAGATACATATGTTTCCTTTATAAATGGGTATCAACGTGTTAATAGTGAAGCATTATTTTAAGTTTATCATTTATTTAACCTACCTTCATACCTAGTGCGCAAAAATAAATCGAAATGGCGTAACAAACTAAACGCTCCGAAACCGTCGTAATCCACGAGTTCCTGGCCTTTGTTCTACAAAAATTGGACGTCATGGACCAGGTGTCTCTGGAACAGGTACTGATGACAAGCTTCACCGAGGACGAGATCATCCAAGCCAAGAAGGTGTTAGCAGATTCAGCCGTGACCCAAATCCGTCTTATTACACGTCACAGGGATGGACGCGGTAAGAAAGACCTGCAAGATATCTTCAGGCTATTCAATGAGACCGACCCTGATGACATCCCAACTTTCGTCGCGCGTGATCTCAACAAGCTGCCTCCCGTGACGTTCGATCACGTAGACGTCACCAGATTGTTGAAAGACATCACCACGTTGAGAGCCGATGTTACCGACATCCGTTCCAAATTTGAGAAATCGGAACGAGCCGCAACAGAGCTGAGGAACCAAGTCAATATGTTGCACAATATAATTGCAACATCTGCAAATTCACCGCCGTCGCAGAATGTAAATACGACACGCGGAAACCGGAATAGTAGTCATATTTCACCGATGATTGCGACTCCGTCACGCGATACCGTCTGTCAGCGGGTTGATGACCGAGAAACTAGGGCGACCTCGGTCGTCATTGCATCACCACCTCAACCCTTGACTGAACCCATTGGTACTCCTCCGCCGAAGCCAACCTCAAAAGAAGGGAAGACGTTTGCGGATGTTGCCCGAAAACCTTTACAACCGGCACCCTCTTGTGGTCGAAAGCGGAAGAATGTGGAAATAAAATCAGTTCCAGTGGTGACCAAAGACAAGATTGATAAAGACGGGTTTACTCTTGTTGACAAGAGACGTCGGTCGCGACCCGTCTGTAACCAGCGTGGGACCGCCAAGATAAACGCGAGTACAACTCTGCGTGCTGTGGAGCCAACTATACAACTCTACATCTCCCGTTTGGACAAAAGTACGTCGGGAGAAGACGTCCTGCGTTTCGTGGAAGAACGAAGCCGATGCCGCATTGAGGATCCGATCTCTTTACATTTGCAGCGTCTGGAGTCTAATAGGTCAACGAACTTCAAATCCTACGTACTCCAGTTTCCTGCAAAACATAAAGAGACATTCCTCGCTCCCGATTTCTGGCCCTCTGGGGTAGAGTTTCGCCGATACAGGGACGCGCCAAAGAAAAAAGTTCCCTAGATAAAGTTAAGTTATGTCTATATTTTATATATATTTTTAGGTTAAGGTATATATTGCTATGGGCCAATGTTCTTAATTTTTAAGTCCTTGATGCCTGAAATAAAGTTATTGTATTGTATTGTATTAACACAAAAAACCTATTAGATACATTTTAAAAAACATAATATAATAAATAAACGATGATCGCGGATAGTGATTAAAATTTCGAGCTAAATTATTATATGTAAACATTTTTGAAATGTACAATTATTAATTATATACAATGATACATATTTCTTAAAGAAAATATCTTCACAATTAATTTAATGTACCATAACATGAGAAATTACATAAAAAAAGAATACATATCACATTTTTATCGATATCCCTACAATTTAACAGGCTACAAACAAGAAAGTTGAAATGTTATTTTCACATTTTTTTCTATTTGTCGCAGATTATTTTTTATAGGATAAGGGTGACAAACGAGCACACAGTCCACCTGATGGTAAGTGGTTGCTGCGGCCCAAAGACATCTACATCTATCCTCGTTTGCGAATCAAAATGCAGATGCGTTGTCACCCGTGAGGACTAAGATGGAATGCCTCATTTCCAGTAAAAAGGGCCTCCGGCAACCTGCACTCACCAAGCGAAACGCAGAGGTAAACCTCTACTTCACGCTGGTATTCTGTGAGGTCATGGTACCACCCCGGTTCGAGCCGGCCCATCTGTACGACAGCAAAAGCTGCCGCGTGGCTCTACCACTGTACAAAAGTACGAGATACAAAATTATTTGAGGCATACCTTGTTTTGACTTTAGGTAATGCAAAAAGAGGTTTATTTCGTGCATTTACCTGTGACACGCAAGATTTACTTTGCCTAAAAGTAGGGGAGAGTCGATGATATTATGAAGCAATTTGTACAACAACATTTGATCTCTTATACCACGGCGTTTCTCGAGGGTATTGCTGTCTAAGTTATCAATAATGGAGTCTACAGAAGAATTATATCGCTTTAAGTGACGCAGAAACTTATTCTTGATTGTTTCAATCATTTTAATATAAACTTTGTATTAATGGTTCCAACATGAAGAACAATCCTCAAGAATAGACCACACCAGAGTGTTAAATAGTTTGATAACTGTTTAAGGCTTTTTAAAATCTTTTGAGATACGCATAACGAAACCTAGCATTTTATAAGCTCGCTTAGTTATGATATTAATATGTGATCTCAATAATAACTTACTATTCAACCAGAGTTAATGAACTGCGTGATCTTGGTGTTCACCAAATCTTGGTGTTCACCTAGATCACGCAGTTCATTAACTCTGGTTAGTAAATTATCATCAAGCTTATAATCAAAGAGGATAGGATTCTTTTTCCTGGTAAATGAGATAATGTTATATTTCCTTATGGTCAAGCAAAGATAATTTGCTTGACAATATGCACTAAGCCTACACAGATGTTCTTAAAGTAGATGGCAGTCCTCTATTGTTTTAATAGACCTAAAAATTTTCATATCATCTGCAAAAAGGAGAATTTTGGAATTATGGAAGCAGGGTATAAAATCGTTTATAAATATTATAAACAGTAATGGACCAAGATGAGAACCCTGAGGAACACCTGAAGAAACTGGGAGAAATGATGAACAGTATCCCTTTATTGCAACCGTCTGACTGCGATTTCTAAGATAAGAGATAGCCATCGAAGTAAATCACCATGTACACCGATTTGATCTAATTTATGTATCAAAATATCATGTGAAAATTTGTCAAATGCTTTTGTATTATCAGTGTACACTGCATCTACCTGCAGTCCGCTGTCCATAGCAGTATAAAGATTATCAAGAAATTAGCAATTACTTTCTGTAGACTTTCGATTTATAAAACCATGTTGTTTAGGAATTATAATTGGTCGAATTATTTGAGAGAGTGTGTCATAAATAATTTTCTCAAATAGTTTTGGAATCGAGCTTAATTTTTAAATAGGACAGTAATTTGAAATATCGTGCTTATTACCACTTTTAAATATGGGATTTGTGAACGATTTTTCCATTGTAAAGGCATTTCGCCCAACTTCATAGAAGTTCTAAACAAAATTGCTAAAGGTTTAGCCAATTGACGGTAACATCTGTGTAAAAACAAGGGTGGGATGCCATCAGGTCCTGGTATCCAAGCGTTTTAAATACATTGAAACTTGACGGACTGTAAATGTGACCGAATTTATACTGATCGACTGAGCCGAGGAAGATTGCCTTGTTTTGCTATACTTGCTATGCTTGCAACTATCGCCGGAGATAATTATCATTGTTATAATTTTTAATTAGAGAAATGCTGCTGCCCATCTTCTGTTTCAGTTTTCTTCTATTGCCTATTTCATCAAAGTATGATATGAGGTGGTGGGTTATTTTACGCTACCACTACTGAGCTTCGGCTTCCGATACAGATTGTTTGCTATTACACAGATTGGTGGTTACTTGTGTTGGTAATTGTAGATTTTATAATAATGATTGAATGGTTATTAGATAGACGCTAGTGCCCACTTTCCATTTTCGATTTTCTTCTATCGCCCATTAGACCCACGGGATGATATGGATAATTGGAATCCTAAAACCGTTACATACGCCTAATATGTATAAGAATAATAATTAAAATAAATAAAGAAAATAAAAATTTACGATGTAGGCGACCTAATCAGATCACGTCCGAAGGACAAAGGTTTCTGAATTGCTTTACATTTGCTGCGGACATACAATTAACCTGATCGAAACCGACTTTCTTTCGAAGATTTAATTGATAAAAGACAACAACGGGATTGCATTAATACATGCTGAAAAGATGTCCATTACTCTAAAGCGAGCAATTCTTGTTTATACGGGTTTATGTAATTCATTTCTCATAATTTTTTTAATACTTAATTGAACCACGCTGCGGTTTTATTACGGTTGTAGCATGACAGGGTCAGATCGACCGGGGTAGAACCACGCTCTCACAGTATATCAGCGTAAAATAGCAGCCAAATACTGCTGTATTTTGTAGGATGAGTGTACAAAACCGGTAACCGTTTTTTGCTGGAAACGAGGCATACCTATCTTAGTTTTTAGAGTACAACGCATCGGCCTTTTGATTCATGATCGAGGATTAATATAGATGCTTACGGGCTACAGCATTCAATTACCACCACGTGGAATGTGTGCTCGTTTGTCATTCTGATTCTTTATGATAAATATTAGTAAATCCAATTGAGCATACCTCAAGCGCATTAAAAAAATTACGTATAACATGATTATACGGAATTTTTAAAGTAGTTTAAATACATTTCGACAGCACTATTGGCTTCAACATCCTCGAAAACCATGAAAATGACACCCATTATGAAAAAATTGGTAATTACTTCAGCCGTCATCTTGGATTTACATTTCGACAGCACTATCGGCTTCAACACCCTCGAAACCCATGAAAATAACACCCATGATGAAAAAATTGATACCCATTGCAGCCGCCACCTTGGATTTACATTTTGACAGCACTATCGGCTTCAACACCCTCGAAAACCATGAAAATGACACCCATGATTAAAAAAGTTGGTACCTAATTCAGCCGCCACCTTGGATTTACATTTCAACAACCCTATCGGCTTCAACTCTCTCGAAAACCATGAAAATGACACCCATGATGAAAAAATTGGTACCTAATTCAGCCGTCATCTTGGATTTACATTTCAACAGCACTATCGGCTTCAACACCCTCGAAACCCATGAAAATGACACCTATGATTAAAAAATTGCTACCCATTGCAGCCGCCACCTTGGATTTACATTTCGACAACCCTATCGGCTTCAACTCTCTCGAAAACCATAAAAATGACACCCATGATGAAAAAATTGATACCTATTGCAGCCACCATCTTGGATTTACATTTCGACAACCCTATTGGTTTCGACACCCTCGAAAAGCATGAAAATGTCACCCATGACAAAAAAATTATACTACTTACTTTTAGTACGTACTACTATTAATATATTTATTGTGTTCCTTTAAAAATTGTAATAAAAAAATCTCTTATTATTATTATAATCAAGTATTTAAGAAATTTGGTTATTCGAATATTGTGTATTTATACAGGGATC
The DNA here is from genome assembly GCA_033319125.1 of Parnassius glacialis. NCBI lineage: Eukaryota > Metazoa > Arthropoda > Insecta > Lepidoptera > Papilionidae > Parnassius > Parnassius glacialis. The sequence continues at coordinate 536,124 of JAVANC010000008.1, forward strand.
TTTTTGAGCCGCTGCAAACAACCGAAACAATGTACACTCACGACGGCAACTGAAGCCGAACTAAACTGCTTCGCGGCTGTAGCTCTCCATTTACAGAAATAATTTATATACGAGGCTACCAAAATAACGAAAATTTCGCCATTTTGGAGCCGAAAAAAATAATTATAGCTAAACGAAACAAAATTACACTGCCATTTACATTCAGTGGCTTCCCACATGATAGATGAAGAGATTAAAAAATAGATTGAGTTAAACAATTGATATTTTCAAAAGTTATCGTGTTTACAAGCCACAGGGACATGATAAATCCACACGATAAGCCACTAAAATCCTTTTTTTTATATAAAAATAGTAATTAATCGATTTAAAAAAATTTTAATGAGTTCAACAATCATTTATCTTTCTAACAATGTGCTTTTTATATCATTTATATGTATAATATGATTGCTAGATACGATTTTATTCAATAAAATGTTGGAATCTTAATTTTTAGGCGATAGTAGATTATACCTTGCGCTTTCGCTTAAGGTATGCAAAATTTAAAAAAAAACATTTGCCTTTATGACTTTATTGCATTTTATTAACATAAATGTAAAACTGTGTGTTTCCTCACTATATTCAGATGTTTTCCTTTTACATAATGTCAGAATATAGCTCAGATATTACGAGAGATGGAGGACTGTGTGCACGTCTGTCACCCTTAATCTATAAAAAAGTGTTTAAGATTTGAATGAAACTTTGTATGTAAAATAATATAATTTTAGTACTCAATTGGTCAATAACACTTAAAAATAATTCAAATTTAGGTTACTATGAATACAAAATCTGAAAAATGATTGCACAGAGACGATTGCACAGTGCAGCTCCAACCCATATTAAGTGCATATCGCACACGCCGTTCGCGGCTTTTGTACATTTTTTGTATTATTTTAATATTGGGGAAATAAACCAAAAAGAACTTCCGGGATTGGGTAAAAAATTTCATCCTCACACACTACTCATACAACATGTACAACACACTACTCATACAACATGTACTAACTCACATACGACACTACATACTACAAATACCTAATATACTTACACTACATATATGAAATACAACCTAATAATTATTGATTTATTAATGTATTAATGCTATGAGACTAAGTAGGACACTAAAATAAAAAAAAAAAAAAGGTAGGATACTAAAAACATGTTTTTACTGTCTTTATTATTCCCTATTAGTTACTTTATTTAGTTAATAATACTGTAAATTTTAGCTATGGAAGTGCCAAGTCACCTGTTACAGGCATTATTTTGCTTACTAGGTGACCTCGATCACTGATAACTAAGAACACATTTAATTTAACTTTAATATTCGACGAAATAAATCATTTATTTATTATTATTATTAAAAGCTTTTTTTTTAAAACACCTTCAGAGCAGCCCTCCTAACAGTACGAATAAAAACGAATCTCTTCTCGCTAAGGATCGCTTTTGATAATGATTTCTTATATTTACGCGAACACTACACGTTTAAATAAAAATAGTTTTTACGGATTTTATCGCGTACATTTACATAACGTGGGGGCTGAGGTGTATGACGTACCAATGTCATAGTTAACCACGGCTACCTGCAGAAGATTAAAATTATTACTCTCTGTATCGGTCTTTTTTCTATACACAGTGTGGCTCAAGGTGGCTCGGATCAGGATTCCGAATTACTAACACATCTACAAAAGCTAAAGAATTGTTTGCCTCTAACTCCATTGTGAACTGAATTTAAGAATTTATAGATTGATGGTCTAAAAATGCAGTTATTTTATCTAAGGGTAAAGTTGTTAAAGTGTCGTCGACGTACCGCTTGCAGAATCTTGGATTTTCTGGAGAAATAAGCACGGCTTTCTCCTCTACGTCTTCCTTGAATATATCGACGACAATGGGAGATACAGGTGAGTTCATCGCCACACCATCGACTTGTTTGTAGAACTCTTCCTCCTTCCATAATAAGTAGCCAGATGTAAGTCCGTGTCTAAGTAATACTGCATGTTCTACGGACATGTTGTTTTCCTTCAGCTTTCTAGTTACAATTGAGATGCAGTTTTCCACAGATAGGCATGTGAACTGCACATAAATCTGACCAGTTTCATTATCTGCCAGATAATCTTAATCTGTCTTTAACCTCGCTGTCAAAATGGTAGGAATCCTTTGCGTGTGCGCCTATATTATGTCTCCTGAGCGGTCAAACACCTCAGTCCCCCCCCCCCCCCTCCCGTGACCATGAGTGCTGTAAAGTACTCAAAACGTCGGCATCTTTTGTTTTGAACTTTATTTTAAACAAGGAGCTTCTTTTTAGTTTCTTCTCTATGGAGGTCAGACTTCGAACGGGTAATAGATTTTATATATGTGTAGTGGTGCTGGAATATGCACTACCCTATATTGTTGCGCGGGTATCATCTGAAGTAACAGAAAAAAACAAAGAAGCATCTTCTTAATATCAGCTAATAAGCGTGGAAAATATGGCAAATATTCGTTATATGAAGCAATCTAAAGGCAGCGCATTGTTCAGCAGTGGACTATGACAGACTATAATAAATCAATGAATGATTGTGGTGTTTTTAAGAGTGAAATATCTCGTAGTCAAGTAAATAATATAAATTACTTTAGTGTTTAAATTCAAAAGAGAACTAAAGAGATAAATATTAACAAAGTCTCCGGATATTGTACGTAGTAGAGCCATGCTGCAGCTATATTAATAGTTTAGTTGTAGCACGAATGGGTCGGCTCGACCGGGGAAGGACCACGCTCTCACAGAATACCAGCGTTAAATAGCAGCTTAATACTGCTGTGTTTCGTATGGTGAGTGTAGAGAACCGGAGACCCTTTTTACTAGAAAAATGGCATTCCATCTTAGTCCTCAAGGGTGACAACGCATCTGCATTTTGATTCTTTATTGAGGGTAGATGTGGATGTCTATGGGTCACAGCTACCACTTGCCATCAGGTGGACTGTGTGCTCGTTTGTCACCCTATCCTATAAAAAAACGTTAAATGAAAACTACAAAAACGTTGACGATCCCTGCGTTAGCTTGTCATGAAAGGAAATTATTTGTCCAAGTAAAATAATATTATATTTCTCTTCCAATAAAACGGAGACATAACACAGCCAAACTCTTTCTTATATCATAACTCGTATAATCTTGCGTTATATCCTATTTTGCTGTACCAAAACTTTTTACCGCAAAATATATGTCGCGACTGTCTATATCAATTGGCAAGACCGATGAAGGACCACACTCATATAATATCAGCTTAAAATAATACTGCTGTGTTTCGTATGGTGAGTGTAGAGAACCGGAGACATTTTTATTGTAAACGGCTCGAGATATAGCAGTCTTTAAGCAGTTGTGTTTCGTAGCAACGGATTTACGTGCTTTTTCAAACAAAGGGGTGAAACGCTCCTGGATACGGACTGATACTGAGAATTTCTTGACTGAAAAACCAATAAATGACAAAGTTTTAGCCCGCCTCGGGAATCTAACCCGGAATCACGTGATGAGCAGTCACGCTTACCACGTAACCAACAAGGCAGTCAAATAGGAGGCACACGATAGTCGCGTAAATATATATTCATTAAAACAAGGTATGTGTTACATTAGTGACAACATTTTCTTTATACAATGCGAATACGATTAAAGTCAGAGAGAAACATCTTATACGATGCAGTGCACACAGTTATCTGTAAGTTAACACGTTAGGCAAAGCAAACGTCACGGAGCGATATAAATCGTGAAGATTTTTCCTCTTAATATAAAACTTCGTGCACACTTCACGTATCCTGGCTTACTTTATTATAAACTTACGTATCACATGCAAGGCCTTTTGCTGAGATGAAAATAAATGATGAATAAAGAGATGTACGTTTCGTTTTTTATTTTATTTTTGTTAAAACATAGGGCTGTTTTTTGTGTCGTTGCTCTTCGGGAGATATTTGTCATAGTTGCCACGGCTTGGCAACCGCAGTTTTTTACTGTACACACAAACACTCACGCCTGTCACCCAGAGTGGTAGGCAGAGACTACGGACTTCCATTTGGCGCGATCCTGACACACCTCACTCGCCTCCTTTACATCCATATATCTACGCATACACGCTCGTCGGTTAAGGGTTCTCCTAACCTGGCACATTTTCAATGTATCGCCGATTTGGTCGATATATTGAAGGCGTCCCTTCCCGACACTGCCGTTTTTTTTTTCTGTATTTTTTTAAATATCAGATATATTCAGCTGCCCACCTACTGCCTCAGTTTCCTTACATCGCCTCTTAGGACACTCACGGGAAAACATGGGGAAGTGGATATTCTCACACTGCTACCACACGGCACCACTAGATGGAGTTATATACCTGGTAAGATATGAAGGAAATTGATGGATGTAAGTGGCTCAGCACCGCACTTTGTGGCATTCCTTGGGGGAGGCCTATGATCAGCATTAGACTTGTGAATGGTTGTAATGTTTATGAGAGCTGTGGTATATCAGGGGTAAGAGCTCGCTGTAAATTTCATAGTCCACGAGTTATATTCCCGTCACTGAGAACGTAGTAAATGTGAATTTAAAATTCCAATTGATTATGTCATCGGAAACTGCGAGGTCACTCCCCGCAGTTTCCGATGATCGACGTTGCTGACTGTGATTTTGTAACAATCGCTTAATCTGAGCTATGATGACTCACCTAATTATTTAATTTGTATCTGCACTATTTTTAATTTTTTTTTGTTTTCTTTGTCCTGTTTATGTGTGTACAAAAATGAAGTATATTTCGTGTAATCATTTGATAGATTCTCGTCCTTACCAAACAGCAGCCCTGCGTTATGTAACTTTTATTTTTCGTTACCAAAAATGGTTTTTGAAAAAAAGTTACTTCAACAAAACAGATTGTCTTACTCGTAAAATGACTTATTTTGTATCGGCGGATCATTCTGATATTTTCATAGATTTTATGACATTCCACCGTCAAAGATTTTTATCTTCAAAATAAGAACTCTGTGCCGATATAAAAATAAAACGGTATAAGAAACTTGAGCTTTATAACGAAATTCGCAGATGAGTTTTCAATATGTGCAGAGATTTGCGTTGGTAACAAAATACAATAATTTATCTATATATACGAGGGGCACACTGGAATGATCGAGGATAAGAAAAACCACATGCACGGTATAGATAAATTGTATTTAATTGTTTTTCGAAGTATTCTCCGTTCAACTTAATGCACTTTTCCATTCGTGCAAACCAATCATTAAAACATTAATTCCAGTCTGAAGTTTATGTTGAATTAAAGAGCTTCTGAAGGACTTCAACTACCGGTTTTCCACCCGCTTTCAGAAACTCAATCCTCGCATGGTGCCTTGCTGTTTTTAAGGTCCTAGAGACCCATTCTAATCTCGCTCTGACTGACGTCTGGAATATCATCGAAATAGTGGTGGATAAGACTTGCTCGTGGATCGCTACTCACACTTGCGTGTGGCTCCAACGATGATGTGTACAGCTGCATATTGATTATATTTAATCGAGGATAAAAATATAGGTATCTATGTGCCACAGTATCCACTTACCATCAAGTGGACTGTGTGTACGTTTTACTGGGGCTGATACAATACATCTCACTTTTCAGGATGACAACGCGTCTGCGTTTTGATTCTTAATCGGGAATAGATGTCAATGGGATACAGTTAGATTGTCTTTGTATGCTCTTGATTTCAAGTGTTGATGAATAAAGGATTTTGTTATGAGTTTCCCTGCGTGATAAAATTCGTTATTTATTTATATATTTAACAAGTACCGTACAATACACAAATATTATCACAAAAACATACACATTTTTATGCTCTACGTTACAGTTTTTTTAAGTTACTGTTTAACCTTGATGCTTGTAATAGAATAATAATATAATAGCGTATATCAATGGAATACATTTTGAAATAAATATTTATTAGAGGCTGACAACACTGATTGTTTATTAAGACTCCATTAGTCCAACACCCTCCTGCCGACACAGCGCGGGAGCATGTGACGCGGAGAGATAGCTGGAGTACATAAGGCCGCTTTTCGTCCTTGAGACATTTAAATTAATAAGATGGATTACTTTTCTTATGTGAAAAAATTAAGGAGGACAGCTTTTTCAGAAAATCACTATATTATACATATATATACATAGCAACTTGCTTATGTAGAGTCGTATATAGTATCTAAGAAATGCACCGGAACCGATTGCTAGAATTGTGCTTTCTTTTCTTACTCTTTTCTTTCCGTCTTTATTTTTGTACTTCACGAAGCGTCGAAGTCAGCAGTCTTTGAAGTTGTACAAGAATGCCCCCGCTGCTACATCAGATTTGACAGAACACATATCCTCGCTAAAACACACATTATTTCCAAAGACAATTTGCAAGGCTATTGTAAATAAAATTAAAAAACAATTAAATTAAATCCTTATCCAAGTATATAACTGCAAGACTTTATACTTGGTAGAGCCATGCTGCAGCTATGTTTGCTATGCAGTTTGTAGCACGAATGGGTCGGCTCGACCAGGGAAGAACCACGGTCTCACAGAATACCAGCGTAAAATTGCAGCTTAATGCTGATGTGTTTCGTATGGTGAGAGTAGATAACCGGAGACCCTTTTTACTGGAAAAGAGGCGTTCCATCTTAGTCCTCACGGGTGACAACGCATCTGCATTTTGATTCGCAAACGAGTATAGATGGAGATGTTTATGGGCCACAGCAACTACTTACCATCAGGTGGACTGTGTGCTCGTTTGTCACCCTATCCTATAAAAAAGACTTCAAGTTGCTATAAGTTCATCCTGCGTAGATCGAACTAAGAATTAATAGATTTAACCTGAAAGTAACCGTGGTAAACTAAGACATTGTGAATTCAAACACCTCTTCCCCCCCCCCCCCGGTATCATGGTTTCTGTCTGGAATAAAATTCGAAAAGACTACTTTTAAATAATTATTAATTTAAATAGAATTTGTTAGTCACTAGGAGTAGAATGTGTAGTTACCACCTTCTTAATTAATTCTATCGCCAAATAGTTCTCTCTGTTTTCCGGTATTAAGGTATAATACAGAGAGCCAGTGTAGTTACAAGTTATAAGGCATTCCATATCAGTTCTCAGCGGTGACAATGTATCTGAAGCCTTCTTTGTTTGAATTTAGATGCAGGTGTCCATGGACTGCAATTGCCACTTACCATGAGGAGACTGTGAGTTCCATTCTGACGTCAGTCATCACACGGTCCATCTGTCCATCTATGCTTAATTAAGGATCAAAATACAGTGGCATGGTAAAACCTGAGGACTAATATAGTATACCTTGTTATCATTAAAGTGTCTCCGGTTCTCTACACTCACCATACGAAACACAGCTTAAGCTGCTATTTCACATTGGTATTTATAGGCTTTGAAAACGTGGTCTTTCCCCTGCCAAGTCGACCCATGCGTGCTAAAAACATAATGTAGATGCAACGTGGCTCTTCCACCACAAACCACCACAAGAAATGCTGGTTACTCAAAATAATTGAGAAAGCTACTCTAACACACCGAAGCCAAATCTTCGCCTAACATGTGCCTATACAGTTCAATGTTATGTATTCTTTATTTCGCAATGAAACAGAATACAAGATACAGTAAAAAAGCGGGGTCCTCTGTCGTGTCGTAGATTTACGATCTGTTCAATGACCCGGCGTAATTTTTTTATAAGGAAACCTTTTTCCTACAATAACTCAAGTCACGCTTTACTAATTTTGTGTAATTATTATAATATTAAAAGTATAAAAGCAAGATAACTTTATAATTTACGTCAATGATTTTTTTTTCTCAAAAATCAAATTGATTTTGAGTGGGTGAGAGTGTGAGTTAATAGCCCAACTAATCCGATTTGTATATATAAGGTTCAATGCAGCCCCGCTCGCTCTATTTTTAAAAGTTTAATCCTTTCGCAAAGTTTTCTGCTTTATTCGGACTGCATTTCCCAAAACAACCAAGAAGCGATAACTATATTTTTTTTACATGTATTGTACACGGTTTTTTTAGGATTAAGGGTGAAAAACGAGCACACAGTCCACCTGATGGGAAGTGGTTGCTGCGGCCCATAGACATCTACATCTATCTTCGTTTGCGAATCAAAATGCAGATGCTTTGCCACCCGTGAGGACTAAGGTGGAATGCCTCATTTCCAGTAAAAAGGGCCTCCAGCCACCTGCACTCACCAAGCGAAACGCAGAGGTAAACCTCTACTTCACGCTAGTATTCTGTGAGGTCGTGGTACTACCCCGGTTCGAGCCGGCCCATCCGTGCGACAGCAAAAGCTGCCGCGTAGCTCTACCACTGTTAAGTTACTTAACTTATTTTTAAGCCAGTGCTTGACCATAATCTCTTATAGTGGTAAGTGGTAATGCAGCCCTAGATGGTAATTCGCATCGTCTTAGGGTAACAAAAGCCTATTCACATTTGCCCAGATTGTATTCGGACGGAAAGACCGACGCCAGCAAATTATTCCACTCCTTTGATGTACATATTACTAAATTCGAAATAAAACATTTGTTTCTAATGTGTGGAATATCGACAACAAAGGGGTGAAGACCCGTCGACTGCCTGGTCATCCGATGGAGGAAAGGAGATGGAGGAATTAATGCGTGTAATTCCTGCGCACACTCACCGAAATGCATCCTATAGAATACCGAGAGACTGGCTACTTTTCGCCTTTGAATGAGGCTGACAAGTTTGGTTTCAACCAAATCAAGGTCAGCAATGAGCCTCTTAGCACGTCTCTCCACTGAGTCTAACGCTGTCAGGTGGCATATTGCAGCACAAGCCCATATGTGACAGCAGTACTCCGTGCACGACCGAACTTGCGCTTTATATAAGGTAAGAAGCTGCTCCGGCGTGAAGTACCGCCGCACCTTTGTAAGGAAACCAAGTTTCCTTGCAGCTGCTTTTAGCTTTAGATTCAGTGAACCGTAAAAAATAAAATTGATATAAAAAAATAAAAAATTCAAATAAAATTGAAGTCTCCGTCTGTAATATTGAAATAGATGGCTTCTATTAGGCTTAGGGGTTTATATATAAATTAAGGGTGACAGACGAGCACACAGTCAACCTGATGGTAAATGGATACTCTAGTCCATAGGCATCCACATCTAATCTCAATTACGAATTAATCCGCAGAAGCATTGTCATCACTGAGGGCTAGGGTGAAATGACTCATATCCAGTAAAAAGGTCTCCGGTTCATTACACTCACTATCAAAACACAGAAGAGCGGGGTACTTCCCCGGTCGAGCCGACGCATTCGTGCTAACCATAATATGGCTTTTTTTATAGGATAAGGTTGACAAACGAGCACACAATCCACCTGATGATAAGTGGTTGCTACGGCCCAAAGACATCTACATATATCCTCTATTACAAATCAAAATGTAGATGCGTTGTCACCCGTGAGGACTAAGATGGAATGCCTCATTTCCAGTAAAAAGGGCCTCCGGCCACCTTTTCTCACCAAGCGAAACACAGAGTAAAACCTCTACTTCACCCTGGTTTTCTGTGAAGTCGTGGTACCACCCCGGTTCGAACTAGCCCATCCATGCGATAGCAAAAGCTGCAGTATGACTCTACCACTTACAATTGTTATTTGTGTACATATATAACCATTTTTTAAATTATTGTCGGTCTATTGAACCGATTGTGATGAAACTTTATGTACAGATAGAAGAACTAGGCTATATCCAAAAAGCTTGAAGAAAGAAAGAAAGAAAGAACAAAAACAAAGCATTGATTAAATAAAAGATCTTTAATTATCTTTAATAACATCACATAAGACTTATTAGATCCTATCCAGAAAAATCAGGACTGGATCGGTAGTCTGATAATAAATTTAAAACAAAACGAAAGTGTTATAATCTGTAGTAAATGTAGTTTTTAGAAATAATTCTTGTTTTCAATATGGCAACATTACTGCCCTCTATTCGATACTACAATGTCATGTCTTGTCTGCGGATCGCGTCACTTGCTTTTATGTATGTACTCCGTGATTTATTTTTGCTAAAGTAATTTTGTAAGTAATAAACGTACTTAATATTAGGTCCTTACATATGAAATTAGCGTTTTGTCGTACCGACCACTTTGATCTGAAATATCTCCTCTTTGGTTAGGAATTCCAAATTCAAATTTATAAATTCATTTAGCTGGTACATTCGAGTTTTGAAAACAGTAATTCATTTGTTTTTTCCTCATTATTTTTTTCTTTGGTGTCGCTTATTACAGCACAATGGAAAACATGAAATATCAGTATATATACGAGTACGAGTTCTACCGTGGCACCAGTGCTGCAGAAACAGCTCGAAGGATTAATGACGTGTACGGCGCTGGTGTCGCAAAAGAAGGCACGGTACGTTTTTGGTTTCAACGTTTACGTTCTGGAAATTTCGACCTTCAGAACCCACCCCGTGGACGGCCGGAGACCATAGTGGAAAATGAAGAATTAAAGGCTATTGTGGAAGCGGATCCATTATAAAGCACTTCAGAGATGGCTGCAGGCTTCAGGGTAAGTGATAAAATGTATTATTCCATTTGAAGCAAATCGGGAAAGTAAAATACTTGAACGATGGTTACTTCATAAATTTAGGAATCGAACTTGCAAACACCTGTCGACTGCTGTGTTACTTTGCTCAACCGACACAATAATGAAGGGATTATCAATCGATTCATTACTTGTGATGAAAAGTGGATACCGTACGATAATAGAAAATGCGCGTCGCAACGGCTGAACCCTGGAGACCCAGCCAAATCCTGCCCTAAACTAAAATTGACTCAGAAAAAGTTACTTGTGAGTGTAGTTAGTAGACTAGCGCCAATGTCATTCAGTACAGATTTCTAAAATCTGGCTAAACGAATACGGCAGATATCTATTATCAGCAACTGCAAACCATGAAGGAAGAACTAGCTGCTAAGCAACCGAGATTGGTCAATCACTCTAGACCACTGCTGGTTCACGACAACACAAGACCATACACTGCACAACAAACAACCACTAAATTAGATGAGCTACAATTGGAATGTGTGCAACATTCAACGTACTCCCCGGGCCTTGCTCCAACAGATTACCATTTACGAGGGCGGGATGATAAGTAAATAGCCTAACAAGAAAATACTTAACTTTCCGTGATAAAATTAATTTTATTTTTCGACATAGTCGCCGTGAACCTCTACGTACTTATTCCATCTTCGTTGTAAAGCAGCCTTCCATAAAATTATTTCTTTTGAGGCCTGCAAAATAGTCCTCTACAGCGGCTATGACTTCATCATTTGTTTTGAGCTTAGGGAATAAATGGAAGTCTCAAGTTCTTCAACTCTCAGCTCTCAAAAAGTTCAATTTAAAACCCTTACATTGTTCAAAAAGAAATTGTACAAATGGCTCAATGAAAATAATTTCTATAGCGTAAAAAAATTCTTGGATAAAAAAATAGATTATGTACTGGATAATATTAATTAAAAAACATTTCATTATTTTTATAGTATTGTTACAATATATCTTCGATTAAGGTTTGCCACTTTTACTAGGTATTGAAATTGACGATGCTCAAAATTGACATTTAACTAATTATTATAATATTATTTCTTTAAATTCTATTGTTAACTAAATCTGGTGACTAATATATTTCAAATAGTTAAGAAAATATTTGACATTATTTAAAAACATTTGAATGCTATGTAAAATAAGCAAAACATGAGTGCTCGTTTTTTGCATGTGAACAACATCTATACCACGTTCTACGCAAATAAAATAAAAATTAAAAAAAAAATAATTAAAAAATAAGAAACCCGACTGCAAAAAGACAATTTAAAGTAATGCACTAAAACGACCGAAACAAGATTGAGAATAGAAAACAAAATTACAATAAATTATTAACAATGTAAACTCTACTTTGGTTTAACAGACTATACTTTGAGCTGAAAGCCAAAGTTAAATACCCAAATTAAGTTTAGTAGCAGACGGGACCCTATTGTAAATTATAAACCGAAAGACAATAAGTATTTATTTATTTAAAATATATATAGGAAATTCCCTTTTTTAATTTCCGTTATTTTGGTACCTTACTCGATAGGTTTGGTTATTTTTTTTTTAATTAAGGCATTAGTGTTTTGCGCCATAAATCCTCCATTTTGTTTATATTTTTCAAGCATCTATCTTAGAACACATTGGTTTCTTAGAAGAATAAATCAGCATCTTAATTGTCGAAATTCATCCAGCCGTTTGGAAGATACGAGGTAATAAATAAATTTACAAACATACAAGATACGCGCGAAAAACATAACCCTTCCTTGGCCTTCCTCGGGTAAGTAATAAGTAATTGACAGATTTCATACAAACACTTAATTTCATACAACACAATCAACTATGAACTATATGGGACCGGGGGTGAGTTAACTTAGCTAATTATTATTTAATTACAGCTTATCAAATGTCCATAGCTAAACATAGGCCTCTCCTATAGATTACCTCACAAGGGATATAAGTTTAACCCAAATTCTATGGATAGTTACCACGCTTAACAAGTGGGTTGGGCACCGCAATTTGATTCATTATTTTGGGCTGTTATTTTAGAGAAAACTTCAAGATGTTTTACGTGGTAGAGCCATGTTACTGTTATGCTAGCTACGGTAGGACCGCACTCTCAAAACACCAGCTTGAAAGGGCAAATTAATGCTGCTTTCAACCGGTGAACCTTTTTTTTTGGTAACGAGGCACTCTGGGATTATGTGACAATGTTGAAAACTGCATTTTAATTCTTTATCGATGATAGATTTAGATATCTATATGCCATAGAATCCACTTAAAATCAGGTGCACTATATGTTCGTTTTTCACCCTTATTCCTGATTAAAAATTTACTCTTTATTGTGTTGTACAAACTAACACTATCAGCTCTGGCACAACGCGTGTAACTTGCGGCATCCGCTATACGCCCAAGAGTTTCTAAAAAAGGTGTCTTCGGCACGTAAAAAAAATATTGTAATTCCAAGTGCTGATTTGTTACGTGCTCGGTAGTGAAAGCATCTTGAGAAGGGATAAAGAAGTTGCGGCCGCATTTGAAATCGGTCGATAGGATATTATTTATGCTTACAAAGCATTTGTTTCGCGAGTTTTGCAAGTTCTTTACCTAAAATATTGCTTCCAAACTTTTCTCACGTTCCGCTCAAGTATAATTATTGCTTTTCACAAAGTCTACTAATAGGTAAAGGAAAACGTTATGGTTATTCGAAGCGTGTGAAGCAGATTATAATTTTGTGAATGGTACACTTTGAATAAAACCTATTTTACGGTTTTTGTCGCGTTCAGTTTAAATATTATATTTTAGTTATTTTAATTCTTGACGTTTCGGATGCTTTAAAGCGCCCACGGTGTCGGGGAGAAGAATGAGGTGCACAGAAGTAATTTAAATTAATCACGACAATATCGGTAAATTGTGGCAAGACCGAGGAAGAACCACACTCTCACATAGTATCAGCTTAAATATTACTGCTATGCTTCGTATGGTGAGTGTAGAGAATCGGAGACATTTTTATTGGAAACGATTAGAGATATAGCAGTTTTAAGCTGCTGTGTTTCGTAGCAACGGAATTACGTGCTTTTACAGGCAAAGGGGTGAAACACTCCTGAATACGGACTGATACTGAGAAGTTCTTGACCGAAATACCCAATAAATCACAAAATTTTAGCACGCCTCGGAATTCCAACCCGGAACCACATGAAAGCAGTCGCGCTTACCGCGTAACCAACAAGGCAGTCAAATAGGAGGCACACGATAGTCGTGTAAATATACCTTCATTAAAACAAGGTATGTGTTACATTAGCGACAACATTTTCTTTATACAACGCGAATATGATTAATGTTAGTGTTAGGGACCGCAGTGGACTGTATGGTTTTTGAACTAGCGTTGATAACTAATTGACTGACTAATTGACGACTTACGTTATGTAGGTTAAACTATACTAGGGACTGTAGAAGAAAAGATGGTACTGTAGACGATTATATATTATCACTATTTACAAATGCGGCTTTTCACTAATAAACTATGTACACAGAGGGGATCTTCAATGGAGCACTAATTATTCTCTCTTGATTTCTCTTGAGGCTTCTTCTCTTGCTGTTGTCTTCGAGTGCCGCTTCCGGAATGAACAGCTCACAGGCTTTTTTTTTGCGCCCGAAGCAATTGGAAAAGGGCTACCACAGAAGGAGGCAGAAAATGCATTACGCATACCACGATAGCCAGTCTATCCGCGGTTATGGGGGACTCACTGCCTACAAGGGGAACCTAAGTGATACCCCCTAAAAACTGCCTTTGGGGACTGGCAACCAGCTGTTGAAAGCTTCTTATGCCGTATCTAAAGCGACCCTCTTTTGGGAAAAGAGGGCGCAGACGGCTAAATGCCGTTTAGGGAGTGCTTACGAAGGCATATTAATTTGAATAATTTTTAATTTAATTAGAATTGGCCTGAACCGCCAGGAGGCAGTTCAGGTCGTTTGACAGTTTGTTAGGCGGATCCAAGAGAGTGTTTCTCGGCCTGCGGACGCTATAGCGGGAGGGAAGTGGGGCTGTATAAGTTACTGCTTCACGAATTAATGTGTTGTCGCATGACTCTGATACTTTGAAGAAGTTTTCAGAGAGTTTTTTAAGAAATTGTTGGATTGTTGAGATTTCTAAGTCCCGATGAAGGTCGGCATTACGGACGTACCAAGATGCGTTCGTAGCTCGACGACAGAATAGGTTTTAAACTACTTGGAGTTCGTTAATAATTTTATCGTTAGCGTGTGCAAATATAGGAGCCGCGTAAGACATTACCGGTCGTATACAAACCTTATAAAGGGTTCGCTTATTTCTTAATGACATTTTACTATGTCTGCCCAACATACTGTTAAGACTACCTAGATAAAAACGAGCTAGACGTGTTACTCTTTTGACATGAGGCTCGAAAGTGAGCCTATAGTCAAGGGTGACACCTAAATATTTAGCTGACATATGCCATGGGACAGGGGTCCCTAGCATTCGTATAGGTGGAGTGTTTTTCTTGTTTTTATTACGGTGTCTTTTAATACCGAATTTAACTGCGGAGCTCTTCTCCGGGTTCACATCGATACGCCATTTTTGGAACCAATCTCCTAGGTCATCGACTGACTTTTGGATCTTGTTCCTTGCGGAAGATAGCTTAGGGCTTTTGCAGTATAGAACAGTGTCATCTGCGAAGAGTGAGAGTTGTACACCATTCGACGGGATTGAGATGTCGTTGGTGTATAAGATGTACAGGAGGGGAGCTAGTACTGATCCCTGAGGGACACCAGCTTTAATGGGGTGCTGAGAGGATAATGTGCCTTCGTGTCTAAAACGAAAGGTACGATGTTGTAAGTAAGAGGCCACGAGACGTACTAGACGATCGGAGAGTCCTATTCTATATAATTTGAAGATAAAGCCTTCATGCCAGACTCGGTCGAAAGCTTTGGCGATGTCGAAAAAGACCGCGATTGTCTTTAGTCGACGTGGATAAAAACCGCTGAGGATATATTCCACAATGCGGTGTACTTGTTGGGGACATGAGTGTTTTGCACGGAAACCAAATTGGTGTGGGATGACATGGGGGTCACCGTCTGTGGGAAACAGATGGCGCTTCATTCGATTTTGAATTACTCTTTCAAAGAGCTTGCCCATGGCCTTGAGGAGGCTAATGGGACGATGACTGGAGAGGAGGTTAAGAGGCTTGCCTGGCTTGGGAATGCCAATGACAGTTGTCTCTTTCCAAGTATTGGGAAAATAACTAAGATTGAAGCAGGCGTTAAAGATAATATATAATTGAATATCGAATATAAGTGAAAACGTTTTGATGTTTTCTTCACAATAACAGCTCAAAATAATGAAACAAACTGCAGTTCCTAACCCACTTGTCAAGCGTGGTAACTATCCGTTGAATTCAGATTAAATTTATACCCTTGTGAGGCAATTTCAATTAAAATGGATTTTAACAGGAACATGCTGCAGCTATACTGTGGTTGCAGCACGAATGGGTCAGCTCGGCTAGGGAAGGACAACGCTCTCACAGAATACCAGTGTAAAATAGCAGCTTAACGCTGTTTTGTTTTGTATGGTGAGTGTAGAGAACCGGAGACCCATTTTACTGCAATCGAGGCATCCCATCTCGGTCCTAAGGGGTGACAACGCATCTAGGTTTTGACTTTTAATTGAGGATAAATTTAGATGTCTATGGGCATCCACTTACATTCAGATCTACTGTATGCTCATTTGTCACCCTTATTCTATAAAACAACTATAGGGGAGAACTATGTTCAGCGTGTTTTGATAAAGTATTTGTGTACATAATGCGTACTTGATCCCTTTCTAATAATAAGCTAAGTTAACTCAGTCCCTGTCCCGTTTACTACGTTTTTTTTTTATTCTACTAATCCAGCGCTTATCTACGATCCCACCTGATGGTAAGTGGTGATGTAGCCTAAGATGGTGAACCGCACTGACTTAACAAAAGCCTATTCACTCTTGCCTTGAAGACACCCACACTGTAATCGGATGGAAAGACAAATGCTGGCAACTTATTCCACTCCTTTGCTGTACGCATGATGAACGACGTGGCGAACCGTTTGGTTCGAATGCGTGGTAAGTCAACAACGAAAGGGTGGAGACTGGCCGAACGTCTGGTTGTCCGATGGTGGAAGGGAGAGGGTGGAATTAAGTTATGTAATTCCTGCGCACACTCTCTGAAATGCATCCTGTAGAAAACCGAAAGGCTGGCTACTTTACGTCTGTGTTCGAGGCTGGTAAGATTGGTTTTAACCAAATTCGGGTCACCAATAAGCCTCATAGCACGCCTTTCCATTGAGTCCAAAGCTCCTAGGTGGCATTTTGCAGCACCAGCCCATATATGGCAGCAATACTCCATGCACGACCGGACTTGCGCTTTATATAAAGTAAGCAGTTGTCCCGGCGTGAAGTATCGCCGCACCTTTGCAAGGACTCCCAGCTTCCTTGCAGCTGCTTTGGCCTTGGACTCAATGAACCGCCCGAAGTTCAAATTTGAGGATATTTCAAACCCTAACAAATGAAGGCGGTCGGTATACTCCAGTGACACATTTCGGAAAGAAGGAGCCAAGGTGAGCTGGCTCCTTTTTGCAGTGAAGAGACACGCTTGTGTTTTGGAGGCGTTGAACTTCACAAGATTGGCATCGCCCTAATCGGAGACTGCCTGTAATATGAGATTCACACGCTCTACCATAGCTTCTCTTTCGGACTGGATTTGATCCCGACTGGCCCGAGGACTTGGTTGGTATCTCTCAACCACTGTGCTATCGTCTGCATACCCATAGATACCGGGCATAAGCAGAACATTTATATGCAGCAGGAAGAGAGTTGCGGAGAGAACGGACCCCTGAGGAACACCGGCGTTAGTCGCCATAGGATAGGATGAGCAGCCATCGACGACGACCCGGAGAGACCGTTCACTCAGAAAGTCCTTTACCCATTGAATCAGACCATACGTAAGCCGTACGCTGGAAGCTTACCCAAAAGGCTATTGTGCCAAACTCTGTCAAAGGCCTTCGAGACATCAAGGGAAACAGCAAGTGCTTCCCCACTGTTCTCGAGTGCCTCGCCCCATACGTGTGTGGCATACGCTAGAAGGTCCCCAGCTGACCGATTTTGGCGAAACCCATATTGTCGGTCACTAAGGAGGTCATTCTGTTCTAGGTATGCCATTAAGCGGGCATTCAATATACGCTCTATAATCTTGCAGAGTATGGAGGTAATTGAGATTGGACGATAATTGGCAGGGTCGGCGCGGCTGCCTTTTTTTGGAACAGGCTGCACGTTGGCCAGCTTCCAGGATTTTGGCACTATTCCAGTACTAAATGAGAGGCGGAACAAGCGTGTCAACACAGGAGACAACTCAGGTGCACAAGCCTTTAGGACTATGGCTGGTATACCATCTGGTCCACTAGCTTTATTCACGTCTAGACACCGCAAGGTTTTAAGAACCTCCTTATTCGTTATACGAATCTCCGACATAGAGGTCCCGCAGTGAGGTAATTTTGTTGGAACGTTGTTGCCACTATCCAGACGTGAATTGTAGGCAAAGAGAGACGCGAACAAGTCCGCTTTCTCCTTAGCTGTATGAGCCAGTGTGCCATCCGGTTTTACCAATGGAGGCAGTGTAGGCCGACAGAAGTTTGTCTCGATCGCTTTGGCGAGAGACCAAAAGCTCTAGTGCCGGATGGTCTGGCAGGGAGTTTTGCGCCAATATGTTTAATGCGATCGAGACTAGCTTTCCGTAATGCTTTTTTGTAGGACTTGGCGGTCTGATTGAAGGTTCTCGTCTTGGAGCTAATATCTGGAGCTTTGCGGTTTCGAGCGTCAACCCAGGATAGGTAAGCATTTAGCTTA
This sequence comes from Parnassius glacialis, assembly GCA_033319125.1. Lineage (NCBI taxonomy): Eukaryota > Metazoa > Arthropoda > Insecta > Lepidoptera > Papilionidae > Parnassius > Parnassius glacialis. The sequence goes on from JAVANC010000008.1 coordinate 554,599, forward strand.
CCTATCCTGGGTTGACGCTTGCGCTTTTCAGCTTGGGCGCATTCAGCGTTAAACCATGGGCGAGCTTTGCTACCGGTGGGAGCGTCGAAGAAGGGGATAAAGTACTCCATAGCTTGACGCAACACATCCGTTATCGCAACCGCGCAGCTCGACGGATCCACAGAAGAGAAACAAACCTCCCGCCAAGGATAAGATGCAAAAAAGTGTCGCATCTCATCCCAATCAGCTGACTTATACCGCCATATTCGTCGAACACCTTGGGCCTCGTAATCAGGTGGTGAATATGACGATACAGATTTCACCAGACAGTGGTCAGATGTACCCAAAGGAGAAGTAACCTGTACTTCATATCTGTCTGGTTCGGTAGTCAGCAGAAGGTCCAAGCAAATTGCTGTGTGACCGTCTACATCGGGTACCCTAGTCGCCACCTTTACCATCTGAGAAAGACCTAGCGTCAAAGCAAAATTCCACGCTTCTCTTCCAGCATGGTCGGTCTTTTGGTATGGGAACAGTCAGTCTTGGTGACAAGCAAGCTTGGTGAAAAGCGTATATTTCATAGTATTTTATAGTTTATTGTGTTGTATAAAATTAAGTGTTTGTAAAAATCTGTCAATTACTTTATTTACAATATTTAGTATACTTTTTATTTACTAAAAGTTCTTGCGTCCAAAGCTTGTTTTATTTATATCGCATTGTAGCAATATGTAATTATATACAAGGTATCTTTTCATAGTATAGAAGAGCTTTGAGTTCAGTGAAGCTGTAAAATCCAAAATAATTATAAACACTAACATCAAATAATCCAGACATAGAAAGGTTGACCTCAACGTCGATGTCGTTTTCTTCGATGTTGCAAAAGTGTTTGATAAAATCTGGCATGACAGCTTACTTTACAACCTGTATAAATTGAACGTACCTGAACGGCTCACTCACATGATTAGAGCCTTCCTTGTCAACCGCCATTTTCGCTATCGAATAGAGAGAGCTCGCTTTTCAAAGTACCTCCTCGGCGCTGGAGTCCCTCATGGCTCCATCCTCTCCCAAGTCCTCTTTACACTCTACACGAATGAAATCCCGAAGGAGCCAGTTGTTAATAAGGTTTCTTCGCCGATGAAGCGGCATTTTGTCGCACATTATAGCAAGAAATTTCTCACTGAGATGCTCCAAAAAGCTGCTGGTCGCTTAGGGGAATAGGTTAGCTTATGGAGAATCAAATATTTTTTTTTTTTATAGTAGAGGGGGCAAACGAGCATGCGGCTCACCTCATGGTAAGTGACTACCGCCGCCCATGAACAACTGCAACACCAGGGAGAGAATTGCAGATGCGTTGCCGGCCTTTTAAAAAGGAGTACGCTCTTTTCTTGAAGGTTCCTAAGTCGTATCGGTCCGGAAAAATCGCTGATGGTAATCGATTCCACAAGGAAGTCGTGCGAGGAAGAAAACATCTTCTAAATCGCACAGTAGTGGACCGCCAATCATCCAGATGGTGTGGATGGTATCGGGAGTTCTGCCGCGATGTGCGTTCGTGAAATTTGGCGGCTGGGATTAATCCGAACAATTCCTCAGAGCACTCCCCATGGTAGATGCGAAAGAAAATGCAAAGAGATGCAACATCTCTTCGCAGCGCCAATGAGTCGAGCCGATCGGAAAGAACTCGGTCGTCGACGATTCGAGCCGCTCTGCGCTGGATGCGGTCAAGTGGAAGGAGCTGGCACTGGGGAGCCCCTGCCCAGAGATGGGAACAGTATTCCATGTGAGGCCGAACCTGCGCCTTGTAAAGTTGCAGGCGGTGTGCCGGCATGAAATACTGTCCCGCTCTGCTGAGCACGCCAAGCTTTTTAGAGGCCAATTTGGCCTTCTCTTCCAAATGACCACGAAACTGCACGTCACTCGATATGTCGACGCCGAGGATTCCGATACTGGCTGAGGCAACCAGGGGAGTGCCTTGAAACTGAGGAGATACGACAAAGGGGTTCTTTTTAGCGGTAAACGCGCAAACTTGTGTCTTCTGAGGATTAAACTGGACTAGATTTAGTCGCCCCCAGTTCGAGACTTTGTCCAGCAAAGACTCGACTTCAGACACAAGTTTGTTCCGGTACTCGGAGACGTTTTCCCGAGAAATATTAGCACGGCCGGTGTATAGAGCATCACCAGTGCTGTCATCCGCATAGCAATGAACGTTACCAGTTAGCAACATATCATTGATATGCAGAAGAAACAGCGTTGGTGATAGCACACAGCCTTGTGGAACACCAGCGTTAATAGGCTTGTAGTCAGAACATGCACCGTCTACAACAACCTTGATGCTCCGATCTGCAAGGAAGCTGGTGATCCAATTGCACAATTTCTCGGGAAGCCCATAGGAAGGGAGCTTCGAGATATATATATGTAGCAATATAATTTAAAGGGACCATTCTCTCAATTGCCGGGACCTAGATCCGAAAAAAAAATCGTTAGGTACGATCACCTTGCTCAGCCACCAGATCTCTTGGGAAACGAAGGCCAAATACCTAGGGATAACTTCCAACCACAGTATGACATTCACGAAAAAGCAAAAGCGTAACCTTCGCGCACGCGCCCAATCGCAGTTTGTACGACGTCCAAATCGTCAAAAATATATTCATTGGCATAGCCACCGAAGCACGGTGGTTACTTACAATAACATTGGAGTTATTATTTGGATCTCTACAACTGCTTTCCGACTACTCACTGATTTCGTGAGCGAAATGTGATGAAAGGTGCAAAAAGGATTAAAAAAAAACATTAATTACAAATACAGAAATATTCCGCGGTTTTTCACATTCTTAAAGATAAGTAGGAGTTAATAAACCAAATCATTATTTCCTTTATCAACTTCGTTCGAATCACACACAAGTTCCCACTTGTTGTGTAACTAGAAGAAGTAAATACGAAATAACTTTTGTACCAAATAAAGTGATTGTTTGCGCATCCTTCCTTATCCTAAGACTTTTGAAACTTAACTAGGGGATAAGATCTTTGTGTAGGCAATACAAACAATTCGCCATACTTCATGAAAATACTGCATTGTAATTTATAAGGGTATAATATTAATGTACCTTGGACCAAATTCCGATCAAGGCAGCCAGTCTGATCGGAGACTAGATAACTACGCACGGGATGGAAATCCGATATGATCGGAGAGGGATCTGGCACAGGACCAACAGCCAGGAGGCAGTCCTTGACATGTTTTTTTTTATAGAATTAGGGTGACAAACGAGCACACAGTCCATCTGATGGTAAGTGGTTGCTGTGGCCCATAGACATCTGCATCTATCTTCATTTGCGATTTAAAATGCATATGCGTTATCAACCGTGAGGACTAAGATAGAATGTCTCTTTTCCAGTTAAAAGGGTGTCCGGTTCTCTAGACTCACCATACGAAACGCAGCAGCATTAAGCTGCTATTTTATGCTGGTATTCTGTGAGAGCGTGGTCGCGAGCCGACCCATTCGTGCTATAACTATACCAGTAATATAGCTGCAGCATGGCTCTACCACGTTTAAAGTAAGTAATGTAATTACAAGCATACCGTGTACAATACAGGCTAGGTAAATAAAATACTATTGTGTTAATATCAACTAGCTTTTACCCGCGGCTTTGCCCGCGTGGAGGTCACAATATGAAATTATTTCTAAATGATATGTGTTCACACCGTGTTCACATTTAAGCTTTTGCCCGCCACTCCGTCCGTGTAGTCGGAAATAATATGTTTACTAGTGTGGTCCTTGCCCGGTCGAGCTGAACCTTCGCGATACAGCCATAACGTAGCTGCGGCATGGCTCTGCATCGATATAACTCGATCTTAAGAGTCTCGTTTGATATCCGTAGGACACAATGCGTGAAGTTGTCCGTCTCCTTAATTTACACTATTGTGTATTGCTTCAATATCGTGGTTTTATACTAAATAAAGAGACGTGCCATAAAAAGAAAACTTGAAGACGCGTTCGGTTACGTTTTGTTCAGTAACGCTTAATATGAAGAAATGGGGACACACGTCGCCCACAATAGACATCGTGAACAAGAGATTTATATTTGACGTACAGTCATGAAACAAAGTGGTTTAGATGTTTTGATTAATTTACTACATGGAAATATTTTGTCACCTTTACAAACATCCGAGTCTAAAGTTGTGGGTTTGAATCCCAGACAATCTGCTAGTAAAACCGACCAACTATTTTAAATAAATAATTTTTAGATTACATAAATATCTAAATTAAAATGTATATAAACATTTAATGGGGTGAACAAACGAAGAAAAGGTAGGTATCGTAAACGTGTAGGGTAATTAGGTAATGTAAAAAATTGTGAAATAGCTCGACGGGCGTATTTTATTCTTATTTCATTGAAGAATTTTATTTTTGAAATAAATGTTTAGCGTCCTGTTACGATTGTGTTACGTACAGAAACAATGTTTATTTAATTTATTATCAGCCTGTTGTATCCCAATGCAGGTAAAAGGACTCACGAAACTTCTTCCATATTTCAAATTAATTGATATATTCGGTACAGAAGGTATATGATATATCCCACCTTCTCAGACTGGGCCTGTCAGGTCGTACGGGACGTTATACATACAAAATAACGTACTAAAGGACATGAAAAATTACATAAAAAAGAAAAACTACAACGTTAATGTCTTCCATTGCGCATGCTTGGTATGAATGCAGGTGGCTCAGGACCGAGCTTTGTGGCATTACTTGCGGGGGCGTATGTTCTGTAGCAAACTTGTGAAAGGTGTAATGATGATGAAGAAGAATGCGCTACCTGGTATTTTATATCACTTGAAAGGTTTGCCATCACTAAACGCACTAGGTGTGGTGAGCATAGATGAGCATAGGTGCGATACTCTTATTATTTTCCAAAACTTATAAAAATAATATCTGGCTAATATAATTCTCAATTCTTCTGTACCAGACAGATAACTTCGCTTGGTCAGCAAAAAAATGCTTTCAGCTGCTGTCGGTTACATCCGAATTCTACCCGAGCAATACTTTTTCTTTTCAGCGCTTAATGCTTGAGAAAATAAAAATTGCTACATCGTCAAGTGGACGATTTACATATTTTCAATCGACTTCAGAAAAAGAAAGTTTGCTCGATGAAATATATTTTATTTAAATGTAATTATATCAGACGTAGTCCGATTTCATTAATTATTTATGTATGAAAGGGACCCATATATATACCCCAAGAAAAGATATAAAATAACAAAAAAAAACAAATATTGAGGGAAACCAAAAACCAATCTCTTCTAGACAACGCAAAAGTGGATTAAATAAAAAAAAAAATAACGGTTTGTGTGCACTTAGAAAGACAAGTAATGTTCCACATCCTGTTTCTGGAACACATTTAAAGATTGAGCATTTTTGATTCACTAGGATAAGGAGTTCCAAAGTCTTACTCCAAGAAAAGAAAAAGATTTAACATAAAATGTCGAGTGCACAGGACATTGGAGGAAAGTTTCTTCTTTGGACCGTAAGGACAAATAATGATAGGTGCTGAGCAATTTAGAAAGTTCTTTTAGATAGGAAGGACTTGATATATTAAATAAGACGCAGTAGAGAGCGTAAAGTATATGAGTAATCCGACGAAGATGGATAGGCGGTCACTTGAGCTTAGTGCGGTATTTCGAGACGTGGTCATATTTACGAAGCCCAAATATTCATATTTGGGCTTCGTAAATGGTTCGTATACGGTTCACCGTATACATATATTTTGGAGTCACTCAAGTTTGTTAAGTTGCTTCTCTGTGATATCCAGGTATCAAATATCAGTATAGTCGAGGATAGGTAGTAGTAAAGATGTGCAAGCGTAATTTTGCTGGAAATGTGTAAAAAGTTGTTTAGCCTGCGGAGTGAAGCATATCAAAATCTTTACATATACATCCATGAGAAAATTATCGATTTCTTCAATTTGCAATGGCATTTGTACGACATACGGGTGAAAGGAGATAAACTTGGTTCCATACAAGCTTGGGCCCGACGTGAACAAAGTTTAAATATATCTTATTTTAAAGATTTTAATATTTGCTACTTACGACAAAAAATCATATTTTTGTAAGACCAGTGGTTTTGTTTTTATTTTGGTTTATTATTTGTAGGTTATGCAGTAAAATCACTCGTTCTTGGGATAAGTTGTTTCAATAAATTGAAAGGCCACAAAAGGATGCAGTTTTTCAGTTATTATTAAACAAAATATAATAAAATACAACTCAAACTTTTTTAATTGTTTAATAATTTTCGGCAAATATAAATGAAATGTCATATCGAAAAGCAGCCTGAGGCTATACATTTCTGTTCTATTCCTCTCAAAACCCAAGTAATACATTATTGTCATTATGTGGGCGCAACAATCTACTGTCCTGTAAATCAAAGGAAAAGCTCCTTAGCTTTTCTTTTGATTTACAGGACCCTTGTCAAGTTAAATTAATTCACGAAAATAAAAACACGAAATATATCCACAAACTCAACCACAATGCCAAATGATCAACGACCATACAGCCTATTCAATTGTGTCCGATATTATTAAAATATTTTGTTTAGTTTAATAACGTAGCCTATTCAATCGATTTTCTAAAAATATTTCTTTTATTCAGTATTAATCTCTACAGATTCGCCTCAACGTTTCATTACTATGAGTTTTTTTGATACTGAAAATAGCCTTCATTATCTAATGCCATAGACAAAATACATAAAAATTTTTAAAAACGTTTTGTTTTTGCTATGGTAAAAGCATTAGTTTTAGATTTTTAGTTTTAAAAAATGTTTTTATAACTGTCCCATACACTACAGAAATAAAAACCATTTAATTATGCTTATAATTTATATTTATATTACCTACATATTTTTGGATAACTGTTACGAACGATGTCAAGAACCCAATTCCATACATCTCCTTTCTGTAGTATGTCAATCGATTTCAATAAATATATTCTTATTAGTTCTTTGATGGCAGGTTTTACGTATTTAAAAGATTAATCTAGTTACCCATAAGCTTAACTGCAATTCTTAGATAAAGATGTTTCTTCTTATAAGGGGTAGAGCCACGCTGTAGCTATATTATGGTTGTGGCATGAATGGATCGGCTTGACCGGGGAATGACCACGCTCTCACAGAACACCAGCACGAAATAGCAGCATAATGCTGCTGTGTTTCGTATGGTGAGTGTAGAGAAATGGAGACCCTTATGACTGTAAATGAGGCATTTCATCTTAGTCCTCAAGGGTGACTATGTAACTAGCTTCTAAATTGTGATGTAGAATCAATATTAATGTCTATGGGCCACAGCATCCACTTAACATCAGGTGGACAGTGTACTTAAAATAATAATTTGCAAAGGTATTTCGCAAAAACATTTATGCACGTCAACCGATTCTTTTAGTTCTTCGAAGCCAGTTTTTACGTATTTATAAGCTTAAGCTAGTTATTCGATAGCTTAACTAATTTTCTTAGATATATTGTTCTATAAGCATGTTAATAACTCTACTTTGAAGCTTGATTATATTTTCAATGATTTTCTGTAGCACATGCGGTTTATTAACGCCATAAAAATGATAAACGTACCGCATTTGTTTCATTAAACGACAAAGATGCATGACCTCGACTCGCGGTAAGCCATCTTTCATAATATCTAAGCTACATTCTGAGATTATATAAAAGGAATACATCTGAATATAGTGAAGGAACACAGTATTACATTTATTTTAATAAAATGCAATAAAACTATAAAGGCAATAATTTTTTTTATTTTTATGATTTACAATAAGGGTGACAAACGAGCACACAGTCCAACTACTGGTAAGTGTATGCTGTGGCTTATAGACATCTACATTTATCCTCGGTTAAGAACCAAAACAAAACGTCAAGTACCGTCACTTAGTAAACATCCAATACGTTTCGTCCGTTGAAATTAATGATTATTCCGTGTTTAAAGTGAAGTGCGCTACCAAAATCCCTCACATAAGTGTAGTCTATTGTGTGAATAATTAGTATAACTTTACGTGAAAACGATTCGTGCAGTAATTACTGAGTTTTTAACCAAAACATTTTCTAAAACGTGGTGATCTGTATAAAACCGTGACCTACGACAACTCGCCGCTTGCTCGCTGTGACGTAGACGGGCTCACTGCATCGTTAGGCCGTCCACACAGTTATCAAGTCTACAAGATGGATTCATATAGCTGCGCCGGTTGTAAAAGTGATATAGCAAGTAATGAATTTATAAGTTGTCATGGTTGTAAGCTCAAATACGATTTGATGTGTGCGAACTTGTCACCAAAGCGGTTTAGAAAAATGAATCAAGAAGCTAAAACTCAATGGAAATGCTCAGAGTGCAAAAGCAAGCAACCAAAGACAGGCAACATAGATACACCAATTCGCTCTGCTAGTCGCTACAAGATTGATGACAAAGTTAAACCCGAGTATCTATCTGAAGATTGTAATGTTAGTATGCGAAGAAATCGTTCAGTGGACTCACACCTAACTCAAGAAAAATTCAAAGAAATCCTAAAAAAAGAACTGATAACAGAAATTGAGATCATGCTTGAAAAAATACTGACTCGAATGATATCAACTCAGCTGAAGGATATAAATAGTCGCTTTGTCGAACTTCAAGAGTCTATGACTTATATTTCTGGACAATATGATGACTTAAAAAAGCACCTAGACTCCACCACATCGGATTTGCATTGCCTCAAGGATGAGAACAAATTCCTCAAAGAACAATTGAATCATCTCACAACTCGTGTGAAGACCCTGGAAGATGATAACATGAAGCAACAACAGTGGGCCAGATTGCAAAATATTGAAATCGCTGGCATACCAGAAGATAAGGATGAGAATACATTAACTATTGTACAAAAGATTTCGAAGCATATTGGAGTCTCAATCGAACCCTCTGAAGTGGAGTTTGCGCATCGCGTGCAGCCGCGGCGTGCCACAAGCACCGCGCGTGCGCGCCCTATTGTCGCCCGGTTGAAGCATCGTTTTATTAAAGACAAAATAATGGCCGCTGCTCGTAAATATCGCAATTTAAATACCAGTGATATGGGGTTTGGATGTGAAACTAGTATGATTTTTATAAATGAACATCTAACAAAAGAAAATAAAATGCTGCTTTCACAGTGCAAACGAAAGGTAAAGGAACTAAATTACAAATTCATTTGGACAAAAAACTGCCGTATATTCGTTCGAAAAAACGAGGCTTCACCTCCAATCTCCATATCTTCTTCGGCAGATATTGTGAAAATTGTTTAAGATCTATTTACCTGTTTATTCTGTATACTTTGAAACGTTTTCGTAAATTACTTGTGAAAAGGTATGCATTTGTTACAAATTCTAAGCTTTTTTATCAGTTAACACAACTAGATACACTATACACTATTAATACACGCATCAAAAACTCACACACGTATCATACATTATTCTCACAAACGTTAATAAACATTACCAAAATCACATATACCTGCACTCATCTAACGCTTTACTTATATACATATATTTATAACATTCTCAAATATAAATACAGAATATTCTATAAAATATATAATGACATAATTTATTTTCGATTAATAATAACATATTTACAATTAAAATTTACACATATATTAACCAATTATTCCTTAATCTTAAGTACAAGTAATTTAAAAACTTTTATTAACTATAATTATTCATACCTAACGCCTATACCTTGCTACATTTTTAGGTACCTTGAATATGTAACTGTTCGCTATAACTATTATAAGTACTGGCATCATCAAGTTGTTTTTCAATGGATACTACACTGAAAGAATTAAAACTTTATTATCAGAACGTACGGGGATTGAGGACTAAGACTAATGAATTTTATAATAATTTACTATTACTTGATTATGATGTTGTTATGATAACAGAAACTTGGCTTTATGACGGAATCCTGGATTCAGAATTATGTAATGATAAATATAATGTGTTTCGTCGTGACCGTGGGTCGTTGGGAGGTGGAGTCATGTTAATGTGTGCACCATACTTGCAGGCGCGTATGAGATCCGAATGGCATTGTGATAACCTTGAGTGCGTTTGGGTGACGGTTCCTTCTAATGCTGTGGGATTAGAGCACGACCTCCACATAGCAGTGGTTTACATACCCCCTAACTCTTCACTCTCAGAAAAAACAAGACTGTTTGTAAATCTTATTTCACAAATACGTAATAATCATCCCAACGATCAATTTATACTTGCAGGCGACTTTAACCTACCGTGTATAGACTGGACACAAGATGGACCTGTCATACTTAGGAAAGGCCCTGTTGAAGTCCAGAATTCGGCATCACAGCTCATTGACCATACGGCTTTCATAGGTCTTACGCAATATAATGTCATCTTAAATAATGGTAATAAAATACTAGACCTAATTTTTTCAGACTCGTCCGTCACTGTAAGTAGATCCAACTTCCACCTTGTTAAAGAAGACTGTCACCACCCTTCACTCATTATCACTGCGTCAGATTTCCTCATACCTCCCTTGAAAACACAATCGCGATCAAAGTATATTTATGGGCGTGCTGACTTTAATATCATTAATGAAATGTTAAATCAACAGGATTGGTCGTTTATATTAGATAATAACACAAATATTGAGACTATAATAGATAGTTTTTATGCAATTATAAATAACTGCATACAAACATATGTTCCTCAGGTTTACCACTCTGGTGTGCACACTTATCCCATCTGGTATAGCAGGCCGTTAATAAAGTTAATTAAAGAAAAGTTTAAAGTTCACAAACACTGGAAAAAATACAAAAACCCAAATGACTATGCTCAATTTTCAACCCTAAGATGTAGACAAAAAGAAATGCAGTCCGAATGTTATAATTCTTTCATAAAATTTTCACAACAAAAAATTAAAAATAACCCCAAATACTTCTGGTCCTATGTAAAATCTAAGAGAAAAAATATTTGTAATTATCCTCAACAGATGACATACAATAATTTAGTTATCAGTAACAATCTTGACATTTGTTCCGCTTTTAATAAGTTTTTTAAGAGAAATTTTAATAAACCCTCTGATCTATATTTACAAGATACGCATAATAATCAATTGCAAATTGCTACTATACATGACATTAAAATTACCAAAGAGTACATTTTAAAGCTAATTAAAAATCTCGACATATCAAAAGGTGCGGGTAGCGACAATATTCCAACAATATTTTTCACCAAGTGTGCAGATTCTCTATCTCTTCCTATCTCACTTATTTTCAATCGATGTTTTCAGGAAGGCTACTTTCCTCACATTTGGAAAACAGCCCATATTGTACCAATTCATAAAAAAGGTCTTAAATCAACAATTGAGAACTACCGCCCCATTTCGATCCTGAACGTACTTAGTAAACTATGTGAAAGAGTAGTCCATGCTCATATATATCCAATAATTGCCACTTCGATTCCCTCTGAACAACATGGATTTATAAAGGGCCGGTCAACTGCAACTAACCTAGGAGTTTTTGTAGACTATGTATCTAATAGTATAGACGGTGGGTCACAAGTAGATGTAATATATACGGATTTTGAGAAGGCATTTGACCGTGTTGACCATAGTATCCTACTGCGTAAACTATTTGAACTGGGTATCCACGGTAATTTGTTGAGATGGTTCGAGTCATATCTGCGCAATCGTTCTCAAGCTGTAGTGGTAGGTAGTTCACGCTCCGACTTTTTAGAGGTGCCATCTGGCGTACCGCAGGGTTCCATCCTGGGACCATTGTTATATGCCACGTACTTATATGATGTGGGTAGATGCATTAAGTATGCAAAATTTTTAATGTATGCTGACGATACAAAAATCTTTATGAAAATTAATGGGATTACTGATTGTATTAACCTTCAAGCCGATCTAGATAGATTAAACTCTTATTATGTTGAAAATCGTATTGGTATTAATTTAAAGAAATGTTGTCTTGTATCATTCACTAGAAAAACTAATCCAATTAAATACAATTATAAAATAAATAATTTTACTTTATCTGAGTTGAATAGTGTACTTGACCTAGGGGTAAAAATGGATTCAAAACTAACATTTTCCGAACATATCGATACAATAGTGGCGAAAGCATACAAAAATTTAGGTTTTGTTTTACGAGTCAGTAAGCCCTTTTCAGACATTGGATGTTTACGAGTACTATACTTTGCATATGTCAGAAGTATTCTTGAGTATAGTAGCATAATATGGAACCCTCAATATGTGACGTATATTCAAAAGCTGGAGAATATTCAGTTAAAATTTTTAAAGCACCTACACTTTCGATTTTCTCGCCGCTTTTCAGATGACAGCGAGTTTAGTCTCCACTACAATTGCATGCCTCTTCAAAGTAGACGAACCTTAATTGATATGTCCTTTCTACATGGTATATGTAATAACTACATAGACTGTTGTGAATTAGCGTTACAAATTTTAAGTTTTTGTGTTCCAAATACACGAACTAGACATACAAAACTTTTTGCTACTGCCCTTAAAAAAACTAACTATGCTCAAAATTCGATTGTCAATAGGCTTCACAGAATTTATAATAAAACATTTAATACAATTGATATCTTTCACTCTAGTAAAACTTCATTCAAACGTGAAGTTGCCAAGGTACTTTGTAAGAATATGTCAGATTATAACCTAATCTATAAATTTAAATAGTAAATAGCAGTAATAATATAAATGCAAGAAAGTTTTTATAGCAGGTACTAATTGGATACATAAATATACACTATAATTTACATACATCATGTTTATATTTATTAAATTTATCTATTTATTTTAAAATTTCGTTATTTAATTAAACCTTGTATTACGTTCACACACACACACACACACACACACACACACGCACGCACGCACACACACACACACACACACACACACACACACACACACACACACACATACACAAACTCACATTCACTCACTCTCACATACACACACAAACATACACACTCTTCCGCACTTAAACAAATTTCGAGCGCTTTGTTTACCTTTAAATATTTTTATATTTCATACTTCTATTTTTATGTAAGGTGGTGAATACTTTGTGACGTTATATGTTGATTTTTAGCTTAATAAGTATATTGTAAATCCGTAATTGGCTTCAAGACCTACTTTATAAATTTTGAGTGTAAATAGATTGTTACAAGCTGTGGATTTTGTGAATAAATAAAATAAAAAAAAAATAAAATAAAATAAAATGTAGATGCGTTGTGACCCCTGAGGACTAAGATAGAATTAATGCATTTAAATACTATTTTACGCTAGTATTTTGTGGTCCTTCCCCAGTCGAGCTGACACATTCTTGCTACAACCATAATGTAATTGATCATGGCTTTACAACGTAATAGTTCTAATGCAAATTCACCAAGTAGTGGCGGTGTATAAATAGCCACTACCCAATATCGTCTCTGGGTGTCGTAAGAGGCAACAGAAGGAAAAAAAAGGTGATGGATAGCAAGGTCTTTCTAATAAAAAAAATGTGGTTGCCAACCCTGCGTAGCACGACAACTATGGCAAATATCGTCCCTATAAGGCATGGCGAATGACTACACACAAGGGCAACAATTGGGCGAGGGCGACAAACGAGTACACAGTCCACCTAATTGTTGGTAAATGTGGCCCGTCATCGTGCATCATAATCATTACAGCCCATCACAAGTCCTACAAGTCCACAAACATTGGCTTTGCTTAAAATTACCTCAGAGAACGGTCCCGAGCCACCAGATTCCGTCAACTTCCTGCATCTTTTATCAGGCCTTTCGTAATGGAGCATAAGTGAGACATTGCCCTTACATATGACCATTGTTTTTTTTTTCATGTTTATTTTAAGACCTAGCCGTTGGGGGATACTTTTGAAGTCGTTTAGCACTGTGCTTATGCTGAGGTCTTAGAGCGATTCCGCCATAATAATTTTCTTGTAAAATCAAAGGTAAGTGATGTACTTGACAATCTATGAGCCACAGCCTCCACTTACATCAGGTGGAACGTGTGCTCGTTTGTCATACTTATTCTTCAAAAAATGTGTGGGTGGGATTTAACTATGGTTGCTCGTAAACTTATATTTACGACAAGCGTTCAGTCCTCGATCAATAAATCCATATATTCTTTTTTGTGTACCGATAGATGATAAACATGAATATATAAACATAATTAAATATTTATAGACTTAAGTAGTCTTTTCAGTCTGGAACCGACTTCTTCCACAAAACCTGCTTAAGCAAAGGTGCTTAACCTAAGATGATGATAGTAAAAGGTAAGTATGACGGCAAATATTAGAGTTCCAAGTAAAACTTTGAGTAGATTTTTGAAGGAAAGTAATGTATTTGATAGCCATATTTCATATAATTTTTCAATATATAACAATAATATTCACCATTAACTGGATAACCTGTCATGTACAATCCCGATTTTGTCAGAGGAAATCAAGTTGTCCGGGTCTAAATAAGCATAATCTATTGAAATCACGACCTCTTAGGCTGCATATGTCTGTTATCATTGATGGACATTTTAAAATGCTTACAAAGGCTAGACATTTGGAGTTGAAATAATTATAGAATTATTTGAAGACACAAAAATGTTAGTATGTTTCCTAAATTGTTATTAGCCAACTACAACTGAGCCGAGAAATGTGAAATAATATATTTTAAAACATACTCTTTGACTAAAACTAATTTTATGGATTTTATCGCGTTTAATTTAATTTATTTTTAATTCGTTACGAGTTTCGGGGGTACCTTTCACGTGCTTTACAGTAGCCATGTTACAGGGGTAGGGGAGGGGCTGAGGTGTGTAATATCCCAACGTCATCATGAGCCGAACTTTTCAGCTTTTGAATATAATTTTTGGTCTGATCTACGCAGAAACAGCTGACAGTATCTTTAAGTACCGTAATGGTATACTTAGATTTGTATTTTTTTTATTCATTATAGAATCCTAAGCAGATTGTAGCACCCAGCCATCTTCTCTGTAGAAAGTTATATTAAATGTAATAAAGTATTCTTGTGAATATTAGAAATGAAATACTCTCTTGTTTGATATATATAACAAACGACATATGGGAATCCCCCATACGTCGTTGATTCATAATTTAAGAAGTAAAGGAGGCCGGTGCAAAGCAGGATCTAAAATTATAAAAGCTGTTACTACAATAAAAGATGATGCAAATAAAGTAATTGCTGCTGTGTCCACTTGGTTGTCACTTATTATATTGATTAGTTGCTGGTCTTGTCAAAGATTTTGTGGATTTCTCGTCACCACGAAACTTTGACCTATTTACAGAGATTAAACAGTTTACTCATCTTTCCAGCGCTTAAAAGCGTTAATATTATTTTAAATGATTTTCCACAGTGTAACTGCGTGACACATTAGAGCAATAAAAATGAAAAATAGCTCATGTTAGATCTTTTAATAACGACAATGAATTACGGCTGTGGCAAGCAGTTTTGGCAATATTTTTCAAGTATAAAGCGGTTTGTTCAATATACATCTACTGGAAATATTTTATGAGCATAATCAGCAACTGAAATATAACAAAATATATATATATATATATATATATATATATATATATATGTATATATATATATATATATATATATATATAGTAAAAAAAACATATTTTATATCAAAAATAATCAGCATAAAGTTTTATACAAAAAAAAATTAAAGTAAGATGCTTCGTTGTCTTCTCTAACAGGTTTTAGGCATAGTATAAAGAGTGGCCAAGTAGGTTAACTCCGGCACAATCCGCGATATAATTGCCTACTGTCTTAGGGTTGTCACTGTCACCAAATCATTAATTTAACGTCCGGCCCTATATATAGGCATCTATAATAAAAAAATTGAATAAAGCGACTAAAACATACTTACTTACTTACTTACTTATCGTCACGCACAATCCCTGACGGGGTAGCCAGAGAGAACAGATCGCCAAGTGTCACGATCCTTACATACCTCTTTCGCTTCTTTCAGATTCATCATCTTCTTCATACATGCACGTCTAGGTATCCGAGTACTCTTGACCCTCCCCTCTTCGAGCAATTTGCTCACATGGTCTTCGAAAGTTAGTCTCGGTCTACCTCGACACCTTTTAATATTAACTTTCGCGCTATATATTTTCTTCACCATTCGGTCTTCACTCATTCGCTCAACGTGCCCAAACCATCGAAGCACGCCCTTATCAATTTTTGTGATAAGGTCATCTTTCAAACCTGCCATATTGCGAATCTCTTCGTTTCGCTTTCGGTCAGCCATGGTGACATTTTACGAAGAGATCGCATCTCCACTGCATTCAACTTGCTTTTATGCTTCTTCTGACATACCCAGGTTTCGCTGCCATATAACAAAGTCGGTACCAACACTGCGTTATGTATTGCAAGGCGTGCACTCTTCACTACGCCTTGCCTTTTGACTAACGCAGTCAGGGCACCATTGACTTTGTTCCCGGCAGCGACACGCCTGTCCACATCTAAATCACATCTTCCATCCCGGCTAAAAGCACTCCCCAAGTATACAATTTCATTTACCTGTTCTAGACATTATTATATTATTATTTAGACTAAAACATTGTAAAAAAAAATCGTACAATAACATAAAATTACTAACGCCTGCCTCTTAGACTGTAATCAATTTTTTGTTCTGTTGTTATTATTCGAACTTTGCTCTATTTATCTGATTCACAATTTGTCAATTACTTATATTTAATTACGATTTTATAACCGTAAGTAGGTACTTAGTTACTATTCTTCCTCTGTCTGATAGACAACCAATACAACAAAAATAAGTAAGTAGGTATCTCATCGTCAAGTAAAAATTATATGCTATAATAAGTGACTCGCTTACGTGACGCGCGAACCTCGTGCGGTGTTAGCCTCGACTGGCGCATTGAGAAATACTTCGAGATTGTGTTTAAGTGTGCGTGCGGCGCCTTATAGATACTATGGCGCACACATACAAGCCGCGCGCAGTGCGTTTGTATGAAGATAACGTACTTCCCCTGTCTTTATACTATGTTTTAGGTCAGGAAAGAATACGCCGGACTGCCCCAATGCGTGTTGATGATCTTGAAATTCTCAAATGTTTTAAGTTTGTAAACGTGGTAGAGCCATGCTGCAGCTATACTCGTATTATGGTTGTAGCACGAATGGGTCAGCCCGACCGGGGAAGGACCACGCTCTCACAGAATACCAGCATAAAATAGCAGCTTAACGCTGCTGTGTTTCGTTTGGTGAGTGTAGAGAACTGGAGACCCTTTTTACTGGAAACGAGGCATTATATCTTAGTCCTCACGGGTGACAAGGCATCTGCATTTTGATTCTTAATCGAAGATAGATGTAGATGTCTATGGGCTACAGCAAACACTTACCATCAGGTGGACTGTGTGCTCGTTTGTCACCCTTATCCTATAAAAAAATATGCAGATTTAACCCAACAAAGAAAGAAAGAGAAAACATTACGTATGTTTCAAAACATAACATATCATAAACCCTCACGCTTGTTGCCCAGAGGGTTAGGAGAGTACGTAATTTGGCACGATCCCACAGGGGCGAGTTGTGAACTAGCTGGTACCCTAAGCGTCGCTGCCGCGGAAGAAATGATTGTGGAAATATCGTTTTAAATTTGGAACAGTAATATTGTTTATTTATAAATACTAATACATTCGTTGAAATTGAATGATATATAAATTAAAAATAAATTAGTTGCAATACGTGCGCCACCTACTGTAAGTTAATTGTACTACGCCTTTAACCTTGGCGCAAGTACAAGCAATAATTTGAAAAAGTTAACCGCCATCTGATGAACTGTATGGCAGAGCATAAAATACGAACAAACGAAAATAAATTTTTACATATTAGATTAGGCTGATAAAAGAGCACACGGTCCACATACTGGTAAGTGGATGCTGTGGCCCACAGACAACTACATCTGTCTTCAATTAATAATCAAAATTCAGATACGTTGTCGCCCCTAAAGACTAAGATGGAATGCCTCGTTTCCAGTAACAAGGGTGTCCGGTTCTCTACGCTCACCATACGAAACATAGCAGCATTGAGTTTTCGTGGAGAACGAACTTATTTTACGCTGCTATTCTGTGAGAGCTTGGTCCTACCCAGGTCGAGCCGACCCATTCTTGCTACATACATATCTTGGCCCCGTGTTAATAAATGTTACTCAACGATGAACTCAAGTGCGTTATCATCTCTTTACATTTTGATACGCCCTCATTACGATATAAGCATATCAAGATCGTTACTTACATTTTTTTTATAGAATAGGGGGCAAACGAGCATGCGGCTCACCTGATGGTAAGTGACTACCGCCGCCCATGAACAACCGCAACACCAGGGGAATTGCAGATGCGTTGCCGACCTTTTAGAAAGGTGTAAGCTCTTTTCTTGAAGGTTCCTAAGTCGTATCGGTCCGGAATTGGAATCGGTGGTAATTGATTCCACAAGGAAGTCGTGCGAGGGAGAAAACTTGTTCTAAATCGCACAGTGGTGGACCGCCAATCATCCAGATGGTATGGATGGTAACGCGAGTTTTGTCGCGATGTGCGATAGTGAAATTGAGCGGCTGGAATTAGTCCGAACAATTCCTCAGAGCACTCCCGTGATAAATGCGATAAAATACGTAAAGAGATGCAATATCTCTACGCAGTGCCAGTGTATCGAGCCGATCAGAAAGAACTCGGTCGTCGACGATTCGAACCGCTCTGCGCTGGATGCGGTCAAGTGGAAGGAGCTGCCACTGGGGTGACCCGGCCCAGAGATGAGAACAGTATTCCATGTGGGGCCGAACTTGAGCTTTGCAAAGTTGCAAGCGATGTGCCGGCATGAAATACTGTCTCGCTCTGCTGAGCTCGCCAAGCTTTTTAGAGGCCAATTTGGCCTTCCCTTCCAAGTGACCACGAAACTGCACACTATTCGATATGTCGACGCCAAGGATTCCGATACTAGCTGAGGCAGTAAGGGGAGTGCCTTGAAACTGAGGAGATACGACAAAGGGGTTCTTTTTAGCGGTAAACGCGCAAACTTGTGTCTTCTGGGGATTGAACTGGACTAGACTTAGTCGGCCCCAATCCGAGACTTTGTTAAGCAAAGACTCGACTTCAGATACAAGTTTGTCCCGGTACTCGGCGACGTTTTCCCGAGAAATATATATAAAAACTGTATCTCAAAACGCTGTACTTAGGAATACTGTTCTGTGAATGCACTCAAGTACACACACTTGAGAGCCCAGTTTCGTTTATTATCTGTGTGGTACTCAGCTGATATCATAAACCTAAACCGCATCTTGAGATATATTTATTAATAAGATCATAATGTCAAGATTGTACTCAAGGGCGTGTACTTGAGCTGAGTAACGTTTATTAATACGGACTTAAAGTAGCTGCAGCGTGGCTCCCCAACGTATAAGTCCGCTTGCTTATTGTGAATGTACGTTAGATTTGATACCAAAACCATGCTCTCATTCTTGACGTGTACTCATCTACATTTTTGTCCTTAATTTCTATATCATCCGTTTAAAGTTCACGGCTGGACGCACACATAACTTTTTATTGAAGCAAGGGTAACTAAAGGGAAGCCCACTTGATGATAAATGCATGTTGTACATTATCTACATCTATCGTCGATTAAGAATCAAAATGCAGATGCGTTGTCACCCCTGAAGATTAGGATAGAATGACTCATAACCAGTAAAAAGGGTCTCCGATTCACTGCAGTCAACATTCTAACATAGCAGCATTATGCTGCTATTTCAAGCTGATATTCTGTGCATTGTGGTCCTTCTATGATTGAACCCACCTATTCGTTCTACAGCACTATACTGCTGGAAGGTAACTAAGTGTCTTTGTAAAGGTTATGCGCGATTCACGATATCGATTTATGCGAGTTCTGACCATGAGGATCCGGGTTCAAATTCCGGGTCAGGCCAAAATCAGTTATTAGGTTTTTCTGTCGAGAAATTCTTAGTAGCAACCCCGGCCGCAGCAACCGAAACTCCACCGGAGTTTCTTAGCACCCCCTGACCTGCCGTAATCATGGTCGCAACCGTAGCCAGGAACAGCGGGGTCGCGGGGGACTGGGAGCCGTTTATTGGTGTCATTGCTAATGGGGAGTGTATTTCCATAGTTGCCACGCTTGGCGAGCGGGTTGGCAAGTGCTGTTTTTTATTGTTGTTTTGTTGTTATCAGAAAGATGCTGCTGCCCATCTTCTGTCTCAGTTTCCCTCTGTCGCCTCTTACGACCTCCACGGGATGAATGGTAGTGGGTATTCTTACCCGCCACTACACGGAAATATATGCTGCCATATATTATGTAGGAAATTACCACCTAGCAATGTCGGACTCACTGGAGTGACCGGTAACCTTAATTTGTTTGCAATCAATAATGTCAGCCTCATGCACAGGTGCAGAGAAGCAAGACTCTATATGTTCCATAGGATACATTCCGGAGAGTTTTCTCACAAATTACATGATTAGATTCCTCCCTCCTTACCACCATCAAATAAACAGTCGGTTAGCGGAATTTGTTGCTGATGTTCCGAATATTCGAACCAGATGGTTTGCTTCGCCTTTCATAATGCGAAAAGTGTGTGCGACAATATACCAGCATCTGCCTTTTTATCCGATTACTGGTCTACCTAACTCATAGATGGGCGGAGGTAGTAGAGTCCAAGGGGAAGGCATTGGCCATTAGTTTGAACATTGCGAAGGCCTTCGATCGGGTTTGGCACAAAGCGCTTCATTCGAAGCTCCCTCCTCAAAAATCGGAACATCAAGGTCGTTGTAGACGGTGCATGCTCCGACTACAAGCCTATTAACGCTGGTGTTTCACAAGGCTACGTGCCAGCACCAACGTTTTTTTTCTGCATATCAATGATATGTTGCAAACCGGTAGCATTCATTGCTATGCGAATGACAGCACTGGTGATGCTCTATACACCGGCCGTGCCAATATTTCTCGGAAAAACTTCGCCGAGTACCGAAACAAACTTGTGTCAAAAGTCGAATCTTTGCTGAACAAAATCTCGGATTGGGGTCGACTAAATCTAGTCCAGTTTAATCCTCAGAAGACGCAATTGCAGTGTTTACCGCTATAAAGAACCCCTTTGTCTTATCTCCTCAGTTTGCAGGCACTCCCTTAGTTGCTTCAGCCAGTATCGTAATACTCGTCGTCGACAGTGACGTGCAGTTTCATGGTCACTTGGAAAAGAAGGCCAAATTGACCTCTAAAATGCTTGGCGTGCTCAGCAGAGCGGAACAGTATTTCATGCAGACACAACGCCTACCACGTTCAGCCTCACATGAAATACTGTTCTCATCTCTGAGCTGGCTCCCCAGTGCCAGCTTCTTCCACTTGACCGCATCCAGCGCAGAGCGGCTCGAATTGACGACGACCAAGTCCTTTTGTATCGGCTCGTTCATTGGCGCTGCAAAGAGATGTTGCATCCCTTTGCATTTTCTTTCACATTTACCATGGGGAGTGCTCTGATGAATTATTCGGATTAATTCCAGCCGCCAAATTTCACAAACGCACATCGCGGCAGAACTCCCAATATCATCCACACCAACTGGATGATTGGCGGTCCACCGCTGTGCGATTTAGAAGATGTTTTCTTCCTCGCACAACTTCCTTGTGGAATCGATTACCACCAGCGATTTTTCCGAACCGATACAACGTAGAGACCTTCAAGAAAAGAGCCTACTCCTTTTTCAAAGGCCCGTAACGCATCTGCAATTCCCCTTGTATTGCAGTTATTCATGGGCGGTGGTAGTCCCTTACCATCAGGTGAACCGCATTCTCGTTTGCCCCCCTCTCTTATAAAAAAATCTTAAGACCTGTCCATTAGGATGCACTTTGAGGTCATTGAGAATAGTAATTAGGTCCTCCAGCAGTTCTGCCATAAGGACTATATCGTCTGTAAATTGAAGATGTACTCGCCATTGATATTAGTACCGTATCCTTGCCAGTCCAAAAGCTTGAAAATGTCTTCCAATGCAGCGGTGAAGAGTTTCGGGGACATAACGTCATCCTGTCTTACACTTCTCTGAAGTTGGATAGGTTTCGTACTCTGGTTCTGTACTCGGATAGCCATCGTTGCTGTATGCAAACACTTCAGCATTTCGATATACCAAAAGTCCAATTCACCACTTAAGGGACTGTAGCACCGCCCAAATTTGACGCAATCAAAGACTTTCCCATAGTCCACATATGCCAGAAAGTGTGGCAAATTGTTCTCCTCGCACTCCTGTATAATTTTCTGAAGGGTATGTATGTGGTCTATGGTGCTAAAACCCTTTCGGAAACCGGCTTGTTCGGGAGGCTGGAAGTTGTCGCGTCTGCATGCGAGATGATTCGTTAGGACTCTCGTAAAAAGCACGCAGACGCAGCTCAGAAGAGATATCGATCTGTAGTTCTTCAAGGGAGCGTTGTATCGGTTTTTTATCCGCTTTCAGAAGCTCTGCTGTAATTGCATCCTCGCCTGGGGCTTTGCCATTTTAAGGTACTGGAGTGCCATTCTAATTTCGCTCAGACTGCCGTCCGGGATATCTTTGGAATAGTGTCGGATAAGACGCTCTCTTGGATCGTTACTCACACTTGCGTGTGGCTCCAACGGTGACGTATACAGTTGCCCATAGAACATCTCAATCTTACTCAAAATCTCAGGTGTCCCGGAAACGATGCTACCACACTCGGTCTTCAGCTTTGACAGTTGGCTCTTTCTAGCAGAAAAATCTCTGGCAAAGACTTTGGAGTCTTGGTTCCGCTCGATCGCTTCTTCAATACAAGCTTTATTGAAGTTGCGTAAGTCCCGCTGCATGTATTTGGAGATCTGTCCTTTCAGTTGCCTGTATGCTATCAAATCTGTTGGAGACTGTAGCGTTATTTCCTGTCTAACAGCTATGAGATTAAGAGTGTGATCGGAGAGTTTCTGTGTTCTTCTGCGGTGGGTCTTGTAGAACTTAACTCCGACCGCATGGGCAGTGGCCACGGGCTTATCATTCAAGCTTTTATATCATATAAATTGTGTAATGACGTTATCAGTTGATAGTAAATGTTTTAAAGGAAAATTTTCTTTTTTCTTTTTAGCGCATTTATATAAAAGCTTGTTTTAAAAAAAGTTCTTTTTAATTTAAATTTATTTCTATTGACTACACTTTATCTGTTAACATTATTAACAAGTTAAAATTATTAACCTATAAATATAATTAAGCTTTTAATAAAAAGTAAAAACCGACTTCAAAAAAATCTATTTCCATTAAATTATGTGGAAATTAATTCATTCTATTTAGTTTTCGTATAGAACGTTTTAACTTATTATTAGAATCTTAACTATTTAACCCTATCGTGTAGTCTAATCAATATTGCAAGCTCAAAGTAATATAACTAGAAGGTCATCTTAATTAAATTTCAAACATCAACGCTTAGTGCCATGATTCCAGATGGAATTATTCAAAAAAAATTGGATAATATTGGTTCATAGTTGGTAAAGATATCGTCTCAAACCTCCTCCATTTTTGAAGTTGGCTTAATATATACTGTTTATTGGTAAGTAAAAACTTCATTAGTATCTGAAACGAAAAAACGATACTAAAAGAGAAAAACGCATACATCTTTAGAGAATGAGATAGAATACAGTATAGTATAGTAAGCGACAGTAGCCTAATGTCAGAGTGCGGATCACGAACACATAAGATTGTGGGTTCGAATCTGCCATTCGATTATTTTTACGTTTATATCACTGATGTGTGATATTACATCGAATGTTTCATTTTCTCTCAGTGTTGTTTGACATCGGCTAAAATGAATGAAGACCTTTCTTATTTCATGTCAAATGTAAATACCTCGAGAGAAGGCCATTATGTAAAGCCTCAGACTGTCTCCACTTCATTCGTCGCAAATATGTACGAATGAATAGCAACTAAAAGCGTCCTTGGAGATTTTACATAAGCAGAATATCTTGGTATGTTATCATTTGAAATATTTATTCAAAGACATATTTCAATGTTAAGTAAGGAGTTAAGGTTGTAGGTTTTAAAGACAAAAGTAGTGTTTACTGTAGTCTCAGACTAACAAAACAAGTAAGACGGATCGCTGCGTGCATTTCAATGAAGCCGAAACCATGCTCAACTTTTAAACATGCACTTACACACACATATTCCGTTTCTTCTTTCTTTCTTTAACGGCATATAAAATTTCACTGCTGAACAAACACATATGCTATTACTTATTGAAAGCACGGTGTTAGTTGCAAATGATTTGAGATGCATGTATACGTGAGTGTTCTTTTAATGAGTTGAGCATAGTTTGGGTTTGTTTTTTGCACCAATTGAAATGTGCGCAGTGCTTCGTTTTTCTTTCTGGGTTGGTCTGAGCATATTATAACTTAGCTTGTATAACTGTCCGTTTTGGTAACTGGCTATTTCTGTGTTACAATTAAGAATAAAACAAGTGTTTTGTCATTTGAGAATATTGTGTTTTGGCAGGAACTTGAATATCAAAATAGCAGTGCTTGCACTTGGAAAGGAATAGGTAAGGGGAAGGTACAAAACCCGATACACGCCTTGTCAGAAAAGTAATTCTTCCACCCAGTAAACCTACATTTCTCACATTCTACATAGGTCACGGACCCTCTACAGAAGCGGGTGTGGGTAAATATCGATCCATGAGTTCTTAGCGTAAGAGCACAAATAGTCGGGAGCTGGAGGCCTCCTGATGCCATAGGTAATTTGGCATACCATCAGTTGAATGTACAGATTGAGCTTAACGTGTAGTCTTGTATATTTGGGTTTGAACTTAAATTTAATAATTTTGGGATTTTAATCAGATGATAGGTTTCAGCAATTTGTATTGAATCTAGGATGCAGTAGTAGTGTTTTGATTTCAGCATTCTTTTAATTTCGATAGACCCTTAAATCGTTCGTGGCATTTAGTTTTATTTAATGTGTAACATTAAAATTAAGCCAACCGGCCTCTAAGACACAAAGAGTCTATCCGTTTGTGCGCTCCAAGTGTGCTCTAAGTCATCAAGGCATTGAAATTTTTATTATAATGTCTCCCAAGTGGCAGAATCGCTTCAATTCCCGTCGCATAATGACCCACAACAGGTTTTCTTCAGCCTCAACTTCGTAGTTTCTTGAGTACCAAATGTTGTAGCAAAGCATTTGCAAGCGTATCACGTACAAAATAAAAAGGTCGCCTCTGAATTGCGATCACTACGACACTATAAAACCAGGTTGATCAATTCCAAATGTATTTCACTCAATGTGGAAAATAAAGTATTCAGGTCGACTCTCAGAAATGGTTAGGGTGGTTTCTATAATTCAAAATTTATTTATTTATATATTACTTCGTATACTTATTTTCCAAACAAAGTTTATATAAAAGGGGCTATAATAATATTAAGAAATTTATGGATGATAATAACCCCTAGGAATGAAGTGATCGCTACCAATCTATTTCTAATTTGTTTTCTCTGGTTAATTGTGTAACATACATGATTGTAAGCTGTTATTTAAAAAATAAGTCCCGCTGGGTTTTTGCTGATTCTTCCCAGAACAGAGGTTTTCGAACCAGTGGTAATTAAATAAAACAGTGTGTTTTTCCATAAGTATTATTTATAATCTATATTGAATAAAAAGTTTGTGTTTCTGTATGAAATCTGTAATATTACATTTATACCATAAAAATTCTTCTGTAGCATTGTTTCTTTGCATTTGTTTAGAAAATCCATGGGCAGTTGTACTTACCATCAGATGGAATGTGTGGTAGTTTGTCGCTTCCACCACCACCTCCACCACTGCCTATTAAAAGTCCATTGATGTACATAGGCCTCCCCCATATATCGCCATAGTTGCCACGCTTAGCAGACGGCACTACACGGTACACAATCACTTCAATTTTATAGTTATATCTCTGTTGAGCTAAGTTAGCACGTTACTGCAATGCGAGAACCCTCCTTTTCCCCGCTCTCAACGCCCCGATCATAACGTGGCGTTAGTACGGTTTGCATCTTTGTTACATATACGTCTTAATTTTCGTCTCCTATTTGTTTAGTTCTTGGAATTTGTTTGTTGTTACGTCATCCGCACCAAGTGCAAACTTAGCTCAAATAAGTTGTATATCTTTGTTGCGAAAACTTCAGTACCAAGTTGTTCTTGAGTGTTCGGAATCAGATCACGTTCGAAATAAAAAGGTTTTCTTGAACTACGGTTCCCACGTTGTTTAGGCAGAAAAGTTTGAATTTATAGCAATATTGTTTCCTATAGGAACTTGAAAAACTACAATATCCCAATAATTTACAAAATATTTACGTCTACATGTTCAATATTTTATACATCAACTAGCAGACCTGCGTTGAAATTCAAGTAGAAGCAAAGTTATTGAATTTTGCCCCCGGGACCTCATGATCAAACATAACATATTATAATATTATAAAATAAAATGATGTGTCTTACCTAGTATGAAGAGCACCTCCCTCAATTGCGTGCACTATCCCCGTCACCACTAATCCCAGCACCGCTACTCCTAACACCACTACACTAGGCAAGACACACCACTGACGATAATACGACACGTGTTTCGCCTCTACACGAGGCATCCTCAGGTGATATAGACTCTACGGTGGCTAACCGCTAAGTGAGCGGCGAGCCAAAACAAGTGCCTTTTATACAGACAGATGACGCAACCGCTCTCTACTTACGGAGCGAGCGACTGCGTCATGCGATAAAACTTGCGAACAATCACCGCTGGACTTACGCAGCCGTTTGTAAAATTAAAAACAAACCGCCGCGCAATGCCAACCCTCCACCCACGCAACCAATCGCCGATAACCGTGAGGGTGACAAACGACCATATTGCGAGGCTCTCTGTTATTAGAGAGCAGGCTTAGAGATATTTAAGAGAGGTGAGTTAGTAACATTTGTTTGTTCATTCAGCAATGCAACGGTCGAGTCTTTGCTGGACAAAGTCTCGAACTGGGGGCGACTAAATCTAGTCCAGTTTAATCCTCAGAAGACACAAGTTTGCGCGTTTACCGCTAAAAAGAACCCCTTTGTCGTATCTCCTCAGTTTCAAGGCACTCCCCTGGTTGCCTCAGCCAGTATCGGAATCCTCGGCGTCGACATATCGAGTGACGTGCAGTTTCGTGGTCACTTGGAAGAGAAGGCCAAATTGGCCTCTAAAAAGCTTGGCCTGCTCAGCAGAGCGGGACAGTATTTCATGCCGGCACACCGCCTGCAACTTTACAAGGCGCAGGTTCGGCCTCACATGGAATACTGTTCCCATCTCTGGGCAGGGGCTCCCCAGTGCCAGCTCCTTCCACTTGACCGCAGCCAGCGCAGAGCGGCTCGAATCGTCGACGACCGAGTCCTTTCCAATCGGCTCGATTCATTGGCACTGCGAAGAGATGTTGCATCTCTTTGCATTTTCTTTCGCATCTACCATGGGGAGGGCTCTGAGGAATTGTTCTGATTAATCTCAGCCGACAAATTTCACGAACGCACATCGCGGCAGAACTCCCGATACCATTCACACCATCTAGATGATTGCCGGTCCACCACTGTGCGATTTAGAAGACTTTTTCTTCCTCGCACGACTTCCTTGTGGAATCGATTACCATCAGCGATTTTTCCGGACCGATACGACTTAGGGACCTTCAAGAAAAGAGCGTACTCATTTTTAAAAGGCCGGCACCGCATCTGTAATTCCCTCCCTGGTGTTGCAGTTGTTCATGGGCGGCGGTAGTCACTTACCATCAGGTGAGCCGCATGCTCGTTTGCCCCCTCTCCTATAATAAAAAAAATACTATTATTACTTTTTATAATTAAAATTAATTGTATAAAAGGCACTTGTTTTGGCTCGCCGCTCACTTAGCGGTTAGCCACCGTAGAGTCTATATCTCCTGAGGATGCCTCGTGTAGAGGCGAAACACGTGTCGTATTGTCGTCAGTGGTGTGCCTTGCCTAGTGTAGTAGTGTTGGGAGTAGCGGTGCTGGGATAAGTGGTGACGGGGATAGTGCACGCAACTGAGGGAGGGCGAGAGGTGCTCTTCATACAAGGTAAGACACATCATTTTATTTTATAACGCGGATATTTGCGAAGTAAATTTGTTTAAAAGATTTTATAGTTCTTCGCTAAATAATTTGCCTTCTTGCTTAAATCTCTTAAGATGAAAATATATATTTATAAATGTTCTCTATGATCTCAGGTGTGGAATCCTAGCACCGCTACTCCCAACACCACTACACTAGGTAAGACACACCACTGACGATAATACGACACATGTTACGCCTCTACACGAGGCATCCTCAGGTGATATAGACTCTCAGGTGTGGACCACTTGGGATAGATATACTGACAATGATTTGAAAAAAGCTTTTTACTTGGTACATATAAATTATTAATCTCTTTCAATTTGTTGTAAAAAAAATGTACAGCCGAATTTGTGTCTCTAAAAGTTATTAACTTGCACCAATCTAATTAAGCTAACGAATTACAGCATCCCCTTACTATCAGGTGTACTATGTGTTCCTTTATTATCTTTACCGTTACCGTTACAGCCTATTAAAGTCCACTGCTGAACATAGGCCTCCCCCATAGATTGCCTCATATGAGGGATATTTGCTATAGGGATATGGGGTAGTGGATATTCTTACAGCGCCACTACACGCTGTATCATCAATACCATCCTTACTGCCACCCATACATCTATAAAAACAAATAACAATCCAGTATCTAGCTCGACCGATTCTATATTTGGATGTAAGATTTACGGCACGAATCTCACGAATCTATTGCTCTCAATCCAGACTCGAACCCTTTTTTGTCCTAGTTTTATTTCGCCACGTTTTGTCTGCCAGGGTCTGAAGGCTCGCCGTAAACTTTACAATACTCTAGCAATATTATTTTTAATGGGAAGGGTCACTGTCCGATAGCGGAAACTTAGGAGCATATAATGATGATGTGATGATGAAATAATTTTTCACTCTGTGATAGTTAAATCCCCACCAGCACCTATTTAATGTTTATTGCAATTTTAATCGCTTAATTTCCACGTACTCGGCGGCAGGTGGAGATTGTAAGGACACCTGCTTGTATAAGAAACAAAATAAATTAAGGACTGGCTTCATAACCCTTCCTGTTTTGAGAGAAGTCATGCGTAACTGTGTAACGCTTTAAATATAAACAAAAAAAATAGAGTACATAATATCAAATTATACGTTCGATTAGCTAAATAATTAGATTCAAACTATTACAGAATAATATTGACTGCTCCGTGGGGCAGTGGATTAACCTTTAGTTACGGTGCTAGCGGGTTCAAACTGCAGACGGAACAAACATTAGTATAACATTACCATACAATAACAGCGTATAAAAGTTCACTGCTGAACGTAGACATCCCCCATAGATTTTGCATTGTTGACACGCTTGGCGAGCAGGTTGTCAACGGCAGTTTTTATTATTTTAGATTTTTATCATGAAGATGCCGCTGGCCATCACTTGTTTCAATTTCTCTCTGTCGCCTCTTACGACACCCACGGGACGACAGAGGATACTGGATATTGTTACACCGCCATTGCACGGTCAACTTCAGTGCCCCCATACTAGGGTAAGGTATTTTTACCCGACTGCTCCAGAAACTTTTTCGGTTTGTAACGTTATTCGAGTATGAATGTCTATGTCTTTAGTAGGCTCTGTGGCCTAATTTTTTTTCAAGGCATTATTTTGTTCTGTATATTACTAGCATATAAACCTTTAGGGTTTTATCTACAATAAATATTGTCTTAAAGAAACAAAGATGTATTAATATTAAATCACAATGTTATAGTATGAAGTACTTACTACAATAAGTATGGTTGATTTAACAAATATGATTTAAGTTTACTTTTAAACAGTTTTGATTTACTGTATAGTTTTTTGTAATTCTAGTGGCAAGACAATAATAAAAGTAGGTACAAGGTGGGCTAACTTTCTTGCTCCATAGACATTTTTATTTTTCGGATGTACATTCATCATATTGAATTTATAAGCTATTTTTCGTAGATTTACAGGTCCTTTTCTAAGAACTAGGTATTCAAAATTATTTACTTCAGTCACAGTCAGTATATAAAATTTAACTTTATCGAAAACATTTATGACTTTGCAATATTTAAAAAGACTCCGTTCGTAATCTGTATACGTATTATTAATGTGCTTAGGTACTACTAAAAGTTTTGATGGATGAGTAACATAGGATATAAAACATTTTTCTTATCAGTAACCTTTTGGATTCAATTTAAAGAATAAAGAGCTATAAATTAATTCTGAAAGCAAGATAAGAAATCCTGAAGCCAAATAAAAAATAGGGATTATCATATGCTTGAAATGACGTATAATAAATTTGTTCTTTCAAATACTTGCGCTTCGCATGATTCTTGATCAGAATTTGAATTAGATCACGTACTTGTTAGCTGCAGTGAAATATATTTGTATCGGCAGCGACCTTTTATCATCTAACCTTTTGCTAGAATTACGATGATAAATAGAAAGTTTTACCTAGGCAGTGTTACAAGGTTCGTAAGCTAAGTGAATATGATATATTCGGTGTAATTGCTTAAAGTTAAAATTAGAGTTGCAGCCTATTTACGTCCCATTGCTGGACACAGGCCTCCTCTCATTTCTGAGAGGGTTTTAGGGCAAGAAAATGTCCGGCGCGCTGTCACAATGTGTGTTGGCGAACATCAAATGTCTTCGAAATATTTTTTTTTCTTATTTCTCAGACGTGCAGGTTTCCTCATGACGTTTTCCTTCACCGCCGAGCACGTGGTAAAACAGCACTTAAAATTGCAATTAACAATTTCATTGGTGCCGGTGGGGATCGAACCCGGTTTGCTTGAGAACTGTGGAGCTTACAGCGAGCGCTAATCATCTGAGCTACCACGGCTCAATTACGGTGTAATTGCTTACACATCATTTATTACAC
This sequence comes from Parnassius glacialis, assembly GCA_033319125.1. NCBI lineage: Eukaryota > Metazoa > Arthropoda > Insecta > Lepidoptera > Papilionidae > Parnassius > Parnassius glacialis. The sequence goes on from JAVANC010000008.1 coordinate 585,595, forward strand.
ATTATAAATTATTTATTTAAGAGTAATATATAAATACATTTAAATTAAAACAACGCCCATGAAAGAACAATTGAAAACTGCTTATGGTATAATTTACTTCATATTATTTTTACAGAAATTGCACTCTGTCAGTATTGTCATGATATTATTCATGACGAATTATCATACAAACAACTTTTACTTACTGCTCAGAACTGTAACCTACAGAATGAAATTCTTGAGGGGTTCAAATATTTATTTTTAAAATAAATATAATATATATACATATATATATATATATATATATATATATATATATATATATATATATATATATATATATATATATATATGATAAACGAGCATACAGCCCACCTGATGCAAAGTGGATGCTGTGGCTCATAGATATCTGCATAAATATTTAATAAAGAATTAAAACGCAATTGTCAAGTTGTCAACCTTTAGGACTACTGAGGAGATGGAGTGTACTGTGACTAGTATATAGGGTCTCCAGGTTCTCTTCACTTACCATACGGAACACAGCAGCATTAAGCTGCTATGGTTTATTATATTAGGGTTACTGAAACATACATGAACAGCAGCATCTTTCGGATAACAACCTAAAATTATTAAAAAAACTGCGGTTGCCAAACCGCTTGCCAAAACTTGCAACAAAGGCAAAATCCGCCCTATGAGGCAATCTCTGGGGTGTAATGTTGGGACAATGCAAGAAATTAAACTCACTCATGCAGTTTAATAACTCTCTATTAAATAGAACTATCAATAAAGAAATTAAAAACAGGAAAGTTTCCAGGACCAGATGGTGTGACAAATGAAATGATTATAGTTGGAAAAGAAAAAATTATAAAACCACTAACCAAGTTCTTTATTATCATTCTTTACAAAAATGAATTACCAGTCCAGTACCTTGGAGTTCCTCATAAATAGCTCTACTTTACAAAAAAGGGGACTCAAAACTAATAACAAATTATAGACCCATCAGCCTGATATACTGTCTATACAAAGTATTCACATCCAACCTATTACGACGTTTAAAAAAAACAATCGATGAAATCATCGAGCAGGCTGGCTTTATGAAAAAATATTCCACGACAGATCATATACATACACTCAAACTTCATCATCATCATTACAGCCCTTCACAAGTCCACTGCTGAACATAGGCCTCCCCCAAAGAATGCCACAAAGCACGGTCCTGAGCCACCTGCATCCATCGACTTCCTGCATATCTTACCAGGTCGTCACTCCATCTAGTGGGGGGACGCCCTACACTTCGCTTGCCGGTACGAGGCTGCCACTCGAGAACCTTTCTTCCCCATCGGTTGTCGGTTCTTCGAGCTATATGGCCGGCCCATTGCCACTTCAGCTTACTAATCCGTTGGGCTATGTCGGTCACTCTGGTTCTACTGCGGATTTCCTTATTTCTGAGTTTATCACGCAGAGAAACTCCGAGCATAGCCCTCTCCATAGCTCGCTGAGCGACCTTGAGCTTCCTCATACGGCCAGCAGTGAAGGACCACGTCTCAGTTCCATAAGTCATCACTGGCAACACGCACTGGTTGTACAATTTCGTTTTAAGGTTTTGAGGTATGTCTGACGAGAAGATGTGTCGTAGCTTCCCGAACGCTGCCCAGCCGAGTTGAATCCGTCGATTGACCTCTCGGTCGAAGTTGGACTTACCTAGTCGGACTATTTGTCCCAGGTAAACATACTCGTCAACAACTTCGAGCTTAGTGCTCCCAACAACTACCGGCATAGGTGTGACATGGACATTAAACATGATCTTTGTTTTGTCCATGTTCATCTTAAGACCTATCCGTTGGGAAACACTATTGAGGTCATTGAGCATATTGCTTAGGTCCTCCAGCGATTCTGCCATAAGGACTATATCGTCGGCAAATCGAAGGTGAGTGATGTACTCGCCATTGATGTTGATACCGTATCCTTTCCAGTCCAGAAGCTTGAAAACGTCTTCCAATGCAGCGGTGAAGAGTTTCGGGGATATGACGTCACCCTGTCTTACACCTCTCTGCAATTGGATAGGTTTCGTACTCTGGTTCTGTACTCGGATAGCCATCGTAGCCCTACTGTACAAGCACTTCAACACTTCGATATACCGACAGTCAACTTGGCACCGCTGAAGGGACTGCAGCACCGCCCAAATTTCGACGGAATCAAAGGCTTTCTTATAGTCCACATACGCCAGACATAGTGGCAAATTGTACTCCTCGGACTTCTGTACAATTTGCCGTAGGGTATGTATGTGGTCTATGGTGCTAAAGCCCTTTCGGAAACCGGCTTGTTCGGGAGGCTGGAAGTCATCAAGTCTGCGCGCGAGACGATTCGTAATGACTCTCGAAAACAGCACGTAGACGCGGCTCAGAAGGGAAATCGGTCTGTAGTTCTTCAAGAGAGCGTTGTCGCCTTTCTTGAAGAACAAGACCACCGCACTTCTGCTCCACGCCTCCGGTGTAATGCCACCATGGAGGACGGAATTAAAGAGCCTCTGAAGGACTTCTAGTACCGGTTTTCCACCCGCTTTCAGAAGCTCCGCTGTAATTCCATCCTCGCCTGGGGCCTTGCCGTTTTTAAGGTGCTGGAGAGCCATTCTAATCTCGCTCAGACTGACGACCGGGATATCATCGGAATAATGTCGGATAAGACTCGCTCTTGGATCGTTACTCACACTTGCGTGTGGCTCCAACGATGACGTGTACAGCTGCCCATAGAACCTCTCAATCTCACTCAAAATCTCAGGTGCCCCGGAAACGATGCTGCCACATTCGGTCTTCAGCTTTGACAGTTGGCTCTTTCTGGCAGACAGATCTCTGGCAAAGACTTTGGAGCCTTGGTTCCGCTCGATCGCTTCTTCAATACGAGCTGTATTGAAGTTGCGTAAGTCCCGCCGCATGCATTTGGAGATCTGTCTGTTCAGTTACCTGTATGCTGTCAAATCTGTTGAAGAATGTAGCTTCATCTCCCGTCTAACAGCCATGAGATTAAGAGTGTGATCGGAGAGTTTTTGTGTTCTTCTGCGGCGGGTGTTGCAGAACTTAGCTCCGACCGCATGGACAGTTTCCACGAGCTTGTCATTCAAATCGTCCACTTCATTGCAGTCTTCTAGGCACTGAAAACGGTTTTTTAACTCGAGCTGAAAGGTTTCGGGACTCTGGATTAGAGCACGAGGGGGACGGAGCGTTGACTTCATTAGACGAGACCTCTCCAACTTAACGTTTAGGTTCAGTGTGCCTCTAACCATTCGGTGATCGCTGCCGGTTTTCACCCTCGCGATCACTGAGACATCACTGAACAGTTGTCGTTTGGTCGTCGTAATGAAGTCAATCTCATTTTTTGTCGAACCGTCGGGGCTCGACCAGGTCCACTTCCTGTGGGGCCGCTTCTGGAAGAAAGAGTTCATCATAAAAGGTCCCTTTTTCTCCATGAAGTCGGCCAGCTGCTGGCCCCTTGGGTTCCGTTGCTCTATTCCCAATTTCCCTACCTTCAGCTCACCGTTCTCTCTTGTGCCTAGTTTTGCATTGAAGTCTCCCATTAACACCGTATATTGGGTTTTGGAGGAATGCATGGCTCTAGAGATATCCTCATACATTTCCTCCACCTCCTCATCGGGGTGTGCCGAGGTTGGTGCGTAAACCTGTATGACCTTCAGCGAATAACGTTTGGTGATTCTGAGTATAAGGTACGGAACCCTCGTCGACACACTCTCAATCTTTACAACGTTGTTAACGAGAGACTTGTGGACGATAAATCCGACACCTCCTTGGGACAGATGGTCGCCCTCCCGGTGATAGAACAAGTTGCCGGATTCGAGGATTACCGTGTCCTCCCCCTCTCTTCGGACTTCGGATAATCCTATAATATGCCAGCGTAACTTGTCTATCTCTTCTTCCAGCTCCACAATCTTCTCGTCAGTCCTCAGGGTCCGTGCGTTGTATGTTGCCAGGTCAAGTCGTTGTAGGTGGCAACCGAACCTCCACCGGAGATTCTTAGCACCCCCTGCCCCGCCGTTACCATGGTCGCCACCGTAGCCAGGAATAGCGGGGCCGCCGGGGACTGGGGGCCGTCTCTTCGTAACTTTCATTATGGGGGGTATATTGCCATAGTTGCCACGCTTGGCAAGCGGGTTGGCAACCGCAGTTTTTTATTGTATTTTGCCGTTACCAGGAAGATGCTGCTGCCCATCTCCTGCCTGTGTCCCTTTGTCGCCTTTTACGACACCCACGGGAAGATATGGGGTAGTGGATATTCTTAACCGCCACTACACGGCCCACTCAAACTTATTATAGAAAAATATATTTAATTTTACTTTGAACAGTGGTAGATCCACGCGGCACCTTTTGCTGTCGCACGGATGGGCCGGCTCGAACCGGGACGGTACTACGACCTCACAGAATACCAGCGTGAAGTAGAGGTTTACCTCTGCGTTTCGCTTGCCGGAGGTCCTTTTTACTGAAAATGAGGCATTCCATCTTAGTCCTTACGGGTGACAACGCATATGCATTTTGGTTCGCAAACGAGGATAGATGTAGATGTCTATGGGCCGCAGCAATCACTTACCATCAGGTGGACTGTGTGCTCGTTTGTCACCTTTATACTATAAAAAAAGCATGATTTACCTCTATTATCATTATATTGACAGTTAACTTGGCACCGTTTAAAGGACTGTAGCACCGTCCTAATTTAGATACAATCAAAAGCTTTCTCATAGTTCACACATGCAAGAGAAAGTGGCAGATTGTCTCTTCGGTCTTCTGTACAATTTGCCGAAGAGTGTGTATGAGATCTATGGTGCTAAAGCCTTTTCGGAATTTGGCTTATTCGAGAGGCCTAGAAGTCGTTGAGTCTGAGTAATGAGAATACTCTCGGAAACAGCACGTAGACGCGGCTCGTAAGTGAAATCATTCTGTAGTCCTTCAAGAGAGCGTTGTTAACTATCTTGATGAACAGGACCACCGCATTTCTGCTTCACGCCTACGGAGGCGTTGAACTTTAACCTTAGCCGCTTATAATATTAGTTATTTTTTGTTGTAAAAACACCGTTCCATATTCAAACGTCTGTTTTTGTGTTTTTAATGGCTTGATATCGTGACGGTTGGTGGTTCTGCTGTTATACTAAAGTTTATATTTCGATTAGTGACATTAAAGTTGACTAATAAACCGGGTGATTACTGTCATGTACGTCACCGCTTCAGATTGTTGGTAAAGTGAAATGAAATATCAGCATTCCATTTACTGGACGAAATATTTATAGTCATTATAAATAGATCAATATGAGTTATTTTTACTTGTACCGTGTATAATGAAGTTTTGTAGTGTTTTACTTTCATTGTCTTGATAATGTGCAAAGCCTCATAGTTAGGTAATTTTTTATATCTATACTAAATAAATGAATGATTTCGAACGTTTACCCGAATCTACAGATGTTTAAAATTGTTAAAGACAAATATTGGCACGGTCGATGAATAGAGCATCACCAGTGCGTCCGCATAGCAATGAATGTTACCGGTTTGCAACATATTATTGATATGCAGAAGAAACAGCGTTGGTGATAGCACGAAGCCTTGTGGAACACCAGCGTAATTTTTTTTTTATAGGATAAGGGTGACAAACGAGCACACAGTCCACCTGATGGTAAGTGGTTGCTGCGGCCCATAGACATCTACATCTATCCTCGTTTGCGAATCAAAATGCAGATGCGTTGTCACCCGTGAGGACTAAGATGGGATGCCTCATTTCCAGTAAAAAGGGCCTCCGGCCACCTGCACTCACCAAGCGGAACGCAGAGGTGAACTTCTTCTTCACGCTGGTATTCTGTGAGGTCGTGGTACCACCCCGGTTCGAGCCGGCCCATCCGTGCGACAGCAAAAGCTGCCGCCTGGCTCTACCACTGTTTAATTCTCTTTCTAATCAATAAAGAGATAGTTATTAAACTGCATGAGTGAGTTTAATTTCTTGCATTGTCCCAACATTACACCCCAGAGATTGCCTCATAGGGCGGATTTTGCCTTTGTTGCAAGTTTTGGCAAGCGGTTTGGCAACCGCAGTTTTTTTAATAATTTTAGGTTGTTATCCGAAAGATGCTGCTGTTCATGTATGTTTCAGTAACCCTAATATAATAAACCATAGCAGCTTAATGCTGCTGTGTTCCGTATGGTAAGTGAAGAGAACCTGGAGACCCTATATACTAGTCACAGTACACTCCATCTCCTCAGTAGTCCTAAAGGTTGACAACTTGACAATTGCGTTTTAATTCTTTATTAAATATTTATGCAGATATCTATGAGCCACAGCATCCACTTTGCATCAGGTGGGCTGTATGCTCGTTTATCATATATATGATACACTATCCTCGTTTGCGAATCAAAATGCAGATGCGTAGTCACCCGTGAGGACTAAGATGGGATGCCTCATTTTCAGTAAAAAGGACCTCCGGCAAGCGAAACGCAGAGGTAAACCTCTACTTCACGCTGGTATTCTGTGAGGTCGTAGTACCGTCCCGGTTCGAGCCGGCCCATCCGTGCGACAGCAAAAGGTGCCGCGTGGCTCTACCACTGTTCAAAGTAAAATTAAATATATTTTTCTATAATAAGTTTGAGTGTATGTATATGATCTGTCGTGGAATATTTTTTCATAAAGCCAGCCTGCTCGATGGTTTCATCGATTGTTTTTTTTAAACGTCGTAATAGGTTGGATGTGAATACTTTGCATAGACAGGATATCAGGCTGATGGGTCTATAATTTGTTATTAGTTTTGAGTCCCCTTTTTTGTAAAGTAGAGCTATTTATGAGGAACTCCAAGGTACTGGACTGGTAATTCATTTTTGTAAAGAATGATATTAAAGAACTTGGTTAGTGGTCTTACAATTTTTTCTTTTCCAACTATAATCATTTCATTTGTCACACCATCTGGTCCTGGAAACTTTCCTGTTTTTAATTTCTTTATTGATAGTTCTATTTCGCTTTCCATGAAAGGTGGTTTCGGATCATTATTTTTTAATACGTTCGTATGAATTTCCATCTATTTTGTTTGTATTTGTGTAGAGGTTTTTGTAGAATTTGGTTGCTATCTTAATTAAGTTCCCTCTGTGTGTTACAATAGTTCCTGAAGTATTTAGTAGTTGCGTCATAATTTGTTTAGTGTTGTTTATTTTTTATATGCTTTATTAATACCTCGTGTTTCTTTTAAGAATTAACTTATTATGTTCGTTCTACGATTCCTCATATTTTGCTTTATTTTCTTGTGTATTATTCTGTATAGCTTGTTGTAGTGTCGGATATCTTGTGAAAAAATAGAATGACGTAGGGTTAATCGCAATATCGGAAATAGTGGCTCTTCTACAAGTCAAAACACATGGAAAGACATTTAGCCTAATTCAAGCATATGCACCCACCGTCGCAGCTAAAAAGTATACATAGAAAACATGTATACTGATTTAAATAGTGCAATGAGGCAATGCACAAGAAATATAATATTCATGGGAGACATGAACGCAAAAATAGGATATCCAGAACAAAACGAACAATTAGTATGCTGCTGTCTACCTTCTGCCTCAGTTTCCCTCTGTTGCCTTTTACGACACCCACGATAAGATATGGGATAGTGAGTATTCTTACCTGCCACAACACGGGAATATTATTATTTATATTATAATTTAATATCATTGATTTACAAATACAAATAAAAGAATTACTAGCGTCTATTGAAATAAAGCGTTAACTAAAATAAAATAATATTGCTTTCATGGCAAGATAAGCAAAAGTGCGAAGGATATGAATATTATTCTATCTCGCTTCCTTATAGCAGCCAACGCCGTCTACACTACGTCAGAAGTGGTCGTGACAGAAAAAATCTTACACTTTTTCTCGACTAGCTCCCATCCGCCAAGTTCGTACCGTCCGATAAACAACTTCGTTCCAAAAGGTTTTCTTGAACTGTGACTCTCGCGCTGTTTAAACAGAACAGGTTGAACTTATAAAAATATTGTATCCTATGGGATCTTGAAGAACAACAATATCCTAAATAGTTTACAATATATTCATGACTACATGTTCAGTATTTCACACATCAACCAGCAAACCGGCCCGAAGCAAAGTTTTTCATTTTTTTATTTACAAATATAACGACTATTAGAGCAACGAGTTACTACGTCACTAGACGACGTATTTAGACAATCTATATCTCTCTTACAAAGCAATAAGGACCGTGGCCGAGCTCACTTGACTACTCTAGCGCCATCTATTATCTATCTACGGAAGCGGTTGTGATGTATATCGATATGAAAATTTGACGCGCTAAATACATCGTTCTTTATTTAATACATTTCCATAGATGTCGCTACATGGTACCGCTAAGTAAGATTGACGAAGTCATTGGGCTCTAGTTACATATATAACGAACACACACAACAGTGTATCTTTTTCATGACATTTCCAATTTTTTTTGACTGCCTTCTTGGTCTAGTGATTGTAAACGCGACTACTGTTCAAGAGTTCCCGGTTTTGTAACCCGGGTCGGGCTAAAAAAACAGCTATTGAGTTTTTTTCTCAGTAGCTGCCCGGAGTCAGGAAGTTGGCGGTGTCTCACCCCCGTGCTTCGAAAAGCACGTAAAGCCGCTGGTCCTGATCGTCGGTCATGTCGGTTTACCGTTCCGTCGGACTATGAGACTGAGGGAATAGATAATGCACCTGTGCTTGTGCATTCACATGAGCACTATAATCCTGTCATACGCCGATGGCAAGTCTCCGTTGAGGCTGGCTGCCGTGAACGAAATTCTGGTGGAGGTTTGGTGGATTATTATATTTTTTGACTTCGATATTGGACTCGTGCTGGTGTACTTTACTTACTACTTACCAGTGTTAAAGTAATAATAAATTATCCTTAGTAATATTTTGTTTAAGAAGTTTTTCACAATACGTTGTTGCGTCACACGTTTTTTAGAGATTTATCTTAGTGCACCCATCCGTTTTTTCTATTGACGACACTTAATGTGTTAACATTATTAACAAGTTAAAATTATTAACTTATAAGGGATTGTTAAACTTTTAATAAAAAGTAAAAACCGACTTCAAAAACACCTATTTCCATTAAATTATGTGGTAATTATTTCATTTTATCTAGTTTTCGTGGAGAACGTTTTAACTTTTTATTAGATTTTTAACTATTGAACTTATAAGATTTGACGACACTTAATGTGTTAACATTATTAACAATTTAAAATTATTAACTTATAAAGGATTGTTAAACTTTTAAGTAAAAACCGACTTCAAAAAAACCTATTTCCATTAAATTATGTTGGAATTATTTCATTCTTTTTAGTTTTCGTGGAGAATGTTTTAACTTATTATTAGAATTTTAACTATTTAACCCTTTCGTGTAGTCTAATCAATATTGCAAGCTCAAGGTAATATAACTAGAAGGTCATCTTAATTAAATTATAAACTTCATCGCTTAGTTCCATCCATAGAGATGAAATTATTTAAAAAAAATACTATATTATTGGTTCATAATTGGTAAAGATATCGTCTCAAACCTCCTCCTTTTTTGAAGTTGGCTTAATATATATTGTTTATAGAAGTAAAAACTTCATTAGTATCCGAAACGAATAAGCGATACTAAAAGAGACAAACGCATACATCTTTAGGATTTAGAGAATGAGATAGAATACAGTATAGTATAGTAAGCGACAGTAGCCTAATGTCAGAGTGCGGATCACGAACACATAAGATTGTGGATTCGAATCTGCCATTCGATTATTTTTACGTTTATATCACTGATGTGTGATATTACATCGAATGTTTCATTTTCTCTCAGTGTTGTTTGACATCGGCTAAAATGAATGAAGACCTTTCTTATTTCATGTCAAATGTAAATACCTCGAGAGTAGGCCATTATGTAAAGCCTCAGACAGTCTCCACTCCATTCGTCGCAAATATGTACGAATGAATAGCAACTAAAAGCGTCTTTGGAGATTTTACATAAGCAGAATATCTTGGTATGTTATCATTTGAAATATTTATGCAAAGACATATTCCCGAGTTCCCGGCGCCCCTTTAATGGGGCAGGGGTGCGAAGAATCTCCGGGAGGAAAACCGGCGACGAGGTTCGCCACCCATCACGTTCTGTCCCCCGGAGGGGCGAAAAGTGGATTGCGGAAGCCCGTCTGGCTACTTTGAATGTATGTGGAGGAATGAATGATAAGATGGATGAAGTATGCGATATGATGCATGATAGAGGAATAGACGTGTTATGTGTAAATGAGACGAAACGGAAGGGAAAGGATGTCACTACACATGGCATGTATACCGCGTACTGGTCTGGTGTAGACGAGACCGAGCGGGCATGCCAGGGAGTCGGTATCATCCTTTCAGAAAGAATGGGTCATTGTGTGAAAGAGTATGAATGTGTAAGCCCGAGACTGCTATGGATACGAATGAAAGTGGGATTAAAGAAGTTGTTTGTTTTAGGGGTCTACGCCCCAGACATGTCTAAGCCCACTTATATCCGAGAGCAGTTTTGGGAGTTGGTAAGGATGGTGCTAATGAAATGCAAGGTTAATGAAAATATTGTGATATTAGGCGATTTTAATGGAAGGGTTGGGGTGAGGAGGCTTCGTTATGAAAGGATATTGGGAACGTTTGGTGATGAAAGTATAAATGAGAAAGGTGAAAGCCTTCTCGCCGTATGCGTGGAAAAGAGTATTTTTGTGACGAACACTTTCTTTCGTCATAAGAAGATTCACACGTATACATGGGAAAGAGGTGATGATAGAAGTATGATAGATTTCATAATTGTTGACGAAAGAATGAGGAGCGCGGTGGTAGATACTAGGGTTTACCGGGGCTCTAACGTAGGGACGGATCATTACTTGGTCTTATGCCGAATTAATGGTCTTTTCAGATGTTGGAGACATCGGACATCTGTGTCTACCACTGCTACTGTATAGCGTATAAGAACAGAGAGGTTACAAGATGAAGGTGTGAAAGAGAAGTTCAAATGTAGATTCAGAGAAAATATAAGTGGTATGGCTGAATTGTGTATGAATGATTTAGACTTGGAGACTGTGTGGTATAATATCAAGAAAGGTTTAGTGGATGCAGCTACCGAAGTATGTGGTGTAAGTAAGAGAAAGAATGAAAGGAAAAATAACACGTTATGGTGGGACGATGAGGTACGTATGGAAGTTGAAGCAAAGAAGAAAGCCTGGCTAGATTTACTAGCAATCAAGGTTAGTAATTCTAGCAGTATGAATGGTGATATTGAAAGGAAAAAGGCAGTCTTTAGACACCTAAATAAGAGAGTAAAAGAAATAGTTGAAAGGAAAAGGCAAGAAAGAACGGATAAGAATGATAGAAGAAAATCGAATAACTTCCAGGCAAACATTAAAATGTTCTGGAAACTCGTAAGAACTACCAGGGGACATTCAAAACAGCCTAGAATGAATGCTATACGAGACCAAAATGGCTGTATTCTGAATGACGAAGTTTTGAGTTTAAGGAGATGGAAGGAATACTTTGAAAGCGTGTTTATGAGTGATGAGACGTTTAAATTAAATGAAATAGAAATTCCGAAAGAAGACGAAATAGATAGAGATGTAAGTATAGATGAAATAATGAAAGCAATGAAAAGTATGAAAGCAGGTAAGGCAGCCGGTTATGATAGAGTATCTCTCGAAATGCTAAGGGCTGGAGAAGGAGTGGTAGCAGACCTGCTGTACACCTTGTTTAATTTATGTTGGGAACTTAAGCGGGTACCGGGAGACTGGTGCAAAGCCGTGATAGTCCCAATATATAAAGGAAAAGGATCACAGCAGGACTGTGAAAACTATTGTGGTATCAGCCTTCTTAGCATTGTGGGGAAACTGTATGGTAAGATACTAATTGAAAGAGTTATAAAAGAAACTGATGGAAAAATTTGGGATGTGCAAGCGAGATTTAGAAAGGGAATGGGATGTACGGATCAGGTCTTTTCCATGCGCATGATCGCGGAGAAGTTTTTGGCCAAAAACCAAAAAGATTTTTGTGCGTTCATAGACTTGGAGAAGGCTTATGACAGAGTGGATAGGGATGTGTTATGGCAAACACTGAACTCATTTGGGTTGAGCGCTGGCTTGATACAGGCATTGAAGTCTCTATATAGGGACTCTAGTGCCTGTGTCAGGATCAACGGGGCCTACTCGGACTGGTTTCGCATCCATAAAGGTGTCAGACAGGGCTGTGTGGCTTCCCCGTGGCTGTTTAACCTATTTATGGACAGTTGTTTGGAAAATTTGAAAGTAGAAGAATGCGGGTTAAGAATGGGTGAGTTAACCGTCAAATGCCTTTTGTACGCCGATGATCAAGTCATACTTGCGTCGTCGGCAGCCGAGTTGCAAATGATGGTTACATTAATGAACAGGACATTAAAAGAAAAAGGAATGAAAGTGAACGCAAGTAAGACGAAAGATATGGTTTTTGAAAGAGAAGAAAGTAAAACGATATGTGAAATAAGAATAGAAGGGGAGTTGGTAGAGCAAGTAGATGAGTTTGTGTATTTGGGATGTGTGTTTAGCAGGGATGGTAGATATGATAAGGATATAGAACGACGAGTGAATGCAGGAAATAGAGTAAATGGGGCTCTACACTCTATTGTGAAAAGTCAGAATGTGTCCAAAAAGGCACGTATGGCAATTCACAATGCTGTGTTAGTGCCTACTTTAATGTATGGTAGTGAAAGTTGGGTGTGGCAGAAGAAGCACGAGAGTAGAATAAATGCTGTAGAAATGCGGTCATTAAGGAGTATGCTAGGGATGAATCTAAATGACAGAGTGAGAAATTGTTTAATAAGAGAAGAGTGTGGTTTGCAAGAAAATGATGTGACCAGGATTAAGAAAGGAATGCTTCGGTGGTTTGGTCATGTTGAAAGAATGAATGAGGAAAGAGTGACAAAGAAAATTTATGTTGCAGATGTGAACGGCAGAGTCGGGAAGGGTCGCCCTAGGCGAAAGTTTATCGACAAATTGGCGATATATTGAAAATGGGCCAAATCAAGAGTACCTTTAACCGACGAGCGTGTATGCGTAGGTATATGGATGTGGAGGAAGCGAGAGAGGTGTGTCAGGATCGTGCCAAATGGAATTCCATAGTCTCTGCCTACCCCTCTGGGTGACAGGCGTGAGTGTTTATGTTATATATGTTTTATATTTCAATGTTAAGTAAGGAGTTAAGGTTGTAGGTTTTAAAGACGAAAGTAGTGTTTACTATAGTCTCAGACTAACAAAGAAAGTAAGACGGATCGCTGCGTGCATTTCAATGAAGCCGAAACCATGCTCAACTTTTAAACATGCACTTACACACACATATTCCTTTTCTTCTTTCTTTCTTTAACAGCTTACTTATTGAAACCACGGTGTTAGTTGCAAATGATTTGAGATGCATGTGTACGTGTGTACGTGTTCTTGTAATGAGATGTGCATAGTTTGGGTTTGTTTTTTGCACCAATTGAAATGTGCGCAGTGCTCCGTTTTTCTTTCTGGGTTGGTCTGAGCATATTATAACTTAGCTTGTATAACTGTCCGTTTTGGTAACTGGCTATTTCTGTGTTACAATTAAGAATAAAACAAGATTTTTGTCATTTGAGAATATTGTGTTTTGGCAGGAACTTGAATATCAAAATAGCAGTGCAAGCACTGATATTTTTCGAAAGGAATAGGTAAGAAAAAGGTACTTACCCCAATACACGCCTTGTTAGAAAAGTAATTCTTCCACCCTGTAAACCTACATTTCTTACATTCTACATATGTCACGGACCCTCAGAAGCGGGTGTGGGTAAATATCGATCCATGAGTTTTTAGCGTAAGAGCACAAATAGTTGCGAGCTGGAGGCCTCCTGGTGCCATAGGTAATTTGGCATACACTCTGTTGAATGTACAGATTGAGCTTAACGTGTAGTCTCGTATGTTTGGGTTTGGAATTAAATTTTATAATTTTAGGATTTTAATCAGGTGATAAGGTTCAGCAATTTGTATTAAATCTAGGATGCAGTAGCAGTGTTTTGATTTCAGCATTCTTTTATTTTCGATAGACCCTTAAATCATTCGTGGCATTTAGTTTTATTCAATGTGTAACATTAAAATTAAGCCAACCGGCCTCCAAGACACAAAGATTCCATCCGTTTGTGCGCTCCAAGTGTGCTCTAAGTCATCAAGGCATTGAAATTTTTATTATAAGGTCTCCCAAGTGGCAGAATCGCTTCAATTCCCGTCGCATAATGACCCACAACAGGTTTTCTTCAGCCTCAACTGCGTAGTTTCTTGAGTACCAAATGTTGTAGCAAAGCATTTGAAAGCGTATCACGTACAAAATAAAAAGGTCGCCTCTGAATTGCGATCACTACGACACTATGAAAGCAGGTTGATCAATTCCAAATGTATTTCACTCAATGTGGAAAATAAAGTATTCAGGTCGACTCTCAGAAATGGCTGGGGTGGTTTCTATAATCCAAAATTTATTATTTATATATTACTTCGTATGTTAATTTATTAAACAAAGTTTGCATTAAAAGGGCTATTATAATATTAAGAAATTTATGGTTGATAATAACCCGTAGGAATGAGGTGATCGCTACTAAGCTATTTCTAATTTGTCTTGTCTGGTTGATTGTGTGACATACATGATATTAAGCTGTTATTTAAAACATCAATCTCGCTGGGTTTTTGGCTGATTCTTCCCAGAACAGAGGTTTTCGAACCAGTGGTAATCAAATAAAAGAGTGTCTTTCAATAAGTATTTTTTATAATCCATATTAAATAAAAAGATTCTGTTTCTGTATTAAATCTGTAATATTAGATTTATACAATCAAAATTCTTCTGTAGCATTGTTTCTTTGCATTTGTTTAGAAAATCGATGGGCAGTTGTAGCTACTTACCATCAGATGGAATGTGCGGTAGTTTGTCACTTCCACCACCACCTCCACCACTGCCTATTAAAAGTCCACTGACGTACATAGGCCTCCCGCATATATTGCCATAGTTGCCACGCTTGGCAGACGGCACTACACGGTACACAATCACTTCAATTTTATAGTTATATCTATGTTGAGCTAAGTTAGCACGTTACTGCAATGCGAGAACCCTCCTTTTCCCCGCTCTCAACGCCCCGATCATACCGTCGCGTTAGTACGGTTTGCATCTCTGTTACCGATACGTCTTAATTTTCGTCTCCTATTGGTTTAGTTCTTGGATTATTTTTATTGTTACGTCAACCGTACCAACTGCAAACTTAACTCAACTGAGTTTTATATCTTTGTTGCGTACACTTCAGTACGAAGTTGTTCTTGAGTATTTGGGATCAGATCACGTTCGAAATAAAAAGGTTTTCTTGAACTGCGGTTCCCACATTGTTTAGGCAGAAAATTTTGAATTTATAGCAATATTGTTTCCTATAGGAACTTGAAAAACTACAAAATCCCAATAAATTACAAAATATTTACGTCTACATGTTCAAAATTTTATACATCAACTAGCAGACCTGCGCTGAAATTAAAGTAAAAGCAAAGTTATTGAACTTTTCCCCCGGGACCTCATGATCAAACATAACATCACTAAAAATACCAGCGCAAAATATCAACATACTACGAGTATTATATTTCGTAAAAAGTGAGTAGCTATAAACGCAGACAAATTTTATTGGTGAAGAAACATTCTATATCCTCAGGGGTAATAACGCATTTATGGGTTATATATTTATGTATTTGTTTAATTCAAAAACTCTTGCGGCTTACAGGAAATCTAATACGCACACAAGGTTAAATACATGCAATTTTTTTTCTAAAATTACATCCAACCGTAACAACTAAAATTAATAATCATAAGTTAAATAATAATAAAATAATAGCAACATAAAATCTCGAAGCTTTTAGCAGCCTTTGTCAAGAAATTCAAAATGGAGTAAAGCCAATTGAAACAATAAAGTATTAGTAATTATATAAAGAAATATTTTGTCATATCAATTTATAATGCAATGTCAATAAAAGCTAATTACAATCCTATGCTATATGACCATAATTAAAAGTACATCTTATATATTAAGTATTAAATAGTACATAGTCAAGAAAACTAATTTGTCGAATTATTAGTTATCACGTCATCATTAATTTTACGAAAATAAAGAGTCAGCAGACGTATTATACTATCTGCAAATAAGTCAATTTCTTCGTGCTGAGTGAATATGGCAAATACCTCCCAATGATGAGAGCAACAAAGAGACGGCCCCCAGTCCTCGGCGGCCCCGCTGTTTCTGGCTACGGTGGCAACCATGGTAACGGCGGGGCAGGGGGTGCTAAGAATCTCCGGTGGAGGTTCGGTTGCCACCTAAAACGACTCGACCTGGCAACGCACGCACCCTGAGGACTGACGAGAAGATCGTGGAGCTGGAAGAAGAGATAGACAAGTAACGCTGGCATATTATAGAATTATCCAAAGTCCGAAGAGAGGGGGAGGACATGGTGATCTTCGAATCCGGTAACTTGTTCTATCACCGGGAGGGCGACCATCTGTCCCAAGGAGGTGTGGGATTTATCGTCCACAAGTCCTCGTTAACAACGTTGTAAAGATTGAGAGTGTGTCGACGAGGGTTCCGTACCTTATACTCAGAATCACCAAACGGTATTCGCTGAAGGTCATACAGGTTTACGCACCAACCTCTGTACACCCCAATTAGGAGGTTGAGGAAATGTATGAGGATATCTCTAGAGCCATTCATTTCTCCAAAACCCAATATACGTTGTTAATGAGAGACTTCAATGCAAAACTAAGCACAAGAGAGAACGGTGAGCTGAAGGTAGGGAAATTGGGAATAGGGCTTTGGAACCCAAGGGGCCAGCAGCTGGCCGACTTCATGGAGAAAGAGGGCCTCTTTATGACGAAACTCTTTCTTCAAGAAGCGGCCTCACAGGAAGTGGACCTAGTCGAGCCCCGACGGTTCGACAAAACATGATATTGACTTCATTATGACGACCAGACGACAACTGTTCAGTGATGTCTCCGTGATCGCGAGTGAGTGAGTGAGTGAATGGTTAGAGGCACACTGAACCTAAACGTTAAGTTGGTGAGGTCTCGTCTAATGAAGTCAACGCTCCGTCCCCTCGTGCTCTGTTCTAAAGTACCGAAATATTTCAGCTCGAGTTACAAAACCGTTTTCAGTGCCTAGAAGATTGCATTGAAGTGGACGATGTGAATGACAAGGTCGTGGAAACTGTCCATGCGGTCGGAGCAAAATTTTGCAAGACCAGCCGAATAAGAACACAAAAACTCTCCGATCAAACTCTTAATCTCATGGCTCCTACACGGGAAATGAAGGTGCATTCTCCAACAGATTTGATAGCATACAGGCAACTGAAAAGACAGATCTCTAAATGCATGCGGCGGGTCTTACGCAACTTCAATACAGCTTGTATTGAAGAAGCGATTGAGCGGAACCAAGGCTCCAAAGTCTTTGCCAGAGATCTGTCTGCCAGAAAGTGCCAACTGTCAAAGCTGAAGACCGAGTGTGGCAGCATCGATTCCGGGACACCTGAGATTTTGAGTGGGATTGAGAGGTTTTATAGGCAGCTGTACACGTCATCGTTAAAGCCACACGCAAGTGTGAGTAATGATCCAAGAGCGAGTCTTAGCCGATACTATTCCGAAGATATCCCGGACGTCAGTTTGAGCGAGATTAGAATGGCTCTCCAGCACCTTAAAATTGGCAAGTTCCCGGGCGAAGATGGAATTACAGCGGAGCTTCTGAAAGCGGGTGGAAAACCGATACTTGAAGTCCTTCAGAAGCTCATTAATTCCGTCCTCCATGGTGGCACTACTCCGGAGGCATGGAGCAAAATTGTAGTGGTCTTGTTCTTCAAGAAAGGCGACAACGCTCTTTTGAAGAACTACAGACTGATTTCCCTTCTGGACCGCGTCTCTAGATGGAGTGACGACCTGGTGAGTCATGCAGGAAGTCGATGGATGCAGGTGGCTCAGGACCGTGCTTTGTGGCATTCCTTGTGGGAGGCGTATGTTCAGCAGTGTACTAGTGAAGGGCTGTAATGTTGATGATAATGATGAGTGAGTATGACTCTTATAAATGATATTGTTCGATTTGTTGGTGCAAAAGCTGCATATTTAGTACTCGTAACTGGTTTATCTAGAAGAAGCGGTCTACGGTGTGGAGCCACCGTACTTCCATTACATCTGTGCAGGTACCTGGACACTAACAAACCGATTCTGTCCATAACCGACTGCCAATCCAACTTGTAGTGAATTGTAGATAGATAGTGCCTAATAGTTGACATCGCCCTCCTAAACATTTGGGTTTCAAAATCAACCATATCTAACATGGATAAAGAAGGATACAAATAAAGGTAGTTTCCATGATTATTCTTATAAAGCCAACGAGCAATATTACGTTGTATTCTCTCTAACAAGAGAGTATATTTTTCTCGTAAGGATTCCAGACCACAGCTGCATAGTCTAGTTTACTTCGAACATACGTATTATACAAAGTTTTAGCCACCCTTATATCATATAAGTCAGCTGCAGTCCTCATCACAAAACCCAATGTCTTACTAACTAACTTGCAAATGGCTATCATATGATTGTTAAAATTTAATTTACTATCTAATATTACACCTAAGTTACGTATGTCATATACTCTTACCAAAGGCTCGTCATATAAGTCATAATTAATAAATCTAGCAAGCTAACAGCATAGCAAAGCGGCGATCAGCAATCAGCTTTGTAGCGGTTTCTAATGGTTGCCGTTGAGCAATCTGTTTCAAAATAGGAGGTTCAGATGCCTAGAAAACAGAATTTGAAAATTTGAAACCGTTCTCGAGATAATCGTGGGACAGACGGACAGACGGACAGACATCGTGAAATCAATAAGTGCCTTCGCAAGCTTCGCCACTTAATAATGAAAGGATTATGTTTTAATAAAAAAGTGATAACCATGCATTTAGTCTTAAGAGGAAGATGGTTCACTTCACTCCATTCCGATACTGCATCTATGTCCCGTTGAAGAGCCTGTGAATCAGGTGCACTAACAACCGCCAACTTTAATTTTATATCATCTGCGAATAAGAGAAACTTGGCAGAATTATTTTGGTATGCAAGTCATTTTTAAAAATTAAAAACAGCGTAGGGCCAATAGTAGTAGCCTGACTCACGCCAGATCTAGTGAAATAATCAGCGAATTCAAAACCACTTACTCTAACGAATTGACGACGATGATCCAAATAGCTAACAAAGGGTTAAAGAAGTTTCAGAGTAATACCCAACTTTGCTAGCTTCTGTAACAGTATGTCATTACTCACCAGGTTAGAAGCCTTCCTAAGATCGAAATACCTGTCTCTTTGAATCCATATCTGCACAGACATAGTACACGTGCGCTATCAAGTTAGTATTCGTTAAACGATTCTTTCGAAACCAATGTTGACAGTCATACAAAATGTTATTTAACTGTTTGCTTGCTAATGCGAAAGTCCAACATGGTTTCAAATATCTTCACCAGAACCGAAAGTACCGCAATAGGTCTAAAAGCAGAAACAGATTTTTCAGGTTCTCTCTTTGGACCAGGTGTCACCCTAGATAGTTTCCATTGTTTTGGACATTTTGCATGTCTAAGGGAGAGATTAAAAATAAACTAGAGCGATGAACGAAGAGCTGGTGCACAATCTTGACCCGAAAAGCGGGTATACGATCAGGGCCACAAGCAGATCGTGGCTCTAGGCGTCTTATTGCCAATCTAAAATCACTTTCGTCTACTTGCTTGACTGAGATGGGCATCAAGTTAACTTGTAAATTAGCCGCATTTTCAGCATCTACATAATTTAATACGAGCTTTCCATTATGGAATACTGAGCAAAAATATTCAGCAAAGGCATTAGCCGCATCTTGACCTGTTACTTCTGCACGTTTAAAACTATACGTTTCAGTATGTCGTCTTTATTTCTTTTTATCACTAACATAATATATAAAAAAAATACCGGATCGTCAATTATGCTTTTCTGTATCAACTTAAGGTGCTGCTCATATGCGTTGTTAGTTAAGGTTTAAACCCTCCATCGATAATTGCTAAACAGTTATTTGTTAAATAATTTGGCTTCTTGTTTAAATCTCTTAAGATGAAAATATATGTTTCTTTAATATTTTTTATGATCTCAGGCGTGGACCACTTAGGATAGATATAATGGCAATGATTTGAAAAAAGATTTTAATTGGTACATACAAATTAATAATTTCTTTCAATTTGTTGTAAAAAAAGATTTTACAGCCGAATTTACGTCAGTAAAGTCATTAACTCGGACTAATCTAATTCAGCTAACGAGTTACAGCATACCCTGACTATCACGTGGACTTTGTGTTCGTTTATCATCCTTACCGTTACCATTACAGCCTATTAAAAACCACTGCTGAACATAGGCCTCCCCTATAGAGGATATTTTGTCATAGTTGTAATGTTACTGTTGAATTAATAATTTCACCTCTTAGTGGGTCATGTGCTCCTGGTAGATTATCTTCTATACATCCATCCATTACAGCCTAAAAAAGTCCACTGCTGAACATAGGCCTCCCCCATAAATTGCCTCATATGAGGGATATTTGCTATAGGGATATGGGGTAGTGGGTATTCTTACAGCGCCACTACACGCTGTATCATCAATACCATCCTTACTGCCACCCATACATCTATAAAAAACAAATAACAATCCAGTATCTAGCTCGACCGTTTCTATATCTGGATGTAAGATTTACGGCACGAATCTCACGAATCTATTGCTCTCAATCCAGACTCGAACCTTTTTTGTCCTAGTTTTATTTCGCCACGTTTTGTCTGCCAGGGTCTGAAGGCTCCCGTAAACTTTACAATACTCTAGCAATATTCTTTTTAATGGGAAGGGTCACTGTCCGATAGCGGAAACTTAGGAGCATATAATGATGATGTGATGATGAAATAATTTTTCACTCTGTGATAGTTAAATCTCCACCAGCACCAATTTAATATTTTTTGCAATTTTAATCGCTTAATTTCCACGTACTCGGCGGCAGGTGAACATCGTAAGGACACATGCTTGTATAAGAAACAAAATAAATTAAGGACTGGCTTTATAACCCTTTCTGTTTTGAGAGTAGTCATGCACCTAGCTGTGTAACGCTTTAAAGATTAACAAAAAAAAATAGAGTACATAATATCAAATTATTCGTTCGGTTAGCTAAATAATTAGATACAAACTATTACAGAATTTCATTGACTGCTCCGTGGGGCAGTGGATTAACTTTTAGTTACGGTGCTAGCGGGTTCAAACTCCAGACGGTACAAACATTAGTATAACATTGCCATACAATAACAGCGTATAAAAGTTCACTGCTGAACGTAGACATCCCCCATAGATTTTGCACACTCTTGGCGAGCAGGTTGTCAACGGCAGTTTTTTTATTATTTTGGATTTTTATCATGAAGATGCTGGCCATCACTTGTTTCAATTTCTCTCTGTCGCCTCTTACGACACCCACGGGACGACAGAGGATACTGGATATTGTTACACCGCCACTGCACGGTCAACTTTAGTGCCCCCACACTGGGGTAAGGTATTTTTACCCGACTGCTCCAGAAACTTCATCGGTTTGTAACGTTATTCGAATATGTAGATATGTCTATTTAGTAGGCTCTGTAGCCAAATTTTTTTTATTAAGCATTATTTTGTTCTGTATAATACTAGCATATAAACCTTTAGGGGTTTATTTACAATAAATATTGTCTTAAAGAAACAAAGATGTATTAATATTAAATCACAATATTCTAGTATATGTTACATACTAGAATATTGTGTTATATATTAACAAATATGATTTATGTTTACTTTTAAACAGTTTAGATTTACTGTATGTTTTTTTTCTAATTCTAGTGGCAAGACAATAATAATAGTAGGTTTGTACCTACTTTTGGTGGGCTAACTTTCTTGCTCCATAGACATTTTTATTTTTCGGATGTACATACATGTTGGATTTATAAGCTATGTTTCGTAGATTTGCAGGTCATTTTCTAAGAACTAGGTATTCTAAATTATTTACTTCAGTCACAGTCAGTATATAAAATTTAACTTTATCCAAAACATTTATGACTGCAATATTTAAAAAAACTCCGTTCGTAATCTGTATACGTATTATTAATGTGCTACTGTACTACGGTACTACTAAATGTTTTGATGGATGAGTGACATAGGATATAAAACTTTTCTCTTATAATATCAGTAACCTTTTGGATTGAATTTAAAGAAAAAAGAGCTATACATTAATTCTGAAAGCAAGATAAGAAATCCTGAAGCCAAATAACAAATAGGGATTATCATATGCTTGAGATGACGTATAATAAATTTGTTCTTTCAAACACTTGCGCTTCGCATGATTCTTGGTCAGAATTTGAATTAGATCACGTACTTGTTAGCTGCGGTGAAATATATTTGTATCGGCAGCGACCTTTTATCATCTAACCTTTTGCTAGAATTACGATGATAAATAGAAAGTTTTACCTAGGCAGTGTTACAAGGTTCGGAAGCTAAGTGAATATGATATATTCGGTGTAATTGCTTAAAGTTAAAATTAGAGTTGCAGCCTATTTACGTCCTGCTGGACACAGGCCTCCTCTTATTTCTGATAGGGTTTTAGGGCAAGGAAATGTCCGCCGCGCTGCTACAATGCGTGTTGGCAAACATCAAATGTCTTCGAAATATTTTTTTTCTTATTTCTCAGACATGCAGGTTTCCTCACGATGTTTTCCTTGACCGCCGAGAACGTGGTAAATCAGCACTTAAAATTGCAATTAACAATTTCATTGGTGCCGGCGGGGATCGAACCCGGTTTGCTTAAGAACTGTGGAGCTTACAGCGAGCGCTAATCATCTGAGCTACCACGGCTCAATTACGGTGTAATTGCTTACACATCATTTATTACACATTATAAATTATTTATTTAAGAGTAATATATAAATACATTTAAATTAAAACAACGCCCATGAAAGAACAATTGAAAACTGCTTATGGTATAATTTACTTCATATTATTTTTACAGAAATTGCACTCTGTCAGTATTGTCATGATATTATTCATGACGAATTATCATACAAACAACTTTTACTTACTGCTCAGAACTGTAACCTACAGAATGAAATTCTTGAGGGGTTCAAATATTTATTTTTAAAATAAATATAATATATATATATATATATATATATATATATATATATATATATATATATATATATATATATGATAAACGAGCATACAGCCCACCTGATGCAAAGTGGATGCTGTGGCTCATAGATATCTGCATAAATATTTAATAAAGAATTAAAACGCAATTGTCAAGTTGTCAACCTTTAGGACTACTGAGGAGATGGAGTGTACTGTGACTAGTATATAGGGTCTCCAGGTTCTCTTCACTTACCATACGGAACACAGCAGCATTAAGCTGCTATGGTTTATTATATTAGGGTTACTGAAACAGGACATGAGCAGCAGCATCTTTCGGATAACAACCTAAAATTATTAAAAAAACTGCGGTTGCCAAACCGCTTGCCAAAACTTGCAACAAAGGCAAAATCCGCCCTATGAGGCAATCTCTGGGGTGTAATGTTGGGACAATGCAAGAAATTAAACTCACTCATGCAGTTTAATAACTATCTCTTTATTGATTAGAAAGAGAATTAAACAGTGGTAGAGCCAGGCGGCAGCTTTTGCTGTCGCACGGATGGGCCGGCTCGAACCGGGGTGGTACCACGACCTCACAGAATACCAGCGTGAAGTAGAAGTTCACCTCTGCGTTCCGCTTGGGGAGTGCAGGTGGCCGGAGGCCCTTTTTACTGGAAATGAGGCATCCCATCTTAGTCCTCACGGGTGACAACGCATCTGCATTTTGATTCGCAAACGAGGATAGATGTAGATGTCTATGGGCCGCAGCAACCACTTACCATCAGGTGGACTGTGTGCTCGTTTGTCACCCTTATCCTATAATAAAAGACAAATATAGTGATTGTGACGTAGGTACATAGATAGGGGGTTGGGTTTGTGGTACGTGGTTCCAGGTAGAGGCACATGAGGCGCTCCAGAGTTGGCACCGGTTCTAACGCGTCTTTTTCGGTACTTCCACGCTCTAGGCGTTGTCCCAAATTCATGGAAGACAGCATTCGTGCACCCGATCCCTAAAAATGGTAACCGCTCTGATCCGTCCAACTACAGGCCTATCAGCATCACCTCTTTGTTCTCGAAATAATGGAGACCATTATTAACTACAAGCTCATGTGGTACCTTGAGGAGCACCAGCTGATAAGTGACCTCCAGTACGTTTTCCGTCGGGGTCGCTCACCTGGTGATCTTCTTGCTTACCCAACAAAGAGATGGGCGCAGGCGATCAAGTCCAAGGGGGAGGTTTTGGCCGGTTAGTTTGAAATACCGAAGGCCTTTGATCGGGTATGGTGCAAAACGCTTCCTTCAAAGCTTCCTTCCTATGAACTTCCCGAGAAATTGTGCAATTGGATCACCAGTTTTCTGGGTGATTGGAGCATCAAGGTCGTAGTAGACGGTGCATGCTTCGATTACAAGCCTATTAACGCTGGTGTTCCACAAGGCTGCGTGCTATCACCAACGTTGATTCTTCTGCATATCAATGATATGTCGCTAACCGGTAACATACATTGCTATGCGGACGCACTGGTGATGCTCTATCCATCGGCCGTGTCAATATTTCTCTTTTACAATTTTATCAATCTGTAGATTCGCGTAAACGTTCGAAATCATTCGTTTTAGGTAGTATAGATAAAAAAACTACCTAAATATGGGGCTTTGCACATAATCAAGACAATGAAAGTAAAAGACTATAAAACTTCAATACACACGGTACAAATAAAAATAGCGCATATTAATCTATTTATAATGACTATAAATATTTCGTCCAGTAAATGAAATGCTGATATTTCATTTCACTTTACCAAGAATCTGAAGCGGTGACGTACATGACAGTAATCACTCGGTTCATTAGTCAACTTCAATGTCACTAATCGAAATATAAACTTTAGTACAACAGCAGAACCACCAATTACGGTCACGATATCAAGCCATTAAAAACACAAAAACAGACGTTTGAATATGGAACGGTGTTTTTACAACAAAAAATAACTAATATTATATGCGGCTAAGGTTAAAGTTCAACGCCTCCGTAGGCATGAAGCAGAAATGCGGTGGTCCTGTTCATCAAGAAAGTTAACAACGCTCTCTTGAAGGACTACAGAATGATTTCACTTACAAGCCGCGTCTACGTGCTGTTTCCGAGAGTACTCTCATTACTCAGACTCAACGACTTCCAGCCTCTCGAATAAGCCAATTTCCGAAAAGGCTTTAGCACCATAGATCTCATACACACTCTTCGGCAAATTGTACAGAAGACCGAAGAGACAATCTGCCACTTTCTCTTGCATATGTGAACTATGAGAAAGCTTTTGATTGTGTCTAAATTAGGACGGTGCTACAGTCCTTTAAACGGTGCCAAGTTGACTGTCAATAGTCTTTTTTTTTTGTAATTTTAATTCATAATGGCATACTTAATGTTTGTAAAATTCAATAATTTTGTACACCAGAAATGGTTAATGTGTTGTACTATATTTTCTATAACAACTGTAAAACACACACATTATGCAAAATAAATAAATAAAATAAATAAATAAAATTAATTAAATTAATATAATGATAACATGTCCGTTCGACAGTGTGAAGTTATATTCGGGAAACACTGAAACTCTTTGCCGCATTGGAATATGTTTTCAAGCTAAGCGTTACTGAACTGGAAAATATATATTATTAACATCAATGGCGAATGGCTCCCCTTCGAACTACGGACGATAAAGTCCTTATAACAGATTATCTGATGAACTTAAGCACTATGCTCAATGTCCTCAATAGTGTTTCCATACAGATAGGTCTTAAGATAAACATGGGCAAAACAAAAGTTTCGTGTAACGTCCATGTCACACCTATGCCGATAGTTGTTTGGAGCACTGCGCTCGAAGTTGTCAACGATTTTGTTTAACTAGGACAAATATTCCGACTAGGTAAGTCCAACTTTGACCAAGAAATCAATCGACGGATTCAACTCGACTGAGCAGTTTCGGGAGATTACGACACATCTTCTCGTCAGGTATACCTCAATACTTAATAACGAAATTGTACAAACAGTGTCTGTTACCAGTAATGACTTATTGGTTTGGACGTGGCGAATGAGGAAGTTCAAGGTCGCTGAGCGAGCTGTGGAGAGGGCTATGCTAGGGTTTCAAGGACTTTTGGCAATTATTGAGAGAGGTCTATGTTCAGCAGTGGACTTTTGAAGAACTCGGGGGTGATATTTAAGAGGGGTAAAATTGATAGTAAAATAATGCTTTAAAAAAACTATAATAACTCGCATTGATCATGAGCTATGATCCTTAATGCTCACTCACTCACTCACTCACTTGGTATATCAAGTGTACTGCTGAACGTAACCCCAACAGATTGCGACAAAGTACAGTTAAAGTACAGCAGTGAGCTACCTGCGTCCATCGTCTACCTGGGTATTTCATCTGGTCGTCACTCCATTTAGTGGGGGTTGCCCAACACTGCGCTTGCCAGTACAAGACTGCCACTCGAGAACCTTTACTTTCCATAGGATATCAGTTCTTCGACCTTTTTAAATTGTCTCAGGTGTTAAAGTGCAAGGTGACAAATGCACCTATTTCCACTGTATTAAAATTTAATTTAATTAAAATAAAAATTCAGAACGACATCGAAAATTAAGCATTTATTATAACCCTTTCCATGGTTATCTGTTTATATCACAACTATTATTGTTTCTACTTTTGAAATAGGTTTGGATATTAATTAGATCTTGATTTGTTTTCTAAATCAATTAAATATTAAAAGAATTCGGAGGCAACTTATTCACTCTTATATGATCTAAATCGAATCCAAGGCGGGAAAGATCATAATAATACCCCAAAAAAATTAAAAATAAATTAAGTATCTGAAACCGCTATTACGAACTATACATCAGATTAAGCAGCCGGTTAAAATATTTGGCACCTATTGCCGGAGTATTTTCTAAGCATTAATTATTCAGAAAAACATTAAAAAAATTAATTGTTTTTGATTAAAATTATAATCCATGAAATAATTTAACTCAAAACGATACTTAACAAAAACATATTAGTACCATATTCTTTTAGTCCGCTAGTTTAAAAACATCTTTCAATGTGGATAAAAGTACTAGGTCACTGAATTATTGTATTGTAAAAATTCCGGAAGAAGTCCGGAAGCGGATGAAACCTGTTTTACATATTTCTATTAAATTCACACAGGTTATGCCAATAAAAGTGTGTGAAATAGGATAGGAATCTTTCATGTACATTCTAATCAAATAAACGAAGTCAACGTAAAACCAAGACCAATGAAATAGAGACAGACTTGGGAAAAGATTTAGACGTGGTAGAGCCATGCTGCCGCTATATTATGGTTGTTCGCGCCAAGCGCTAATGTCAATAATTGACGTCAGATGGCGCGCGCGCCTCTACGATACAGGTTTTGACGTCCCGTTGTGTCGAGGACACGCAAGGACAAGCCAGTCCAAATTTATCGCTGCGATAGATAGCACGCGGTCCATTTTATCGGGAACTCGTAATGGTAGGCGCGTATAGTAAATATACTGACTGGGAATTGTAGCGCGTATTCCTTGCTGAGAGCTTCACCCGGGACCTTTGGGTTTAACGCTGAGTCCAAGTCCGGTATAAGTGGATTAGACTGTATTAGCTACTAGTGCGGTATTTGATATTCTAGAAATAACTGTGGCCACGCAAAACGGTAGTGACCGTTGATCCGGTCTCGCGTGTTAGGCGTTATAACAAACGAGAGTTAACCTTTTTACTGGCTTCTGTAAGGTAGTTAATCGTACGACAGAGTTACTGGACCGTCATCGTGACTAACGAAGAAAGTGACGTGAGGTGGAGAGGTGCTAAGGTCCGAACTGCTGCAGAGGGTAACGGTCTAATAAGGTCAATAACACTACCAGCCACACCCAGATACACATCACTGACCCTTACTTTCCTAGCACTATACAACCAAATGCAACCTGACCGAATCCTAAGGGACCAGTCGCCTTGGATAGAGGTAAGTAAGCTCCGTTTATTAGAATAGAACGCTCCCCCCAGATTGTTTATTGTAATTAGAAACATTTCACCCTTGGCGTCAGGACGCCCGACCTGCACCTGCTTGTAGGTTCTTCGTCTATGGGCCGCGGAGGACCCTACTCCTGGGATAGGTAGTTGCAGGCCGTAACAATTGGTAGCAGAGCGTGGTTCCGGGATTGATTCCCGGTCGATCCCGACCATAGTGTTTGATAAAAATTAAACAATTTTGGTGGCAGGGAGCGTTGGGTTGATTGGTTTAATTTGTGTCTTCAATCACGCCCGTCCGTAATACGTAAAAATATTTTTTTTATTATATACGTAATAATAAAATTCTTTTCTTTTGAGGCTTGCTTTGTTGTTAGCGGGTAAATTTGAAAAGCCGCGCCCGTTTAGCGCGCAAGCGGGAGTTTGCGTCATGTAGGTAGATGGTTATTATTACGTAATCGGTTAATGATCGTTGTCGGATAGTTGTAGTGGATTACTTATCGAAGGGTCGATTTCCGAGATAGGCATTTTTTCTTGATCGACCGTGATATATCTTCGTTTATGTATCTTTCGTATTGTAATTTGTATTTGAACTAAAGAGTAGTAATTTGTATTTACGCAATTTGAATTTAACTTGATTTGATCGCACTAGTATTTGTTATTTGTTAATTTGGTTTGTGTCTTTTCTTTTGTACTAACTTGGTTTTGGTTTGATAAGTAGTAATTCGTATTTGTATAATTTCTATTCAACTCGATTTGATAGGAACTGCATTTGTTAACTGTTAATTTTTGTTGTATTTGTTATTTGTGATTTTTGTAATTGTACTCGAGCCGCGTCGTAGTTTGTATTTGGTAGTGATGTCAGCGCCCAAGATACTAATCCGTTGCCTGCGGACTGAGTTACGCTGGGCCACCAGCGCCCATGCTTTGATAGGTCGACCAGATAGGGTCCATAACTCGTTGAAGCGGTTTGAGCAGGTCGATGCTCGAAGGGCTGCAGTGGAGGAGGCTTACGCTGAGCTCGAGGATTCGGAGATGGAAAAGGGAGCCCTGGACTTCTGCTTTGCAGACTACGAGCAGTTCTTTTCGCTCACGGACGAGTTGATCGAGGCTGAAGGCAGGTATGCCGACGCGTGAAGCTCGGACGAGTGGCCTGTCCGAGTCCTTTCGGAAGCAGCCTCAGCCGCAGCTGTTGGGACGACTCCCAACTCTGGACTTGCCAAGGTTCTCCGCGGTCCTTTTCGAATAGCTGACAATAATTGTCTTTTCGACGGCCTAGTGGACGCCCGGAGTGACTTAACCCTGAGCCAGAAGATGGCGTACCTCCTGGCCTCACTGGAGGAGGAGGCCCTGGGCGTTGTCAGCCATTTGAGATTGTCGGACGACGCCTACCAGACTGCTCGGGACCTCCTAGCCAGAAGATACGCCAACGTCCGGCGAATTGCGGATGAACATGTTAAGCAGCTCCTAAGCCTCCCGCTGCTTAGTGACTGGGCCAGACTACGTCCGGACCTGTTGAATCCAGTCTTGGTGGCCTGTAATACGTTGAGGCGGCTGGATTTACTAGTGGGTGAATGGGCCTTCTTGTTGCTCCGCATCGTGCTGTCCCGTATACCTCTCGACCTTAGAATACATTTTGAGGGGAGGTACGGCGGGGACGAGGCCTCCTATTTTCCGCCCTTCTATGACCTGCTGCGGTTTTTGGAGGAGCAGTGCCGACAGATCGAGCACGCGGCGGGCACCGTCGACGACTTACGAGCCGTGCCCAGTGAGAGGCGGAATCCGCCGGGCAAGTCGTCGTCAACTTCCCCCTGCTCCTATTGTCGAGCATTTGATCACCGGGTAACGTCTTGCCCGAAATTATTAGGTAAGCCGGTTCCGGCGAGGCGAACTATCGCCAAGGAGCGCCGCTGGTTCTACTCCTGTTTGGAAGGGCACCTCCAGCGAGACCGTCCGCACCGGCGGCCCTGTCTGCATTGCCAGGGCAATCACCATGCCGTACTGTGCCTGGGTGCGAATGGCGTCTCCTCTCGGGGCGCTGCCAGGCCCTCGACCCCCACGAGCAGGGGCGCTCTGCCACGCCCTCTGACGGGGGACACTCGGCGCCCGCCGGCTAGCCACCAGGCCCTTAGTTTTGAAAGAGGTCCCTCCCCCGACCAATGGGGGGTAATTCCCCCAGGGGCGGGGTACCATCACCCCCCTCAGCGTGCGGAGAGGAACTTCACGGCCACTCATCAGTCCGCTGGACCCTTCTTACTCCCGTTAGCTGAGTGGCCGCGACTGGTGTACCACTGTTCCCCATTTGATGGAGGCGACCCTAGCTAGCTACCGCCTTCGCTCCCACCACGGCCGCCTCCACTGAGCCTTAAGCCGTCAACAGTCCACTTGTCAAAATGTTCTGTTGCCGACGGCCTCGGTTAAGGCGTACAACCCGAGTGGCGACTGTTAGCGGTTTGCGCTCTATTGGTCTCGGGTCCACGCGGTGTGGCGTCCACTTGGTGGTGGGAAGATTAGGGCCCCCCTGGAGCGTTGAATCACGCTGTCAAGGGGGTATTAGATTTGGGTTTGGTCGAGTACTTAATTAACGACGCTTTAAATTGAAATTAAAAATGCTTTTGCGTTTTCCGCGAAATTTTAATATTTGTAGCGGTTGCGATTAAAATATTGAATTTAAAATACTCTTTAAATGCTGCTGCATATGTTTTGCAAATATACTTGATCACTGTGTTTGTTGTTGCACGGAAAATTGAAATTGGATTGCGTGCCCTTTTGAATGCTTGTGCGTATGCTTTGTAATTGTATTTGATTGTTGCGTCTGTTTGCTGAAAGGAAAGTTTGAATTCATTTGAGATTGAATGACGCGATTTGGAAAATTAGGTATTTGTTTTGTGATAGTGTTTAATCATTTTGCTTTGTGAAAAGGATAACCCTATTTGAGCTGAAGGGAATAAGAGTCAATTCTCTTTTGGTTTACATTTTGTTGGCACTGTCTAAGATATTTATCTGAAATGAGAAATAGGGCTGTCTCTTACGTTTGTTGTTTTGTTTACTTTGTCAAGTTGACCTATGGGCATCGGTGATTACTTTGTTTTAATTGATTCTGTAATTGAACATTGATGATTTTGAAAAATTAGTTGAAATATGAGTATAGGACTACCTGCCTAAAGGGCTATCTGGTTTGTAGATTATCAGATGGAAATCAGCTGTCGCACCATTTGGTAAATGATTATAGGTGGATGGCTTGGTTATGCCTACTTGTTTGAAAATTCATATTAGGGACTATCTGTGCGTTTCGTTCGGCTCTCCACAGACGATGTTCATGGGGAATTTGGGGGTGCTCTCTGCACTGAAGCTTAGGAGGTCCCTCTGGGCCGCATCGTGTCGCGTCGCTGTTTGCAGATTTGATCCGGTCGGATTGCGGAACTAATCATAGGAGCGCAGATAGGTGTTTGAAGGAGGTCGTCGGACTTCTGTCTAGGAATAGGACTTATTTATGTGCTGCGATGTCCAGGAAGGGCATCCAGTTCAACCCTCCGGCTAGCCCACGTTGGGGCTGTAATTTTGCGGCGTTGGTTAGGGTTGCAAGATCTGATGGGGTGCCTAAGGTGGCCTCGTTTGGTTGTGGATTCGGTCTTGGAACTTGCCGTCGCGACCCTGTTCCGCTGACCGGTTTGCTTGTGGACCTTAATCATTATGTCCGGGACGGGGGTTTGTTCGCGCCAAGCGCTAATGTCAATAATTGACGTCAGAGGGCGCGCGCGCCTCTACGATACAGGTTTTGACGTCCCGTCGTGTCGTGGACAAGCAAGGACAAGCCAGTCCAAATTTATCGCTGCGATAGATAGCACGCGGTCCATTTTGTTGGGAACTCGTAATGGTAGGCGCGTATAGTAAATATACTGACTGGGAACTGTAGCGCGTATTCCTTGCTGAGAACTTCACCCGGAACCTTTGGGTTTAACTCTGAGTCCAAGTCTGGTATAAGTGGATTCGACTGTATTAGCTACTAGTGCGGTATTTGATATTCTAGAAATAACTGTAGACACGCAAAACGGTAGTGACCATTGATCCGGTCTCGCGTGTTAGGCGTTATAACAAACGAGAGTTAGTGGCTTCTGTAAGGTAGTTAATCGTACGACAGAGTTACTGGACCGTCATCGTGACTAACGAAGAAAGTGACGTGAGGTGGTGAGGTGCTGAGGTCCGAACTGCTGCAGAGGGTAACGGTCTAATAAGGTCAATAACACTACCAGCCACACCCAGATACACATCACTGACCCTTACTTTCCTAGCACTATACAACCAAATGCAACCTGACCGAATCCTAAGGGACCAGTCGCCTTGGATAGAGGTAAGTAAGCTCCGTTTATTAGAATAGAACGATCCCCCCAGATTGTTTATTGTAATTAGAAACTTTTCACCCTTGGCGTTAGGACGCCTGACCTGTACCTGCTTGTAGGTTCTTCGTCTATGGGCCGCGGAGGACCCTACTCCTGGGATAGGTAGTTGCAGGCCGTAGCATGGTTGTAGCACGAATGGGTCGGCTTGACCGGGGAAGGACCACGCTCTCACAGAATACCAGCGTCAAACAGCAGCTTAAAGCTGCTGTGTTTCGTATGGTGAGTGTAGAGAACCGGAGACCCTTTTTACTGGAAACGAGGCATTTCATCTTAGTCCTCACATCTGCATTTTCATTCGTAACCGAAGATAGATGTAGATGTCTATGGGCCACAGCAACCACTTACCATCAGGTGGATTGTGTGCTCGTCTGTCACACTTATCCTATAAAAAAAAAGATAATCAATTTTAACATACATGCAGCCACGCAATGGAGCGGCAACCTGGTAGATACAGAAAGTGAATGAATGCAGGTTGCTTGAGACCTGAGGTGGGAGGCCTAGTTTCAGCGGTAGGCTTTTGAACGGCTGTAATAATGAAGGTTCATGAAGCAGTATTATCTTTTATTTGAAGTGGATAATAATGATAGTGATGATGTGTTAAGCGTCTCCCACACACAAGCGGCTTGCGGTGGCGGCTAACCGCGAGCCGCGGCCACAGTCGCTGCAACAACACACCACCACGATGGCAACCATTCGCTGTGGTATCTGTGCTACGATTAGACGTTAGTCAGTCAGACGGCTAACCGTAATGAAGTCTTATTCTATTCGGCAATATTATCATATATTTTGTTTTTAATCGTACTTTTATAATCACGATGCGAATTATCATAAAGTACTGGATAATTTCGCACTGTTTCTATTAAATTTTCTGATTTTTTCACGCGGTACACGCGGCCTGTTGTAAAAAATTGCAACTTACTGCACTACGGCCACCGACTGGCCGCGTACTCGTTAACAACAACACAAATGTTCTGTGAATGTGAGCCATCTGGTATGGTGGATGTGGTAACAACCACAGCCACAACTCTGATATTCTTTCCATTATGTTTTATTACAGTACCATGGTGAGTCAAGAGTGTTACAGAATTTTAAAATTCCACTAATGAACATAATATGCTTTCCCATAGATCGTCTAATAGGGGAAATATTTGCCATAGTTGCAACACTTGACTGGATTTATTTTTAGTTTTTATTATTAAAAAGACGCTGCTGCCCTTCTCCTGGTTGGTTAGCCTCTGTCGCCTCTTACTACACCCACGTGATGTTGTGGCGTAGTGGATATACTTACACCGCCACTACGCGATCAAGAGTGAGCCAGGCCAGAATGTAGAAATATACAATTTCTTCATTTTGGCAGTTTCAAATTTAATATAAATATATTTTTATTAAAACTGTTCAAATATAAAATGAAATAACCAGTTAACTATACTTCATTACAAAAATATTCCAGAGTTTCTCAGATTTTAAATTTCAAAACGTGGTTGGACCTCGCGTAATCAGATCACGTCCAAAACACGACGGTCTCAGAATTGTTACACTAGCTGGGGAATTGAATTAGGCCGATCAGTTCCGAAGAAGAGTTACATTCTTGATTAAAATCTTTTCATATAGAAGTAAAGTGGACTGTCACCGTTACCGCTACTGTTTCAGTCTATCAAAAGTCTAAAGTGACGACCGGTGTAAAGAATTCTTAACAGCGGGTGAAAAATATTCAATCTACCGGTGTACTACAGAACACGTCTTCAAAAAATGGGACAGGACTTGCACTATTTAATTCCTCTCTCATGTGGAGCCTCTCCATCCCATTTTTGGTGACATACCTCACATTTGAACAAACGGTTTACTTTATCGTTCGCATTGCGTACAGTAATGGAATGGAATAATTTGCCAATATCTGTATATCAATCCGAGTACAATGCGGGTGTCAAAAAGTCAAGAGTGAATAGGCTTTTGTTATGCTAAGACAGTGTGTTTTACCATTTTCTGCTGCATCACCACTTACAATCAGGTGGTATAGTGTCAAGCACTGTTTTATAATTGTAACCTAAGTAACACAATTGGCCAATTAATAAAATTTAAACCAATCCCAAGCATACCACTGCAAGATTTCAAGATACTGTAAGCGCATTCTGCGTAGATCGGACCAAAAATTAATATTCAAAAACTGAAGGTAGCCGGGCTAACTACGACATCGAAACGTCAATCACTCCAGTCCCACCGTGACCATGGGTGCTCTGAAGAACCCGAAACGTCGGGAATTAAAAAGTTAAATTAAACGCAATAAAATCCGCAAAAATTAGTTTCATTTAATTTATAAAAATTATTACAGTTCCAGGCAAAAAAAATAAAACCCATGAAATCTAATCGTAATAAATAAAGCATATGCTGGGACGGATTTTTCTTGGCATCACATCGCTCACGCTTGCTGAGATTTATTTTTATTTATGCTTTCCATCATGTACCTTATTTATTTATTTAACAGTTTATGTACACACATAATTTGATAAGTAAATGGTAAAAACATATTTATGTACAAAGGCACTGCTTATTCCATAATGAAATTTCTTCCAGCAGGCCTATTGAAGGATAGTTGAAGGAAATAGAGGTAGTCAAAGTGTGCACTTGCATAAATATACATATACTATACAAATATATACAAATTTATTTATACGTATATACATATATAAATAAATATTATATATTATAAATAAATATATATAATTCAATATATATTTTTAATGTTACTTATATGCATACCAACACATTACGATTTAATAATTATGGAGGGAATGATCGTGCTCTTTAACAAGTCTTTTAAATATAAACACTGATTAAGCATCACGAATCCTAAAGGGAAGTGAATTCCACTATCGTACTGCGTTAACAGAAAAAGAATGAGAATAAAGCATGGTATTGAAAGATGGAAATCTTAACAATGTTCTAGTATTTGACCTACATGGTACGTCTGGAGAATGAACAAAAGTAAAACGATTTTTTAGATATAGCGGAATAGTAGGATTATGTAGGATATTGAAAAGAAGACAAAGGATACGAGTGTTCCTGCGAAGGCGGATTGGGAGCCATTTAAGCTTCTTGCGATAAACCGAAACGTGATCGAACTTCTTTAAGCCAAAAATGTATCGAATACATAAATTTTGCAAGCGCTCAAGTTTATTAATTTGCTCCTTCCAGATAACAGACATCAGCGAAATCTAAAATTGGTAAGATAAGAGTCTGGACTATAGATATCTTAGTAGACAAGGGTAGAAAACTTTGAAGAAGTTTTAGAGAATGAAAAGCATGAAATATTTTCCTACTTACATCCGTAATATGAGCGGCCCAAGTCAGATTGTAGTCAAAAATAACGCCTAGGTTCTTGGCAGTATCTGAGTAGGGAATAGATGTACTATCAATTTGTAGAGTTTGGAGAGAGGAGAAATCAAGCAAGCCATGCGCATATCTTTTGCCTATTAACAAGGCTTGGGATTTATTTGGGTTTATTATGAGACCAAAAGATCTTGACCATTCGCTAATCTTATTTAAATCATCATTTATAGATTCAATCGCCAAGTTAGCTTCAGATGCCACAAAATTACGATATAACTGCAAATCGTCAGCATAGAGGGGGTAATTAGATGATATGAACTTAGTGATACAATTAATAAAAACGGCAAAAAGCAGAGGAGATAGGACTCCACCTTGAGGTACACCCGTAGTTACATTATACCATTGGGAGTATATTTCACCTGAACGAATACATTGAGAACGATCTCGAAGATAGGAATCTAACCATAGAATAACAGATCTAGATACATAATCGACTTAAGGATACTTATAGGGATATAAAATCGACAGAATTAAATGCACTGCTGAAATCTAGTAAAATAAGAACTGTTAGAAATCCATGGTCCATATTCCAACGAATATCATCAGTAACTTTAAGAAGGGCAGTTGTTGTACTGTGATCAGGTCGGAAACCAGATTGATATGGACATAAAATATTGTTACTGTTGAGAAAGGCTGAAAATTGCTTGTGGACAATGTGTTCAAGAACTTTAGAAAGAAATGGCAAGATTGAAATAGGACGAAAGTGAGAGGGAGATGAAGGATTAGATATCTTAGGGATAGGGATAATGTGAACTTTTTTCCATGACGACGGAAAACAACAAGAAGATAAAGAGAAATGAAAAATGTGAGTAAGAACAGGTAATAGAAAAGAGAGGATAGGCATTATCATATTAGAGCATATGCAGTCATTTCCAGCAGCCGTAGATGACATAGCTAAAATTGATCGGTTAGAATCGTCTTCGGTGACTAAAGAAAAACCAAAATTGGCACACTGCAGAGCTGGGTGCTTAGCCAATTCTCACATTGACCCAGCTTTATCACGTGCAGAGATAGAAATAGGAGGGAAAGAAAAATGTTGGTTGAGAATATTTAAGTCTATGTCTCCACTTAGAAGTGTTTGTGACTTTCCAACGCCAACAGTTTTAAGAAATCTCCAGGCTTTTGCGGGATCACATTTAGTTAGGGAGTCATAAAAGTAACTCCTTTTTGCATCTCTGCACAAACGATTGCACCGATTACGTAGGATCTTATAATTTGTTAAATTACTCTTCCGTGGAAATCGCTTGTATCTTCTTTTAGCTTTATCCTTACGTGCCATAAGCTCCTTTAAAGCTGGAGTTATCCAAGGGGCAGGATTATGTTTTATTTTAACGCGTTTAACCGGGGCATGAATTTCATATAAGTTAAGTATGATCTTGTTGAAACTGTTCACTTTGTCATCTACTGTTTGGCTGGCAAAAACCGGCGTCCAATCTATCAACCTAGCATCACGTCTTAAGGCTTTCAAATTAATGCCCCTGTAACTTCGAAGGAATCGAAAGTTTGACTTACGCTTAGGAGGTCGAACACGGTAAGACAGATATATAAGGTCATGGTATGAGAAGGAAGCAGTTAGTCGTCCATGGCTGGCAACATTATTTGGAGAAGATACTATAATTAGGTCAAGGAGAGATGGAGTACAGTTTGGGAAGTAGTGAGTGGCTGAAAGAGGTAGGATCTGAAGATTAAAAGAGGACAAAAGTGATTGCAACTTATTCGTACGGTGGTCATTTTTAATTAAACAAGTATTAAAATCACCCATCAAGATGATTATCTAAGAGATTGAACTCACCAAGTAGTTTGTCAAATGCGTCAAAATAATTAACATAAAGGTTAGGACTATAAAGAACTCCTAATAATATTTGTGTGTGATTAAGGGTAATTTCCAAAAAGAGGTGTTCTGCAGAATTAGAATATGTTTGGGGAGATGTACTGATCACCTTAAAAGGTATTTCGGCACAAAAATATAAAGAAACAACTCCACCACCCTTGCCAACTTGGTCATTGCGTATTAACACAAAACCAGGAAGTGAGTATAGAGTGGAAGGAAGAGCAGGTTTGAGAAAAGTTTCAGAAATCAAAAGTGCATCGAGATGAGCACTGCATATGGATGCTAGAAGGTCAGAGTAGTGGCCAGGAACACTTTGCGCATTAATGTGGGCGATATTTAAATTTTAAAGGTTCAAGGTATTGAGAAAATACCGAAGAAATATTATCGAGCAGAGTAATTGGTTCAGACGACGATTCGGTGTCCACGCTTACAAAACTGTTAGTAGACGACGAGCATGAGAAAAAACTTTCATTAAGGTCTGATAGATTATTCATAGTTTATGATGATAATAATGAACATAATAAAATAAAATAACAAATATATATATAAATATATATATATATATATATATATATATATATATATATATATATATATATATATATATATATATATATATATATATATATATAATTATAACTAAAAAAAGTAAAAAAAAATCAAAAAAGCGACTAAAAAAATAATATTAAAAATTCAAACTTAATAACTCAACTCACTCTCTGGCGTGATGGAAGAAATTTTAAGTAAAATCAAGTGAAAAGAAAAACAAGAAAAAAAGGACAAAAGAAATAATTTTTGATCACTAACAAAACAGATCGAGAGAATTAATAAAAATACTTCAATATTACATTCAACAATATACGAAAACATTGAACGGAGCGTAGATATGGTACATTGATTGCAACATGTTAATGTAAACAAAACAAATTTTGCATACCCACAAGAGAGAAAAAAAAACCTTGTGTGTTTTTATGATTTTATTTAATTGTACATGTATATTTTGTGAGTGTATTGATGCTAATAAAACACATGTCTATGTCTTTGTCTAATAAATTCCACGCGAGCGAAGTCGCAGCGAACAAATAGTGTATTCATAAGGTGGTGGCGGAAGAAAATCTATTACACATATCGTCCCGTATGTATGCTACCAGGAAGATATTCCATCCATACATCCATCGCCTACCTCATAAATTACCTCATGGAGGGGATTTGGCCATAGTCATAAGCTTTAGTACGGATTGTCTTATTATTTTTTAATTTTGTATAAGAATATTATAACTTAGCATTGGGACAACGCTACTGACATTTTCTTGTTGTAAAATTCTCTCAGAATGATTAAAGGCGGAGTGGGACGTAACTAAACTGTAACTTTATTTAGGAAAATTTGTGTGAAGTAAATCATATTAATTAAGAATTAGTTGAGTATCCTTAATCACTGGTTCACATGCTAACCGCACTCGCATTTTGTCACTGAAGCTGTTTATATTGCAGGAGAGAACAATTATGTTCATTCTGACGTTTAAATACGCTAAAAGCTTGTCTAAAAGGGTGGTATATTGTTACGACGTCTACACAATAGAAGCTCTACCTTTACTTATACCACCTCGAAAAAACAAATTTTATTGATTTATCGCATTGTTTCTTCTTAGTCATCATCCCGTAGAAGTCCAATTTGACAACAAGCTCCTCTAGCTGTATGGACGATTCACCTTTTAATCTTCACACGTTATTCGTGGTAGAGACACGCTGCAGCTATATTATGATTATTATACAAACGGGTCGATCAGCCGGGTCAGGAAGGATTACGCTTTTACAGAATACCAGTGTAAAATAGCAGCTTAATGCTGCTGTGTTCTGTATAGTGAGTGTAGACAAGACAGCCTTTTACTGAAAAAGAGGCATTTCATCTCAGTCCTAAGGGGTTACAACGCATCTGCATTTTGGTTCTAAATCGATGATAAATGTAGATGTCTATGGGCTACAGCATCCACTTACCATCAGATGGACCGTGTGTTCGTTTGTCTCCTTCATTCTATAAAACAAACACATAGACATGGACTGACTATTGTAGTACCAGATTTGTCGTCACTTGCTCTGGATATTTTACTCTCACGTAAACGAGATGGCATACTACAATTTTTAATAATGGTAGAGCCACGCGGCAGCTTTTGCTGTCGCACGGATGGGCCGGCTCGAACCAGCGACACTGTAGAATTGTTTACCATCAGCAATTTTGCCGGACCGATATGAATTAGGGACCTTCTAGAAAAGTGCCTACTCGTACCTAAAAGGCCGTCAACGCTACTGCAATTCCCCTGGTGTTGCGGTTTTTCAAGGGCAGCGGTAGTCACTTACCATTAGGAGAGCCAAATGCATGCTCGCTTGTCTCCTCTTCTATAAAAAAAATACAATCCTTCAGATGCCATGAGATTTTCCTGGCATTTCCTGTAATTGCCTCCACTTACCCAAGAGAAAAATTAGGGTGACAATCATTTGGTGGAAACGGCATTACTGCGTTTGATTTTATCTTAATTTTAATTACTGGTGTTTCGGATATTTCGCAGCAATTGTGGTCACGGATGCATGTCGTCTGATGACACAATCACCGAGGGCTACCGGCAGCTTATAGTTATCAATTTTTGATCCGATCATCCCAAAAGGAGTTTAATAATATACTCCAGACTGAAGTTCACGGTGGCCAGTCTTAGCGGAGTCTAGCTAACTGTATAGGACAGAATTATAGTTCTCGAGGTCGAGTGTGAGCGCAAAGCGTAAACACAGGTGCACTTTCTATTCCTATACTACCTATATTGTCCGATAGGGCGGCAATTCGACCAAAGAAAAATCAGGCGTCGGACTAAAGACATTGAGGCAGTCAAGTAAAGTGATAAACTAAATTTGAGTATATAATACAGAACCTTTTCAATAAGAAGTGTGGAAAGTACACCAGCCAGAACAGAAAT
The DNA here is from genome assembly GCA_033319125.1 of Parnassius glacialis. Classification (NCBI taxonomy): domain Eukaryota; kingdom Metazoa; phylum Arthropoda; class Insecta; order Lepidoptera; family Papilionidae; genus Parnassius; species Parnassius glacialis. The sequence goes on from JAVANC010000008.1 coordinate 626,392, forward strand.
TCCGCATTTGACAAAACGATTAGGGAAAGAAAGATCGATATTTAAACGCTGCGAGTCAGAACGAGGCCATGTTCAAACTCAACAGCAAAGGCCGACCTGATTAAAGTTTTTTTTTATACAATTAGTTTGAATAAAGAGCACAGACTCCATCTGATATTAATTGGATATTGACCCATGATGAATGTAGATATCTCTACATTTATCCTCGATTAAGAATCTAAGGACGGTAGACGTGTTGTCACCCCTGAGGACTAAGTTGGAATGCCTCGTATCCACTAAAAAGGTCTCCGGTTCTCTATACTCACTATAAATAACATAACAGCATTAAGCTGCTATCATATATTGGTGTTCTCTGAGAGCGTGGTGTTTCCTCGGTCGAGCTGACTCGTTCATGCTACAGCCATAATATAGATGCAGCGGGGCTCTACAACGTCGTAGAAAAAGTTTCTTATGATTGACCTATGACATGGACATATGTCTTATTGGCATCAATACATTCTCATAGTATACATTTATAAATAAATATAAATGTAAAAATACATATGGAACAAGAGGGGAAACAAATAAAAATAAATTTCAGCAAGAGTGAGTGATGTGATGATAAAAAAGATTCCGTCTACCTCTAAGCCTATGATACCGCAGGTACTGCAGCAGAGCTGATTTTTAACGGATCACTGAAAATGAAAAATATTGGTTCCTTTATTGCGCCTACAATATTATCGGTGCTATCTTTCCATTAAAAAAAACAAAGTAACAACAGTTTACTCAAAGTATACGTTTTCTAGTATATATGCATACTTGCACGAACGTGTGTGCGTGCGTGTGTATGTTTGCATCTTCGCGGCATTTCACATAATGCCTATTACGACACCCACGGAACGAAATGGGGTTATTTTATATTTTGTAGTAACCTAATAGACGAAGTTATCAGCAAGTAAATATAGCTTAATATATGATTAAAATTTAAGAATACTTAAAAAAACGCATTAATTATGAGCTGTGATCATATCAGCTTTCTAGATAGATTTATCCTGATGATCCTGATCAGGATACTAGGATGAAGTTTTGAGAGATGAAGGAAAGAGTTTGAGAAATTATTATAAAGTCATCGGTCTTCGATACGAGTGCAAATTTTCAAGTCAATCGGCCGTCTACAAATTGGTGAAAATTACATTAAAATATTCGGATACATAGGTAGATAGATAGATAAATAGATATATTTATAGCGTGTTATTAACGTTTATTTATACCAATATTTAATAGATTAAAGTACTTCAAAGAAACGTTAATCCGAAAGTTGACTGGTCCTTCCCGGTAGAATTATCTTCATTGAATGACATTATTCAATTAAAAACTATTATGCCTTGCAATCAAGCATACCAAAACCAAGTAAGTGAAAATACTGAATGTGATGAACATTTAGTTATATTTACAAATCCTTAATTTCGTAATTAAAATATTACGTATTGACAGTAGTAGTCTATCTATCAACTATACTAGAATAGAATCTATATCAATTTGTTAAGGATCGGGTGTAAACGTGTAGACGTCTACATTATGGTTAGTTTTGCTGTGACTCATAGATATGTCTATCCATAATTTAGAATCAAAATGCAGCTGCGTTTTTTGCCCTGAACACTATGATGGAAAGCCTCATTATCATTAAGTGCTACTTGTTGCAATTTAGAAAGTATAAAAGAAAAGAAAATGTATTTTACCGATGATAACATTATTATTATATTTTTGTACCATTAATTTAATACTTTTACTGTCCGGTTTTTTCGACAAAATAGTAAGACAATAGCAATGACCTATGTAGTGCACGGGACAGCAAATGGGTTAACCTACCCTTTGCTGACTACAAAGAACGGTGCACGATATAGCTGACGTCTTTGTCTAACAAAACATTTTATAGTGCTCCTCATTAAAATCACACTAAAAGCCCTGGTTCTAAAACCAGGCAAAGATGTGACAGTCCACGTTCCCACTTGAAGCGCTAAATGAAATAAAATAAAGTTATATTATTTTTAAGCACTTGCCTTATATCATGTAAAAAAATTGCATTTCTAAAATGCTGATTCAAATAGATTTTAAATATCCCGATCGTAAAAAAATATTTCAAAATATCCTTTCTAAAATAATGTCTGTATTTGGATTTATGTCTTATTTTAGTCATCAACGTGAAAGAGTCTCTCAGAAAAGCGCCAGCAACAGATAAAAATATTCATCGAGGAGATTACAAGAACGGCGTTACGTTTTGCTAATTTTTGAAAGAAACACTTAAAAAATATTTACAGTGCGGTTTTAAGTCTTTTTTTATATTTTATTTCACATTTCAGGTTCAATTTAAAAACACATTTTTATAGCATTTTTAAGAAAGCTATAGGTAATTATTACCACACCACGAGCTCTAGTCAGCTCAAAAAGCGAAAAAATATGGACAATATAGAATGAAGGAACTTTTGGCGGGAACTTGACTTTTGATGGATTGTTGCTCCTGTTTTACCGTTTAAATAATGGTTTTGTAGTGTAGCCCCCACGACAGTATATATTAGTGTTAAGGTAGAATAAGATTAAGCAGTAAAATTAAAGTCTTGAACTGAGCAACAAGTGTCCTTTTCATTCAACACTTTCTGATATACCGTATTTAATCATGTCCGAACAACCTTAAAGAAATTAATATCCGGAGTAGAACCAAAGTAACCGATATAGCTCAATGAATTAGTAAGCTGAAGTGACAGTGGGCCATATAGTCGAAGAACCGACAACTTATAGGAAAGAAAGGTTCTAGAGTAGCAGCCTCGTACCTCGTAAGAAATGCAGAAAGTCGATGAATGCAGGTGGCTCATGACCATTACTGCAAAAACATTGTAGTAACTACATTACTAAGTTGCTGCAAAAAGTTTGATAGTCTTGTTATTGAAAACGAGACGCAATACAAACTTCTTAAGTGGTAGACAGGTTCGGATACAAACCAAATGGAATTAAGCGAAGGAGCCTCCGTTCGAAAGTTTCCTGTTGCAATAAACTTACGCTTCGCCGGTTAAATGTTGTTATACTGAATTCCTATTCTCCGTGCAATTCGTAAGTTTAGTGGGGCATTTTAAATATCACTACCAGATCTACGTTATTTACAAAGTATAAACTAAGATATATTCTCCATGTTTTATACATTGTATATTTTTGTAGATTTAAAATGCCCGTAATAAATTTTATAAATGAATATAGTACAAATTTGGAACTAAAACATTTCCTCTTACTTATTTTTTAAAGATAAGGGATGAATATATAAGTTTCATTATATTATATTTATTTAGTAGATAAATAGATAAAATAAGTGTGTCAAACGAGTCACTTGTTGGAAAGTAGATGCTGTGGCCCATAAACACCTATACCTAGAACCCATCTTAACGATGTATGTTCTGTTATAGTATGTGCCATATCGATTGAGAAAAACGGACAATGACCTCAGATATGAGCCGAGTGTCAAAAGGCGTAACTTACAAAATCTCAATTTAGATGTGATAACAATATTTAAATATTGATATTATTCCCACTTCTAGGTCAGCACATATGTTTTGTTTTTTTGTTTCTTAAATAATATTGTCTGTGGTTCCTATAAACATAGTAAAATCTTACGGTACATCGCGAAAAATGTGTTATATTTTATATTTCAATTTATGGTAAGTAACGCAGCAATTCATTTAATAACAGTTTCATATTAAAAAAATATTTGAAGCAATATAATCACCATATTGAGCTTTTGCAAATTCATCCCTTTAAAATAAACAAAACGCGCGTTACGTCAGTTCGTTCTAAAAGAAACGTGACAATGGCAGCCAGAGATGCGTCACCTTTTTTGGGCCGGTCCGCCATTTTGTTTTCATTCGTGTTCGGATAGCGCTTGCGTGTGTACGTCTCGGGTAATTCATAGCATTCATTGCATTGTTTTAGTTGAGTTTTTACTGTTAAATTTGTTATATCGTTAAGTTTTTGTTTTTTGAATCTGTTATATTAGTTTTACTGTGACGGTCGTTACTAAATCGACATGAGTTCAGGAGAATTTGGTGAAGGACCCGGTCCTTCAACATCAAGTGGAAAGAGACGTCGCCGACCCATAATAAACGTAGCAGGTACGTACAAATAGGTACAAATGCGACGACGTAGCCTTTCTATTTCTTAAAGCGCTCTTTTTATGTGACCATGTGGTATTTATTTTCTAAAACAATATGTATTTATGTGATGTAGTACTATGGTAGTATATTTTTGTCATTTATTTACAGGCCCATCTTCTGGAGCACCTTTAACGTCACCAGTAAAAAAGAGAAAACCTACCACTTTGTCGGTCGGGGAACAAGAGATTATCATTAATGTATACAAATATGTCAAAAACACCTGGCCCGAAGACGTGTATCCTTCAAACGTTAATATGGTAGAAAAGGTTTCGGAGATCTCAGGAGTCAGCAAGAGCACTATATATCGCGTATTAAGCGTGTATAGAGATTCCCATAAAATACCAGAAAAGGGAATAATTAATAAAAGAAAAAAGTCTGTAATTGACAAGTTGGACGATTTTGATAAATCGGCTATAAGAGCGAAAGTGCATCAGTTCTTTCTTGCAGGAGAATTACCGACTTTAGACAAAATTTTGCTCAGTATAAATCAAGATGACCAGTTGCCAAACTTGAGCAAAACTTCCCTGCGACGTGTGTTGCGCCATTTAAAATTCAAATATATAAAGAGAAACAGAAAAAGTGGTCTAATAGATCGCCCAGAGATAGTTCTGTGGCGTACCAGATATTTGAGAGAAATACAAATATTAAGAAACGAGGGACGTAACATTTTTTACCTTGACGAAACATGGATTAACGCAGGTCATACTATGGGAAAGGTATGGGAAGACACCACAATTGAATCTTCTCGTCAATCACGGTTAGAAGGCTACTCTACTGGCGCGAAAGCCCCTTCGGGTAAAGGAAAGCGATTAATAGTTGTACACGTTGGCAATGAAAATGGCTTTTTGGAGGGATGTGATTGGGTATTTGAATCATCATCTACTGGTGACTACCATGAGAGTATGGACGCTCTCCATTTCGAGGACTGGTTTAGAAAAGTAATAGAAAAACTGCAAAGCGGCGATGTCATAGTTATGGATAACGCTAGTTACCACTCCAGACGTTTAGAAAAAACCCCAACAATGTCTTGGCGGAAACAAAATATGCAGGAATGGCTAGAATCTAAACAGATCGCATACGTGCCCTCGGACACAAAGACCCACTTAATGGAAAAAATAAAGGCAGTTAAAGATAACTATCGAAGTTACGTCACCGACGAGATGGCAAAAGAAAAAAGCATCACAGTGGTAAGGTTACCTCCTTATCACTGTGAGCTTAACCCCATTGAACTTGTGTGGGCAGATGTGAAAGGGTACGTTGCACGAAAAAATACAACTTTCAAGTTAAAAGATGTTAAAAATTTACTTAAAGATGGTTTAACTCAAATCACGCCAGATAAATGGAAAAACTGTGTTCAGCATGTCCTTAAGGTTGAACAAAAAATGCGTGGCATGGATGATAGAATTGACCAAACTGCAGATCGCTTTATAATTAATGTTACAGATAGTTCATCAAGTGAAGATACGAGTGATGATTGCACCGAATAAAAATAAAGTTCTTATATAATATTAAAAATAAAGTTTTATCTTTTGCATAAGTACGTACTTATTCGGTGTCGTTATCACTCGAATCTTTATATGTGTTATAAATTAATGTTTTTTGTTGTTAAATGAATAAAGTACTTTATAACAATAGATGATTTTTCTTCTACAGCGATCTTTCACATAACTTTTTAATAATAGTTAATAAATATATATTATATCAATCATTATAAAAAAATCATTATAAATAAAGAAAGTACTACATATAAAATGTGCCTATATATTGAAGGTTTGTAACCCCTGGTTAAACGACCGAAAGGTCATTGTCCGTTTTTCTCAATCGATTTGGCACATACTATAGTAAATAACACTGCATCTATACCATTGTATACATTAAGATAAAGACTTCGCCACGTTATCCGCCCGCGGTAGTGCAAGCTATAATTATGGTTGCAGCACAAATGTTTTGGCTCGGCCGGGGTAGGACCACGCACTCACAGAATACCAGCGTAAAGTAACAGCTTGGTACTGCTGTTTCGTATGGTAAGTGTAGAGAACTAGAGACCCTTTTTACTGGAATCAAGGCATTCCATCTTATTCCTCAGGGGTGACAGCGCATATGCATTTTGATTTTTAATCGAAGACAAAATGTATATTTCTTTGGGCCGTTTATCACTTCATTCTATTAAAAGAAAACATTAAAGGAACGGATTTTTTCTTCTTCTTTATAATCAAATCACAGCGGGCTTTTGAAAGCTTTCGTCTTAGCGGAAATCGTTATTAACAATTGTTATAGAAAAGATACCAGCGGCGGAAATTTAGGATCTGATAAATATAACATAGTCTCCTTGCTGTCAATGAGTTTTATTCTTCTTTATTAAGTTTTGCTTCCATAAATACCTTAAGATATTTTAGAAATGCAGTGATAAACGAACTTCGATTCCTTCCGATGGTGTTTACTGTAGTGCAACCAAGTTCAAATTACTTATGTGTTGTCACTCCTGAGGAATACAATGAAACTCCTGTCATGATACTGACTCTATTCGCGCGTGAGACCGGATCACAGCAGTACAAGTACTGTTATTTGGTGACAGTAATAAGTAAGAAGGTTGCATCTAGATGAACTCTTGGGTAGAAAGACCTCCACCTAGTAAACTAAAATAACTTCAAGAATCAGTTCACAACCTATAATTATACTGGCCAGTTATTTATTGGGTTGCAGCAATGAAAAGGCTACCTACTTAGCATTATGCTGTATAAGAAAAGTAGTAAGAAGTAATTAGAAAGGACAAAAATATTCGGGAGCTCAGATACAATGACGGCGGCCTACCGTCTTGTATAACATGAGAAATGGAAATTATCCAGATTAGATACAGGAAGTAGCGTCAAGGAAACGTTGTATACTGTGTATAAGTGTGGCATGTATTAAGCATCAAGTCATCTTTTAATGCGAGAGGCTGATAATCAGCCGTGGCCCTCTATGAGCTAATAAAAATGATTATAGAAGAACTGTTTCGAAATTAAATTAAATTTTATTTATCGAACACATTGGCGATAGCTTAATTAAGGTGAAATTAAGAGTACACTTAACCGACGAGCACGTGTGTGCGCAGATACATGGATGTAAAGGAGTCGAGAGAGGCGTGTCAGGCTTGTGCCCAATGGAAGTCCGTAGCCTCTGCATTAGGGTTACGAGCGTGAACGTTTATGTTTTTTTTTTCATTTCGAATTAATCTTCAAAATGTTCGTTGCACAAATTTTGTAGAAGGAGGAGCTCTTTTGGGTGGGTAACACACACTTACCTATTTGTACCACCAAAAAGCAGAGCTTATATTTTTTTTTTACTTATTATAAGCCAGTGCTTGACCACAATCCCACCTGATGGTAAGTGGTGATGCAGCCTTAGATGGTAAATCGCACTGTCTAATCGTAACAAAAGCCTATTCACTCTTGCCTTGAAGACGCTTAGATTGTATTCGGACGGAAAGATAGACGCTGGCAAATTATTCCACTCCTTTGCTGTACGCATTACAAAAGACGAAGCAAACCGTTTGGTTCTAATGCGTGGAATATCGACAACAAAAGGATGAAGACCCGCCGACCGTCTGGTTGTCCGATGGTGGAAAGGAGAGGGAGGAATTAAGGCGTGTAATTCCTGCGCACACTCACCGAAATGCATCCTATAGAATACCGAGAGACTGGCTACTCTGCGCCTGTGCTCGAGGCTGACAAGATTGGTTTTAACCAAATCAAGGTCACCAATGAGCCTCTTAGCACGGCTCTTCACTGAGTCCAATACTGCCAGGTGGCATTTTGCAGCACCAGCCCATATGTGACAGCAGTACTCCATGCACGACCGGACTTGCGCTTTATATAAGGTAAGAATCTGCCCCGGCGTGAAGTACCGCTGCACCCTTGCAAGAACACCAAGTTTCCTTGCGGCTGCTTTGGCTCTGGACGCAATGAACCGCCCATAGTTTAGGTTCGGAGAAAATCCAATCCCTAACAACTAAAGGCAGTCAGTGTACTCCAAGGATACATTCCGGAAAGTAGGAGCCAATGTGAGCAGGCTCCTTTTAGCGGTAAAAAGACACGCTTGTGTTTTGGAGGCGTTAAATCTCACGAGATTGGCATCGCGCCATTTGGAGACTGCCTGTAGTGTGAGACTCACACGCTCAACCATAGCCTCTCTTTCTGACTGGATTTGATCCCGACTGGCCCGGGCGCTTGGTTGGTATCTCTCCACAACTGTGCTGATGTCTGCATACCCATAGACACCGGGAATGAGCAGATCATTTATATGCAGCAGGAAGAGAATTGCGGAGATAACGGACGCCTGAGGAACACCGGCGTTAGTTGCCACAGTATCGGATAAGCAGCCATCAACGACAACCCGGAGATACCGTTCACTCAGAAAGTCCTTCACCCAGACAATTAGGCCAGTAACGCGTACGCTGAGAGCTTGCCCAATAGACTAGCGTGCCAAACCCCGTCAAAAGCCTTCGAAACATCGAGGGAAACAGCAAGTGCTTCACCACTGTTCTCTAGGGCTTCGCCCCATATGTGAGTGGCATACGCTAGAAGGTCCCCAGTTGATCGATTTCGGTGAAACTCGTACTGGCGATCACTGAGGAGATAATTTTGCTCTTGATATGCCATGAGGTGGGCGTTTTATATACGCTCCATAATCTTGCAGAGTATGGAGGTAATTGAAATTGGCCGATAGTTGGCAGGATCGGTTCGGCTACCTTTTTTAGGCACAGGCTGCACATTGGCCAGCTTCCAAGATTAAGGCACTATTCCAGTCCTGAATGACAGGCGGAACAAGCGTGTCAATAGAGGAGACAACTAAGGTGCACAGATCTTTAGAACTATAGCTAGTATACCATCAGGTCCACTAGCTTTGTTCACGTCTAGACTTCGCAATGTTTTAAGAACCTCCTTGTTGGTGATACGGACCTCAGACATAGAGGTACTACAGTGAGGTAATTGAGATGGTATACTGTTGCTATTGTCCAGGCGCGAATTGCAAGCAAAAAGAGAAGCAAATAAGTCCGTTTTCTCCTTAGGCGCATGCGCCAGTGAGCCATCTGGTTTTACCAGCGGAGGCAGTGTAGACCGACAGAAGTTTGTCTCCACCGCTTTGGCGAGAGATCAAAAAGCTCTACTGCCAGATGGTTTGACAGAGAGCTTTGTGCCGATGCATTTAATGCGGTCGAAACTGGCTTGGCGTAATGCCTTTTTGCACGACTTGGCGGCTTGGTTAAAGGCTCTCTTCTTAAGGCTAACATCCGGAGCTTTACGGTCTCGAGCACTGACCCAGGATAAGTACGCCATATGCTTGTGATTTTCAGTACGAGCGCACTCGGCGTTAAGCCAAGGGCGAGCATTACCACCAATGGGCACGACAGCAAAGGGGATGAAATACTCCATCGCTTGACGTATCACATTGATAATGACATCCGCGCAGCTCGATGGGTCTTCAAAGGAGAAGTAGACCTGCCGCCAAGGATAAGATGCAAAGAAATGCCGCATCTCATCTCAATCTGCTGACTTGTATCGCCACATTCGTCGCACTCCGTGGAAATCGTAGTTAGGTGGGGAATATAACGACACAGATTTCACCAGAAGTTAAGAAGTTCCCGAGGGTGAGGTAACCTTAACATCGTACCTGTCTGGATCGGTCGTCACCAAATGGTCGAGGCAGTTGGCTGTGTGCCCATCCACATCAGGTACCCTAGTCGCTTGTTGTACCAGCTGGGAGAGCCCCAGCGACGCCTCTCTCCCAGCGTGGTCGGTCTTCTGGTATGAGAACAGCCAGTCCTGATGACAGGCATTAATGTCCCCCAGAAAAACCAACTGTGCATTAGGGTACCGATTTAGAGCCACATCAGAGGATTCACTGAGGTGTTCAAACAGCCTAGTAGTCTCCTGGTCGCCGCTGTGCGATCGGTAGACACAAGAATAAATAATTTTATCAATTCCTGTCTCTATCAATACCCAGATCGTAGAGAAAGTGGGGTCTTCAAGGTGACGGAGACGCTTACAGCAGATGTCGTTGCGGACGTAAACACAGACTACGGCGCGCTGATGTAAATTATGCTCCAATGTGTACCCAGGGTAGTTAAGGTAAGCCGCATCTAGAGGACATCTGATCTACGTCTCAGTTAAGAAGAGTAAGTGCGGCTTGTCAGTCTCAAGGTGGTAATGGACTGCATTGAGATTACATTGCAGGCCTCGGATGTTTGTGAGGTGCACGTTAATGGAGAGGGAGTGCAACCGCTGTACAAACTTACTCTTCTTTTGTCTTTTTTTCATTAATGGTGGGAGTGAATAGGTTGAGAGAATGGCAGTTGGACGAGACGTCACACATATAACCTAGGGACGCAAACAGAGTCATAGCATTGATGGTACCTAGCATGGAGATCGCGGGGATGCCCGACCCCCCTGGAAATCGCCACCAGGCCCTCTCCTCCGGTCGCCAACCGGCATGTTGGAGCCATCCTAGGATTTTTCGTAAGATGGCGTGGCAGCCTTTCATGAGTGGCTGGCTCATTAATTGGGCCCCCAACTACCTACGGTCGGCCAGCGGTTCAACCGTGCTTCGGATCCCGCTAACCTCCATAACCAGGCACCTGACATTAAGAAACGGCCGCGTCGCAACCAGTCCGTATGCGCAACGAAACTTTCCAGACCCATTCTCCCTAAGAAATGGGTTTCACCTAAAATCATATCGGAACACGATTTGCATCATTTGGCGGTATGTCTTTGCCAGGTGGGTGGTAACTAACCCTCGGCCGGGCCTCTCACTAATAGAGGAGCGACCTACCACCAGTATGTAGTACTGCTCGTTTAGCACTACCCAGGGGATACGTGTAGGGAATCAGGATTCAAGTAATTCCTACGGACGGGAGCAGCTTCATCCCCCAAATTATGATATTCATGTATTCCGGTCGGAAAGGTAAGGAGAGCCAGTATAACAGGCAGTGAGACATTCCGTCTTAGTTCTTAGAGGTGACAAGGTACGTGTGGCCTTCTTCGGAGTTGTCTGCAGGTGTGCATGGAGTGCAGTAACCACTAGTTGCACTGTAACTTCGTTTTTACTAAAGTTTTATTAAAAAAATGTGTATTTCATTTAGCTTTATAGAGGAAAACGCTGTAGAAAATAAATTTACTTTTTATTTAAATAAGCAGAGTCTGAGTAGCTAGATTGAATCGTTCGCAAAGAGCTTAATTTGCATAAAAGCTATACGCTTTTTAATCTTAGATAAAAGAATCCCTTTATAGTGAAAGAACAGTAGCTCGCTATTTTTAAATTTAGTTCCGGACCTGTTCACTGACTGTCTGCTACTACTCAACTTAAACCTCAACATTCTCCGGGTAACTTTGCATTCAACGATTTTAAATAGAAATAAATCTCATTTAAAAGCTTCTATATTACCAAATTTAATTTTAATAACTGTATAAAAAGAGTTATTATAATTTAAATGAATACATCGTTGATAATAACCCGTTTTGTAAATAGTTTGTGCAACCTTTCTTATTAATAAATACGATCCACCCTGGCTTCGCTCGGGTGATTTCTGGATCTCGACAACAGTGCCACCTATCGGGTTAAATGTGGATCTAAATCATCTAGGCACCCATTTGAATGCACAAAAAATCATCACAATTGATCGAGCGTTTATTGAGTATTAGCAAGACTCGGACAGCAATTGATTTTTATATAAATAGATATATAACTTTCTTATTAATAAAAATATTATATTCTATTCTATTCTAAAAAAGAGTCCAGTAAACAAAATATGCTTCTATTTTGTCCCTAGATAATGACAATAAAGCAAATGTTTTTCTTTTTTTTATATATTTTTTAAGATATAGTTTATATCTACTCATGTTCTTAGGTTTGTATGTAGCATTTAATATTTGACGTTTTGAGTGTAAAAGTGAATAATACGCGATGAAATTATAAAAAAATAATTTTATTAATGTAAGCCACCACAGAAAATGTATAGGATACACCAAAGTTGTATCTGAACTCTACAAGACACTACTATCTGATAAGATATGCATGGAGTCGATAGATACAAATATCATAGTTCGATATCGGTTTTAAAACAAACCTATCAAATTCTTATTACAGAAATATAGAGAATGATTTTGTCTCAAACATATAATAAACAGTCAGGTGGCCGGTGTGATCGATTGTCATCCTTATTCTAATAAAAAACACAGTCCCACCAATGCCAAGTGGATTATGTGGCCCATAGGTATCTACATCCATCCTTCATTAAGAATAATAATCGTTACCTGTCAAACGGGTCTCCGGTTTAGTCTAGTCTACACATACAATATGAAACACAGCGGCATTAAGTTGCAATTTGACGATAGTATTCGCTCTCAGCGTTAGCGTGTTCCCCGGTCGAGCCGACGCATTAGTGCTTCAAACTTAAAACAGACACAGCAGTGGCTGTCAATATATATCTCAACAGCAATTATTGCTGATTACAGCATCTCATATCGGCGATCATCAATGTTCACCGCTCTATCCGTTAAATGTGGTTACTTTATAACACTTAATCAGAGTTCAAAGCGGAACTTAATTATGAAACTTTACTACAAACCTCTAAACTAATTTGGGGTGAAATGGGTTGCTATGGTTAAACTGTGAACCGTCTCCATGACTGAAATATCGATAACAACAAATAGTATTTCATTTAAACAACATTATAAAATTATTTCCTATATATCCATATAAATAAAATTTTATTGTCTTCCTACAATATGGAAATAACTGTCTTCTTCTACTGTCGTGGGCTGTAATGATGAATTATGATGTCTTTTTTTAAGCTCAGAGGGTTATTTGTATACTATTAAGATATAAATAATAATAATTTAAGTAATAAAAACAAAGTATTCTGTCGTGAAGCGACAATTAAAAGAGAAAGAACCTAACCTAAGAACAGCAAAACAACAAAATAGACCAAGAAAATAATATATTATAATTTTTTAAAAGGTATTTACAATCTTATAAAAAAATTGAAATATGAAGGTGATGGATGAAATGAGATTACAATTAGGTTTAAAAAAAATAAAGGTTGGAGAATAGGACAATATAGTTTTATAGTGGAGCCTGGAGCCTCGCTGCTTTTGTAGAAGTAGGCACACGCAGAGCTTGAGGTTTCTCAGCGGCGACGGCACGCAGCGCCTGGACTGGGCACACGCAGCGTCCGGAGCCGGCGCACGTAGCGCCTGGGGTAGGTGCGCTCAGTTCTTGGAGAAGTAGTCGCCGCGCCCAGAGGTAGCGCGGGCAGTAGGGACGCAGCGCCTGGAGCCAGCAGTCGAAGCGCGCCTGAAGGTAGCGCGGGCAGTAGGCTGCACTCAGCGCCTGGATCGAGCAGTCGTAGCGCGCGGAGTAGTGTGGCCCCGCACTTGAATTAGAATTCACCGACGACTTCACGTGTAGATGGAGGCTTGCAGGATCCCGGGGCAAAGCGGCCCCGGGATAAGGCCTTTAGTAGATGTTTCTCGTTTGAGAACCGAAGCGAGACTGTCCTGTATTCTCCAATTGTTTGGCTTTTATACCTTTTTAGAGAGAACGAGAAATTATTTAAATTAAAACGAAATTTATTGTAAATGACCTACAGCCAAAAAGTATTTATGTAGAAAGAACATCATACCGGAGACGAATTTAAATAAAAGTTACCATAACAACCACAAAAACAATGGTTGTCAAATTGAGGAATTTTTAGTTTTAGGACTGTTATTAAGAAACTATTACATTTAAGTAAGAAACGAGATAAAAATCACATAGGAAAAACTAATGCACGACAACGTACACTAAGCCTGAAATTGTAGAGTTACAGAGAATTCAATAAAAGACCAAAAAAAAGGTAAGACTTCGTTGACAGCTAGTTTAAAAGTACTAAATAGTGTGAAAATACGCAGTAAAATGATATGTTATTGTGTAAAAACGTTACAGGATCCTATATAAATAAAAGTGATGCAAAATATAAATGCAGAGAATCAAAAACAGAATGAAAAAAATAGTATAAAGTGATGCAAAACATGAATGCAGAATATCAAAGCAGAATGGAGAATTAGTGTACAATGAAATGTAAGTTGCATAACACTACAATTCTCTGCCAGTCAACCCTGGGTGCCAAAAACAGTTGTGCAGGCAGGTGCAAAATATAATACATAAATAAAGTGTAGGTAGATATATAAAAATATAATATATACATAGTACATACATACACAACATATATTTACATATAATAATACATACATACATATATATAATGTGCATACATGCTTATAAACTTTATAAATAAATATCCGTATTAATTTATAAGTAATGAATATTTGAAGATAAAAAATGTCAGATAGTAAGCGCCCTCAGGTAATGTTGTCGTAGAAGTAATTTAAAGGAGTATATATTTAAATATGTACTGTATGTGTATTAAATTTACAATACCTAATGTAAAACATTCGAATACTAATGTGCTATTAAATGGGGAGGAGTTGAGTCTTGTGGATACCACTGTTTTTCTCGGTATTACTATTGACGCGAAACTTCAATGGGGGCCCCATTGAAGTTTCGCGTCAATATATCCATATATCTAAATTAGCAAGCAGACTTAGTTCTGCAGCATATGCTGTAAGAAAGATTAGAAGTCTCACAGATGTTGAGACAGCTAGATTAGTGTATTTTAGTTACTTTCATAGCGTAATGTCTTATGGAATTTTGCTATGGGGTAATGCGACTGATATTGAAGCTACGAGTATATTTGTTTTGCAAAAGAGAGCCGTTCGGGCGCTTTATAACCTAAATTGTAAAGAGTCCCTCAGACAAAAATTTAAAGAAATAAACATATTAACTTTAGTATCGCAATATATTTATGAAAATCTAATGTATGTACATAAAAACATAAATAGCTTTAATAAGAATAAGGATGTGCATTCTTTAAACACTAGGAACAAACATAAGCTTGTAATACCAGTTACTAGACTCCACAGAATCAGTAATTCATTTATGGCGCAATGTATACACTTTTACAACAAAATCCCAGAACATATTCAAAGTTTATCAATAAACAAGTTTAAAAGTTTTATTAAAGAAAAACTGTACAAAAAGGGTTATTATAATATCAAGGAATACATGAATGAAAATAACCCCTGGGAATAAGGTGATCACCACCATGCTGGTTCTATTAAAAATCATTTAAAAATTGTATAAATGAAATTATTGTTAAGTGAAATATGTTTGAAAAAAAAGTCCCGCTGGGTTTCTTGCTGGTTCTTCCCAGGACAGAGGTATTTTCCGAACCAGTGGTAAATAAAAAATGACTTTCAATAAGAATTATGTAATAATCAGTATTGAATAAAAAATTATTCTATTCTATTCTAATAAAATTAATTTTACGGGTTTTATCGCGTATATTAACTTATTGTATATTTCCGACATTTCGAGCACTTTACCCATGTTTACGGGGGGGACTGAGGTGTATGACGTCCCAATGTCATAATTAACCAGATTTAAAATTAAAATTTCCCAGATTAAAAATTATTAATTTTTGTACCGATCTACGCAGTATGAACTTTCAGTATCTTGAAGTCTTGCAGTTGTATGTTTGGGTTGGGATTTAATTTTATTAGTTATAGGATCCCAAGCAGATGGTAGCATTCAGCCATCTTCTCTGTTGAAGTTAGGATTTTTTTTATTCCAATAGCCTCGCGAATCATCCTTGGAAGGAATCGGTGTTCTTTAGCGAGGATTTGTGGTCTATCTATTTAATCTAATGTAAAGACGGGGGCGATCCTTTAGGTGTTCACAGACTGCAAACTTTCCGGAGCGTCGATTCTTCTCATCAGGTATGTGTTTTTAATGCGAGTTTTTATGGATCTTTTAGTTTGTCCTAATAAGAGAGACTTGGCGACTTCCAGCCTTCTGAACAAGCCAGTTTCCGAAAAGTCTTTAGTACCATAGACCACATACACACTCTTAGGCAAATTGTACAAAAGTCCGAGGAGTACAATTTGCCACTATATCTGGCGTATGTGGACTACGAGAAAGCCTTTGATTCCGTCGAAATTTAGGTGGTGCTGCAGTCCCTTCAGCTGTGCCAAGTTGACTGTTGGTATATCGAAGTGCTGATGTGCTTGTACAGTAGGGCTAAAATGGCTATCCGGCTACAGAAACAGAGTACTTAACCTATCCAATAGCAGAGAGGTGTAAGACAGAGTGACCTTATATCCCCGAAACTCTTCACCGCTGCATTGGAAGACGTTTTCAAGCTTCTGGACTGGAAAGGATACGGTATTAACGTCAATGGCGAGTACATCACTCACCTTCGATTTGCCGACGATACAGTCCTTATGGCAGAATCGCTGGAGGACCTAAGCACTATGCTCAATGACCTCAATAGTGTCTCTCAACGGATAGGTCTTAAGATGAACATGGACAAAACAAAAATTATGTTTAACGTCCATGTCACACCTATGCCAGTAGTTGTTGAAAGCACTGAGCTCGAAGTTTTTAAGGAGTATGTTTACCTGGGACAAATAGTCCGACTAGGTAATTCCAACTTCGACTGACAGGTCAAATGACGGATTCAACTCGGCTGGGCAGCGTTCGGGAAACTAAGACACATCTTCTCGTAAGACATAGCTCAAAACCTTAAAACGAAATTGTACAATTTGTGCGTCTTGCCAGTAATGACTTACGGTTCTGAGATGTGGTCCTTCACTGCTGACCGTATAAGGAAGCTCAAGGTCGCTCA
The DNA here is from genome assembly GCA_033319125.1 of Parnassius glacialis. Classification (NCBI taxonomy): domain Eukaryota; kingdom Metazoa; phylum Arthropoda; class Insecta; order Lepidoptera; family Papilionidae; genus Parnassius; species Parnassius glacialis. The sequence goes on from JAVANC010000008.1 coordinate 643,330, forward strand.
TCGAGCTATGGAGAGGGCTATGCTCGGGGTTTCTCTGTGTGATAAACTTAGAAATGAGGATATCTGCAGTAGAACTAGAGTGATCGACATTGCCCAACAGATAAGTAAGCTGAAGTGGCAGTGGGCCGGCCATATAACTCGAAGAACCGAAAACCGATGGGAAAAAACGTTCTCGAGTGGCAGCCTCCGACTACCGGCGGCCGAAGTGTAGGGCGGCCCCCTACTAGATAGAGTGATGAACTGGTAGGACATGCAGGAAGTCGATGGATGCAGAGGGCTCAGGACCGTGCTTTGTGGCATTCTTTGGGGGAGCCTATGTTCAGCAGTGGACTTATGAAAGGCTGTATTGATGATGATATAAGAAAGACCACATTCACAATCAAGCTTGTACACTGCTGCATCTTGCAGAGGGACACTTTACTAATGGTAAAAACTGACTAATTTTCTTTGGCGGCTTGAAGTGTATTTTAATGGAAGCACGCTTCAAGATATAGCCAATCTTGTCAGTGACCCCTCTGACTTATGGCAGTACAGCAGGTACTCGCTTGACTGTAACCGGCTTCACTCGTTCACTATGACGTAGGCGCGGGACTCGAAGCTTATTGTCGTGCAAAATTTGCTTTTTTTTAAAGGATAAGGGTGACAAATGACCACACAGACCACCTGATGGTTAGTGGTTGCTGTGGCCCATAGACATCTACATCTATCTTTGATTTTAAATCAAAATGCAGATGCGTTGTCACCCGTGAGGACTAAGATGGAATGCCTAGTTTCCAGTAAAAAGGTCTCCAGTTCTCTTCACTCACCATACGAAACACAGCAGCGTTAAGCTGCTATTTTATGCTGGTATTTTGTGGAACGTGTTATAGTTCGGCGGCCAGGTGTTAACTGTTACAGATCCCTCGTGCTCTCTAAAACAAAGATTTAACCACAGTAGCTAACTGTGAAGGATGGTGGTGAGAATCACCGTTTAAATATCTTTCTGTGTGGGTCTTTTTTTCTATACACAGTGTGGCTCAAGGTGTTATCAGGATTCCGAATTACTAACACATCTAGAAAATCTAAAGAATTGTTTGCCTATAACTCCATTGTGAACTGAATTTTAGAATTTATGGAGTTAAGATGGTCAAAAAATGTAGTTACTTTGTCTTAAGGTAGAATTGTGAAAGTATCGTCTACGTACCGCTTGTAGTATCTTGGGTTTACAGGAGAAGTAAGTAGGGTTTTCGCCTCGAAGACTTCAATGAATATATCGGCGCCAGTGGGAGATACATGTGAGCCTATCACCACGCCATCTTCTTGCTTGTAGAATACTTCCTTCCACAATAGGTAGCCAGAAGTAGGGCAGTTTTTGAGTAATACTGCATATTTTACGGGCATATTATTTTCCTCCAGCCTTCTAGTAACAATCAAGATGCAGTATTCAACAGGGAAGCATGTGAACGAAACGTCGAGAATATAAAATAAGTTAATATACGCGATAACATCCGTGGAATTAGTTTTATTTAAATTTGTAGTGTTTGCGTAAATATAAGAAATGATTATGAGTTTTTATTTGTTGCATTTCTAATATCATAGGTGAGGGTGTTCCAAAGATGTATGTATAGCCTGTATCGTAAAGGAGACCTGAAAAAATTAGACCTATGCTGTGGAAACCTTATCCTCAGACGGTTTGATTGCCATGGTGTTTGACCGTCAATCGAATAAAGAAAATTAAAGTTATCCTGAGATAAGAAAGCGACCTTGGATCGTTTAAAATTGAATAAAGTACAAGTAAAATTCTAGAGCATCGCCTTTAACGTATAGGTAGCCATTTAAGCTTTGAACGATAGGAAGATATGTGGTCATATTTACGTAAACCGAAAATAAACGTTATGGAACTATTAAGAAGGCGCTCCAACTTGTTTAGAAGATTTTGTGGCAGATCCGGGTAACATACATTTGCATAATCTATAGTAGGTGCAATGAGGGAATGAACAAGCGTAAGTTTGGTTTTGAAAGGTAAGAAATTTTTAAGACGATAAATGGAACGCAAGGTAGCAGCAACACCTTTAGGACTTACTTCAGAGATCCGCATTTTCCAGGTCAGAGTTTTGTCCATGTACAAGCCAAGATATTTTATGGAATCACAATATGGAATCAAAGTTCCATTAGAAATTACAGAAGAGATATTTCAATCATCAATCTTAGCCAATATTTGCGAACTTACGTTAAAGAAAGAAAGAAGAAAAGGAATATGTGTGTGTTTAAAAGTTGAGCATGGTTTCGGCTGCAGCGATCCGTCTTACTTTTTTTGTTAGTCTGAGACTATAGTAAACACTACTTTTGTCTTTACAACCTACACCTACCTTAACTCCTTACTTAACATTGAAATATGTCTTTGAATAAATATTTCAAATGATAACATACCCAGATATTCTGCTTATGTAAAATCTCCAAGGACGCTTTTAGTTGCTGTTCATTCGTACATATTTGCGACGAATGGAGTGGAGACTGTCTGAGGCTTTACATAATGGCCTACTCTCGAGGTATTTACATTTGACATGAAATAAGAAAGGTCTTCATTCATTTTAGCCGATGTAAAACCACACTGAGAGAAAATGAAACATTCGATGTAATATCACACATCAGTGATATAAACGTAAAAATAATCGAATGGCAAATTCGAACCCACAATAAGGTTGTGTTAGAGTGCGGATCACGAACACATAAGTGTGTTCGTGATCCGCACTCTAACATTAGGCTACTGTCGCTTACTATATTATTCTATCTCATTCTCTAAATCCTAAAGGTGTATGAGTTTGTCTCTTTTAGTATCTCTTTTTCGTTTCAGATGCTAATGAAGTTTTTACATCTATAAACAGTATATATTAAGCCAACTTCAAAAATGGAGGAGGTTTTAGACGATATCTTTACCAACTATGAACCAATATTATCCAATTTTTTCTGAATAATTCCATCTGGAATCATGGAAGTAAGCGTTGATGTTTGAAATTTAATTAAGATGACCTTCTAGTTATATTACTTTGAGCTTGCAATATTGATTAGACTACACGAAAGGGTTAAATAGTTAAGATTCTAATAATAAGTTAAAACGTTCGCCACGAAAACTAAAAAGAATGAATTAATTTCCACATAATTTAATGGAAATAGGTTTTTTTGAAGTCGGTTTTTACTTTTTATTAAAAGCTTAATTATCTTTTATAGGTTAATAATTTTAACTTGTTAATAATGTTAACAGATAAAGTGTAGTCAATAGAAATAAATTTAAATTAAAAAGAACTTTTTTTTTAAAACAAGCTTTTATATAAATGCGCTAAAAAGAAAAAATAAAATTTTCCTTTAAAACATTTACTATCAACTGATTACGTCATTACACAATTTATATGATATAAAAGCTTGAATGATAAGCCCGTGGCCACTGCCCATGCGGTCGGAGCTAAGTTCTGCAAGACCCACCGCAGAAGAACACAGAAACTCTCCGATCACACTCTTAATCTCATAGCTGTTAGACAGGAAGTAAAGCTGCAGTCTCCAACAGATTTGATAGCATACAGGCAACTGAAATGACATATCTCCAAATGCATGCGGCGGGACTTACGCAACTTCAATACAGCTTGTAATGAAGAAGCGATCGGGCGGAACCAAGGCTCCAAAGTCTTTGCCAGAGATTTTTCTGCTAGAAAGAGCCAACTGTCCAAGCTGAAGACCGAGTGTGGTAGCATCGTTTCCGGGACATCTGAGATTTTGAGTAAGATTGAGATGTTCTATGGGCAACTGTATACGTCACCGTTGGAGCCACACGCAAGTGTGAGTAACGATCCAAGAGAGCGTCTTATCCGACACTATTCCGAAGATATCCCGGACGGCAGTCTGAGCGAAATTAGAATGGCACTCCAGTACCTTAAAATGGCAAAGCCCCAGGCGAATATGCAATTACAGCAGAGCTTCTGAAAGCGGATAAAAAACCGGTACATGAAGTCCTTCAGAAGCTTTTTAATTCCATCCTCCATGGTGGCACAACAGGCGTGGAGCAGAAGTGCGGTGGTTTTGTTCTTCAAGAAAGGCGACAACGCTCTCTTGAAGAACTACAGATCGGTATTTCTTCTGAGCCGCGTCTGCGTTATTTTTACGAGAGTCCTAACGAATCGTCTCGCATGCAGACGCGACAACTTCCAGCCTCCCGAACAAGCCGGTTTCCGATATGGCTTTAGCACCATAGACCACATACATACCCTTCGGAAAATTATACAGGAGTGCGAGGAGAACAATTTGCCACTATGTTTGGCATATGTGGACTATGGGAAAGTCTTTGATTCCGTGAAATTTGGGCGGTGCTACAGTCCCTTAAGCGGTGATAAGTGGACTTTTGGTATATCGAAGTGCTTTTTTTTGCATAGAGCAACGATGGCTATCCGAGTACAGAACCAGAGTACGAAACCTCTCTTACCGCAGAGAGATGTAAGACAGGGTGACGTTATGTCCCCGAAACTCTTCACCGTTGCATTGGAAGACATTTTCAAGCTTTTGGACTGGAAAGGATACGGTATCAACATCAATGGCGAGTACATCACTCACCTTCAATTTACAGACGATATAGTCCTTATAGCAGAATTGCTGGAGGACCTAAGAACTATGCTCAATGACCTCAAAAGTGCATCCTAACGGATAGGTCTTAAGATTTATTTTTATAAGAAAGGGGGCAAACGAGAATGCGGTTCACCTGATGGTAAGGGACTACCGCCGCCCATGAATAACTGCAACACAAGGGGAATTGCAGATGCGTTACCGGCCTTTTAAAAAGGAGTAGGCTCTTTTCCTAAAGGTCTCTACGTCGTATCGGTTCGGAAAAATCGCTGGTGGTAATCGATTCCACAAGGAAGTTGTGCGAGGAAGAAAACATCTTCTAAATCGCACAGTGGTGGACCGCCAATCATCCAGATGGTGTGGATGATATCGGGAGTTCTGCCGCGATGTGCGTTTGTGAAATTTGGCGGCTGGAATTAATCCGAATAATTCATCAGAGCACTCCCCATGGTAAATGTGAAAGAAAATGCAAAGGGATGCAACATCTCTTTGCAGCGCCAATGAATCGAGCCGATACAAAAGGACTCAGTCGTCGTCAATTCGAGCCGCTCTGCGCTGGATGCGGTCAAGTGGAAGAAGCTGGCACTGGTTAGCCAGCTCAGAGATGTGAACAGTATTTCATGTGAGGCTGAACGTGGTAGGCGTTGTGTCTGCATGAAATACTGTCCCGCTCTGCTGAGCACGCCAAGCATTTTAGAGGTCAATTTTGCCTTCTTTTCCAAGTGACCACGAAACTGCACGTCACTGTCAACGACGAGTATTACGATACTGGCTGAAGCAACTAGGGGAATGCCTTGAAACTGAGGAGATAAGACAAAGGGGTTCTTTTTAGCGGTAAACACTGCAATTGCGTCTTCTGAGGATTAAACTGGACTAGATTTAGTCGACCCCAATCCGAGGTTTTGTTCAGCAAAGATTCGACTTTTGACACAAGTTTGTTTCGGTACTCGGCGAGGTTCACCATCACCAGTGCTGTCATTCGCATAGCAATGAATGCTACCGGTTTGCAACATATTATTGATATGCAGAAAAAAAACGTTGGTGCTAACACGTAGCCTTGTGTAACACCAGCGTTAATAGGCTTGTAGTCGGAGCATGCACCGTCTACAACGACCTTGATGTTCCGATTTTTGAGGAGGGAGCTTTGAATGAAGCGCTTTGTGCCAAACCCGATCGAAGGCCTTCGCAATGTCCAAACTAACGGCCAATGCCTTCCCCTTAGACTCTACTGCCTCCACCCATCTATAAGTTAGGTAAACCAGAAGATCACTAGCTGATCGAACATGACGAAAACCGTATTGGCGGCTACTAATCAGCTGGTGATCCTCAAGGTGCCGTATCAGGTGGCAGTTTATAATGGATTCCGTTATTTTAGAGAACAAGGGGGTGATGGCGATAGGCCTGTAGTTTGGCGGGCCTGAGCGGTCGCAATTTTTAGGGATCGGGTGGACAAAAACTATCTTCCATGATTTTGGAACTATGCCTAGGGAGTAGGAGTACCGGAAAAGATACGTTAGAACCGGTGCCACCTCTGAAGCACACGTCCTCAGCACAATTGGGGGATTCCGTCAGGCCCACTCGACTAATGGATTTCCAGGGAGAGGAGTGCATTGCGAACCGGTACGAAGCACTGTGAGTGCTTCATGCCGGAGGGAACACACCGCCGATAATCCCGTGGCACACTGCGGGATGGTCAACGGTATGTTTCCCCCGTGATCAAGAGTAGAGTTGGATGCAAAAAGAGACCCTAAAAGGTCGGCTTTCTCTTTTGCAGCGTGGGCCTGTAAGTCGTCACACCTGTGCAGTAGTGATGGCTTCCAGAAATTCCCTTGGACAACCTTGGCGAAGGACCAGAATGCACGGGTTCTCGAAGAAAGGCGAACTAGTTTCTCGCCAATTCTGCCTATGTGCTCTGATTTAGCCTTCGCAATAACTCTTTTGAAGGACCTGGAGGCGAAGTTATACTTCTTCTTCTCCCAGGCCTGATAACACTATTTTTTTTTATTTTATAGGATAGGGTGACAAACGAGCACACTGTCCACCTGATGGTAAGTGGTTACTGTGGCCCATAGACATTTACATCTATCCTTGAATAAGAATTAAATGCAGATGCGTTGTCACCCGTGAGGACTAAGATGGAATGCCTCTTTTCCAGTAAAAGGGGTCTCCGGTTCTCTACACTCATCATACTAAACATAGCAGCGTCAAGCTGCTATTTTACGTTGGTATTCTGTGAGAGCGTGGTCCTTCCCCGGTCGAGCCGATCCATTCGTGCTAAGCACTTCTGCTTACTGCTTAATGCAGTCTTACAGGAGCGACCAAACCAAGGACGAGATCTGCCTCCAATGGGTACTACAAATGATTGAATAAATAGTTCCATTCCTTGTAGCACCACATCAGTGACAGAGTCAGCAACAGTGCTGGGATCATCCGTCGATAAGCAAACCCAGTAAAGCAAACCCAGGGTAAGATGCAAAGAAAGACCGCATTCCGTCCCATTCCGCCGACCTGTACTTCCCTCCACCATCCCATGGTCCTTCCTGCCTTGCGGCATACGGACCGAATCACGGGAGACGCGCGCGGTACTTGCTCGGGGCTATTTCCCACGTGCGCTTACTTGACTCCCTACAAATCTCTCTGTTCCGTCCCTTTTCTCTACATTTCACTTCTCCCCCTTCTGGGGCGTGACTCCACAGCGACGACACTTCGTGTTCGCAGCTATTTGGTCGTATTTTCAGTCCTCATACTGTTTCCTTTTGTGATGCCATGCATGCGCAAATCTCCTAAATTCCTTAAAGTTGGATTCGCAGCACACTAGGTCCCGGAAGTATACTGGTCCTATTTCTGTTCTTTGTAGGCTGTCCAATAATGCGTTCCTCTCTTCAATATACAGATCGCAATCCCAGAGAGCATGGTCGCGACTCTCTAGTGCTGAGCCGCAGGGGCATAAGCCAGAGATCCTAAGGTTGAATTTTAGGAGACGCTCGTTGAAACACCCGTGACCAACAAGAATCTGCGATACTGCATAATCGGGCTCGACCCACCTGAAGATTAGACGCTCTGCGATGTCCGGGAAAAACTTGTATAGATCCCTGCCATCTTGGCTTGAATCCCACCGGTCCTGCCAAATGGCAACGACAGCAGCCATCATCTCCCTCTTCTTCTTCCTGCGCTCCTTGCCGACCAAACCCGTCCCCTCCTCGTCTACTCGTCCCGCACGAAAAACTTCCAGGTCGGCAGGCAATACGCCCGCCAACGCCGTTAGCGCTGCACTGCTAGCCGTCCTGTAAGCCTTCGTGAGAAGAATCAAAGCTGGTTTTTGCGTCCTCATCAGTACGCTTCTAATAACATAAAGGGACGAGCGTTGGTAACATACGGCAGCAGCATAAGTCAACGTTGCCACCTAGGTCCCTGAATACAGGACTCTAAGGGCGTGAAATCTTATGCTCCAGGTCGATGAAGACAATCGCGACATCTTCCGAAAGCAAGCAGCGGCCTTCTCGCCGATATATAATGCATGCTGCACATAAGACCTAGCCTCATCCAATATTATACCTAGGGCTCTTGCCTGTGAAACACGCGTGATCGTTGCACCGTCCATCTTTATAATTGGTCCACGTTTAAACTTGCCTTTATAGGTCATTGTTTGTGACTTCCCGGTAGAAAACCCTAGTCTGTTACGAATACCCCACTCGGACACGGCAGCGATCGTAACTGCCGCTTTGCGCTCTATTGCGGAACGAGACGATGCTTCGACCACGATCGTCACATCGTCGGCGTAAGCAACGAAGTGTACTCCTTCGGGTTTCGGCAGCTTCAGGAGGTCATCGAGTAGGAGGTTCCATAGGGTTGGTCCCAGCACCGATCCCTGAGGACAGCCCATCGTGGAAACCTTCCACACTACCCGGTTTCCAGCAAACAGTCCTACACGGCGATTTATAAAATAACTCGTTAAAATACGGTAAATGTTAGGTGGAACGCCACATTGCTTTGCCTTGTGTAGGATCATTGGCCACCAGGCATTGTCAAAGGCTCCAGATATGTCTAGAAGGATCAGTTGCACGTACTTCTCGGTTGATCCGGTGGTAATTCGGTTGATGGTACTATGGGCGGTCACTGTGGATCGGCCACACGTGAAGCCATGTTGTGCATCGGAGATTCCGCGATAGAGACATGGAGCGCAGGAGATTATCACACGCTCCAGAATTTTTCCCAATATGGGCAGCAAAGTTATCGGGCGGTAGGCTTTAGGGTCAGTGAGCGGCCTGTCGCCACCCTTTGGCAGAACAACGAGTCTGCCCATCTTCCACAGATCCGGAAAAACGCCCTCGACTATGCACGCCCTAAACATGTGCCAGATCTCGTCACCAGTTACCCGCCATGCCTGTCTAACAATCTTAGCCGTGATACCGTCAATGACGGGTGCAGTGTTCGGCAGTTCTCAAATGATGAGTCCAACTTGTTCTTTGGTCGGTGGTGTAGCATCAGTTCCAGATGGAGCACATGCAGCAGCGATCCGTACTTGTCGATGGTATACAGTGTCCCTGGCTAGATTATCGTCTGGGCATAAGGCATTGACGAGGCCAAGCATGGTGTCTCCGGTCGTCCTAGTATAGCCGTCGGCTAATCTCACTCCATTTAGCACGTTGAGAGGTGGACGAAGTCGTCCACTGGCTGTTCGGTAAGCCAGGCCCCACGGATCGGCGTTACCTGATTCCGCGACAGAGCGGAAGAAGGCAAGTTCAGCTTCCTTCATAGCTAGCTTGTAGCGTATCCTAGTTCGTCGGAGATAATCATGAAGAGCCTTCTCCCTGTCACCTCCTATGCGACGTGAGGCCTGCCACTTACGACGTGCACAATAGACTTCGTTACGCATACGGTCAAGAGCCGGAGACCACCACTCGTACCCTTCTTTCTCCTTTTTCGCACGTGTACCTAATCGTTCTCTCGCAGTACGTAGAAGTATTGCAGAGTACTGCTCGCAAATATCACTGGCTGGTCGCGTCAGCCTCAGCTAGGACATGCGGGCGTGCAGAGTCGAACAAAATCCTCCCCAGTTCACACCACGTTCACGAAAGTAACATACGTTATCTGAAAATTCTGTGCTATCGTACCTCCGTGAGTCACCAAGGATAACGCTAAACGTTATCAACTGGTGGTCACTCACACTGACACCCTCATGCACCTTCCAACCGGCTGTAACCTCTTGCTCCTTTTCGCCGAGCCTAATCTCTAGCGTTGCCACATACGCTAGGATGTCATGGCTGAGGCTGCCGATAAAGGTCTTATCAGCCAAGTTGAGCTTATTGCTCGCATTGGCGACAGATGCGATTCCCTTCAGAGCCGCATGTACTCTCTCCATGAGCGCAGCCTTGTCCAGCCCTGATATGCCACTGGAGCTATCAGGACAAGTGGACTGGAGGGGATTACTGACAGAACCTGAGGATGGGTCAGAAGTTGGCTTGCTTTAAATGCCACTAACAGGCGGAATAACCGATTTTTTCTCCGCTACGCGGCGCCTGACAGCCTCCTGCACATCCTCAGGTGAGGTCAATGCCCTTTTCGCCGATGGGATGGATGCAGCTGCAGCTGCCGTGCTTAAGGTGACCGGGGGTGTGCTAAAACCTTGCGGGGGGGTGCGACGCAGCGAGGAGCGTGGTGTAAAACCGGCCTCTCGCCGCATCTGCTCTAATTCCTCCAGTTCAGCCTGCTTTCTGGCGAGCTCATCCTTGATGAGCTGCCGCTCTGTACCACCCGTATCCTCCTCTTCCATTAAAAATAAATTAAATACTAAACGACAAGTACAGAAGTATCAAAAAAAATATGTAAATAAAAAGGGGGAAATTAAGAACTTAAATCTGGCAATATAATATATATAATAATTTTCTCTTTGCGTATTTTATCGCATTCTCTTTGCGTATTTTATCGCATTTATCACGGGGAGTGCTCTGAGGAATTGTTCGGACTAATTCCAGCCGCTCAATTTCACCATCGCACATCGCGACAAAACTCGCGTTACCATCCATACCATCTGGATGATTGGCGGTCCACGACTGTGCGATTTAGAAGAAGTTTTCTCCCTCGCACGACTTCCTTGTGGAATCAATTACCACCAGCGAATTTTCCGGACCGATACGACTTAGGAACCTTCAAGAAAAGAGCTTACACCTTTCTAAAAGGTCGGCAACGCATCTGCAATTCCCCTGGTGTTGCGGTTGTGCATGGGCGGCGGTAGTCACTTACCATCAGGTGAGCCGCATGCTCGTTTGCCCCCTATTCTATAAAAAAAAAGACACTGGCAATACAGTGACAGTGACAATGACACCGACAGCTGCCAAACGTCAGACGTCAGACGCCAAACGTCAATTGAATTTGACAACAGCAAATGCAAATTGAAACTGACAAATATAAACCGCGTGCTCACCACGTGCTTACAAAACAACCTCAATATTAAGGTTAAACGTAATTAAATTTAATTAAAGATGTAATATAACTATAGAAATATTACTTATAAATTCAGATAACTAAAAAGAAATACTTAAACTAAGAAATACTTAGCTCAGTACAGGGATAATCCAAGTAATACCACGATGCACTGAACAATTATTTCGTAAATTCCTTTAAAATTACACTAAAACAAATATAAATTCAAGAAAATATATCACAAAATAGAACCACATATGCCACGAACACTATAAAATAGAGATTACGGCCGAGGGTTAACTTTGGACACTTTAAATGAATTTTAAAACGTGGAGATCGCACTGGCACGTCCGTACGCTAAGGCGTAAGGCGGTCGAACGCGAAGCCGCCGACCTGTACTGCCAAACGCAGCATCAGCCTGCAGAACGCAACCGCGAGGGGAGCGCACTCCGGATCAGATAATGGTTCGAAGAGCCGAGAGGGGCATCGACGGAAACTTGATATCCGTCCGGATGAGAGGTAAGCAGAAGGTCCAACAGGGAAGGTGTATGATCCTCCACATCTGGAATCCGCGTAGGCGAAGTAACCAGTTGTGTCAGACCGTATGCAAAACCAAAGTCATTAAGAGATCTCCTCGCATGATCAGCTAAACGTGAACCAAGCCATTCAGCGTGGTGGGCTTTAAAATCGTCAAATACCAATATCTCTGCGTATGGGACCTGTTGTAGCAAGGAATCTGTAGCCATTTGAACGTGGTCGATGAGTCGGTCTGTTTCAGCATTACCACTATGGGACCTATAGAAGCACCCGTAGATGCGTGAATGATCGTTGTTGTCTTCGCGTAGCCAAAGGATGGACATGTCCAAAATTTCAAGACTGTCGAGGCGTCGAGAACAGATGTCCTCTCTGACATATATGCAAACTCCAGCCCGAGGCACAAAGTAGAACTCCAATTTGTACCCCGGGTAGGAGAGATACGAAGTATCAGCCGGAGAGGATACTTGCGTCACGGTTAGAAAGAGCAAGGCCGGCGTTGTCGTTCCGAAATGGTAGAGGACGGCGTTTAGGTTCGAGTGAAGTCCCTTAATGTTGCAGAAATTCATGACAGCAGTATAGTGTGTCGTGAAGCGACAATTAAAAAAAAAGAACCTAACCTAAGAACAACAAAACAACAAAAGTAGAACAAGAAAATAATATATTTAAATTTTTAATAGGTATTTCCAATTTTATATAAAAAATGAAGTATGATGATGGTGATGGATGACGTGAAATTACAATTAGTTAAAAAAAATAAAGATATCATAATATTGTAGTGGAGCCTAAAGGTCGATGTGACACACGCTGCGCTTGTAGAAGTAGGCACACGCGGAGCTTGTAGTTTCTTGGCGGCGACGGCACGCAGCGCCTGGACTGGGCACACGCAGCGTCCGGAGCCGGCGCACGTAGCGCCTGGAGTAGGTGTACTCAGCGCCTGGAGCAAGCAGTCGCAGTGCCCAAAGGTAGCGCGGGCACTAGCAGGTGAAGGCGCAGGCGACGACTCCAGATGAATGTATAGGCTTGTAGGATCCCGGAGTAGTGCGGCTCCGCGCTTGAAGTAGGCTACGCCGACGGCTTCAGATGTAGATAGAGGCCTGCAGGATCCCGGAGCAGTGTGGTCCCGCGCTTGAAGTAGACTACGCCGACGACTTCAGATGTAGATGGAGGCTTGCAGGATCCCGGGGCAGTGTGGCCCCGGGATAAGGCCTTTAGTAGATGCTTCACGTTTGAAAACTGAAGTGAGACTCTCTGTATTCTCCGATGGTTCGGCTTTTATACCTTTTTAGAGAGATCGAGAAATTATTTAAATTAAAAGGAAATTTTCGGTAAATGACCTAGAGCAAAAGAGTATTTATGTGGAAATATCGAGATAAAACATCATACCGGTAACGAATATAAATAAAATTGCCATGACAACGAAATAAATAACGGTTGTCAAAAATATAAATTTTTGGTTTTAGGCATATAATTGAAAAACAGTACTATTTAAGTAAGAAATGAGATATTTTTGATATAGGAAAAAAATAGTGCAGCAGCCCACCAACCCACCAACAAAACCCGAAATTACAGAGTTACGGAGAACTATATAAAAGATCGAAAAAGGTAAGACTCCATTAACAGCGATTTAGAAAGTGCTGATAGCGTGAAAATACGAAGTAAAAATGATTTTTTATTGTGTAAAAACGTTTCAGGATCCTATGGAAATAAAGGTGATGCAAAATATAAATGCAGAAAATCAAAAATAGAATGGAAAAATAATGTAAAATGATATGTAAGTAGCATAACTGATAGCGTGAAAAGTGATGCAAAATATGAATGCAGAAAATCAAAAACAGAATGGAAAAATAGTGCAAAATGATATGTAAGTAGCATAACACTACAAGTGCTGTAGAACGAATGGGTGGGTTCAATCGTAGAAGGACCACATTGCACAGAATATCAGCTTGCAATAGCAGCATAATGCTGCTATGTTAGAATGTTGACTGCAGTGAATCCGAGACCCTTTTTACTCGTTATGAGTCATTCTATCCTTATCTTCAGGGGTGACAACGCATCTGCATTTTGATTCTTAATCGACGATAGATGTGGATAATACACAACATGCATTTATCATCAAGTGGGCTTCCCTTTAGTTACCCTTGCTTCAATAAAGAGTTATGTGTGTGTCCAGCCGTGAACTTTAAACGGATGATATAGAAATTAAGGACAAAAATGTAGATGAGTACACGTCAAGAATGAGAGCATGGTTTTGGTATCAAATCAAACGTACATTCACAATAAGCAAGCGGATTTATACTTTGGGGAGCCACACTGCAGCTACTTTAAGTCAGTATTAATAAACGTTACTCAGCTCAAGTACACGCACTTGAGTACAATCTTGACATTATGATCTTATTAATAAATATATCTCAAGATGCGGTTTAGGTTTATGATATCAGCTGAGTGCCACACAGATAATAAGATAATAAACGAAACTGGGCTCTCAAGTGTGTACTTGAGGGCAAGTCACAGAACAGTATTCCTAAGTACAGTGATTTAAGATACTGTTTTTTTGTAAGTAACGATCTTGATATGCCGATATCGTAATGAGTGCGTATCAAAATGTAAAAAAATGATAACGCACTTGAGTTCATCTTTGAGTAACATTTATTAATACGGGCCCAAGATTGTAGCACGAATGAGTCGGTTCGACCAGGGTGGGACCAAGCTCTCACAGAATAGCAGCATAAAATAAGTTCGTTCTCCACGAAAACTCAATGCTGCTATGTTTCGTATGGTGAGTGTAGAGATTCGGAAACCCTTGTTACTGGAAATGAGGCATTCCATCTTAGTCTTTAGGGGTGACAACGTATCCGAATTTTGATTATTAATTGAAGACAGATGTAGGTGTCTGTGGGCCACAGCATCCACTTACCAGCATGTGGACCGTGTGCTCTTTTATCAGCCTAATCTAATATGTAAAAATTTATTTTTGTTTGTTCGTATTTTATGCTCTGCCATACAATTCATCAGATGGCGATAAAACTTTGTCAAATTATTGCATGCACTTGCGCCAGGGTTATAGGCGTAGTTTAATTAACTTATGTAACATAACCATAAAGTATAAAATAACCCCTGGGAATAAGGTGATCACCACCATGCTGGTTCTATGAAAATTCATTTAAAATTGTATAAACAAGATTATTGTAAAGTGAAATCATGTTTAAAAAAAAGTCCCGCTGGGTTTCTTGCTGGTTCTTCCCAGGACAGAGGTATTTTCCGAACCAGTAGTAAATAAAATAATGACTTTCAATAAGTATTATGTAATAATCTATATTGAATAAAAATCATTCTATTCCATTCTACAGTAGGTGGCGCGCGTATTGCAACAAATTTATTTTAAATTTATATATCATTCAATTTTTACGAATGTATTAGTATTTCTAATTAAACAATATAACTGTTCCAAAGTTAAAAAGATATTTCCACAAATATTTCCAGTAGATGTATATTGAAGAAACCGCTTTGTACTTGAAAAATATTGCCAAAACTGCTTGCCACAGCCGTAATTCATTGTCGTTATTAAAATATCTAAAATGAGCTATTTTTCATTTTTATTGCTCTAATGTGTCACGCAGTTACACTGTGGAAAATTATTAAAAATAATATTAACGCTTTTAAGCGCTGGAAAGATGAGTAAACTGTTTAATCTCTGTAAATAGCTCAAAGTTTCGTGGTGACGTGAAATCAACAAAATCTTTGACAAGACCAGCAACTAATCAATATAATAAGTGAAAACCAAGAGGACACAGCAGCAATTGTTTTATTTGTATCATCTTTTATAGTAGTAATAGCTTTTATAATTTTAGATACTGCTTTGCACCGGCCTCCTTTACTTCTTAAATTATGAAGCAACGACGTATGGGGGATTCCGATATGTCGTTTGTTATATATATCAAACAAGAGAGTATTTCATTTCTAATATTCACAAGAATACTTTATTACATTTAATATAACTTTCTACAGAGAAGATGGCTGGGTGCTACAATCTGCTTCATTTTTATTCATCATTACAGCCTTTCATAAGTCCACTGCTGAACATAGGCCTCCCCCAAGGAATGTCACAAATCACGGTACTGAGCCACCTGCATCCATCGACTTCCTGCATGTCTTACCAGGTCGTCACTCCATTTCGTGGGGGGTCGCCCTACACTTCGCCTACCGGTACGAGGCTGCCACTCGAGAACCTTTCTTCCCCATCGTTTGTCGGTTCTTCGAGCTATATGGCCGGCCCATTGCCACTTCAGCTTACTAATCCGTTGGGCTATGTCGGTCACTCTGGTTCTACTGATTATATACAATCTGCTTAGGATTATATAATTAATAAAATGAAATACAAATCTAAGTATACCATTACGATACATCAAGATACTGTCAGCTCGTTCTGCGTAGATCAGACCAAAAATCATATTCAAAAGCTGAAAAGTTCGGGCTCACGATGACATTGGGATATTATACACCTCAGCCCCTCTCCTCCCCCTGTGAACATGGCTACTGTAAAGCACGTGAAAGGTACCCCCGAAACCCGTAACGAATTAAAAATTAATAAAATTAAACGCGGTAAAATCCATAAAATTAGTTTTAGTCAAAGAGTATGTTTTAAAAGAATCTATTTCATACTTTTCGGCTCAGTTGTAGTTGGCTAATAACAATTTAGGTAACATACTAACATTTTTGTGTCTTCAAATAATTCCATAATAAGTCTAACTCCAATCGTCTAGCTTTTGTAAGCATTTTAAAATTTCCAACAATGATAACAGACATATTATGCAGCCTAAGAGGTCGTGATTTCAATGGATTATGCTTATTTAGTCCCGGACAACTTGATTTCCTCTGACAAAATCGGAATCGTACATGGCAGGTTATCAAGTTAATGGTGAATATTATTGTCATATATTGAAAAATTATATGAAATATGGCTATCAAATAAATTATTTTCCTTCAAAAATCTACTCAAAGTTTTACTTGGAACTCTAATATTTGCCGTCATACTTACCTTTTACTATCATCATCTTAGGTTTTTTAATCAGGGTTTTATGATTTACCTTTGCTTAAGCAGGTTGTATGGAAGAAGTCGGTTCCAGACTGACAAGACTACTTAAGTCTATAAATATTTAATTTTGTTTATATTTTCATGTTTATCATCTACCGGTACACAAAAAAGAATATATGGATTGATAGATCGAGGACTAAACGCTTGCCGTAAATATAAGTTTACGAGCAACCAGAGTTAAATCCCACCCACACATTTTTTATAGAATAAGTATGACAAACGAGCACACGTTCCACCTGATGTAAGTGGAGGCTGTGGCCCATAGATTGTCAAGTACATCATTTACCTTTGATTTTACTATATAGTTATTATGGCAGAATCGCTGTAAGACCTCAGTATAATGCTAAACGACTTCAATAGTGTCCTCCAACGGCTAGATCTTAAAATAAACATGAAAGAAACAATGGCCATATGTAAGGGCAATGTCTCACTTATGCTCCATTACGTAAGGCCTGATAAAAGATGGAGGAAGTCGACGGATACAGGTGGCTTAGGACCTTTCTTTATGGTATTTTTTAAGCGAGGTCAATACTTGTGGACTTGTAGGACTTGTGATGGGCTGTAATGATGATGATGCACAATGACGGGCCACATTTACTAACAATTAGGTGGACTGTGTATTCGTTTGTCGCCCTCGCCCAATCGTTGCCCTTGTGTGAAGTCATTCGCCTTGCCTTATAGGGACGATATTTGCCATAGTTGTCGTGCTACGCAGGGTTGGCAACACATTTTTTTACTAGAAAGGCCTTGCTATCCATCACCTGTTTTTTTCCCTTCTGTTGCCTCTTACGACACCCAGAGACATGGCATCCACTTACCATCACGCGGACTGTGTGCTCGTTTGTCATCCTCATTTTAAATAATAAAAATAAAAATAAATTGCCTTCATGACTTTATTGCACGAATTAAAATAAATGTAATACTGTGTTCCTTTACTATATTCAGATGTTTTCCTTTTATATAATGTCTGAATGTAGCTCAGATATTATGAAAGATGGCTTACCGCGAGTCGAGGTCATGCATCTTTGTCGTTTAATGAAACAAATGTGGTACGTTTATCATTTTTATGGCGTTAATAAACCGCATGTGCTACAGAAAATCATTGAAAATAGAATTAAGCTTCAAAGTAGAGGTATTAAAATGCTTATAGAACAATATATCTAAGATAATTAGTTAAGCTGTCGAATAACTAGCTTAAGCTTATAAATACGTAAAAACTGTCTGACTGCAAACTGAAACTGAACTGAACTGAAACTGACGTGCATAAATGTTTTTGCCAAACGCCTTTCCAAATTATTATTTTATGCATACTGTCCACCTGATATTAAGTAAATGCTGTGGCCCATAGACATTAATATTGATTCTACATTACAATTTAGAAGCCAGTTTCATAGTAACCCTTGAGGACTAAGATGAAATGCCTTATTTACAGTTATAAGGGTCTCCAGTTCTCTACACTCACCATACGAAACACAGCAGCATTATGCTGCTATTTCGTGCTAGTATTCTGTGAGAGCGTGGTCCTTCCCCGGTCAAGCCGATCCATTCATGCTACAACCATAATATAGCTACAGCGTGGCTCTAACCCTTTTAAGAAGAAAAATCTTTTTCTAAGAATTGCAGTTAAGCTGATAGGTAATTAGATTAAACTTTTAAATACGTAAAACCTGACATGAAAGAACTAATAAGAATATAATTATCGAAACCGGTTTACATACTGTAGAATTTTTCACCCATATGTCGTGCAAATGCCATTGCAAGTTAAAGAAATTAATGATTTTCTCATTAATGTATATGTAAATATATTGATATGCTTTACTCCGCAGGCTAAACAACTTTTACCCATTTCCACCAAAATTACGCTTGCATATCTTACTACCTATCCTCGACTATGCTGATATTTGATACCTTGATATCACCGAGAAGCAATTTAACAAACTTGAGCGACTCCGAAATATATGTATACGGTTCATATTTGGGCTTCGTAAATATGACCACGTCTCGGAATACCGCACTAAGTTCAAGTTACCCCCTATCTATCTTCGTCGGATTACTCATATGCTTTACGCTCTCTACTGCGTCTTATTTAATATATCAAGTTCTTCCAAAATAACTTTCTAAATTGCTCAGCTCCTATCATAATTTGTCCTTACGGTCCAAAGAATATACTTTCCTCCAATGTACAGGACATATTATGCACTCGACATTTTATGTAAAATCGTTTTCTTTTCTTGGAGTAAGACTTTGAAACTCCTTATCCTAGTCAATCAAAAGTGCTCAATCTTTAAATGTGTTCCAGAAACAGGATATGGAACATTATTTGTCTTTTTAATCACTCTCTCTTCCTCCTCTTATTTATGGCCATCGATTATCGAAATAATGTAGTATTTTTAGTGCATAAGTTTGTATCTTTTCTTATTTTTGTGCACACCAACCGTTATTATTTTTTTATTTATTTCACTTTTACGTAGTTTGGAAGAGATTTCTATGTAGCTATAAGACCACCTTTTGATTTCCCTCTATATTTGTGTATGCCTTTTGTTATTTATATCTTTTCTTGGGGTATAATAAAGAGTATTGTATTAAATGAAACCGGTATATTATACACATATATGGGTCCCTTTCGTACATACGTAATTAATGAAATCGGACAACGTGTGATATAAATGTATTTAAATAAAATATATATATCGTCGAAAAACCTCCTTCTTTTTCTGAAGTCGATTGAAAATATGTAAAACGTCCACTTGACGATGTAGCAATTTTTCTCAAGAATTACGATTTAACCGACTGTAGCTGAAAGCACTTTGTTGACCAAGCGAAGTTCTGGTCCAGATGAACTGAAAATTATTTTGGCCCGATATTGCCTTTTTGTTTTTATAGGATCGAGTAAAAACGAACACACAGTCCACCCGATGGCAAGTGGCTGCTGCGGCCCATAGACATCTACATCTATCCTCGTTTGCGAATCAAAATGCAGACGCGTTGTCACTCGTGAGGACTAAGATGGAATGCCTCTTACCAGTAAAAAGGGTCTCCGGTTCTCTACACTCACCATACGAAACACAGCAGTGTTAAGCTGCTATTTTACGGTGGTATTCTGTGAGAGCGTGGTCCTTCCCCGGTCGAGCCGACCCATTCGTGCTACAACTATTCTACTAATATAGCTGCAGCATGGCTGTACCACGTATAGTATTACCTTTATAAGTTTTCAAAAATAATAGGTGTATCGCCTCTATGCTCATTTATTCACCTACCTAGTGTGTTTAGTACTAGCAAACCACCTGTCAAATGATATAAAATACCAGCTAGCGCATTCTTGTTCATCATAATTACGACCCTACACAAGTCCACTGCAGAACATAGGACTCCCGCAAGGAATGCCACAAAGCTCGGTCCTGGGCCACCTGCATTCATACCAAGCATGCGCAATGGAAGACATTAACGTTGTAGTTTTTTTTTTTAATGTAATTTTTCATGTTCTTTACAACGTTATGTCGTATGGGTAACGTTCCGTACGATCTGACAGGCCCAGTCTGAGAAGGTGTGATATATCATACACCTTCTATACCGAATATATCAATTAATTTGAAATATGGAAGAAGTTTCGTAAGTCTTTTTACCTGCATTGGGATACAACAGGCTGATAATAAATTAAATAAACATTGTTTTTGTACGTAACACAATCGTAACACGACGCTAAATATTTATTTCAAAAATATAATTCTTTAATGAAATAAGAATAAAATACGCCCGTCGAGCTTATCATAATTTTTACATTACCTAATTACACTACACGTTTACGGTACCTACCTTTTCTTCATTTGTTCACCCCATTAAATGTTTATATATATTTTTATTTATTTATTTATGTAATCTAAAAATTGTTTATTTAAAATAGTTGGTCGGTTTTACTAGCAGATTGTCTGGGATTCGAACCCATAACTTTAGACTCGGATGTTTGTAAAAGTGACAAAATATTTCCATGTAGTAAATTAATCAAAACATCTAAAACACTTTGTTTCATGAGTGTACGTCAAATGTAAATCTCTTGTACACGACGTCTATTGTGGGCGACGTGTGTCCCCATTTCTTCATATAAAGCGTTACTGAACAAAACGTAACCGAACGCTTCCTCAAGTTTTCTTTTTATGGCACGTCTCTTTCTTTAGTATAAAACCACGATATTGAAGCAATACACAATAGTGGAAATTAAGGAGACGGACAACTTCACGCATAGTATCCTACGGATGTCAAACGAGACTCTTAAGATCGAGTTATATCGATGCAGAGCCATGCTGCAGCTATGTTGTTGCGGGCGGGCTGTAGCGGGATGGGTCTGCTCGACCGGGCAAGGACCACACTCTAGTAAAAATATTATTTCCGACTACACGGACGGAGTGGCGGGCAAAAGCTAAAATGTGAACACGCTATGAACACATATTATTTAGAAATAATTTCGTATTGTGACCTCAACGCGGGGAAAGCCGCGGAGAAAAGCTAGTTGATAATAACACAATAGTATTTTATATACCTAACCTGTATTGTACACGGTATGCTTGTAATTACACCTAATTTCATACAACACAATAAACTATAAAATACTATGAAATATTCGTAGTAAACGGGACAGGGACTGAGTTGACTTAACTAATTATTAGAAAGCAATCAAGTACGCATTATGCACACACTTTGTCAAAAGACGCTGAACATAGGCCTCTTCTATAGTTTTTTTTTTATTGAATAAGGGTGACAAACGAGCAAACATTAGACCTGATGCTGTGGCCGATAGACATCTAAATTTATCCTCAATTAAAAGTCAAAATGCAGATGCGTTAACCCCTTAGAACTGAGATGAAATGCCTCGATTCCAGTAAAATCGGTCTCCGATTCTATGAGCGTATAGAACCGAAAACCGATTTTACGAAATACGTTCATACGAAACAACGGTATTATGTTGCTATTGTACACTGGTATTCTGTGAGAGTGTTGTCCTTCTCTAGTCAAGCTGAGCCATTCTTGCTGCAAACACGATATGGCTACAGCATTGGCCTACCTATTATTATTTATTGAATTTTTCTCACAAGGGATATAAATTTAACCTGAATTCTACGGATAGTGACCACGCTTGACAAGCGGGTTAGGAACTGCAATATGTTTCATTATTTTAAGTTGTTATTGTGAAGAAAACATCAAAACGTTTTACGTGGAAGGGCCATGTTACTGCTATGCTAGCTAAATAGCTGCAGCATGAAAAAAGGACAGATCGACCGGGATAAAATCGCGCTCTCACAGAATACCACCTTAATAGACCAAATTAATGCTGTTGTGAATCGGATACCCTTATAACGAGCGAACGAACATTCTGGGATTGTGTTTTGTAGGTTGACAACTACATTTTGATTTTTAATCGAGGATAAATGTAGAGGTCTATATACCATAGAATCCACTTAACATCAGGTGCACTTTGTGCTCGTTAGTCACCCTTATTCCTTATAAATAAATATACTGCTGCCCAACACTTGCTTCAGTTCTCCACCGTCACCCTTACGAAACGAGGGATGATATGAGGTAGTGGATTCTCTTACAACGCCACAATTATCTTTCAATATACGTAATAAAAACTATGAAAAATCAAGCAAAAAGCCGTAGATGCTCAGGGGTAAGCGACTGCCACATACATATTACGCGAGCAACTCGAATTCGACCCCGCCGCCACCAATTAATTTTTTTGAGTAATAATGTGACAAAAATAGCACACAGTTGAGGTGATGGTGAGTGAATATTGTGGGCCATATATATTTACATCTATCCTCGATTGAGAATCAAAATGCAGATTCGTTGTCATCTCTGAGGACTTAGAATTCCTTATACTAGTAAAAAGAGGTCCCCAATTTCCTATATTCACGATAAGAAACACATTATTATTCTGCTGTTTCACTCTTTATTTTGCGAGACCGTGGTCCTACCTTAAAACAGCTGCGACATAAATCTACTACGTAAAAATAATATTGTATTCCAAGTGCTGATTTGTTAAGTGCTCGGCGGTGAAAACGTCTTGAAAAGGGATAAAGAAGTTGCGGCCGCATTTGAAATCAGTCGATAAGACATTATTTATGCGTGCAAAGCATTTGTTTTGAGAAGTTTGCAAGTTCTTTCCCTAAAATATTGCTTCCAAACTTTTCTCACGTTCCACTCAAGTATAATTATTGCTTTTCGCAACGTGTACAAATAGGTAAAGGAAAACGTTATGTTTATTCGACGCCTGTGAAGCAGACAATAATTGTGCGCATGCTACACTTTGAATAAAACTTAGTTTACGTATTTTCAGTATTACATTAGACTTGATAGACCACAAATTCTCGCGAAAGAACACCGATTCCTACCAAGGATGATTCGCGACACTATTGAAATAAAAAAAAACATCATAAATTTAATAGAGAATCTGGACGGGTGCTGCCATCTGCTTGCGATCCTATAAATAATAAAATTACTAATTTGTACTTAGCGATTAGCCACCGTTGAGTCTATATCACCTGAGGATGCCTCGTGTAGAGGCGAAACACGTGTCGTATTGTCGTCAGTGGTGTGTCCTTGCCTAGTGTAGTGGTATTGGGAGTAGCGATGCTGGGATTAGTGATAACGGGGATATTGATAATGATAACGGGGATAGTGCACGCAATTGAGGGAGGGCGGGAGGTTCTCTTCATACTAGGTAAGACACATCATTTTATTTTAAAGCTCGGATGTTTGCTAATTGAATTTTTTTAAAAGCTTTTATATAATGGATTTCCGCAAAGTAACGCCTGATTCTATTAATTATTAAAAATAAAATTAAATCAAAATCCAAGTATTCCACTGCAAGAGTTCACGATACTGTAAGCTCATTCTGCGTAGATCGGACCAAAAATTATTATTCAAAAACTGAAAGTAGCTGGGCCAACTATGACATCGGGACCTCAAACACCTAAGTCCACCCCTGATCGGGAATTCCAAAATTAAATTGAACACGATAGAATTCGTAAAAATTACAAAGCGCAAAGTCCACTTGGTGGTAAGTGTATTCTGTGACTCATAGACATCTACATCCATTCACGGTTAGGAATTAAAATGTAGATGCGTTGTCACCTCTGGGGACTAAAAATGAAATGCCTTGTTACTAGTAAAAAGGGTCTTAGGTTTTCTACACTCATCATACAAAACACAGCAGCATGAAGGTTCTATTTGCCTTGCCACTAGTAAAGTATTAGTGATAATATTATTATTAATAACTATTTACGCTGATATTGTATGAGAGCGTGGTATTTACCCAGTTCAACCGATCAATACGTGCTACAGCTATAAAATAGCTGCAGCCTGGCCTTATACGAAAATGCCTCTTATATATAATACAAAAATAAAAAACTATGAAATCCGGAATATTTCAACGAATATACAAATTCTGGCTCTTGAAAGTGTGATAATGCGTCTAAAGAAAAATAATACGAGCCATTGTTTGCACGTCAGAAAAATGGTTTTTGGGGGAACGAAAGCCTTCGGGATGCCTAACGACTTGACGGTTATTGCGGCGACATTAATGCAAATGGCCTTTTGATTCTTGTTGCATTTATATTCGACGTATGAACATTTTCAGGTTCGGCCGGTGGAGTTTTGAAGGACTATAATAATAATGTCTTTCAGACCGAATTTCGATCTCGGTGACCAGTTTTTAACGGATACTACATCTGCCCAGTACAGAATTATAGTGATCGAGTGTATGCGCAAGCACAGGTGCATACTCTATTCCCTCACGCCTTTTCCGATGGGGACGGTAATCCGATTCGACGGGAGAGAGATCAAGAGCAATGGCCAACGGTTTTAACGGTTGATGACACACGGGGTGAAACTTTGCCAACTTCCCGACCCCAGGCTGCTGCTTAGTGGTGTAGGCCCGACCCAGGATTCGAACCCGGGAACTTTTGATCAGCAACTGCCTTTACAAGCACAAGACCAACGAGGCTGTCATGAATGAATGAATGAAGTGTTTGCTTTATCGCTCGTCATGTGTGCAGCAACGGAATGGAGTAATTGGCCAGCATCTGTCTTTCCTCTCCATTAGTGTGTGGATTTTATTTGACCTTTGATCTTCAGCTGCTTTCCTACTTATCATCAATTGGGAAAATAGTTAAGCAGTGACTTGCATTTGTTTAAAAAAACACACAACAACAACTTCAAACAAAGAATGCTAGTGATGCTTTGTCACCTCTCAGAACTAAAATGGAGTGCTTTATATCCTGAAATTATAATGGTTCCCTTTATTCTTTAGACAGAAAGGAGGTCTTAGAAAGTACATTTGGACGTTTATAAGAGCTTAAGTAACCCAAAAGTCAAAAAAAATTAAAAACCAACAAAAAATGAGACAGCATACAAACTTTAAACGTGTACCAGATTTCTGATCTGAGTTTCAACAAGATCAAATACATTTTATTTCAAAGTATAAAATTTATGTTCCCAAGTTTTCTCACTTACTTTTTTAATATAAAAGTTTTCCTTTTTCACCGAAGTGTTGGTGAACTATAGGTATGATAATACCCATAGTCATATGTAATGTGTCCATTTTAAATATTCAGAAAAAGCGAATTACTTTATATCAAGTCATAAACTTTCACGCCCGTTATCCAGAGTAGTTGGCCGAGACACATTTGTTGGTGAGTTGAAGGTGCTCTATATTCGGCCAATCATTAATATGTCGCCATCCGAATTGATTGTGAACCCTTGATGGGTAACACTCATCTGGCAAACTACGTATTTAGCCTAGAAGTGAAATTACTCACAGCTAAGCAACTCTTTCAACTCGTTGAAGTTTCCACTTCTACCGCGTGTGAACTGCACAAATATTTTTTTTATACTTTGTCTAGTATAATATTTGATACCAAATATATTTTACTAAGTGGCTCAAATATGAGTCTCTGAGAAATGACTACATTTGTGCCATTTGTTGTGGAGAACAGTTTCCACAACAAATGGCACAAATATGTACCGATAGCGGTTCGTGGGGTCCACGTGCGGGAAGTTCCTAAAAGAACTTCATTCGAGACTGGTCGTAGATGCTGGTGGTAAGAGGGCGGGGAAACGCATCCAGCGTTATCGTATATTCCTCGCACGATACCACGGGGAGTAGAACTGTACGATAATTAAGTTACTAGTTTTTTTTATTATAGTTTTTAATTTCTTTTTATATAAAACTGAAATCATAAACGTTGTTCAGTAAAATGTTGTTTTTATAATAAGCAAACCCGCCAGTAACGCAAGTATGCAAATATGTTCTGTGCATTTGAATGTCATCTCAGGGTCACCTATAACAGGTGTCTATTGTAAGTAAGAAAGCAATTAGTAGCAAATAAACGCCAGTGCAACCAACACATAGATTCTTTTTACTCCGCGCCTGCAAACAAAAATAGACCCTAACGCTAACATTTTATGGTCCATCGACCCGAGATTACGGTCAGCGTCGAGAACATTATTTTAAACAAAGGACAGTTCGGAGTGTTAAAAATACGAAAATAATAATTATTTGAACAGCGCAAGACAATTTATTTAAAAAGACAATATTAATTGAAAATTCTAAACACAATATTAATAAAAATAAAATTACAAATACATAAGTAATAAAGTGTAAGTTGACGACATTAATTACGGACACTTAAAGTTTAAGATAAATTAAATAAAGGTGTATTTTGGTGATCATCAATTGTTTTGGACATTTAACTTTAATTTTATATCAATATGGAGAACGTTGAGAAAATAATGGCGATCCAAACGGACTATTACGAGAGGGTAGAAAGGGCGTACTCGAATTATAAAAAGTCTCCCAAAGAGAGGTTAACTATAGCTCATTTAGAAACCGAATAGATACGTTAGAAAAATATTGGAAAGAATTTAAGAGTGGCCATGAGAAACTAATTACGGCAGTAACAAGAGAAGAAAGGAAACGACTATCGTATTTCACCAACGAGATTTTCGATAAATTCGAAGAACTGTATTATACCTACAAAGGTGAGATGAAAACAGTTTTGGAAAAATTACTGCCCGAACCTGTAAAGTGTAACCTGGAAATTAACCAATCAAGTGCGCCGAAAGGTAACGATGTAAAATTACCACGTGTTACCATACCAACATTTAGCGGTGACTACACAGAGTGGCGCTCCTTTAATGATTTATTCTTAGCGTTAATACACAAAAATGAAAATTTAGAAGATGTCCAAAAGTTACATTATCTGAAGAGTAATTTAAAGGGAGATGCAGAGATATTATTACGTCAGTTTGCAATCACGGGTGAAAATTATGCCGTGGCATGGTCTGTTCTAAAAGAAAGGTATGACAATAAAAGATTTATAGCTAATTCAGTTTTTAAGAAATTTTTTGCTCAACGTGCACTTTTACACGAATCTTCATATGGCTTAAAGCAATTATTGGACACGTCAGTTGAATGTTTGAACGCTTTAAAGCATCTAGGTTTACCAACTAAACATTGGGATGCTATTGTAAACTATATAATTACATCAAAGTTGGACGCTGAAACTCGTAAACAATGGGAAGAAACAACTGGTAAAGAAAGTTCGGATACCTTGCCTGATTTTGAAACGTTAAAATCATTTTTACACTGTCGGTTTCGAACCCTGGAAATGGTTGAATCTGCAAACAAGTCGACTAAAATAATGAAACCTAAAACATTTCATACCACAACTACCGGCGAAATACAATGTGCATTTTGTAAAAAGCCTCATTATATTTTTAATTGTCAACAATTTTGCAAACTGCCAATCGACGAAAGGTACAATTTTGTTCAGAAAACCAAACTTTGCTTCAACTGTCTTATACCTAATCATAATATAGTTCAATGCAAACGACAAACAGCATGTCAAATATGTAAAAGAAAACATCACTCCTTACTGCATCGAGAGAACATAAGCGCGGAGAAGAAAAATAATACACAAGAAACTATACATAACAACAGAGAAACTGAAGTATCAGCACACACATCTACGTATGATCATAAACAATCATGTCAAACCATATTGTTGGCCACAGCATTAGTAGATGTCATCGCACCTACAGGAACATCGCACGTCTTCCGTGCTTTAATCGACCAAGGTTCAGAGGCTTCATTCGTCACATCGAGGGTGGTCGATGTGTTGGGTTTGAAAAAATCAATGATCAACGGCGTGGTCTCTGGAGTTGGTGAGATGAACAATCTTTTAATTAATCACATGGTGGATTTAGAAGTAAGGTCTAGATATAATACTAATTTTTGTTTAGATGTTAAGGCATTTGTACTTAAATCTTTAACGCGTAGGTTACCTGCTAGGGAAGTACAAATTAGTAATTGGCCACAACTTAAAACCATGAATCTAGCTGATCCTTCTTATTATACACCGGGAAGAATAGATATTCTCCTCGGCGCAGATGTTTTTGGTAGAATAATTTTCTCAGGGTTATTAAAAGGGCCAGGCAATTTAATTGCACAAAATACTCACCTGGGTTGGATTCTTTCAGGCAATACAAAACAACCACATTCATCTGCTCGGAACTCACAATACATAACAAGTTTACACATAAGGAGAAATATCGAAGAAGATAATAGTCTGTTAAAAAAATTCTGGGAAATAGAAACTGAATTTTACACTAATAAGAAGTTATTAACAAAAGAAGAGGAGAAATGTGAAGAAATATATAAAAATACTACAACTCGAGACGAAACAGGAAGATATACTGTCTACTTACCCCTCAAACAAAGCGTAGAAGACACAGTGACCTTAATTGGCGATACAAGGGAACAAGCGGTTAGACGATTTGAGCACCTGGAAAGAAAATTAGACAAAAACGAGGAATTAAAAAAGGAATACACAAATGTGATACATGAATATTTAGAAATGGGACACATGAAAAAGGTTCAGAATGATAATAAAAATATAGCTACTTACCTTCCACATCACGCGATCATCAGAGCAGACAAGGCTACTACTAAACTTCGCGTTGTTTTCGACGCTTCAGCAAAGGGTTCAAATGGATCGTCGTTGAATGAGTCTATGATGATTGGACCTACCTTACAAACTGATCTTCGGCATTTAATCATTCGCTGGAGATCTTACAAATTTTGCATTGTTGGAGATATTATTAAAATGTACCGTCAAGTAAATATGACACACAACCATACAAATTTACAACGCATTGTATGGAGGAATAATAGATCTGAAAAAATAGAAAGTTATGACCTGCTAACCGTAACTTTTGGAACTGCAGCCGCACCATACTTAGCGGTAAGAACATTGCATCAATTAGCTGATGATGAAGTCAATAGATATTCAAGTGCAGCACCTGTAATAAAAAAATCATTTTACATGGATGACTTTATGTACGGAGATGAAGATTTGAGTAAATTAAAAAATATATGTTGTGAAATGAACCAATTATTGAAAGACGGTGGGTTTGAAATGCAAAAATGGTCAAGCAATTCTGAAGAAATTTTAAAATATTTACAAAAGGAGAAGAAGGATATGGTTGACAGTGTTACTATTAAGTTGGACAAAGTAATGAAGATATTAGGTCTGACTTGGGATAGGAAGGATGATGCATTTAAAATATCTGTCAACTTACCGAGAATACAATACCCTGTAACAAAGCGGTCCATACTATCAGATGTTGCCAGCCTTTTTGACCCCTTTGGATGGTTATCGCCAGTAATCATCACAGCGAAAGTCATGATTCAGAAATTGTGGTTGTGCAATCTCGAGTGGGATGATGAACTTCCATATAATCTGGTTGACGAGTGGCTTAATTATAGGCGAGATTTGGTAAATTTACAAGGCATAAAAATACCACGATGGATGAAGATGACATCATACAGCAGGGAAGTACAGCTGCACGGCTTTGCAGATGCTTCTTCGATTGCGTATGCAGCTGTTGTTTATGCAAGAGTGATTGAGGTGGATGGTACAGTAAATATTACCATAATAGCCTCAAAGACCAAGGTTGCACCTTTAAAACAACTGACAGTACCAAGGCTAGAACTGTGTGCTGCTGTTTTGCTAGCGAAGTTATTACACGACATTTCAGACATATTACAAATTCCTAAAGAAAAGGTATTTGCGTGGACAGACTCAATGGTCGTCTTATCCTGGTTGCAATCGCAACCTAATCGCTGGCAAGTGTTTGTCGGTAATAGGGTATCAGAAATACTTCAAGTAATCGATAACAACAGATGGAGACATGTTCAGTCAGTCGATAACCCTGCTGATCTAGCTTCGAGAGGTGTCAAGGCCAGTGTTTTGACTCTTGAGGATATATGGTGGTCTGGGCCTGAGTGGTTGAAAGATAACCAAGTAAGCTTTAAGTCGTGTATCATTCCACAAACAAATTTAGAAAGCAAGAAATCCCACCACATAGCCTTGGAAGAAAGGCCTATCTGGGAGAGATTCTCTTCATTACCAAGAATGCTAAGAGTATTATCTTATTGCATAAGATTTTCAAAAATAAAAGAAATTAAGGAAAAGGAGAATTTCATTACTTTTGAAGAAATGAATGATGTAATGCAAAGATGTATCAAATATTACCAGCGATTAATTTTTGAAGAAGAACTGGAAGGGTTAAAGAAAGAAGGAAAGGTGAAAGCAAGAAGCTCTTTAATAAGTCTAACGCCAATGTTAGATAAAAATGGTTTAATAAGAGTTGGTGGACGCTTGGAATTGTCTAGCCTAACAGAGGACTCTAAACACCCCTTTATTATACCCAATAAGCAACATATTACCACATTAATTATAAGGGAAGGCCATCTTCGTACTTTTCATGGAGGAATCTTGCAGACCATGACGTTTATTCGCAGTAGATACTGGGTCATTGGTCTTAAATCAGCTGTAAAACATTTAATTCGTAATTGCACTACATGCGTTAAATTAAATGCAAGAGTAAGACATCAATTAATGGGGCAGTTGCCTTCCGCAAGAGTTACACCACATCGGCCCTTTTTAAACACCGGTGTAGATTACGCTGGGCCTGTACATATAAGAACTTCTAAAGGTCGCGGTCATCAATCTACAAAGGGGTACATCTGCCTTTTTGTATGCCTTTCGACACGAGCAGTACATTTGGAAGCCGTTACGGATCTCACCTCTCAAGCCTTTTTAGCAAGCTTCAGGCGATTTGTTGCTAGACGAGGTCACTGTGCGCACCTATGGAGCGATAATGGAACAAATTTCGTAGGTGCCGCAAAGGAACTGAAAATCATGTTCGAAAAGGGTAAGAGCAACGAGGTCAGAGAAATAGCTCAAGGCTTAGCTAACGACGGAACAACTTGGCACTTCATTCCGCCTAAAGCGCCTAACTTCGGTGGTTTATGGGAAGCTGGTGTTAAATCAGTCAAAAAACATTTGACAAGAATAAATATGACCTCCAAGTTGACATATGAAGAATTTGCTACATTACTAGCTCAGATTGAAGCTTGTCTTAACTCAAGACCTATATGTCAAATGGATGATACACTTGAAACATTAACACCATTAACACCAGGACATTTTTTAATAGGGGAACCTATTATAGGAGTTCCCGACGTCGAATACGAACATAAGAATATGAACCTACTCACACGCTGGCAGATGCTGCAAAAAATGACTCAAGATTTCTGGAAGCGTTGGAAATCGGAATACCTCAACACATTGCAGCAAAGACATAAATGGCAATATACTGTTTCGCCTCCCAAAATTGGTGATATTGTGGTGATAAAGGAAGATGATTTGCCACCAGCAAAATGGTTATTAGGAAAGGTTAAACAATTGCATCCGGGTCCGGATAACCTGGTGCGTGTTATTTCTGTACAATGCAAGGGTAATAATGTTATTCAAAGACCGTTATCAAAATTAGTTATTCTACCAAAAATATCAGATGTTACGCATTAAATGAATAAATGAAGGTGGGCAGTTACATATGCAACTTCCTGTGGCAAATTATATTATATTTTATATAGATTTGTAAGGTTGTAGTTTTTGTTCTTTATTTGAAATTTATAAAATAGCATTGGCTCTAAGGTTGTCATATAAGGTAGAAACTATTTCAATTCATGTGTGCCACATACAACATATTGTTTTCTATATTTACACTGATACAGTCCACTAAAGGTGGCACATGGTTTCATGTAAGTTTTATTTTTTGTTTAATGTAGATTTTAATTTATAGTAAGATATAAAATTTATTGTTTCTTTAATGTAAGTTTTAATTTAACAGAAGGTATAACATATTTCCTTTGTTTTCCTTATGTAAGTTTCAATTTTGTTTTGTTTAATATGAGTTTTAATTTAACATAAGGGATAAGATTGTTCTTTGGTTTGTTAAATGACATAGTGAGAAAACAGTTGTTTTGGTGGGCGGAATGTTCAGTAAAATGTTGTTTTTATAATAAGCAAACCCGCCAGTAACGCAAGTATGCAAATATGTTCTGTGCATTTGAATGTCATCTCAGGGTCACCTATAACAGGTGTCTATTGTAAGTAAGAAAGCAATTAGTAGCAAATAAACGCCAGTGCAACCAACACATAGATTCTTTTTACTCCGCGCCTGCAAACAAAAATAGACCCTAACGCTAACAAACGTATTAACATTCTAGCTGATGGTAGGTTTCTACTGCAGTCCGTGAGCACCTACAGCTAACTTTAAACACGAGTTACAGATGCGTTGGTCTGGCGAGTAAGAAATACCCCATCGTCTGTAATTATTTATTTATTTATTTATTTGTATGGATCTCCAACAGTTGTACATATTAAATTACTTCTAATACATGTCTTACATCTACAAATTACTATGTACTACCAATTATAGGAGAACACATATTTCTAAAACAGTGTTTATAATTTGCCTATTTTAATGGTAGTTATAACAAAAATAACAAAAATAAGTTTAATGAACATAAGATAGATAATAATTTTTGTAACATAAATAAAAGTTAAGTTTAGCATAAAGTTAGTGACTAATTAATTTTCCAAACTATCATTACATTTTTTCATAAAAAGTGTGACCCCGTCACAACCAATGTCTAGTGTTGCTATGTTTTTTACACATACATTGTATACACTTGATATACGTGTTATTGGAGAATTCTGTCCAAGTTTTGTTCTAGTGCCATCAGCCTTAAAGAAAGGACATGGGTTGCGAGGAGGTCTCCGAGGTACATTAATATTAAATCTACTCAACAGCTCACTGTCATCAATTTTACCATGGAAAAGTTTATGAAGAAATTTTAAATCAAGAAGAGATCTACGAACTGCCAGTGGTTTCATCCTAAAGTAATCAAGTTTCTCTTTGTAGCACTCACTATGACTTGACCTCTTAAAACGAAATATTAGGTGTTTAATGAGTCTTTTTTGAACACGTTCGATTCTTTCAATTTGGTTTTTGTAAGCGGGAGACCATACTTGAGAACAATATTCAAGTTTGCTACGGACCAAGCTGTTGTACAGTTGAAGTATTGTTGTTACCTTTTTAAAATCTTTAGACTGTCTAAGAACAAAGCCGAGCAACCTGAAAGAAGCAGTCACTATAGAATTTATATGTTTATCGAATCTTAATTTGCTATCAAATATTACGCCCAAGTCTCTAATGGAATTAGTTTCCTTCAGCTTTTTACCCAAAATGTTGTAAGAACTCATTAATGGTTTTTTTTTTCTTGTGAATTTTATAAAACTACATTTGTCTGGATTGAGCAGCATTCGATTTGTTTCACACCATTTTACAAGTCTATCAAGATTCGCTTGTAAGTCTATTACATCAGATTCTTGCTTTATAACTTTAGCTATTTTTAAATCGTCTGCGAACAAATAAACCTGACAATTTTTAAATACATTTACTATATCATTAATAAACAAAACAAAGAATAAAGGCCCTAAATTTGATCCCTGCGGAACACCAGAAATAGCATTGAAAGAATCCGAACACTCGCCATCAATTACTACTCTGGCATTTCGATTAGAGAGATAGGATTTGCACCAGCTTAAAAATGTATTAGAAATGCCAAAATATTCGAGTTTTTTAACAAGTATATTATGGTCCACCCTATCAAATGCCTTAGCGAAATCAGTATAAATTACATCTACTTGAAGATTTTTGTTAACTGAATCAATAAGATTGGAAACATAATTTAGCAAATTAGTATTAGTAGACTTCTTAGGCATAAAACCATGCTGGTATGGAGATAGGTGGTTTTTAACATGATTGAATATAAATGGATGGACAAGTGATTCAAAAATCTTTGATACGGTAGAAAGGATTGATATAGGCCGATAATTAGATACAAGTTCCTTTTTTCCATCTTTATAAATAGGTACTATTCTTGCTTCCTTCCACTTATCGGGAAAACTCCCGGTCTTAAGTGAAGCGTTATAAATTAGTTGTAAGGGGCAGGATATTGAATTTGCACATTTAATTAAGAATATAGGGGGCACATTGTCAGGTCCGGCACTCTGTTTTATATCAAGTCTTTTTATTTTATTTATTATGTTTTTTTGGGATATGTATACATTGGACATTTCAGGAAGCTGTTGCTGCGAATCGTGCAAATATAGTGAGCTATTTGTTGGAGTGTTATAGACACTAGAAAAGTGCGCTGCAAATAAGTTACAGGATTCTTTTGGTTCATTTGATTGTTTGTCTCCTAAATACATTGATGGTGGGTATCTAGAAGAGTTTTTACGTTTGTTAGATATGTGTGTCCAAAAATATTTAGAATTTCTACCTATTTCGTGTTCTAGAGTAGATATGTATTTGTCATAACATTTTTCTGTTAGTATTTCACAGTCGTGACGGAGGTATTGAAATTCTAGTAGGTCTAAGGGATTATTATAGATCTTGAATCTTCTATGAAACTTCTTTTTTTGCTTCAATAGATATATCAAATAGGAGTTGTACCATACCGGATGCCTATTGCCACATTTTTTACTTTTAGGCACATAAAGATTTATTATTTTATTAAGTATTAGGTAGAATTTATTAATCATGTCGTTAATATTATCATATTTTAAAAGTTCATCTGCCCATAAGATTTCGTCCAGGGCGTTAGTTATCTGTTCGTAATCGCCTTTAAAATAGTTATTTTTTTGTAATTTCACATGATTCGGATAATAAGTGGATGGTATTGTAATAGATACTTCTAATGGTGGATGGTAAGTGTCAACATTACGTATAGGATTGGAACATTCATTAATCTTTACTATTTCGGAGTTACACAAAATTAAGTCTAGAATGTTTTTTTTACTATTCTTAATAGAATTGAATTGCTTGAAGTCATTTAATTCCAAGAAATCTAAGAGTAAATTATTTATGTTATTGTTGCTATTTAAAATCGGTAAAAGATACGTACCAGAGCTATGTAGTTCCCAGTTTACATTTGAAATATTAAAGTCACCTGCTATTAAAGTGTGTTTTGTGTTACACTCATCCAGAATTTGATTTGTCTTGTTAATGAATGTTCTAAATAAGTTTTGATTTAGGGATGGTGGTAGGTACACGGCACAGATTTTAAGAAATTCGCATTGCTTGCCAATAGAAATCTTAACCTTTACCCAAAGATCTTCACATTCAGTATCGTAATTGGATATTTTATTAGATGTTAAATTGTTAGATACAGCTATAAGAACCCCGCCACCGAGTTTATTATTTGCACGATCCCTTCTGTACACTGTATATCTGTTGTCAAAGATTTCAGAATTATAAACTGTGCAGTTCAACCACGTTTCTGTAAGAATTATAATGTCAAAAGTATTGTTTTGAATTTTTAATGAGACATCTCTAACGTTCGATCTTAGGCCTCGGACATTCTGGTAATAACATGATATATTATCGTATGTTATAGTAAGATAACCCAACACATTTGTATGAATTATTGTAAATAATCTACTTTAATAAATTAGTTTAGTTAGCTTAGACTGTTGAGAGATTCAATATTTTTAATACATTTATGTTCAGATGATTCGGTTTTCCTTACATATATGCGTCCCGATTTAATCCATACATATCTATAGCCCTTTTCTTTAGCTCTAACACGGGTTGCCGCATGAAGAGACTTCATAGCTGGAGACAAGTGTTCCATAACATAGATAGGTTTTCGTTCTCCTGATATCCCTATATGACTTGAGTTAAGCTTTTTGTCATTGCCTTTCTGTTTCTTATTGAAGACCATTGTCGATGCGAGAAAACCATCTCGGACTCTTGGGCTAGCGAACTTTACGAGTACAGAGCGTGGTTTGGAACTATTTTTATCCATTTTTGATATTCTAGTGCACAAGTGAATATCTGTTTCACTTAATTTATACTCTGTTACATTTGCAA
The DNA here is from genome assembly GCA_033319125.1 of Parnassius glacialis. NCBI lineage: Eukaryota > Metazoa > Arthropoda > Insecta > Lepidoptera > Papilionidae > Parnassius > Parnassius glacialis. Next base: position 679,316 of record JAVANC010000008.1, read on the forward strand.
TTTGCTTTATAACTGTGACAAGGTTTTCTGATTTGTGTTCTGGTATACAATGTATTTCTATATTGCAAGCCCTCGAATGGTGTTCCATTTGTGCAAGCCTGGCACTGAAGTCTGTGAATGAACTTTTCAGCTTTTTATTTTCATGTTCTAACTTTTTCAGTAATTCATTTTTATTTTGTATATCAGCACGAATTTCTTCATATTTTTCTTCGAAGAAATTAAGTGAGGTCGTCAATTGCTCTACTCGCTCTATGAGTTCATTGTTTTTCGTCTCCATATTTTTTAACAAATTAGTTTCAAAATGCGAGAAAGCAATGCTAAGTTCATCTCTCACTATACCCCGTATTTCTTCCTTAGATAGGTTCTTCATGGTAGAAACATGTTTATCCTCTAATTGCGAGTCCCACAACGATGTATTCTGGCTGGAACTCCCACTTATTTGGTTGCTTGGGACTTCTTGTCGACTTTTGTGTCGCATGGTAACATTAGAGTGGTCAGAGCCAGGAGGCGAGGGTGAGGTATTTGATGCCTGCGAGGCGCTGATGCGGACCGGAGTATTTGTATTGTCATGCTTTGGTATTTTGCAACGGCAAGCATGACACATCCAGGTGTTTTTATTACCTTTACTCATTAAATTGAATTTATTTTGAGTCAAGTTTGCGCACATGAGATCATAAAAATCATTACATTTATGACAAACCAAATACTCCTTACGAAGATTTGCAGAGCAGCCGGCACAAGTTTTTGTCATTTTTGATGTATTTATTTCAGGCGAAGTTTGATTTTATTGAAATTATTAAGGTGGGCATTATACTGGCTATATATTATATACCTTTCAGACCGGAACCGGACCGGTGAGTTTATTGAGTATTCAGAGACAAGCATCCTTGAATAAATAACGATAATTAATTTGATTGTACTTTCCGCAACTAATTCATCGTCGAGAGTAAATAAACAAGAGCAATAATTAGTTTCGTTATATTTATGACAATAGTGCTTCTGAAATTTTAAGTTTTTTCGGCGGTAGGTGAAGAAAAAGTTAACACATACGTAAAATTTTAATTTATATTTTAAATTAACTAATACATTATTCTATATAAATTGTTACATATTTAAGTGCTAATTAAGACGATTTTCTTGGTAATTACATTTGTACAACTGTGTATATGTGAATTCATTTCATCTAAATTATAGAGTGTAGAGTAGAAGGAGGACCATCTCTATATATGAAAAGTGTCCCTAAAAACGTGTGCAATAAGGGTGGCGCTGCAGTAGCATAGGATAAATTTAAAAAAAGCGCCAAAAGTAATTAGAATAATATTATGGAGAAATAAACAAGGACCGACCAATCCGCTTGGTTTTGTACTACGTAAATAGTTGATATTTTATATACTGGTATTTTACTAACTACTCTAGTCCAGATTTTTTTTAATATTTGAATTTACCTAACTTCACTCCTTTCACAACAGCTATCTTCATATCGTAGTTTTTCAGACGCCAGCGCTGTTGTGGTAGGTTTTGGAACCTCTATTTTCAGTAAATAGTAGGACACTTTTTCAACTTTCGCCCCTTATAAGATGGTTCTCCTTCTACTCTACACTCCATAATCTAAATACACCACCTGCCAGCACATTACACACAATTGGATTTCATATATCTTGGCACAACACAATGTCTCAACTTGATGACATTAGAACTGCACTGTTTAGAGGAATGCTTTTCAAAAAGGATGGTTGAACTGGAAGCACAGTTACATGCGGGGGGACTCGCCAAGGACACGGTTGCAAAGGTGGCTGAGGAGTTTCGAACCTTCCATGAATTCATGTTCTCTATGCTTGGTTTGCTCCGTAAACAAATAAATGAGTGCTCCTAAATAACAGAACAGAACAGAAACTTTTTTATTCAATATAGATTATAAATAATACTTATTGAAAGTCACTCTTTTGTATAATTACCACTGGTTCGAAAAAAACCTCTGTCCTGGGAAGAACCAGCAAGAAACCCAGCGGGACTTTTTTTTTTAAAATAACAGCTTACAATCATGTATGTTACACAAATTAACAACACAACAAATTAGAAATAGCTTGGTAGCGATCACCTCATTTCCAGGGGTTATTATCATCTATAAATTCTTTAATACTATAATAACCCTTTTTATACAAACTTAGTTTAATAAAGTTTTTGAACTTTGAGCAGGTCAAATTTTGTATATTTTCTGGAATTTTGTTGTAAAAGCGTATACATCGCCCCAAGAATGAATTACTGACTCGATGGAGTCGAGTAACTGGTACTACTAGCTTGTGTCTGTTCCTAGTATTTACAGAATGAATATCACTTATTTTTGTAAAACTACTTTTATTTTTGTGTACGTACATTACATTTTCATAAATGTATTGAGAGGCCAAAGTTAATATATTAATTTCCTTAAATTTTTGTCGCAGCGACTCTTTAGGCTTTAAATCATAAATTGCTCTTATGGCCCTCTTCTGCAAAACAAATATAATTTCAGTGTCAGCTGCGTGTCCCCATAGCAAAATACCATACGACATTATGCTATGGAAATAGCTAAAGTAAACTAGTCTAGCTGTTTCAACACTAGTTAGACTTCTAATCTTTTTTACAGCATATGCTGCAGAACTAAGTCTGCTTGCTAGCTTTGATATATGGGGGCTCCATTGAAGCTTCGCGTCTAGTGTGATTCCAAGAAAAATGGTGGTATCTACAAGACTCAGTTTCTCCCCATTTAAAATTACATTAGTATTTAATTGTTTGACATTTGGAGTCATAAATTTCATACATTTCGTTTTAGTGCCATTTAAATGCAAATTATTGACATTGAACCAATTCACTAATTTAGATATAGCATTATTTACTTCGTCATATGGTTGACACTATTGAGACTAGGCACAGACGAAAGGCTATTCTTTTCTTGGTTGTTGCTGAAGAGGAGAAGGAAGACTGCAAGGCTACAGTACTGAGTATAATCCACAAAATGGAGTTGAAGGACATCACAGCATCTTGCATTAGTGTCTGCCACAGGATTGGAGTAGCCACTAAAAATCGTCTCCGGCCAATCCTAGTACGATTTGTTAGCGTTAACTTCAGGTCATCAGTATGGAGGGCGAAGTCTAGACTGAGAGGTTGTCCAGTTTCAGTAAAGGAGTTCCTGACAAAGTCTCGGCAAACTGTTTTTGGTAAAGCCCGTCAGCATTTCGGCATGCGTGCATGCTGGACCCAAGATGGAGTAATTGTGGTGAAAGTTGCAGATCGATCACGGCATAAAGTCACTACCTTAGATGAGCTGATTACTCTTACGCAAAAACACCCAAAGGCGGCTGCTGAATCCTCAACTGGAGGCGAGCGCATAGCAGGAAGTGCTTTATCGTCACAACCCAATTCCAAGCCACGTAAATAACTATGCGGTATTTTTGTCTTTTGTTTTAATGTCTTAATTCTCCTTTTTCCTTTAACTACAACTTTAATTTTTATTTTTTCAATATTGTAGTATTACTTAGTACTATTACTTTCTATCCAGCGTATTTCTTATATGTAACCTTAAGCTTTTTTCTTTCTTATTTATTTACAAATTTTTTATATTAGTTAATTTACAATTTCAATATAGATATTTGTTTTACATCATTTATTAAAACTTTAAATTTTAATTACATTATAGGTTAATTCTACTTTGTTTTTGTATTAAGTTTTTTTTTTTGCTTTTGGTTATATTTTGTCCATAGATTAATATCATAGATCTGTAGCAAGTGTATAGTGCAAGTTATTTTTTTTAACTGGCTTTAGGGCTCTGGGTTCTAGCTCTTTTTAGTCTGAAGTTAAAATCTGTAAGTTAATTTTGTCACTGGGAACACAGAGTACCTTTATTTAAAGCTGGGATGTTTTTTTTGTATTAATAAATGAACATGGATACAAAGTCCTTTGGACACAGTATATTTGTCGTCTATGAGACACTTCTATATTATACTTTTTATTTGTTCTAAGTTCTGTTATTTATTATCGGTAACCTTAATGTTGTTTACTTATAGCTGTCTTGCAAATCATTTTAGTTTTTATTGTTTTGTGTATTATATTTGTCTTTTAATTTTTGAGTGTGTTAGCTGGCGGGTGGTGCAGAAATGGCAGTTTGACAATCGAAATTATTACTATTTTTTTTTACGTTATATAATTTTATTTATACCATATTATTTATTCTTATCGTTTAGGTCTATATTATTTAATTATATTATATATATTATATTGCATATAGATGAGTTCCGACGATGATTCTTTTCTTTCTGCCAACGAGTTTTGTTCATCAAATGACAGTTATTGCTCTATTACTGAAACGCTAGGGGATTTTGTGCGACACAAATCTGATCAATCCCGATCTTTGTTTAATGTTTGCCACATTAATGCACAAAGCGTACCTAGTCATTACAGTGATCTGATTGAGGCTTTCTCTGACGCTGATGTTCATGCCATCTTGATTTTGGATACTTGGTTTAAGCCCCATCTTCCTTCTACCTCTTACCCTCTCTCTGGCTTCAGTTTGATACGCAACGATCGCGTTGATAGGAGAGGGGGTGGAGTTGCTATATATCTTCGTTGTGATTTCTCTTATAAAATTCTAGCTTCTTCTTCTCCATATTATACTGCATCTGCAGAATTTATTTTCCTTGAAGTTTGCGCAAAAGGAGCTAAATTGGTACTTGGTGTTGTCTACTGTCCTCCTTCTGTCGATTACTTCTCCAGTCTTGAAACGATTCTGGAATCCTTGGGATCGGAATACTCACATCACATCATCATGGGCGATTTTAATACCGACCTCCTGACTCCGCATTCAACCCGTTCTTCTAAGCTCCTTGAAATTGTCGAGTCGGTTGGCCTCCACATTTTACCTTTACATGCCACTCACCACAATATCGATGTGGAGGATACCTGGCTTGACTTAATCCTTACCTCTGCTCCTTCTCTTGTCTTCTCCCACGGTCAACACTTAGCACCTGCTTTCTCCTATCATGACCTCATTTTCCTTTCTTACGTCCTAAAACCTCCTAAACCTCCAGCTAAAACTCTTAACATGCGTTGTTTTGGTCGCTTAGATGTTGAGAAACTTTCTATGGATGCATCCAAAATAAACTGGAACAGCGTGGTTTTTGCACCCACTGTGGACGAAACGGTTGGGGCTTTAAATGAAGCTATCCTTAGATTACATGATGTACATGCTCCCATTAAAAAAGTGAAGCTCAAGCGTCCACCTGCGCCATGGATGACGATTGGGGTTCAAATTGCGATGAGACGTAGGGATCGGGCTTTCGGCAAATTTAGAAAAGATCGATGTGATCAAAACTGGAGTCTTTATAAAGTTGCAAGGTATCGGTGCAATCAGATGATACGCAACGCAAAACGCCGATTTATTCTTAGTAATATCTCATGTTCTTCCCCTGCTAATATTTGGAAGTTCCTTGGAACCATAGGTATCGGTAAACGACACCGTTGTGAGTTTCAGAGGACGATTGGTCTGGATGATATTAATTTTCATTTTGTCTCCAACAGTCCTCATGATCACTAGACCAAGCGACTTACTGTTGAACACTTAATGGGTTTACCTCGTCCCGACATTTATCTCTTTCAATTTTCTCCAGTAGCTATGGATGAGATCAAGAAGACAATCCTATCCATTAAATCTAATGCTGTAGGTTGCGACAACATCAGCCGACGGATGATTGTCTATATATTTGACCATATCCTCCCAGTTATCTCGCACATCATTACTTTTCCTTGGATTCTAGTGATTTTCCTTCATTGTGGCGTAAGGCTTACGTTATTCCCTTGCAAAAGATCCCAAATCCCACTCTTTACCCAATCATTTCCGACCTATATCCATCCTTCCCTTCCTATCCAAGGTCCTTGAGGCCTGTGTCCATAAGCAACTTTCGCAGTTTATCTCCTGTAATAATTTATTAAGTCCCTTGCAGTCTGGCTTTGGGCTTTTTTTCGGTCACAGTACAGTTTCCGCACTCCTGAAAGTAACTTTTTTTTTATGGGATAAGGGTGACAAACGAGCACACAGTCCACCTGATGGTAAGTGGTTGCTGCGGCCCATAGACATCTACATCTATCCTCGTTTGCGAATCAAAATGCAGATGCGTTGTCACCCGTGAGGACTAAGATGGAATGCCTCATTTCCAGTAAAAAGGGCCTCCGGCCACCTGCACTCACCTTTACTGGAAGCGATACATTTCATCTCAGTCCTCAGGGGTAACAACACATCTGCATTTTGATGCTAAATCGAGGATAAATGGTGAAATGAATAGGTTTTTAAAGCCATCATCAATACTTACCTGTCAAGTAGATTGGTATAAATAAAATTGTATAATTTAATTAAATTATTCATCAATAAATTACAGCTCATCACAAGTCCACTTCCAAAGATTGCGTTTATTGCTATACTTGCAACTATAGCCGGAGTTAATTATCATTGTCATAATTTTTTAATTAGAGAAATGCTGCTGCCCATCTCCTGTTTCGGATATTTTCTATCGCCCATTAAATCCAAAGAATTATATGAGGTGGTGGGTTATATTACGCTACCATTGCTGAACTTCGACATCCTATACAGATTGTTTGGTATTACACAGATTTGTGGTTACTGGTGTTGGCAACTGCAGAGTTTATAATAATTATTAAATGGTTATTAGATAGACGCTACTGCCAATTTTCCATGTTTGGTTTTCAGCTATTGCTCGTTATACCCACGGGATGATATGGATAATTGGAATCCTAACGCCGTTACATACGCCTAATATGGCAAAATATAACATAATAATAGAATATACTTGCAAAAGAATAGCTTCTCATACAGACTATATCAAAGCATCTAATACATACATTCAAATTGATGGGTTGGCTATAAAAATTTACGATGTAGCCGACCTAATCAGATCACGTTCCAAAGACAAAGGTTTCTGAATTGCTTTACATTTGCTGCGGACATACAATTAACCTGATCGAAACCGACTTTCTTTAGAAAATTTTATTGACAATAAACAACAACATGATTGCGTTAATACGTGCTGAAAAGATGCCCTTTACACAAAACTTCAGACATACCTCAAAACCTTGAAACGAAATTGTACAGCCAGTACGTGTTGCCAGTGATGACTTACGGATCTGAGACGTGGTCCTTCACGGCTGGCCGTATAAGGAAGCTCAAGATCGCTCAGCGAGCTATGAAGAAGGCTATGTTCGGGGTTTCTCTGCGTGATACACTTAGAAATGAGTATATCCGCAGTAGAACCAGAGTAACCGGCATAGCCCAACGGATTAGTAAGCTGAAGTGGCAATGGGCCGGCCATGTAGCTCGAAGAACCCACAACTGATGGGGAAAAAAGGTTCTTGAGAGGCGGCCTCGTACCGGTACGCGAAGTGTAGGGTGACCCCCCACGAGATGGAGTGACGACCTGGTAAGACATGCAGGAAGTCGATGGATGCAGGTGGCTCAGGACCGTGCTTTGCGGTATTCCTTAGGGGAGGCCTATGTTCAGCAGTAGACTTGTGAAAGGCTGTAATGATGATGATGATGATGACACAAAACTCTAAAGCAAACAATTCTTGTTTATGCGGGCTTATATAATTCATTTCTCGGAAAATGTTTAATACGTAAGAGAACCACGCTGTAGCTATATTATGGTTGTAGCATGAAAGGGTCAGATCGACCCGGGGTAGAACCACGCTCTCACAGTATATCAGCGTAAAATAGCAGCCCAATGCTGCTGTATTTTGTATGATGACTGTACAGAACCGGTGACTGTTTTTACTGTTAACGAGGCATACCTATCTTTGTTTTTAGAGTACAACGCATCGGCGTTTTGATTCATGATCGAGGATTAATGTAGATGCTTATGGGCTACAGCATTCAATTACCATCACGTGGAATGTGTGCTCGTTTGTTATCCTCATTGTATATAATAAAAATTTAAAAAAGAGTCTACTCCTTTTTAAAAAGCCGGCAACGCATCTGCATTTCCCCTGGTTCCCCTGGTGTTGCAGTTGTTCATGGGCGGCGGTAGTCACTTACCATCAGGTGAGCCGCTGCTCGTTTGCCCCCTCTCCTATAAAAAAAAACTTTTGCCTTTATAATTTTATTGCATTTTATTAAAATAAATATAATACTGTGTGTTTGTCCACTATATTCAGATGTTTTCCTTTTATATAATGTCAGAATGTTGCTCAGATATTACGAGAGATGAAGGACTGTGTGCTCGTCTGTCACCCTTAATCTATAAAAAACAGCGTTTAAGTTTTGGATAAAACTTTGCATGTAAATTAATATAATTTTAGTTATCAATTGAACAAAAATCATTCAAATTTAGGTTACTATGAATACAAAATCCGAAAAATGATTGAGTAAAAAAGCTTTTTAAAAACTAATATGAACAAATAATGACTACATAATTTAATATCCCCAGAAGTCAAGTCGTTCCTTCTTCAATACACTTTCTCTAGCACCTTGACTTTTTTAAGTTATATTATTTGTCCCTTGTTTGAGTGGACTAAAAAATATATAATATGAACTAAACACAAGCTCAAGAATTATAATTTATTCTGTGCTCTAGGTGACAACTCGGAAGTCGCGCTGTCCCTTTATCTTCGTCTGTTTTCCCATTTTTATGGGTAGAATTTTTCTTTAAATTCAACTAGAACTACCCTCAAAATATAATCGATAAAGCATGTTTAAATTTAAAAAATCATAACAAGCTTAGTTTTTAAATCAATAATAAAAAAACCGTCTCCGTTAAAAACTTCACTGGAAAAAAATTACCTCCATTATTATGTATTTGCAGATAGAACATAGAAGTATTATAATATAGCCCATATCATTCCTACAATTAAGACTAATATAACGACACCTCATATTTTATATAATCCACCAAGCCATTTAGACTGCAGAGCGTGACAAAGAAATAAACATACATACAAACATACATATTCTCGAAAAACATTACCCTCTTTCTAGGGCAGTCGGGTAAAAAGCCGTTCATAATCGGCAAAGATATCGTGTTACACACATACGAATAAAAACGAATCTTTTCTCTTTAAGGATCGCTTTTGATAATGATTTCTTATATTTATGCGAACACTACATATTTAAATAAACATACAACTAGTTTTTACAGATTTTACCGCGTACATTTACTTAACGTGGGGGCTGAGGTGTTTGACGTTGAGAATTTATGGAGTTAAGATGGCCTAAAAATGCAGTTATTTTATTTAAGTGTTATTTTATTTCTATTATTATTATAGTTTTTAGTATTGTAGATAAAAATAAGTTTTATGTATATAAATAAATAAATTTAAAAATATGTTAAACAAAAATTTTAAGGGTGGAATTGTTAAAGGGTCGTCTACGTACCGCTTGTAGAATCTTGGAATTACGGGATAAATAAGCAGGGCTTTCTCCTCAAAGTCTTCCATAAATATATCGGCAATGATGGGAGATACAGGTGAGTCCATCGCCACACAATCGACTTGCTCCTAGAACTCTTCCTTCCACTATAGGTAACTAGATGTAAGGCGGTGTCCGAGGTTCCAGCTTTCTAGTTACAATTGAGATGCAGCCTTCAACAGGTAGGCATGTGAACTACACATTAAAGCTGACCACTTAAATTATCTGCCAGATGTAGATCTTTAACCTCGCTTAAAATGGTAGGAAGGGTAGAAATCGTTTGTGTGTGCTCCTGTATGTCTCTTGAGTGGTCAAACACCTCAGTCCCCCCCCCCCCCCGTGACCATGAGTGCTGTAAAGTGCTCGAAACCTTGGGATCTCTTTTGAATTTGATTAAAAACTAGAGGTTTCTTTTCAGTTTCTTCTCTATGGAGGTCAGACTTCGAACGAGTAATAGATTTTATATATGTGTAGTGGTGTTGGAATATCCACCACCCCTATATCGTTCCGCGGGAGTCATTTGAAGTAACAGAAGAAAACAAACCAAGGGATGTGCAGAAGCATCTTCATAATATCAACTAACCCGCCTGCCATGCGTGGCAAGTATGGCAAATATACCATATATGAAGCAAAGGGCACTTCCTTTGATTTATATAAGGTATCAATTGTTCAGCAGTGGACTATGACAGACTATATTTATTTATTTATTTATTTTATTAGGCTCTCACAACAATGAGTACACTGTTACATACATATGGAATGACATCACAATTATTAAGTGGTGAAGCTTGCGAAGACACTTATTGATTTCACGATGTCTGTCCGTCCTTTGATCTTCAGCTGCTTTCCCACTTATCATCAGGTGTGAAAGTAGTTAAGTACTGAATTGCATTTGTTAAAAAAAAACACACAACAACAACTTCAAACAAAGAAGGCTAGTGATGCTTTTTCGCGTGTCAGGCCTAAAATGGAGTGCTTCATATCCTGAAATTATAATAGTTTCCTTTATTATTTAGACTAGAACATGCAAAAATAGGTAAGATATGTGAGTGGCACCTGACCAGACGGACCACTGGGCAGGAAGGAGGTCCTAGAAAGTACATTTGGACGTTTATAAGAGCTATAAGTAACCCAAAAGTCAAAAAATTTGAAAACCAACAAAAAATAAGACAGCATACAAACTTTAAACGTGTACCAGATTTCTGATCTGAGTTTCAACAAGATCAAGTACATTTTATTTCAAAGTATAAAATTTATGTTCCCAAGTTTTCTCACTTACTTTTTTAATATAAAAGTTTTCCTTTTTCACCGAAGTTTTGGTGAACTGTAGGTATAATAATACCCATAGTCATATGTAATGTGTCCATTTTTAATTATTCAAAAAAAGCGAATTACTTTATATCAAGTCATAAACTTTCACGCCCGTTATTCAGAGTAACTACTCTGGATAACGGGCGTGAAAGCCAACTGGCCGAGACACATTTGTTGGTGAGTTGAAGGTGCTCTATATTCGGCCAATCATTAATATGTCGCCATCCGAATCGATTGTGAACCCTTGATGGGTAACACTCATCTGGCAAACTACGTATTTAGCCTAGAAGTGAAATTACTCACAGCTAAGCAACTCCTTCAACTCGTGAAGTTTCCACTTCTACCGCGTGTGAACTGCACAAATATTTTTTTATTCTTTGTCTCGTATAATATTTGATACCAAATATATTTTACTAAGTGGCTCAAATATGAGTCTCTGAGAAATGACTACATATTTGTGCCATTTGTTGTGGAGACTATCGGTTCGTGGGGTCCACGTGCGGGAAGTTCCTAAAAGAACACCATTCGAGACTGGTCGTTGATGCTGGTGGTAAGAGGGCGAGGAAACGCAGCCAGTGTTATTGTATATTCCTCGCACGATACCACGGGGAGTAGGACTGTACAATAATTAGGTTACCAGTTTTTTTTATTATAGGTTTTAATTTCTTTTTATATAAAACTGAAATTATAAACGTATTAATATTCTAGGTGATGGTAAGTTTCTAATGCAGTCCGTGGGCACCTGCAGCTAACTTCAAATACGGGTTACAGGTGCGTTGATCTGATGAGTAAGAAATACCCCATCATCTGTAATTATAGTGGTTATATATTATATACCTTTCAGACTGGAACCGGACCGGTGAGTTTATTGAGTATTCAGAGACAAACGTCTTTGAATAAATAACAACGATAATTAATTTGATTGTACTTTCCGCAACTAATTCATAGTCGAGAGTAAATAAACAACGACCAATAATTTGTTTCGTAATATTCATGACAGTAGCGCTACTAAAATTTTAAGTACTAATTTATAACTATGGTTTGATGTTTATAAAATTGGAATGACAAAGATTAAGAATCAAAGTGCTGATCGATTTAAGGTCTAAGATGGAATGCCTCGTTACCAGCAATACTGGTCTTCGGTTTTAGTCAATTACCATACTAAATACAGTCGTTATCAACACCATCATTTCATCGTCATCATCATTATTAGTCAGTAAAGTCGAATGATTTCTTATATTTAAAAGAACAATACACATTGAATTATTCTAATTGTATAGACTTGGCTTATTTTTAATTTTGGATATTTAGTCAAAGGTTGACGTCCCATCCATTCATCCATAACGGTCTGTAAAATTGCACTTCTAAACATAGCACTCCCCAATAAATAAAGGAATATTTGACTTTATTGTTACGCTTGGCAGTCATATTTTTCATATTATATAAATCCTCCTTTTTATTAAATATCTATTTTCTCAGTACTATCAATGAAAATAATTATCTCTTCAATAAATTTTACTTACTTACTTACTTACTTATCGTCACGCACAATCCCTGACGGGGTAGCCAGAGAGAACAGATCGCCAAGTGTCACGATCCTTACATACCTCTTTCGCTTCTTTCAGATTCATTATCTTCTTCATACATGCACGTCTAGGTATCCGAGTACTCTTGACCCTCCCCTCTTCGAGCAGTTTGCTCACATGGTCTTCGAAAGTTAGTCTCGGTCTACCTCGACACCTTTTAATATTAACTTCCGCGCTATATATTTTCTTCACCATTCGGTCTTCACTCATTCTCTCAACGTGCCCAAACCATCGAAGCACGCCCTTATCAATTTTTGTGATAAGGTCATCTTTCAAACCTGCCATATTGCGAATATCTTCGTTTCGCTTTCGGTTGGCCATGGTGACGCCGCACATTTTACGAAGAGATTGCATCTCCACTGCATTCACCTTGCTTTTATACTTCTTCTGGCATACCCAGGTTTCGCTGCCATATGAAAAAGTCGGTACCAACACTGCGTTATGTATTGCAAGGCGTGCACTCTTCACTACGCCTTGCCTTTTGACTAACGCTGTCAGGGCACCATTGACTTTGTTCCCGGCAGCGACACGCCTGTCCACATCTAAACCACATCTTCCATCCCAGCTAAAAGCACTCCCCAAGTATACAATTTCATTTACCTGTTCTAGACATTCCTGATTTACCCATATTTCACACTTCGTTCTCTCTTCGTCCCTTTCAAATACCAGAACCTTAGTTTTATTAGCATTCAAGCGGAGACCTTTAATTTCACATTCCTCTTTTATACACGTGACTAATGCCTGCAGTTCTGCCTCTGATGGTGCAATAAGAACTGCATCATCAGCATACAGCAGACAATTTACTTTAATGTCATCCAATTTCACACCCAAACAGCTATCTTTCAGCTTCTGTAAACAGCTGTCGAGATACAGTATGAACAGCCAGGAAGACATGACACAACCCTGTTTTACGCCCGTTTGGACGCTAAACATAGGTGACAGGTCATGCCCTACCCGCACACAGGCTTTACAGTCACAGTAAAGTGACTGCACAGCCCTTAGCAATCGACCATCCACACCATACCCCGGCAACAGTTCCCACATTTTCTTCCTTACAACCTTATCAAATGCTTTCTCAAGATCCACAAAAGCACAGAAAATCCTCTGGTTAGCAGCCAGAAGCTTTTCCGTGATCATGCAGAGAGAAAACATTTGATCCGTGCATCCTCTTCCAGGTCTAAATCCGCATTGTGCCTCTCATAGAAATCTTTCCGATTTCTCTTGCATCCTACGTGTCAAAACCTTCGAGTAAACTTTACTTGCTAAACTGGTCAAGCTGATCGCCCGATAGCACCCGCAGTCAAAATGTGAACCTTTACCTTTATATAAAGGCACAATGACTGCGGATCGCCAATCATCCGGGACATCCCCCGTCCGCCAGCACAAATTGCACAGCAGATAAAAGCTGTCCCAGACGCGAGGCCCACCATACTTGACCATTTCAGCAGTAACTCTGTCTAGTCCCGCAGCCTTACCACATTTCAAACTTTGAATCGCACGTTCAATCTTTTTCATACTGATGACCTCAGTGTCATCGAGGTCCGGGTCTGGCGTACCAGTCTCGGCGTCATCCCCGGATCCCTCACTAAGATCATCACACGCATACATTTCTCTATAAAATTCGCTCCATCGCTGCATGACGTCCGATTTGTCTGAGAGTTGAATTGAGAGTTGAATTGTTGAATTTTACAAACGTGTTATTTACAGATGTATAATCCGAGAGGTGACTGGTGACCTATGGAACAGGTATTGTTAAATACTTTTATTAGGCACCGGTCTCTCATAAACAAGGGTTAATTACGTTGATGGTATTAACTGGTTTGTCATCAATATTTATGTACCGATTTATGATCAGGAAATAAATATAAACACTAATTCCGACTCTAATATTGACGATATCAGTACTAGACGTGAATATCTTTGATGCTGCCCATTGTCAGTCTTTGTGTTTTACGCTAACAAATATGTCTCTCATATCATCATCATCATCATCATCATTACAGCCTCTCACAAGTCAACTACTGAACATAGGTCTCCCCCAAGCATTGCCACAAAGTACAGTTCTGGGCCACCTACATCCATCGATTTCCTGCATGTCTTACCAGTTCGTCACTCCATCTTGTGAGGGGTCGCCCTACACTTCGCCTACCGGTACGAGGCTGCCACTCGAGAACCTTTTCTCGCCATCGGTTTTAGGTTCTTCGAGCTTTATGAAGTTTGCTCGACGCTTTATGAAGTTGCGCAAAACACAAGCTGCTTTTATTACAAGAATTGCAGTGTCCGGTTGAAGATTTATTGTATTATGAAATATGCGAAATTTTGATGTGAGCTGTCCAAAGACACATTCCACGTAACATCTCGCAAAAGACAGTTTATAATTGAATTTTTTTTTATTCGTAGGAATACATCGACCTGGATACGGTCGCATTAAATTTCGGTGAATACCGAAGGCTTCATCGGCTACAATCACATATGGCATTTTGGGTCCGTCAAATACAAGTTCTTCTTCTTCCGGCAAATCAAGAGATCCTTCATACAGATTTTGACCTAGAATTGAAGATTGAAAAATAGTAGAATCATTTTCACAGCCATAAGAACCTACATCAATAACAGTAAACAAATAATTTGAATCCACCAAAGCCAATAAAACGATTGAGTTGTACTTTTTATAATTAAAGTATAGAGAGCCGGAATTTCGGGGGCACTGAATTCGAATGTTTGCCGTCTAGCGCTCCCAAGCAATGTGGGAAATTTGCATTGTCTTTAAATCCCTCTGATATTCTTTTCCATGATTCTTTGTTTGGGGTTGCCATTTCTGTAGCTAACGTTTTTTTCGAAAATTTTTACTTACTCTGAAGGCGTTTATAACTTGTTCCAGTAGCAAGATATCTGAAAAATGACTTAATTATTCTAAAAATATACTTTTATCATATTCTACTTTTTTGAAATCGGTTAAAAAACGAAGACATCACCAAAGCGTTAGGTTTTTATTAATCTGTGTTTTTTTATTAATATACATAATAATATATACATAATTACATACATATTATATATACGTTACATAATATACATATAAAATGCATAAATTTAATATAGGTATTACTACAAGTAATGTGAATATATGTTACACACATACATATGTGTGTGTAATCTGTATTACTTTTAGGAAAAACAAATAACAATTAATTTTGGTTGACTTGTGTCTAGCCAGATTATCAAAGTGCTTCAGTGATATTCTAAATAAATAAAATTTAATGTAATAATTCTTTATTTCAGGACTTGAGTTAATGACAAAATGGGACTCTTTTATCTTTTCTCTTCTTTCTATATCCATTATGATGTATTACTTTTTTTAAAGAAACACACAGAACACGCTTTAACATCGTCAAACATGCTCAACGAGGACAGTCAAGAAGTTTTTGAGGATGACGACAGTTCGGTTAATACCACCCCCAGTGTTACCGAACCATCAACGTCTAATAAAAAGAAAACATTAGTCCAAATGTTTCTGGAATCGAATAAAGATATATCGAATGTTATGCGCGAGATCATAGATATACAAAGAAATAATATTCAACGACAGTATAATGACGAGCGTGGAAATGAGGCCTTTTTCCGTTCGATGCTACCACTTATGGACAAAATAAAAGAAGATTATTTGATCAGAACTGAGATTATGTCTGTGATTAAGAAATACATACCACCATCACATACATTGGAAGAATCATATCCTCGTGCATCCACAACAACAAGCGATGACGATATTGCTCAAATGTTAGAACACTTTGATGGAATATAAACTTTACGATTTATATAACTGATGTAAGTGTTTAACACAAATAAAACTGCGTAAAACTTACTGTAGTGTTACTGCTAATCTTTCACATGGCCCGATACTTTCCCCCATATTAGTATCTTGCTTTGATAAGTTTCTTGACAGTAAACTTAACAGTTGATCTAAAACAGGAATTGGCATTAAATATTCATCTTCAAACCAATCTGGATGATGTCGATATTCTTCATAATTCACATGGAAATGTCCATGACTTTTAAGACGTAGTACCATAGGATGTGTCCGCCAACGGCGCTTTTTTTCCTTTCTTAATAACAATAACTGCATATTCACTAGCGTACTTGCACAAGCACCCCATCACACTACATCCATAATATAGAATTATTTTATTGACTGAGACACTACTTATTTCGGTCTCGTCTGGCACCTAACTGATCTCTTTTCAACAAATAAAAGCACAACGCAAAATCGGCGATTCCGTTACGAGTCGTCGCGAACACGCTGCGATTCCGTCACGAGTCGTGACGATACGCTGGCGGAATAATCGCTCGTTCGTGGAGATTACCCGACGATAGAAGCGCGGACTCGTCGCGACTCTTTCGCTCGTGGAGGCGGCCCCTTAGTACTGCTGTATTTCATATGTGTTTTGTGAGTTTAGAGAACTTGAGACGTTTTTTTACTGGAAGCGATTAAAGTTGGTAAAAATTACCTCGCGTAAATCCCCTCGATAAAAATTCATCTCAGTCCTCAAGAGCCATATTTGCAAATGCAATCTAAATCAAAGATAAATGGTGGACTGATTGTTCGTTTGTGATCCTTATTCTCATAGAAAAAATTCAAAAGATTTTAAAAGCCACCATCCATTCTTACCTGTCGAGTAGAGTGGTATAAAATTGTATAATATAATGATATTATTCATTAATGCTCATTACAAGTCCACTTCTGAGCTTCAGCCCCTTCCAAAGATTTTTATTTATTTATTTATTTGCTTTTAAAGGGAAATATACAGTACAATATTAAATTACACAATAAAACATAAAAGTAATCCTAGAAACCAATGAAGTTTCCACAGATATCTAATACATAATAAAAGCTTCCCACCACAATATTATGATGTATAAAAATTAAAAATATAAAATAATAAAACTAACTTAATGGTATTCATAAATTAAACATTAAGTAGAAACAGTATTTAAACAACTCAAAGTGATACTACCAATTATATATTAAGTTTTACAATATTTTCTTTGTATCTATCATATTCAAGGTGAAATATATACAATTTACAATATTTTAAGTTAAACTTTTTGCATTTTTTTTATAGAATAAGGGTGACAAACGAGCACACAGTCCCACCTGATGGTAAGTGGTTGCTGCGGCCCATAGACATCTACATCTATCCTCTATTACAAATCAAAATGTAGATGCGTTGTCACACGTGAGGACTAAGATGGAATGCCTCATATCCAGTAAAAAGGGCCTCCGGCCACCTGCACTCACCAAGCGAAACGCAGAGGTAAATCTCTACTTCACGCTGATTTTCTGTGAGGTCGTGGCACCACCCCGGTTCGAGCCAGCCTATCCGTACGACAGCAAAATCTGCCGCGAGGCTCTACCACTGTACAAAAGTACGAGATACAAAATTATTTGAGGCATACCTTGTTTTGACTTTAGGTAATGCAAAAAGAGGTTTATTTCGTGCACTTACCTGTGACACGCAAGATTTACTTTGCCTAAAAGTAGGGGAGAGTCGATAATATTATGAAGCAATTTGTACAACAACATTTGATCTCTTATACCACGGCGTTTCTCGAGGGTATTGCTGTCTAAGTTATCAATAAT
Organism: Parnassius glacialis; assembly: GCA_033319125.1. NCBI lineage: Eukaryota > Metazoa > Arthropoda > Insecta > Lepidoptera > Papilionidae > Parnassius > Parnassius glacialis. The sequence continues at coordinate 697,290 of JAVANC010000008.1, forward strand.
AGAGTCTACAGAAGAATTATATCGCTTTAAGTGACGCAGAAACTTATTGTTGATTGTTTCAATCATTTTAATATAAACTTTGTTCAATACAAAGTTTATATTTCATTTCCGGATTCCAACATGAAGAACAATCCTCAAGAATAGACCACACCAGAGTGTTAAATAGTATTATAACTGTTGAAGGCTTTTTAAAATCTTTTGAGATACGCATAACGAAACCTAGCATTTTATAAGCTCTCTTAGTTATGATATTAATATGTGATCTCAATAACAACTTACTATTCAACCAGAGTTAATGAACTGCGTGATCTTGGTGTTCACCAAATCTTGGTGTTCACCTAGATCACGCAGTTCATTAACTCTGGGTAGTAAATTATCATCAAGCTTATAATCAAAAAGGATATGATTCTTTTTCCTGGTAAATGAGATAATGTTATATTTTCTAATGGTCAAGCAAAGATCATTTGCTTGACAATATGCACTAAGCCTACACAGATGTTCTTGAAGTAGATGGCAGTCCTCTATTGTTTTAATAGACCTGAAAATTTTCATATCATCTGCAAAAAGGAGAATTTTGGAATTATGGAAGCAAGATATAAATCGTTTATAAATATTATAAACAGTAATGGACCAAGATGAGAACCCTGAGGAACACCTGAAGAAACTGGAAGAAATGATGAACAGTATCCCTTTATTGCAACCGTCTGATTGCGATTTCTAAGATAAGAGATAGCCATCGAAGTAAATCACCATGTACACCGATTTGATCTAATTTATGTATCAAAATATCATGTGAAAATTTGTCAAATGCTTTTGTATTATTAGTATACACTGCATCTACCTGCAGTCCGCTGTCCATAGCAGTATAAAGATTATCAAGAAATTCGCAATTACTTTCTGTAGACTTTCGATTTATAAAACCATGTTGTTCAGGAATTATAATTGGTCGAATTATTTGAGAGAGTGTGTCATAAATAATTTTCTCAAATAGTTTTAGAATCAAGCTTAATTTTTAAATAGGACGGTAATTTGAAATATCGTGCTTATTACCACTTTTAAATATGGGAGTTGTGAACGATTTTTCCATTGTAAAGGCATTTCGCCCAACTTCATAGAAGTTCTAAACAAAATTGCTAATGGTTTAGCCAATTGACGGTAACATTTTTGTAAAAACAAGGGTGGGATGCCATCAGGTCCTGGTATCCAAGCGTTTTAAATACATTGAAACTTGACAGACTGTAAATGTGACCGAATTTATACTGATCGACTGAGCAGAGGAAGATTGCCTTGTTTTGCTATACTTGCTATGCTTGCAACTATCGCCGGAGATAATTATCATTGTTATAATGTCGTGAAGCGACAATTAAAAAAAAAAGAACCTAACCTAAGAACAACTAAACAACAAAAGTTAAACAAGAAAATAATATATTTAAATTTTTAAAAAGGTATTTACAATTTTATATAAAAAATGAAATATGATGATGGTGATGGATGACGTGAAATTACAATTAGATAAAAAAATAAAGATAGGAGAATATTGTAGTGGAGCCTAAAGGTCGAAGTGACACACGCTGTGCTTGGAGTAGGAGTAGGCACACGCTGAGCTTGTAGTTCCTTGGCGGTGATGGCACGCAGCGCCTGGTCTAGGCACACGCAGCGTCCGGAGCTGGCACACGTAGCGCCTGGAGCACCCAAGCGCGGTAGCGCCCAAAGGTAGCGCGGGCACTAGCAGGTGGAGGCGCAGGCGACGACTCCAGGTGAAAGTATAGGCTTGTAGGATCCCGGAGTAGTGCGGCCCCGCGCTTGAAGTAGACTACGCCGACGACTTCAGATGTAGATAGAGGCTTGCAGGATCCCGGAGCAGTGCGGCCCCGCGCTTGAAGTAGACTACGCCGACGACTTCAGATGTAGATGGAGGCTTGCAGGATCCCGGGGCAGTGCGGCCCCGGGATAAGGCCTTTAGTAGATGCTTCTCGTTTGAAAACTGAAGCGAGACTCCCTGTATTCTCCGATGGTTCGGCTTTTATACCTTTTTAGAGAGAACGGGAAATTATTTAAATTAAAAGGAAATTTTTGTAAATAACCCAGAGCAAAGGAGTATTTATGTGGAAATATTGAAATAAAAACATCAGACCGATACCAAATTTGAATAAAAATTGCCATGACAACCAAGTAAATAACGTTTGTGAAATATGTAAATTTTTGGTTTTAGGCTTGTTATTAAGAATTGGCAAGTTTTATGTAAGAAATGAGATATTATTTATATAGGAAAAAAATAGCGCAACAGCGCGCACGAAACCCGAAATTGCAGAGTTACGGAGAACTAAATAAAAGATCGAAAAAGGTAAGACTCCATTGACAGCGATTTAAAAGTGCTGATAGCGTGAAAATACGAAGTAAAAATGATTTGTTATTGTGTAAACCCGTTACAGCATCCTATGGAAATAAAAGTGATGCAAAATATAAATGCAGAAAATCAAAAGCAGAATGGAAAAATAAATTTAAAACAGTGTAAAATGATATGTAATACCATAACACTACATTTTCCCCCCGACCCTGGAAAATTTTTGACTCAGCAAAAATTTTCACATGTACATTTTAAAATAAACCATAAAAACACAGCTTTGCAGAAACAGACATCAACAGGCAAAATCAGATATACTATCTCTTACATTCATCATCTGCATTCAGGTAAGGGTGGAGTTCACATTCAATGTCTTCCACTCTAAAAGTGTGTTTTCGAAACGACATTCAGGCTTATTTAAGGAGTAGTCATCCGCTCCTGCGTGGAAAAAAAATAGTCGAAGAGACACCACTCTAAAAGTGTGTTTTCGAAAGGACATTCAGGCTTATTTAAGGAGTTGTCATCCGCTCCTGCGTGGAGAAAAAAATTAAGGAAGTAGTCAGCCGCTCCCAAGTGAAGATAAAGATAAAGAAAATTAAGGTAGTAGTTAGCCGCTCCCAAGTGAAGATAAAGATAAAGAAAATTAAGGGAGTAGTCAGCCGCTCCCAAAATTCGAGGTCTTAAAGCAAGATGTGTTGAAGAACACTGGATCTCTAGACAAACAAACAAATTAAAAGAAATAATAATAATAAGGTGAAAATGGTGATATTTATACATATATACAAATTAACAGTTAATAAATGTTTAAAAAATTTATGATTCGTCTCGTTTCAGCTTTCAAAAACAATTTTATATAAAAAAATGAATGATGAATGAGTTAAGAACGAAAGAGAAAGCAATTAAATCAAAAGGAAATGGACAAGGCGCAGTAAAGGTGAAGAAAAGAGAAAAAAAATTAATTTAAGCAAGCTTTAGTCGAAGAGACCGAAGCCCATAACTTCATCGTCAGACTCAGACTCTTCCTTCTTGGACTTTCTCTTCCTTCTTCTCCTCAGCTGCCGGCGCTGCAGCAGCGGTGACTGCGGCCACGGGCGCTGCTCCGCCGACGGGTATGGTCAACAACTTCTCACGACCCTGTGCGATCAGCTCTTCAACACTCTTGCCATTGAGTTCCGAGATGACCTTTTTCAGTTTCTCGGAGTCTGCCTCAATACCCACAGAGCTGAGGATCTTCTCAACGTCAGCAGCGCCTGACCTGCAGGATGCGCCGACGACTTCAGCTGTAGATGAAGGCTTGCAGGATCCCGGGGCAGTGCGGCCCCGGGATAAGGCCTTTAGTAGATGCTTCTCGTTTGAAAACTGAAGCGAGACTCCCTGTATTCTCCGATGGTTCGGCTTTTATACCTTTTTAGAGAGAACGGGAAATTATTTAAATTAAAAGGAAATTTTTGTAAATGACCCAGAGCAAAGGAGTAATTATGTGGAAATATCGAAATAAAAACATCAGACCGATAACAAATTTGAATAAAAATTGCCATGACAACCAAGTAAATGACGATTGTCAAATATGTAAATTTTTGGTTTTAGGCTTGTTATTAAGAATTGGCAAGTTTTATGTAAGAAATGAGATATTATTTATATAGGAATAAAAATAGCGCAACAGCGCGCACGAAACCCGAAATTGCAAAGTTACGGAGAACTAAATAAAAGATCGAAAAAGGTAAGACTCCATTGACAGCGATTTAAAAAGTGCTGGTATAGCGTGAAAATACGAAGTAAAAATTATTTGTTATTGTGTAAAAACGTTACAGCATCCTATGGAAATAAAGGTGATGCAAAATATGAATGCAGAAAATCAAAAACAGAATGGAAAAATAAATTTAAAACAGTGTAAAATGATATGTAAGTACCATAACACTACAATAATTTTTAATTAGAGAAATGCTGCTGCCCATCTTCTGTTTCAGTTTTCTTCTATTGCCTATTTCATCAAAGTATGATATGAGGTGGTCGGTTATTTTACGCTACCACTACTGAGCTTCGGCTTCCGATACAGATTGTTTGGTATTACACAGATTGGTGGTAACTTGTGTTGGTAATTGTAGATTTTATAATAATTATTGAATGGTTATTAGATAGACGCTATTGCCCACTTTCATTTTCGATTTTCTTCTATCGCCCATTAAACCCACTGGATGATATGGATAATTGGAATCCTAAAGCCCTTACATAAGCCTAATATGGCAAAATAGAACATAATAATAGAATATACTTGCAAAATAACAGCTTCTTATACAGACTATATCTAAACATCTAATACATACATTCAAATTGATCGGTTGGCTATAAAAATTTACGATGTAGGCGACCTAATCAGATCACGTCCGAAGGACAAAGGTTTCTGAATTGCTTTACATTTGCTGCGGACATACAATTAACCTGATCGAAACCGACTTTCTTTAGAGGATTTTATTTATAATAGACAACAACGGGATTGCATTAATACGTGCTGAAAAGATGCCCATTACTCAAAACTCTAAACCGAACAATTCTTGTTCATACGGGTTTATGTAGTTCATTTCTCGGAAATTTTTTAATACGTAAGTGAACCACGCTGTAGCTATATTATGGTTGTAGCAAGAAAGGGTCAGATCGACCGGGGTAGAACCACGCTCTCACAGTATGTCAGCGTAAAATAGCAGCCTAATCCTGCTGTATTTTATATGATGACTGTACAGAACCGGTGAGCGTTTTTGCTGGAAACGATGCATACCTATTTAAGTTCTTAGAGTGCAACGCATCGGCATTTTGATTCATGGTCGAGGATTAATGTAGATGCTTATGGGCTACAGCATTCAATTACCATCACGTGGAATGTGTGCTCGTTTGTCATCCTCATTCTATATAATAAAAATTTTAAAAAAACATTTGCCTTTATGATTTTATTGCATTTTATTAAAATAAATGTAATACTGTGTGTTCCTTCACTATATTCAGATGGTTTTGTTTTCAGAATGTAGCTCAGATTTTACGAGTGATTGTGGACTGTGTGCTCGTCTGTCACCCTTAATCTATAAAAAAAGCGTTTAAGTTTTGAATGAAACTTTGTATGTAAAATAATATAATTTTAGTAATCAATTGGTCAAAAACACACAAAAATAATTTAAATTTAGGTTAGTATGAATACAAAATCCGAAAAGTTATTGAGTAAAAAAGCTTTTTAAATAACAATTTGAATAAATAATGACTACATAATTTAATATCCCCAGAAGTCAAGTATTTCCTTCTTCAATACACTTTATCTAGCATCTTGACTTTTTTAAGTTTTATTATTTGTCCCTTGTTTGAGTGAACTAAACAATATATAATATGAACTAAACACAAGCTCAAGAATTATAATTTATTCTGTGCTCTAGGTGACAACTCGGAAGTCGCGTCGTCCCTTTATCTTCGTATGTTTTCCCATTTTTATGGGTAGAATTTCTCTATAAATTCAAACAGAACCACCCTAAAATATAATCGATAAAGCATGTTTAAATTAAAGAAATCATAACAAGCTTAGTTATTAAATCAATAATAAAAAAAACCCGTCTCCCTTAAAAACTGCACTGGAAAAAAGTTACCTTCATTATTATGTATTTGCAGATAGAACATAGAAGTATTATAATATAGCCCATATCATTCCTACAATTAAGACTAATATAACGACAATCCATATGTTACAATCCAGCAAGCCATTTAGACTGCAGAGCATGACAAAGAAATAAACATACATACAAACATACATATTCTCGAAAAACATTACCCTCCTTCTGGGGCAGTAGGGTAAAAGCCGTTCATTATCGGAAAAGATATCGCGTTATATACATACGAATTGCCGTGTAGTGGCGGTTAAGAATATCCACTACCCCATATATTCCCGTGGGTGTCGTAAAAGGCGACAAAGGGAAACAGGCAGGAGATGGGCAGCAGCATCTTCCTGATAACAGCAAAAATACAATAAAAAAAACTGCGGTTGCCAATCCGCTCGCCAATCGTGGCAACTATGGCAAATACCCCCCTATGAATGAATGTAACAAAGAGACGGCCCCAAGTCCCCGGCGGCCCTGCTATTCCTGGCTACGGTGGCGACCATGGTAACGGCGGGGCAGAGGGTGCTAAGAATCTCCGGTGGAAGTTCGGTTGCCACCTACGATGACTCGACCTGGCAACATACAACGCACGCACCCTGAGGACTGACGAGAAGATTGTGGAACTGGAAGAAGAGATAGACAAGTTACGCTGGCATATTATAGGATTATCCGAAGTCCGAAGAGAGGGGGAGGAAACGGTAATCCTCGAATCCGGCAACTTGTTCTATTACCGGGAGGGCGACCATCTGTCCCAAGGAGGTGTCAGATTTATCGTCCACAAGTCTCTCGTTAACAACGTTGTAAAGATTGAGAGTGTGTCGACGAGGGTTGCGTACCTTATACTCAGAATCACCAAACGGTTTTCCCTGAAAGTCATACAGGTTTACGCACCAACCTCGGCACACCCGATTAGGAAGGGGCAGGAAATGTATGAGGATATCTCTAGAGCCATGTATTCCTCCAAAACCCAATATACGGTGTTAATGGGAGACTTCAATGCAAAACTAGGCACAAGAGAGAATGGTGTCCTGAAAGTAGGGATATTTGGAATAGGGCAACGGAACCCAAGGGGACAGCAGCTGGCTGACTTCATGGAGAAAAAAGGACTCTCTATGATGAACTCTTTCTTCCAGAAGCGGCCCCACAGGAAGTGGACCTGGTCGAGCCCCGGCGGTTCGACAAAAAATGAGATTGACTTCATTATGACGACCAGAAAACAACTGTTCAGTGATGTCTCAGTGATCGCGAGGGTGAAAACCGGCAGCGATCACCGAATGGTTAAAGGCACAATAAACCTAAACGTTAAGTTGGAGAGGTCTCGTCTAATGAAGTCAACGCTCCGTCCCCCTTGTGCTCTAATCCAAAGTCCCGAAACCTTTCAGCTCGAGGTACAAAACCGTTTTCAGTGCCTAGAAGACTGCAATAAAGTGGACGATATGAATGACAAGTTCGTGGAAACTGTCCATGCAGTCGGAGTTAAGTTCTGCAAGACCCACCGCAGAAGAACACAAAAACTCTGCGATCACACTCTTAATCTAATAGTTGTTAGACGGGAGATGAAACTACATTCTTCAACAAATTTAACAGCATACAGGCAACTGAACAGACATATCTCCAAATGCATGCGGCGGGACTTAGGCAACTTCAATACAGCTCGTATTGAAGCAGCAATTGAGCGGAAACAAGGCTCCAAAGTCTTTGCCAGAGATCTGTCTGCCAGAAAGAGCCAATTGATAAGGCTGAAGACCAATTGTGGCAGCATCGTTTCCGGGACACCTGAGATTTTGAGTGAGATTGAGAGGTTCTATGGGCAGCTGTACACGTCATCGTTGGAGCCACACGCAAGTGTGAGTAACGATCCAAAAGCGAGTCTTATCCGACATTATTCCGATGATATCCCAGACGTCAGTCTGAGGGAGATTAGAATGGCTCTCCAGCACTTTACAAACGGCAAGGCCCCAGGCGAGGATGGAATTACAGCGGAGCTTCTGATAGCGGGTGGAAAACCGGTATTTGAAGTCCTTCGGAAGCTCTTTGATTCCGTCCTCCATGGTGGCATTACACCGGAGGCGTGTAGCAGAAGTGCGGTGGTCTTGTTTTCCAAGAAGGGCGACAACGCTCTCTTGAAGAACTACAGACCGATTTCCCTTCTGAGCCGCGTCTACGTGCTGTTCTCGAGAGTAATTACGAATCGTCTCGCGCGCAGACTTGACGACTTCCAGACTCCCGAACAAGTCGGTTTCCGAAAAGGCTTTAGCACCATAGACCACATACATACCCTTCGGCAATTGTAATTGTAGAAGTCAGAGGAGTACAATTTGCCACTATGTCTGGCGTATGTGGACTATGAGAAAGCCTTTGATTCCGTCGAAATTTGGGCGTGCAGCAGTCCCTTCAGCGAAGCCTAGTTGACTGTCGGTATATCGAAGTGCTGAAGTGCTTGTACAGTAGGGCTACGATGGCTATCCGAGTACAGAACCAGAGTACGAAACCTATCCAATTGCAGAGAGGTGTAAGACAGGGTGACATCATATCCCCGAAACTCTTCACCGCTGCATTGGAAGACGTTTTCAAGCTTCTGGACTGGAAAGGATACGGAATCAACATCAATGGCGAGTACATACTCACCTTTGATTTGCCGACGATATAGTCCTTATGGCAGAATCGCTGGAGGACCTAAGCACTATGCTCAATGACCTCAATAGTGTCTCCCAACGGATAGGTCTTAAGATGAACATGGACAAAACAAAGATCATGTTTAATGTCCATGTCACACCTATGCCGGTAGTTGTTGGGAGCACTAAGCTCGAAGTTGTTGACGAGTATGTTTACCTGGGACAAATAGTCCGACTAGGTAGGTCCAACTTCGACCGAGAGGTCAATCGACGGGTTCAACTCGGTTGGGCAGCGTTCGGGAAATTACGGCACATTTTCTCGTCAGGTATACGTCAAAACTTGAAAACGAGACTGTACAAAGAGTGCGTGTTGCCAGTGATGACATACGGAACTGATCCTTCACTGCTGGCCGGATGAGGAAGCTCAAGGTCGCTCAGCGAGCTATGGAGAGGGCTATGCTCGGAGTTTCTCTGCGTGATAAACTCAGAAATGAGGATATCCGCAGTAGAACCAGAGTGACCGACATAGCCCAACGGATTAGTAAGCTGAAGTGGCAATGGGCCGGCCATATAGCTCGAAGAACAGACAACCGATGGGGAAAAAAGGTTCTAGAGTGGCAGCCTCGTACTGGCAGGCGAAGTGTTGGGCGTCCCCCAACTAGATGGAGTGACGACCTGGTGACATGTGCAGGAAGTCGATGGATGCAGGTGGCTCAGGACTGTGCTTTGTGGCATTCCTTGGGGGAGGCCTATGTTCAGCAGTGGACTTGTGAAGGGCTGTAATGATGATGATGACATACGAATAAAAACAAATCTCTTCTCTCTAAGGGTCGCTTTTGATAATATTTCTTATATTTACGCGAAGACTACAAATTTAAATAAAACTAGTTTTTACGGATTTTATCGCGTACATTTACTTAACGGGGGAGGGATGAGGTGTTTGACGTTGAGAATTTATGAAATAAAGATGGCCTAAAAATGCAGTTATTTGATCTAAGGGTAGAACTGTTAAAGTATCGTCTACGTACCGCTTGTAAAATCTTGGACTTACGGGAGAAGTAAGCACGGCTTTCTCCTCAAAGTCTTCCATTAATATATCGGCGACAATGGGAGATACAGGTGAGTCCATCGCCATACCATCGACTTGCTTATAGAACTTTTCCTTCCACAATATGTAGCCAGATGTAATGCCGTGTCTAAGTAAAACTGTTTATTCTACGGGCATGTTGTTTTAATCCAGTTTCCTATTTACAATTGAGATGCAGTCTTCAACATGTAGGCATGTGACCTACACGTCAAAGCTGACCAGTTTCACTATCTGCCAGATGTATGTCTTTAACCTTGCTGTCGAAATAGTAGGAATGGTTTGTGTGTGCTCCTCTATGTCTCCTGAGCGGTCAAACACCTCAGTACCCTCCCTCCCCCCGTGACCATGAGTGCTGTAAAGTGCTAGAAAGCTCGGGATCTCTTTTGAATTTAATTCTTTTCAGTTTCTTCTCTAAGGAGGTCAGACTTCGAACGAGTAATAGATTTTATATATGTGTGGTGGTGTTGGAATATCCACCACCATATTTCGTTCCGCGGGTGTGATCTGAAGTAACAGAAGAAAACAAACCAGGGGATGTGCAGAAGCATCTTCCTAATATCAACTAACCCGCCTGCCAAGCGTGGCAAATATGGCAAATATCCGTTATATGAAGCAATCTAAAGCGAATTATTCAGCAGTGGACTATGACTGACTATAATAAATGAATGAATGATTGTGGTGTTTTTTTGAAGAATGAAATAAGTCAAAGTCAAGTAAAATTATTCAGCAGTGGACTGTGACTGACTTTAATAAATGAATTAATGATTGTGGTGTTTTTTTGAAGAATGAAATAAGTCAGAGTCAAGTAAAATTATTCAGCAGTGGACTATGATAGACTAAAGAATGAGACATTATGGTGTTTTGAAGAGTGAAATATGTCGTCGTCAGGTAAACAACATAAATTACTTTAGTGTTTAATTTCAAAAGAGTACTAAAGAGATAAACAATAACCAAGTCTCCGGATATTGTACGTGGTAGAGCCATGCTGCAGCTATATTAATAGTATAGTTGTAGCACGAATGGGTCGGCTCGACCGGGGAAGGACCACGCTCTCACAGAATACCAGCGTCAAATAGCAACTTAACACTGCTGTGTTTCGTATGGTGAGTGTAGAGAACCGGAGACCCTTTTTACTGGAATAGAGGCATTCCATCTTAGTCCTCACGGGTGACAACGCATCTGCATTTTGATTTTTTATTGAGGATAGATGTGGATGTCTATGGGTCACAGCTACCACTTGCCATCAGGTGGACTGTGTGCTCGTTTGTCACCCCATCCTATAAAAAAAAACGTTTAATGAAAACTACAAAAACGTTGACGACCCCTGCATAAGCTTGTCATGAAAGGAAATTATTTGTCCAAGTAAAATAATATTATATTTCCCTTCCAATAAAACTAAGACATATCACAGCCAAACTCTTTCTTATATCATAACTCGTATAATCTTGCGTTATATCCTATTTTTCTGTACCAAAACTTTTTACTGCGAAATATATGTTGGGACTGTCTATATCAATTGGCAAGACCGAGGAAGGACCACACTCTCACATAATATCAGCTAAAAATATTACTGCTGTGTTTCGTATGGTGAGTGTAGAGAACCGGAGACATTTTTATTGCAAACGGTTAGAGAATAGCAGTTTTAAGCTGCTGTGTTTCGTAGCAAAGTATTTACGTGCTTTTCCAGACAAAGGGGTCAAACACTCCTGTATGCGGACTGATGATGAGAATTTCTTGACTGAAAAACCAATAAATGACAAAGTTTTAGCCCGCCTCGGGATTCTAATCTGAAACCCCATGAAAGCAGTCGCGCTTACCACGTAACCAACAAGGCAGTCAAATAAGAGGCACACGATAGTCGCGTAAATATATATTCATTAAAACAAGGTATGTGTTACATTAGTGACAACATTTTCTTTATACAATGCGAATACGATTAAAGTCAGAGAGAAACATCTTATACGATGCAGTGCACACAGTTATCTGTAAGTTAACACGTTAGGCAAAGCAAACGTCACGGAGCGATATAAATCATGAAGATTTTTCCTCTTAATATAAAACTTCGTGCACACTTCACGTATCCTGGCTTACTTTATAATAAACTTACGTATCACATGCAAGGCCTTTTGCTGAGATGAAAATAAATGATGAATAAAGAGATGTACGTTTCTTTTTTTATTTTATTTTTCTTAAAACATAGGGCTGTTTTTTGTGTCGTTGCTCTTCGGGAGATATTAGACATAGTTGCCACGGCTTGGCAACCGCAGTTTTTTACTGTACACACAAACACTCACGCCTGTCACCCAGAGGGGTAGGCAGAGACTACGGACTTCCATTTGGTGCGATCCTGACACACCTCTCTCGCCTCCATTACATCCATATATCTACGCATACACGCTCGTCGGTTAAGGGTACTCCTAATCTGGCACATTTTCAATGTATCGCCGAATTGGTCGATATTGAAGGCGTCCCTTCGCGACACTGCCATTTTTTTACTGTAATTTTTCAAATATCAGATATATTCAGCTGCCCACCTACTGCCTCAGTTTCCTTATATCGCCTCTTAGGACACTCACGGGAAAACATGGAAGTGGATATTCTTAAACTGCCACCACACAGTACCACTAGATGGAGTTATGTACCTGGTAACATATGAAGGAAATTGATGGATGTAAGTGGCTCAGCACCGCGCTTTGTGGCATTCCTTGGGGGAGGCCTATGCTCAGCATTAGACTTGTGAATGGCTGTAATGATGATGTTTATGAGAGCTGTGGTATCTCAGTGGTAAGAGCTCGCTGTAAATTTCATAGTCCACGAGTCATATTCACTGAGAACGTAGTAAATGTGAATTTAAAATTCCAATTGATTATGTCATCGGAAACTACGGGGTCACTCCCCCCAGTTTCCGATGACCGAGGTTGATGACTTTGATTTTTGTAACAATCGCTTAATCTGAGCTATGACGGCTCACCTAATTATTTAATTTGTATCTGCACCATGTTAAATTTTTTTGTTTTCTTTTTCCTGTTTATGTGTGTACAAAGAAGAAGTATATTTCGTGTAATCCTTTGATAGATTCTCGTCCTTACCAAACAGCAGCCCTGCGTTGTGTAGCTTTTATTTTTCGTTACCAAAAATGGTTCTTGAAAAAAAGTTACTTCAAGAAAACAGATTGTCTTACTCGTAAAATGACTCATTTTGTATCGGCGGATCACTCTGATATTTTCATAGATTTTATGACATTCTACCGTCAAAGATTTTTATCTTCAAAATAAGAACTCTGTGCCGATATAAAAATAAAACGGTATAAGAAACTTGAGCTTTATAACGAAATTCGCAGATGAGTTTTAAATATGTGCAGATATCTGCGTTGGTAACAAAATATAATAATTTATCTATGTATACGAGGGGCACACTGGAATGATCGAGAATAAGAAAAACCACATGCATGGTATAGCTAAATTATATTTTATTGTTTTTCGAAGTATTCCGTTCAACTTAAAGCACTTTTCCATTAGTGCAAACCAATCATTAAAACATTAATTCCAGTGTGAAGTTGATGTTGAATTAAAGAGCTTCTGAAGGAGTTCAAGTACCGGTTTTCCATCCGCTTTCAGAAACTCAATCCTCGCATGGTGCCTTGCTGTTTTTTAATCCTAGAGACCCATTCTAATCTCGCTCTGACTGACGTCTGGAATATTATCGAAATAGTGGAGGATAAGACTTGCTCGTGGATCGCTACTCACACTTGCGTGTGGCTCCAACGATGATGTGTACAGCTGCCAATAGAAACTCTCCATCTCATTCAAAATCTCAGGTGTCTCGGAAACGACGCTGGCACATCTGCATATTGATTATATTTAATCGAGGATAAAAATATAGGTATCTATGTGACACAGTATATACTTACCATCAAGTGGACTGTGTGTACGTTTTACTGGGTCTGATACAATACATCTCACATTTTTCAGGATGACAACGCGTCTGCGTTTTGATTCTTAATCGGGAATAGATGTCTATGAGATACAGTTAGATGGTCTTTGTATGCTCTTGATTTCAAGTTTTGATGAATAAAGGATTTTGTTATGAGTTTCCTTGCGTGATAAAATTCGTTATTTATTTATATATTTAACAAGAACACTCACAATACACAAATATTATCACAAAAACATACACATTTGTGTGCTCTACGTTACAGTTTTTTTAAATTACTGTTTAACCTTGATGCTTGTATTAGAATAATGATATAATAGCGTTATCAGTGGAATACATTTTAAAATAAATATTTATTTGAGGCTGACACCACTGATTGTTTATTAAGACTATGCATGTGACGCGGAGAGATAGCTGGAGTACATAAGGCCGCTTTTCGTCATTGAGACATTTAAAATAATAAGATGGATTACTTTTCTTTTGTGAAAAAATTAAGGAGGACAGCTTCTTCAGAAAATCACTATATTATACATATATACACATAGCAACTTGCTTATGTAGAGTTGTATATAGTATCTAAGAAATGCACCGGAACTGATTGCTAGAATTGTGCTTTATTTTTTTACACTTCCCTTTCCGTCTTTATTTTTGTACTTCACGAAGCGTCGAAGTCTGCAGTCTTTGAAGTTGTAGAAGAATACCCCCGCTGCTACATCAGATTTGACAGAACACATATCCTCGCTAAAAACACACATTATTTCAAAGACAATTTGCGAGGCTATTGAAATCAAAAACCTATCATAATTTCAATAGAGGTGATTGCTGGGTGCTGCTATCTACTTGGGATCCAATAATTAATAATATTAAATCCTTACCCAACTATATAACTGCAAGACTTTATACATGGTAGAGCCATGTTTCAGCTATATTAGTAGTATATTTGTAGCACGAATGGGGCGGCTCGACCGGGGAAGGACCACGCTCTCACAGAATATCAGCGTAAAATTGCAGCTTAATGCTGATGTGTTTCGTATGGTGAGTGTAGAGAACTAGAGACCCTTTTTACTGGAAAAAAGGCGTTCCATCTTAGTCCTCACGGGTGACAACGCATCTGCATTTTGATTCGCAAACGAGTATAGATGGAGATGTTTATGGGCCACAGCAACTACTTACCATCGGGTGGACTGTGTGCTCGTTTGTCACCCTATCCTATAAAAAATGACTTCAAGTTACCATAAGTTCATCCTGCGTAGATCGAACTAAGAATTAATAGTTTTAAACTGAAAGTAACCGTGGTAAACTAAGACATTTAGAAGTCGAACACCTCCCCCCCCCCCCCCCCCCCGGTATCATGGTTGCTGTCGGGAATAAAATTCGAAAAGACTAGTTTTATTTAAATAGATTTTGTTAGTTACTAGGAGTCAAATGGGTAGTTACCACCTTCTTAACTATTTCTATCGCCAAATAGTAGTTCCAGCTGATTTCCGGTACTAAGGTATAATACAGAGAGCCAGTGTAGTTACAGGCTCTAAGGCATTCCATATCAGTTCTCAGCGGTGACAATGTATCTGAAGCCTTATTTGTTTGAAGTTAGATGCAGGTGTCCATGGACTGCAACTGCCACTTACCATGAGGAGACTGTGAGTTCGATTCTGACGTCAGTCATCACACGGTACATCTGTCCATCTATGCTTAATTAAGGATCAAAATACAGATACATTGTCAAACCTGAGGACTAATATAGTATACCTTGTTATCATTAAAATGTCTCCGGTTCTCTACACTCACCATACGAAACACAGCTTAAGCTGCTATTTCACATTGGTATTTATAGGCTTTGAAATCCTGGTCTTTCCCCTGCCAAGTCGACCCATTCGTGCTAAAAACATAATATAGATGCAACGTGGCTGTTCCACCACAAACCTACACAAGAAATGCTGGTCACTCAAAATAATTGAGAAAGCTACTCTAACACACCGAAGCCAAATCTTCGCATAACATGTGCCTATACAGTTCAATGTTATGTATTCTTTATTTCGCAATGAAACAGAATACAAGATACAGTAAAAAGCGCGGGGTCCTCTGTCGTGTCGTAGATTTACGATCTGTTCAATGACCCGGCGTAATTTTTTTATAAGGAAACCTTTTTCCTACAATAACTCAAGTCACGCTTTACTAATTTTGTGTAATTATTATAATATTAAAAGTATAAAAGCAAGATAACTTTATAATTTACGTCAATGATTTTTTTCTCAAAAATCTAATTGATTTTGAGTGGGTGAGAGTGTGAGTTAATAGCCCAACTAATCCGATTTGTATATATAAGGTTCAATGCAGCCCCGCTCGCTCTATTTTTAAAAGTTTAATCCTTTCGCAAAGTTTTCTGCTTTATTCGGACTGCATTTCCCAAAACAACCCAGAAGCGATAACTATATTTTTTTACATGTATTGTACAAGGTTTTTTTAGGATAAGGGTGAAAAACGAGCACACAGTCCACCTGATGGTAAGTGGTTGCTGCGGCCCATAGACATCTACATCTATCTTTGTTTGCGAATAAAAATGCAGATGCTTTGCCACCCGTGAGGACTAAGGTGGAATGCCTCATTTCCAGTAAAAAGGGCCTCCGGCCACCTGCACTCACCAAGCGAAACGCAGAGGTAAACCTCTACTTCACGCTAGTATTCTGTGAGGTCGTGGTACTACCCCGGTTCGAGCCGGCCCATCCGTGCGACAGCAAAAGCTGCCGCGTAGCTCTACCACTGTTAAGTTACTTAACTTATTTTTAAGCCAGTGCTTGACCATAATCTCTTATAGTGGTAAGTGGTAATGCAGCCCTAGATGGTAATTCGCATCGTCTTAGGGTAACAAAAGCCTATTCACATTTGCCCAGATTGTATTCGGACGGAAAGACCGACGCTAGCAAATTATTCCACTCCTTTGATGTACATATTACTAAATTCGAAATAAAACATTTGTTTCTAATGTGTGGAATATCGACAACAAAGGGGTGAAGACCCGTCGACTGCCTGGTCGTCCGATGGAGGATAGGAGATGGAGGAATTAAAGCGTGTAATTCCTGCGCACACTCACCGAAATGCATCCTATAGAATACCGAGAGACTGGCTACTTTTCGCCTTTGAATGAGGCTGACAAGTTTGGTTTCAACCAAATCAAGGTCAGCAATGAGCCTCTTAGCACGTCTCTCCACTGAGTCTGACGCTGTCAGGTGGCATATTGCAGCACAAGCCCATATGTGACAGCAGTACTCCGTGCACGACAGAACTTGCGCTTTATATAAGGTAAGAAGCTACTCCGGCGTGAAGTACCGCCACACCTTTGCAAGGAAACCAAGTTTTCTTGCAGCTGCTTTTAGCTCTAGATTCAGTGAACCGTAAAAAATAAAATTGATATATAAAAAATAAAAAATTCAAACAAAATTGAAGTCTCCGTCTGTAATATTGAAATAGATGGCTTCTATTAGGCTTAGGGGTTTATATATAAATTAAAGTTGACAGACGAGCACACAGTCCACCTGATGGTAAATGGATAGTCTGGTCCATTAGCATTCACATCTAATCTCAATTACGAATTAAATCTCAGAAGCATTGTCATCACTGAGGGCTAGGGTGAAACGACTGTCGTAAAGCGACAATTAAAGAAAAGAAAAAATATAACCTAACCTAAGAACAGCAAAACAACAAAAGTAGACCAAGAAAATAATATATTTAAGTTTTTTAAAAGAGTATTTACAATTTTATAAAAAAAATGAAATATGAAGATGATGGATGAAATGAGATTACAATTAGGTTTTAATAAAATAAAGATAGGAGAATAGTACAATATAGTTTTATAGTGGAGCCTGGAGCCTCGCTGCTTTTGTAGAAATAGGCACACGCAGAGCTTGAGGTTTCTCAGCGGCGACGGCACGCAGCGCCTGGACTGGGCACACGCAGCGTCCGGAGCCGGCGCACGTAGCGCCTGGAGTAGGTGCGCTCAGCACTTGGAGAAGTAGTCGCCGCGCCCAGAGGTAGCGCGGGCAATAGGTGCACTCGGCGCCTGGAGCAAGCAGTCGTAGCGTGCCCGAAGGTAGTGTGGCCCCGCGCTTGAAGCAGACTGCCGACGACTTCACGTGTAGATGGAGGCTTGCAGGATCCCGGGGCAAAGCGGCCCCGGGATAAGGCCTTTAGTAGATGTTTCTCGTTTGAGAACTGAAGCGAGACTGTCCTGTATTCTCCAATTGCTCGGCTTTTATACCTTTTTAGAGAGAACGGGAAATTATTTAAATTAAAACGAAATTTATTGTAAATGACCTACAGCCAAAGAGTATTTATGTAGAAAGAACATCATACCAGAGACGAATTTGAATAAAAGTTACCATAACAACGACATAAATAGTAGTTGTCATATTTAGCAATTTTTGGTTTTTGGACTATTATTAAGAAACTATTACATTTTAGTAAGAAATGAGATATTATTCACATAGGAAAAACTAATGCACGGCAGCATGCACGAAGCCTGAAATTGTAAAATTACAGAGAATTCAATAAAAGACCAAAAAAGGTAAGACTCCATTGACAGCTATTTTAAAAGTACTAAATAGTGTGAAAATACGCAGTAAAATGATATGTTATTGTGTAAAAACGTTACAGGATCCTATATAAATAAAGGTGATGCAAAATATAAATGCATAAAATCAAAAACAGAATGAAAAAAATAGTATGAAGTGATGCAAAACATGAATGCAGAATATCAAAACAGAATGGAGAATTAGTGTACAATGAAATGTAAGTAGCATAACACTACATGACTTATATCTAGTAAAAAGGTCTCCGGTTCATTACACTCTCTATCAAAACACAGCAGTACTTAGCTGCTATATTATGCTGGTATTCTGTAAGAGCGGGGTACATCCCCGGTCGAGCCGACGCATTCCTGCTAACCATAATATAGCTGCAGTATGACTCTACCACTTAAAGTTGATAAGTTATTTATGTGCCATTAAGACATATATAACCATTTTTTAAATTATTGTTGGTCTATTGAACCGATTGTGATGAAACCTTATGTGGAGATAGACGAACTAGGCTATATACAAAAAGCTTGAAGAAAGAAAGAAAGAAAGAAAACAAAAACAAAGCATTGATAAAATAAAAGATCTTTAATTATCTTTAATAACATCACATAAGACTTTTTAGATCCTATCCAGAAAAATCAGGACTGGATCGGTAGTCTGATAATAAAGTTAAAACAAAACGAAAGTGTTGTAATCTGTGGTAAATGTAGTTTTTAGAAATAAGTCTTGTTTTCAATATGGCAACATAACTGCCCTCTATTCGATACTACAATGTCATGTCTTGTCTGTGGATCGCGTTACTTGATTTTATGTATGTACTCCGTTTTTTATTTTTGCTAAAGTAATTTTGTAAGTAATAAACGTACTTAATATTAGGTCCTAACATATGAAATTAGCGTTTTGTCGTACTGACCAATATGATCTGAGATATCTCCTCTTTGGTCGGGAATTCCAAATTCAAATTATAAATTTATTTAGCTGGTATAATTGAGTTTTGAAAACAATAATTCATTTGTTTTATCCTCATTTTTTTTCTTTGGCGTCGTTTTTACCGCACAATGGAAAACATGAAATATCAGTATATTTACGAGTACGAGTTCTACCGTGGCACCAGTGCTACAGAAAGAGCTCAAAGGATTAATGATGTGTACGGCGCTGGTGTCGCAAAAGAAGGCACGGTACGTTTTTGGTTTCAACGTTTTCGTTCTGGAAATTTCGACCTTCAGAACCAACCCCGTTGACGGCTGGAGATTCAAAGTGGAAAATGAAGAATTAAAGTCTATTGTGGAATCGGCTCCATCACCAAGCACCTCAAAGATTGCTGCAGGCTTCGGTGTAAGTGATAAAACTGTATTAATCCACTTAAAGCAAATCGGGAAAGTAATAAACTTGAACGATGGGTACCTCATGAATTGAGGGAATCGAACTTGCGAACACGCGTCGACTGCTGTGTTACTTTGCTCAACCGACACAATAATGAAGGGATTTCAAATCGAACTATTACTTGTGATGAAAAGTGGATACTGTTCGATAATCGGAAGCGCTCGTCGCAATAGCTGAACCCTGGAAACCCAGCCAAATCCTGCCCTAAACGAAAATTAAGTCAGAAAAAGTTACCTGTGAGTGTTTGGTGGACTAGCGCCAGTGTCGTTCAGTACAGCTTTCTAAAATCTGGCCAAACGATTACGGCAGATATCTACTGTCAGCAAATGCAAATCATGAAGGAAGAACTAGCTGCTAAACAACCGAGATTGGTCAATAGCTCTAGGCCACTGCTGCTTCACGACAACACAAGACCATACACTGCACAACAAACAACCACTAAGTTAGATGAGCTACAATTGGAATATCTGCGACATCCACCGTACTCCCTTCTAATATGTGAAGACTTTAATATAAATCTCCTAGAAGCTTCCTCCATCAATAATAAATTTAGATCATTGTTTAAATCATATGGTCTTTTAAATTTCTTTTTAGAGCCAACGCGTATTGCTCAATCTAGTGCAACATGTATAGATAACATTTTTACAAATGTGAAGCCGTTGCATAAATGTATAATTCAAAAATTAAGTTCACTATGGACAAGTAGTATCGTTACCTTATGTTCACAAAAAGCAAATAGATGAGAAAGTTGTGTTTGTTCCAGTAAATGCACGTCGCTTGGAGGAGTTTAGAAGTAACATAAAGAAAAAACTTCCATCACTTTCATACCAAGATGATCGTAATTTTTTGTATGGGACATTATTTAAGCTTATTTGCAATGAATTTATTAGTACTTTTACTTCTAAAACATTGTCCTTAAATAGTCGGAAGTCATTCAATGAATAGGCGACGGTAGGAGTCCATGAGGGCAGACATAGGTTATATGATCTTTACCATGAAAAGTCATATAATCATAGCGTCGAATTTAGGGAATATGTAAAAAAATATTCAAAAATATTTAAAAGACTGTGCTCTACATTTAAGTCTTTGTATTTAAGCAACAAATTTAAGACGGCTACTAATAAAATTAAAATGACATGGAGTATAATTAATAGCGAAACTGGTAAGATCAACTCTCGCAATTCAAACTACCAGTTAAGTGTTAATAACAAATTAACCGAATCAGATCAGGACGTTGCAATGGTTTCTGAGAAATATTTTACTGATATTCCGATATTAACCACTAAGTCACTGAATTCTTCTCCTGCCGTCGCCGAATCATTACTTAAACAAAATTTAAATGCGTGTACAAAGAAATTTACACTTGATAATGTATCATCAAAAGATATTGTAAAATATTTTAAAACTATTGATGTTAAGAAAACTGCGGATCTGTGGAGGATTTCTGTTAAAATTATTGCGTCTATAATAGATAATATAGCGCCTCATTTAGCTACTATTTTTATTACTAGTATCGAATCTGGTGTGTTTCCTGATTAAATAAAGCATAGTAAATAATACGTTTATTCAAATCTGGTAGTACATTAGACCCCGCCAATTATAGACCTATTTCTGTACTACCAACACTTAGTAAGATTTTTGAAAAAAAATATTCTTGATCAAATGTTAAATTTCTTTAATATAAATAATTTGCTTCATAAAAATCAATTTGGTTTCACAAGGGTTCGCTCGACAACTGATGCCGGTGTTGAGCTGATTAAATATATCGCATTAGCATGCGAGAATTCATAGGATGCTTTGGGTATATTTTGTGACCTATCCAAGGCCTTCGATTGTGTTCACCATGAATCATTAATCAGGAATCTTCAATACTATGTTGTAAGAAGTAATGCTCTTAAATTAATTATTTCATATTTAAGTAAGAGAACGCAAAATGTTGTCATTAACAGTATGAGCACTTCCGGGTCGATAGTACAATTGGGCGTGCCTAAAGGCTCAATTCTCGGCCCCTTTCTGTTTCTTGTTTACATTAATGACTTACCTCACATAGTATGGGATATCCATGATATGGTGTTATTTGCAGATGACACTTCTTTAATTTTCAAATTAAGTTGAAAATTACAAAAATATGACGAAGTAAATAATACTATACCTTAATTAGTAAATTGGTTCAATGTTAATAATTTGCATTTAAATGGGACTATAACGAAATGTATGAAATTCATGACTCTAAATGACAAACAATTAAATAATAATGTAATTTTAAATGGGGAGAAACTGAGTCTTATAGATACCAACATTTTCCTTGAAATCACACTAGACGCGAAGCTTCAATGGAGCTTCCATATATCAAAACTAGCAAACAGATTTAGTTCTGCAGCATATGCTGTAAAATAGAGTAGAAGTCTTACCAGTGTTGAAACAGCTAGACTAGTTTACTTTAGCTATTTCCATAGCATAATATCGTATGGTATTTTACTATGGAGACACGCAGCTGACACTGAAATTATATTTGTTTTACAGAAGAGGGCTATAAGAGCAATTTATGATTTAAAGCCTAAAAAGTTGCTGCGACAAAAATTTAAGGAAATTAACATATTAACCTTGGCCTCTCAATACATTTATGAAAATGTATTGTACGTACACAAAAATAAAAGTAGTTTTACAAAAATAAGTGATATTCACTCTGTAAATACTAGGAGCAGACATAAGCTAGTAGTACCAGCTACTCGACTCCATCGAGTAAGTAATTCGTTCTTGGGGCGATGTATACGCTTTTACAACCAAATTCCAGAAAATATACAAAATTTGACCTGCTCAAAGTTCAAAAACTTTATTAAACTAAGTTTGAATAAGAAGAGTTATTATAATATTAAAGAATTTATAGATGATAATAACCCCTGGAAATGAGGTGATCACTATCAAGCTATTTCTAATTTGTTGTATTGTTAATTCGTTAAACATACATGATTGTAAGCAGTTATTTTAAAAAAAAGTCCGGCTGGGTTTTTTGCTGGTTCTTCCCAGGACATAGGTTTTTTTTCTAACCAGTGGTAATTAAGAGCAATCTTACATTTCGGCGTTTCGCAAATTTAGGTATTTTACGCACCGAGCGGGCGGCGAGCTACGCGACTGATACTTTCTTTCATATCTATTCACTCGCTCGCACTATAATACTGTGAGTATGGCGATTAAATGAAAATGATTAAATGTTAAAGCAAGTGATATGTATCCTCGAAACCGATGTGACCCAGACAAACTTGTCCTAGATGTTATTCTCAGGCTCGTTAAATATAACAAAAGCTGCCTAAATATGTGTGTAAAAATACACAATAAAATACCTAAAGAATTTAAATTATTAAGCGAAAGACTTGATAACAAACATTTGTATGATTGGTTAAAAGTTGAATGCTTTTATTACTTAAAAGATTTTTTAGATTTAAATTATTATTAATATTGTCTAAACTTTTTAAAATAATAATTTGCATGCTATTATTAGCGAAACACGACTGCACTATATAAATTGTAACATCTTTTTATACCGTTATTCTTGCAAATAAAGATTTATGATTTATGATACGATTAAACGATCTTGATCTTCCATAATACAAAGTTTTCTTAGGATGGACTTCAGTGGATGTAATATTTTTTGGTGTGTCATTTTAATGTTATCTTATTAATTTAGTATTATATCATCATCATCATCATCATTACAGCCCTTCACACGTCCACTGCTGAACATAGGCCTCCCCCAAGGAATGTCACAAATCACGGTCCTGAGCCACCTGCATCCATCGACTTCCTGCATATTATTATTACATAATTATTATTTATTATTATATACCATTTTGATATATTATTCATTATTTATGAAATTTAGTGTCAAAATAAGTACACATAAATATTTTAATTGTTACGCCGTAATCGAATGTTAATAATCGTTTATGTCTACTACCGGTAGAATAGTGGTATAAATAAATAAATAGAACGCTTGCAACCTGTTTTAATAAATATAACAACCAAATGTAACTAATACTTTTTTAATCGGTACTTACAGTTAATTACCATATTTTTTATTAGAAAAAATATTTGCTGAGACGGTATTGACCGAACTTTTTTCGAGTAGATAATTTCAGGCAGTACATACTTTTCTTAAAAAGCTTGTAACTTGGGTAACATATTGAAAATCTGAAATTAGTCGTCTTTTTTAATTTTTTAGTACTTTTACTGCATAATCTGGGCCAATACATATTATGGCAAGTATTCAGACATTTTTATTTGCTAAATGAAGCTGGCCTTGGATTTGGTAAAACCAGTCATTATTTTGATTTAATGTTACACTTGAATCACTGAATTTATAACCTTTAACTTTTTTATCGAAAGGCCATGTCAAAATCTATTCCGAAAGTTGAAACAGGACATTTAACTTCAATAAGACCGTCGCTGTATAAACCATTAGGTGAAGCCCTCAAATAACAATGATCTAGGTCAATGAATAGACCACATTTTTCCATAATAATATTTTCTTGTTTGGTCAATTGTGCCAATGCTACAGACTCGTTGTCCCTACCATGTTTAATGGAAGAGACGTGATCTAAATTATAAGTACATAAAATAGTTTTAAAACGATCGATCAAAAATTGCGGTCGTAGTTGACGATGCTCTAGCATGCAGGCAATCGACGCACACTACGGTAGTATCGAAACGATGCAGCGCCCGAAATCAACTGACGCAGGTCCACCCTCGGCAAGCGCTCGCGCGTTAATGATCGCAGATGGCCGGCGCAGTGAAATATATATATAGTACTTTTATTTAATTAATTAAAATATAATAGTTACGATTTAAAAAGTAAAAATAATAGTATAGCTTAAGCAATTGTTGATGATTATTTTGGTATAAATTTTACGTCTAAATGATGTAGAACTTCGAAAATATAGAGGCTTGTATTGAAGCTTTTTCGGTCGTTTTTTCCTAGCATGAAAGGCATATAACGAAAATGTATTCTATCATTATTAAAGTGTAGGATATTTTGGAGATAAAAATATTTTTTTAGATGGTCGATATTCAATAGAATCTACAAATTAGAGCTCCCAAATCATGTCTTCGAGAGTTTTTGTCTAAACATGCACCGGGAGAATGATTATTACTGATTAAATAAATAAGTTATCTGAATTCCGCTCTGAGCTTATTTGAGGAGAGAAAACGTACTATTTTTACCAAGTAATTGTTATTTCAGGCAACGAACGATAAACATACAACTTCAACGAGGAAACCTTGTAAATTCGCGTTATTTTTTTGTAATACGCCTCTTAAACAAAAGTGTGACTTTCAATGGGTGTTATTTATAATCTACATTGAATGAAAAATGTTCTGTTTCTGTTTCCCCGGACCTTGCTCCAACAGATTACCATTTTTTCCGGAATTTGGACAACTTCTTTCATTCAAAAATTCAACTCCGATGCGGCAGTGCAGACCGCTTTCAAAGAGTTTATTGATTCTCGTCCCCATGGTTTTTAGTGAAGGTATCAATGAACTACCTATGAGATTGCTAAACTACATAGATAACAACGATGCATACTTTGAATTATTAAATATACTTTAAAAAAAACATTCCTTTATTTTCCCCCCGTACAATAAACGCCAATTTTATATGTAAAGACCTAATAATATGTCTACTGGCCTAATTTATTAACTTCAACCACTATAACATAAAGGAAAGGAAACATCCTTATCTGAAAATCGAGTATTAAGAACATTACGATTTTTTATTAACTCTCATATAAATTTATATTATGGTGGTTGAGGGAGCATCATCATCATCATCATTGCGTACTTCATCATCATCAGTAAGTACACGTAAACTCCCAATTAACTTATATAAAGCTGCCGATGGGGACCGAAATTGGGTTGCATGCGAACAAGCGAATATTATGTCAGCCGCAACACACTAATTTAATTCACATGGAATCCGCAACACATTATACGCAAAAAGTGCATTAGGGCAATCTGCGGAGTACGACCCGATGAATCGTGTCTGCCTCTATTTAAAGATCTAGGAATACTGCCACTACCAATGATATATATTTTTGTAGTTTTTGTTTTTGTGCAGAAACACAAACAATTATTTAAAAAAAGCTTGTGTGGCACAGATTACTCGTTCACGTAGGGACCAACACAAGCTAGTATTTAAGGATATAACTAAATCACCAAAATATGGCAAAAGTTGCCTTACCATGTGTGTCCGAATATATAACAAACTCCCTGAATTGTACAAATGACTCAATGAAAATAATTTCTTTAGCGTAAAGAAATTCGTGGATAAAAAAATAGATTATATATTGGATAATATGATTTACAAAAAATAATTATTGTTATAGTATTGTTACAATACAATGTAATATATCTTTAATTAAGGTTTGCGACTTTTACTAGGTATTGAAATTGACGATGCTCAATTGACATTTAACTAATTATTATAATATTAACACGTTAACTAAATTCGGTGACTAATATATTTCAAATAGCTAAGGAAATATTTGACATTATTTAAAAACATTTGCATGCTATGTAAAATAAGCGAAACATCAGCGCTCGTTTTTTGCATGTGAACAATCTATCTATCTAATCTATACCACGTTTTACGCAAATAAAATAAAAATTTAAATGAAAAAAATAATTTAAAAATAAGAAACCCGACTGCAAAAAGACAATTTAAAGTAATGCACTAAAACGACCGAAGCAACATTGAGAACAGAAAACAAAATTACAATAAAGTATTAACAATGTATACTCTACTTTGGTTTAACAGACTATACTATGAGCTGAAAGCCTAAGTTAAATCCCTAAATTAAGTTGAGTAGCAGACGGGACCCTATCGTAAATTATAAACCGAAAGACAAATCGTATTTATTTATTTGTAATATATATAGGCAATTCCCTTTTTTAATTTCCGTTATTTTGGTACCTTACTCGATAGGTTTGGTTAATTTTTTTAATTAAGGCATTAGTGTTTTGCGCCAAAAATCTGCCATTTTGTTTATATTTTTCAAGCATCTATCTGAGAACACATGGGTTTCTTAGAAGAATAAAACAGTAACTTAATTGCCGAAATCTATCCAGCCGTTTGGAAAATACAAGGTAATAAAGAAATTTACAAACATACAAGATACGCGCGAAAAACATAACCCTTCCTTGGCAGTCGGGTAAGTAATAAGTAATTGACAGATTTCATACAAACACTTAATTTCATACAACACAATAGTTTATGAACTATATGGGACAGGGACTGAGTTAACTTAGCTAATTATTATTTAATTACAGCTTATCAAATGTCCATAGCTAAACATAGGCCTCTCCTATAGATTACCTCACAAGGGGTATATATGTTTAACCCAAATTCTATGGATAGTTACCACGCTTAACAAGTGGGTTGGGAACCGCAATTTGATTCATTATTTTGAGCTGTTATTTTAGAGAAAACTTCAAGATGTTTTACGTGGCAGAGCCATGTTACAGATATGCTAGCTACGGTAGGACCGCACTCTCAAAACACCAGCTTGAAAGAGCAAATTAATGCTGCTTTGAACCGGTGAACCTTTTTTTTGGTAACGAGGCATTCTGGGATTGTGTGACAATGCTGAAAACTGCATTTTAATTCTTTATCGATGATAGATTTAGATATCTATATGCCATAGAATCCACTTACCATCAGGTGCACTATGTGTTCGTTTGTCACCCTTATTCCTTATTAAAAATTTACTCTTTATTGTGTTGTATGAACTAACACGATCAGCTGTGGCACAATGCTTGTAACTTGCGGCATCCGCTAAACGCCCAAGAGTTTCTAAAAAAAGGTCCAATCGGCACGTAAAAAAAAAAATTGTAATTCCAAGTGCTGATTTGTTACGTGCTCGGCAGTGAAAACATCTTGAGAAGGGATAAAGAAGTTGCGGCCGCATTTGAAATCGGTCGATAGGATATTATTTATGCTTACAAAGCATTGGTTTCGCGAAGTTTGCAAGTTCTTTCCCTAAAATATTGCTTCCAAACTTTTCTCACGTTCCGCTCAAGTATAATTATTGCTTTTCACAAAGTCTACAAATAGGTAAAGGAAAACATTATACATACTTCGAATAAGAAGCGTGTGAAGCAGATTATAATTTTGCGAATGGTACACTTTAAATTAAACTTATTTTACGTATTTTGTCGCGTTCAGTTTAAATAATATTTAGTTATTTTAATTCTTGACGTTTCGAATGCTTTAAAGCGCCCACGGTGTCGGGGAGAAGACTGAGGTACACAGAAGTAATTTAAATTAATCACAACAATATAAGTAAATTTTTTTCTTAATAAAATAATCACTGTACGTACCACAGACATGATCATGCTACTATGTATATACTACGAGTACGTCGTATCCTTCACAGTACTACATCTATCCTTACTAATTTGACTTACGGACTAGCGGCATGATGCTTCTGTTTACGCTGATGCTTTACATAATGTGGTTTTCCACGGTCAGTATAATCCATTTCTACTGCAAATATATTGTCGTAATTTTATATAACATCTTAAAATATTAACTTACACCAGTAATGATTATTTATATTTACAATAATACTAAAACTATTTTATGAATTTTATCGCGTTTAGTTTAATTTATTTTTTACTTATTTCTCCCGCAACCACGGGTGCTGTAAAAGCACTCAAAACGTCGAGAAATAAAATAAGAAAAAAATCATCATCATCATTACAGCCCTTCACAAGTCCACTGCTGAACATAGGCCTCCCCTAAAGAATGCCACAAAACACGACCCTGAGCCACCTGCATCCATCGACTTCCTGCATGTCTTACCAGGTCGTCACTCCATCTAGTGGGGGACGCCCTACCCTTCGTCCGCTGGTACGAGGCCGCCACTCGAGAATCTTTTTTCCCCATCGGTTGTCGGTACTTCGAGCAATATGGCCAGCTCATTGGCACTTCAGCTTACTAATTCGTTGGGCTATGTCGGTCACTCTGGTTCTACTGCGGATATTCTCATTTCTAAGTTTGTCAAGTTTTGAGGTATACCTGACGAGAAGATGTGCCGTAAAATTACGTTCGGGAAATCCTGAACGCTGCCCAACCGAGTTGAATCCGTTGGTTGACCTCTCGACATAGGCGTGACATGTACGTTATACATTATTTTTGTTTTGTCCATGTTCACCTTAAGACCTATCCGTCCTAAAAACGTTTAATGAAAACTACAAAAACGTTGACGATCCCTGCATTAGCTTGTCATGAAAGGAAATTATTTGTCCAAGTAAATTAATATTATATTTCTCTTAAAAACGAAAAAAACTCTTTCTTTGAAACGGAGACATAACACAGCCGAACTCTTTCTTATATCATAACTCGTATAATCTTGCGTTATATCCTAGTTTGCTGTACCAAACCTTTTTACTGCGAAATACATGTCGGGACTGTCTATATCAATTGGCAAGACCGAGGAAGGACCACACTCATATAATATCAGCTTAAAATAAAACTGCTGTGTTTCGTATGGTGAGTGTAGAGAACCGGAGACATTTTTATTGCAAACGGATAGAGAATAGCAGTTTTAAGCTGCTGTGTTTCGTAGCAAAGGATTTACGTGCTTTTCCAGACAAAGGGGTCAAACACTCCTGTATACGGACTGATGATGAGAATTTATTGACTGAAAAACCAATAAATGACAAAGTTTTAGCCCGCCTCGGGATTCTAACCTGGAACCCCATGAAAGCAGTCGCGCTTACCACGTAACCAACAAGGCAGTCAAATAAGAGGCACACGATAGTCGCGTAAATATACCTTCATTAAAACAAGGTATGTGTTATATTAGCGACAACATTTTCTTTATACAAATCGCGAATATGATTTAAGTTAGAGAGATCTTATACGACGCAGTGCAGACACTTGTCTATAAGTTAACACGTTAGGCAAAGCAAACGTCACGGAGCGAAATAAATCGTGAAGATTTTTCCTCTTTATGTAAAACTTCGTGCACACTTCACGTATCCTGGCTTACTTTATAATAAACTTACGTATCACGCGCAATGATTTTTGCTGAGATGAAAATAAATGATGAATAAAGAGATGTACGTTTCGTTTTTTATTTTATTTTTCTTAAAACATAGGGCTGTTTTTTGTGTCGTTTCTCTTCGGGAGATATTTGACATAGTTGCCACGGCTTGGCAACCGCAGGTTTTTACTGTACACACAAACACTCACGCCTGTCACGCAGAGGGGTAGGCAGAGACTACGGACTTCCATTTGGCGCGATCCTGACACACCTCTCCCGCCTCCTTTACATCCATATCTACGCATACACGCTCGTCGGTTAAGGGTACTTCTAATCTGGCACATTTTCAATGTATCGCCGATTTGGTCGATATATTGAAGGCGTCCTATCTCGACACTGCCGTTTTTTTTGTAACTTAACTTAACTTAACTTATCTTCACGCACAATCCCTGACGGGGTAGCCAGAGAGAACAGATCGCCAAGTGTCACGATCCTTACATACCTCTTTCGCTTCTTTCAGATTCATTATCTTCTTCATACATGCACGTCTAGGTATCCGAGTACTCTTGACCCTCCCCTCTTCGAGCAGTTTACTCACATGGTCTTCGAAAGTTAGTCTCGGTCTACCTCGACACCTTTTAATATTAACTTTCGCGCTATATATTTTCTTCACCATTCGGTCTTCACTCATTCGCTCAACGTGCCCAAACCATCGAAGCACGCCTTTATCAATTTTTGTGATAAGGTCATCTTTCAAACCTGCCATATTGCGAATCTCTTCGTTTCGCTTTCGGTCGGCCATGGTAACGCAGCACATTTTACGAAGAGATCGCATCTCCACTGCATTCAACTTGCTTTTATGCTTCTTCTGGCATACCCAGGTTTCGCTGCCATATAACAAAGTCGGTACCAACACTGCGTTATGTATTGCAAGGCGTGCACTCTTCACTACGCCTTGCCTTTTGACTAACGCAGTCAGGGTACCATTGACTTTGTTCCCGGCAGCGACACGCCTGTCCACATCTAAATCACATCTTCCATCCCGGCTAAAAGCACTTCCTAAGTATACAATTTCATTTACCTGTTCTAGACATTCCTGATTTACCCATATTTCACACTTCGTTCTCTCTTCGTCCCTTTCAAATACCAGAACCTTAGTTTTATTAGCATTCAAACGGAGACCTTTAATTTCACATTCCTCTTTCATACACGTGACTAATGCCTGCAGTTCTGCCTCTGATGGTGCAATAAGCACTGCATCATCAGCATACAGCAGACAATTTACTTTTATGTCACCCAATTTCACACCCAAACAGCTATCTTTCAGCTTCTGTAAACAGCTGTCGAGATACAGTATGAACAGCCAGGAAGACATGACACAACCCTGTTTCACGCCCGTTTGGACGCTAAACATGGGCAACAGGTCATGCCCTACCCGCACATAGGCTTTACAGTTACAGTAAAGTGACTGCACAGCCCTTAGCAATCGACCATCCACACCGTACCCCGGCAACAGTTCCCACATTTTCTTCCTTACAACCTTATCAAATGCTTTCTCAAGATCCACAAAAGCACAGAAAATCTTCTGGTTAGCAGCCAGAAGCTTTTCCGTGATCATACGTAGAGAAAACATTTGATCCGTGCATCCTCTTCCAGGTCTAAATCCGCATTGTGCCTCCCATAGAAATCTTTCCGATTTCTCTTGCATCCTACGTGTCAAAACCTTCGAGTAAACTTTTCTTGCTAAACTGGTCAAGCTGATCGCCCGATAGCACCCGCAGTCAAAATGTGAACCTTTACCTTTATATAAAGGCACAATGACTGCGGATCGCCAATCATCCGGGACATCCCCCGTCCGCCAGCACAAATTGCACAGCAGATAAAAGCTGTCCCAGACGCGAGGCCCACCATACTTGACCATTTCAGCAGTAACTCTGTCTAGTCCCGCAGCCTTACCACATTTCAAACTTCGAATCGCACGTTCGATCTCTTTCATACTGATGACCTCAGTGTCATCAAGGTCCAGGTCTGGCGTACCAGTCACGGCGTCATCCCCGGATCCCTCACTAAGATCATCACACGCATACATTTCTCTATAAAATTCGCTCCATCGCTGCATGACGTCCGATTTTTCTGTGAGGACGTCATTAGTTCTCGAAAGCACTTTCTTCATTCTTAAGGCCGTCGCACCACTTCGGGTCCTTCCAACCTCTTTCCAGAAGAGTTTGGAGTTCTCCTTAAAGTTGTGCGACAACCTTTCGTCCGCTTCCATTCTACACCTTTCACGCATTTCCTCAATCAATGCTTTCGTGTGAACTTTCTGCAGCTTATATCTTTCTTTCATCTTCTCTCTCATATCCTTATCATTACTAGAGGCCAAGTAGTCTAACCATGCTTTCTTCTTCTTCTCTACAGCTTCTTTCACTTCATCATTCCACCATGCATCTCTTCTTTTACTACTGCCTCTTTTTATTGTTCCACACACTTCTTCCGCTGCACTTACCATTCCATCCCTAAGGTTCTGCCATGTTCTTTCCACACATTCATTTCTGCCATCGATGGTGTCAAGCTTTTCGGCTACCCTCGCATGATATTTGTCCCTAGTATCCGCTTCCTGAAGCTTCCAGCTTCGGATGCGACAGACCGACTGTGGTTCTGTTACCGCCGTCCGGTAGCGCCAACCCGCGAACAGACCCCTAAATCTAGTAATCACTAGATAGTGATCCGTTTCCAGGTCAGCACCCCTGAACACTCGCGTATCCATCACCTGTTTTCGCAGTCGGTCATCCACCAGAAACAAATCGATCATACTTCTCTCATTCTTTCTTTCTCTAGTATACATATGGATTTTCTTGTGATTAAACATAGTGTTTGTCACAAGAAGATCCGACATACACACGACATCTAATTCTCTTTCTTTCATTATTTCGATCAACTCATTCGTCTCATCTCTCATGCCTCCTCTAACATTCCACGTGCCAACTCTGCACTCTGTCCTCCACCTTCCGCCGTGTCGGGCTGTGCGTGACGGGTGGCGGTCCCCATCGCCGCTTTGCGCGCTGCATTCTACACCAACGGGGACTAGCTGGTGTGCGTCGCCTTGGGGGGACGCCCTAACCCTCGTTGTCATTGGTGCGCAGCTGAGTAGAATTGCAGCCCTGAAAAGGGCTGGCAGGGGTCGCGACGAGCACGCTTCTACAATGACCCCCGTTTTTTTTTGTAATTTTTCAAATATCAGATATATTCAGCTGCCCACCTACTGCCTCAGTTTCCTTATATCGCCTCTTAGGACACTCACGGGAAAACACGGGGAAGTGGATATTCTTACACTGCTACCACACGGCACCACTAGATGGAGTTATGTACCTGGTAAGATATGAAGGAAATTGATGGATGTAAGTGGCTCAACACTGCACAGTGTGGCATTCCTTGGAGGAGGCCTACTTGTGAATGGCTGTAATGATGACGTTTATGAGAGCTGTGGTATCTCAGTGGTAAGAGCTCGCTGTAAATTTCATAGTCCACGAGTTCTATTCCCGTCACTGAGAACGTAGTAAATTTGAATTTAAAATTCCAATTGATTATGTCATCGAAAACTGCGGGGTCACTCCCCGCAGTTTTCGATGACCGAGGTTGCTGACTGTGATTTTTGTAACAATCGCTTAATCTGAGCTATGACGGCTCACTTAATTATTTAATTTGTATCTGCACCATGTTTAATTTTTTTGTTTCCTTTTTCCTGTTTATGTGTGTACAAAAATGAAGTATATTTCGTGTAATCATTTGATAGATTCTCGTCCTTACCAAACAGCAGCCCTGCGTTATGTAGCTTTTATTTTTCGTTACCAAAAATGGTTCTTGAAAAAAAGTTACTTCAACAAAACAGATTGTCTTACGCGTAAAATGACTTATTATATATCGGCGGATCACTCTGATATTTTCATAGATTTTATGACATTCCACCGTCAAAGATTTTTATCTTCAAAATAAGAACTCTGTGCCGATATAAAAATAAAACGGTATAAGAAACTTGAGCTTTATAACGAAATTCGCAGATGAGTTTTCAATATGTGCAGAGATTTGCGTTGGTAACAAAATATAATCATTTATCTATATATACGAGGGGCACACTGGAAAGATCGAAAATAAGAAAAACCACATGCACGGTATAGCTAAATTGTATTTTATTGTTTTTCGAAGTATTCTCCGTTCAACTTAATGCATTTTTCCATTCATGCAAACCAATCATTAAAACATTAATTCCAGTCTGAAGTTGATGTTGAATTAAAGAGCTTCTGAGGGACTTCAAGTACCGGTTTCCCACCCGCTTTCAGAAACTCAATCCTCGCATGGTGCCTCGCTGTTTTTAAGGTCCTGGAGACCCATTCTAATCTCGCTCTGACAGACGTCTGGAATATCATCGAAATAGTGGTGGATAAGACTTGAAGACGTGGATCGCTACTCACACTTGCGTGGGGCTCCAACGATGATGTATACAGCTGCCCATAGAAACTCTCCATCTCATTCAAAATCTCAGGTGTCCCGGAAACGACGCTGGCACATCTGCATATTGATTATATTTAATCGAGGATAAAAATATAGGTATCTATGTGCCACAGTATCCACTTACCATCAAGTGGACTGTGTGTACGTTTTACTGGGACTGATACAATACATCTCACTTTTCAGGATGACAACGCGTCTGCGTTTTGATTCTTAATCGGGGATAGATGTCTATGAGATACAGTTAGATGGTCTTTGTATGCTCTTGATTTCAAGTGTTGATCAATAAAGGATTTTGTTATGAGTTTCCTTGCGTGATTAAATTCGTTATTTATTTATATATTTAACAAGTTCTACACTTGTTAAATATATAAATAAATAAATAATCTAAATAATAAAAAACTCACAATACACAAATATTATTACAAAAGCATACACATTTTTATGCTCTACGTTACAGTTTTCTTAAGTTACTGTTTCACCTTGATGCTTGTAATAGAATAATAATATAATAGCGTTATCAATGGAATACATTTTGAAATAAATATTTATTAGAGGCTGACACCACTAATTGTTTATTAAGACTCCATTAGTCCAACACCCTCCTGCCGACACAGCGCGGGAGCATGTGACGCGGAGAGATAGCTGGAGTACATAAGGCCGCTTTTCGTCCTTGAGACATTTAAAATAATAAGATGGATTACTTTTCTTTTGTGAAAAAATTAAGGAGGACAGCTTTTTCAGAAAATCACTATATTATACATATATACACATAGCAACTTGCTTATGTAGAGTTGTATATAGTATCTAAGAAATGCACCGGAACCGATTGCTAGAATTGTGCTTTCTTTTCTTACTCTTCCCTTTCCGTCTATATTTATGTACTTCACGAAGCGTCGAAGTCTGCAGTCTTTGAAGTTGTACAAGAATGCCGCCGCTGCTACATCAGATTTGACAGAACACATATCCTCGCTAAAAACACACATTATTTCCAAAGACAATTTGCGAGGCTATTGAAATCAAAAACTCTATCATAATTTCAATAGAGGTGATTTCTGGGTGCTGCTATCTACTTGGGATCCAATAATTAATAAAATTAAATCCTTACCCAAGTTTATAACTGCAAGACTTTATACGTGGTAGAGCCATGCTGCAGCTATATTAGTAGTATGTTTGTAGCACGAATGGGTCGGCTCGACCGGGGATGGACCACGCTCTCACAGAATACCAGCGTAGAATTGCAGCTTAATGCTGCAATTTTACGTGTATGGTGAGTGTAGAGAACTGGAGACCCTTTTAACCTGTCACCTTATCCAATAAAAAAAGACTTCAAGATACTGTAAGTTCATCCTGCGTAGATCGAACTAAGAATTAAAAGAATTAATAGTTTTAAACTGAAAGTAACCGTGGTAAACTAAGACATTGTGAAGTCGAACCCCCCCCCCCCCCGGTATCATGGTTGCTGTCTGTAATAAAATTCGAAAAGACTAGTTTTATTTAAATAGATTTTGTTAGTCACTAGGAGTAGAATGGGTAGTTACCACCTTATTAACTATTTCTATCGCCAAATAGTTCTCTCTGTTTGCCGGTACTAAGGTATACAGAGTATATAAGGTATACAGAGAGCCAGTGTAGTTACAGGTTATAAGGCATTCCATATCAGTTCTCAGCGGTGACAATATTTGTTTGAAGTTAGATGCAGGTGTCCATGGACTGCAACTGCCACTTACCATGAGGAGACTGTGAGTTCCATTCTGATGTCAGTCATCACACGGTCCATCTGTCCATCTATGCTTAATTAAGGATCAAAATACAGCTACATTGTCAAACCTGAGGACTAATATAGTATACATTGTTATAATTAAAATGTCTCCGGTTCTCTACACTCACCATACGAAACACAGCTTAAGCTGCTATTTCACATTGGTATTAATAAGCTTTGAAAACGTGGTCTTTCCACTGCCAAGTCGACCATAACATAATATAGATACAACGTGGCTCTTCAACCACAAACCACCACAAGAAATGCTGGTCACTCAGAATAATTGAGAAAGCTACTCTAACACACCGGAGCCAAATCTTCGCCTAACATGTGCCTATTCAGTTCAATGTTATGTATTCTTTATTTCGCAATAAAACAGAACACAAGATACAGTAAAAAGCGCGGGGTCCTCTGTCGTGTCGTAGATTTACGATCTGTTCAATGACCCGGCGTAATTTTTTTATAAGGAAACCTTATTCCTACAATAACTCAAGTCACGCTTTACTAATTTTGTGTAATTATTATAATAAAAAAAATAAATAAAAAAAAATAATAAAATGCCTTATAATTCAATATATATACACAGCAGTACTTAGCTGCTATATTATGCTGGTATTCTGTAAGAGCTGGGTACTTCCCCGGTCGAGCAAACGAATTCGTGCTAAACATAATATGACTTTTTTTATAGGATAAGGGTGACAAACGAGCACACAGTCCACCTGATGGTAAGTGGTTGCTTCGGCCCATATACATCTACATATATCCTCTATTACAAATCAAAATGTAGATGCGTTGTCACCCGTGAGGACTAAGATGGAATGCCTCATTTCCAGTAAAAAGGGCCTCCGGCCACCTGCACTCACCAAGCGAAACGCAGAGTTAAACCTCTACTTCACGCTGGTTTTCTGTGAGGTCGTGGTACCACCCCGGTTCGAGCTAACCCATCCATGCGATAGCAAAAGCTGCAGTATGACTCTACCACTTACAATTGTTATTTGTGTACATATATAACCATTTATTAAATTATTGTCGGTCTATTGAACCGATTGTAATGAAACTTTATGTACAGATAGAAGAACTAGGCTATATCCAAAAAGCTTGAAGAAAGAAAGAAAGAAAGAAAACGAAAACAAAGCATTGATAAAATAAAAGATCTTTAATTATCTTAAATAACATCACATAACACATATTAGATCCTATCCAGAAAAATCAGGGCTGGTTCGGTAGTCTGATAATAAAGTTAAAACAAAACGAAAGTGTTGTAATCTGTGGTAAATGTAGTTTTTAGAAATAAGTCTTGTTTTCAATATGGCAACATTACTGCCCTCTATTCGATATTACAATGTCATGTCTTGTCTGTGGATCGCGTTACTTGATTTTATGTATGTACTCCGTTATTTATTTTTGCTAAAGTAATTTTGTAAGTAGTAAAAAGTATGGACGGCTCCGTGGCGCAGTGGCTTAGCAATGAGTTGCAGCGCTTGGGGCTGCGGGTTCGAATCCCGCACGGAACAAGTATTTGTATGGCCTACAAATAATTGTTCCGGGTCTAGATGTTTGTCCTTGTGCAATTTATGTTTGTAAACTGCCTCCACGATACAGGAGAAAATCCTAGTGTGGGGTAACGTTTTTTTAAAATGGAAATGGAAATGGAATGGAAACGTATTTAATATTAGTTCCTACCATATGAAATTAGCGTTTTGTCGTACTGACCACTTTTATCTGAAATATCTCCTCTTTGGTTAGGAATTACAAATTCAAATTTATAAATTCATTTAGCTGGTACGTTTGAGTTTTGATACCAATAATTCATTTGTTTTTTCCTCTGTATTTTTTTCTTTGGCGTCGTTTATTACAGCGCAATGGAAAACATGAAATATCAGTATATTTACGAGTACGAGTTCTACCGTGGCACCAGTGCTACAGAAACAGCTCGAAGGATTAATGATGTGTACGGCGCTGGTGTCGCAAAAGAAGGCAAGGTACGTTTTTAGTTTCAACGTTTTCGTTCTGGAAATTTCGACCTTCAGAACCAACCCCGTTGATAACCGGAGATACGAAGTGGAAAATGAAGAATTAAAGTCTATTTTGGAATCGGCTCCATCACAAAGCACCTCAAAGAT
Organism: Parnassius glacialis; assembly: GCA_033319125.1. NCBI lineage: Eukaryota > Metazoa > Arthropoda > Insecta > Lepidoptera > Papilionidae > Parnassius > Parnassius glacialis. Next base: position 735,286 of record JAVANC010000008.1, read on the forward strand.
AGCTGCAGGCTTCGGGGTAAGTGATAAAACTGTATTAATCCACTTAAAGCAAATCGGGAAAGTAATAAACTTGAACGATGGGTACCTCATGAATTGAGGGAATCGAACTTGCGAACACGCGTCGACTGCTGTGTTACTTTGCTCAACCGACACAATAATGAAGGGATTTCAAATCGAACTATTACTTGTGATGAAAAGTGGATACTGTACGATAATCGGAAGTGCTTGTCGCAATGGCTGAACCCTGGAGACCCAGCCAATCCTGCCCTAAACGAAAATTGAGTCAGAAAAAGTTACCTGTGAGTGTTTGGTGAACTAGCGCCAGTGTCATTCAGTACAGCTTTCTAAAATCTGGCCAAACGATTACGGCAGATATCTACTGTCAGCAAATGCAAATCATGAAGGAAGAACTAGCTGCTAAACAACCGAGATTGGTCAATCGCTCTAGGCCACTGCTGCTTCACGACAACACAAGACCATACACTGCACAACAAACAACCACTAAGTTCGATGAGCTACAATTGGAATGTCTGCGACATCCACCGTACTCCCTTCTAATAAGTGAAGACTTTAATATAAATCTCCTAGAAGCTTCCTCCATCAATATTAAATTTAGATAATTGTTTAAATCATATGGTTTTTTAAATTTATTTTTAGAGCCAACGCGTATTGCTCAATCTAGTGCAACATGTATAGATAACATTTTTACAAATGTGAAGCCGTTGCATAAATGTATAATTCAAAAATTAAGTTCACTATGGACAAGTAGTATCGTTACCTTATGTTCACAAAAAGCAAATAGATGAGAAAGTTGTGTTTGTTCCAGTAAATGCACGTCGCTTGGAGGAGTTTAGAAGTAACATAGTGAAAAAACTTCCATCACTTTCATACCAAGATGATTCTAATTTTTTGTATGGGACATTATTTAAGCTTATTTGCAATGAATTTAATAGTACTTTTAATTCTAAAACATTCTTCTTAAATAGTCGGAATTCATACAATGAATGGGCGACGGTAGGAGTCCATAAGGGCAGACATAGGTTAAATGATCTTTACCATGAAAGGTCATATAATCATAGCGTCGAATTTAGGGAATATGTAAAAAAATATTCATAAATATTTAAAAGAGTGTGCTCTTCAGATAAGTCTTTGTATTTAAGCAACAAATTTAAGACGGCTACTAATAAAATTAAAATGACAGGGAGTATAATTAATAGCGAAACTGGTAAGATCAACTCTCGCAATTCAAACTACCAGTTAAGTGTTAATAACAAATTAACCGAATCAGATCACGACGTTGCAATGGTTTTTGAGAAATATTTTACTGATATTCCGATATTAACCACTAAGTCACTGAATTCTTCTCCTGCCGTCGCCGAATCATTAGTTAAACAAAATTTAAATGCGTGTACAAAGAATTTTACACTTGATAATTAATCATCAAAAGATATTGTAAAATATTTTAAAACTATTGATGTTAATAAAACTGCGGATCTGTGGGGGATTTCTGTTAAAGTAATTGCGTCTTTAATAGATACAATCGCGCCTCATTTTGCTATTATTTTTAATACTAGTATCGAATCTGGTGTGTTTCCTGATTTAATGAAGCAAAGTAAATAATACGTTTATTCAAATCTGGTAGTACATTAGACCCCGCCAATTATAGACTTATTTCTGTACTACCAACACTTAGTAAGATTTTGAAAAAAATATTCTTGATCAAATGTAAAATTTCTTTAATATAAATAATTTGCTTCATAAAAATCAATTTGGTTTCACAAGGGGTCGCTCGACAACTGATGCCGGTGTTGAGCTGATTAAATATATCTTTAATGCATGCGAGAATTCACAGGATGCTTTGGGAATATTTTGTGACCTATCCAAGGCCTTCGATTGTGTTCACCATGAATCATTAATCAGGAATCTTCAATACTATATTGTAAGAAATAATGCTCTTAAATTAATTATTTCATATTTAAGTAAGAGAACGCAAAAATTTGTCATTAACAGTATGAGCACTTCCGGCTCGACAGTACAAATGGGAGTGCCTCAATGCTCAATTCTCGGCCCCTTTCTCTTTCTTGTTTACATTATTGACGTATTTTACATAGTAAGGGATATCCATGATATGGTGTTATTTGCAGATGACACTTCTTTAATTTTCAAATTAAGTTGAAAATTACAAAAATATGACGAAGTAAATAATACTATATCTTAATTAGTAAATTGGTTCAATGTCAATAATTTGCATTTAAATGGGACTATAACAAAATGTATGAAATTTATGACTCCAAATAAGAAACAATTAAATAATAATGTAATTTTAAATGGGGAGAAACTGAGTCTTATAGATACCACCATTTTCCTTGAAATCATAATAGACGCGAAGCTTCAATGGAGCTTCCATATATCAAAACTAGCAAGCAGACTTAGTTCTGCAGCATATGCCGTAAAAAAGATTACAAGTCTAACTAGTGTTGAAACAGCTAGACTAGTTTACTTTAGCTATTTCCATAGCATAATGTCGTATGGTATTTTACTATGGAGACACGCAGCTGACACTGAAATTATATTTGTTTTACAGAAGAGGGCCATAAGAGCAATTTATGATTTAAAGCCTAAAAAGTCGCTGCGAAAAAAATTTAAGGAAATTAACATATTTACCTTGGCCTCTCAATACATTTATGAAAATGTATTGTACGTACACAAAAATAAAAGTAGTTTTACAAAAATAAGTGATATTCACTCTGTAAATACTAGGAACAGACACAAGCTAGTAGTACCAGCTACTCGACTCCATCGAGTCAGTAATTCGTTCTTGGGGCGATGTGTACGCTTTACAACAACATTCCAGAAAATATACAAAATTTGACCTGCTCAAAGTTCAAAAACTTTATTAAACTAAGTTTGAATAAGAAGAGTTATTATAATATTAAATAATTTATAGATGATAATAACCCCTGGAACTCCGCCGTTGCCGGTCCCAAGCCCGGATGAGAAAGGAGGAGGGGACGGTTCCGCCGGAGAGAGTGGGTGTATCCGGTGGACTAACACACCCACCTGCGCTAGGACCTGCGCGTCGAGCGCCGTACGCTTGGATGAAGGAGTCCTGGAGGGTTGAGCCGATCGTCGCTGGGGTATATAGTGGCGAGAGGCAACACGCCCTCTTTGGTCCGGATTTCAAGCTAAACGGTGGCCCTATCTGCTAGCCACAGATAGGGAAATGGCCAAGCGCCCCGTCAGAGTGTCGCAGGCGAGGGATGTGGGGGCTGCCTAGTCTTCCTGAAAAGGGGGCTGGGTGGTGGTAAAGGCCATGCTGACGGAGCAAGTGACAGTTTATTCGGGTGGTGGGGATGGGCCTTGTCAGCCCCATCTACCAGCTGGATCGAGCTCCCAATGTCGCGCGCTGTGAGCCAACTTCGCGTCCCTATATTCTCCCGGTAATCCTAACGCCTGAAATTCCTTTTTCTTCTAAAGTAGGGCGTTCCCAAAGTTGCTGGCTCCATGGAGGGTGGGAAGCCGGGGGGATGAATTTTAAAGAACAAAAATTATGGACAATTTAAGGCTTAACAAGAAAGAGGGAGAGGTGTCAGAGGTGCTTACCAGAGACACCAAAGAACAAAGGGGAACCGTCACTAAACCGGCGGTTCCACGGACAGTACCGTCCAGCGTAGGTGCCTCCACCAAAGGGATAACTACCTCGCTGAACGTTTCCAAACCCAGTTCCAAGGAGCTGGATGAGAAAAAGAAACAAGAGCCCGCAAGTGATAAAACTGCGGAGCCACTACGGACTGACGACCTTTTCTCTGCTGCCTGGCAAGTGGTGAGCCGTAAGGGGAAAGGCAAGGCACACAAAAAGGTGACTTGCCGACCTGACGGACCATCAGGAGGATCTATCCCTGCAGGCAGTAGTGGAAAGGCCAAAAAGAAGAACAAGAAGCAGCGGGAAAACAGCCGTAGAGAACGAGCCGCATTGGCTGCTTCCGAAACCAAAACCAAGGAGGCTGGGCAAGCTACTGCGACTGGGGTGCTTGGCGCTGGAACCAGTAGCCGCGCTGAAGCTGTGAAGGATAAAAATCCAGCTCAAGTGGAAGTCGCGGCCGCGGGAACCAGCTCTAGGATATCCGCCAGGAAGCAGCGAGCGGCCAAGCGTCCTGGGAAGAAGGAAAGAGCAGCCAAAAGGATGCTGGAAGAGTCCACCTCGCCTAGAGGGGAACACAAAAAATGCGACTTGAACAGCAACCAAAGACTGCAAGAACGAGCTACGCTTCCGCTGCTAAAGCAGATTTGGGTGTGGCCTTAACGTGTGCGCGTTCAGGTCACATTACGAAGGAAGTAGCTGACGACACCCTCGTAGCAATACAGAGGAAGATGATCAGCGAGGCCTGGAGTAGCCAGGACCCTGATGCGTGGGGCCCAGTTTTAGGGGCAAACCCGTTTATACGGAAGGTGTCCTGAAACTGTGGTGCGACGATCAGAAGGCTCTGAACTGGTTGAAGGGGAACATTGCTACCCTCGACCTTAAATCCAACACCTTGCTGACAATAAAGAAACAGTCAGAGATACCACAAAGAGTCAAATGTGGTATCCTTATCCCTGATGCCCAGGGGGCCTGGAAAGACTCACGCGACATTGGTCGCGTGCTGGCGTACCAGAACCGCTGGGTTAACATCAGGGACTGGCTGTTACTCAAGGCTGACAAGCAGACGGACGGGTGGTTCCTCGTTGTTTCGGTGCCGGAGGATCATATCCCGACCCTGATGAAGGCCGGACGCCGTCTCGCATGTGTATGCGGGGCGGTATACGTAAAATTCCAGGGTCGTGGAGGCAAATTCTTTGACACTCCACCGAGCAAAGAGGTAGAAAACAACTCGGAAGTTATGGATACCGGAGCCATAGTTACCGGTACAGCGGAATCACTGGAGGCCAAGTCCAGTGAAAAAACAGCCTGCTTAATTGAGCCGAAGCCCCCAGTGGAGATCGGGCTCAGCGGCAGCTCACTGAGTGACGAGGAGGACTGCATTTTGCCGAACACTTCCGACTCGGTGGCTGACGATGAAGCCCGAGATCTTCTGGCAGGCCTATTTTTGGGCGGGGACGGGGAGGACGCGATCAATGATGGCGTGCCCTTCGTCCAAAACTAGCCTAGTGCAGGCCAACCTCCAACACAGCGAAACTGCGTCGGCTCAATTACGCAAGTGGTTGGAGATTCAAAGGACTGCCATAGCCCTAATCCAGGAGCCGTGGGTTGGGGCTGGTAAAATTAAAGGCCTAAACAACCTAAAAAGTAAGTTATTCTACAGCTCTGAACACGACAAGCCCAGAGCGTGTATTTACACTACTAAAGATATCTGTGCACAACCTTTAACAGATTTCTGTTCTAGAGACATGTATGCCGTGGCAATACAATACACACAAGAGAGTAGATTAGTCGTCGCCTCGGTCTACATGCCGGAGGAAGACACTCCTCCCCCTCATGACCTCAGCAGGCTGGTGAACTTCTGCGAGAGGACCGGACTAGAGGTTGTGATCGGGACGGACTCCAACGCACATCATCCCCTTTGGGGAATGGAAAAACCTAATGAACGAGGTAAGGTTTTAGTTGCATATTTATTTAGTACTAACCTAACCATTTTAAACATAGATTCTGAACCTACTTTCATAAACAAACGCTGTCGCACTATAATCGACCTCACACTTGCAACAGAAGGAGCAGCCAAACTAATTACGGGATGGCATGTGTCGAGAGAGGCCTCATGTTCAGACCATAGATGGTTCTGCTTCGCACTACAGGTCGATATCCCCTCTACACCACCATGGAGAAATCCCCGCAAGACAGATAAAACAAAATACCTAAATAGGCTGACGTCTTTGCTCGCGGATTTTGAGGGGATAAATACTATAGCAGATCAGTCGCTCCTAGAAAAACAGGTAGCAGCTGTTACTAAGGCCATGATAGACAGCTACCATGAATCATGTCCAGAAATCACTCCACCAAGACATGCCGAGGTAAAACAACCGTGGTGGGGTAAAGAACTCGATAGAAAACGTAAGAAGGTAAGAAAAGCCCTAAATAGGGCCATGAATACCTCAATGGATGAAGACTGGCTACTATATAAGAAAGCTAAGTCTGAATACAAAAAATGTATCAGGTATCGACGCTCGATTGGGTGGCGTAAATTCTGTGGCAACATAGAAACCTGCGAACAAGCAAATAGGATAAGGAATATTCTAGCTAAACAGAACACGTCGGGATCCATGTCTCTAAAGAAACCCGACGGTAGCTACTCAACATCGCCGGATGAAGCCCAACGCATCCTAATTGAAACGCACTTCCCAGGTTGCTGCGTAACCCAGGAGGCAAACCGGCATGACGACATACTAACACCAACAGCAGAAGACTGGAATTTAGCACAGAGAGTGGTAACGATGGACAAAATCCATTGGGCCATTCACAGTTTCCTCCCCTATAAGGCGGCAGGACCTGACGGCATTTTCCCGGCACTCCTACAGTGGGGGGGGGGTAAAGCCCTAATAGTCAAACTTGTTGCCATAATGCGAGCCTGTCTGGCTCTTAAATATGTTCCTAGGGGATGGAGGGAAGTGAAAGTTACATTTATACCCAAACCAGGTAAGAGCGACTACACTGACCCTAAATCCTACAGGCTACGAATAATTAAGATTGCTGGTGAATCTCAACCAATCCAAATTAAGAAAGGCTGCCCGCAGGGTGGGGTTCTCTCACCTCTCCTGTGGAATATGGCCATTAATGAACTCATCAGCAAATTAAATGACAATCACTTCTATACAGTAGGTTATGCTGATGACCTGACAATACTGGTCTCTGGAAAGACAGCAAGCATAGTGTGCGACCTGACCCAAGCGGCTCTCCGTATAGTGGAGAGATGGTGCAGGGAATACGACTTAACCGTCAATCCAAATAAAACGGTTTTAGTTATGTTCACACAAAAACGAAAGCTGAATAACTATCTCTTTTTAGCACACAACTCCAGCTATCCTCTGAGGTAAAATATTTAGGTCTTACCTTGGACAGCAAACTTAACTGGAATAAACACATAGAAAACAAAATCAACAAAGCTAGTATAACTTTCCGGCAATGCAGAAACATGATTGGCAAAAGATGGGGATTGACGCCAAAAATCATACTGTGGCTTTACAAAACTGTAATTCGGCCCATGATCACATACGGCGCTCTGGTATGGTGGAAATGAAGCCACCACAATTAAGAAGCTTCAGCGCTACCAGAGACTGGCATGTATGGCTGCCACAGGCTGCATGAGAACTACGCCAACAGCAGCCTTAGAAGCGATGCTGGAGCTAACTCCGCTTCATCTACATATAGAACAAGAAGCGACTTTAGCTGCCATCAGACTCAAGACCCTAAATCTTTGGAGTAAGAATAGTGTCCCTCATACAGACATAATTGATAGAATTCACTCAAAAATTCCTATCCTACAAGCCAAATACGATAGGATTCCTAAACAATTTGTTTTCGATAAGAAATACAAGATACAATTAAATGAAAACAGCCAGCCGGAAGGATTAAGCCCAAAAGAGCTTAGAATTTTCACCGATGGTTCTAAAACAAATGAATGTGTAGGTTCTGGAGCTTTCTCTGAAGACCTCAATATTCACATATGCACACCGCTGGGTACCTATAACACGGTCTTTCAGGCGGAATGTATGGGTATCATTCAAGCGGCCATAGCAATAGATGCTAGGAAGGTTAATGACTTCCCCATCAGAATACTGACCGACAGTAGGGCGGTACTCCAAGCCCTGAGATGCAATGTGGTGAACTCGGGACTAATATATGAATGCCATCAACGATTAAATGAGGTATGTAAAAACAACAATGTGACCTTGCAATGGATAAAGGGATACAGTGGATCCAGAGGCAACGATGCAGCAGACGAACTGGCCAGAAGAGGATTGGCTCTGGCCACTATAGGGCCGGAACCAATCATACCAATCCCCTTTGGTAACGTTCGTTCACTGGTACGTAGACACTTCACTAATCAACACGCTCAGCTTTGGAAAAATCTAGTAGACTGTAGACAAGCTAGGGAGGCCCTGCCTGAAATAAACAGTCGCTTAACCAAAGTTTTAATGAGACTGAACAAGCCGCAGATTAGGATAGTAACAAGTGCTATCACAGGACACGGCACCTTTAACAAACATTTATTTACTATAGGTGTTACAGATAGTCCCCTATGCAGCGCATGTATGGGGGAGGAAGAAACGGCGGCCCACGTGCTACTTAAATGTCCGGAGGTCGCTACATACAGGGCTAAACATCTCGGCACGCCGGGATCACTCCCCGAAGTTGCATGCAACATCAAGGGCCTGTTGAGCTTCTTCGGAGAGATCTCATGGCTCGAATAATCACATTATTCCTGCCCACACGCAAAATACGCGCATAGACGTGGAGTTGCGGAAAACAGCCCGTCGTAAACTAAACTAAACCCCTGGAAATGAGGTGATCACTATCAAGCTATTTCTAATTTGTTGTATTTTTAATTCGTGAAACATACATGATTGTAAGCAGTTAATTTAAAAAAAAGTCCCGCTGGGTTTTTTGCTGGTTCTTCCCAGGACATAGGTTTTTTTTCTAACCAGTGGTAATTAAGAGCCATCTTACATTTCGGCGTTACGCAATTTTAGGTATTTTAAGCACCGAGCGGGCGGCGAGCTACGCGACTGATACTTTCTTTCATATCTATTCACTCGCTCGCACTATAATACTGTGAGTATGGCGATTAAATGAAAATGATTAAATGTTAAAGCAAGTGATATGTATCCTCGAAACCGACGTGAACCAGACAAACTTGTCCTAGATGTTATTCTGAGGCTCGTTAAATATAACAAAAGCTACCTAAATATTTGTGTAAAAATATACAATAAAATACCTAAAGAATTTAAATTATTAAGCGAAAGACTAGATAAGAAACATTTGTATGATTGGTTAAAAATTGAATGCTTTTATTACTTAAAAGATTTTTTAGATTTAAATTATTATTAATATTGTCTAAACTTTTTAAAATTATAATTTGCATGCTGTTATTAGCGAAACACGACTGCACTATATAAATTGTAACATCTTTTTATACCGTTATTCTTGCAAATAAAGATTTATGATTTATGATACGATTAAACGATCTTGATCTTCCATAATACAAAGTTTTCTTAGGATGGACTTCAGTGGATGTAATATTTTTTGGTGTGTCATTTTAATGTTATCTTATTAATTTAGTATTATATCATCATCATCATCATTACAGCCCTTCACACGTCCACTGCTGAACATAGGCCTCCCCCAAGGAATGCCACAAATCACGGTCCTGAGCCACCTGCATCCATCGACTTCCTGCATATTATTATTACATAATTATTATTTATTATTATATACCATTTTGATATATTATTCATTATTTATGAAATTTAGTGTCAAAATAAGTACACATAAATATTTTAATTGTTACGCCGTAATCGAATGTTAATAATCGTTTATGTCTACTACCGGTAGAATAGTGGTATAAATAAATAAATAGTACGTTTGCAACCTGTTTTAATAAATATAACAACCAAATGTAACTAATAATTTTTAATCGGTACTTACAGTTAATTACCATATTTTTTATTAGAAAAAATATTTGCTGAGACGGTATTGACCGAACTTTTTTCGAGTAGATAATTTCAGGCAGTACATACTTTTCATAAAAAGCTTGTAACTTGGGTAACATATTGAAAATCTGAAATTAGTCGTCTTTTTTAATTTTTTAGTACTTTTACTGCATAATCTGGGCCAATACATATTATGGCAAGTATTCAGACATTTTTATTTGCTAAATGAAGCTGGCCTTGGATTTGGTAAAACCAGTCATTATTTTGATTTAATGTTACACTTGATTCACTGAATTTATAACCTTTAACTTGTTTTGTCACAAGGCCGTGTAATCTATTCCGAAAGTTGTAACAGGACATTTAACTTCAATAAGACCGTCGCTGTATAAACCATTAGGTGAAGCCCTCAAATAACAATGATCTAGGTCAATGAATAGACCACATTTTTCCATAATAATATTTTCTTGTTTGGTCAATTGTGCCAATGCTACAGACTCGTTGTCCCTACCATGTTTAATGGAAGAGACGTGATCTAAATTATAAGTATTGTAAAGGGTGCACTGGCGCGATAAAATGGTAGGAAACTCGAAAACCAAAATTCGTTAAAACCGTTTATTTTGAAAAGACACAGCGTAGGTACACGAACAAAAGCATGTGAGAGAGAGCGAGGGTACGTGTGTCGCGAGCGATAGTAAAGGCTGACTGACTGCGTCGCCGTTCGATTTCTAGTTTTAATAAAACACTGTAACGTCACACGTATCCTCGATTTTCTACCTTAAAATTTAATATAATATTTAAACATATGAGATGATTGGGCCGTCATACCCGCCACCTTAAGCTAATACAAATTTGTATAACGATTTTTGAGCACGTCGCTAACACACCCCACTCCAGTGCTGGCTCAGTACTACTCAGACAAAGGAATTCTAGCGACGCGCGCCGCTGAACGTCTCAGCGTCCCTGATTTGGTTCTGATTTCAACCAACCTGACCCGGCCGTCCTTGCCTGGAAACACCTGTTCCACGATCGCCTTCTGCCACACGTTGCGTGGCGCTCCAGGTTCCACGACCAGCACGAGCTCACCTACCTTTAGCGGTTCGCGCTCCTCATTCCACTTCCTTCTAGGTATCAGCTCCGGTAGGTACTCTGTTACCCATCTGCGCCAATACATATCGGCTAAGCGTTGACTCTTTCGCCACTGTTTTCGTAGGTACAGGTCAGAGTCATCGAAAAAACCTGCAGCAGGTAAGTTGGAACTCTTACCCAGCAGAAAATGGTTTGGCGTCAACGACTCGTTGCTACCAGGTTCTACAGACACGTGAGTAAGGGGGCGGCTGTTTACTTTATTCTCGACCTCAGTCATAAAGGTGGCGAGAACTTCATCTTTGGGGACACGCTCTTTGAGTATAGCTCCTAGAGATACCTTAACGCTACGTATTAAACGCTTCCACGCCCCCCCCCCCCAATGGGGGCTTGCCGGTGGGATAAAAGACCATAGCGTCCCATTGCTAGCAGCCTCGCTCTTCAGGGTCTCGTCGTCAAGTTCCTGGATCGACTTCAGTAGCTCCGCATCAGCGCCACGTAGGTTAGTTCCGTTATCGGAGTAAAGGTAGCGTGGCCACCCTCGGCGGGCAGCCATACGCCGGAGGGCCATAATTAGTGAGTCAGTAGTAAGGGAATGCACGATCTCCAGGTGTATAGCTCGAACTGTAAGGCATGTAAATATGACACCGTACCGTTTTTCCCTTCTCCTCCCTACCACCACCTCCATCGGTCCAAATAGATCCACACCGCAGTGTGTGAAAGCTCGCTGGTGATGTGCCACCCTAGCGGGAGGTAAATCGCCTATCACTGGCATTTCCAGTTTCGCCTTCTTTATTCTGCAGATCATACAACCGGCAGCTACGTGTTTAACAGTGGGTCTCATTTTAATGATCCAGTACCTTTGTCTTAGGTTATTTACCACTGTCTCCTGGTTTCCGTGGTAAGCTTTTATGTGGAAATGTCTTACCAACAATCGCGTCACTCGATGCCGCCCGTCGAGGATACTCGGGTTTTTTGTCTCGGAAGAGACATCAAGTGCCGCACCAATGCGTCCGCCGCAACGGAGGACGCCGTGCTCGTCCAAATAAGGTGACAAGTTGAGAATACGACTGCTGCGGGGCGAACATTTACCTTCTCTAATTGCGCTCACGTCCGTGCCGAAGGCCTCGCTCTGTACCCGCCGGAACAGCAAACGTTTAGCCTGTTCCATTAATTCCCAATCGTCATCGGTACGTTTCCTGCACTTACATATAAATCTAAGAACAGCGGCTGTACTTTTGAGAAACCGCAGCCACGAAGAAAACCGTTCCGGATCGGGAGTAGGCTCGACACTAGGGATGTCCGTAGTAACCACCTTTGTTACCAGGTTAACACATTAAGTTGTCTCGACATCAGTGACAGGACGAATGACGTGACGCGGCCACGATGACTCATCGTCACGCAAAAACGTAGGGCCCCCCAACCATACACTCTTAAAGGTGGCGTCGTCGTAGGTTTCGCGTGTAGCTATATCCGCAACATTTAATTCAGTAGGCACGTATCGCCATTCTTTACTACTAGTGACCTCATCAATCTCGCCCAACCAGTTCGCTACAAATGTTTTATAATTTCTCGCGTCATTATTAATCCAGTGCAAAACCGTGGTCGAGTCACTCCAAAAGAATCGCTGTAACACGCTCAACTTATGCTCCTTAACAATGGTGTCGGCTAGTCTCGCCGCTAGAAGCGCTGCTTGCAATTCTAGTCGCGGCACAGTTAGTGGTTTTACCGGCGCAACTCGACATTTACTCGCTATAAATGCAACAAACACATTACCATTGCACGTCCACCGCCAATAAGCTACGGCGCACATCGCTTTAGTAGATGCATCGCAAAAAACATGCAGCTGTGTGTTATTGTACGTCGTAGCACTCGTGGCTCGCGCGGTATCGTAGCTCCCGGTCAGTCGCGTAGAGGCCGTAGCGGGCTGCGCGGGCGTAGGCGGGCCGCGGGGCGCGGGGGAGCACTGACCTGCTATGATATCAGCTGTGTCCGTTGCCATGCGATCACCTGTCTCACTCGCACCTAGAGGGCTTAGGTAGCACCTAGGAATGCGTACATTACTCATTTCCTTTAGCAAATCGATCCAGGTTTTCCATTTATTAAAAATGCTATTGGGAATCTCGTCGTCCCAGCCAATGTTTGATCGCCAAAGATTTTGAAGCATTATTTTCCCTTGTATTGTGAACGGCGACAAGAAACCAAAAATATCGTAAATAGACATAATTACTCGCAGCATAACCCTTTTAGTGGGCACTTGTGCTCCGTTCACTACGTACTCTGGAATGCGCTTGAAGGATAAATCAAACCCCAGCTCGTCTTTAGCGGCAAACCAAATAAGACTGAGCGTTCGTTCTCCTTCACACTGATGACCCATTTTGAGACTTACCGCCACTGTACCTAAGGTCTCTTTTGGTATGCTGTCCAACACTACTACACTGTTACTATTCCAATTGCATATTTCGAAGCCACCCTCTTTGTGAATGTAAACAATATCTCTTACCATCTGCGTCGTGGTGGTTTCGTCCGGGAAACTGTCCAGATAGTCGTCCATGTAGTGCTGGTTGCAGATAGCGTCGGCAGCAGTGGGCAGTGACGAAACGAAACGTTCCGCGTTCCTGTTTTTCACGTACTGTGCTATAAATGGGGAACAATTAGCACCGAATATGAGCGAAGTCATGTTAAAAGTTTTAATCGATTGTTCGGGGCGAGGTCTCCACAAAAATCTAAGGGAATTTTGATCCTCGTCCCTTATTTTAATTCTCAGGAACATATCTTTAATGTCCCCGGCTACAGCGACCCTATTCTCTCTAAAACGTACCATAATGCCGAATAGGGACGCGAGTAAGTCGGGGCCTTACAATAGGTAATCATTTAAACATTTTCCGTGACTTTTCGCTGCTGCATCAAAAACGAAACGCAACTTTTTTTATTAGGATTATCGACCCCAAAGTGTGGTAAATACCACGTTCGCGGTGTGCGCCGAATATCAGTCGACTCTTTAGCGAAATCATTAAGTAAAAGGTGATCCACTCGTTCAGAGTAACGTTTGGCGTAGTCAGGGTTCGCCACCATCTTTTTTTCTACTCCTTTGAACCTGTTGCAAGCGTTAGCGTAGCTATCGGGCAACGCGCAGCCTTCATCGCGCCTCGGAAGCCCGACGTGCCAGCGGCCCGCCACGAGCGTTGCCAAGCGCTCCACCTGAGCGCGCGCGCGCACGTCTTCGCTGTTCTCACGGGGTTTGCTACACACACCTAGGGAATCGAGCATGAATGAGCGCCTTACCTCGTCATGAAGTTCGCGAAGCAAGTCCTCGGCATCACCGGCGGCGGCTCGGGTTCGAGGCGCAGGTGCCGTGTGGCGGTGCGCGCGCTATTCCATGTAAGGACCAGCCTAGGGTGGTGCGAGTAGCGGACGGCTCATTACGTTTACCGATACACATTTCAATAGGAGCTAACAAATGATGATTATCCTGGCCGATTAGTACTTCAGGTTTAATATTATTATTACAAAATATTAAATCTTGTTTCAAATTTTTCAAATGAGCGTACTGACTACAATCGATTGAATAAAGATTTTGCTCATGCAATTTTAAATTGTTAACGCTTCGTGCATTAATGGTAGACATATTACAATTATTTTTATCAGACACATTTATAGACAAAACAGTAGAATCAACAATAACATCGCTACCGCTCCACGCTCCGCTCACGCGCATAGTCTCAGTGCGGCCGCGCAGGCCGGCCCGCGCAGCGAGGGAATCGGTTATCAATGTTATTGTTGATCCGTCGTCGAGCAATGCAGTCGTGCTGATTACACCATTAGGTCCATGTATGTTTATAGGTACTACTTTCAATAACAAGTTGTGTGCAGAGTTAATGTGTGTCACGGTAGCAGCTGCGGCTCCGGAAGTGTGGCCGCTGTGGGCCGCGTCGCCGGTTTCGCCCGCGCCGGGCGGGGCGGGGCGCGGCTCCCGGCTGGCGTCGCGCGGCTCCCGGCCGGCGTCGCGTACGTAGTGCAGCAGCCGGTGGTGTGCCTCGCCGCAACCGTCCTTGTCGCAGACGGCCGCGGGGCACGTTTCTCGATCGTGGCGCGACACTAAGCACTTGTAACATACGCCGTGGCGTTTAACGTGACGCCACCTGTCTTTGCGCAACGCTTTTTTAAACATTTTGCACTCAGTTAATTTATGTTTTGCGACGTTGCAAAATAAACACTATAACTGCACATAAAAGCACTAATACTGCATGAGGACGACTGTTAGGTTTACTCTTGTAGTGCTGCTGAAATCCGACGCTGCGAGCCTCTGTGGCGTGTACGTTCACTGTATCGAAATTTTCACAGCTTCTTGATTTAAAAATCGCCTAATATATTCAAACGTGATTTCTTTCTTTCCTTTATTATAGCAAAACTATAATCGGACCATTTTGATATTAGTACGGTAGGCATCTTGGATAAAATAATATTTGAAATATGCATTCCTTGCATGTACTCTTCTCGGCCGACGGCGTGCACAGCTGCGATGAAATTTTGAACTTTAACTGAGAACGACACGATGTCTTTGTTGTATTCATTCGACATAGGTGGTAGTTTCTTCAGGCCCTGGGTAATTTTGCTTAGAATGGTGTCTGCGTTACCGTATAGTAGCTCTAAAGTTTTTATAACTACGTCGGGTGATTTAGTGCTTATCATGAGAGCTGAAACTGCTTCCTTAGCTGGCCCGTGAAGACACTTCCTTAAACGCCATAAATTTTTCTTCGGGCTAAACCCGCACACTTCGGTAGACTCGTCATAAGCCTGTTTGAACTGGATCCATTCCAACGAGTCCCCTGAGTAACTAGGTAGGTCCCGGGGGGTACACATACGACTAAGCAGGTTGTTGTTTGTCCCATTATTTGCAGAGATCGAGGATAGATTCTGTAGTGCGCTTGCGAGCATATGAACCGTTCCGTCACATGGGCCGGCAACGGGTGCCGCCGGCGGACACTGCTTGCCCGGCTGATCACCGAACTCTGGAGCGTGCAACGGGGGTTCACGCTCGAGCTGGCTTTGTTCTAACCATTGCTCCACTTTCTTATTCTTGGTGTCGTCGTGCTAGTCACTATGTGGACTGTATATTTCCTCTTTTTCATCCATAAGGTCTGCTAAAACCGCCTGAAACTGCTTATCGATGAGATCCATTTGAATTTTAGCCTTTTCTTTAGCCATCTCTAGTTCCAGTTTCTTTCTCCTGGCCATCAGAGAGGACGAGGTGGACGTTGACTTAGCCCCGGTGCGTGAAGCGGGCGGCTGTTGCAAGCGGTACTCGCGCTTGACGCTGCTACCCGCAACATCATATAGTTGGCTAGCGCTCGGTGTCTGTTTATCCTTCTGTGTATTTCCATCAGTTGGCTGTGGCTGCACTTGTAACTGGACTTCCTGATTTTCGTCCTCTTTGCTCTCGAGCTCCTTGCGTGTAGTGCTTCGAGTTTTTACCATTTTTGCAGGCGGCGTGCTGAACATTAGATCCGGTTCGAAGACCACTTTGTAAAGGGTGCACTGGCGCGATAAAATGGTAGGAAACTCGAAAACCAAAATTCGTTAAAACCGTTTATTTTGAAAAGACACAGCGTAGGTACACGAACAAAAGCATATGAGAGAGAGCGAGGGTACGTGTGCCGCGAGCGATAGTAAAGGCTGACTGACTGCGTCGCCGTTCGATTTCTAGTTTTAATAAAACACTGTAACGTCACACGTATCCTCGATTTTCTACCTTAAAATTTAATATAATATTTAAACATATGAGATGATTGGGCCGTCATACCCGCCACTTTTGAGCACGTCGCTAACAAGTATATAAAATAGTTTTAAACCGATGCATGCAGCATGCAGGCAATCGACGCACACTACGGTAGTATCGAAACGATGCAACGCCCGAAATCAACTGACGCAGGTCCACCCTCGGCCAGCGCTTGCGCGTTAATGATCGCAGATTGCCGGCGCAGTGAAATATATATAGTACTTTTATTTAATTAATTAAAATATAATAGTAACGATTTAAAAAGTAAAAATAATAGTATAGCTTAAGCAATTGTTGATGATTATTTTGGTATAAATTTAACGTCTAAATGATGTAGAACTTGGCCGATGTTCAATAGAATCTACAAATAAGAGCTCCCAAATCATGTCTTCGAGAGTTTTTGCCTTAACATGCACCGGGAGAATGATTATTACTGATTAAATAAATAAGTTATTTAAATTCCGCTCTGAGCTTATTTGAGGAGAGAAAACGAACTATTTTTACCAAGTAATTGTTATTTCATGCAACGAACGATAAACATACAACTTCAACGAGGAAACCTTGTAAATTCGAATAAATAAATAAATTAATTAAAATCGATTACCACCAGCGATTTTTCCGGACCGATACGACTTAGGGACCTTCAAGAAAAGAGCCTACTCCTTTTTAAAAGGCCGGCAACGCATCTGCGATTCCCCTGGTGTTGCAGTTGTTCATGAGCGGCGGTAGTCACTTACCATCAGGTGAGCCGCAAGCTCGTTTGTCCCCTCTCCTATAAAAAAAAATTCGCGTTTTTTTTATATTACGCCTCTTAAACAAAAGTGTGATTTTCAATGAGTATTATTTATAATCTACATTGAATAAAAAAGTTTCTGTTTCTGTTTCCCCGGACCTTGCTCCAACAGATTACCATTTTTTCCGGACTTTGGACAACTTCTTACAAGGAAAAAAATTCAACTCCGATGCGGCAGTGCAAACCGCTTTCAAAGAGTTTATTGATTCTCATCCCCATGGTTTTTAGTAAAGGTATCAATGAACTACCTATGAGATGGCTAAAGTACATAGATAACAACGGTGCATACTTTGAATTATTAAATATATTTAAAAAAAATTACTTTATATTCCTCCCGTACAAAACGCCAATTTTATATATTATGTAAAGACATATGTCTACTGGCCTAATTTATTAACTTCAACCACTATAACAGAAAGGAAAGGAAATATCCTTATCTGAAAATCGAGTATTAAGAACATTACGATTTTTCATTAACTCTCATATAAATTTATATTATGGTGGTTGAGGGAGCATCATCATCATCATCATTGCGTACTTCATCATCATCAGTAAGTACACGTAAACTCCCAATTAACTTATATAAAGCTGCCGATGGGGACCGAAATTGGGTTGCATGCGAACAAGCGAATAGTCAGCCGCAACACACTAATTTAATTCACATGGATTCCGCAACACATTATACGCAAAAAGTGCATTAGGGCAATCTGCGGAGTACGACCTGATGAATCATGTCTGCCTCTATTTAAAGGTCTTGGAATACTGCCACTACCAACAATATATATTTTTGTAGTTTGTGTTTTGGTGCAGAAACACAAACAATTATTTAAAAAAGCTTGTGTGGTACAGACTACTCGTCACGTAGGGACCAACACAAGCTAGTATTTAGGGATATAACAAAAGTTACCTTACCATGTGTGTCCGAATATATAACAAACTCCCTGACTTCAACTTAAAACCCTTACAATGTTCAAAAAGAAAATGTACAAATGGCTCAATGAAAATAATATCTATAGCGTAAAAAAATTCTTGGATAAAAAATAGGTTATGTATTGGATAATATTAATTTTAAAAAAATATTTACGTTTTGCGACTTTTACTAGGTATTGAAATTGACGATGCTCAAAATTGACATTTAACTAAATATTATAATATGATTTCTTTATATTCTATTGTTAACTAAATCCGGTAACTAATATATTTCAAAAAGCTAAGGAAATATTTGACATTATTTAAAAACATTTGAATGCTATGTAAAATAAGCAAAACATGAGCGCTCTTTTTTTGCATGTGAACAACATCTATACCACGTTTTACGCAAATAAAATAAAAATTTAAATTAAAGAAATAATTTAAAAATAAGAAACCCGACTGCAAAAAGACAATTTAAAGTAATGCACTTAAACGACTGAAACAAGATTGAGAATAGAAAATGTAGTGTTATGCTACTTACATATCATTTTACACTATTTTCCATTCTGTTTTTGATTTTCTGCATTCATATTTTGCATCACCTTTATTTCCATAGAATCCTGTAACGTTTTTACACAATAACAAATCATTTTCACTTCGTATTTTCACGCTATCAGCACTTTTTAAATCGCTGTCAATGGAGTCTTACCTTTTTCGATCTTTTATTTAGTTCTCCGTAACTCTGCAATTTCGGGTTTCGTGCGCGCTGTTGCGCTATTTTTTTTCCTATATAAATAATATCTCATTTCTTACATAAAACTTGCCAATTCTTAATAACAAGCTTAAAACCAAAAATTTACATATTTGACAATTGTTATTTATTTGGTTGTCATGGCAATTTTTATTCAAATTCGTTACCAGTCTGATGTTTTATCTCGATATTTCCACATAAATACTCTTTTGCTTTGGGTTATTTACAAAAAAATTCCTTTTAATTTAAATAATTTCCCGTTCTCTCTAAAAAGGTATAAAAGCCGAACCATCGGTGAATACAGGGAGTCTCGCTTCAGTTTTCAAACGAAAAGCATCTACTAAAGGCCTTATCCCGGGGCCGCACTGCCCCGGGATTCTGCAAGCCTCCATCTACATCTGAAGTCTTCGGCGTAGT
Source organism: Parnassius glacialis (assembly GCA_033319125.1). Classification (NCBI taxonomy): domain Eukaryota; kingdom Metazoa; phylum Arthropoda; class Insecta; order Lepidoptera; family Papilionidae; genus Parnassius; species Parnassius glacialis. Next base: position 754,666 of record JAVANC010000008.1, read on the forward strand.
CTACTTCAAGCGCGGGGCCGCACTGCTCCGGGATCCTGCAGGCCTCTATCTACATCTGAAGTCGTCGGCGTAGTCTACTTCAAGCGCGGGGCCGCACTACTCCGGGATCCTACAAGCCTATACTTTCATCTGGAGTCGTCGCCTGCGCCTCCACCTGCTAGTGCCCGCGCTACCTTTGGGCGCTGCGACTGCTTGCTCCAGGCGCTGAGTGCACCTACTCCAGGCGCTACGTGCGCCGGCTCCAGACGCTGCGTGTGCCTAGACCAGGCGCTGCGTGCCATCACCGCCAAGAAACCACAAGCTCAGCGTGTGCCTACTCCTACTCCAAGCGCAGCGTGTGTCACTTCGACCTTTAGGCTCCACTACAATATTCTCCTATCTTTATTTTTTTATCTAATTGTAATTTCACGTCATCCATCACCATCATCATATTTCATTTTTTTTTATATAAAATTGTAAATACCTTTTCAAAAAATTTAAATATATTATTTTCTTGTTCTACTTTTGTTGTTTTGTTGTTCTTAGGTTAGGTTCTTTTTTTTTTAATTGTCGCTTCACGACAAAAACAAAATTACAATAAAATATTTACAATGTAAACTCTACTTTGGTTTGTGAGCTGAAAGCCTAAGTTAAATACCCAAATTAATTTTAGTAGCAGACGGGACCCTATTGTAAATTATAAACCGAAGGACAAGTTTTGGTTAATTTTTTTTAATTAAGGTAAAAAAACAAAATACAAAATTACAAATTGTATTTTGCGCCATAAATCCGCCATTTTATTTATACTTTTCAAGCATCTATCTAAGAACACATGGGTTACTAAGAAGAACAAATCAGTACCTTAATTGTCGAAATCTATCCAGCCGTTTGGAAGATACGAGGTAATAAAGAAAATTACAAACATACAAGATACGCGTGAAAAGCATAACCCTTCCTTGGCAGTCGGGTAAGTAATAAGTAATTGACAAATTTTATACAAACACTTAATTTCATACAACATAATAAACTATGAACTATATGGGACAGGGACTGAGTTAACTTAGATACTAATTATTTAATTACAGCTTATCAAATGTCCATTGCTGAACATAGGCCTCTCCTATAGATTACCTCACAAGGGATATAAGCTTAACCCAAATTCTATGGATAGTTACGACTATTGACAAGTGGGTTGTGATACGCAGTTTGATTTATTATTTTGAGCTGTTAATTTAGAGAAAACTTGACGTTTTACGTGGTAGAGCCACGTTACAGATATGCTAGCTGCGGTAGGACCGCACTCTCAAAACACCAGCTTGAAAGAGCAAATTAATGCTGCTTTGAGCGGTGAACCTTTTCTTTGGTAACGAGGCATTCTGGGATTGTGTGACAATGTTGAAAACTGCATTTTAATTCTTTATCGATGATAGATTTAGATATCTATATGCCATAGAATCCACTTACCATCAGGTGCACTATGTGTTCGTTTGTCACCCTTATTCCTTATTAAAAATTTACTCTTTATTGTGTTGTATGAACTAACACGATCAGCTGTGGCACAATGCTTGTAACTTGCGGCATCCGCTAAACGCCCAAGAGTTTCGAAAAAAAGGTCCATTCGGCACTTAAAAAAAAATATTGTTATTCCAAGTGCTGATTTGTTACGTGCTCGGCAGTGAAAACATCTTGAGAAGGGATAAAGAAGTTGCGGCCGCATTTAAAATCGGTCGATAGGATATTATTTATGCTTACAAAGCATTTGTTTCGCGAAGTTTGCAAGTTCTTTACCTAAAATATTGCTTCCAAACTTTTCTCACGTTCCGCTCAAGTATAATTATTGCTTTTCACAAAGTCTACAAATAGGTAAAGGAAAACATTATGGTTATTCGAAGCGTGGGAATTCAGATTATAATTTTGCGAATGCTATACTTTGAATAAAACTTATTTTACTGATTTTGTCGCGTTCAGTTCAAATATTTTTTAGTTATTTTATTTCTTAACGTTTCGGATGGTTTAAAGCGCTCACGGTGTCGGGGAGAAGACTGAGGTGCACAGAAGTAATTTAAATTAATCACGACAATATCGGTAAATTGTGGCAAGACCGACGAAGAACCACACTCTCACATAGTATCAGCTTAAAATATTACTGCTATGTTTCGTATGGTGAGTGTAGAGAATCGGAGACATTTTTATTGCAAACGATTAGAGATATAGCAGTTTTAAGCTGCTGTGTTTCGTAGCAACGGAATTACGTGCTTTTCCAGGCAAAGGTGTGAAACACTCCTGAATACGGACTGATACTGAGAATTTCTTGACCGAAATACCAAATAAATCACAAAATTTTAGCCCGCCTCGGAATTCCAACCCGGAACCACATGAAAGCAGTCGCGCTTACCGCGTAACCAACAAGGCAGTCAGATAGGAGGCACACGATAGTCGCGTAAATATACCTTCATTAAAACAAGGTATGTGTTACATTAGCGACAACATTTTCTTTATACAACGCGAATATGATTAATGGATTTTCAATGGAGCACTAATTATTCTCTCTTAATTTCTCTTGAGGCTTCTTCTCTTGCTGTTGTCTTCGAGTGCCGCTTCCGTAATGAACAGCTCACAGGCTTTTTTTTGCGCCCGAAGCAAATGGAAAAGGGCTACCACAGAGGGAGGCAGAAAATGCATTACGCATACCACGATAGCCAGTCTATCCGTGGTTATGGGGGACTCACTGCCTAAAAGGGGAACCTAAGTGATACCCCCTAAAAACTGCCTTTGGGGACTGGCAACCAGCTGTTGAAAGCTTCTTATGCCGTATCTAAAGCGACCCTCTTTTGGGAAAAGAGGGCGCAGACGGCTAAATGCCGTTTAGGGAGTGCTGACGAAGGCATATTAATTTGAATAATTTTTAATTTAATTAGAATTGGCCTGAGCCGCCAGGAGGCAGTTCAGGTCGTTTGACAGTTTATTAGGCGGATCCGAGAGAGTGTTTCTCGGCCTGCGGACGCTATAGCGGGAGGGGAGTGGGGCCGTATAAGTTACTGCTTCACGAATTAATGTGTTGTCGCATGACTCTGATACTTTAAAGAAGTTTTCAGAGAGTTTTTTAAGAAATTGTTGGATTGTTGGGATTTCTAAGTCCCGATGAAGGTCGGCATTATGGACGTACCAAGATGCGTTCGTAGCTCGACGACAGAATAGGTTTTGATCTACTTGGAGTTCGTTAATAATTTTATCGTTAGCGTGTGCAAATATAGGAGCCGCGTAAGACATTACCGGTCGTATACAAGCCTTATAAAGGGTTCGCTTATTTCTTAATGACATTTTACTATGTCTGCCTAACATACTGTTAAGCCTACCTAGATAAAAACGAGCTAGACGTGTTATTCTTTTGACATGAGGCTCGAAAGTGAGCCTATAGTCAAGGGTGACACCTAAATATTTAGCTGACATATGCCGTGGGACAGGGGTCCCTAGCATTCGTATAGGTGGAGTGTTTTTCTTGTTTTTATTACGGCACCTTTTAATACCGAATTGAACTGCGGAGCTCTTCTCCGGGTTCACATCGATACGCCATTTTTGGAACCAATCTCCTAGGTCATCGACTGACTTTTGGATCTTGTTCCTTGCGGAAGATAGCCTAGGGCTTTTGCAGTATAGAGCAGTGTCATCTGCGAAGAGTGAGAGCTGTACACCATTTGACGGGATCGGAATGTCGTGGGTGTATAAGATGTATAGGAGGGGAGCTAGTACTGATCCCTGAGGGACACCAACTTTAATGGGGCGCTGAGAGGATAATGTGCCTTCGTGTCTAAAACGAAAGGTACGATGTTGTAAGTAAGAGGCCACGAGACGTACTAGACGATCGGAGAGTCCTATTCTAAATAATTTGAAGATAAGGCCTTCATGCCAGACTCGGTCGAAGGCTTTGGCGATGTCGAAAAAGACCGCGATTGTCTTTAGTCGACGTGGATAAAAACCGCTGAGGATATATTCCACAATGCGGTGTACTTGTTGGGGACATGAGTGTTTTGCACGGAAACCAAATTGGTGTGGGATGACATGGGGGTCCCCGTCTGTGGGAAACAGATAGCGCCTCATTCGATTTTGAATTACTCTTTCAAAGAGCTTGCCCATGGCCTTGAGGAGGCTAATGGGACGATGACTGGAGGGGAGGTTAAGAGGCTTGCCTGGCTTGGGAATACCAATGACAGTTGCCTCTTTCCAAGTATTGGGAAAATAACTAAGATTGAAGCAGGCGTTAAAGATAATATATAATTGAATATCGAATATAAGCGAAAACGTTTTGATGTTTTCTTCACAATAACAGCTCAAAATAATGAAACAAACTGCAGTCCTAACCCACTTGTTAAGCGTGGTAACTATCCGTTGAATTCAGATTAAATTTATATCCCTTGTGCGGCAATTTCAATTAAAATGGTTTTTAACAGGAACATGCTGCAGCTATACTGTGGTTGCAGCACGAATGGGTCAGCTCGGCTAGGGAAGGACAACGCTCTCACAGAATACCAGTGTAAAATAGCAGATTAACGCTGTTGTGTTTTGTATGGTGAGTGTAGAGAACTGGAGACCCATTTTACTGGAATCGAGGCATCCCATCTCAGTCCTAAGGGGTGACAACGCATCTACGTTTTGACTTTTAATTGAGGATAAATTTAGATGTCTATGGGCTACAGCATCCACTTACATTCAGATCTACTGTATGCTCATTTGTCACCCTTATTCTATAAAACAACTACAGGGGAGAACTATGTTCAGCTTGTTTTGATAAAGTATTTGTGTACATAATGCGTACTTGATCGCTTTCTAATAATAAGCTAAGTTAACTCAGTCCCTGTCCCGTTTACTACGTATATTTCATAGTATTTTATAGTTTATTGTGTTGTATAAAATTTAGTGTTTGTATAAAATTTGTCAATTACTTTATTTACAATATTTAGTTTACTTTTTATTTACTAAAAGTTGTTGCGTCCAAAGCTTGTTTTATTTATGTAGCATTGTAGCAATATGTTATTATATACAAGGTATATTTTCATAGTATAGAAGAGCTGTGAGTTCAGTGAAGCTGTAAAAGCCAAAATAATTATAAACACTAACATCAAAGAATCCAGACATAGAAAGGTTGACCTCAACGTCGATTTCGTTTTCTTCGATGTTGCAAAAGTGTTTGATAAAGTCTGGCATGACGGCTTACTTTACAACCTGTATTAATTGAACGTACCTGAACGGCTCACTCGCATCATCAGAGCCTTCCTTGTCAACCGCCATTTTCGCCATCGAATAGAGAGAGCTCGCTTTTCGAGGAGGTATCCTCGGCGCTGGAGTCCCTCATGGCTCCATCCTCTCCCAAGTCCTCTTTACACTCTACACGAATGAAATCCCGAAGGAGCCAGTTGTTAATACGGTTTCTTCGCCGATGAAGCGGCATTTTTTCGCTCAATATAGCAAGAAATTTCTCACTGAGATGCTCAAAAAAGCTGCTGGTCGCTTAGGGGAATAGGTTAGCTTATGGAGAATCAAATATGTAGCAATATAATTTAAAGGGACCATTCTCTCAATTGCCGGGACCTAGATCCGAAAAAAAATCGTTAGGTACGATCACCTTGCTCAGCCACCAGATCTCTTGGGAAACGAAGGCCAAATACCTAGGGATAACTTCCAACCACAGTATGACATTCACGAAAAAGCAAAAGCGTAACCTTCGCGCACTCGCCCAATCGCAGTTTGTACGACGTCCAAATCGTCAAAAATATATTCATTGGCATAGCCACCGGAGCACGGTGGTTACTTACAATAACATTGAAGTTATTATTTGGATCTCTACAACTGCTTTCCGACTACTCACTGATTTCGTGAGCGAAATGTGATGGAAGGTGCAAAAAGGATTAAAAAAACATTAATTACAAATACAGAAATATTCCGCGGTTTTTCACATTCTTAAAGATAACTAGGAGTTAATAAACCAAATCATTATTTCCTTTATCAACTTCGTTCGAATCACACACAAGTTCCCACTTGTTGTGTAACTAGAAGAAGTAAATACGAAATAACTTTTGTACCAAATAAAGTGATTGTTTGCGCATCCTTCCTTATCCTAAGACTTTTGAAACTTAACCGGGGGATAAGAACTTTGTGTAGGCAATACAAACAATTCGCCATACTTCATGAAAATACTGCATTGTAATTTATAAGGGTATAATATTAATGTACCTTGGACCAAATTCCGATCAAGGCAGCCAGTCTGATCGGAGACTAGATAACTACGCACGGGACGGAAATCCGATATGATTGGAGAGGGATCCGGCACAGGACCAACAGCCAGGTGGCAGTCCTTGACATGTTTTTTTTTTATAGAATTAGGGTGACAAACGAGCACACAGTCCACCTGATGGTAAGTGGTTGCTGTGGCCCATAGACATCTGCATCTATCTTCATTTGCGATTTAAAATGCATATGCGTTATCAACCGTGAGGACTAAGATAGAATGTCTCTTTTCCAGTTAAAAGGATGTCCGGTTCTCTAGACTCACCATACGAAACGCAGCAGTATTAAGCTGCTATTTTATGCTGGTATTCTGTGAGAGCGTCGTCGCGAGCCGACCCATTCGTGCTATAACTATACCAGTAATATAGCTGCAGCATGGCTCTACCACGTTTAAAGTAAGTAATGTAATTACAAGCATACCGTGTACAATACAGGCTAGGTAAATAAAATACTATTGTGTTAATATCAACTAGCTTTTACCCGCGGCTTTGCCCGCGTGGAGGTCACAATATGAAATTATTTCTAAATGATATGTGTTCACACCGTGTTCACATTTAAGCTTTTGCCCGCCACTCTGTCCGTGTAGTCGGAAATAATATTTTTACTAGTGTGGTCCTTGCCCGGTCGAGCTGAACCTTCGCGCTACAGTCATAACATAGCTGCGGCATGGCTCTGCATCGATATAACTCGATCTTAAGAGGCTCGTTTGACATCCGTAGGATACTATGCGTGAAGTTGTCCGTCTCCTTAATTTACACTATTGTGTATTGCTTCAATAACGTGGTTTTATACTAAAGAAAGAGACGTGCCATAAAAATAAACCTTGAGGACGCGTTCGGTTACGTTTTGTTCAGTAACGCTTTATATGAAGAAATGGGGACACACGTCGCCCACAATAGACATCGTGAACAAGAGATTTATATTTGACGTACAGTCATGAAACAAAGTGGTTTAGATGTTTTGATTAATTTACTACATGGAAATATTTTGTCACCTTTACAAACATCCGAGTCTAAAGTTGTGGGTTTGAATCCCAGACAATCCGCTAGTAAAACCGACCAGCTATTTTAATTAAATAATTTTTAGATTACATAAATAAATAAATAAAAATGTATATAAATATGAACAAACGAAGAAAAGGTAGGTGCCGTAAACGTGTAGGGTAAATAGATAATGAAAAAAATTGTGAAATAGCTCGACGGGCGTATTTTATTCTTATTTCATTGAATAATTATATTTTTGAAATAAATGTTTAACGTCGTGTTACGATTGTGTTACGTACAAAAACAATATTTATTTAATTTGTTATCAGCCTGTTGTATCCCAATGCAGGTAAAAAGACTTACGAAACTTTTTCCATACTTCAAATTAATTGATATATTCGATATAGAAGGTGTATGATATATCCCACCTTCTCAGACTGGGCCTGTCAGGTCGTACGGGACGTTACCCATACAAAATAACGTTGTAAAGGACATGAAAAATTACATAAAAAAGAAAAACTACAACGTTAATGTCTTCCATTGCGCATGCTTGGTATGAATGCAGGTGGCTCAGGACCGAGCTTTGTGGCATTACTTGCGGGGGCGTATGTTCTGTAGCAAACTTGTGAAAGGTGTAATGATGATGAAGAAGAATGCGCTACCTGGTATTTTATATCACTTTAAAGGTTTGCCATCACTACGCGCACTAGGTGTGGTGAGCATAGATGAGCATAGGTGCGATACTCTTATTATTTTCCAAAACTTATAAAAATAATATCTGGCTAAAATAGTTCTCAATTCTTCTGTACCAGACAGATAACTTCGCTTGGTCAGCAAAAAAATGCTTTCAGCTGCAGTCGGTTACATCTGAATTCTACCCGAGCAATACTTTTTTCTTTTCAGCGCTTAATGCTTGAGAAAATAAAAATTGCTACATCGTCAAGTGGACGATTTACATATTTTCAATCGACTTCAGAAAAAGAAAGTTTGCTCGACGAAATATATTTTATTTAAATGTAATTATATCAGACGTAGTCCGATTTCATTAATTATTTATGTATGAAAGGGACCCATATATATACCCCAAGAAAAGATATAAAATAACAAAAAAAACAAATATTGAGGGAAACCAAAAACCAATCTCTTCTAGACAACGCAAAAGTGGATTAAATAAAAAAAATAATAACGGTTAGTGTGTACTTAGAAAGACAAGTAATGTTCCACATCCTGTTTCTGGAACACATTTAAAGATTGAGCATTTTTGATTCACTAGGATAAGGAGTTCCAAAGTCTTACTCCAAGAAAAGAAAAAGATTTAACATAAAATGTCGAGTGCACAGGACATTGGAGGAAAGCATCTTCTTTGGACCGTAAGGACAAATTATGATAGTTGCTGAGCAATTTAGAAAGTTCTTTTAGATAGGTAGGACTTGATATATTAAATAAGACGCAGTAGAGAGCGTAAAATATATGAGTAATCCGACGAAGATGGATAGGCGGTCACTTGAGCTTAGTTCGGTATTTCGAGACGTGGTCATATTTACGAAGCCCAAATATTCATATTTGGGCTTCGTAAATGGTTCGTATACGGTTCACCGTATACATATATTTTGGAGTCACTCAAGTTTGTTAAGTTGCTTCTCTGTGATATCCAGGTATCAAATATCAGTATAGTCGAGGATAGGTAGTAGTAAAGATGTGCAAGCGTAATTTTGCTGGAAATGTGTAAAAAATTGTTTAGCCTGCGGAGTGAAGCATATCAAAATCTTTACATATACATCCATGAGAAAATTATCGATTTCTTCAATTTGCAATGGCATTTGTACGACGTACGGGTGAAAGGAGATGAACTTGGTTACATACAAGCTTGGGCCCGACGTGAACAAAGTTTAAATATATCTTATTTTAAAGATTTTAATATTTGCTACTTACGACAAAAAATCATATTTTTGTAAGGCCTGTGGTTTGTTTTTATTTTGGTTTATTATTTGTAGGTTATGCAGTAAAATCACTCGTTCTTGGGATAAGTTGTTTCAATAAATCGAAAGGCCACAAAAGGATGCAGTTTTTCAGTTATTATTAAACAAAATATAATAAAATACAACTCAAACTTTTTTAATTGTTTAATAATTTTCGGCAAATATAAATGAAATGTCATATCGAAAAGCAGCCTGAGGCTATACATTTCTGTTCTATTCCTCTCAAAACCCAAGTAACACATTATTGTCATTATGTGGGCGCAACAATCTACTGTCCTGTAAATCAAAGGAAAAGCTCCTTAGCTTTTCTTTTGATTTACAGGACCCTTGTCAAGTTAAATTAATTCACGAAAATAAAAACACGAAATATATCCACAAACACAACCACAATGCCAAATGATCAACGACCATACAGCCTATTCAATTGTGTCCGATATTATTAAAATATTTTGTTTAGTTTAATAACGTAGCCTATTCAATCGATTTTCTAAAAATATTTCTTTTATTCAGTGTTAATCTCTACAGATTCGCCTCAACGTTTCATTACTATGAGTTTTTTTGATACTGAGAATAGCCTTCATTATCTAATGCCATAGACAAAATACATAATTTTTTTTTAAAAACGTTTTGTTTTTGCTATGGTAAAAGCATTAGTTTTCGATTTTTAGTTTTAAAAAAATTTTTATAACTGTCCCATACACTACAGAAATAAAAAGCATCTAATTATGCTTATAATTTATCTTTATATTACCTACATATTTTTGGATAACTGTTACGAACGATGTCAAGAACCCAATTTCATACATCTCCTTTGTGTAGTATGTCAACCGATTTCAATAAATATATTCTTATTAGTTCTTTGATGGCAGGTTTTACGTATTTAAAAGATTAATCTATTTACCCATAAGCTTAACTGCAATTCTTAGATAAAGATGTTTCTTCTTATAAGGGGTAGAGCCATGCTGCAGCTATATTATGTTTGTAGCACGAATGGGTCAGCCCGACCGAGGAAGGACCACGCTCTCACAGAATACTAGCATAAAATAGCAGCTTAACGCTGCTGTGTTTCGTTTGGTGAGTGTAGAGAACTGGAGACCCTTTTTACTGGAAACGAGGCATAATATCTTAGTCCTCACGGGTGACAACGCATCTGCATTTTGATTCTTAATCGAAGATAGATGTAGATGTCTATGGGCCACAGCAACCACTTACCATCAGGTGGACTGTGTGCTCGTTTGTCACCCTTATCCTATAAAAAAAATATGCAGATTTAACCCAACAAAGAAAGAAAGAGAAAACATTACGTATGTTTCAAAACATAACATATCATAAACCCTCACGCTTGTTGCCCAGAGGGTTAGGAGAGTACGTAATTTGGCACGATCCCACAGGGGCAAATTGTGAACTAGCTGGTACCCGAAGCGTCGCTGCCGCGGAAGAAATGATTGTGGAAATATCGTTTTAAATTTGGAACAGTAATATTGTTTATTTATAAATACTAATACATTCGTTGAAATTGAATGATATATAAATTAAAAATAAATTTGTTGCAATACGTGCGCCACCTACTGTAAGTTAATTGTACTACGCCTATAACCTTGGCGCAAGTACAAGCAATAATTTGAAAAAGTTAACCGCCATCTGATGAACTGTATGGCAGAGCATAAAATACGAACAAACGAAAATAAATTTTTACATATTAGATTAGGCTGATAAAAGAGCACACGGTCCACATATGGTGTAAGTGGATGCTGTGGCCCACAGACAACTACATCTGTCTTCAATTAATAATCAAAATTCAGATACGTTGTCGCCCCTAAAGACTAAGATGGAATGCCTCGTTTCCAGTAACAAGGGTGTCCGGTTCTCTACACTCACCATACGAAACATAGCAGCATTGAGTTTTCGTGGAGAACGAACTTATTTTACGCTGCTATTCTGTGAGAGCTTGGTCCTACCCAGGTCGAGCCGACCCATTCGTGTTACATACATATCTTGGCCCCGTGTTAATAAATGTTACTCAACGATGAACTCAAGTGCGTTATCATCTCTTTACATTTTGATACGCCCTCATTACGATATCAACATATCAAGATCACTACTTACATTTTTTTTATAGAATAGGGGGCAAACGAGCATGCGGCTCACCTGATGGTAAGCGACTACCGCCGCCCATGAACAACCGCAACACCAGGGGAATTGCAGATGCGTTGCCGGCCTTTTAGAAAGGAGTAGGCTCTTTTCTTGAAGGTCCCTAAGTCGTATCGGTCCGGAAAATTCGCTGGTGGTAATTGATTCCACAAGGAAGTCGTGCGAGGGAGAAAACTTCTTCTAAATCGCACAGTGGTGGACCGCCAATCATCCAGATGGTATGGATGGTAACGCGAGTTTTGTCGTGATGTGCGATGGTGAAATTGAGCGGCTGGAATTAGTCCGAACAATTCCTCAGAGCACTCCCCGTGATAAATGCGATAAAATACGCAAAGAGATGCAACATCTCTACGCAGTGCCAGTGTATCGAGCCGATCAGAAAGAACTCGGTCGTCGACGATTCGAACCGCTCTGCGCTGGATGCTATCAAGTGGAAGGAGCTGGCACTGGGGTGACCCGGCCCAGAGATGAGAACAGTATTCCATGTGGGGCCGAACTTGCGCTTTGTTAAGTTGCAAGCGATGTGCCGGCATGAAATACTGTCTCGCTCTGCTGAGCACGCCAAGCTTTTTAGAGGCCAATTTGGCCTTCCCTTCCAAGTGACTACGAAACTGCACACTATTCGATATTTCGACGCCAAGGATTCCGATACTAGCTGAGGCAGTAAGGGGAGTGCCTTGAGGAGATACGACATAGGGGTTCTTTTTAGCGGTAAACGCGCAAACTTGTGTCTTCTGGGGATTGAACTGGACTAGATTTAGTCGGCCCCAATCCGAGACTTTGTTAAGCAAAGACTCGACTTCAGACACAAGTTTGTCCCGGTACTCGGCGACGTTTTCCCGAGAAATATATATAAAAACAGTATCTCAAAACGCTGTACTTAGGAATACTGTTCTGTGAATGCACTCAAGTACACACACTTGAGAGCCCAGTTTCGTTTATTATCTGTGTGGTACTCAGCTGATATCATAAACCTAAACCGCATCTTGAGATATATTTATTAATAAGATCATAATGTCAAGATTGTACTCAAGGGCGTGTACTTGAGCTGAGTAACGTTTATTAATACGGACTTAAAGTAGCTGCAGCGTGGCTCCCCAACGTATAAGTCCGCTTGCTTATTGTAAATGTACGTTAGATTTGATACCAAAACCATGCTCTCATTCTTGACGTGTACTCATCTACATTTTTGTCCTTAATTTCTATATCATCCGTTTAAAGTTCACGGCTGGACGCACACATAACTTTTTATTAAAGCAAGGGTAACTAAAGGGAAGCCCACTTGATGATAAATGCATGTTGTATATTATCTACATCTCGATTAAGAATCAAAATGCAGATGCGTTGTCACCCCTGAAGATTAGGGTAGAATGACTCATAACCAGTAAAAAGGGTCTGCGATTCACTGCAGTCAACATTCTAACATAGCAGCATTATGCTGCTATTTCAAGCTGATATTCTGTGCAATGTGGTCCTTCTATGATTGAACCCACCTATTCTTTCTACAGCACTATACTGCTGGAAGGAAACTAAGTGTCTTTGTATAGGTTATGCGCGATTCACGATATCGATTTATGCGAGTTCTGACCATGAGGTTCCGGGTTCAAATTCCGGGTCAGGCCAAAATCAGTTATTAGGTTTTTCTGTCGAGAAATTCTCAGTAGCAACCCCGGCCGCAGCAACCGAAACTCCACCGGAGTTTCTCAGCACCCCCTGACCTGCCGTAATCATGGTCGCCGGGGACTGGGAGTCGTTTATTGGTGTCATTGCTAATGGGGAGTATATTTCCATAGTTGCCACGCTTGGCGACCGGGTTGACAAGTGCTGTTTTTTATTGTTGTTTTGTTGTTATCAGAAAGATGCTGCTGCCCATCTTCTGTCTCAGTTTCCCTCTGTCGCCTCTTACGACATCCACGGGATGAATGGTAGTGGGTATTCTTACCCGCCACTTAACGGGAATATATGCTGCCATATATTATGTAGGAAATTACCACCTAGCAATGTCGGACTCACTGGAGTGACCGTTAACCTTAATTTGTTTGCAATCAATAATGTCAGCCTCATGCACAGGTGCAGAGAAGCAAGACTTTATATGTTCCATAGGATACATTCCGGAGAGTTTTCTCACAAATTACATGATTAGATTCCTCCCTCCTCAACACCATCAAATAAACAGTCAGTTGGCGGAATTTGTTGCTGATGTTCCGAATATTTGAACCAGATGGATTGCTTCGCCTTTCGTTATGCGAAAAGTGTGTGTGACAATGTACCAGCATCTGTCTTTTTATCCGATTATAAGCCAAGTATTACGCCAGGAGTGAAAAGGCTTCATCACCACTGACCACCACATGGGATTGTAATCAAACACTGGCTTTTATTACTAAAAAAAGTTTTTTATTTTATATTATGAAGTATTGAATGAATCGTTTCAATAATGATACGCTGAATCACTTCTGGTTATTTATCGAGAGTTCTTAAATCCATATCAACAACATAAACTGGTGAGAGTGTACCATTAATCTCCGACGCTTGTAATTCCACCCCGAGGAATATCGAACCTTTTTCCAACATATTATTGATAAGAGCGATTTTCCCGAAACGATTTTAATAATGATACAATACGAAATTTGGTAGCCTTGGATTAAACGTTCACTGTAGTTTTACAGTTTCCGCTCCAAAATTTCGCTCAAAACAATAACAACTCAGGGCAAACTGAGCAACAAGACCAAGGCGACCCTTGATAATCTATCCATGAATTTTTGCAACATTAAGGGATTTCACTTGAACCTAAACTCCGTCCTCTGCCATTTTGAGACGACGGCGCCGGCCCTGCTCTTTCTAAACGCGACGCAGGTGTCCTCTCCGGCTGATACTTCGTATCTCTCCTACCCGGGGTACAACTTGGAGCACTCCTTTGTGACTCGGGCTGGAGTTTGCGTATTTGTCAGAGAGGACATCTGTTCTCGACGCCTCGACAGTCTTGAAATTTTGGACCTGTCCATCCTTTGGCTACGCGTAGACAGCGACGAGCATCCCCGCGTATACGGGTGCCTCTATAGGTCCCATAGCGGTAATGCCGACACAGACCGTCTCATCGACCACGTCCAAATGGCTGCAGACTCCGTGCTACAATAGGTCCTATACGCAGAGATCGTGGTATTTGACGATTTTAAAGCCTACCACGCTGAATGGCTTGGTTCACGTTTAACCGATCATGCGAGGAGATCTGTTTATGACTTTAGTTTTGCATATAGTCTAACACAACTGGGTACTTCGCCTACGCGGATTCCAGATGTGGAGAATCATAAACCTTCCCTGTTGGACCTTCTGCTGACCTCTCATCCGGACGGATATCAGGTTTCCGTCGATGCCCCTCTCGGCTCTTCGGACCATTACCTGATCCGGAGTGGGGTGCCCCTCACGCTCCCCTCGCGGTTGCGTTCTGCAGGTTGCCGCCGTGTTTGGCATTACAGGTCGGCGGATTGGGACGGAATGCGGTCTTTCTTTGCATCTTACCCTGGGTTTGCTTTAATGGGTTTGCTTCTCGACGGATGATCCCAGTACTGTTGCTGACTCTGTCACTGATGTGGTGCTACAAGGAATGGAACTATTTATTCCATCATCTGTAGGACCAATTCGAGGCAGATCTCGTCCTTGGTTTGGTCGCTCCTGTAAGACTGCATTAAGCAGTAAGCAGAAGTACTTAGCTCGAGCCGACCCATTATACGAATGGGTCGGCTCGAACGGCTAACGCTGCTGTGTTTAGTAAGGTGAGTGTAGAGAACCAGAGACCCTATTTACTGGAAAAGAGGCATTTCATCTTAGTCCTCACGGGTCACAACGCATCTGCATTTAATTCTTAATCGAGGATAGATGATGATGTCTATGGGCCACAGTAACCACTTACCGTCAGGTGGACAGTGTGCTCGTTTGTCACCCTATCCTATAAAATAAAAAATAGTGTTATGAGGCCTAAACTGAGGCTTTAGCGGCTCGGGATGTAAACACCAGCATGCTTAAAAAGAAGTATAACTTCGCCTCCAGGTCCTTCAAAAGAGTTATTGCCAAGGCTAAGTCAGAGCACATAGGCAGAATTGGAGAGAAACTAGTTCGCCTTCCTTCGAGAACCCGTGCATTCTGGTCCTTCGCCAAGGCTGTCCAAGGGAATTTCTGGAAGCCATCACTACTGCAGAGGTGTGACGACTTACTGGCCCACGCCGCAAAAGAGAAAGCCGACCTTTTAGGGTCTCTTTTTACATCAAACTCTACTCTTGATCACGGGGGAATACACCGTTGACCATCCCGCAGTGTGCCGCGGGATTATCGGCGGTGTGTTCCCCCCGGCATGAAGCACTCACAGTGCTTTGTACCGGTTCGCAATGCACTCCTCTCCCTGGATATCCATTATTCGAGTGGGCCTTACAGAATCCTCCAATTGTGCTGAGGACGTGTGCTTCAGAGTTGGCACCGGTTCTAACGTATCTTTTCCGGTACTCCTACTCCCTAGGCATAGTCCTGAAATCATGGAAGATATTTTTTATCCACCCGATCCCTAAAAATTGCGACCGATCAACTACAGGCCTATCGCTATCACCCCCTTTTTCTCTAAAATAACGGAATCCATTATAAACTGTCACCTGATACGGCACCTTGAGGACCACCAGCTGATTAGTAGCCGCCAATACGGTTTTCGTCATGGTCGATCAGCTGGTGATCTTCTGGTCTACCTAACTCATAGGTGGGCGGAGGCAGTAGAGTCCAAGTGGAAGGTATTGGCCGTTAGTTTGGACATTGCGAAGGCCTTCGATCGGATTTGGCACAAAGCGCTTCATTCGAAGCTCCCTCCTCAAAAATCGGAACATTAAGGTCGTTGTAGACGGTGCATGCACCGACTACAAGCCTATTAACGCTGGTGTTTCACTAGGCTACGTGCTAGCACCAACGTTTTTTTTCTGCATATCAATGATATGTTGCAAACCGGTAGCATTCATTGCTATGCGAATGACAGCACTGGTGATGCTCTATACACCGGCCGTGCCAATATTTCTCGGAAAAACCTCGCCGAGTACCGAAACAAACTTGTGTCAAAAGTCGAATCTTTGCTGAACAAAATCTCGGATTGGGGTCGACTAAATCTAGTCCAGTTTAATCCTCAGAAGACGCATTTGCAGTGTTTGCCGCTATAAAGAACCCCTTTGTCTTATCTCCTCAGTTTGCAGGCATTCCCTTAGTTGCTTCAGCCAGTATCGTAATACTCGTCGTCGACAGTGACGTGCAGTTTCGTGGTCACTTGGAAAAGATGGCCAAATTGACCTCTAAAATGCTTGGCGTGCTCAGCAGAGCGGGACAGTATTTCATGCAGACACAACGCCTACCACGTTCAGCCTCACATGAAATACTGTTCACATCTCTGAGCTGGCTCCCCAGGGCCAGCTTCTTCCACTTGACCGCATCCAGCGCAGAGCGGTTTGAATTGTTGACGACCGAGTCTTTTTCGATCAGCTCGATTCATTGGCGCTGCAAAGAGATGTTGCATCCCTTTGCATTTTCTTTCGCATTTACCATGGGGAGTGCTCTGAGGAATTATTCGGATTAATTCCAGTCGCCAAATTTCACGAACGCACATTGCGACAGAGTTCCCGATATCATCCACACCATCTGGATGATTGGCGGTCCACCACTGTGCAATTTAAAATATGTTTTCTTTCTCGCACAACTTCCTTGTGGAATCGATTACCACCAGCGATTTTCCGAACCGATACGACGTAGAGACCTTTAGGAAAAGAGCCTACTCCTTTTTAAAAGGCCGGTAACGCATCTGCGATTCCCCTTGTGTTGCAGTAATTCATGGCCGGCGGTAGTCCCTTACCATCAGGTGAACCGCATTCTCGTTTGCCCCCCTCTCTTATAAAAAAAATCTTAAGACCTGTCCATTAGGATGCACTTTTGAGGTCATTGAGAATAGTAATTAGGTCCTCCAGCAGTTCTGCCATAAGGACTATATCGTCTGTAAATTGAAGGTGAGTGATGTACTCGACATTGATATTAGTACCGTATCCTTTCCAGTCCAAAAGCTTGAAAATGTCTTCCAATGGAGCGGTGAAGAGTTTCGGGGACATAACGTCATCCTGTCTTACACCTCTCTGAAGTTGGATAGGTTTCGTACTCTGGTTCTGTACTCGGATACCCATCGTTGCTCTATGCAAACACTTCAGCATTTCGATATACCAAAAGTCCAATTATCACCACTTAAGGGACTGTAGCACCGCCCAAATTTCACGGAATCAAAGACTTTTCCATAGTCCACATATGCCAGAAATAGTGGCAAATTATTCTCCTCGCACTCCTGTATAATTTTCCGAAGGGTATGTATGTGGTCTATGGTACTAAAGCCATATCGGAAACCGGATTGTTCGGGAGGCTGGAAGTTGTCGCGTCTGCATGCGAGACGATTCGTTAGGACTCTCGTAAAAAGCACGCAGACGCAGCTCAGAAGAGATATCGATCTGTAGTTCTTCAAGGGAGCGTTGTATCGGTTTTTTATCCGCTTTCAGAAGCTCTGCTGTAATTGCATCCTCGGCTGGGGCTTTGCCATTTTGAGGTACTGGAGTGCCATTCTAATTTCGCTCAGACTGCCGTCCGGGATATCTTCGGAATAGTGTCGGATAAGACGCTCTCTTGGATCGTTACTCACACTTGCGTGTGGCTCCAACGGTGACGTATACAGTTGCCCATAGAACATCTCAATCTTACTCAAAATCTCAGGTGTCCCGGAAACGATGCTACCACACTCGGTCTTCAGCTTTGACAGTTGGCTCTTTCTAGCAGAAAAATATCTGGCAAAGACTTTGGAGCCTTGGTTCCGCTCGATCGCTTCTTCAATACAAGATGTATTGAAGTTGCGTAAGTCCCGCCGCATGCATTTGGTGATATGTCCTTTCAGTTGCCTGTATGCTATTAAATCTGTTGGAGACTGCAGCTTTATTTCCTGTCTAACAGCTATGAGATTAAGAGTGTGATCGGAGAGTTTCTGTGTTCTTCTGCGGTGGGTCTTGCAGAACTTAACTCCGACCGCGTTAGCAGTGGCCACGGGCTTATCATTCAAGCTTTTATATCATATAAATTGTGTAATGACGTTTTCAGTTGATAGTAAATGTTTTAAAGGAAAATTTTTTTTTTCTTTTTAGCGCATTTATATAAAAGCTTGTTTTAAAAAAAAAGTTCTTTCTAATTTAAATTTATTTCTATTGACTACACTTTATCTGTTAACATTATTAACAAGTTAAAATTATTAACCTATAAAAGATAATTAAACTTTTAATAAAAAGTAAAAACCGACTTCAAAAAAACCTATTTCCATTAAATTATGTAGAAATTAATTCATTCTATTTAGTTTTCGTGGAGAACGTTTTAACTTATTTTTAGAATCTTAACTATTTAACCCTATCGTGTAGTCTAATCAATATTGCAAGCTCAAAGTAATATAACTAGAAGGTCATCTTAATTAAATTTCAAACATCAACGCTTAGTTCCATGATTCCAGATGGAATTATTCAAAAAAAATTGGATAATATTGGTTCATAGTTGGTAAAGATATCGTCTCAAGCCTCCTCCATTTTTGAAGTTGGCTTAATATTTATTGTTTATTGAAGTAGAAACTTCATTAGTATCTGAAACGAAAAAGCGATACTAAAAGAGAAAAACGCATACATCTTTAGAGAATGAGATAGAATACAGTATAGTATAGTAAGCGACAGTAGCCTAATGTCAGAGTGCGGATCACGAACACATAAGATTGTGGGTTCGAATCTGCCATTCGATTATTTTTACGTTTATATCACTGATGTGTGACTGATTACATCGAATGTTTCATTTTCTCTCAGTGTTGTTTGACATCGGCTAAAATGAATATAGACTTTTCTTATTTCATGTCAAATGTAAATACCTCGAGAGAAGGCCATTATGTAAAGCCTCAGACTGTCTCCACTCCATTCGTCGCAAATATGTACGAATGAATAGCAACTAAAAGCGTCCTTGGAGATTTTACATAAGCAGAATATCTTGGTATGTTATCATTTGAAATATTTATTCAAAGACATATTTCAATGTTAAGTAAGGAGTTAAGGTTGTAGGTTTTAAAGACAAAAGTAGTGTTTACTGTAGTCTCAGACTAACAAAACAAGTAAGACGGATCGCTGCGTTCATTTCAATGAAGCCGAAACCATGCTCAACTTTTAAACATGCACTTACACACACATATTCCTTTTCTTCTTTCTTTCTTTAACGGCATATAAAATTTCACTGCTGAACGCACACATATGCTATTACTTATTGAAACCACGGTGTTAGTTGCAAATGATTTGAGATACATGTGTACGTGAGTGTTCTTTTAATGAGTTGAGCATAGTTTGGGTTTGTTTTTTGCACCAATTGAAATGTGCGCAGTGCTTCGTTTTTCTTTCTGGGTTGGTCTGAGCATATTATAACTTAGCTTGTATAACTGTCCGTTTTGGTAACTGGCTATTTCTGTGTTACAATTAAGAATAAAACAAGTGTTTTGTCATTTGAGAATATTGTGTTTTGGCAGGAACTTGAATATCAAAATAGCAGTGCTTGCACTTCGAAAGGAATAGGTAAGGGGAATAGTTATATAGGATATATAGGAACACAAATAGTCGGGAGCTGGAGGCCTCCTGATGCCATAGGTAATTTGGCATACCATCAGTTGAATGTACAGATTGAGCTTAACGTGTAGTCTTGTATATTTGGGTTTGAACTTAAATTTAATAATTTTGGGATTTTAATCAGATGATAGGTTTCAGCAATTTGTATTGAATCTAGGATGCAGTAGTAGTGTTTTGATTTCAGCATTCTTTTAATTTCGATAGACCCTTAAATCGTTCGTGGCATTTAGTTTTATTTAATGTGTAACATTAAAATTAAGCCAACCGGCCTCTAAGACACAAAGAGTCTATCAGTTTGTGCGCTCGAAGTGTGCTCTAAGTCATCAAGGCATTGAAATTTTTATTATAATGTCTCCCAAGTGGCAGAATCGCTTCAATTCCCGTCGCATAATGACCCACAACAGGTTTTCTTCAGCCTCAACTGCGTAGTTTCTTGAGTACCAAATGTTGTAGCAAAGCATTTGAAAGCGTATCACGTACAAAATAAAAAGGTCGCCTCTGAATTGCGATCACTACGACACTATGAAAGCAGGTTGATCAATTCCAAATGTATTTCACTCAACGTGGAAAATAAAGTATTCAGGTCGACTCTCAGAAATGGTTAGGGTGGTTTCTATAATCCAAAATTTATTAATTTTTATTTTACTTCGTACACTTTTTTCGTACATTTATTAAACAACGTTTGCATTAAAGGGGCTATAATAATATTAAGAAATTTATGGATAATAATAACCCCTAGGAATGAGGTAATCGCTACGTCGTCTAGTTGATTATCTATTGTTACACATGCATGATTGTAAGCTGTTATTTAAAAAAAAAAGTCCCGCTAAGTTTATGCTGGTTTTTCCCAAAACAGAGGTTTTCGAAGCAGTGGTGATTAAATAATAGAGTGTCTTTCTATAAATATTATTTATAATCTATATTGAATAAAATGTTTGTGTTTCTGTATTAAATCTGTAATATTAGATTTATACCATCAAAATTCTTCTGTAGCCTTGTTCTTTTGCATTTGTTTAGAAAATGCATGGGCAGTTGTACTTACCATCAGATGGAATGTGCGGTAGCTTGTCAATTCCACCACCACCTCCACAACTGCCTATTAAAAGTCCACTGACGTTCATAGGCCTCCCCTATATATTGCCATAGTTGCCACGCTTAGCAGACGGCACTACACGGTACACAATCACTTCAATTTTATAGTTATATCTCTGTTGAGCTAAGTTAGCACGTAACTGCAATGCGAGAACCCTCCTTTTCCGGACGGACTATACAGGTAAACATACTCGTCAACAACTTCGAGCTTAGTGCTCCCAACAACTACCGACAAAGCTGTGACATGGACGTTAAACATGATTTTTGTTTTGTCCATGTTCATCATAAGACCTATTAGTTGGAAGACACTATTGAGGTCATTGAGCAAAGTGCTTAGGTCCTCCAGCGATTCTGCCATAAGGACTATATCGTCGGCAAATCGATGAGTGATGTACTCGCCATTGATGTTAACACTGCATATTTCCAGTCCAGTAGCTTGAATACGTCTTCCAATGCAGCGGTGAAGAGTTTCGGGGATATAACGTTACCCTGTCTTACACCTCTCTGCAGTTGGATGGGTTACGTACTCTGATTTCGTACTTGTATAGCCATCGTAGCTCTACTGTACAAACACATCATAACTTCGATATATCGACAGTCAAGTTGGCACCGCAGAAGGGTCTGCAGCACCGCCCAAATTTCGACGGAATCAAAGGCTTTCTCATAGTCCACATATGCAAGGCAGAGTGGCAGATTATACTCCTCTGTCTTCTGTACAATTTGCCGCAGGGTATGTATGTGGTCCATATTACTAAAGCCTTTTCGGAAACCGGCTTGTTCGGGAGGCTGTAAGTCGTTAAGTTTGCGAGACGATTCGTAATGACTCTCGAAAACAGCACGTAGACGCGGCTCAGAATGGAAATCGTTTTATAGTTCCTCAAGAGAGTGTTGTTGCCTTTTTTGAAGAACAAGACCAAAATAGATCAGGTTAGAGATTTATTCTGCTGTTCCTTGGGTGAATTCACAAAAGTGACATTATATCTATTGTGTTATTAAACGGAATGGGATCCGCTACTCGTTTGACCATTAAACGAAGTGGGAGCTTAATGCAGGGCTCCGTATCGTTTAAATGCAGACTTCTTCTTGACCATAGGATGATGAAGTTAAATGAAACTACTGTTTGTATAAAAAACAAGAGCAGCTTGTGAAATGTAGCTAATGTAGGCTGGATGCAGAGCGAACGATGAGCGCGTGACGATTAATGAGCTGGTAATGATTTGGGTCACCCACAGCACGCCTTTTATTTCGTTCGGTCAGTTGCACAACTCGTGCAAACACCCGTGGGGCGCATATGCTCCATTTGACCAATGAACGGACAGGAGCGAGGTGTGCGGGGTGTTTGTTTAGTATGACTCATAATTTATTTCACAATTTTACATTTTTGTACAACAAATCTTTGCAAACAAGTATTAATAAGTATGTGACACAATATGAGGCATACAGCAAATTTTTATAAACAACTACTTATAAGTATGTGACACAATATAAGACATACAGCAAATCTTTATAAACAACTTCTTATAAGTATGTAACAAACATTATAAACACACAACACTTTACATAGGCATACAAACATTAATTATGTATTTGACAAACACTATAAAGGCATATAACAGATCTTTATTTGGCAATAACTACTACAAATACATAGGTGGCAATCACTATAAAGATATACAATAACTCTTTATAGGCATACAAAAGCATTAATAAGCTTACGTACAATTGTAAGCTTACGTGACTAAAACTTAAATAACTACATAGATCGTCTTAAGGAACATTCAACATTAATAATGTCTTAAATCTAGATTTGTTATTTACAGTTATAATAGTAGATAAGTTGTGTTCTATCCTTTTTAAATTAGATAGTTTCATGTGCCTACACTGTCGTATTAGGAACGCCTGTAAGGACAGAGGTAGAAATAAATAAATAAATAATTTAAATAGATTTTGTTAGTTACTAGGAGTCGAATGGGTAGTTACGACCTTCTTAACTATTTCTATCGCCAAATAGTAGTTCTAGCTGATTTCCGGTACTAAGGTATAATACAGAGAGCCAGTATAGTTACAGGCTCTAAGGCATTCCATATCAGTTCTCAGCGGTACAATGTATCTGAAGCCTTCTTTGTTTGACGTCAGATGCAGGTGTCCATGGACTGCAATTGCCACTTACCATGAGGAGACTGTGAGTCCTTTTGTGACGTCAGTCATCACACGGTCCATCTGTCCATCTATGCTTAATTAAGGATCAAAATACAGATATATTGTCAAACCTGAGGACTAATATAGTATACCTTGTTATCATTAAAATGTCTCCGGTTCTCTACACTCACCATACGAAACACAGCTTAAGCTGCTATTTCACATTGGTATTTATAGGCTTTGAAAACCTGGTCTTTCCCCTGCCAAGTCGACCCATGCGTGCTAAAAACATAATGTAGATGCAACGTGGCTCTTCCACCACAAACCACCACAAGAAATGCTAGTTACTCAGAATACTTGAGAAAGCTACTTTAACACACTGAAGTAAAGTAAAGTAAAAGTGAAATATACTTTATTGTACACGAAGAAACATTTTACAGTATTTATATAGTTAAAGGGACATTGGTACAACAGGCGGCCTTATCGCTAAAACAGCGATCTCTTCCAGGCAACCTTAGGGCAGAGGATACTATTTTTAAAAGATAGCGGAAGGGGTGTACAGAATATAATATAGAAAGATAAATAGAAGAACATACGAGATTAAAGGAAAAAAAGAAAGAAAAAGAAGTGAATGACGACAGGTATTAACTTAAGAGGAAAGGTAATAAAGTTTTAATTTATTTTTAAATATAGGAAGAGATTTAGATTCTTTAATATGTAAGGGGAGAGAATTCCACAGTCGTATAGCGGTAACCGTAAAAGAATTAGAATAGAAGGAAGAGGAATGTCTAGGAGTACTTAGAAGGAGATTATTTTGAGATCGTAGAGGTAAGGAATGTAAACTACTTAAATATATAAATCGGTCTTTCAAATAAGAAGGAGTGGTCGGATTGAACAGAATGCAGTAAAGAAGATGAAGAATGTGAGTATTCCTGCGAAGGCGAATCGGTAACCACTTGAGCTTATGGCGAAATTCGGATATGTGGTCATACTTTCGTAACCCAAATATAAACCTTATGCAATAA
This sequence comes from Parnassius glacialis, assembly GCA_033319125.1. Lineage (NCBI taxonomy): Eukaryota > Metazoa > Arthropoda > Insecta > Lepidoptera > Papilionidae > Parnassius > Parnassius glacialis. The sequence goes on from JAVANC010000008.1 coordinate 778,980, forward strand.
TTTTGAAGCCGCTCAAGTTTATTAAGTTGCTCGTCTGTTAGGTCAAGATAACAAGTGTCCGCATAGTCAAGGATCGGTAAAAGAAGAGACTGAGCCAGCGCAACTTTAGTAGGAATGGGGAGAACATTGCGTAATCTTCGAAGTGAACCAACTGCGGCAAACATTCTTCGACTTACTTCACTCACTTGCGGTCCCCAAGACAAAGTCTGATCGAACATAATACCTAAATTCTTAACTTTGTCACTGTATGGGATAAGTGTCCCTTCGAATATGACTGGCGGGAGCAGCGACAAAGTTAACCGAGAGATTAATTTTGAACTCCCAATAATAATGGCTTGAGTCTTCAGTGGATTAACTTTAAGCCCAAATGAATTACACCAATGAGAAATACTAATAAGATCTTCATTAATTAACCTAATTGTATTGGGGAGATCCGCAATCTTACATTGAGAGTAAATTTGTAAATCGTCTGCATATAGGTGGTAAAGAGAAGTAATGTGGGAACAGATCGAATTGATGAAAATAGAGAACAATAGAGGAGACAACACGCCACCTTGTGGGACGCCAGCTTTGACAGCAGACCAATCAGAAAACGTGTCTTGAATTTGTACACGTTGCCGGCGCCCTTGCAAGTAACTATGAAGCCAAATCTTCGCCTAACATGTGCCTATTCAGTTCAATGTTATGTATTCTTTATTTCGCGATGAAACAGAACACAAGATACAGTAAAAAGCGCGGGGTCCTCTATCGTGTCGTAGATTTACGATCTGTTCAATGACCCGGCGTAATTTTTTTATAAGGAAACCTTTTTCCTACAATAACTCAAGTCACGCTTTACTAATTTTGTGTAATTATTATAATATTAAAAGTATAAAAGCAAGATAACTTTATTATTTACGTCGATGATTTTTTTTTCATAAATATAAGTGATTTTGAGTCAGTGAGAGTTAATAGATATACTAATCCGATTTGTATGTATATGGTTTAAAGCAGCCCCATTCGCTCTATTTTTAAATGTTCAATCCTTTCGAAAAGTTTTCTGCTTTAGTCGGACTGCATTTCTGAAACCAACCAAGAAGCGTTAGCTATATTTTTTTACATGTATTATACATTTGTTTTTTTTTTTAAGCCAGTGCTTGACCATAATCTCTTTTGGTGGTAAGTGGTGATGCAGCTTTAAATAGGATAGGTAAATCGCACTGTCTTAGGGTAACAAAAGCCTATTCACACTTGCGCAGATTGTATTCGGACGGAAAGACAGACGCCAGTAAACTATTCCACTCCTTTGATGTACGTATTTTTTTATAGAATAAGGGTGACAAACGAGCACACAGTCCACCTGATGGTAAGTGGTTGCTGCGGCCCATAGACATCTACATCTATCCTCTATTACAAATCAAAATGTAGATGCGTTGTCACCCGTGAGCACTAAGATAGAATGCCTCTTTTACAGTAAAAAGGGCCTCCGGCCACCTGCACTCACCAAGTGAAACGCAGAGGTAAACCTAGAGGTTTGAGGTGAAGTAGACTTCACGCTGGTTCAAAATTATTACTAAATTTGAAGCAAACCGTTTGCTTCTAATGTGTGGGATATCGACAACAAAGTGGTGAAGACCAGCCGACTGCCTGGTCGTCCGATGGAGGAAAGGAGAGGGAGGAATTAAGGCGTGTAATTCCTGCGCATACTCACAGAAATGCATGCTATAGAATACCGAGGGACTGGCTACTTTTCGCCTTTGATTGAGGCTGACAAGTTTGGTTTCAACCAAATCAAGGTCAGCAATGAGCCTCTTAGCACGTCTCTCCACTGAGTCTAACGCTGTCAGGTGGCATATTGCAGCACAAGCCCATATGTGACAGCAGTACTCCGTGCACGACCGAACTTGCGCTTTATATAAGGTAAGAAGCTGCTCCAACGTGAAGTACCACCGCACCTTTGTAAGGAAACCAAGTTTCCTTGCAGCTGCTTTTAGCTCTAGATTCAGTGAACCGTAAAAAATAAAATTGATATAAAAAAATAAAAAAATTAAATAAAATTGAAGATTCCGTCTGTAATATTGAAATAGATGGCTTCTATTAGGCTTAGGGGTTTAAATATAAATTAAGGGTGACAAATGAGCACACAGTCCACCTGATGGTAAATGGATACTCTGGTCCATAGGCATCCACATCTTATCTTAAGTACGAATTAAATCGCAGAAGCATTGTAATCACTGAGGGCTAGGGTGAAATGACTCATATCCAGTAAAAAGGTCTCCGATTCATTACACTCACTATCAAAACACTGCTATATTATGCTCGTTTTCTGCGAGGTCGTGGTACCACCCCGGTTCGAGCCAGCCCATCCATGCGACAGCAAAAGCTGCAGTATGACGCTACCACTTAAAATTGTTAAGTTATTTGTGTACCTATGTAACCATTTTTTAAATTATTGTCGGTCTATTGAACCGATTGTGATGAAACTTTATGTACAGATAGAAGAACTAGGCTATATCCAAAAAGCTTGAAGAAAGAAATAAAGAAAGAAAACGAAAACAAAGCATTGATAAAATAAAAGATCTTTTATACATACATACATAGAAATAATCACGCCTCTTTCCCGTAGGGGTAGGCAGAGACCACTTCTTTCCACTTGCTACGATCCTTACATACTTGTTTCGCTTCGTCCACTTTCATTATTCCCTTCATACATGCTCTACGGTTTAGGGTACTCTTAACCTGGCCTTTTATCAAGACGTCCCTAATTTGGTCTAGAAAAGTCCGCCTAGGTCTACCCCTTCCAACACTTTCATTCACACTCGCTTTATACACTTTTTTCGTCAATCGTTCTTCATTCATTCTCTCGACGTGGCCAAACCATCTCAGCATACCTTTCTCAATTTTTGTCACTACATCTTCTTTCAGACCACAACGTTTCCTTATCTTACTATTTCTTGTCCTGTCACTCAGTTTAACTCCTATCATACTTCTTAATGCTCTCATCTCAACTGCATTTATTCTGCTTTCATGTTTCTTCTGCCATACCCAACTTTCACTTCCGTACATGAGTGTCGGAACCAACACCCCCTCATGCACAGCCAAACGAGCCTTGTTAGATACCTTCCGACTGCTCATAAAGGAGTGCAAAGCTCCATTCACCATGTTTCCTGCATTCACTCTTCTTTCGATATCACTCTCACACTTTCCATCTCTTGTAAACTTTGACCCCAGATACACAAACTCTTTCACCTGTTCAATTTGTTCATCTTCAATCACGATATTGCAGTCTGTCACTGCCTCATCTTTTTCAAACACCATCACTTTCGTATTCCTTACATTCATCTTCATTCCCTTTCTAACAAAAGCTCCACTCATAGCAGTTACCATCTCCTGCAACTCCTCGGCCGAAGACGCAAGTAATACTTGGTCATCAGCATAGAGAAAACATTTGACGAGTAACTCATTCATTCTCAACCCACTTTCATTCTCTTTTAAATCTGTCAAACAAATGTCCATGAACAGATTAAACAGCCACGGTGACGCTACACATCCCTGTCTAACACCTTTTTCGATATTAAACCATTCAGTGTATGCCTCGTTTATCCTTACACAAGCACTAGAATCCCTATAAAAAGATTGCAATGCTCGTATGAGGATACTGCCCACACCGTTCATGGACAGTGCTGACCACAATTCATTCCTCACCACGCTATCATAGGCCTTTTCTAGATCTACGAAGGCGCAGTAGACTTTCTTGTTTTTAGCCAAACACTTTTCGGCTATGCACCGCCAGGAAAAGACCTGATCCGTACATCCCATTCCCTTTCTAAATCCCGCTTGTGCATCCCATACTTTCTCGTCGGTTTCATTCACAACCCTTTCAATCAACACTTTCGCATACAATTTACCAACAACGCTAAGAAGGCTTATACCACGGTAATTTATGCAGTCCTGCCGTGACCCTTTTCCCTTATACAATGGCACGATTACGGCTTTGCACCAGTCTCCCGGTATTTGCCCATTTCGCCAGCACAGATTGAAAAGGCGGTACAGCTGACTAGCCACCGGGCCCTGTCCAGCCCTTAGCATTTCGACGGTAATCCTGTCATACCCTGCAGCCTAACCTAATCTCATACTTTTCAACGCTTTCACTATTTCACCCATGCTTATCTCATTTTCATCAACATTTATATTGGTTTCCGTGGAAGGTGGCAGATGCTGTACCTGCACTTCCTCTCTTTCAAACAAACTTTCAAAATACTCTTTCCATCTCTTTAACACACATTCTTCTCCTTTTATAATCTTTTAAAAAGATCTTTTATTATCTTTAATAACATCACATAAGACTTATTAGATCCTATCCAGAAAAATCAGGACTGGATCGATAGTCTGATAATAAATTTAAAACAAAACGAAAGTGTTGTAATCTGTGGTAAATGTAGATTTTAGAAATAAGTCTTGTTTTCAATATGGCAACATTACTGTCCTCTATTCGATATTACAATGTCATGTCTTATCTGTGGATTGCGTTACTTGATTTTATGTATGTACTCCGTTATTTATTTTTGCTAAAGTAATTTTGTAACTAATAAACGTACTTAATATTAGGTCCTTACATATGAAATTAGCGTTTTGTCGTACTGACCAATTTTATCTGAAATATCTCCTCTTTGGTTAGGAATTACAAATTCAAATTTATAAATTCATTTAGCTGGTACATTTGAGTTTTGATACCAATAAATTACTTGTTTTTTTCCTCTGTATTTTTTTCTTTGGCGTCGCTTATTACAGCGCAATGGAAAACATGAAATATCAGTATATTTACGAGTACGAGTTCTACCGTGGCACCAGTGCTACAGAAACAGCTCGAAGGATTAATGATGTGTACGGCGCTGGTGTCGCAAAAGAAGGCACGGTACGTTTTTAGTTTCAACGTTTTCGTTCTGGAAATTTCGACCTTCAGAACCAACCCCGTTGATAACCGGAGATACAAAGTGGAAAATGAAGAATTAAAGTCTATTGTGAAATCGGCTCCATCACAAAGTACTTCAAAGATAGCTACAGGCTACGGTGTAAGTGATAAAACTGTATTAATCCACTTAAAGCAAATCGGGAAAATAATAAACTTGAACGATGGGTACCTCATGAATTGAGGGAATCGAACTTGCGAACACGCGTCGACTGCTGTGTTACTTTGCTCAACCGACACAATAATGAAGGGATTTCAAATCGAACTATTACTTGTGATGAAAAGTGGATACTCTACGATAATCGGAAGCGCTCGTTGCAATGGCTGAATCCTGGAGACCCAGCCAAATTCTGCCCTAAACGAAAATTGAGTCAGAAAAAGTTACCTGTGAGTGTTTGGTGGACTAGCGCTAGTGTCGTTCAGTGCAGCTTTCTAAAATCTGGCCTAACGATTACGGCAGATATCTTCTGTCAGCAAATGCAAATCATGAAGGAAGAACTAGCTGCTAAACAACTGAGTTTGGTCAATCGCTCTAGGCCACTGCTGCTTGACGACAACACAAGACCATACACTGCACAACAAACAACCACTAAGTTAGATGAGCTACAATTGGAATGTCTTCGACATCCACCGTACTCCCTTGTAATAAGTGAAGACTTTAATATAAATCTCCTAGAAGCTTCCTCCATCAATATTAAATTTAGATCATTGTTTAAATCATATGGTCTTTTAAATTTATTTTTAGAGCCAACGCGTATTGCTCAATCTAGTGCAACATGTATAGATAACATTTTTACAAATGTGAAGCCGTTGCATAAATGTATTATTCAAAAATTAAGTTCACTATGGACAAGTTGTATCGTTACCTTATGTTCACAAAAAGCAAATAGATGAGAAAGTTGTGTTTGTTCCAGTAAATGCACGTCGCTTGGAGGAGTTTAGAAGTAAAATAGTGAAAAAACTTCCATCACTTTCATACCAAGATGATTCTAATTTATTGTATGGGACATTATTTTAGCTTATTTGCAATGAATTTAATAGTACTTTTAATTCTAAATTATTCTCCTTAAATAGTCGGAATTCATACAATGAATGGGCGACGGTAGGAGTCCATAAGGGCAGACATAGGTTAAATGATCTTTACCATGAAAGGTCATATAATCATAGCGTCGAATTTAGGGAATATGTATGTTACGGCCGGCAGCTGCCTATCCCAGGAGTAGAATCCTTCGCGGCCCATAGACGAAGAAGCTACAGGCAGATGCTGGTCGGGCGTCCTCACGCCACGGGTTAAAGGTCTAATTACACTAAATAATCCGGGGGGAGCGTTACAATTATTGAACAGAGCTTACTTACCTCTATTCAAGGCGACTGGTCCCTCAGGATGCGGTCAGGTCTCGTGTGAATGTATTGTGCTAGAAAGTAAAGGTCAGTGATGTGTATTTGGGTGTGGCTGGTAGTGTTATTGACCTTATTTGACCGTTCCCCCTGCAGCAGTTCGGCCCTCAGCTCCTCTCCAAGCTAAGGTCGCCTTCCGCAGTCACTTTCTTCCTTTGTTACGATTGACTCGCGAAAATGAACACAGAACGTACGGGTCAAAGGTCACCGTTATTTCTAGAATATTAACTACCGCACTAGTAACTAATACAGTCGAATCCACTTATACAGATTCTGCGTTAAACCTAAAGTCCCGGGTAAACTCTCAACACGCGCCACCATTCCCAGTGGTATATTCACTATACGCGCCTATCATAAAATTAAGAGCTCCCGACCAAAAAACGGACTGCCTTCTCCTTCGACGCGAAGAAGACTTCTAATTTTTCGCTCTCGACTCCCACCGTTCAGTCAACTCGGACGTTCAACACACACAAACGTCATTCCGTATCGACCGAGCCGAGTGCCATCTAACGTCGATGCCTGACACTAACGCTTTTGCGTGAACAAACCCCCGTCCCGGACATAAGGATTTAGGTCCGCGAGCAAACCGGTCAGCGGGACAGGGTCGCGACGGCAAGTTGCAAGATCGAATCTACAACCAAACTAGGCCACCCTACGCACCCAATCAGATCTTGCAACCCTGACCAACGCCTCAAAATTACAGCCCCAACGTGGGCTAGCCGGAAAGTTGAACTGGATGCCCTTCCTGGTCATCGCAGCACATAATTAAGTCCTATTTCTAGACAGAAGTCAGACGACCTCCTTCAAACACCTATCTGCGCTCCTATGATTAGTTCCGCAACTCGACCGGATCAGGTCTGCAAACAGCGACGCGACACGAAGCGGCCCAGAGGGACCTTCAAGCTTCAGTGCAGAGAGCACCCCCAAATTCCCCATGAACGTCGTCTGTGGAGAGCTGAACGAAACGCACAGATGGTCCCTAGCAGGTGATCCTATGCTCATATTTCAACTAATTTTTCAAAAGCATCAATGTTCAATTACAGAATTAATTAAAACAAGTAATCACCGATGCACATAGGTCAACTTGGCAAAGTAAACAAAACAATAAACGTAAGGGACAGCCCTATTTCTTATTTCAAATAAATATCTTAGACAGTGCCAACAAAATCTAAACCAAAAGAGAATTGACTCCTATTTCCTTCGGCAACCACAGGGTTATCTAATTTCAACCTTCCTTATCACAAAGCAAAATGATTAAACACTATCACAAACATATACATAATTTTCAAAATAGAGCGCCATTCAAATTTCAAATGAATTCAAACTTCCCTTCAGCACAGGCGCGACAATCAAATACAATTACAAGCATACGCACAAGCACTCAAAAAGGGCACACAATTTAATCTCCATTTTCCGTGCAACAGCAAACGCAGTGATCAAATGCATTCACAAAACATATGCAGCAGCATTCAAAGGAGTATTTTAAATTCAATTCCTTTAATCACAACCGCTACAATATGAATTTCGCGGAAAACTGAAAGCATTTTAATTTAAATTTTAATTTAATAAGAATTTTTAGCTAAGTGCTCGACCAAACCAAATCCAATACCCCTTGAGAGCGTGATTCAACGCTCCAGGGGGCCCTAATCTTCCCACCACCAAGTGGAGGCCACACCGCGTGAACCCGATACTGACAGAGCGCAACCGCTAACGGTCGCCACTCGGGTTGTACGCCCTCACTGAGGCCGTCGGCAACAGAACAGCTTGACAAGTGGACTGTTGACGGCTTAAGGCTCAGTAGAGGCAGCCATGGTGGGAGCTAAGGCGGCAGCTAGCTAGGGCCGCCTCCATCAAATGGGGTACAGTGGTACACCAGTCGCGGCCACTCAGCTAACGGGAGTGGGAAGGGTCCAGCGGACCGATGAGTGGCCGTGAAGTTCCTCCTCGCACGCTGAGGGGGGGTGATGACACCCCCGCCCCTGGGGGAATTACCCCCCGACTGGTCGGGGGAGGGACCCCTTTCAAACCTAGGGGCCTGGTGGCTAGCCGGCGGGCGCCGAGCGTCGCCCGTCAGAGGGAGTGGCGGAGCGCCCCCGCCCGTGGGGGTCGAGGGCCTGGCAGTGCCCCGAGAGGAGACGCCGTTTGCACCCAGCCACAGTACGGCATGGTGATTGCCCTGGCAATGCAGACAGAGCCGCTGGTGCGGACAGTCTCGCTGAAGGTGCCCTTCCAAACAGGAGTAGCACCAGCGGCGCTCCTTGACGATAGTTCGCCTCGCCGGAACCGGCTTACTTAATAATTTTGGGCAAGACGTTACCCGGTGATCAGATGCTCGACAATAGGAGCAGGGGGGGGTTGACGACGACTTGCCCGGCGGATTTCGCCTCTCACTGGGCACGGCTCGTAAGTCGTCGACGGTGCCCGCCGCGTGCTCGATCTGTCGGCACTGCTCCTCCAAAAACCGCAGCAGGTCATAGAAGGGCGGAATATAGGAGGCCTCGTCCCCGCCGTACCTCTCCTCAAAATGCATTTGAAGGTCGAGAGGTAGACGGGACAGCACGATGCGGAGCAACAAGAAGGCCCATTCGCCCACTGGTAAATCCAGCCGCCTCAACATATTACAGGCCACCAAGACTGGATCCAACAGGTCCGGACGTAGTCTGGCCCGGTCACTCACACAGAAGCTGCTTAACATGTTCGTCCGCAATTCGCCGGACGTTGGCGTATCTTCTGGCTAGGAGGTCCCGAGCAGTCTGGTAGGCGTCGTCCGACAAGCTCAAATGGCTGACAACGCCCAGGGCCTCCCCCTCCAGTGAGGCCAAGAGGCACGCCATCTTCTGGCTCGGAGTCAAGTCACTCCGGGCGTCCACTAGGCCGTCGAAAAGACCAACGAAGGTCAGCCACTCGGAAAGGACCCCGGAGAACTTTGGCAAGTCCAGAGTTGGGAGTCGTCCCAACAGCTCCGGCTGAGGCTGCTTCCGAACGGACTCGGGCAGGCCACTCGTCCGAGCTTCACGCGCCTCTTCGGCATACCTGCCTTCAGCCTCGATCAACTCGTCCGTGAGCCACAAGAACTGCTCGTAGTCTGCGAAGCAGGAGTCCAGGACTCCCTTTTCCACATCCGAATCCTCGAGCTCAGCGTAAGCCTCCTCCACTGCAGCCCTTCGAGCATCGACCTGCTCGAACCGCTTCATCAAATTATGGACCCTATCCGGTCGACCTATCAAAGCATGGGCGCTGGTGGCCCAGCGTAACTCAGTCCGCAGGCAACGGATTAGCATCTTGGGCGAGGACATCACTACTAAATACAAATTACGACGCCGCTCGAGCACAATTACAAAAATAACAAATAAAAAATACAAAAAAATTAACAGCTAACCAATGCAGTTCCTATCAAATCGAGTTGAATAGAAATTACACAAATAAGAACCGCTATTTATTAAATCAAACACAAGTTAGTACAAAAGAAAAGGCAAATCAAATTAACAATAACAAATACTAGTGCGATCAAATCAAGTTAAATTCAAATTACGTAAATACAAATTACCACTCTTTAGTTCAAATACAAATTACAATACGAAAGATACATAACGAAGATACACATCAACAAAAAATGCCTTGCTCGGAAATCGACCCTTCGATAAGTAATACACTACAACCATCCGACAACGATAATTAACCGATTACGTAAAAATAACCATATACCTACATGACGCAATCTCCCGCTTGCGCGCGAACCGGGCGTGGTTTTTCAAATTTACCCGCAAACAACAAAGCAAGCTAACAAAGAAAGGAATTTTATTATTACGTATATAATAAAAAAAATATTTTTACGTATTACGGACGGGCGTGATTGTAGACACAAAATTAAACCAATCAACCCAACGCTCCCTGCCACCAAAATTATTTAATTTTTATCAAATACTATGGTCGGTGGATCGACCGGGAATCGATCCCAGCACCGCGTTCTGCTACCAAATGTTACGGCCGGCAGCTGCCTATCCCAGGAGTAGAATCCTTCGCGGCCCATAGACGAAGAAGCTACAGGCAGATGCTGGTCGGGCGTCCTCACGCCACGGGTTAAAGGTCTAATTACACTAAATAATCCGGGGGGAGCGTTACAATTATTGAACAGAGCTTACTTACCTCTATTCAAGGCGACTGGTCCCTCAGGATGCGGTCAGGTCTCGTGTGAATGTATTGTGCTAGAAAGTAAAGGTCAGTGATGTGTATTTGGGTGTGGCTGGTAGTGTTATTGACCTTATTTGACCGTTCCCCCTGCAGCAGTTCGGCCCTCAGCTCCTCTCCAAGCTAAGGTCGCCTTCCGCAGTCACTTTCTTCCTTTGTTACGATTGACTCGCGAAAATGAACACAGAACGTACGGGTCAAAGGTCACCGTTATTTCTAGAATATTAACTACCGCACTAGTAACTAATACAGTCGAATCCACTTATACAGATTCTGCGTTAAACCTAAAGTCCCGGGTAAACTCTCAACACGCGCCACCATTCCCAGTGGTATATTCACTATACGCGCCTATCATAAAATTAAGAGCTCCCGACCAAAAAACGGACTGCCTTCTCCTTCGACGCGAAGAAGACTTCTAATTTTTCGCTCTCGACTCCCACCGTTCAGTCAACTCGGACGTTCAACACACACAAACGTCATTCCGTATCGACCGAGCCGAGTGCCATCTAACGTCGATGCCTGACACTAACGCTTTTGCGTGAACAATGTAAAAAAAATATTCATAAATATTTAAAAGAGTGTGCTCTTCAGATAAGTCTTTGTATTTGAGCAACAAATTTAAGACGGCTACTAATAAAATTAAAATGACATGGAGTAAAATTAATAGCGAAACTGGTAAGATCAACTCTCAAAATTCAAACTACCAGTTAAGTGTTAATAACAAATTAACCGAATCAGATCAGGACGTTGCAATGGTTTTTGAGAAATATTTTACTGATATTCCGATATTAACCACTAAGTCACTGAATTCTTCTCCTGCCGTCGCCGAATCATTAGTTAAACAAAATTTAAATGCGTGTACAAAGAATTTTACACTTGATAATGTATCATCAAAAGATATTGTAAAATATTTTAAAACTATTGATGTTAAGAAAACTGCGGATCTGTGGGGGATTTCTGTTAAAGTTATTGCGTCTTTAATAGATACAATCGCGCCTCATTTTGCTATTATTTTTAATACTAGTATCGAATCTGGTGTGTTTCCTGATTTAATGAAGCAAAGTAAATAATACGTTTATTCAAATCTGGTAGTAAATTAGACCCCGCCAATTATAGACTTATTTCTGTACTACCAACACTTAGTAAGATTTTTGAAAAAAAATATTCTTGATCAAATGTTAAATTTCTTTAATATAAATAATTTGCTTCATAAAAATCAATTTGGTTTCACAAGGGGTCGCTCGACAACTGATGCCGGTGTTGAGCTGATTAAATATATCTTTAATGCATGCGAGAATTCACAGGATGCTTTGGGAATATTTTGTGACCTATCCAAGGCCTTTGATTGTGTTCAACATGAATCATTAATCAGGAATCTTCAATACTATATTGTAAGAAGTAATGTTCTTAAATTAATTATTTCATATTTAAGTAAGAGAACGCAAAAATTTGTCATTAACAGTATGAGCACTTCCGGCTCGACAGTACAAATGGGAGTGCCTCAATGCTCAATTCTCGGCCCCTTTCTCTTTCTTGTTTACATTATTGACGTATTTTACATAGTAAGAGATATCCATGATATGGTGTTATTTGCAGATGACACTTCTTTAATTTTCAAATTAAGTTGAAAATTACAAAAATATGACGAAGTAAATAATACTATATCTTAATTAGTAAATTGGTTCAATGTCAATAATTTGCGTTTAAATGGGACTATAACAAAATGTATGAAATTTATGACTCCAAATGAGAAACAATTAAATAATAATGTAATTTTAAATGGGGAGAAACTGAGTCTTATAGATACCACCATTTTCCTTGAAATCATAATAGACGCGAAGCTTCAATGGAGCTTCCATATATCAAAACTAGCAAGCAGACTTAGTTCTGCAGCATATGCCGTAAAAAAGATTAGAAGTCTAACTAGTGTTGAAACAGCTAGACTAGTTTACTTTAGCTATTTCCATAGCATAATGTCGTATGGTATTTTACTATGGAGACACGCAGCTGACACTGAAATTATATTTGTTTTACAGAAGAGGGCCATAAGAGCAATTTATGATTTAAAGCCTAAAAAGTCGCTGCGAAAAATATTTAAGGAAATTAACATATTTACCTTGGCCTCTCAATACATTTATGAAAATTTATTGTACGTACACAAAAATAAAAGTAGTTTTACAAAAATAAGTGATATTCACTCTGTAAATACTAGGAACAGACACAAGCTAGTAGTACCAGCTACTCGACTCCATTGAGTCAGTAATTCGTTCTTGGGGCGATGTGTACGCTTTACAACAACATTCCAGAAAATATACAAAATTTGACCTGCTCAAAGTTCAAAAACTTTATTAAACTAAGTTTGAATAAGAAGAGTTATTATAATATTAAAGAATTTATAGATGATAATAACCCCTGGAACTCCGCCGTTGCCGGTCCCAAGCCCGGATGAGAAAGGAGGAGGGGACGGTTCCGCCGGAGAGAGTGGGTGTATCCGGTGGACTAACACACCCACCTGCGCTAGGACCTGCGCAGTCGAGCGCCGTACGCTTGGATGAAGGAGTCCTGGAGGGTTGAGCCGATCGTCGCTGGGGTATATAGTGGCGAGAGGCAACACGCCCTCTTTGGTCCGGATTTCAAGCTAAACCGTGGCCGTATCTGCTAGCCACAGATAGGGAAATGGCCAAGCGCCCCGTCAGAGTGTCGCAGGCGAGGGATGTGAGGGCTGCCTAGTCTTCCTGAAAAGGGGGCTGGGTGGTGGTAAAGACCATGCTGACGGAGCAAGTGACAGTTTATTCGGGTGGTGGGGATGGACCTTGTCAGCCCCATCTACCAGCTGGATCGAGCTCCCGATGTCGCGCGCTGTGAGCCAACTTCGCGTCCCTATATTCTCCCGGTAATCCTAACGCCTGAAATTCCTTTTTCTTCTAAAGTAGGGCGTTCCCAAAGTTGCGGGCTCCATGGAGGGTGGGAAGCCGGGGGGATGAATTTTAAAGAACAAAAATTATGGACAATTTAAGGCCCAACAATAAAGAGGGAGAGGTGTCAGAGGTGCTTACCAGAGACACCAAAGAACAAAGGGGAACCGTCACTAAACCGACGGTTCCACGGACAGTACCGTCCAGCGTAGGTGCCTCCACCAAAGGGATAACTACCTCGCTGAACGTTTCCAAAACCAGTTCCAAGGAGCTGGATGAGAAAAAGAAACAAGAGCCCGCAAGTGATAAAACTGCGGAGCCACTACGGACTGACGACCTTTTCTCTGCTGCCTGGCAAGTGGTGAGCCGTAAGGGGAAAGGCAAGGCACACAAAAAGGTGACTTGCCGACCTGACGGACCATCAGGAGGGTCTATCCCTGCAGGCAGTAGTGGAAAGGCCAAAAAGAAGAACAAGAAGCAGCGGGAAAACAGCCGTAGAGAACGAGCCGCATTGGCTGCTTCCGAAACCAAAACCAAGGAGGCTGGGCAAGCTACTGCGACTGGGGTGCTTGGCGCTGGAACCAGTAGCCGCGCTGAAGCTGTGAAGGATAAAAAATCCAGCCCAAATGGAAGTCGCGGCCGCGGGAACCAGCTCTAGGATATCCGCCAGGAAACAGCGAGTGGCCAAGCGTCCTGGGAAGAAGGAAAGAGCAGCCAAAAGGATGCTGGAAGAGTCCACCTCGCCTAGAGGGAACACAAAAAAATGCGACTCGAACAGCAACCAAAGACTGCAAGAACGAGCTATGCTTCCGCTGCTAAAGCAGATTTGGGTGTGGCCTTAACGTGTGCGCGTTCAGGTCACATTACGAAGGAAGTAGCTGACGACATCCTCGTAGCAATACAGAGGAAGATGATCAGCGAGGCCTGGAGTAGCCAGGACCCTGATGCGTCGGGCCCAGTTTTTAGGGGCAAACCCGTTTATACGGAAGGTGTCCTGAAACTGTGGTGCGACGATCAGAAGGCTCTGAACTGGTTGAAGGGGAACATTGCTACCCTCGACCTTAAATCCAACACCTTGCTGACAATAAAGAAACAGTCAGAGATACCACAAAGAGTCAAATGTGGTATCCTTATCCCTGATGCCCAGGGGGCCTGGAAAGACTCCCGCGACATTGGTCGCGTGCTGGCGTACCAGAACCGCTGGGTTAACATCAGGGACTGGCTGTTACTCAAGGCTGACAAGCAGACGGACGGGTGGTTCCTCGTTGTTTCGGTGCCGGAGGATCATATCCCGACCCTGATGAAGGCTGGACGCCGTCTCGCATGTGTATGCGGGGCGGTATACGTAAAATTCCAGGGTCGTGGAGGCAAATTCTTTGACACTCCACCGAGCAAAGAGGTAGAAAACAACCCGGAAGTTATGGATACCGGAGCCATAGTTACCGGTACAGCGGAATCACTGGAGGCCAAGTCCAGTGAAAAAACGGCCTGCACAATTGAGCCGAAGCCCCCAGTGGAGATCGGGCTCAGCGGCAGCTCACTGAGTGACGAGGAGGACTGCATTTTGCCGACCACTTCCGACTCGGTGGCTGACGATGAAACCCGAGATCTTCTGGCAGGCCTATTTTTGGGCGGGGACGGGGAGGACGCGATCAATGATGGCGTGCCCTTCGTCCAAAACTAGCCTAGTGCAGGCCAACCTCCAACACAGCCAAACTGCGTCGGCTCAATTACGCAAGTGGTTGGAGGTTCAAAGGACTGCCATAGCCTTAATCCAGGAGCCGTGGGTTGGGGCTGGTAAAATTAAAGGCCTAAACAACCTAAAAGTTAAGTTATTCTATAGCTCTGAATACGGCAAGCCCAGAGCGTGTATTTACACTACTAAAGATATCTGTGCACAACCTTTAACAGATTTCTGTTCTAGAGACATGTATGCCGTGGCAATACAATACACACAAGAGAGTAGATTAGTCGTCGCCTCGGTCTACATGCCGGAGGAAGACACTCCTCCCCCTCATGACCTCAGCAGGCTGGTGAACTTCTGCGAGAGGACCGGACTAGAGGTTGTGATCGGGACGGACTCCAACGCACATCATCCCTTTTGGGGAATGGAAAAACCTAATGAACGAGGTAAGGTTTTAGTTGAATATTTATTTAGTACTAACCTAACCATTTTAAACATAGATTCTGAACCTACTTTCATAAACAAACGCTGTCGCACTATAATCGACCTCACACTTGCAACAGAAGGAGCAGCCAAACTAATTACGGGATGGCATGTGTCGAGAGAGGCCTCATGCTCAGACCATAGATGGTTCTGCTTCGCACTACAGGTCGATATCCCCTCTACACCACCATGGAGAAATCCCCGCAAGACAGATAAAACAAAATACCTAAATAGGCTGACGTCTTTGCTCGCGGATTTTGAGGGGATAAATACTATAGCAGATCAGTCACTCCTAGAAAAACAGGTAGCAGCTGTTACTAAGGCCGTGATAGACAGCTACCATGAATCATGTCCAGAAATCACTCCACCAAGACATGCCGAGGTAAAACAACCGTGGTGGGGTAAAGAACTCGATAGAAAACGTAAGAAGGTAAGAAAAACCCTAAATAGGGCCATGAATACCTCAATGGATGAAGACTGGCTACTATATAAGAAAGCTAAGTCTGAATACAAAAAATGTATCAGCAACATAGAAACCTGCGAACAAGCAAATAGGATAAGGAATATTCTAGCTAAACAGAACACGTCGGGATCCATGTCTCTAAAGAAACCCGACGGTAGCTACTCAACATCGCCGGATGAAGCCCAACGCATCCTAATTGAAACGCACTTCCCAGGTTGCTGCGTAACCCAGGAGGCAAACCGGCATGACGACATACGGACACCAACAGCAGAAGACTGGAATTTAGCACAGAGAGTGGTAACGATGGACAAAATCCATTGGGCCATTCACAGTTTTCTCCCCTATAAGGCGGCAGGACCTGACGGCATATTCCCGGCACTCCTACAGTGGGGGGGGGGGGGTTAAGCCCTAATAGTCAAACTTGTTGCCATAATGCGAGCCTGTCTGGCTCTTAAATATGTTCCCAGGGGATGGAGGGAAGTGAAAGTTACATTCATACCCAAGCCAGGTAAGAGCGACTACACTGACCCTAAATCCTACAGGCCCATTAGCCTCACATCCTTTCTCCTAAAGACGATGGAGAGGATGTGTAAAAGGGAATTAAGGGGGTCGGCGCTAATGAACTTACCACTACACGACAAGCAACACGCCTACAGTCTAGGCAAATCAACAGAATCGGCCCTTCATCAGGTAATTACAAAGATTGAAGAGGCCATCCAAAACAAAGAAATATGTCTAGGTTCCTTCATAGATATAGAAGGTGGTTTTGACCGAACGAACTTCTCCAGCATAAAAGGTGCACACAGTAGACATAAAGTTGAACCGGCACTGATCAACTGGATAGTTTACATGATCAGTACACAAATAATTAAGATTGCTGGTGAATCTCAACCAATCCAAATTAAGAAAGGCTGCCCGCAGGGTGGGGTTCTCTCACCTCTCCTGTAGAATATGGTCATTAATGAACTCATCAGCAAATTAAATGACAATCACTTCTATACAGTAGGTTATGCTGATGACCTGACAATACTGGTCTCTGGAAAGACAGCAAGCATAGTGTGCGACCTGACCCAAGCGGCTTTCCGTATAGTGGAGAGATGGTGCAGGGAATACGACTTAACCGTCAATCCAAATAAAACGGTTTTAGTTATGTTCACACAAAAATGAAAGCTGAATAACTATCATCCTCCAACTCTTTTTAGCACACAACTCCAGCTATCCTCTGAGGTAAAATATTTAGGTCTTACCTTGGACAGCAAACTTAACTGGAATAAACACATAGAAAACAAAATCAACAAAGCTAGTATAACTTTCTGGCAATGCAGAAACATGATTGGCAAAAGATGGGGATTGACGCCAAAAATCATACTGTGGCTTTACAAAACTGTAATTCGGCCCATGATCACATACGGCGCTCTGGTATGGTGAAAATGAAGCCACCACAATTAAGAAGCTTCAGCGCTACCAGAGACTGGCATGTATGGCTGCCACAGGCTGCATGAGAACTACGCCAACAGCAGCCTTAGAAGCGATGCTGGAGCTAACTCCGCTTCATCTACATATACAACAAGAAGCGACTTTAGCTGCCATCAGACTCAAGACCCTAAATCTTTGGAGTAAGAATAGTGTCCCTCATACAGGCATAATTGATAGAATTCACTCAAAAATTCCTATCCTACAAGCCAAATACGATAGGATTCCTAAACAATTTGTTTTCGATAAGAAATACAAGATACAATTAAATGAAAACAGCCAGTCGGAATGATTAAGCCCAAAAGAGCTTAGAATTTTCACCGATGGTTCTAAAACAAATGAATGTGTAGGTTCTGGAGCTTTCTCTGAAGACCTCAATATTCACATATGCACACCGCTGGGTACCTATAACACGGTCTTTCAGGCGGAATGTATGGGTATCATTCAAGCGGCCATAGCAATAGATGCTAGGAAGGTTAATGACTTCCCCATCAGAATACTGACCGACAGTAGGGCGGTACTCCAAGCCCTGAGATGCAATGTGGTGAACTCGGGACTAATATATGAATGCCATCAACGATTAAATGAGGTATGTAAAAACAACAATGTGACCTTGCAATGGATAAAGGGACACAGTGGATCCAGAGGCAACGATGCAGCAGACAAACTGGCCAGAAGAGGATCGGCTCTGGCCACTATAGGGCCGGAACCAATCATACCAATCCCCTTTGGTAACGTTCGTTCACTGGTACGTAGACACTTCACTAATCAACACGCTCAGCTTTGGAAAAATCTAGTAGACTGTAGACAAGCTAGGGAGGCCCTGCCTGAAATAAACAGTCGCTTAACCAAAGTTTTAATGAGACTGAACAAGCCGCAGATTAGGATAGTAACAAGTGCTATCACAGGACACGGCACCTTTAACAAACATTTATTTACTATAGGTGTTACAGATGCAGATTACCTATGCAGGGCATGTATGGGGGAGGAAGAAACGGCGGCCCACGTGCTACTGAAATGTCCGGAGGTCGCTACATACAGGGCTAAACATCTCGGCACGCCGGGATCACTCCCCGAAGTTGCATGCAACATCAAGGGCCTGTTGAGCTTCTTCGGAGAGATCTCATGGCTCGAATAATCACATTATTCCTGCCCACACGCAAAATACGCGCATAGACGTGGAATGTGTGCTCGTTTGTCATTCTCAAACTATATAATAAAAATTAAAAAAAAAACATTTGCCTTTATGATTATTTGCATTTTATTAAAATAAATGTAAAACTGTATGTTCCTTCACTATATTCAGATGTTTTCCTTTTATATAATGTCAGAATGTAACTCAGATTTTACGAGTGATGGTGGACTGTGTGCTCGTCTGTCACCCTTAATCTTTAAAAAACAGCGTTTAAGTTTTGTATGATAATTTGTATGTAAAATAATATAATTTTAGGACTCAATTGGTCAATAACACTCAAAAATAATTCAAATTTAAGTTACTATGAATAAAGAATCCGAAAAATGATTGAGTAAAAAAGCTCTTTAAAAACGAATATGAACAAATAATGACTACATAATTTAATATCCCCAGAAGTCAAGTCGTTCCTTCTTCAATACACTTTCTCTAGCACCTTGACTTTTTTAAGTTTTATTATTTGTCCCTTGTTTGAGTGGACTAGACAATATATAATATGAACTAAACACAAGCTCAAGAATTATTATTTATTCTGTGCTCTAGGTGATGTTGCGTCGTCACTTTATCTTCGTATGTTTTCTTACTTTTATGGGTAGAATTTTTCTTTAAATTCAAATAGAACCACCCTCAAAATAGAATCGATAAAGCATATTTAAATAAAAAAAAATCATAACAAGCTTAATTATTAAATCAATAATAAAAAAAACCGTCTCCGTTAAAAACTGCACTGGGAAAAAATTACCTTCTTTATTATGTATTTGCAGATAGAACATAGAAGTACAAGGTGGCCCATAAGTCGTTAGAAATGTAAATTTCGAATAACATACAAAAGGCGCGCATGAGTGGCGCGCGCGGTGTGGGGGGAGTACCGACGGTTTCTGGGAATTCAGTCGCCATGGAGCGTTTCACCGGTGCGGACCGTGCATTTTGTGTGCGCGAGTTTTATCGAAACAATGATTCGGCTACCATTGCGCGGCGTAAATTTCGAGAATATCAGAATTTACGCAACTTTAAAGACATTCCAAGTGTTCAAACGATTAAAAACTGGGTTATTAAGTTCGAAGAGAGTGGTTCAACGTTGGATAAACAACGGTCAGGTCGACCAAGGACATCACGTGCGGAAGAAAACATCGATGTAGTGAAACACTCAATTCGTGAAAATCCTACCCAGTCTACTCGTAAGCGTTCCAGTGTATTAAACTTACCCAGAGCATCGTTACAGCGAATTTTAAAGAAAGATTTACATCTTCACCCGTACAAGATTCAGTTAGTACAGGAATTAAAAGATACTGACACTATCCACAGACTAAATTTCGCAAATGAAATGTTGAACCGCTTTACTTCGTTTAATAACGTGTTATTCTCTGATGAGGCTCACTTTCACATCAACGGCCATGTCAATAAGCAAAATTGTCGCTACTAGAGTTGCGAAAATCCAAATTGCAAACATCAAAAGCCCTTACATAGCCCTAAAGTGACAGTTTGGGCGGCTATGTCAGCGCATGGCATTATAGGCCCTTACTTTTTTGAGGACGGCAGAGGCCGCGCGCTTACTGTTACTTCACAACGGTATGTAGCTATGATCCAGGACTTTTTTACACCAGAGTTGCAGAATTTTCTAGGCTTCAATACGCGGACCTGGTTTCAACAAGATGGAGCAACTGCCCATACCTCTAACGTCGCTATGCCGGTCGTCCGTCAACTTTTCCCTAATAAAGTGATCTCTCGAAGAGGAGATATTCCTTGGCCACCACGTAGTCCAGATCTGACCCCAATGGACTTTTTCTTATGGGGTTATCTTAAGACTAAAGTATACGAAACCAACCCGCGGACATTTGACGTCCTGAAGGAAAATATCCAAAGAGAAATGGCAAACATTACAGAGCTTACTTGCCGCGCAGTGACGGAAAATTTTAAACTTCGCTTACAGGAGTGCCGCGATCGTAACGGATTACATTTAGATGATGTAATTTTCAAAAAATAATTCCCATTTTACAAGGATTATGACAAAATAAAAACCTTTTTCATAATGTCATTAGTTTTTTTTTAATTATTTTCTTACATTTCAAGGGACTTATGGGCCAGCCTGTATTATAATATAGCACATATCATTCCTACAATTAAGACTAATATAATGACACCTCATATGTTATAATCCACCTAGCCATTTAGATTGCAGAGCGTGACAAATAAATAAACATACATACAAACATACATATTCTCGAAAAACATTACCCTCCTTCTGGGGCAGTCGGGTAAAAGCCGTTCATTATCAGCAAAGATATCGCGTTACATACACGTACGAATAAAAACAAACCTCTTCTCGCTAAGGATTGCTTTTGATAATATTTCTTATATTTACGCGAACACTACTCTAAATAAAACAAATTTTTACGGATTTAATCGCGTATGTTTACTTAACGGGGGAGGGGGGAGGTGTTTGATGTTGAGAATTTATGGAGTTAAGATAGCCTAAAAATGCAGTTATTTGATCTAAGGGTAGAATTGTTAAAGTGTCGACTACGTACCGCTTCTAGAATCTTGGACTTACGGGAGAAGTAAGCAGGGCTTTCTCCTCAAAGTCTTCCATTAATATATCGGCGACAATGGTAGATACAGGTGAGTCCATCGCCACACCATCGACTTGCTTGTAGAACTCTTCCTTCCACAATAGGTAGCCAGATGTAATGCCGTGTCTAAGTAATACTGCATATTCTACGGGCATGTTGTTTTCCTCCAGCTTTCTAGTTACAATTGAGATGCAGTCTTCTACAGGTAGGCATGTGAACTACAAATCAAAGCTGACCAGTTTCATTATCTGCCAGATGTTGGTCTTTAAGCTCGCTGTCAAGAAGAAAAGAGCCATTCCATCTTAGTCCTCACGGGTGAAAACGCATCTGCATTGTGATTCTTTATTGAGGATAGATGTGGATGTCTATGGGTCACAGCTACCACTTGCCATCAGGTGGACTGTGTGCTCGTTTGTCACCCTATCCTATAAAAAAAACGTTTAATGAAAACTAAAAAAACGTTGACGATCCCTGCATTAGCTGTTCATGAAAGAAAATTATTTGTCCAAGTAAAATAAAAATCCGTTGTCTGTAAAGTCGGTTTACTGACGATAGTTTACCGTGACAACGTCATAAGAAATATTTAATATCAAAAGATAAAAGCAAAGTTACCTTTATCGCCGCAATTATCGTTGCTATAAACAATTGACACCACATTCACTTTTCACTGCACGTCATACTTGACGAAAACATGTAAATGTATTATTGTATGGCAGCTGTCCATGCGGATATGCCGAACGCGGAGGCCGATTGTGCCTCTTTATCGCTCGTTCCGCGCTCTCGCTTGCACCTTAAATGGAACGCCTCAGAGCGAGGTAACGCCGCATGAGTCATGTTTTTTTGTGCGTGCAGCCAGCTTTATCGATTTATAAGACGTTGTCACGTCAATATTATATTTCTCTTCCAATAAAACTGAGACATAACACAGCCAAACTCTTTCTTATATCATCATAACTCGTATAATCTTGCGTTATATCCTATTTTGCTGTACCAAAACTTTTTACTACGAAATATATGTTGGGACTGTCTATATCAATTGGCAAGGCCGAGGAAGGACCACACTCTCCCATAATATCAGCTTAAAATATTACTGCTGTGTTTCGTATGGTGAGTGTAGAGAACCGAATACATTTTTATTGTAAACGGCTCGAGATATAGCACGTTTAGGCTGCTGTGTTTTGTAGCAACGGATTTACGTGCTTTTCCAGGCAAAGGTGTGAAAAATTCCTTGATACGGACTGAAACTGAGAATTTCTTGACTAAAAACAAATAAATAACAAAGTATTAGTCCGCCTCGGGATTCTAATCCGGAACCACGTGATGAGCAGTCGAGCTTACCACGTAACCAAAAAGGCAGTCAAATAGGAGGCACACGATAGTCGCGTAAATATACCTTCATTAAAACAGAGTATGTGTTACATTAGCGACAACATTTCCTCTATACTACGCGAATATGATTTAAGTTAGAGGGATTTTATACGACGCAGTGCAGCCAGTTATCTGTAAGTTAACACGTTTGCCAAAGCAACGGTCACGGAGCGATATAAATCGTGAAGATTTTTCCTCTTTATGTAAATCATCGTGCACACTTCACGTATTCTGGCTAACTTTATAATAAGCTTACGTATCACGCGTAATTTCTTTTGCTGAGATGAAAATAAATGTTAAATAAAGGGATGTACCTTTCGTTTTTTATTTTAGTTTTCTTAAAATCGTTTTTGTGTCGTTGCTCTTCGGGGGATATTTGACATAGTTGCCACGGCTTGGCAACCGCAGTTTTTTACTGTACACACAAACACTCACGCCTGTCACCCAGAGAGGTAGGCAGAGACTACGGATTTCCATTTGGCGCGATCCTGACACACCTCTCTCGCCACCTTTACATCCATATATCTACGCATACATGCTCGTCGGTCAAGGGTACTCCTAATCTGGCATATTTTCAATGTATCGCCGATTTGGTCGATTTATCTACGTCTAGGGCGTCCCTTCCCGACTCTGCCGTTTTTTTACTGTCATTTTTCAAATATCAGATATATTCAGCTGCTCACCTACTGCCTCAGTTTCCTTATATCGCCTCTTAGGACACTCACGGGAAAACATGGCGAAGTGGATATTCTTACACTGCTACCACACGGCACTACTAGATGGAGTTATGTACCTGGTAAGATATGAAGGAAATTGATGGCTGTAAGTGGCTCAGCACCGCACTTTGTGGCATTCCTTGGGGTAGGCCTATGCTCAGCATTAGAGCCGTGGTATCTCAGGGGTAAGAGCTCGCTGTAAATTTCATAGGCCACGAGTTATATTCCCGTCACTGAGAACGTAGTAAATGTGAATTTAAAATTCACTCCCCGCAGTTTTCGATGACCGAGGTTGCTGACTGTGATTTTTATAACAATCGCTTAATCTGAGCTATGACCGCACACGTAATTATTAAGTGGCAAAGCTTGTGAAGTCACTTATTGATTTCACGATGTCTGTCCGTTTGTCCGTCTGTCCATCTGTCCGTCTGTCCGTCTGTCCGTCCGTCTGTCCGTCTGTCCCACGATTATCTCGAGAACGGTTTCGAATTTTCAAATTCTGTTTTCAGCAATCGATTACTGATCACTCAGGCATTTGAACCTCCTATTTTGAAACTGATTGCTCAACGGCAAGCGTTAGAAACCTCTACAAAGCTGATTGCTTCGCCACTTTGCTATGCTGTTAGCTTGCTAGGTTTATTTAATTTGTATCTGCACCATGTTCAATTTTTTGTTTTCTTTTTCCTGTTTATGTGTGTACAAAAATGAAGTATATTTCGTGTAATCCTTTGATAGATTCTCGTCCTTACCAAACAGCAGCCCTGCGTTATGTAGCTTTTATTTTTCGTTACCAAAAATGGTTCTTGAAAAAAAGTTCCTTCAACAAAACAGATTGTCTTACTCGTAAAATGACTTATTTTGTATCGGCGGATCACTCTGATATTTTCATAGATTTTATGACATTCTACCGTCAAAGATTTTTATCTTCAAAATAAGAACTCTGTGCCGATATAAAAATAAAACGGTATAAGAAACTTGAGCTTTATAACGAAATTCACAGATGAGTTTTCAATATGTGCAGGTATCTACGTTGGTAACAAAATATAATAATTTAACTATATATACTAGGGTTACACTGGAATGATCGAGGATAAGAAAAACCACATGCACGGTATAGCTAAATTGTATTTTATTGTTTTTCGAAGTATTCTCCGTTCAACTTAATGCACTTTTCCATTCGTGAAAACCAATCATTAAAACATTAATTTCAGTCTGAAGTTGATGTTGAATTAAAGAGCTTCTGAAGGACTTCAAGTACCGGTTTTCCACCCGCTTTTAGAAACTCAATCCTCGCATGGTGCCTTGCTGTTTTTAAGGTCCTAGAGACCCATTCTAATCTCGCTCTGACTGACGTCTGGAATATCATCGAAATAGTGGTGGAAAAGACTTGCTCGTGGATCGCTACTCACACTTGCGTGTGGCTCCAACGATGATGTGTACAGCTGCCCATAGAAACTCTCCATCTCATTCAAAATCTCAGGTGTCCCGGAAACGACGCTGGCACATCTGCATATTGATTATATTTAATCGAGGATAAAAATATAGGTATCTATGTGCCACAGTATCCACTTACTATCAAGTGGACTGTGTGTACGTTTTACTGGGGCTGATACAATACATCTCACTTTTCAGGATGACAACGCGTCTGCGTTTTGAATCTTAATCGGGGATAGATGTCTATGAGATACAGTTAGATGGTCTTTGTATGCTCTTGATTTGAAGTGTTGATAAATAAAGGATTTTGTTATGAGTTTCCTTGCGTGATTAAATTCGTTATTTATTTATATATTTAACAAGTACCCTCACAATACACAAATATTATCACAAAAACATACACATTTTTATGCTCTACGTTACAGTTTTTTTAAGTTACTGTTTAACCTTGATGCTTGTAATAGAATAATAATATAATAGCGTTATCAAAACAATACATTTTGAAATAAATATTTATTTGAGGCTGTCACCACTGATTGTTTATTAAGACTCCATTAGTCCAACACCCTCTTGCCGACACAGCGCGGGAGCATGTGACGCGGAGAGATAACTGGAGTACATAAGGCCGCTTTTCGTCTTTGAGACATTTAAAATAATAAGATGGATTACTTTTCTTTTATGAAAAAATTAAGGAGGACAACTTTTTCAGAAAACCACTATATTATACATAGGTATATACACATAGCAACTTGCGTATGTGGAGTTGTATATAGTATCTAAGAAATGCACTGGAACCGATTGCTAGAATTGTGCTTTCTTTACTTACTCTTCCCTTTCCGTCTTTATTTTTGTACTTCACGAAGCGTCGAAGTCTGCAGTCTTTAAAGTTGTACAAGAATGCCCCCGCTGCTACATCAGATTTCACAGAACACATATCCTCGCTAAAAACACACATTATTTCCAAAGACAATTTGCGAGGCTATTGAAATCAAAAAACCTATCATAATTTCAATAGAGGTGAATGCTGGGTGCTGCTATCTACTTGGGATCCAATAATTAATAAAAGTAAATCCTTACCCTAAGACTTCAAGTTGCTATAAGTTCATCCTGCGTAGATCGAACTAAGAATAAATAGTTTTAAACTCAAAGTAACCGTGGTAAACTAAGACATTGTGAAGTCGAATACCCCCCACCCCCTCCCCTCCCCCGGTATCAAGGTTGCTGTCTGGAATAAAATTCGCAAAGACTATAATATTAATATAGTTTTATTTAAATAGATTTTGTTAGTCACTAGGAGTAGAGTGGGTAGTTACCACCTTCTTAACTATTTCTATCGCCAAATAGTTAGTTCTAGCTGATTTCCGGTAGTAAGGTATAATACAGAGAGCCTGTGTAGTTACAGGCTCTAAGGCATTCCATATCAGTTCTCAGCAGTGACAATGTATCTGAAGCCGTATTTGTTTGAAGTTAGATGCAGGTGTCCATGGACTGCAATTGCCACTTAATATGAGGAGACTGTGAGTTCGATTCTTACGTCAGTCATCACACGGTCCATCTGTCCATCTATGCTTAATTAAGGATCAAAATACAGATACATTGTCAAACCTGAGGACTAATATAGCCTTTATAAGAGAATAATATACCTTGTTATCATTAAAATGTCTCCGGTTCTCTACACTCACCATACGAAACACAGCTTAAGCTGCTATTTCACATTGGTATTTATAGGCTTTGAAAACCTGGTCTTTCCCCTGCCAAGTCGACCCATTCGTGCTAAAAACATAATAAAGATGCAACGTGGCTCTGCCACCACAAACCACCACAAGAAATGCTGGTCACTCAAAATAATTGAGAAAACTACTCTAACACACAGAAGCCAAATCTTCGCCTAACATGTGCCTATTCAATTCAATATTACGAGAATGTATTCTTTACTTCGCAATGAAACAGAACACAAGATACAGTAAAAAGCGAGGGATCCTCTGTCGTGTCGTAGATTTACGATCTGTTCAATGACCCGGCGTAATTTTTTTATAAGGAAACCTTTTTCCTAAAATAACTCAAGTCGCGCTTTACTAATTTTTTGTTATTATTATATTATTAAAAGTATAAAAGCAAGATAACTTTAAAATTTACGTAAATGATTTTTTACGAAAGTGATTTTGAGTGAGTGAGAGTGTGAGTTAATAGCCCAACTAATCCGATTTGTATGTATAAGGTTCAAAGCAGCCCCGCTCGCTCTATTTTTAAAAGTTTAATCCTTTCGCAAAGTTTTCTGCTTTAGTCGGACTGCATTTCCCAAACCAACCAAGAAGCGATAACTATATTTTTTTTACATGTATTGTACATTTTTTATAGGATAAGCGTGACAAACAAGCACACAGTCCACCTGATGGTAAGTGGTTGCTGCGGCCCATAGACATCTACATATATCCTCTATTACAAATCAAAATGTAGATGCGTTGTCACCCGTGAGGACTAAGATGGAATGTCTCATTTCCAGTAATAAGGACCTCCAGCTACCTGCACTCACCAAGCTAAACGCAGAGGTAAACCTCTACTTCACGCTGGTATTCTGTGAGGTCATGGTACCACCCCGGTTCGAGCCGTCCCATCCGTGCAACAGCAAAAGCTGCCGCGTGGTTCTACCACTGTTAAGTTACTTAACTTATTTTTAAGCCAGTGCTTGACCATAATCTCTTTTGGTGGTAGGTGGTAATGCAGCCCTAGATGGTAAATCGCATTTTCTTAGGGTAACAAAAGCCTATTCACATTTGCCAAGATTGTATTCGTACGGAAAGACAGACGCCAGCAAATTATTCCACTCCTTTGATGTACATATTACTAAATTCAAAGCAAACCGTTTGTTTCTAATGTGTGGAATATCGACAACAAAGAGGTGAAGACCCGTCGACTGCCTGGTCGTCCGATGGAGGAAAGGAGATGGAGGAATTAAAGCATTCAGTACAGCTTTCTTAAATCTGGCTAAACGATTACGGCATATATCTATTGTCAGCAACTGCAAACCATGAAGGAAGATCTAGCTGCTAAACAACCGAGATTGGTCAATCGCTCCAGACTACTGCTGCTTCACGACAATCCAAGACCACACACTGCACAACAAACAACCACTAAATTAGATGAGCTACAATTGGAATGTCTGCAACATTCAACGTACTCCCCGGGCCTTGCTCCAACAGATTACCATTTATGAGGGCGGGATGATAAGTTACAAGCCTAATAAGAAAATACTTAACTTTCCGTGATAAAATTAATTTTATTTTTCGACATAGTCTCCGTGAACCTCTACGTACTAATTCCATCTTCGTTCTAAAGCAGTAATACCTTCCATAAAATGATTTCTTTTGAGGCCTGCAAAATACTCCTCTACAGCGGCTATGACTTTATCATTTGAGGCAAATTTCTGTCCGCCCAAAAAGTTTTGAGCTTAGGGAATAAATGGAAGTCTCATGGCGCTAGATCAGGCGAATAAGGTTGATGGTGCAGCAAATCATACTTCAATTCGTCGATTTTTGCCATACCTTTAACACATGTGTGAAACCTAGCGTTGTTTTGGTGGAAGATAATTTTTTTTTCGCCAAACCTGGTCGTTTTTGCTGAATACATTGACGAAGCTTATCTATTTTTTTTATTTTTTTTTTATAGAATAGGGGCAAACGAGCATGCGGCTCACCTAATGGTAAGTGACTACCGCCGCCCATGAACAACCGCAACACCAGGGGAATTGCAGATGCGTTGCCGACCTTTTAGAAAGGTGTAAGCTCTTTTCTTGAAGGTTCCTAAGTCGTATCGGTCCGGAAAATTCGCTGGTGGTAATTGATTCCACAAGGAAGTCGTGCGAGGGAGAAAACTTCTTCTAAATCGCACAGTGGTGGACCGCCAATCATCCAGATGGTATGGATGGTAACGCGAGTTTTGTCGCGATGTGCGATGGTGAAATTGAGCGGCTGGAATTAGTCCGAACAATTCCTCAGAGCACTCCCCGTGATAAATGCGATAAAATACGCAAAGAGATGCAACATCTCTACGCAGTGCCAGTGTATCGAGCCGATCAGAAAGAACTCGGTCGTCGACGATTCGAACCGCTCTGCGCTGGATGCGGTCAAGTGGAAGGAGCTGGCACTGGGGTGCCCC
Organism: Parnassius glacialis; assembly: GCA_033319125.1. Taxonomy (NCBI): domain Eukaryota; kingdom Metazoa; phylum Arthropoda; class Insecta; order Lepidoptera; family Papilionidae; genus Parnassius; species Parnassius glacialis. The sequence goes on from JAVANC010000008.1 coordinate 807,967, forward strand.
GGCCCAGAGATGAGAACAGTATTCCATGTGGGGCCGAACTTGCGCTTATTAAGGTTATCTATTATCAAGATCCCATCTGAATCCCAAAAGACGGAAGCCATCACTTTTCCAACCGACTTTACAGCCATGGCTGTTTTGGAGCAGGGCATCCCCATGGAGTCCACTGTTTTGATTAAATTTTTGATTCTGGCGTGTAATGATGAACCCATTTTACATCTGTTGTTACAAATCGACGTAAAAATCGGCCTTATTACTCTGAAAATGGTCCAGACTTTCTTTTGAGCTTTGCACCCGAATCCTTTTTTGATCGTGCGTAAGCAATCGCGGCACCCAACGGGCGGATAACTTTTTCATATTTAATTCCTTACTTAGGATATAATGTACCCATTCTTTTGAGATACCTGTAGTGTCAGCTATTTCAGATAACTTCAATCGTCGATCTGCTAAATCCGTATCATGTACTTTCACGACCATTTCCCGACCATTTCAACATACTAATTTAATTCACATGGATTCCGCAACACATTATACGCAAAAAGTGCATTAGGGCAATCTGCGGAGTACGACCTGATGAATCCTGACTGCCTCTATTTAAAGGTCTTGGAATACTGCCACTACCAACAATATATATTTTTGTAGTTTGTGTTTTTGTGCAGAAACACAATCAATTATTTAAAAAAGCTTGTGTGGCACAGATTACTCGTTCACGTAGGGACCAACACAAGCTAGTATTTAAGGATATAACTAAATCACCAAAATATGGCAAAAGTTGCTTTGCCATGTGTGTCCGAATATATAACAAACCTCCTGACTTTCACTTAAAACCCTTACCTTGTTCAAAAAGAAACTGTACAAATGCCTCAATGAAAATAATTTCTATAGCGTAAAGAAATTCTTGGATAAAAAAAATTGATTATATATTGGATAATATGATTTAAAAAAAAAACATTAAATTATTGTTATAGTATTGTTACAATATATCTTTGATTAAGGTTCGCGACTTTTACTAGGTATTGAAATTGACGATGCTCAAAATTGACATTTAACTAATTATTATAATATTATTTCTTTATATTCTATTGTTAACTAAATCCGGTGACTAATATATTTCAAATAGCTAAGGAAATATTTGACATTATTTAAAAACATTTGCATGCTATGTAAAATAAGCGAAACATGAGCGCTCGTTTTTTGCATGTGAACAATATCTATACCACGTTTTACGCAAATAAAATAAAAATTTAAATTAAAAAAATAATTTAAAAATAAGAAACCCGACTGCAAAAAGACAATTTAAAGTAATGCACTAAAACGACCGGAACAAGATTGAGAATAGAAAACAAAATTACAATAAAATATTAACAATGTAAACTCTACTTTGGTTTAACAAACTATACTATGAGCTGAAAGCCTAAGTTAAATACCCAAATTAAGTTTAGTAGCAGACGGGACCCTATTGTAAATTATAAACCGAAAGACAATAAGTATTTATTTATTTATAATATATATATATAGGCAATTCCCCTTTTTAATTTCTGTTATTTTGGTACCTTACTCGATAGGTTTAGTTAAATTTTTTAATTAAGGTATTAGTATTTTGCGCCATAAATCCGCCATTTTATTTATACTTTTCAAGCATCTACCTAAGAACACATGGGTTTCTAAGAAGAATAAATCAGTACATTAATTGTCGAAATATATCCAGCCTTTTGGAAGATACGAGGTAATAAAAAAAATTACAAACATACGCGTATCTTACGCGCGAAAAACATAACCCTTCCTTGGCAGTCGGTTAAGTAATAAGTAATTGACAGATTTTATACAAACACTTAATTTCATACAATATAATAAACTATGAACTATATTGGACAGGAAATAAGTTAACTTAGATATTTATTATTTAATTACAGCTTATCAAATGTCCATTGCTGAACATAGGCCTCTCCTATAAATTACCTCACAAGGGATGTAAGTTTAACCCAAATTCTATGGATAGTTAACACGCTTAACAAGTGGGTTGGGAACCGCAATTTGATTCATTATTTTGAGCTGTTATTTTAGAGAAAACTTCAAGATGTTTTACGTGGCAGAGCCATGTTACAGATATGCTAGCTACGGTAGGACCGCACTCTCAAACACCAGCTTGAAAGAGCAAATTAATGCTGCTTTGAACCGGTGAACCTTTTTTTGGTAACGAGGCATTCTGGGATTGTGTGACAATGTTGAAACCCGCATTTTAATTATTTATCGTTGATAGATTTAGATATCTATATGCCATAGAATCCACTTACCATCAGGTGCACTGTGTGTTCGTTTGTCACCCTTATTTCTTATTGAAAATTTACTCTTTATTGTGTTGTGTGAACTAACACGATCAGCTGTGGCACAATGCTTGTAACTTGCGGCATCCGCTAAACGCCCAAGAGTTTCTAAAAAAAGATCTCTTCGGCACGTAAAAAAAAATATTGTAATTTCAAGTGCTGATTTGTTACGTGCTCGGCAGTGCAAACATCTTGAGAAGGGATAAAGAAGTTGCGGCCGCATTTGAAATCGGTCGATAGGATATTATTTATGCTTACAAAGCATTTGTTTCGCGAAGTTTGCAAGTTCTTTCCCTAAAATATTGCTTCCAAACTTTTCTCACGTTCCGCTCAAGTATAATTATTGCTTTTCACAAAGTCTACAAATAGGTAAAGGAAAACATTGTGGTTATTCGAAGCGTGGGAAGCAGATTATAATTTTGCGAATGCTATACTTTGAAAAAAACTTATTTTACGGATTTTGTCGCGTTCAGTTCAAATATTTTTAAGTTATTTTAATTCTTGACGTTTCGGATGGTTTAAAGCGCCCACGGTGTCGGGGAGGAGACTAAGGTGCACAGAAGTAATTTAAATTAATCACAACAATATCAGCAATTTTTTTTTCTTTATAAAATAATCACTGTACGTACCACAGACATGATCATGCTACTAATTATATAGTACGAGTACGTCGTATCCTTCACAGTACTACATCTATCCTTACTAATTTGACTTACGGACTAGCGGCATGATGCTTCTGTTTACGCTGATGCTTTACATAAGTGTGGTTTTCCCCGGTCAGTATAATCCATTCCTACTGCAAATATATTGTCGTACTTTTATATAACATCTTAAAATGTTAACTTACGCCAGTAATGATTATTTATATTCACAATAATACTAAAACTATTTTATGAATTTTATCGCGTTTAGTTTAATTTATTTTTTACTTATTTCTCCCGCGACCATGGGTACTGTAAAAGCACTCAATACGTCGGGAAATAAAATAAGAAAAAAATCATCATCATCATTACAGCCCTTCACAAGTCCACTGCTGAACATAAGCCTACCCCAAGGAATGCCACAAAACACGATCCTGAGCAACCTGCATCCATCGACTTCCTGCATGTCTTACCGGGTCGTCACTCCATCTAGTGGGGGACGCCTTACACTTCGTTCGCCGGTACGAGGCCGCCACTCGAGAATCTTTTTTCCCCATCGGTTGTCGGTTCTTCGAGCCAGGCCAGGTCATTGGCTCTTTAGCTTACTAATCCGTTGGGCTATGTCGGTCACTCTGGTTCTACTGCGGATATTCTCATTTCTAAGTTTGTCAAGTTTTGAGGTATACCTTACGAGAAGATGTGCCGTAAAATTACTTTCGGGAAATCCCGAACGCTGCCCAACCGAGTTGAATCCGTTGGTTGACCTCTCGACATAGGCGTGACATGTACGTTATACATTATTTTTATTTTGTCCATGTTCACCTTAAGACCTATCCGTCCTAAAGAACGTTTAATGAAAACTACAAAAACGTTAACGATCCCTGCATTAGCTCGTCATGAAAGGAAATTATTTGTCCAAGTAAATTAATATTATATTTCTCTTCCATTGAAACGGAGACATAACACAGCCGAACTCTTTCTTATATCATAACTCGTATAATCTTGCGTTATATCCTATTTTGCTGTACCAAAACTTTTTACTGCGAAATATATGTTGGGACTGTCTATATCAATTGGCAAGACCGAGGAAGGACCACACTCTCACATAATATCAGCTTAAAATATTACTGCTGTGTTTCGTATGGTGAGTGTAGAGAACCTGAGACATTTTTATTGCAAACGGTTAGAGAATAGCAGTTTTAAGCTGCTGTGTTTCGTAGCAAAGTATTTACGTGCTTTTCCAGACAAAGGGGTCAAACACTCCTGTATGCGGACTGATGATGAGAATTTCTTGACTGAAAAACCAATAAATGACAAAGTTTTAGCCCGCCTCGGGATTCTAACCTGAAACCCCATGAAAGCAGTCGCGCTTACCACGTAACCAACAAGGCAGTCAAATAAGAGGCACACGATAGTCGCGTAAATATATATTCATTAAAACAAGGTATGTGTTACATTAGTGACAACATTTTCTTTATACAATGCGAATACGATTAAAGTTAGAGAGAAACATCTTATACGATGCAGTGCACACAGTTATCTGTAAGTTAACACGTTAGGCAAAGCAAACGTCACGGAGCGATATAAATCGTGAAGATTTTTCCTCTTAATATAAAACTTCGTGCACACTTCACGTATCCTGGCTTACTTTATAATAAACTTACGTATCACATGCAAGGCCTTTTGCTGAGATGAAAATAAATGATGAATAAAGAGATGTACGTTTCGTTTTTTATTTTATTTTTCTTAAAACATAGGGCTGTTTTTTGTGTCGTTGCTCTTCGGGAGATATTAGACATAGTTGCCACGGCTTGGCAACCGCAGTTTTTTACTGTACACACAAACACTCACGCCTGTCATCCAGAGGGGTAGGCAAAGACTACGGACTTCCATTTGGTGCGATCCTGACACACCTCTTTCGCCACCTTTACATCCATATATCTACGCATACACGCTCGTCGGTTAAGGGTACTCTTAATCTGGCACATTTTCAATGTATAGCCGATTTGGTCGATATATTGAAGGCGTCCCTTCCCGACTCTGCCGTTTTTTTTAATGTAATTTTTCAAATATCAGATATATTCAGCTGCCCATCTACTGCCTCAGTTTCCTTATCCCGTGAGTGTCCTAAGAGGCGATTTAGGACACTCACGGGAAAACACGGGGAAGTGGATATTCTTACACTGCTACCACTCGGTACCACTAGATGGAGTTATGTACCTGGTAAGATATGAAGGAAATTGATGGATGTAAGTGGCTCAGCACCGCGCTTTGTGGCATTCCTTGGGGGAGGCCTATGCTCAGCATTAGACTTGTGAATGGCTGTAATGATGATGTTTATGAGAGCCGTGGTATCGCAGGGGTAAGAGCTCGCTGTAAATTTCACAGTCCACGAGTTATATTCCCGTCACTGAGAACGTAGTAAATGTGAATTTAAAATTCCAATTGATTATGTCATCGGAAACTGCGGGGTCACTTCCCGCAGTTTCCGATGACCGAGGTTGCTGACTGTGATTTTTGTAACAATCGCTTAATCTGAGCTATGACGGCTCACCTAATTACTTAATTTGTATCTGCACCATGTTTAATTTTTTTTTGTTTTCTTTTTCCTGTTTATGTGTGTACAAAAATGAAGTATATTTCGTGTAATCCTTTGACAGATTCTCGTCCTTACCACACAGCAGCCCTGCGTTATGTAGCTTTTATTTTCCGCTACCAAAAATGGTTCTTGAAAAAAAGTTACTTCAAGAAAACAGATTGTCTTACTCGTAAAATGACTCATTTTGTATCGGCGGATCACTCTGATATTTTCATAGATTTTATGACATTCTACCGTCAAAGATTTTTATCTTCAAAATAAGAACTCTGTGCCGATATAAAAATAAAACGGTATAAGAAACTTGAGCTTTATAACGGAATTCGCAGATGAGTTTTCAATATGTGCAGAGATTTGCATTGGTAACAAAAATAATAATTTATCTATATATACGAGGGGCACACTGGAATGATCGAGAATAAGAAAAACCATATGCACGGTATAGCTAAATTGTATTTTATTGTTTTTAGAAGTATTCCGTTCAACTTAATGCACTTTTCCATTCATGCAAACCAATTATTAAAACATTAATTCCAGTCTGAAGTAGATGTTGAATCAAAGAGCTTCTGAAGGACTTCAAGTACCGGTTTTCCACCCGCTTTCAGAAACTCAATCCTCACATGGTGCCTTGCTGTTTTTAAGGTCCTGGAGACCCAATCTAATCTCGCTCTGACGGACGTCTGGAATAACATTGAAATAGTGGTGGATAAGACTTGTTCGTGGATCGCTACTCACACTTGCATGTGACTCCAACGATGTTGTGTACAGCTGCCCATAGAAACTCTCCATCTCATTCAAAATCTCAGGTGTCTCGGAAACGACGCTGGCACATCTGCATATTGATTATATTTAATCGAGGATAAAAATATAGGTATCTATGTGCCACAGTATCCACTTACCATCAAGTGGACTGTGTACGTTTTACTGGGGCTGGTACAATACATCTCACTTTTCAGGATGACAACGCGTCTGCGTTTTGATTCTTAATCGGGGATAGATGTCTATGGGATACAGTTAGATGGTCTTTGTATGCTCTTGATTTGAAGTGTTGATGAATAAAGGATTTTGTTATGAGTTTCCCTGCGTGATTAAATTCGTTATTTATTTATTTATAAATTTAACAAGTACACTCACAATACACAAATATTATCACAAAAACATACACATTTTTATACTCTACGTTACAGTTTTTTTAAGTTACTGTTTAACCTTGATGCTTGTAATAGAATAATAATATAATAGCGTTATCAATGGAATACATTTTGAAATTTATATTTATTAGAGGCTGACACCACTGATTGTTTATTAAGACTCCATTAGTCCAACACCCTCCTGCCGACACAGCGCGGCAGCATGTGACGCGGAGATATAGCTGGAGTACATAAGGCTGCTTTTCGTCCTTGAGACATTTAAAATAAATAAGATGGATTACTTTTCTTTTGTGAAAATATTAAGGAGGACAGCTTTTTCAGAAAATCACTATATTATACATATATATACATAGCAACTTGCTTGTGTAGAGTTGTATATAGTATCTAAGAAATGCACCGGAACCGATTGCTAGAATTGTGCTTTCTTTTCTTACTCTTCCCTTTCCGTCTTTATTTTTGTACTTCACGAAGCGTCGAAGTCTGCAGTCTTTGAAGTTGTACAAAAATGCCCCCGCTGCTACATCAGATTTGACAGAACACGTATCCTCGCTAAAAACACACATTATTTCCAAAGACAATTTGCGAGGCTATTGAAATCAAAAACCTATCATAATTTCAATAGAGGTGATTGCTGGGTGCTGCTATCTACTTTGAATCCAATAATTAATAAAATTAAATCCTTACCCAAGTATATAACTGCAAGACTTTATACGTGGTAGAGCCATGCTGCAGCTATATTAGTAGTATGTTTGTAGCATGAATGGGTCGGCTCGACCGGGGAAGGACCACGCTCTCAAGGAATACCAGCGTAAAATTGCAGCTTAATGCTGTTGTGTTTCGTATGGTGAGTTAAGAGAACTGGAGACCCTTTTTTCTGGAAAAGAGGCGTTCCATCTTCGTCCTTACGAGTGACAACGCATCTGCATTTTGATTCGCAAACGAGGATTGATGTAGATGTTTATGGGCCACAGCAACTACTTACCATCAGGTGGACTGTGTGCTCGTTTGTCACCCTATCCAATAAAAAAATACTTCAAGTTGCTATAAGTTCATCCTGCGTAGATCGAACTAAGAATAAATAGTTTTAAACTCAAAGTAACCGTGGTAAACTAAGACATTGTGAAGTCGAATATCCCCCTCTCCCCCTCCCCTCCCCCGGTATCAAGGTTGCTATCTGGAATAAAATTCGAAAAGACTAGTTTTATTCAAATAGATTTTGTTAGTCACTAGGAGTAGAGTGGGTAGTTACCACCTTCTTAACTATTTCTATCGCCAAATAGTAGTTCTAGCTGATTTTCGGTAGTAAGGTATAATACAGAGAGCCAGTGTTGTTACAGGCTCTAAGACATTCCATATCAGTTCTCAGCGGTGACAATGTATCTGAAGCCTTATTTGTTTGAAGTTAGATGCAGGTGTCCATGGACTGCAATTGCCACTTACCATGAGGAGACTGTGAGTTCGATTGTGACGTCAGTCATCACACGGTCCATCTGTCCATCTGTGCTTAATTAAGGATCAAAATACAGATATATTGTCAAACCTTAGGACTAATATAGTATACCTTGTTATCATTAAAGTGTCTCCGGTTCTCTACACTCACCATACGAAACACAGCTTAAGCTGCTATTTCACATTGGTATTTATAGGCTTTGAAAACGTGGTCTTTTCCCTGCCAAGTCGACCCATTCGTGCTAAAAACATAATATAGATGCAACGTGGCTGTTCCACCACAAACCTACACAAGAAATGCTGGTCACTCAAAATAATTGAGAAAGCTACTCTAACACACCGAAGCCAAATCTTCGCATAACATGTGCCTATACAGTTCAATGTTATGTATTCTTTATTTCGCAATGAAACAGAATACAAGATACAGTAAAAAGCGCGGGGTCCTCTGTCGTGTCGTAGATTTACGATCTGTTCAATGACCCGGCGTAATTTTTTTATAAGGAAACCTTTTTCCTACAATAACTCAAGTCACGCTTTACTAATTTTGTGTAATTATTATAATATTAAAAGTATAAAAGCAAGATAACTTTATAATTTACGTCAATGATTTTTTTTCTCAAAAATCTAATTGATTTTGAGTGGGTGAGAGTGTGAGTTAATAGCCCAACTAATCCGATTTGTATATATAAGGTTCAATGCAGCCCCGCTCGCTCTATTTTTAAAAGTTTAATCCTTTCGCAAAGTTTTCTGCTTTATTCGGACTGCATTTCCCAAAACAACCCAGAAGCGACAACTATATTTTTTTACATGTATTGTACAAGGTTTTTTTAGGATAAGGGTGAAAAACGAGCACACAGTCCACCTGATGGTAAGTGGTTGCTGCGGCCCATAGACATCTACATCTATCTTCGTTTGCGAATAAAAATGCAGATGCTTTGCCACCCGTGAGGACTAAGGTGAAATGCCTCATTTCCAGTAAAAAGGGCCTCCGGCCACCTGCACTCACCAAGCGAAACGCAGAGGTAAACCTCTACTTCACGCTAGTATTCTGTGAGGTCGTGGTACTACCCCGGTTCGAGCCGGCCCATCCGTGCGACAGCAAAAGCTGCCGCGTAGCTCTACCACTGTTAAGTTACTTAACTTATTTTTAAGCCAGTGCTTGACCATAATCTCTTATAGTGGTAAATGGTAATGCAGCCCTAGATGGTAATTCGCATCGTCTTAGGGTAACAAAAGCCTATTCACATTTGCCCAGATTGTATTCGGACGGAAAGACCGACGCTAGCAAATTATTCCACTCCTTTGATGTACATATTACTAAATTCGAAATAAAACATTTGTTTCTAATATGTAGAATATCGGCAACAAAGGGGTGAAGACCCGTCGACTGCCTGGTCGTCCGATGGAGGATAGGAGATGGAGGAATTAAAGCGTGTAATTCCTGCGCACACTCACCGAAATGCATCCTATAGAATACCGAGAGACTGGCTACTTTTCGCCTTTGAATGAGGCTGACAAGTTTGGTTTCAACCAAATCAAGGTCAGCAATGAGCCTCTTAGCACGTCTCTCCACTGAGTCTAACGCTGTCAGGTGGCATATTGCAGCACAAGCCCATATGTGACAGCAGTACTCCGTGCACGACCGAACTTGCGCTTTATATAAGGTAAGAAGCTACTCCGGCGTGAAGTACCGCCACACCTTTGCAAGGAAACCAAGTTTTCTTGCAGCTGCTTTTAGCTCTAGATTCAGTGAACCGTAAAAAATAAAATTGATATATAAAAAATAAAAAATTCAAACAAAATTGAAGTCTCCGTCTGTAATATTGAAATAGATGGCTTCTATTAGGCTTAGGGGTTTATATATAAATTAAAGTTGACAGACGAGCACACAGTCCACCTGATGGTAAATGGATAGTCTGGTCCATTAGCATTCACATCTAATCTCAATTACGAATTAAATCTCAGAAGCATTGTCATCACTGAGGGCTAGGGTGAAACGACTGTCGTAAAGCGACAATTAAAGAAACGAAAAAATATAACCTAACCTAAGAACAGCAAAACAACAAAAGTAGACCAAGAAAATAATATATTTAAGTTTTTTAAAAGAGTATTTACAATTTTATAAAAAAAATGAAATTTGAAGATGATGGATGAAATGAGATTACAATTAGGTTTTAAAAAAAATAAAGATAGGAGAATAGTACAATATAGTTTTATAGTGGAGCCTGGAGCCTCGCTGCTTTTGTAGAAATAGGCACACGCAGAGCTTGAGGTTTCTCAGCGGCGACGGCACGCAGCGCCTGGACTGGGCACACGCAGCGTCCGGAGCCGGCGCACGTAGCGCCTGGGGTAGGTGCGCTCAGTACTTGGAGAAGTAGTCGCCGCGCACAGAGGTAGCGCGGGCAATAGGTGCACTCGGCGCCTGGAGCAAGCAGTCGTAGCGTGCCCGAAGGTAGTGTGACCCCGCGCTTGAAGCAGACTGCCGACGACTTCACGTGTAGATGGACGCTTGCAGGATCCCGGGGCAAAGCGGCCCCGGGATAAGGCCTTTAGTAGATGTTTCTCGTTTGAGAACTGAAGCGAGACTGTCCTGTATTCTTTTTTTTTTTTTTTTTTTTTTTTTTGCGCCCGAAGCAATTGGAAAAGGGCTACCACGGAGGGAGGCGGAAAATGCATTACGCATACCACGACAGCCGGTCTGTCCTGGTTATGCGGGACTCACTGCCTACCGGGGGACCTAAGTGATACCCGCTAAAAACCGCCTTTGGGGAGTGGCAACTTAGCTGTTTAAAGCTTCTTATGCCGTATCGGAAGCGACCCTCTTTTGGGAAAAGAGGGCGCAGACGTATGAATATATTCTTATTATAGTATCCTGTATTCTCCAATTGCTCGGCTTTTATACCTTTTTAGAGAGAACGGGAAATTATTTAAATTAAAACGAAATTTATTGTAAATGACCTACAGCCAAAGAGTATTTATGTAGAAAGAACATCATACCAGAGACGAATTTGAATAAAAGTTACCATAACAACGACATAAATAGTAGTTGTCATATTTAGCAATTTTTGGTTTTTGGACTATTATTAAGAAACTATTACATTTTAGTAAGAAATGAGATATTATTCACATAGGAAAAACTAATGCACGGCAGCATGCACGAAGCCTGAAATTGTAGAGTTACAGAGAATTCAATAAAAGACCAAAAAAGGTAAGACTCCATTGACAGCTATTTTAAAAGTACTAAATAGTGTGAAAATACGCAGTAAAATGATATGTTATTGTGTAAAAACGTTACAGGATCCTTTATAAATAAAGGTGATGCAAAATATAAATGCAGAAAATCAAAAACAGAATGAAAAAAATAGTATGAAGTGATGCAAAACATGAATGCAGAATATCAAAACAGAATGGAGAATTAGTGTACAATGAAATGTAAGTAGCATAACACTACATGACTTATATCTAGTAAAAAGGTCTCCGGTTCATTACACTCCCTATCAAAACACAGCAGTACTTAGCTGCTATATTATGCTGGTATTCTGTAAGAGCGGGGTACATCCCCGGTCGAGCCGACGCATTCATGCTAACCATAATATAGCTGCAGTATGACTCTACCACTTAAAGTTGATAAGTTATTTATGTGCCATTAAGACATATATAACCATTTTTTAAATTATTGTTGGTCTATTGAACCGATTGTGATGAAACCTTATGTGGAGATAGACGAACTAGGCTATATACAAAAAGCTTGAAGAAAGAAAGAAAGAAAGAAAACAAAAACAAAGCATTGATAAAATAAAACATCTTTAATTATTTTTAATAACATCACATAAGACTTTTTAGATCCTATCCAGAAAAATCAGGACTGGATCGGTAGTCTGATAATAAAGTTAAAACAAAACGAAAGTGTTGTAATCTGTGGTAAATGTTGTTTTTAGAAATAAGTCTTGTTTTCAATATGGCAACATAACTGCCCTCTATTCGATACTACAATGTCATGTCTTGTCTGTGGATCGCGTTACTTGATTTTATGTATGTACTCCGTTATTTATTTTTGCTAAAGTAATTTTGTAAGTAATAAACGTACTTAATATTAGGTCCTTACATATGAAATTAGCGTTTTGTCGTACTGACCAATATGATCTGAGATATCTCCTCTTTGGTCGGGAATTCCAAATTCAAATTATAAATTCATTTAGCTGGTATAATTGAGTTTTGAAAACAATAATTCATTTGTTTTATCCTCATTTTTTTTCTTTGGCGTCGTATATTACCGCACAATGGAAAACATGAAATATCAGTATATTTACGAGTACGAGTTCTACCGTGGCACCAGTGCTTTAGAAACAGCTCGAAGGATTAATGATGTGTACGGCGCTGGTGTAGCAAAAGAAGGCACGGTACGTTTTTGGTTTCAACGTTTTCGTTCTGGAAATTTCAACCTTCAGAACAAACCCCGTTGACGGCCGGAGATACAAAGTGGAAAATGAAGAATTAAAGTATATTGTGGAATCGGCTCCATCACAATTTAAATTTAATTTATTTATAGAGCCAACGCGTATTGCTCAATCTAGTGCAACATGTATAGATAATATTTTTACAAATGTGAAGCCATTGCATAAATGTATAATTCAAAAATTAAGTTCTGATCACTGTGGACAAGTAGTTTCGTTACCATATGTTCACAAAAAGCAAGTAGATGAGAAAGTTGTGTTTGTTCCAGTAAATGCACGTCGCTTGGAGAAATTTAGAAGTAACATAGTGAAAAAACTTCCATCACTTTCATACCAAAATGATCCAAATTTTTTGTATGGAACATTATTTAAGCTTATTTGCAATGAATTTAATAATACTTTTACTTCTAAAACATTCTCCTTGAACAGTCGGAAGTCATTTAATGAATGGGCGACAGCAGGAGTCCATAAGAGCAGACGCAGGTTATATGATCTTTACCATGAAAGGTCATATAACCATAGCGTCGAATTTAGAGAATATGTAAAAAAATATTCAAAAATATTTAAAAGAGTGTGCTCCACAGCCAAGTCTTTGCATTTGAGCAACAAAATTAAGACGGCTTCTAATAAAATTAAAATGACATGGAGTATAATTAATAGCGAAACTGGTAAGATCAACTCTCGCAATTCAAACTACAAGTTAAGTGTTAATAACAAATTAACCGAATCAGATCAGGACGTTGCAGTGGTTTTTGAGAAAAATTTTACTGATATTCCGATATTAACCACTAAGTGACTGAATTCTTCTCCTGCGGTCGCCGAATCATTACTTAAACAAAATGTAAATGCGTGTACAAAGAATTTTACATTTCATAAAGTATCATCAAAAGATATTGTAAAATATTTTAAAACTATTGATGTTAAGAAAACTGCGGATCTGTGGGGGATTTCTGTTAAAGTTATTGCGTCTATAATAGATACAATCGCGCCTCATTTAGCTGTTATTTTTAATACTAGTATCGAATCTGGTGTGTTTCCTGATTTAATGAAGTATAGTAAAGTAATACCTTTATTTAAATCTGGTAGTACATTAGACCCCGCCAATTTTAGCTTCATAAAAATCAATTTGGTTTTACAAGGGGTCGCTCGACAACTGATGCCGGTGTTGAGCTGATTAAATATATATTTAATGCATGGGAGAATTCACAGGATGCTTTGGGTATATTTTGTGACCTATCCAAAGCCTTCGATTGTGTTCACCATGAAACATTAATCAGGAAACTTCAACACTACGGTGTAAGAAGTGATGCTCTAAAATTAATTACTTCATATTTAAGTAAGAGAAGGCAAAAAGTTGTCATCAACAGTACGAGTTCTTCCGGGTCGATGGTACAGATGGGCGTGCCTCAAGGCTCAATTCTCGGCCCCTTTCTGTTTCTTGTATATATTAATGACTTACCTTACATAGTAGGAGATAACCATGATATAGTATTATTTGCAGATGACACTTCTTTAATTTTCAAATTAAGTCGACATTTGCTAAAATATGACGAAGTAAATAATGCTATATCTAAATTAGTGAATTGGTTCAATGTCAATAATTTGTAATAAGTATTATTTGTAATAAGTATTATTTGTAATAAGTATTAATAATAAGTATTATTTATAATCTATATTGAATAAAAAAGTTTCTGTTTCTGTTTCTGTTACAAAGCACCTCAAAGATAGCTGCAGGCTTCGGGGTAAGTGATAAAACTGTATTAATCCACTTAAAGCAAATCGGGAAAATAATAAACTTGAACGATGGGTACCTCATGAATTGAGGAAATCGAAATTGCGAACACGCGTCGACTGCTGTGTTACTTTGCTTTAGCTTAGGGATTTCAAATCGAACTATTACTTGTGATGAAAAGTGGATACTCTACGTTAATCGGAAGCGCTCGTTGCAATGGCTGAACCCTGGAGACCCAGCCAAATCCTGCCCTAAAAGAAAATTGAGTCAGAAAAAGTTACCTGTGAGTGTTTGGTGGACTAGCGCTAGTGTCGTTCAGTGCAGCTTTCTAAAATCTGGCCAAACGATTACGGCAGATATCTTCTGTCAGCAAATGCAAATCATGAAGGAAGAACTAGCTGCTAAACAACTGAGTTTGGACAACACAAGACCATACACTGCACAACAAACAACCACTAAGTTAGATGAGCTACAATTGGAATGTCTGCGACATCCACCGTACTCCCTTCTAATATGTGAAGACTTTAATATAAATCTCCTAGAAGCTTCCTCCATCAATAATAAATTTAGATCATTGTTTAAATCATATGGTCTTTTAAATTTTTTTTTAGAGCCAACGCGTATTGTTCAATCTAGTGCAACATGTATAGATAACATTTTTACAAATGTGAAGCCGTTGCATAAATGTATAATTCAAAAATTAAGTTCACTATGGACAAGTAGTATCGTTACCTTATGTTCACAAAAAGCAAATAGATGAGAAAGTTGTGTTTGTTCCAGTAAATGCACGTCGCTTGGAGGAGTTTAGAAGTAACATAAAGAAAAAACTTCCATCACTTTCATACCAAGATGATCCTAATTTTTTGTATGGGACATTATTTAAGCTTATTTGCAATGAATTTAATAGTACTTTTACTTCTAAAACATTCTCCTTAAATAGTCGGAAGTCATTCAATGAATGGGCGACGGTAGGAGTCCATGAGGGCAGACATAGGTTATATGATCTTTACCATGAAAAGTCATATAATCAAAGCGTCGAATTTAGGGAATATGTAAAAAAAATATTCAAAAATATTTAAAAGAGTGTGCTCTACATTTAAGTCTTTGTATTTAAGCAACAAATTTAAGACGGCTACTAATAAAATTAAAATGACATGGAGTATAATTAATAGCGAAACTGGTAAGATCAACTCTCGCAATTCAAACTACAAGTTAAGTGTTAATAACAAATTAACCGAATCAGATCAGGACGTTGCAATGGTTTCTGAGAAATATTTTACTGATATTCCGATATTAACCACTAAGTCACTGAATTCTTCTCCTGCCGTCGCCGAATCATTACTTAAACAAAATTTAAATGCGTGTACAAAGAAATTTACACTTGATAATGTATCATCAAAAGATATTGTAAAATATTTTAAAACTATTGATGTTAAGAAAACTGCGGATCTGTGGGGGATTTCTGTTAAAATTATTGCGTCTATAATAGATAATATAGCGCCTCATTTAGCTACTATTTTTATTACTAGTATCGAATCTGGTGTGTTTCCTGATTTAATAAAGCATAGTAAATAATACGTTTATTCAAATCTGGTAGTACATTAGACCCCGCCAATTATAGACCTATTTCTGTACTACCAACACTTAGTAAGATTTTTGAAAAAAAATATTCGTAAAATTACGTTCGGGAAATCCCGAACGTTGCCCAACCGGGTTGAATCCGTTGGATGACCTCTCGACATAGGCGTGACATGTACGTTATACATTATTTTTGTTTTGTCCATGTTCATACTAAGACCTATCCGTTGGGAGACTTTTTTGAGGTCATTGAGCAGAGTGCTTAGGTCCCCAGAGATTCTGCCATAAGTAATCGTCGGCAAATCGAAGGTTTTTTTTTATAGGATAAGGGTGAAAAACGAGCACACAGTCCACCTGATGGTAAGTGGTTGCTGCGTCCCATAGACATCTACTTCTATCCTCTGTTACAGATCAAAATGCAGATGCGTTTTCACCCGTGAGGACTAAGATGGAATGCCTCATTTCCAGTAAAACGGGCCTCCGGCCACCTGCACTCACCAAGCGAAACGCAGAGGTAAACCTCTACTTCACGCTGGTATTCTGTGAGGTCGTGGTACCACCCCGGTTTGAGACGGCCCATCCATGCGACAGCAAAAGCTGCCGCCTGACTCCATATACACGTCATTGATGTTAATGCCGTAACTTTTCCTGTCCAGTTGTTTGAAAACATCTTCCAATACAGCGCTGAAGAGTTTCGGGGATATTAGGTCAACCTGTCTCTTACACCTTTTTGCAGTTGGATGGTTTTCGTACTCTGGTTCTGTGTTTGGATAGGCATCGCATCCCTACTGTACAAACACTTCAGCACTTCGATATAACGACAGTCCACTTGGCACCGCTAGAGGGACTGCAGCAAAACCACAATTTTGACGGAATCAAAGGATTTCTCATAGTCCACATACGGAAGACAAACTGGCAGATTGTAAATTCGGTCTTCTGTACAATTTGCCGAAGGGTATGTGTGTGGTCTGTGGTGAACAGTTGAGTAGCCTTTTTGGATACTGGCCTGTTCAGGAGGCTGGAAGTCGTCGAGTCTGCATGCGAGACGATTCGTAATGACTCTCAAAAACAGCGCGTAGACGCGACTCAGTAGGGAAATCGATCTGTAGTTCTTCAAGAGAGAGTTGTCGCCTTTCTTGAAGAACAAGACCACCGTACTTCTGCTCCACGCCTCTGAAGTAGTGCCATCATTGAGGATGGAATTAAAGAGCTTCTGAAGGACTTTAAGTAGTGGTTTTCCACCAGATATCAGTAGCTCAGCTTTAATTCCATCCTCGCCCGGGGATTTGCCGTTTTTAAGGGGTTTTTAAGGGTTCAAAAAGGGTTATTATAATATCAAGGAATACATGCATGAAAATAACCCCATGGAATAGGGTGATCGCCACCACGCTAGTTCTATGAAAAAGCATTTAAAAATTGTATAAACAAAATGTTTAAAAAAATTCCCGCTGGGTTTCTTGCTGTTTCTTCCCAGTTCTGAGGTATTTTTTATGTTAAAAAATTCCCGCTGGGTTTCTTGCTGTTTCTTCCCAGTACTGAGGTATTTTCCGAACCAGTGGTAAATAAAAAATGACTTTCAATAAGTATTATGTAATAATCAATATTGACTAAAAAATATTCTATTCTATTCTATTCTATTCTAAGGTGCTGAGGAGCCATTCTAATTTCGCAGGATATCATCGGCACAGTGTAGTATAACACTATTCCGATTGTACGTAGATTATTATTTTACGGGATAGAGCCACACTGCAAACATATTATGATTGCAGCGTGAATGGGCCGGCTTGACCGCGAAAGGACCAAGCTCTCACAGAATACCAGCGTGACATACTGGCTTAATGCTGCTATGTTTTGTATGTATTTTGTGAGTTTAGAGAACTTGAGATGTTTATTTTGCGATACATTTTATCTCACTCCCCAGGGGTAACAACACATCTGCATTTTGATGCTAAATCAAGGATAAATGGTCGTCTAAATGTTCGTTTGTGAAACTTATTCTCATAGGTAAGAAGGGTCACAACCTTATTCTCATAGAATAGAATAGAATAGAATATTTTTTATTCAATATTGATTATTATATAATACTTATTGAAAGTCATTTTTTATTTACCACTGGTTCGGAAAAAACCCCAGTCCTGGGAAGAACCAGCAAGAAACCCAGCGGGACTTTTCTTTTTCAAACAGAAAAACTCAACAGGTTTTTAAAGCTACCATCCATCCTTACCTGTCCAGTAGAGTGGTATAAATAAAATTGTATAAATTAATGACATTATTCATTAATGTTTATCACAAGTACACTTCTGAGCTTCAACCCCTTCCAAAGAATGCCTTGTTTTTGCTATACTTGCAACTATAGGTGTAGTTAATTATCATTGTTATAATTTTTTATTAGAGAAATGCTGCTACCCATCTCATGTTTCGGTTTTCTTCTATTGCCTATTACATCAAAGAATTATATGAGGTGGTGGGTTATTTAACGCTATCACTACTCAGCTTCGGCTTCCGATACAGATTGTTTGGTATTACACAGATTGGTAGTTACTTGTGTTGGTAATTGCAGATTTTATAATAATTATTAAATGGTTATTAGATAGACGCTACTGCCCATTTTCCATGTTCGGTTTTCAGCTATTGCCCATTAGAACCACGGGTTGATATGGATAATTGGAATCCCAACGCCGTTACATACGCCTAATATGGCAAAATATAACATAATAATAGAATATACTTGCAAAATAATAGCTTCTCATACAGACTATATCTAAACATCTAATACATACATTCAAATTGATCGGTTGGCTATAAAAATTTACGATGTAGGCGACCTAATCAGATCACGTCCGAAGGACAAAGGTTTCTGAATTGCTTTGCATTTGCTGCGGACATACAATTAACCTGATCGAAACCGACTTTCTTGAGAAGATTTTATTGATAATAGACAATAACAGGATTGCATTAATACGTGCTGAAAAGATGTCCATTACTCTAAAGTGAGCAATTGTTGTTTATACGGGTTTATGTAATTAATTTCTCGGAAAATGTTTAATACGTAATAGAACCACGCTGTAGCTATATTATGGTTGTAGCAAGAAAGGGTCAGATCGACCAGGGTAGAACCACGCTCTCACAGTATATCAGCATAAAATAGCAGCCTAATACTGCTGTATTTTGTATGATGACTGTACAGAACCGGTAACCGTTTTTACTGGAAACGAGGCATACCTAACTTAGTTCTTAGAGTACTACGCTTCGGTATTTTCATTCATGATCGAGGATTAATGTGGATGCTTACGGGCTACAGCATTCAATTACCAGGTGGATCGTGTGCCCGTTTGTCACCCTTAATCTATAAAAAAACAGCGTTTAATTTTTGAATGAAACTTTGTATGTAAAGTAACATAATTTTAGTAATCAAATACACTAAAGGAGATGAAATTGGGTTGTTGACATCGTTCGTAACGGTTATATAAATATATGTAGAGAATATAACGATAAATTATAAGCATATTTAAATGGTTTTTATTTCTGTAGTGTATGGGACAATCATAAAAACATTTTTTAAATCTGGAAAGCGAAAGCTAATGCTTTTACGATAGCAAAAACAAAACGTTTTCAAATATTTTTATGTATTTTGTCTATGGCATTAGATAATGAAGACAATTTTTTGTAATAAATAGCCTTCTGTATCAAAAAAACTTATAATATTGAAACATTGAGGCGAATCTGTAGAGATTAATAATGTATAAAAGAAATCTATTTAGAAAATCGATTAAATAAGCTACGTTATTATTAAACTAAACAAAATATTTGAATAATATTGGACAGGACTGAAGAGGCTGTATGGTCGTTGATCATTGCCTGTTTTGAAGGAGATTTTTTTTATAGGATAAGGGTGACAAACGAGCACACATTCCCCCTGATGGTAAGTGGTTGCCGCGGCTCATAGACATCTACATCTAAAATGGAATGCCTCATTTCCAGTAAAAAGGGCCTCCGGCCACCCGCACTCACCAAGCGAAACACAGAGGTGAACCTCTACTTCACGCTGGTATTCTGTGAGGTCGTGGTACCACCCCGGTTCGAGGCGGCGCATCCGTACGACACCAAAAGCTGCCGCGTGGCTCTACCACTGTTAAAAACTTAACTTGGTAACTTTGAGTTTAAACTTTTTTTTTAATTTAATGTACATTTATTTAATTTTATGTTAATTATCTACAATACTAAAAACTATAATAATAATAAAAAAAAAACTAAAACTAGAAACTTAAATATCATATAGTCCTACTCCCCGCGTTATCGTGCCAAGAACGCTGGCTGCGTTTCCCCGCTGAATGGCTATACTTAGCCTTTGAGCGAGGAAAGAACCAGCCCTCTTATCACCAGCAGCAACGACCAGCCGCAGATGGAGTTCCTTTAGGAACTTCACCGCACGTGGACCCCACGGACCGATAGTCTCTACAGCAAATGGCACAAATATGTAGTCATCTCTCAGAGACTCATATTTGCGCCACTTACTCAGTTCAGCTGCCTCTGATGCCGCCCCGGCTCTAAACGAGGTACCCCCTGAGATGAGAGACCGCCAGAGTGTCTACGCAAGCAGCATCCCACACTAGGGCTTTACCTCTCTCCAAGGGACCAATGTCATACCGTCGGGTCTCTTGCCATCGTCCTCTAAATATTCCACAAGGCTCTAAAACCGAGGGAACATTTATAGAGACAAGAGCCTTTCGGATGACATCGTTCAGAGAACTGTGTCGTGAAAATCTACCAGCGCTTTTCTTAAATGAAAGTCCGTGGAGCCCAAACTTGTCGACGCTGCTACCACAGGGGACACTGATGGGGTTGACAAATCGCCGCTCCTAGTCGGATTCCTACGGCAATACGTAAGCTTTCCGCATCAAGTAATGTGCCGAGATTACTTGATAGTAAAGCGTGTAACCAGTGACTAGATTCCTTAGTCGAAACAGCTAGAAGGCGTGCCTTATCTAGGTCACTATGGAGATTATGAAACAACTAGAGTTGTCCAAAACGACTATGAATCAATAGCGCGCTACAGACTACAAACTATAAATTTATAGCGCGCTATCAAATACGTTATGTAATAGCGCGCTATTTATAAGAAAGCGCGTAGGCGGCCGGCAGGCGCGTTAAGTCTTGCAGCACGCTAAATCTCGTAGCACGTTACATTACATTTTGTGCTTTGAACATACCGCGTGCTATATAAGAATATAATTTATTAATACGTAAAGCAGTAAAAAGAAACCAATGAGCTCTCCTTCTTACTTTTCAGGCTTATGACTATCTATAATTAATGGAGACGTTATTTTACCAATAAGTTAATTATGGATCAATTATAGGCGTATTTAAAATTTCATTGGTTTTATATACAAAAATAAACTCTTTACACACATATAATCATAATTCTTAATTACAATCACTTAATCGTGTCAAAATAGATTTGTTTTTAAACAATCTTATATTCTAATATTTACATGTCATACACTAACTTATTTACACACACAGAATCACAGTTACATAATAGCGTCTTTTATCTCTGGAATTCATTACCACTTACTATCCAGCAAGCGCTTTCTTTACAGGACTATATTTACAGAGTATATTTGAATTTCCCGTCATAATTATAAATTATATGTATTTTCTCTTTTTACTAATATATATGTTCGCGCAAAAG
Source organism: Parnassius glacialis (assembly GCA_033319125.1). NCBI lineage: Eukaryota > Metazoa > Arthropoda > Insecta > Lepidoptera > Papilionidae > Parnassius > Parnassius glacialis. The sequence continues at coordinate 829,581 of JAVANC010000008.1, forward strand.
CGTTAGTGTCAGGCATCGACGTTAGATGGCACTCGGCTCGGCCGATCCGGGATGAAGTTCGTGCGTGTTGAACGTCCGAGCTTGCTGAACGGTGGGAGTCGAGAGCTAAAAATTAAGTAGTCTTTTTCTTCGCGTCGAGAGAGAAGGCGCGGTCCGTTTTGTTCGGGAGCTCTTAGATCTAATTTTATGATAGGCGCGTATAGTAAATATACCACTGGGAATTGTAGCGCGTGTTGAGAGTTTTACCCGGGACTTTAGGTTCAACGCAGAATCTGTATAAGTGGATTCGACTGTATTAGTTACTAGTGCGGTAGTTGATATTCTAGAAATAACGGTGACCTTTGATCCGTACGTTCTGTGTTCATTTTCGCGAGTCAAGCGTTATAACAAACGAAAACAGTGACTGCGGAAGGAGACCTTAGTTTGGAGAGGAGCTGAGGGCCGAACTGCTGCAGAGGGAACGGTCTAATAAGGTCAATAACACCACCAGCCACACCCAAATACACATCATTGACCTTTACTTTCCTAGCACTATACATCAACACGCGACCTGACCGAATCCTGAGGGACCAGTCGCCTTGAATAGAGGTAAGTAAGCTCCCTTTTATCATAGTGTGACGCTCCCCCCGAATCGTTTAATGTAACTAGAAACTTTTAACCCTTGGCGTTAGGACGCCCGACCAGCATCTGCCTGTAGCTTCTTCGTCTATGGGCCGCGGAGGATTCTACTCCTGGGATGGGCAGCTGTTGGCCGTAACAATATATGTGTATATATGTGTGTATATATATATATATATATATATATATATATATATATATATCGCACCTCCGCTCAAATAGTGTCATAACTCAAAAACATCAAAAATCTTTTTTATTGTTTCCTTGGGTTCAGAATACTTCAAAGTTTCATATCAAAGAGTGTCTTAACTAGTGGTTTTACTATTTGTCGCTAGATGGTATTAGTGTCATTATAATGTTGACCGAAACTTATAGCATATCGAACTTAAACAGTGTCATATCATGACTTGCGCGAGGTGCTCGTGTATCTAAATATTGTATAAAGTGTTGTTTGTCGATATATGACGGTATATGTGATTGATAAAAAGAAATAATCTTTAAATTTATTTAATTAAAGTGCACTGTCTCGACATAAGACAGTTTATGGGATTAAGGTGAGTAAATATTACTATATTTTTTTGCAATAAAACTGATCTGTGTCTAGTTATGACGATATACGTGATTAAGTCGCGCCAAAAATCATATTAGTTTTACAAAAAGTTCTCTAACTCATGTTATGACGTTATATGTGATTAATTTGAGTTGTAAATCATATTATTTTTACAATAAAAATGCTCTGTGTCGAGTTATAACATTACATGCGATTGGGATTATTAAAAAAAAACAAAATTATTATTTAGAATAAGTGCACTGTGTATGATTTAAGACAATACACATCATTAAATAAAGCTAAAATTACTGTATTGTATCCAGTTACGATAGTGTACTTGATTAAGGTTAGTCTTAAAATAATTGGTGTCGCAATCTAATCTAACCTATATTAGGTATTGTAAAGAGGTACTTTATTATATTGTTTATGTATCTAGTTGAATAAAGATATTATGTATTCTTATTTACTAATTTAAGGTTTTTTGTCATTAGGTGTATGTAACTGCGAGTACATGCAATGTCAAGATCAAGTAAATTATTGGCTCTTTGCTTGAAGGCAAACGAACAGCATAGTCAAGAAGCAAATGAATCGATTTTCGTACCAATAAGTAATTCAGAACCACTGAAACATTCCTTAAGCACGGAAAATATTTTGAATTTAACTTCCACAAATATAAATGATTTGCCTGAACAGTGTAATAAGGAAAACGTAGAACATAACATGCAAGATTTAACTGAGGGTGAAGAAACAGATGATTCTGTTAAAGATCCAAATTACAAAACAACACGTAGAAAGAGTAAGAAAAATAACGTCGTTCCTCGTAGTCGATTATCATCATCGACTAGTACTTCGAGTTCTTCATCAACTAACTCAAGTTCTTCATCGTCCAGCTCAAGTTCATCCTCAACCAACTTATCACCTTTACCACCTACTGCAAAATCAAGTGAAAACAATCGCGACCGTCCATCAACCTCACAAGAACCTAATATAGATATTACACAAGAAACAACGCCTACACGTAAGAAACGGCGTGCTGAAGAACAATGGAAACAAAATGTGACTAAAATACTACGAAATTCAGGATTGCATTATCGAACAAAATCTGGACGATCTATTCCTAAAAAAAGTATGAGGGCGGGTTGCGGAGAACGTTGTAGACTGAAATGCAGTTCTTTTCTTGCCGACGAATTAAGGCTACAACTGTTTAATTCTTATTGGGCATTGCAAAATTTAGAGAAACAAAGACAATTTATACATAAACATTTAAAACCAATAGAAGTTAAGTATCGTTATACCAAAGCACAAAAACCTCGAAAAAATAATTATGCTTTCTACTTTATGGTTGAAGGTTCAATGAAAAGGATCTGCAAAACTATGTTTAAAAATACTCTTGGCATTAATGATAGAACGATCAGAACTGTAATAGAGAAATCAATTGGTGGTTTTCTAAAAGATGATCAGAGAGGAAAACATAATAAACATTGTACTGTAGACGAAACTATTAAAAATGAAATCAGGGATCATATAAAACGGATACCAAAGATCGAAAGCCATTATTTGCGGGCACAAACTACACGGGAGTACATTGATGGAGGGAAGACCATTGCAGACTTACATAGGGATTATATGAACCAGTGTAAACAAGATGGTCGAAGTTATGGAAATTATGTTATGTATAGTCGCATATTTAATGGTGAATTTAATTTAGGTTTCTTCGTGCCAAAAAAAGACAGATGTGAATTATGTGTAGCTTATGAAAATTCAAATCTTGAAGATAAACTTAAACTTAAGAATAAATACGATGAACACATAGTAGAAAAGAACTTATCTAGGGAAGAAAAAAAGAAAGACAAAGAAGCTCTTAAAATTAACAAAAACTTAATTGTAGCAATATACGATTTACAGGCTATTCTACAGGTACCACGTGGTGATGTTTCCGTTTTTTATTACAAGAGTAAACTAAATAATTTTAATTTCACAATAAGCAAATTGAAACCAGAAGAAAAAGGAAGAAAAAGTAATCAATCGACAAAGAGTAACAGTAAAGATAGTGGCCCTATTGTAAATCATAGTATTACGGATTGCTATTTTTGGCACGAGGGTGAAGGCAATCGTGGTTCCGATGAGATCGGTAGTTGCTTGCTTAAATTTATAGAAAAAGAATTGCACTGTCATACGGATAACGGGCCTATTGATATAGTCTTCTATTCGGACAACTGCTGTGGGCAGAATAAAAATAAGTACATTGTGGGTTTATACATGTATGCAGTAATGAAGTATAGTAGACTTAATTCGATTAGTCATAAATTTTTAGTAGCAGGGCACACTCAAAATGAAGGAGATTCTGTACATTCAGTTATTGAAAAACAAATAAAACGTTCATTGAAGTCGGGTCCAATTTACGTTCCAAGTCAATATGTGCAGATAATTAAAGAGGCTAAAAAATCTGGAGAGCCACTGAGAGTGAATGAGCTGTCACACAGAGATTTTATTTCTTTAAAAAGATTAATTAGTGACGTGGGTATTACGACTCTAAATAAGATTAAGATCTCTGATATAAAAATGATGATTATTGCCAAAGATAGGCCAAATATTTTAAAATACAAAACTTCTTACACAGATACCGAATGGTTTGAAAGTAATTTACTATCCCGAAATAAACAATTAACCATTCCTGACACAACCCAAGCCTATACTACCAAAATAGACATTAAGGATAATAAAAAAACTGATTTATTAACTTTGTTGCAAAACAATCACATTCCAAGTTTTTATTCTGACTTTTATAACTATTTATGAGTTGGTTATGATTACTTATGTACATTTATAAAGATGTTTTCCTATCTAACCATATTAATGCAGTAAAATTTTGTACTGTTAAATATTATTGTTCGCCTTATAGTTATTTCTGTTGATTTTGTTATTATTTTTATGAAAAAGGTTAAGTTATATGACTAAATATGTTAATTTTGTTACTTATTACATATAAATTTTAATTAGTAAGTTTAATTAGTATTACAGTTTTATGTTCCTATTATAATTCTTAAGTAGAAAATATTTTTATTTCGTTAAAATGTCGTTAATTAAATAATATTTTGTCAATTATTCGTTTTTTTTTATCTATATAGTGTCACAACTCCAAATTTTTTATTTATTTTTTTATTTTTTGATGATTCCAAATAAACCATTTTGTAGAGCATTTAAAACCATTATAATTTACTAAAACCAGTATTATGATAATGTTCTTAGTTTTTGAGTTATGCCCCAAAAAGTGAAAAATTAAGCTAGAGGAATTTTTAAACGCGTTTTTCTCGACTTTTTGTATTTTGGACTTATGACGGTATTTGAGCGGATGTGCGATATATATATATATATATTTCAATAGGTAAGCTTGTAAATAGTGACTGAAAATCAAAACTGACCATAGTTTCATTGTCAGCAAGATGTAGGTCTTTTATCTCACTAACAAAATGGCACGAATCCTTTGTGTGTGCTCTAGTTTGTCCTCTCAGTGGTGACAGAATTTTTGTGAATCGATTTGGCTCACTGTGGGACGTAGTGGAGCGTTTGGTTTGTGTATTTTCTGTAACCCATATAACCTCGGTGGTTTGGTACACGGGGGTATTATCGAATTTACGTCGAGATTTAATTTTTCAGAGTAATTCTTTATTAGATCGCTAGTTGTTATAAGCACATTGTTTGTAGGGTCTATTTTGACCTTTTTGTACGTACTTTTGTCCGATAAAAGTTGTTGTATTTTCAAATTATAATCTGACGTATCCATTACTACCGTAGCATTTCCTTTATCTGCACTGAAAATCGTGAGCTCTGGTCTGTTGCGTAAGTTGTACAACGCTTTAATCTCGTCTTTGGGGAGATTTAGTTTTGGCGCTGAACTTCGACGTAACAAGGACGAAATGTCTTGACGAATAGCCTGTAAATCTTCCTTTCCCACATTGTTTTTTAACAGACAATCCTCAACGTTTCAGATAATTTCCTCATACGGGATTTCTTTCGGTGTTATTGCGAAATTCAGGCCCTTCGATACACGTCGGGAATAAAAATAGTAAAATAAACGCGATAAAATCCGTAAAAACCAGTTTTATTCAATGTGTAGTGTTCGCGTAAATATAAGAATTATAATTAATTCTGTGCTTTAGGTTGTTTCGGACGTCGTGTCATCGTAGTAAGTTACATTAATAACTCATCCCCTGTTTTCTCACTTTTATTTGTAGAATTTTTCTTTAAATTCAAATAGAACCACTCTTTTAACAGTGGTAGAGCCACGCAACAGCTTTTGCTGTCGCACGGATGGGCCGGCTCGAACCGGTGTGGTACCACGTCCTCACAGAATACCAGCGTGAAGTAGAGGTTTACCTCTACGTTTCGCTTGGTGAGTGCAGGTGGCTGGAGGCCCAATTCCCTCCCCCCCGCCCCGAAATCAACATGGTAGCGGAATTAAACATTAGAATACTCCAGGAGGGTACTAGCAACTCTGGAGAATCCCTCGCTGAGCATCCACGACCAAGCTACTCCACTCCTGAGCGTGGGTGCTCTATATAATAATACTGCTCGGAACGTTATCCGTGAATTTTTGCAACATCGGGGGACTTCATTCCAATCTTAACGCTGTTCATGACCATCTAGAGACGGCGAAGCTGACCTTGCTATTTTTAACCGAGACTCAGGCGTCCTCTCAGGCTGATGCTTCATATCTTTCATACCCGGGGTACAAATTAGAACGGCTAACCTATCCATCCTATGACTGCGCGTAGATAGCGGCGACCATCCCCGCGTCTACGAGTGCATCTATAGATCCCATAGCGGTAATGCCGAAACAGACACTCTCGACATCTACCACGTCCAAATGGCTACATATTCCTTGCTACAGCAGATCCCATCCGCAGAAATCGTGATCCTTGGCGATTTTAACGCCCACCATGCCGAATGGTTCTGTTCACGTTAAACCGATCATGCGGGGAGATCTGTTTATGACCTTTTTTTGGCATATGGTCTTACACAGCTGGTTTCTTCGCCTACGCGGATTCCAGACGTGGGGGATCATGCACCTTCCCTGTTGGAACTTCTGCTGAACTCTTATCCGGACGAATATCAGGTTTCCGTCGACGTTCCTTTAGGCTCGTCGGACCATTACTTTGTTCGGAGTGTGGTGCCACTCACATTAACGTTGTGGTTGCATTCTGCAGGCTGCCCCAGTGTTTGGTACTATAGCTCAATCGATTGGGACAGGATGCGGACATTTTTGCATCCTACCCTTGGGGGCGGGTTTGCTTCTCGCCGGATGATCCCAGCGTTGATGCCGATTCTGTTGCTAATGTGGTACTATAGGGTATGGAACTTTTTATTCCATCCTCTGTGATGCCCATCGGAGGCAGATAGGCAGGTCTGGTCGCTACTGTATCATAATCCCTACAGTATAAGCATCATGCTATAAACAGGAGTGCTACCGGGTCTGGGCTGACGCATCAACTTCTCGAGAGCCGTGCCAATATTTCTCAGGAAAACGTCGCCGAGTACCGGGAAAAACATGTGTCTGAAGTCAAGTCTTTGCTGAACAAAGTCTTGGAATGGGGACGACTAAATCTATTCCAGTTCAATCCCCAGAAGACACAAGTTTGCGCGTTTACCGCTATAAAGAACCCCTTTGCCGTATCTCCTCAGTTTCAAGGCATTCCCCTTGCTGCCTCTGCGTCGACATATCGAATAGTATGCAGTTTCGTGGTCATTTGGATGGGAAGGCCAAATTGGCCTCTAAAAAGCTTGGCGTGCTCAGCAGAGCGAGACAGTATTTCATGCTGGCACATCGTTTGCAACTTTATAAAGCGCAAGTCCGGCTTCACATCGAATAGTGTTCTCATCTCTGGGCCGGGGCACCCCATGCCAGCTCCTTCCACTTGACCGCATCCAGCACAGAGCGGTTCGAATCGTTGACGACCGAGTTTTTTCTGATCGGCTCGATACACTGGCACTACGTAGGGACGTTGCATTCCTTTACATTTTACATCGAATCTGTGCGTTTTACTAGGACTTATCTTGCTTGTACAACTTCTCTGTAGAGTTCTTTACCACCGGCGATTTTTCCGGACCGATACGACTGAAGGACCTTCAAGAAAAGAGCTTACACTTTTCAAAAAGGTCGGCAACGCATCTGCAATTCCCCTGGTCTTGCAGTTGTTCATGGGCGGCGGTAGTCACATACCAACAGGTGAGCCGTATGCTCGTTTGCCCCCTCTTCTATACACAAACCCTCATAATATATTTAAATTAAAAAAATACATAACAAGCTTAATTATTAAATCAGTAATTAAAAACCCGTCTCCGTTAAAAACTGCACTGAAAGAAACTTACCTTCATTATTTTGTATTTGCAGATAGAACATAGAAATATTATTATATAGCCCATACCACTCCTACAATTAAGACTAATACAACGACTTCTTATATGTTATAATCCACCAAGCCATTTAGACTGCAGAGCGTGACAAAGAAATAAACATACATACAAACATACATATTCTCGAAAAACATTACCCGCTTTCTAGGGCAGTCGGGTAAAAAGCCGTTCATAATCGGCAAAGGCATCGTGTTACACACATACGAATAAAAACGAATCTCTTCTCTTTAAGGATCGCTTTTGATAATGATTTCTTATATTTACGCGAACACTACACATTTAAATAAAACAAGTTTTTACGGATTTTATCGCGTACATTTACATAATGGGGGCTGAGGTGTTTGACGTTGAGAATTTATGGAGTTAAGATGGCCTAAAAATGCAGTTATTTTATTTAAGGGTTATTTTTTTAAAATTATTATTATAGCTTTTAGTATTGTAGATAAAAATAAGTATTATGTATATAAATAAATAAATATAAAAATATGTTAAACAAAAAATTTAAGGGTGGAATTGTTAAAGGGTCGTCTACGTACCACTTGTAGAATCTTGGAATTACGGGATAAATAAGCAGTGCTTTCTCCTCAAAGTCTTCCATAAATATATCGGCAACAATGGGAGATGCAGGTGAGTCCATCGCCACACAATCGACTTGCTTCTAGAACCCTTCCTTCCACTATAGGTAGCCAGATGTAAGGCGGTGTCCGAGCCTCCAGCTTTCTAGTTACAATTGAGATGCAGTCTTCAACAGGTAGGCATGTGAACTACACATCAAAGCTGACCAGTTACATTATCTGCCAGATGTAGGTCTTTAACCTCGCTGTCAAAATGGTAGGAAGGGTAGAAATCGTTTGTGTGCGCTCCTGTATGTCTCTTGAGCGGTCAAACACCTCAGTCCCCCCCCCCCGTGACCATGAGTGCTGTAAAGTGCTCGAAACCTTGGGATCTCTTTTGAATTTGATTACAAACTAGGAGTTTCTTTTCAGTTTCTTCTCCATGGAGGTCAGACTTCAAACGAGTAGTAGATTTTATACAACGTGTCCCAAAATTCAACGATAAGCCAACACCGGAGGATAGACCTGCCCCGGACTAATCGGGGAAAAAAGAAAAAAAAATATATCCCAATTATATTTTAAGTTATATAAAAAAAATGAAATTCTTCAGAAATTGAGACCGTTTATGATATTTTTCACTACCATGACCACAGTTTTTTAAATATTTTTTTCTTTTTTTTTTATAGGCAACCTGAATAGTACTGCTATCTACCATAATTCTTAAAAACTCCAGAATAACTATTGTTTTATCACGAAAATTAATGAAACTTATTTTATTCTCTAAATTTTTTGAAGACTTTTACTTTTAACCAAATTTAACTTATCGTGGTGTAAAAAAAAAGTATGAACACTAGTATGGCAAGTTTTTATTAAAAATTGACGCAACTAACCAACATTCCAAAATGGTATAATACTCTAGGAAAACAAGTTATAAAAAAATATGGGCCTATTATTTCTTAACAGGGGCCAAATGACGGTCGGGTGTAATAAAAGTATTAGTTCTTGAAAAATGTTTAATATTTCAAAACAAATGGTACAAACAGTTTCACGTGTAATTTATTAAGTTATTAACATTTTAGCAAATGTTCGAACTGTTTGCCACCATCATTAATACATGCACGACATCGCCTTAAAAATTATCGTTTTATTTGTCTTGCATATCTTCTGCTATTAATGTAATCAGCAGCCTGAGTGATATTTCGACGAAGCTCGTCCAATGTCACAATGGGTTTTGAGTAGACCCTGTTTTTAAGACAATCCCAATAAAAGAAGTCCAGGGGGTTCAAATCGGGTGAACGGGGTGGCCATAAGATAGGACTAAGTCGCCCGATCCAACGCCCTGGATACTCTTGATTTAAATATTCTCGCACAGGACGGGCATAATGTGCTGGGCAACCATCATTTTGGAACCACATGTTTTGAAGATCACTTAAGGGCACGTCGTTTAACAATTCTTGCAAGTCATTTTGTAAAAAGTTTAAATAACTATTGCCATCTAAGTTTCCTTGTAACTCAAAGGGCCCAATTACTTTTCCATTTAATATGCCAGTCCATAGGTTAACCTTGAACTGATATTGGGATTTGTCTTGTCTGATCAAGTGTGGATTTTCATTACTCCAACTATGTAGGTTGTGAAGATTTAAATACCCATCTTTCTTGCACGTTGTTTCATCAGACCATAGAATTTTGTCTAGGAAGTGGGGATCTTCACTGTGCCTTTGCAGCATTATACGGCAAAATGTGACCCGTAGCGGATAGTCCTGCGGTAATAACGTCTGCACACGCCTGTAGTGATATGGGTGAAGCTTGTGACGTTTTAATATTCGATGTGCAGAACTTTTCGGGATTCCTGTAGCTTCTTCTATGGCACGTACCGAAGTAGTCGAGTCATTTTCTATCTCATTGAGAACTTCTTCATCACGATCCAATCTAGGTCTTCCAGCGCTTCTCCTATTGGATGGCATACGTCCCTCCGAAAACGCTTGATGCACATGAATAAAAACTCGATAATCAGGATATTTTTGAGCATTTGGGTATCTTTCTCGATACAGTCTGCTAGCAGCGTTAGCATTACATCGGCATTCTCCATATATTAAATGCATATTAGCGTATTCCTGTGGTGTGTACGGTTGCGGCATGTTAAACGCCAAACAGTCCAAAATGCGCCAGAACTCTAAATCACAAAACACACAATCGTAGTCCAAGATAATGCCATGTCAGTTCAGTTTGCAGATCACTTCCAGTCCAAATAATGCCAGGTCAGCTAATTTTGCAGGTTGATTCCAGTCCAAAAAGCCAAGCCAAAAGTCGATAGTATGTACGAGAGCCACGTAAGTTGAATTGGGAACGGTGCGCAGTAAACAAAGGAGCAGAGCGTACTGAACCGACTTGCTGAGAATAATAACAGCTCTACCTGCCCTGTTGTTGTCTTTTTTTAACGTAAATATCTCTATCTTTCTATCTCTCTCTAACATCTAAGGTATTAATGCCCCATTCGAATTCCTAGAAATTGTAACAGGAACCCATTTTGGGCATGTAGTAAAAGTGATTACTGACAATTACAATTTAAGGAATTTAGAAATAATAGGCCCATATTTTTTATAACTTGGTTTCCTAGAGTATTATACCATTTTGGAATGTTGGTTAGTTGCGTCAATTTTTAAAAAAAACTTGCCATACTAGTGTTCATACTTTTTTTTACACCACAAGTTAAATTTGGTTAAAAGTAAAAGTCTTCAAAAAATTTAGAGAATAAAATAAGTTTCATTAATTTTCGTGATAAAACAAGAGTTATTCTGGAGTTTTTAAGAATTGTGGTAGATAGCAGTACTATTCAGGTTGCCTATAAAAAAAAATTGTGGTCATGGTAGTGAAAAATATCATAAACGGTCTCAATTTCTGAAGAATTTAATTTTTTTATATAACTTAAAATATAATTGGGATATATTTTTTTTTCTTTTTTTCCCCGATTAATCCGGGGCAGGTCTATCCTCCGGTGTTGGCTTATCGTTGAATTTTGGGACACGTTGTATATGTGTAGTGGTGTTGGAATATCCACCACCCCTATATCGTTCCGCGGGTGTCATTTGCAATAACAGAAGAAAACAAACCAAGGGATGTGCAGAAGCATCTTCATAATATCAACTAACCCGCCTGCCATGCGTGGCAAATATGGCAAATATACCATATATGAAGAAAGCTTTGCTTCATATAAGGTATCAATTGTTCAGCAGTGGACTATGACAGACTATATTTATTTATTTATTTATTTATTTTATTAGGCTCTCACAACAATGAGTACATTGTTACATACATATGGAATGACATCACAATTATTAAGTGGCGAAGCTTGCGAAGACACTTATTGATTTCACGATGTCTGTCTGTCTGTCCGTTTGTCCGTCTGTCCAACGATTATCTCGAGAACAGTTTCGAATGTTCAAATTCTGTTTTCAGCAATCGATTACTGATCACCCAGGCATCTTAACCTCCTATTTTGAAACTGATTGCTCAACGGCAACTGTTAGAAACCGCTACAAAGCTGATTGCTTCGCCACTTTGCTATGCTGTAAGCTTGCTAGGTTTATTAAAACTAAATGTCCCATTACTTACAGGAGGGCACTACATGTATAAAAAAAGAGACTTTACGTTGATTTTACAACAGTACATAGGTACAATTTAAGTCTAATAAAATTTTAATTTAAATTAATAATGAAGAAACTTTCATTAGAACATAGCATTAATCGCCGATAACTCCTTTTTTGATGCCAGCCATCGAGGTTGAGAATAGATCTATTCTGCTTTGGTATTCTTTATATAATGCAAACATGCTTGTTAAGGAACAATGTGATCTTAAATTAGTTTGACCATGAGGTGCAACAAATAATTTGCTATAACAGGATCTAGGCAACCGATGCGGTACATTAAAATCCATCTTACTAAGAAGATCTGGACAGTCCAAAAATCCAGTCACTAATTTCTTTAAAAACAATAAATCAATAATTTTTCTTCTCGTTTCCAATGAGGGTATCTTAAAATGAGACAGTCTTTCCTCATATGACTTTAGCGTCCTGGCCATATTACAGCTACGAGTCAAGTGCCACAGAAACCTTTTTTGTACTTTTTCAATGCGGACCAAAATACACTGCAATACTCCAGGTGACTCCTTACTAATGAGTTGTACAATATTATTTTTGTGGCTGGTTTTTTAAAATTCCCACTCTCCCTTAGCATAAACTCAAGCATCTTTGATGCTTTTAGTACACAGTCATTTATATGTAAATCAAATTTAACTTTTGGATCTATCTGAATGCCTAGGTCTTTAATTACATGAACTTCTTCAAGCAATTCATTACATATACTATATCTAGAATTGACGATCCCTCTGTTTTTGGTGAATCTGATATGCTTGCATTTTTTTATATTTAAAAACAATTTGTTTCGGTCACACCAATCTGCAAGCCCATCCAAATCACTTTAAAACAGCAAGATGTCCCCCTGATTCTTTATCATTTTAATAGCTTTAAGGTCATCAGCAAATAAATGTGCTTCAGAGTTTTAGAAACACTGTTCAATATCATTCATAAATAATGTGAAGAGATAAGGCCCCAAGTAGGATCCTTGCGGGATTCCAGACTATGCAGCATAAGGACTTGAGCAAATACCGTTCAATACAACTTTCATCTCTCTATCAGGCAGATATGATGCAAACCACTCTAGCAGAGGTTCTGTAACTCCATATAATTGTAGTTTTTCCAACAACATACTATGATTTACTGTATCAAAAGCCTTGCTGAAGTCTGTCTTTATCGCATCCACCTGTACGCGAGAATGAACGGCCCCAACAATTGATTCAACATATGATACTAAGTTAGAAGCCGTAGATTTCCCCATCATAAATCCATGTTGGTTGTTCGACGAATACTGTTTCAAATGCCTAGACAAAACAGGACAAATCAGAGCCTCAAAAACCTTTGAAAAAACAGACAAAATAGCTATTGGCCTATAGTTAGTGTTAAGCCGACCAATTAACTTTGAAATTTGCATTCACACGCGCGTACGCCCGGCGACCTGTGAAGGTCACCTTGGCCCCCCTTCCGGACGTAAAGGACGCGAGGTCGGAACGTGAGTGCAGGAGAGTCTTTTGCAGACGGTGCTATCGACGGCACGCTGTAATTTTTTGTCGGGAATGCGGAATAGTGTAAGCGCGTCTAGTAAATATACTGTCTAGGATTTGTAACGCGCATTCCTAACCAGAGAGCTTCTCCCAGGACTTATTTGTGTTTAACTCTGAATCCGTATATAAGTGTATTCGACAATATTAGCTACTAGTGCGGCATTTGATATTCTAGCAATAATTGTTGCCACGCGAAACGGTAGTGAACTTTGATCCAGACATTCGTGTCCGGGCGGTGTGTTACGTTTTTGCTTATAGTAACGGTAGACCGACATTCTGTATTCGTGTTGGGTAATACGCCTTATAACAAATTAGAGTTAGTGGCTTCTGGAAGTTAGTTAATTGTACGATAAAGTTAATGGACCGTCCTCGTGACGAACGAAGAAAGTGACTGTGGACGACTCCGCGGAAGTTTACCACAATTTGGAGCGGTGCTGAAGTCCGAGTTGCTGCCGACGGCAACGGTCTTATAAGGTCTATCACACTCAGTCACACACAGACTGCCCCTTAATTCCCTTGCACCATACCACTACATGCGACCTTACCGAACCTTGAGGGACCAGTCGCCTTGGATATAGGTAAGTAAGCTCGGTTTTAGCTCGGTTTTAATATTCTCCCTGTTGAATTGCAGTAGGATAGAACGCTCCCCCTTATTGTTTATTGTTATTTGAGATTTTCCACTTTAGCCTTAGGAGGCCCGACCTGCATCTGCTTGTAAGGTCTTCCGCTATGGGCCCGGAGGATTCTACTGTTAGATAAGCAGCTGCACGCCGTAACAGTTAGATACAATTGATTTATCATTACATTTAAATACGGGGACAATATTAGAATCCTTCCAAACCGATGGGAAAACTCCTGCCTGTAGATTTGTTATATATTACGAGGGTGGATTGAAAAGTACTCGGCCTAACCAAGAAAATAAACACATACTAAATCAGTTATATTTTTATTTTTCTACATAATCACCATCAAGTTCAATACACTTTTGCCACCTCCCCTTCCAAGCATTTAGACCGTTGAAAAAAAATGATTCTTCCTTAGAGTCAAAATATGCGTCTACAGCTGCTTTGACCTCGTCGTTTGTCGAAAATCTTTGACCTCCCAAGTGCTTTTTTAGGTTAGGGAACAGAAAGAAGTCTGATGGTGCCAGATCAGGTGAATACGGCGGATGCGCTAACAGTTCAAAGCCACAGTTGTGAATTTCAGCCATTGACTGTACTGACGTGTGAACACGGGCGTTATCTTGATGAAACAGGACTTTTCTTCTGAGTATTCCTCGACGTTTTTCTTTTATTTCCTCTCGTAAATGACGTAGTAAGGTGCAGTAGTAATCAGAGTTTATAGTCTGACCCCTTTCAAGATAATCAATCATAATCACACCTTTCGAGTCCCAGAATACTGAAGCCATCACCTTATTTGCCGACAAAATCGACTTAGCCTTTTTAGGGGGTGGTGAACCAGGTCTTCTCCACTGTTTTGATTGTTGTTTTGTTTCCGGTGTACAGTAATGAACCCATGTTTCGTCTATAGTAACAAAACGATTCAAAAAATCATCTGCATCGGCTTCAAATAACTCCAAACAGTCGCGTGAAATAGTCAATCGCGTCCTTTTTTGTTCAACTGAAAGCAGTCGCGGAACCCACCTCGCAGACACCTTGTGGAAACCCAACTCGTTGACAATGATGTTTTGAGTTCGTTCATAAGAGATGCCTATAATCTCGGCTATATCTCTAATTTTTAATCTGCGGTCTCCCATTATTAAATCAAGTACTTTTTTAATATTTTCGTCAGTAGTTGACGTCGAAGGCCTTCCAGAGCGGGGTTCATCTTTCACTCTCTCTCTACCACGCTTAAATTCTGCTATCCATTTTTTGACGGATGAATATGACAGAACACAATCGCCTAATGTACTGACCATGTCATCATGGATGGCTTTTGATGATAGCCCCTTCTTATGGAGTACTTAATTACGGCACGCTGCTCGATTTGCTCCATTCGCGGAAATTATGTCCGATTACTTTGTTAATAAATTTATAAAATCACAACTAATTATCGCACACGTTTCGAACTTCACACAATGAACTAGTCTGAACTGAACTAAATAATATGGGTAGATTTGATTTTTAGAATTGAATGGATCTGTGTTAGGCCGAGTACCTTTCAATACACCCTCGTATTATTAATGGGAGTAATATCTCATTAGTCATTTTGCAAACAAAAATGGGTGGAATTAGATCAGGGCCTGCTCCTTTATTTATATTAATTTTATGCAAGACTTCCTTAATTTGTGTTTCTGTTAAAGTTACAGTATTTAATGGAGTTATATTTTGCCGATTGACAGACCCTGGATGTGCTGAGGGAACGGTGTTAAAAGAATTATCATAGGCCCTTTTTACTGGAAATGAGGCATTCCATCTTAGCCCTCACGGGTGACAACGCATCTGCATTTTGATTCGCAAACGAGGATAGATCTACATGTCTATGGGCCGCAGCAACCAATTACCATCAGGTGGACTGTGTGCTCGTCTGGCACCCTTATCCTATAAAAAAAGACACTGGAAAAATGGGAAGCAAAGTAACCGCTGATGGTTTCAATATTTTCTGACACTTCAACTCCATTCGACATAGCACGAGGATAGTTGCTAGAGCCACCTCTTTTCTGTTTGATTTAACTCCTAAAAAGTTTAGGATTGGTAACAATCTTATTTTCAAGGGACGCTGTATATGAATTGAAACAAGCAACTGACATTCTGCTACACCTTTTCTTAAGTAGATTTAATGAGATCACATCCATCGGGTTATTATATTTTTTAACTCTCAACCTCAACCGATTCTTTTCATTCAATCTTTTTATAAATTGTTTTGAGAACCAATATGGACTAAAATAAATAAATGAATGATTGTGGTGTTTTAAAGAGTGAAATATGTATGTAGTAGTCAGGTAAACAACATAAATTACTTTAGTGTTTAACTTAAAAAAAGAACCAAAGAGACAAATGTTAACAAAGTCTCCGGATATTGTACGTGGTAGAGCCATGCTGCAGCTATATTAATAGTATAGTTGTAGCACGAACGGGTCGGCTCGACCGGGGAGGACCACGCTCTCACAGAATACCAGCGTTAAATAGCAGCTTAACACTGCTGTGTTTCGTATGGTGAGTGTATAGAACCGGATGCCCTTTTTACTGGAAAAGAGGCATACCATCTTAGTCCTCACGGGTGACAACGCATCTGCATTTTGATTCTTTATTGAGGAGAAATATGGATGTCTATGGGTCACAGCTACCAACTGCCATCAGGTGGACTGTGTGCTCGTTTGTCACCCTATCTTATAAAAAAAAAACGTTTAATGAAAACTACAAAAACGTTGACGATCCCTGCATTAGCTTGTCATGAAAGGAAATTATTTGTGCAAGTAAACTAATATTATATTTCTCTTCCATTAAAACTGAGACATAACACAGACAAACTCTTTCTTATATCATAACTCGTATAATTTTGCGTTATATCCTATTTTGCTGTACCAAAGCTTTTTACTGCGAAATATATATAGGGAATGTCTATAACAATTGGCAAGACCGAGGAAGGACCACACTCTCACATAATACTAGCTTAAAATAATACTGCCGTCGTACTGCTTACGTATGGTGAGTGTAAAGAATCGGAAACATTTTTATTGTAAACGGCTCGAGATATAGCAGTTTTGGGCTGCTGTGTTTCGTAGCAATGGATTTACGTGCTTTTCCAGGCAAAGGTGTGAAACACTCCTGGATACGGACTGTACTGAGAATTTCTCGACTGAAAAAACAATAAATGACAAAGTTTTAGCCCGCCTCGGGATTCTAATCCGGAACCACGCGATGAGCAGTCGCGCTTACCACGTAACCAACAAGGCAGTCAAATAGGAGGCACACGATAGTCGCGTAAATATACCTTCATTAAAACAAGGTATGTGTTACATTAGCGAGAAGATTTCCTCTATACCACGCAAATGTGATTTAAGTTAGAGAGATCTTATACGACGCAGTGCAGACAGTTATCTGTAAGTTAACACGTCACGGAGCGATATAAACAGTGAAGATTTTTCCTCTTTATATAAAACGTCGTTCACACCTCGCGTATCCTGGCTTACTTTGTAACAATCTTTCGTATCACGCGCGATGTCATTTGCTGAGATGAAAATAAATGGTGAATATAAAGATGTACGTTTCCTTTTCTTTCTTTTCCTGAAAATATAAGGCTGCTTCCTTTTGTTGTGGCTCCTGGGTGGTGTTTGCCATAGTGTATTCGCATGGCAAGCGGGTTAATAATCGCAGTTTTGCTGTTATCAGGAAGATGCTGCTGCCCATCTCATGCCTCAGTTTCTTTCTATCGCCTCTTATAACACCGGATATCCTTTTACTGGAAACGAGTCATTCTATGTTAGTCCTCACAGGTGACAACTTATCTGCATTTTGTTTCTTAATCGAAAATAGATGTAGATGTCTATGGGCTACAACAATCCCTTACCATCAGGTGGACTGTGTGTTCGTTTGTCTCCCTTATCCTATAAAATATACTCGGTTGGTATTCATATACCTAAAAAAATACTCAGTTGATTTGATGCCAGACGGCCGGGTAAACAAAAAATATTGCGAAGGGATTAAGCTTTTACAAATAGAGCGACCGGGGCTGCTTTGAAGCTTTTGCAAACAAATCGGATTATTGTGTGATATAAGTCGCTCGAGTTTTATTGTTTACTATTGTTCAAGAACGTAAAACATGTTGTGCATTATTCAAGAGCTTAGTCCTTTCTAAAAGGACATCTACGCACCTCTTTTCCCTTGGTGTTACATCACCATCAGGTAACTAAACTCGTTTGCCTCTTCTTCATTAAAATACTGTCGGTATTAATTTATCTTTAAGTTATATCTGGGATGTATTGGGAAATATAGGGATAACACGTTAGTTATATCCCCCCTGCAATGGTAGAGGCCGTGTAAGAATATCCACTATCCCATGTCGTCCCGTGGGTAACGTAAAAGGAAGACCAAAGTGGTACCTACCCAGTCGACTCCTAGGCGAAAAAGTAGAGGAAACACTTAGTAAGAAACAAAATCTATTTAGTGGGACCGAGGTACTCGAACTCCCAATGTCATAGTTTACCACGGCTACTTTTAATTTAAAATTATACATTTTTAGTTGGTAGAACTACATTGAATGAATTATGACAGGCTAAATGAATTAATAATTAATAGATTTTGAAGTTTTTAAAAGCGAAGTAAGCCTAGAACGCTTAAATTACTAAAGTATTTGAATTCAAAACAAAGACTTCAGATATCGTTTGATGAATACTATAAATCTTTGACAAAAGGGGTTGTCAACCTTTTATTACGGGACCTTAGCTTATCATGAAAGGAAATTATTTGTTCAAGTAAAATAAGATTACCTTTACCCTCCATTAGAACTGGGACATAACGGACGAACTCTTTTTTATTTCAGAAGACGTATTTGCTTTATAATATATTTTAAAAAAGAGAAGAAAACCAAAAAATATAACCCTACTTTAAATTATCTTATTTTGGTATTAATTTATGCTGTTGAATGTCTATATAATATGTATAAAATGTGTCGGCACGAAAGTGGAAGGACCACGTTCACACAGAATATCAGATTAATGATGAGAGTAATTAGTTTAATGATACTCTATTTCGTAAGAATGGCTTTATGTGCTTTCCCAGGCAATGGGGTGACACACGCCTGACTCTGGGTTGATATTAACTAACTAATGGCACACGTCGGGATTCTAACCCGGAACTACCTAATCAGCAGTCGGACTTACCATTAAACCAAGAAGGCAGTCAAATAAGAAGCAAACAAAATTCGCGTAAATATACCTTCATTTAAACAAGGTATGTGTTACATTAGCGACAACATTTTCTTTATACAACGCGAATATGATTAATGTTAGAGAGTTACATCTTACGAGTATACGACGCAATGCAAACAGTTATCTGTAAGTTAACGCCTTAGACAAAACACACGTCACGAAGCGATATAAATTGGGAAGATTTTTCCTCTTTATGTAAAACGTCGTTCACACCTCGCGTATCCTGGCTAAATTTATAATAATCATTCGTATCACGCGCAATGTCTTGTGCTGAGATGAAAATAAATGTTGTGTTGTTGCTCTTAAGGGGTTAATGTTTGCCATAGTTGCCACGCTTGGTAAGCGTAGGTACATATTTATTTTTACTTTACTAATATCAGATATATGCTGCTACCCATCTCCTGCTGCAGTTTCCCTATGTCGCCTCTTAGGACAGCCACGGGAAGACATGGGGTAGTGGATATTCTTACACCACCACCATATGGTACCACTAGATGGAGTTACGTACCTGGTAAAATATGAAAGAAGTCGATAGCTTAGGATGCTTTGTGGCATTCTTTAGGTAAACTTTATGTTCATTCAGCAGTGGACTTTTGAAGGGGTGTAATGATGATAAGGATTATGAGGGCTGTGGTAGATCAGGGGCTATACGCTCGCTGTAAAATTCACAGTCTAAGAGCAACCTTACTTTGATCTTCGCCGGTGCCAATTAAATTGTTCATTGCAATTTGAAATGATGATTGATCACCTGCTTAGCGGTGAAAGAAACATCGTTAGGAAAACTTCATTGCCTAAAGTTAAGTTGGCACTAGGCACATGCTTCCTCTCATTTCTGAGTGGGTTTCAAGACAAGGAATCTCTGAGGAATGTATATTTAGACATGTAAAATCTAAAAACACGCACTATTGCAATTCAGCGAAATAAATGCTCCTCTATCTTTCAGAAATGAGAATAGGTTTGTGCTCACCAATAGTAAGTGTGTAGGTAAATGAAGGGTACCCCATTTATTTTATACTAGCTGTTCACCGCGACATCGCCCGCGTGTAATTTAGGGTTATATGTTGCGCGGAACCCTAATTCTTTTTTTAAAATAAAAGTAGCCTAAGTTCCTCCTTATAACATCAGCAATCTGCCAGTGAAAGTCTTGTTGAAATCGGTCAAGCCGTAAGACAGACAGACAGACAGACAAAAATTTTAAAAATTGTGTTTTTGTTATAAGTACCGTATATAATTTCATATGCATTTAGTAAAAAGCTGTTATTATAATATTACAAACAGACACTTCAACTTTATTTATTTGTATGTAGATTATAAAAGATAGGTAATACGAGCGTATTGCTCACTGGGTGGTTAGTAATTACAGACGCCGATGGACATTTGCATCACCAGAGGAGTCGCAGCACTCTTCTTAGCCTCCTGAGAGGTTCCTAAGCCATTCAGGTCCGTAAAATTCAAGTTATTACTTATTTTTCGTTAATAGAGAAAACTGTAGCGGCTGGCCTACTATTCGCTTGATCGCATGCAACCCAAATTCGATCCCGTCGGCAGCTTTATATTAGTTAATTGGGAGTTTACGTGTATGTAATGATGATGATGAGGTACACAATGATAATGATGATTATGTTTCTTTAAACACCATAGTATAAATTTATATGAAACTTAATAAAAATCATAATGTTCATAATACTCGATTTTCAGATAAAGATATTTCCTTTCCTTTCGTATTGTTTTAACTTTATTATCAGACTCGTTAGTCTGATAATAAACTTACAACAAAAGTTAAACGAAAGTCATCCTTGTTTTTTTCTGCATAGGATCTATTTTTTTTTATTTTTTTATTTATTCTCAAATTGCGTTACATATGACTATGAAACTAAACAAAACATGCAAGTTCTAACAATCACATGCACCTCGAAAGGCGTAGCAATGAACAGGAGAGGGGCAGACACTTAAAAATTATTTTCCTCAATGTATTCATTAATTGAATAATAACTTTTTTTTAATAAGTGTATCCCTTAAAGATCTTATGAATTTATTAATATTTGTTTCGGCTTTTATGTGTTCCGGCAATTTATTATAAATTTTTATTGACATTGGGTAAGGACCTGTACTGTGTAATTTTAATTTAGATTTTGGTTGCAAGAGGTTATTCTTATAGCGAGGTACGTTGTGTCGGGGCGCGTCTATGATTTTGGTGTAAAAACTTGGGTGTCGTTTTACAAACTTACATATTTCTAATATATAGGCACGGTAATGTTAGAATTTTGAGACTTTGAAAGTGAGGTTTGCAGCTTTCTCTTTGTTTGATATTTGCAAGTACGTTAAGTTTTATCACGAATGGGTCAGCTCGACCGGGGAAGTACCCTGCTCTTACAGAACACCAGCATAAAATAGCAGCTTAGTACTGCTGTGTTTTGTAAAGTGAGTATTTACACTCACTTTACTATACCAGAGACCTTTTTTACTGGATTGAGTCATTTCATCCTAATTCTCAGGTGTGAAAATTCATCTGCGATTTAATTCGTAAAAAAGAATAGATGTGGATGTCTATGGGCCACAGTATGCACTTATCGTCAGCTGGACTGGGTGCTTGTTTCACCCTTAATTGAGCTTAGGGGCTTATATATAATAAAACCCCAAGCCTAATAGAAGCCATTTATTTCAATATTACGTACAGAAACTACAATGTTATTTGTAGGTTTATACATGTAAAAATATATACTTTACGCTTTTTGGTCGGCTTAAGAAAAGTAGGCCGTCTAATGCAGAAAATTTTGCAGAAAAGATGCTGCTTTGAACCTTTTACAAACAACTCACACTGTCACTCACTCAACATTACTTCCATTTTTGAAAAAAAAATATCAAAGTAAATAATAAAGTTATCTTGCTTTTATACTGTGGCAGTGCTGTCGTTGCGCCACAAGCGACAATACATCGAAGCCTAAATCGATCTATCAAAGTTCCAAAGTAAAAGCAGTATATATAGCTCCAAAATAACATTCAGCTCCCCAAACAAGTTTTCGGCCGACCTGGACAGTTTCCTAGCAGCTCAGGCCGAACCTTCTCCCTATTCTTAATTTGCCTTAGTTAGGCGCACCTCTCAGGGGCTATTAGCAGCCTGCGCCCCCTTTTCCCTAAAAAGTTCGCTCCGATTCGGCAGAAAGGCCATACAGGCCAAATCCAGTCCCACATAACCTCGTGGCCGGCTGCGTGGTATACTATGAGCATTCACGACCTCCCTCCCCTGCTTCCGGAGGGTAGCCATGCTATAGGCGCAAAAAATATCATTCGGAGTGTTGACCGCTCCCCGGGCAGAACACCATGCCCAACGGGAGATTTCACCTTTTCCTTTCACGGCCACAATACTTTTAACATTATTATATTAAAGCGTGACTTGAGTTTATATAGTATAAGGTTTCTGTATAAAAAATTACGCCGGGTCATTGAACAGATCGTAAATCTACGACACGAAGAAAGATCCCTCGTTTTTACTGTATCTTGTGTTCTGTTTCATTGCGAAATAAAAAATACATAACATTGAATTGAATAGGCACATGTGAGGCGAAGATTTGGGTTCGGTGTGTTAGAGTAGCTTTCTCAATTATTCTGAGTGACCAGTATTTCTGGTGGTTGTTCAATACTGATACTTATATGGTACGTGGAAGAGCCACGCTGCATCTTTATTATGTTTGTAGCACGCATGGGTCGACTTGGCAGGGAAAAGAGCACGTTTTCAAAGCCTATCAATACCAGTGTGAAATAGCAGCTTAAGCTGTGTTTTGTACGGTAAGTGTAGAGAACCGGAGACACTTTACTTTAAACAATGTATACTATCTTAGTCCTCAGATTTGACAATGCATCTGTATTTTGATTCTTAATTGAGCATAGATGGACAGATGGACCGTGTGATGACTTACGTCACAATCGAACTCACAGTTTCCTCATGGTAAGTGGCAATTGCAGTCCATGGACACCTGCATCTAACTTCAAACAAATAAGGCTTCAGATACATTGTCACCTCTGAGAACTAATATGTAATGCCTTATAACCTGTAATTACAGTAATTCTATATGTTATACCTTAGTACCGGAAAATAAAGAGAACTACTATATGGCGATAGAAATAGTAAAGAGGGTGGTAACTACACAGTGGACTCCAAGTGACTAACAAAATCTATTTAAATATACCTAGTCTTTTCGAATTTTATTCCAGACAGCAACCATAAATAGGTGGGGTTACAGTAACTTGAAGTCTTGCAGTTATATGCTTGGGTTGGGATTTTATTTTATTAATTATTGGATCGCAAGTAGACAGCAGAACCCAGCAATCATCTCTGATATTAGGATGTTTTATGATTTCAACGGCCTCGCAAATCATCCTTGGAAATAATGTGTGTGTTTTTAGCGAGGATATGTGGTCTATCAAATCTGACGTAGCAACGGGAGCATTCTTGTGCGTTGTTCACCGACTGCAGATTTCATCGCTCCGGCAAGTACAAAAATAAAGAAGGTAAGGGAAGAGTAAGAAAAGAAAGCACAATTCTAGCAATCGGTTCCGGCGCATTTCTTAGATACTCTATACGACTCTACATAAGCTATGTGTTGTTACTATATGTGTATGTATAATATAGAGATTTTCTGAAAAAGCTGTCCTCCTTTTTTTGCACAAAATAAAAGTACTCGTTCTTATTATTTTAAACGTCTTAACGACGAAAATGCCCTCTTAAGTACTCCAGCTATCTGTCCGCGTCACATGCTCCCGCGCTGCGTCGACAGGAGGGTGTTGGATTAATGGAGTCTTAATAAACAATCAGTGGTGTCAGCATAGACAAAGTCTCAAATAAATTATTATTATAAAACCTGATCCGTTGATAACGCTATTACATCGGTATTGTAATACATCATCAAGGATAAAACGGCAATTTAAAAAAAAACTTCATAAAAAAGATTACTGAAAAGGCAAAAAAATTATACCCTATGTCATTGCCAAAACAAAACATTCACAATACTTTTAACATTATTATATTATAGCGTGACTTGAGTTATTGTAGGAGAAAAGGTTTTCTTATAAAAAATTACGCCGGATCATTGAATAGATCGTAAATCTACGACACGGAGAAAGATCCCTCGCTTTTTACTGTATCTTGTATTCTGTTTCATTGCGAAATAAAGAATACATAACAGTGAATTGAATAGGCACAGGTTAGGCGAAGATTTGTTTCGGTGTGTTAGAGTCGCTTTCTTAATTGAGAAAAAAATTATACCCTGTGTCACTTCCACAACTAAAACAAATCTATTGCATCCTGTGTGTTAAAATATATCTAGCCGTTTAGAGTGTTCCACACTTAAGCTTGCTGATCCGTTAAGCCATGTTACGGTTACTCCGATTCTACTGCGGATATCTGCATTAACTATATTTCTTCATTTATAATATATAATTTAATAATATTGAAATGTTCTCTCCTTATAATTGATCTTGTTTCTTTTAATAGATTTATTCTGATTTAGGTACACAACTAGTTTGCATAATTTCTCTCTGTAATGATGTTTTTCCTACTCCAAATGAGGGCTAATAATCTTCCCCTCACCAGATGTCGCTAGTTATGACTGAGGTAAAGTTTTTGTTACACAGTGTGAGTTAATTGAGAAATTAGTTTTAAATAATAGTTTTTCATTATCTAGAGTATTATATTAATACACAACACAATGCGTCAGCGTTTTGATTTTTTTTTGCACATTATAACTCTTTTTTTTTAAAGTCGGCTTTTAGTTATATTTATAGTTTGGTTTATTCATTTTTAATGTACTTAATATAAAATATAACTAATAATACAGAAAGAAACCTTAAAGATTAAATTTTCCTAAGAAATTATTGTTCCCGCTATGAAATCTGTCAAATATTTTACCTCACTCTAAAGTGGCGCCGCCCTGGTGGCAGAAAAAGTCGTGGATGCCCTCATTACAGCCCGCTTGGTGAAGGCAGTTCAACGTAGATAAACATGCTTAACTTTGGTAATCATTTCTCTGCCTAATAACTTCTTGGTGCCCAACGGATCAATATATTGAAGCGGCAATAGGCCGGATGTATAGCTCGAAAGACCTACCACCGATGGGGAAGTAAGGTTCCAATGTACCGGCAAGCGCAGCCCAGGCCTCATTAATCCAAACTGAAGTTGTATGACTCAATCTGTGAATATTGTGTACACTAGTTGTTGTTATGTAACAGAGAATATAAAAATGTGTGTGTTTTTGTAATAATGTGTGTGTATTGTAAGTGTACTTGTTAAACATATAATAACGAGTAAATAACGAATTTAATCACGCAGAGAAACCTATATTTATCAAAACTTGAAATCAAGAGCATACATAGTCCATCTGCTGCCATATTACTGTAACCCATAGACATCTATCCCCGTTTAAGAATCAAAACGCAGACGCGATGTCATCCTGAAAATAAGATGGATTGTCTCTGTTGGCGACGCGCCTAAGAAGAATATTTCAATTTATTAGTTTACTGATTACGAATAATTACCAATAATTGTCTTATAAGAAAACGCTTAGTTAAATCTTAAAAAATATCGAATTAATAATTTAAAGGTCTTGGGTTCGATTCCCAGGTCAGACTAGTTTTTCGTTTTCTTAGCAATATTTTGTTAATAAATTCATATAGGGAATTTTTAAGATATAATTTATGATTCCGGGTTCAGTTCCCCGGTTGAATTACTTTTCATTGTTTTATTATCAATTTAAAGATATATATTAAAATAAAATTGGATCAGGTTCCCCGGTCGAAATGATCACTTTGTGTAAGTGGAATTAATGTAAAGTAATATTGCATAATAATTGTTTATGTAAGTTGAGTACATTTTTTATGAAAAATAAAATGTCTATTTTCAATGTTTAATTCATAAAAATATTTTGTTTGTGTTATCTGATAAGGAACATGATAACTGATAAGAACATTGTTTGTGAACCTTGGTGTCTTATGAGACATAGATAGGTGTTATCTGACCAAGGATTTCATTGGCCTCTTACAGACCTGGTGGGGGTCGTGTGAGAATTAGTTGTTCACATAGCGTCGGATAAAAGTCGCTCGCTAAATTGCAATTTAGTAGGCCTAATAAATGAAAATTTGAAATTTGTAAATTTCAGCAATTTATGTAAAATTGACTTGTAAAATGTTTTAGGTTGACTGTATGAGCAAAATAGGTGAATTCTGTTTTAGTTTTATATACATGTTCTTCTGGAATAGTCAAATATTGATAGTTTTGTATAATAAATTTAAAAGTGTTTTAAATAGTAAAATGTGTGATAAAATGGGAATTAATCTATTGTATTAGTTAAGATATTTGTATTTTCAAATAAAGAACATTGTTCCAACCTTATGTTTTAGATATATAAGAATTCTAACTTAGTACATATGTTGAAAAAAATAGGCATATTTTGTTGAATAAATAAAACTTTTTTGTGATATTGAAATGTAATGTATATCATAGTATAGATATTTTGTTGTGCTATCTTTATAAATAAAATGTATAAATGTATGTCTTATACAAATAAAGATATTGGGCAAACCGTGGGAGAGTGATAGTACAAATTTAATGTAATTGAGTTGCGAAATCGCACAGAGGGCGCGGCTCTCTTTCGAGAAAAGCATTGTTGATACCCCATTAGACTGGTTTTCATGCAATTCGTTCGGGACCAGCCACCAGTAATATATATAATCAAGAAAGAAAACATATAGAGAAGTGATAGGGAAAGTTATTGCTCTCTCACGGAGCGGTTTGAAGATAATTGCTGTTTTATTCCCAAGGGATCCTTCACCTTTAAATTTAAAATCTACAGTCCATCACGTGCTAACGTAGCACATATCGAAGAATTAAAACGTCGGGACCGGGGCTACCACGGAAGACCCGTAATCCCCGTCTGCACCTTTCTTACCTTAAGAAAAGTGACAGCAAACACTCTCTTGTGATACTCCTTCACGGGGTTCACATACGCCTCGTTGACCTCCCGAACCCAACGTAGGTGTCATTTGGAGATTCAAGATCAAGACCAGCCGAAGGAAAACCTCTGTTGGCCCTTGATTGACGAAATTATTGGAGTGATCTGAACCCTGTACTTTTCAGTCTCGGTCCCAGTAAAAATATAAGCGATGAGGCCGCCTATTGTAGCTTTATATAAAAATGCAGCTTAAATACGTCACACTCTTTTCCTCGCGGGCGTCCTCTCATTTCTAAGAGGATTTTAGGGCAAGGAATTATACGCCGCGCTACCACCATACATCAAATGTATTATTTTCAATTTATCTGATATGCAGGTTTCCTTTTTTCGCTCCTAGGCTGTTTTGCTTTAATGGAAATGTCCGCCGCGTTGCGCGAATACTTTTTTACGAATACGTTGGTTTTACGTGTCATTGAAATTATATTATTTTTCAGACAGGTATTTTCTAAAGATTTTTTTCCCTTCACAGAGAACGTGGTAAATTTGAACTTAAAATTCCAATTGACTACGTCATCGGTAACTGCGGGGAGTGAACCGGGGTTGCTGACTGTGATTTTTATAACGATCGCTTAGCCTGAGCTATCACGGCTCACCTAAACCTATAATTTGTATCTGCACCAATTTTTCATTTTTTTTTGTTTTTATTTTACTGTTTATTAGTGTACAAAAATAAAGTATATTTCGTTTATTCGTTTGATAGATTCTCTTCCCTAACTAAACAACAGCCCTGCGTTATGTGGCTTTTATTTTTCGTTAATAAAAATGGTTCTTGAAAGAAAACTTACTTCAAGAAAACAGATTGTCTTACTCGTAAAATTACTCATTTTGTACCGGCGGAACAGCTTAATATTTTCATAGATTTTATGACATTCAATAGTCGAAGATTTTTATCTTCGAGATAAGAACTCTCCGCCGATATAAAAACAAAACGGAATAAGAAACTTGAGCTTTATAATGAAATTCGCAGATGACCTTTAGACCTGCAGAGATATATATATCTATAATTATAAATAAAATTGAAGTGTGTGTCCATAATATATGAAGGCTTAGACAGTCATCTTAGAGAAAATAATTCTCAGGGTTTTTATAAAAAGTTATGAAATATTTGTTTGACAGCAAAACGCGCGACTGAAGATGGAGCGACTATCTGCGTAAGGCGGCGGGAGGCAACTGGACGTGTGAAGCTAAAGATTGAGCTTGCAGGCAGGGACTTAAAACATTATAAATAACAGAATGTGTAACGTTATAATAACGTTATAATGGTATCGTTATCTCAGCAAGCATAGCGTTTTCAATATTTAGTATAACGTTTTAAGAGTAACAGAACAAAATTGTGACATGCAAGTTAACGTTATTATAACGATAAAGACGCGACGTTGCCAAACCTATTTATTTTCAAAAGCGCGCGAATATGCGTGACTTACTAGATGGTCTACTAGATAGCTTGGACGGACGAGGAATTCCTCGCACCGCACTCACTCCAGAAGCGAACTAGCAACGTTGTAAAGTGAATTAACATTTGATAATATCAAATATCAACAGCTTGCGGGTTGCGATTTGCGACGTATTAATAACTAGCTGTGCCCCGCGGTTTCACCCGCGTCATCACGTGTTGGAGGTGCACGACATGACTTAGTTCAAGCATTTTATAATTGCAATTAAATATTTTATTTGTTATCAATGGATGGAAAAATTGGCATAATTAATGGAGGACTTTTATCTGTCGGCATATTATTTATGATGTAGAGCGAAGTTAAGTTTTATCCACTTTCCCTCCCCCTCCCGGTTGAGCAGTTCTCGCAGTTCTCACCGGGCGGCAAAGGTTTATGTGTCGTTCGCGCGCCCAGCCAAGTATTGAATTATTTTAATTTAATATTATCTCTTACACTATGCGTCCAAATAACATGGTATAAAGAACAAAGTTTATCTTCATAAAATTGTCTTGATGCTTAATAATAACGCTCATAAATCACTTTATTAATTTTCAATATTTTTTTGTCATAAAATACCAAATTATGGCTTATGTATAAGAAAAAGACATATGGTATCGTGGACTTTTTTAGACGTCGTAAAGATCTATATTTTTCTACAACATTGTATTTACGTATCCCTGACGAAAAAACAAGCGTACGCGGATAAATCATTTCGGGAGTGCTTTTTCTTCTGACTTGCTTAACAAATATCCATATTTTAGGCTAGCTGAGTGATATAGCTTAATGCTAATAGGCTATACTATTTCACATGAATCTGGCTATAATATACAAAAAGAATTTTTCAATTCGTACTGGTAGTTCCAGAGATTAGCGCGTTTAAACAAACAAAAAAACTCTTCCGCTTTATTATATTAGTATAGATTATACCTAGATAAATATCATATTACTTATAAGTATTTATTTTTTGTAGTTGATTCGAACTACACTTGTTTACATATATTGGAAATGGATCGTAAAAAATTAATAAATGTTATACATATTTTAATCTTGATGAAAATAGTAACACTTCAAAATGTTTAGTTGCTGGATGCGATAAAGTTTTGAACGTAAGTTAAGCGAAAATCGTAGATAACGTGTAGAAGAATGCGCCTTTTCCAGTCAGTATTTATTAAGAAAAATATTGTATTTATATATGTACATGGTCTCCTAAAAAACAGGACACCAACCTACTTTACCTTCTCTTAGAGCGTGGTCCTTTCCCGGTCGAGCCGACCCATTCGTACTACAACTATAATACTAATATAGCTGCAGCCTGCAGCATAGCTCTACCACATCATACCTTGTCATATTTACCTATTAGATGGGTACCTATTCATATCTTAATGCATTATATCTTTTAGATTTACGCAAATATTTGACATTTTAAATTAAACTATCTTTTCGGATTTTCTCGCGGATTTATTTTAATTTTTGGTTCCCGGCGTTACGAATGCTTTACAGCAATCATGGTCACAGGAGGGAGTTAGGTCTTAGACGTCTCAAAGGCATTATATAGTTGTTTAAGTAAAGTTGAATGAATAATATTAATAATTAGTGTTGTATAACTAAACCATAAAGAAAATTAAAATATTAATTATTTAACTAAGTGATATTATTTTAGCCAATATCATAAACACTAGTGAACCGATTTTGATGAAGTCGATATTATTCCCTAAGTTCAAATAAATGTAAGCAAATAATCCCTAAGTTGAAATAAAAAAAAACTAATGATCACGATCCGACTAGTTTCGGAGAAATGCGTGGACTAACATACATACATATATACACTTATAACATTTTGTATATTTGCTTGGAAGCCCTAATAGATAATTATATGTGAATATTTTGCAGTTTCAATAATATTACATACATACTTGTCGAATTGATAATCCTTTTTTGAAGTCGGTTAAAAATTCAAACCGACATGAAAACTGCACTGTTCTTTAAATTGAAAGATGCTTAATGTAATAAAAAAGTGTGTGTGTACTTATTAAGCACGTAGGAATTTACACTTTTTTAGCGTAACAAATCAAAAATAACTAAAAATTGTGACAATTAATTGACGGCTCCGTGGCGCAGTGGCTTAACAATGAGTTGCAGTGCTAAGGGCCGCGGGTTCGATTCCCGAACGGAATAAGTATTTGTATGGCCTACAAATAATTGTTCTAGGTATGTTTATCCTTGTGAAATCTATGTATGTAAACGTCCCCTGCGATACAAAAGAAAATCTAATTATAAAAGTAACATTTGTGGAGATTACGTTTTTGAAAAAAATATATAATTTGTATTTATTAAGATTTTTAAACCTTATTATTCTTACTTTTTACTCTTAATATTGTTTCACAAAATATCACGTATATATCAATCACGTCTTTTGATGGGTAAATTTAACCTCTTTTATCTTTAAGGATATAAATAAATATAGTAACGATTTTATATCATTATACTGAGAAGCTCAGAATGCCAAACTGCGATATAATCTCCACACTTAAGTTTGTTTAGCAAAACTCTTCCTCTCTATCCACATTTAATGTATTGCAAAACAATGTTCTTTTCTTAAGTGCATGGAAAGAAAATCACTAAAAACTAATATACTTTGAAGTGGCATTGGTACATGTTCAGTGCATTATATAAATATAATATATATGTTGAATTCCTTTAGATCTATCCTATACTTTCTTTTCAGCATGTCCATTTAGAACTCTTTTCTTTATTTATTATTCTTCTCTTTAATTTAGATATTTTTTTAACATTATTGTCTTTCTTGGTGTCACTTTAATACTACTGATTGATGTAGTATAAGCAGATAAGTTAAGTAGAGGTTCAACTCTGTATTGATATGTGGATAATCTATGTGGAAGATCAACCTGGAATTCAAACAAATTAAATAGAAAAGGCAGAGTTATTGGAACGAAGTTTCTTATCGGACGGTACGAATTTGGCGAATGGGGACTAGGCGAGAAAAATGTAAGATTTTTCCGTCACGACCCATATGACGTATAAAAAGTGAGATGGAATAATATCCATCTCCCTCGCACATTTTCTTATCTTGCCATGAAAGAAATATTATTTTATTTTAAATGAAGCTTAATTTAAATATACGCTAGTAATTCATTGTATTTGTTAATCAATCATATAATACGTTTATAAATAATAATAATAATATATACTACGAAATGTACATCGTTCCAACCGAGTGTTTCACGACACTCACGTATGTTTTTTCCCACATTACTTATGAAATTCAAGGGCAATCTAACATATTATTATGATCTAGTTTAACAATAATATATAGAAGAATATTTCAACTTCTATACAATTATTTTGTCTACACAATCCTTAATGTATGCAGTAAGATATTAAAAACATCATTTTATTGTTATGAATTAATGTAATACAAAGTTTATGAACTATTTATTTTGAAACACCAATATTCCGAGTTGTATGTACTACTACAGTTGATAATTCAATTGCTGCGCTGACGACCATAAAACGTATTTTTAGGCTATAACTTTAGAGCACTGCGTTCGATAGATCATACGAGTAAAAGAGATGGCATAGAACAATAAATAATAACATTATGATTTTGTGATAACAATATTTTAGAAATGTTTATTTGACAAATTTATTGTAACGTAATTATAACGTTATATACTTACAAAGCTCTGCATAATATCGTTTTGACATATCGTTTCTCTTAAACATAACGTTATATCACACTTGCGCAGATAACGTTACTGTATTTTAACGCTATTTAAGTCCCTGGCTGCAGGCTGTTGACGATAATGATAGTTACTGCACACGTTGCAAATTGTATTTATATAGTGACGAACGAACTTTTTTTTTTTTTTTTTTTGCGCCCGAATCAATTGGAAAAGGGCTACCACAGAGGGAGGCGGAAAATGCATTACGCATACCACGACAGCCGGTCTGTCCTGGTTATGCGGGACTCACTGCCTACCGGGGGACCTAAGTGATACCCGCTAAAAACCGCCTTTGGGGAGTGGCAACTTAGCTGTTTAAAGCTTCTTATGCCGTATCGGAAGCGACCCTCTTTTGGGAAAAGAGGGCGCAGGCGGCTACGAGCCGCTGAGGGAGTGCCTACGAAGGCAAATTAATTATGAATAATTTAATTAGAGTTGGCCTGAGCCGCCGTGAGGCAGTTCAGGTCGTTTGACAGTTTATTAGGCGGGTCCGAGAGAGAGTTTCTCGGCCTGCGGACTCGATAGCGAGAGGGGAGTGGGGCTGCATAAGTAGCTGCCTCACGAATAAGATGATTGGAGTGCGACTCTGAGGCTTTGAAGAAGTTCTCAGAGAGTTTTTTAAGAAATTGTTGAATTGTAGGGAGCTCTAGGTCCCGATGAAGGTCGGCATTACGGACGTACCAAGGTGCGTTCGCAGCTCGACGACAGAAAAGGTTTTGAACTACTTGGAGTTCATTAATAATTTTAGGGTTAGCGTGGGCAAAAATGGGGCCCGCGTAGGACATGACTGGTCGTATACAGACCTTATAAAGGGTACGTTTGTTTCTGAGGGACATTTTACTGTGTCGGCCCAACATACTGTTGAGCCTATTCAGGTAAAAACGTGCGTGACGGGTTACTCTTTTGACGTGGGGTCTGAAAGTTAGCCCTGTGTCTAGAGTGACACCTAAATATTTGGCAGACGTATGCCAGGGGACAGGGGTCCCTAGCATACGTATTGGTGGAGTGTTTTTGATACGGCGTCGTTTATAATCGAAGTGAACGGCGGAGCTCTTCTCCGGGTTCACATCGATGCGCCATTTTTTGAACCAAGCTCCTAGGTCATCAACTGACTTTTGGACCTTGTTCCGTATGAAAGGTAGCGAGATACCTTTACAGTAGAGAGCAGTGTCGTCTGCGAAGAGGGAGAGCTGAACACCTTTCGGCGGAATGGGAATATCGTTGGTGAACAGGATGTACAGCAGAGGAGCAAGTACTGAGCCCTGAGGGACACCAGCTTTGATGGGGCGCTGTGAAGATAGCGTGCCTTCGTGTCTAAAACGAAAGGTACGATGATTTAGATAAGAGGCCACGAGACGTACTAGACGATCGGGGAGACCTATTTTGTATAGTTTGTAGATAAGGCCTGTATGCCAGACTCTATCAAAGGCTTTGGCGATGTCGAAAAAGACCGCGATAGTCTTATGACGACGGGGATAAAAACCGCTGAGGATATATTCCACAATACGGTGAACTTGTTGGGGGCAGGAGTGTTTCGCTCGGAAACCGAATTGATGGGGAATGATAAGAGGGTCACCGTCTGCGGGAAACAGATGGCGCCTCATGCGATTTTGGATGACTCTTTCAAAGAGCTTGCCCATGGCTTTGAGGAGGCTAATGGGGCGATGACTGGAGGGGAGGTTGAGAGGCTTGCCTGGCTTGGGAATACCAATCACAGTTGCCTCTTTCCACGTAGTGGGAAAGTAACTAAGGTTGAAGCAGGCGTTGAAGATAATAGATAAAAAGGTTAACACCTGCTCAGGAAAGTGTTTAAGGGCTTGGTTGGAGATGCCATCCGCGCCCGGAGCCTTTTTGGGCTTAAGTCCTTTGATGAGGGATGAAATCTCATCATTGGACACAGAGATAGGTTCGGAGGCTGTAGGGGGTGAGTTCCGGCGGCGGACCTCATCTTTCACTGCCTGGACGTGTGAAGGGTCAACGGGTTGAGAGCTAGGAGAGCATTGAGCGGCAATGCTGTCTGCAAAGCACTCAGCCTTTTCCTCGTCCTCGAAGGCTACCGTACCGTCGGGACGGGAGAGAGGGGGAGTGTGGGTGATAGCGTCTATGCGGAGGGCTCTTGCCATCCGATAGTACGCTGTATGAGAGGGAGAGATATTCTCCATGAGTTTACTCTTTTCGAGGTCTTGAAATTCAGAGAGGCGGAAACGGAGTTCTCGTTGAAGACGATTAGCCGTGTGCCTATATTCGGGCGTGGGGTATTTTGCTGCTCTCCGGAAAGCAGCTTTCTTGGCTTTTAATAGGTTGCTAATATGTAGGGGAAGCCCACTATTATTAGCAACCGGGACTACCCTTTCATTCTCCTTAAGGGAGGTTTTAATAAGGGTGGAGAGTGAATCGACCGCGGTGTCGATTTTTTCGGGACTGTCTAAGTCCGACGATAGGGAGATGGGAGAGTCCTGTGAGTCCAGAGCATTCGCTAGGGACTCCTTGAAGCCCTTCCAATTTGTGAAGGTTTTAGTCGAGGGTGTAGAGGGGGGTGGCTGATGGCCGAGAATGAGGGAGACCGGTCGGTGGTCGGATCCTAGATCGTCTAGTGTCTCGATTGCCCTGAGGTTGAGGGAAACACTTTTGAGTAGTGCAAAATCTAGCACGTCGGGAGCGTGGTCGGTGACATCGGGATAGTGAGTAGCACCTAGGGGACTGTGAACGGTGAGGTCAAGAGACTGCGTGATATCGAGCAGTAACTTGCCACTACGGGTGGTAGTACGGCATGTCCATTCAGTATGCTTGGAGTTGAAATCTCCAAACATAATGACTGGGTTACCTAAAGATAAAATAGCCTCAAAATCTCTTTTGAGGGGAAGGGTTCCCGCGGGGATGTAACAGGAGGCTATGAGAATAGACTGATGTCCAGTCATAGCTAGCCTGCATACCGTGGCTTCCATATTGGTAAGCTGCGGAGTAGAAATGGGAGAGCAATGGAGTGTCTTCTTGTAATAAATGGCCGTACCGCCACCTTGGCGGTCGATCCTGTCATTACGAAGAAGAGAAAAGTCTTTAATAGAAAGGCCTTTAGTGTCCTTAGTTTTGAGGTTAGTTTCCTGTAGTAGGAGGAAATCGGCTTCACGACTTCGAAGAAAGAGCTTAAGTTCTGGGAGGTTATTTCGCAAACCGCGAATATTAAAGGATACAAGCGATAAACCCTTAGGTTTGATACGACCGTGAGACTTTGGTAGAGCAACCTGCTTTGTCATCGTAAGTTAAGTTAATTAAGTTAACTTAACTTACAACGAGCACAAAAGATTATGATGCTCTGCAAGAGCGAGGAGACGGTCCTGAGAGGACCTTGCAGCGCGCAATTTGCGTGCTAACACAGCGATTTCCCCAACGTCGATGTTCCTAATAGCGGAATACACCGTTTTTAGGTCATCAGCCATTGAGGGCTGTGATTGTTGTGAGGCGGAGGTAGTCCGCGGTGGGTCTGCCTTTTTGGGGCCCCAGGGAAAGACTGGAGGCTCCATAGGCTTAGAGAAGCCCGGAGGGGGCCGAATAATGCCCTGAGGGGGCCTAAGGGGACCCTGAGAGGGTCGAGAGAAGCCCTGGATGGGCTGTGAAAGGCCCTGACGGGGCAACCGTTGGTAGAGAGTCGGGAATGAGCGGTCATTGACCGGCGGTGGAGCTTGCCTACTGGGGCGAGGATGAGGTGCGCAAGGGCAGCCTCTGTAGTTAGCCGGGTGGCCTGTTTGCTTGCACAGGACGCACGCGGGTGGGGATTCGGCGTCTTTGGGCCGAGGACAATCCTTAGTATTATGGGGTTCAAGGCACTTAACGCACCTGGGTGGGGCAGAGCAGTTGGCCGCCGCATGACCATATAGCTAGCAGCGGTGGCACTGCGCCGGGAACCCGCGCCTATGTGGGGGCTCAACCTTCACTCTCGACAGGCCACACACTGTGCGTACCTGCCGGAAGATGGCTTTTGCCTCCGGCACGTTGGTTAAGATGACTAGGACCAGGTTGAACCTCTGGCCCGTTCTACTGTGCATCTTGTGCACGGCTTCTACAGGGAAACCTTGGGACTTAAGGTCCGCAAGGATTTCCTCGTTGGAGAATTCAAATGGCACGCCGCGGATGACGGCCCTGATTTTACGCTCTTCCGGAAGAGCGTAAGTATGGTAAGAGGCTTGTTCGGCTGTGAATAGCCTGGTGATACTACGGAAGGCATCGATCGAGTTGGGAATTATTTTAATAGTCTCCCCGAGGTTAATCGCATGGTCATATTTAATGCCTGCGTCGTATAATGATTTCGACAACTTGGTGAATCTGGCCTTGTCTCTTAGGAAGACAGGGGGCGGGACTTGCTTCTTTGCAAGTACTGGGGCACAGCGGGAAGCTGGCTTGGATGGCGGGGCGATGTCCATTGACATTAGGGGAGCCGTAGCAGCAACGGGGGCTGCGGGGGCAGGGACGGCAGCGGGAGCTGCGGGGTTTGAGGCAGCAACGGGGGCTGCGGAGGTTGAAGGAGCGGCAGGGGCCGCTGAAACGGGAGGTGTGCGGTTTTTCGCGGTGCGTTTACCGCCGCGTTTTGAGGAAACGGTCGTGAAGGATGACTCGTCGGAGTCACAGGACTCCGAGGAATCGGGGCCAGAATAGGTGGCGGGCCTCTTCCGGGGGGCCGACGCAGTGGACTCAGACTCGGAGCATGCGTACTCCATATCTAAGGGGGCGAAAGAGTTCTTGGACTCTAGGTAGGCCGCTATAACGGGCGGCGGTTGAGGTGCCTGAGGGGCATACGAGGCAATAGTTGCCACGATTGCGGCGAGAGCCGAATTATCCAGCCTATTAAGGCCTGAGACGATGGACCCTATAAGGTCTTGTTTCGACATGATGCTAGAAATGAATGGGGCTGGTGGGGGATGCTGTTCTGAAAAGAACAGAGACGTTCTGAACCTAACAGTAGGGGCGGGATCACCGTTCTCAGAAGAACGGGACGTTTTTTATTCAAGGAGAAATGCCCTTACTCTTAAAAGAGCAGGGCCTTGCTCTGAAAAGAGCAAGTAACTCCCAAGAAACAGTATACACGTACACGTTATACAAATAAATAACGAAAACAAAAATAGAAATAGTTAACAAAAAAAGATAACAAAAAATATAACAGGTAACAAGCGGAGGTCAGTCAAACCTCCCCGCCCGAAGACAGGGGGGCAAGAACTGATAGCAGAAATGACTCACCAAGGCGACGACGCTGTACAGCGCGAGCAGGACAGCGGAGGCGCGAGAGCGAGAGAGCACTACCGTACGGGGACGGCTGCGCGGACTACCTGAGACGACCGCACGAGAGCGGTGCCAGAGGCGGAATGACGAACGAACTTACAGCACGGCTCTCTTATACCCTTCAGACCGGAAGTAGGTAAGAGAGTGGTACATACCGAGACGTGCTCCGATACAAAATGTAAGTCCTAACATCTAGTTAAACACCTTAATAATTTAGAAAATCAAAAACAGGACTGCAATAAGACAATTAAAAGAAATGCACTGAAACGACGAAACAAGATTAAGAATAGAAAACAAAATTAAAATAAAGTATTAACAATTTAAACTCTACTTCAGTTTAATAGACTATACTGTGAGCTGAAAGCCTAAGTTAAATACCCAAATTAAGTTTAGTAGCAAGCGGGACCCAATTGCAAATTATAAACCGAAAGAAATAAGTGGGTTCCACTTGCTACTAAGCTTAATTTGAGACTTTCAGCTTTAATTATTATTATTTTTTTTTGGTTTTTTCAATCTTGTTTTGGTCGTTTCAGTGCATTACTTTAAATTGTCTTTTTGCAGTCGGGTTTTTCATTTTTTTAATTATTTATTTTATTTTCGATTTTTTAGTGTCCCGTCAAATTTCAAATTTTATATGATAGCACCAGGTCCGACACAATCATGGCCCATTTGAAGTATTTACCATTTTTCAAAAAATTTTTTTAACCAATTCATCATTCCGAATCAAATTTAAACATATAACTTAAGTATATATTTGCAATTCCCTTTTAATTTCTTTTATTTTGCTACCCTACTCGATACGTTCGGTTAATTTTACCTTAATTAAAGCTGCAGTATTTTGCGCCATTAATTCGCCATTTTGTTTATATTTTTTAAACATCTATCTAAAAACGCTTGGGTTTCTAAGTCAAATAAATTGGTACCTTAATTGTCGAAATCCATCCAGCCGTTTGGAAGATACGAGGTAATAAAGACATTTACAAACATAAAACATACGCGCGAAAAACATAGACCTTCCTTGGCAGTCGGTTAAAAATTTGGAGGTCATCAGGGGGGGATTAACGGCAGTTAAAGTAATGTCAGGACTTCAATAAAACTAGACTCGATGTGATGATGACATAAAATCCAAAAATATGGCATTGTTTCACTAAATTTTAATTATTTAAAAACCATTGAGTTATACAAAACTAGAGAAGCAAACCACATTGCCGCGCGTCGTAAAAAGTGTAACCACTATCCAAACGCGACGACGTAGCTTTGAAATCATTAAAATTTTAAAGTAAACATATATCTGTCTCACTCACACAAGTCGCGGAAAACAATATCGTCCCTAAGATTAGATAAAGATAGACACACAAACATGCAGTGGCGGGTTGGTGTTGCATACTTTATGAAATTTTACCCAAAATGAGCAATATAAAGAGTTTTTTTTAAAGTTGCAGTAAAATGTTTTTTTTTAATTTATATATTTTCTTATTAGATGAACAGAAGTAAGCATAACTAATGAAATAAAAGATGTTTTCATATATTATTTTTATTCTACTAATAAATCAAACAAAAAAAAAACAATTTAAGGTTTCTGAAGCGAGATCTGTGTTGAATATGCATAAGTTGTGAAATCATCAGCAAGTTTTTGTCTCTTAAATTTAGTCTCATGACATTAACTACAAAAACTTTGGTTATCAATAAATTTCGTTGATTTTCTTGTTTATAAAATTTCCATACTACTTAACAACTTTCAAAAAATTTATATTTTTTTGCAACAATACTGAGGATAGTTAATGGATTCAGGCGTGACTTTGCGGAAGATTATTTGTAAGATAATATAAATGGTTTAGTCTGTAATACTAATCCGCTTAAATATTCATAATAGTCCATACTCTCAAACTCCGCTATGAAGCATCAGTTTGTTATATAATTGCCTTTTGGATTCATTTTTGTGTGTTTGAGTGTATAATTTACTTTCGTGGTACAATTTTATTTTTAAGTACTTATAAATAATGGAATTAATCAACTTGTATTGAAGATAAATGATTCCCCGGGTGTATTGCAAATTCTTTTAATAATTTATTTCCTTAAACCTCTTTTAATATTTTTGTAGCTAATGTCATAAGACCAAATTTAGTAGACAAAGACTTAGTTTCAGAAAGTTTGCAATGCAAATTTATTCATATAAAATAAAATAATAAAATATAATCAATAGACCATTCATGAATAAACTAAAATAAGAATAATTAATTATTTTGTATAAAGGTTGAAACATAGTTTTTATTTTTAAACAAACAATTTTACTTGTTTATTTAAAAACAAAATTAACTTATTCCATAAATTATATAGTCTCCGATTAATGTGGAAAAATCACAAACACAGAAAAGTGGCAACATTGAACCTAAATTGCAATATTCGATATTTTATTTAATTTTTTAGTGTTTTAAACGTTAGTATGAATATATAAATAAAAACTTACGTGTGGAAAGTGATTCCGCTTGATTTATTATGTTTTTGTGACCTTGAATCGCATTCTTTCACTACGCATTTACCAATTTTTTGTCGTGAATCGTTCGGCTTAACTCGGTCGGCGTCGCATTGGACACTGAACCGACGTTCGCTGAGTATAAGGCTGTGGCCATATGTGAAGTGGCAACGCTTTGGCGCGGCAATTACTTATCTAGTGTAACATATAGATCAATGTTAAAAACAATATTAAAAAATATTGTGTGTGTGTGTGTGTGTGTGCACGCACAAAGGCTTCTATGTATATAAATACTTCTATGTATATACATACTTCTATGTATGCAAAGAAATCTTTGTGAGTCTTTGTGCACGTGAACATTAACGTCAGTCGTTCCTTTTTGTTTCTTTCATATTTTTTTAAGCGTGCAGTTTCTTTTCGGCCAGTACGTTTATACAAAGTTTAAAAATATATCTGTAGCCGAAAGCCGTAACTGGTAAAATTAAACGTATTACTAGTATTCTTCAGGAAACTAATATCGGTACTTTGAATACCGTCTTCCTATGAATTGTACAGCAAGCCGATTCGACCTGACTTTGTATAATTTGATCGTGCCCTCGTCGATACGTGATGGGAAAATCGCAAGTTTCCTCTTTTTATCGTTTAAATATGAAATTGCTTTCTCATGTGCATAATATTAACATGTTATTTCCCTTAGTCCCGTCACCTAGGTCTATATGAGTGGGACTATTGTTTTACGTGTATAATGTTGCTAAATGATTGGTATTTTCTTATAGCTATCGGTGCGTAGCGGGGTTATTCATTGTATAACCAGTCGGATATTGTGTTATATAGTACACCTGATGGTAAGTGGATGCAGTGGCTCTTAGACACCCATTAGATATGCCATCTTTTTCTTCATAAAACGTTGACAAGCCCTGGCGTAGTTTGTCATGAAAGAAAATTATGTGTTCAAGTAAAGTAATATTATATATGTCGGATTTTAACGTCCATTATAAATATTAAAATGAGCAGAACCATGAACTCCGTCGGAAT
The DNA here is from genome assembly GCA_033319125.1 of Parnassius glacialis. Classification (NCBI taxonomy): domain Eukaryota; kingdom Metazoa; phylum Arthropoda; class Insecta; order Lepidoptera; family Papilionidae; genus Parnassius; species Parnassius glacialis. Next base: position 870,720 of record JAVANC010000008.1, read on the forward strand.
CATCGGTTCTGCTATTAAGTTTTTCCATGACAAATCACTATCACACCACAAGATAATATCAGTTCACTTATAACTTCTAATGAGAATAGTTTATTGTTGCAGTTGATATAGTTTATAGTTGCAGTAGTACACTTGGGTTTGGATTTAATTTTATTATAGGATCACGTCAGCTATTTGTTTTTACGCGAGTTTTATAGATCTTTTTAGTGTCGATTTTGATTTTGTGGATGATTCGCGAGGTTATTGAAATTCAAAACTACTACAAAACTTCAAGATACTATAAGTTCATTCTGCGTAGATCAAACTAAAAATTAATATTCAAAAACCGAAGGTAGCCGGGCTAACTATGACATCAGGACGTCAAACACCTCAGTCACCCCCGTGACGATGCGTGATGTAAAGCACCCGAAACGTCGGAATTAATAAGTTAAATTAAACGCGATAGAAACCATAAAAATTAGTTTCATTTAATGTGTAGTCTTTGCGTAAATAAAATCAATAATAGTATGGTCAACTTATTTATTACTTAAATTACTTTCAGTATTTGCTTTTGATTTTCACATCTCAAGGAATGACCGTTCTAGTGATTTTTCGGTAAAGATGCACAACGCCCCCACTCCCGCGCGGTTGTAAAAATGCGCGGGCCAATGGCGTTGCGCAAGCCTTCAGATTTTAATCAGTTTATCTACTTTAAATCTAAATCGAAGTATAAAGAGTTTATTGTATGAATTCATAGTACGACTGTAGTTACTAATAATTATAAAACAGAATTTCTTAACATTAGAACACAATGCAATGGTTGCTAATTATTAAACAATTATTACTCAGTTGAAACTCGAATGCAATAATAATTAAAGGATAGTCAAAACAACCACATTTAAAATATTTATAATTGAACACTTAAAACAATGTTATTACTATTTCACTAGTAGTTTTTTACATGTAATAAATTAATTACAAATATTACTAGGTAATAATGGATTAAATCATTAATTAAGATTTCATTTGAAGACGAAGCGCATGCTGCGACATATATATTGTCTATTACAACTGAAACATAACGGACAGACTCTTTTTTATGTCTGATGTCATATTTTCCTTGTAATATAATCCTACGGTATATTATCCTATGTTGGCTATTTTTTTTATAATATGTCATTTGGGTCGGCACGACCGGAACAGGACCACGGTCACACAGAATACCAGCGTAAAATAGAAGCTTTATGGTGCTTTATTGCGTAGCAATGGCTTTACGTGCTTTTCCAGTCAACACAGTGAAGCACTCCTGACTCAGGGCTGATACTGCGAATTCTTAATCCCAAACTAATAATTGCCTAAATTTTGGCCCACCTTGGGATTTGAACCCGGAACCACGTGATCAGCAGTCGCACTTACCGCCTAACCAACAAGGCAGTCAAATAAGAGGCACATAATAGTCGCGTAAATATACCTTCATTAAAACAAGGTATGTGTTATATTAGCGACAACATTTTCTTTATACAAATCGCGAATATGATTTAAGTTAGAGAGATCTTATACGACGCAGTGCAGACACTTGTCTATAAGTTAACACGTTAGGCAAAGCAAACGTCACGGAGCGATATAAATCGTGAAGATTTTTTCTCTTTATGTAAAACGTCCTTCACACCTCGCGTATCCTGGCTTACTTTATAATAATCTTTCGTACCACGCGCGATGCCTTTTGCTGAGATAAAAATGAATGTTGAATAAAGAGATGTATGTACGTTCCCTTTTTTATTTACTTTTTCTTAAAATATATGGCTGGTTCTTTATGCCGTTACTCTATGGATATTTACCACAGTTTCCACGCTAAGCAAGCGTGTTGGCAACAACAGATTTTTTTATTGTAGTTTTGCTAATATCAGATATATGTTGCTGACTATCTCTTGCCTCAGGTTCCCTCTGTCACCTCTTAGGACACCTACGGGAAGACATAGGGTAGTGGGTATTCTTACACCGGCACCGCACGGTACCACTAGATGGAGTGATGTACCTTGTGAGATATGTAAGAAGACGTTGGATGGCTCAGGACCGTGCTTTGTGGCATTACTTGGGGGAGGTGTTTATTCAACAGTAGACTTGTGAAGAGCTGTAATGATGATGATGAGGGCTGTAGTAGCTCAAGGGTTAAGCGCTCGCTGTAACTTTCACAGTCCGCGAGCTACCTGATTCCGATCTTCGATGAAGGAAATTAAATTGTTTAGTATTTTGAAATAATGATTGATTACGTGCTTAACGGTGAAAAAAAACGCCGTAAGGAAAGCTTCATGTAAATAAAGTAAAGTTAGCACTAGGCACATTCCTCCTCTCATTTCTTAGTTTTTAAAATTAGCACAAGAAATGTCTGATGAATAATTGTTTAAGAGAGACGTAAAATCTACCAACACGCACTAGAGCAGTTCAGCGGGATAAATGTTCCTCTCTCTTACAGAAATGAGAATAGATTGGTGCTCAACAATGGGATGTATACATGTAAATAAATGGTATAGCATCAATTTACTTTTATAAAAGAGGGGGAAAGGAGCCTATTTTTCACTTGATGGTGAGTGGTCACAGATACCGATGAACATCTGCATCACCAGAAACCTATATTAAATAGTTTTCGTAACAAGAACTATAGTTGTTAGCCTTATATTCGCATTCTCGTTTTCAACCCGATTTCGATCCCCTTCGGCAGCTTTATAACAGTTAATTGGAAGTTTACATGTACGTAATGATGGTAACGATGACCCTTAACCACCATGATATAATTTATTAGAAAGTTAATAAAAAATCATAATGTTCTTGATACTCGATTTTCAGATAAAAAATTTCGTTACCTTTTGTTTTGTATTAACTTGTATTATCAGACTTTTTTTTTTTTTATGATAAGGGTGACAAACGAGCACACAGTCCACCTGATGGTAAGTGGTTGCTGCGGCCCATAGACATCTACATCCATCCTCTATTGCGTTGTCACCCGTGAGGACTAAGATGGAATGCCTCATTTCCAGTAAAAAGGGCCTCCGGCCACCTGCACTCACCAAGCGAAACGCAGAGGTGAAACTCTACTTAACGCTGGTTTTCTGTGAGGTCGTGGTACCACCCCGGTTCGAGCCGGCCCATCCGTGCGACAGCAAAAGCTGCCGCGTGGCTCTACCACTGTTAAAAGACTCAGATCATTTGAAACCATTTATTTTATCAATTCCTTGTTTTTTTACCAAGCTTTTCGGTTAGAATGTAGCCTAGATCTTCTATCTGTACATAAGGTTTCATCAATCGGTTCAGCTTGACCTGCCTCTCTATCAGACATTATTTTTAAAAATGATTGTAAATGCCTTAATAGAATGCAAATAACTAACAATTTTAAGAGAGTTTAAAGTCATACTGCAGCTATATGGATGTAGAACGAATGGGTTGGCTCGACAGGGATAGCACTACTCTCTCGCAGAGTACCAGCGTAAAATAGCAGCTTAACACTTTGTGTTTCGAATAGTGAGTGTAAAGAACCGGAGGCCCTTTTTACTGGATACGAGGAAATCAATCCTAGTCCTCAGTGGTGACAACGCACCTGCGATTTAATTCGTAATTGATGATGTGGATGTCTATGGGTTGCAACATCCACTTACGATCAAGTGGACTGTGTGCTCGTTTGTCACTCTTATTATATTAAAGAATTCCCTAAACTTAATAGAATCCATTCATTATAATATTACAGACAGATACTTCAGTTTTATTTGCATGTATATACATGTAAAAAAATATACTTAACGCTTCTTGGTTGGTTTGGGAAAAGCAGTACGGCTAAAGTAGAAAATTTTCTGCAAAGAGATTAAACTTTTAACATAAAGAGCGACCAGGTTAACATTTTACAAACAAATGGCATTAGATTGTGCTATTATCCGCTCGAGTTTAATTGTTTTCTATCGCTTAAAAGACGCAAGACACGGCGTGTTTTATTAAAGGGCTTACTCCTTTTTAAAAGAATGGCAATGCACCTGCAGTTCCCGCTGGTGTTGGATTTGTTCGTGGGCGGCGGTCGACTCTTCATTGACAAAAATGGGCCTGTATTAATTTATCTTTAAGCTACACCTGGGATGAATTGGGAAATAGAGGGATAATCTGTAATCTAAGTCCACACTTTAATGGCAGAGTTGATTACGCAGAGGCCTTGTAAGAACATCCACTACTCCATCGTCCGAGGGTGTCGTAACAGGAAAACCAATAGAAGATAGGCAGTATCATCTTCCTAATAACAAACAAAAATCGAAAACTTCGCTTGCCAACCCGTCTACCAAGAATGGCAGCTATGGCAGAATCCCTGTGAGGCAATCAATTGAGAAAGTCTAAGTTCAGCAATGGAGTTTTGACAGGCTGTAGCGGTAACGGTACAATGGGACGGGCATGTGCCAGCAGCGGAATGTCACGAGTTGACTGTTTATTTTTATAGGGTAAGGGTGACAAACGAGCACACAGTCCACCTGATGGTAAGTGGTTGCTGTGGCCCATAGACATCTACATCTATCTTCGATTAACAATCAAAATGCAGATACGTTGCCACTCGTGAGAATTAAGATGGAATGCCTCTTTGCCAGTAAAACGGGTCTCCGGTTCTCTACACTCACCATACGAAACACAGCAGTGTCAAGCTGCCATTTTACGCCGGCATTCTGTGAGAGTGTGATCCTTTTCCGATCGAGCCGACCCATTCGCGCTACAACTATACTACTAATATAGCTGCAGCATGGCTCTACCACGTACAAAAAGTTCTAGGTAATAGGACTTCTTCTCTGCTTTGGAGTCCATTTAGGCGGTACCACTCTCTTATCTATTTCTTTCTACCTATATTGTACTATATATACTATAACCTGGAACTGAACACAAGAGTGCAAGCACTGCCGTGATTACAGTGTATAGAGACCCAGTATCATTACAGGCTGAGAGGTGTTCCATTTCAGTTCACGGTGTTGATAACACATCTGTGGCCTTAACACAAAAGGTTGACCATTTTTCTGTTCCGCGAGTCATATACGAACATTTCGATTGTTTCACTATTGTCTATTTTGCGGACAGGAATTTTTTAAAATTGCATGTATCTATAGTTTGCAGTAACCACTAATCATTAGTTAAAGTTACTTTTTTTACTGACGTTTAGAACTTAGCGTTTATGATTCGAACCTAAAAACTCCACCGCCACACTCCGTCCACATGTAGACTGTTGGTTTTTTATAGGAAGGGGGGCAAACGAGCATGCGGCTCACCTGACGATAAGCGACTACCGCCGTCCTTGAACAACCGCAACACCAGGGGAGTTGTAAATGCGTTACCGGCCTTTTAGAAAGGTGAAGGTTTCTAAGTCACATCGGTCCGGGAAAATCGCTGGTGAAAATCGATTCCACAAGGAAGTTGTGCGAGGAAGCAAACTTCTTCTAAATTGCACAGTGATGGAACTCCAATCATCCAGATGGTGTGGATCGTATGGAGAGTTATGCCGCGATGTTTGTTCGAGAAAATTTGGCGGCTGGGGTTAATCCGAACAATTCATCAGACCACTCCCCATGGTAAATGCGAAAAAAAGGCAAAGGGGTGCAACATCTATTCAAAGCGCCAATTAATCGAGCCGATCGGAAAGGACTCGGTCGTCGACGATTCTAGTCGCTCTGTAATGGAGCCCCAGCCCAGAGATGGGAACAGTATTCCATGTGAGGCCAAACCAGAGCCTTGTAAAGTTGCAGGCGTTGTACTGTCATGAAATACTGTCCCGCTCTGCTGAGCACGCCAAGCTTTTTAGATGCCATTTTAGCTTTCTTTTCCAAGTGATGATGAAACTCCACGTCACTCGATATGTCAACGCCTAGGATTCCGATACTGGCTGTGGCAACAAGGGGCGTGCCTTGTAAACTGAGGAGATACATTAAAGGGGTTCCTTTTAGCGGTTAACGCCCAAACTTGTGTCTTCTGAGGATTAAACTGGGCTAGGTTTAGTCTCCTCCAATCCGAGACTTTGTTCAGCAAACACTCGACTTCAGACACAAGTTTGTTCCTGTACACGGCGACGTTTTCTCGAGAAATATTCGCACGGCCGGTGTATAGAGCATCATCAGTGTTGTCATCCGCATAGCAATGAATGTTACCGCTTTGCAACATATAATTGACATGCAGAAGAAACAGCGTTGGTGATATGACGCAGCCTTGTGGAACACCATCGTTAATAGACATATAGTCGGAGCATGCACCGTCTACAACGACATTGATGCTCCGATCTGTAAGGACGCTGGTGATCTAATTGCACAATTAGTCGAGAAGCACATAGAAAGGCAGCTTCGAAAGAAGCGTTTGTACAAAACCCGATTAAAGGCCTTCGCTATGTCCAAACTAACGGCCAATGCCTCCCACATGGACTATACTGCCTCCGCCCATCTTTGAATCAGGTAGACCAGAAGATCACCAGCTGTTCGACCCCGACGAAAACCTTATTGACGGTCACTAATCAGTTGGTGATCCTCAAGGTACTGTGTGCGCTGGCAGTTTACAATGGATTCCATTATTTTGGAGAACAAGGAGGTGATAGCGATAGGTTTGTAGTTGGACGGGTCTGAGCGGTCGCCTTTTTTAGGCATCGGATGGACCAAAACTGTCTTCCATGAATTTGAGACAACACCTAGGGAGTAGGAGTACTGAAAAAGACGCGTTATAACCGGTGCCAAATACGGAGCACACGTCCTCGGCACAATTGGGGGAATTCCGTCAGACCCACCCGACTTGTGGATGTCCAGAGAGAGGAGTGCTTTGCGGACCAAACATTGTGAGAACCGCACATCCGATATGAAGCATTCATACTGAGGGATCGTCGGCGGTGTATTCCCCCCGTCATCAGGAGTCGAGTTGGACGCAAAGAAGAGCCTAAAATGGCGGCTTTTTCTTTTGCGGCGTGGGCCGGTGATTCATGTTCCCTGTGCAGAGATGGTAGTGATGACTTACAGAAATTCCCTTGGACAGGCCTCGCGAGAGACAAGAATGCACGGGTTCCCCATGTAGTCCCCACGAGTAGAGCCACGCGGCAGCTTTTGCTGTCGCACGGATGGGCCAGCTCGAACCGTGGTGGTACTACGACCTCACAGAATACCAGAGTGAAATAGAGGTTTACCTCATCGTTGCGCATGGTGAGAGCTCTAGCCACCTGCAGGACGCCCAATTACACCCCCTCCTTTCTCCCCATCAACATGGTAGCGGAATTAAAGAAAATAGAATAGAATAATTTTTATTCAATATAGATCACATGTGTAATTCTTATTGAAAGTCATTTTTTACTTTATCACTGGTTCGATTAAAAACCTCTGTTCTGGTAAGAACCAGCACGTAAACCAAGCGGGACTTTTTTTAAGGAAATTTTACATTAATGGTTGTACAAACTATATAAGTACAAAATTTATTTTAGAAAGAGCTTGGAAGCGACCACCTCATTCCCAGGGGTTGTTATCAACCATGAATTCATTTATACTATTATAACTCCTTTGATACAGTTTCAGCTTAATAAAATAAACTTGGTAATAGAGAGAACCTGTACACTTTCCGGGACCTTTTTTATTCGATAATTCATTCTTTGGGCAATGTATACGCTATTAGCGTATACATTGCCCAAAGAATGAATTATCGATTCTGTGGAGTCGAGAAACTGGCATCACTAGCTTGTGTTTGTTCCTAGTGTTTACAGAATGTATATCACTTTTTTTACTAAAACTATCTTTGTTTTTGTGAACATAAATTAAATTTTCGTAAATATATTGAGAGGCTAAAGCTAATATATTTATTTCTTTAAATTTATCTCTAAGAGACTCTCTCGGTTTTGGATTGTAAATAGCTCTAATGGCTCTCTTCTGTAAAACAAAAATAGTTTCTGAATCAGTCGCATTTCCCCATAGCAAAATCCTATAAGATATTATGCTATGGAAATAACTGAAATAAACTAATCTAGCTGTCTCGACACTAGACTTTTAACGCCCATCAGCGGCCCATAGACATCTACACCTATACCAAAATGCAGATGCGTCGTCACCCGTGTGGACTAAGATGGAATGCCTCATTTCCAGTAAAAAGGGCCTCCGACCACCTGCACTCACCAAGCGAAACGCAGAGGTAAACCTCAGTTTCAAGGCACTCCCCTTGCTGCCTCAGCTAGCATCGTAATCCTCGGCGTCGACATATCGATTAGTACGCAGTTTCGTGGTCACCTGGAAGGGAAGACCAAATTGGCCTCTAAAAAGCTTGGCATGCTCAGCAGAGCGAGACAGTATTTCATGCCGGCACATCGCTTGCAACTTTACAAAGCGCAAACTCGGCCTTTTATAGAATACTGTTCTCATCTCTGGGTCGGGGCATCCCAGTGCCAGCTCCTTCCACTTGACCGAATCCAGCGCAGAGTGGTTCGAATCGTCGACAACCGAGTTCTTTCTGATCGGCTCGATACACTAGAACTGCGTAGGGATGTTGCATCCCTTTGCATTTTCTATCGAATTTACCACGGGAAGTGCTCTGAGAATTAATTCCAGCCGCCAAATTTCACGAACGCACATCGCGACAAAATTCACGATACCATCCTCACCATCTAGATGCTTGGCGGTCCTGTGTGTTTTACTAGGAGTTTTCTTCCTCGCACTATTTCTCTATGGAATTGTTTACCACCGGCGATTTTTATTTATTTATTTATTTATTTACTCTTTATTGTACACCAGAAAACAAAACAAAAACGAATACAATTAAATCTAAATTAGAAAAATGTACAAAAGGCGGTCTTATCACTCTGAAAGTGATTTCTTCCAGACAACCTTAGTGTAGAGAACTGATGTAAACAATAGTTAAAAATAGAGGGAGGCGTACAAAATAAAAATAAAAAATATGAAAATACATACAAATAAAGGCAAGTGAAGATTATGCATGATATAATATAATAGATTAAATGAAAAGAGTACAAAAAAAGGAAAAGTGATTTATCTAATAGCGTTCTAAGTAATAAGATTTAACAAGACTTTTGAAAGAATGAAGAGATTGAGCACGACGAATGTGGAGAGGTAAAGAGTTCCACAAACGTACAGCAGTTACAGTAAAGGATTTCTTAAAAAAGGAGGAAGAGTGCGAAGGAGTAGAGAGAGAAAGATTGACAGAGGATCGAAGGAACCGATTATGGGTAAGGGAAAGATACTGGAAACGGTCTTTTAAATAATGAGGAGTGGAAGGATTAAACAGCACGCTATACAAAGTGGAGAGAATGTGAGTATTACTGCGAAGGCGGATCGGGAGCCATTTGAGCTGATTGCGAAATTCAGAGATATGATCATATTTGCGAAGCCCAAATATGAATCTAATACATAAATTTTGAATGCGCTCAAGCTTATTAAGCTGCTCCTCGGTAATGTCAAGATAGCATATGTCAGCATAGTCAAGGATAGGTAGAAGTAGAGACTGGGCGAGCGTAACTTTAGTTACTGTGGGAAGAAAATTACGTAATCTACGTAAAGAGCTTAAATCAGCAAACATTTTTCTACCAACCTCATTAATCTGTGAGGTCCAAGACATACAAGTGTCGAGATACAACCCCAGATTTTTAACCTTCTTGCTATAAGGGATTAGAGTGCAGTCTAGAAAAATAGGAGGTAGGGAAGACCAGTCAATTTTTACAATTAATCTGGAACTACCGATGATAATCGCCTGAGTTTTCTTAGGATTAATCATTAAACCATAACGTTTACTCCAATTCGAAATACAAGTCAGATCAGCGTTAATAGTGTCAACTGATTTAGACAAATCTTCAAGAGACGATTGAGTATAGATTTGGAGATCATCAGCATACAAGTGGTAGGAAGAGGACAGATTATGACTTATAGAGTTAATGAAAATTGCAAACAGGAGAGGAGACAACACGCCACCTTGTGGTACGCCAACCGCTGTAGTAGTCCAGGTGGAAAAAACATCTTGCACCTGAATGCGCTGTCGGCGACCAAACAAGTAACTTCGAAACCAGTCAACTACAGTTGGAGATATGTTGAGAAAGCGCAGGATGCCCAACAAGATATCAAAATCTACTGTATTCAATGCATTACTAAAATCAAGTAATGTAAGAATGGTAAGCTTTTGTTTCTCCATTCCATACCGAATATCATCAGTGATTTGTAAAAGTGCAGTAGCCGTACTATGGCCAGGACGGAAACCGGATTGCAAAGGATTTAAAAGATTATGCTTTAAAAGATAGATGCTTAATTGATTGTGCACAAGACGTTCAAGAACTTTGGAAAGGAAAGGCAAGATAGAGATAGGTCTATAATCAGAAAAACTAGACGGATTCGACTTTTTCGGAAGAGGAACTACAAATGCATCTTTCCAAGCTGAAGGGAAAATAGAAGAATTCAGTGAATTATTCAGGATGGAAGTGATTACAGGTGAAAGGAGATCAATGAGAGGGATAACCATTTTCCGACTAATGCAGTCACTACCAATTGAATTTGAATGGATGGACATTATGGCTTTCATAACATCACAACTGTTAAATTGACTAAAATTAAAAGCAGAGGTGTCCGGAGCGGGAGCTTTTGAAAGAGAATCCAAAGTATTGTGTTTTGTTTTATCGTTAATGCAAGACGAAGATGAGAAATGCAAATTAAGTTGATTGAGATCAAAGTTAAGATGAGTGAAATTTTGCCGTAATTTCCCAACTCCTAAAGACTTAAGAAATTTCCAGACCCTAGCAGGGTCAGGATCTTGTACTGATTCATGGATATGGCGTCGTTGTGCTTTTCTACACAGATTGTTGCAACGATTCCGTACTAATCTATACTTCTCTCGATTCCGGTCGCTAGGAACTGACTTGTATTTCGCTTTGGCACAATTTTTAATGTGGATGATTTTTTTTATATCATCAGTCAGCCAAGGAGAGGGAGGATGCTTTACACGCACTGGACGAACAGGAGCATGAACGTCATAAAGCTGAATTAACAAAGAGTTGAACAAAGCTACCTGTTCATCAACAGTGGAAGCATTGACGACTACACTCCAATCAATTTTTCGAGCGTCATTTAAAAGCTGCTTCAAGTCCAAGTCACTAAAGTTACACTGAAGTAGGATCCTTGACTTAGCTTTAGGGGGACGGATTTTGTAAGACAAGTATAAAAGGTCATGATAGGAAAAAGAATCAGCAGCATATTGCCCAAATTTATGAACAAGGTCAAGTGAAGACACAAACATTATGTCGAGAAGAGAAGGGGCACAGTTCGGGAAAAAGTGTGTGGCAGAAGTAGGAAGAAGTTTTAAATTTGCTGCTTCGATAACAGATTTTAGTTTTATTGATCTGGTGTTGGTTTTTAAAAGACAAGTATTAAAATCACCCATAATTATACTATGACAATAGATAGGTGTAAGATTTTCAAGAATGTTTTCTAAAGTGGTGAAGTAGTCAACAGTGAGAGAGGGGCTGTAAAAGACTCCGAGAAGTAATTTATTGTGACCGAGAAGAACTTCGATAAAGAGAAATTCAGCTTCGCCTCCAGTCTGAGAACCAGTTGAAACCTGAATTACTGAATACGGTATATGAGAACGTAGATAAATAGCAACACCGCCACCGCCCCGATCGGTACGGTCATTACGAATCAAATGAAAACCTGGAAGCGAGTAGGATGTTGATGGAAGACATGGTTTTAACCATGACTCCGAAACAAGGATAGCGTGTATATTTTTGCTATTAAAACTTGACAACATGTCGGGGTAATGAGCAGGAATACTTTGAGCATTTATGTGAATAGCATTAAAGTTTTTGCTACATTCAGTAAAAATTGAATCAAACATAATATTTAAGGGTGCAATGCTTTCAAAGCTATCAATGCTGCTTAATCCATCAGAAGCAGAATCAAAGGCGAAGGAATTGGAACTCCGAACACTATCATCTGAAGAAATCATATTAAATTATACCTGATTACTAAATGTATATATATATATATATGTATATATATATATATATATATATATATATATATATATATATATATATATATATATGAAATATGTATATGTATATTTTTTTTTTATAGGATAAGGGTGACAAACGAGCACACAGTCCACCTGATGGTAAGTGGTTGCTGCGACCCATAGACATCTACATCTATCCTCGTTTGCGGATCAAAATGCAGATGCGTTGTCACCCGTGAGGACTAAGATGGAATGCCTCATTTCCAGTAAAAAGGGCCTCCGGCCACCTGCACTCACCAAGCGAAACGCAGAGGTAAACCTCTACTTCACGCTGGTATTCTGTGAGGTCGTGGTACCACCCCGGTTCGAGCCGGCCCATCCGTGCGACAGCAAAAGCTGCCGCGTGGCTCTACCACTGTTAGAATATATATATATTTATATATATATATATATATATATAAAATAAATAAATTCAAAAATAAATAAGTCATCAGTAAACTACCTGCCAGCAGTATTGAAAGAAATCTATAATTAACTTAACAACTAATGAAGAAACGGAACATTAACGTACCATAGACACAAAAAATGAGAGGTGTCAATGTCAGATGAGTCAAAATGTCATAAAGTGACAATACGTCTTACCAATTAACAACATACCTTGCAAAAATTATGATAATAAACATTCTAATGAAACATTATACTAAGAATAACATACCTTACAGAAAAAAAAAGAAAAGAAAATTATGAACATTCTAAAGAGAGATAATAAATCATTACATTTTACTATCTAATTAACGATTAGCAATGACAAATAATGATGATAGAAAGCAAACAAGAAAAATAAAAGTAAAGTTATAGCAATAAGGATTACAAAATTAATAAAATGATGATGTTAAATAAGAAAGTTCATTTTTTACCGACCCTCTTAGAACGCTGTGGTGCACTTTTATCTTCGGGAGCCTTATTTGCTTCAACCACCATTGGATAAGCGGGTGTGGCAGAAGTTGACCCGTTGCATATTGTGTCAAGCTCAGACAAGGTCTCAAGCTGATGCATTGTGCCATCAGGAGTTAAAATATTAATAACTCCATCCCTGGTCCAACATTTGGTTACGCCAAACCTACGCCTAGCTTCAAGAAAAACACTGTGGCGTCTCCTTGTAAGAAACTCCGACTGAGTTATACCTGTGCCCTTAAGTTTGGTTTTGGAGAACCAAACCTTGTCTCGCATCACAGTATCGCTGAATTTGACAACCACAGGCCTGGAAGATTTATCGGAAGGGCGTCCCAGACGATGACAGCGGCTTATGGATGTTTTACTGAAACCTGACACTTGTAGTTTCGTGCTGATCAGTGTACTTATGACGGTGGCAGTTTCCTCAGATTTTTCTTCAGGAACTCCGTGGAATAGGATCATCTTCCTGCGGCGACGCGTTTCACTACGATCTAGCTCTCTTCCCAGAAGATCTACTTGGTTATGCAAAGATGTTAAAGCAGCCAAGATGAATTTTCTAAATGCAGTAAAATCACCAGGTAGGGAAGATGCAGTTGAGGCAGCAGAACTAGAATGTTGCAGTTCCCGTTGAAAGTCATCCATTTGACTTTGGAATGACTTTGACATCTCAATTAGTGAACCTTTCAGTGCTTCCATGGTGAAAATAATTGTGCAGTGCAGTGATGTTAGAGAAAATATTTGGAAATAAGTGCTGGTTGGTAGTTATTTATTACATGTAAATAATTAACATGAAATTCAAACTATTTTTAAAATATATTTAAATCTAAGATGTCAAAATGTGTACTACTCAAATCACCTACCCTCCAATTCCTTTTCAGGACTGATACGACTTAGGACCTTCAAGAAAAGAGCTTACATCTTTCTAAAAGGCCGGCAATGCATCTGCAATTCCCCTGGTGTTGCGGTTGTTTATAGGCAGCGATAGTCACTTACCATCAGGTGAGCCGCATGCTTTTTTGCCCCCTCTTCTATAAAAAAATTTTGCTTTTGTACTTTTGGCGTCATTATATTAAAGCGTGACTTAAGTTTTTCTAGGAATAATTAAAAATTAAAAATGTTGTACAGCCGACTTCAATATAAGTTATTAAGAAAAACTCAAAAACTATTGGTCTGACTTTGATCAAATTCATATGGGACTACACGAGAAATATCAGCTTTCAAATAAAAAAAATAATCATCGAAATTGGTTTACCAAGTAAAAAGTTATGAGGTAACACACATAAAAAAACAAATACATACAGTTGAATTGAGTACCGTCTCCTTTTTGGAAGTCGGCAGAAAAAGGTTTACTTATAAAAAAAAATGGCCCGGATTATTCAATAGATCGTAAATCTACAACACGACAGAACACTCCTTGCTTTTTACTGTACTTTGTGTTCTGTTTTATTGCAAAATAAAGAATACAACATATCATTGAATGAATAGGCAGAGGTTAGGCGAAGATTTGGCTTCAGAGTTTTATACAGTAGTTTTCTCAATTATTCTGAGTGACCAAGATTTCATGTGGCCGTTCAATACTGATACTGTTATTTTACGTGGTAGAGCAACGTCCACACACCACGGTCACAGCTTTATTATACGTTTTCATAGCCTAGTTATTACTAGGCTCCGCGATGTTAGCACCTCATGTGCGGAATTTTGATTTACCAATTATACCATCTGAAAGGTCAGAAATTGGTCATAAAAGGTCAGTTAATCTTATTAATTGGTCAGCGTAAGAAACATTTTTATTAAGGGTTAATGTTTTTCAAGGTCATTGAGAAATTTTAGCACCTCATTCGCGAAAAGAATAAAAAATAAAAAATATGCGCGATCGAGAAGCATTCGCTGATAATTGCTCAGCTTTTATAAATATTTGGTCAGTTTAATTTAATATAAAAATAAAAATATTTTGGCATTGTCGTAACGCGCATGCTTTGGGACGGTTAACTCTAATTAAATTTTGGTTTGTTTAGTTATGATTAATTTTTTCAATTATTATATATTGCTATTTAACTATTATATATATATATATATATATATATATATATATATATATATATAAAATAGTTATGTATATATATATACATACATTTATATATGTATATATACACATCATCATCATCATCATTACAGCCCTTCACAAGTCCACTGCTGAACATAGGCCTGCCCCAAAGAATGCCACAAAGCACGGTCCTAAGCCACCTGCATCCATCGACTTCCTGCATGTCTTACCAGGTCGTCACTCCATCTCTTGGGGGGACGCCCTACACTTCGCCTACCGGTACGAAGCTGCACCTCGAGAACCTTTCTTCCCCATCGGTTGTCGGTTCTTCGAGCTATATGGCCGGCCCACTGCCACTTCAGCTTACTAATCCGTTGGGCTATGTCGGTCACTCTGGTTCCACTGCGAATATCCTCATTTCTGAGTTTATCACGCAGAGAAACTCCGAGCATAGCCCTCTCCATAGCTCGCTGAGCGACCTTGAGCTTCCTCATCCGGCCAGCAATGAAGGACCACGTCTCAGTTCCGTATGTCATCACTGGCAACACGCACTGGTTGTACAATTTCGTTTTAAGGTTTTGAGGTATGTCTGACGAGAAGATGTGTCGTATCTTCCCGAACGCTGCCCAGCCGAGTTGAATCCGTCGATTGACCTATCGGTCGAAATTGGACTTACCTAGTCGGACTATTTGTCCCAGGTAAACATACTCGTCAACAACTTCGAGCTTAGTGCTCCCAACAACTACCGGCATAGGTGTGACATGGACATTCAACATAATCTTTGTTTTGTCCATGTTCATCTTAAGACCTATCCGTTGGGAGACACTATTGAGGTCATTGAGCATAGTGCTTACATCCTCCAGCGATTCTGCCATAAGGACTATATCGTCGGCAAATTGAAGGTGAGTGATGTACTCGCCATTGATGTTAATACCGTATCCTTTCCAGTCCAGAAGCTTGAAAACGTCTTCCAATGCAGCGGTAAAGAGTTTCGGGGATATAACATCACCCTGTCTTACACCTCTCTGCAATTGGATAGGTTTCGTACTCTGGTTCTGTACTCGGATAGCCATCGTAGCTCTACTGTACAAACACTTCAGCACTTCGATATACAGTCAACTTGGCACCGCTGAAGGGACTGCAGCACCGCCCAAATTTCGACGGAATCAAAGGCTTTCTCATAGTCCACATACGCCAGACATAGTGGTAAATTGTACTCTTCGGACTTCTGTACAATTTGCCGTAGGGTATGTATGTGGTATATGGTGCTAAAGCAGGCGAGGACGGAATTAAAGAGCTTCTGAAGGACTTCAAGTACCGGTCTTCCACCCGCTTTCAGAAGCTCCGCTGTAATTCCATCCTCGCCTGGGGCCTTGCCGTTTTTAAGATGCTGGAGAGCCATTCTAATCTCGCTCAGACTGACGTCCGGGATATCTTCGGAATAGTGTCGGATAAGACTCGCTCTTGGATCGTTACTCACACTTGCGTGTGGCTCCAACGATGACGTGTACAGCTGCCCATAGAACCTCTCAATCTCACTCAAAATCTCAGGTGTCCCGGAAACGATGCTGCCACATTCGGTCTTCAGCTTTGACAGTTGGTTCTTTCTGGCAGACATATCTCTGGCAAAGACTTTGGAGCCTTGGTTCCGCTCGATCGCTTCTTCAATACGAGCTGTATTGAAGTTGCGTAAGTCCCGCCGCATGCATTTGGAGATCTGTCTGTTCAGTTGCCTGTATGCTGTCAAATCTGTTGAAGAATGTAGCTTCATCTCCCGTCTAACAGCCATGAGATTAAGAGTGTGATCGGAGAGTTTTTGTGTTCTTCTGCGGCGGGTCTTGCAGAACTTAGCTCCGACCGCATGGACAGTTTCCACGAGCTTGTCATTCATATCGTCCACTTCATTGCAGTCTTCTAGGCACTGAAAACGGTTTTGTAACTCGAGCTGAAAGGTTTCGGGACTTTGGATTAGAGCACGAGGGGGACGGAGCGTTGACTTCATCAGACGAGACCTCTCCAACTTAACATTTAGGTTCAGTGTGCCTCTCACCATTCGGTGATCGCTGCCGGTTTTCACCCTCGCGATCACTGAGACATCACTGAACAGTTGTCGTCTGGTCGTCATAATGAAGTCAATCTCATTTTTTGTCGAACCGTCGGGGCTCGACCAGGTCCACTTCCTGTGGGGCCGCTTCTTGAAGAAAGAGTTCATCATAAAGAGTCCCTCTTTCTCCATGAAGTCGGCCAGCTGCTGGCCCCTTGGGTTCCGTTGCCCTATTCCAAATTTCCCTACTTTCAGCTCACCATTCTCTCTTGTGCCTAGTTTTGCATTGAAGTCTCCCATTAACACCGTATATTGGGTTTTGGAGGAATGCATGGCTCTAGAGATATCCTCATACATTTCCTCCAACTCCTCATCGGCGTGTGCCGAGGTTGGTGCGTAAACCTGTATGACCTTCAGCGAATACCGTTTGGTGATTCTGAGTATAAGGTACGCAACCCTCGTCGACACACTCCCGATCTTTACAACGTTGTTAACGAGAGACTTGTGGACGATAAATCCGACACCTCCTTGGGACAGATGTTCGCCCTCCCGGTGATAGAACAAGTTGCCGGATTCGAGGATTACCGTGTCCTCCCCCTCTCTTCGGACTTCGGAAAATCCTATAATATGCCAGCGCAACTTGTCTATCTCTTCTTCCAGCTCCACGATATTCACGTCAGTCGTCAGGGTGCGTGCGTTGTACGTTGCCAGGTCGAGTCGTCTAAGGTGGCAACCGAACCTCCACCGGAGATTCTTAGCACCCCCTGCCCCGCCGTTACCATGGTCGCCACCGTAGCCAGGAATAGCGGGGCCGCCGGGGACTGGGGGCCGTCTCTTCGTAACTCTCATCATGGGGGGTATATTGCCATAGTTGCCACGCTTGGCGAGCGGGTTGGCAAGCGCAGTTTTTTTATTGTATTTTTGCCGTTACCAGGAAGATGCTGCTGCCCATCTCCTGCCTGTTTCCCTTTGTCGCCTTTTACGACACCCACGGGAGGATATGGGGTAGTGGATATTCGTGACCGCCACTACACGGCAACATATATACACAGTCAGGTCATAAGTATTGTCACACAGTAAAAACATTTCTTTTAGAATGCTGGCCACAAAAAAGTTTATTGAATTCGAATTTCGAATTGTTCATGAAAATAAAACTGTATACTTTTTGGAATTTTACTCATTTTTAAATATGGAGTGGACGTATAAAGAAGACCGTGTTGCAGTTATTGCGTTGCATCGTTGCGGTTACGCGCCAATTCAAATTTTCGACATACTGAAAATTTTGAATATAACCAAAAGATTTGTTTATCGTACCATCAAACGATACAATAAAGACTCTAGTGCAGATGACAGGTCAAGAAGTGGTCGCCCTCGGTCTATTAGGACTCCAGCAGTGATAAAAGCTGTGAAGGCGCGAATGCAAAGAAATCCCAAACGTAAGCAGAAACAGTTGGGGTTAAGCAAAACCACGGTGAAAAGGGTGTTAAATGAAGACTTAGGGCTTCGGGCATATTGAAGAAAACCAGGACATCGTTTGAATGCTCGTCTAATGGGCCTGAGACTGAAAAGATGCCGCTCTTCGTTGAAGCGGTACGCGGGAAAAAAATATCGGGGATTTCTTTTTTTCGGATGAAAAAATTTTTACCGTTGAAGAGAGCTACAACAAACAAAATGTAAGGTGTACGCAAACAGTAGTGAAGAAGCGAGCAACCGTATTCCGCGTGTTCAACGAGGTCATTTTCCATCCTCGCTTATGGTATGGTGGGGAGTTTCTTATTGGGGCTTAACAGAGGTACATTTTTGTGGGAAAGGTGTAAAAACGAATGCAGTTGTGTATCAAAATACAGTCCTGACAAACCTTGTGGAACCTGTTTCTCATACCATGTTTAATAACAGGCACTGGGTATTCCAACAAGATTCGGAGCCAGCTCATAAAGCGAAGAGCACACAAGACTGGCTGGCGGCGCGTGAAATCGACTTCATTCGGCACGAAGACTGGCCCTCCTCCAGTCCAGATTTGAATCCGTTAGATTACAAGATGTGGCAACACTTGGAGGAAAAGGCGTGCTCAAAGCCTCATCCCAATTTGGAGTCACTCAAGACATCCTTGATTAAGGCAGCCGCCGATATTGACATGGACTTCGTTCGTGCTACGATAGACGACTGGCCGCGCAGATTGAAGACCTTTATTCAAAATCACAGAGGTCATTTTGAATAAACTTTAGTGTCATAAGAATCTATGTTTTGTAAAGTTCATTTTGGTATATAAATGTTTACATAATGAACAAATTTGTTTCAATTATTTTATATTAAACATGTGACAGAATTTATGATCTGACTAGGTATATATATATTGTTAAGAAATGGAGAAATTTTCGGTGTTTTAAGCAGCCTTGTACTAATATATTTTAGAGTATTAATATAAAGTTAGAGTTGAAAAACTTAAATTATAGTAAATGTATTTTAGAAATTAATTTTCATGGTAATTTTTTATGTAAATAAAATATTTCTAATTAAACAAAAACCGACCAAGTGCGAGTCGGACTCGCGCACCGAGGGTTTCGAACAAATTCGTAGACTTGATAAATCTACACTATAAGCTTAGTGGCTTTTGTTATGAAAAATAGCAATTAATCAATTAAAAAAAGTAATAAGTTCAACAATCATTTAACTTTCTAACAATGTGCTATTTATATAATTTATATGTACCTTAAGACAGTTAGATACGATTTCATGCAACAAAACGTTGCAATCTTGATTTTTAGGCCGTAGTAGAATACGCGCTTCGCGCTTAAGGCATGCATTAATAGGATCCGAAGTAGATGGCAGCCCCCAGTCATCTTCTCTATCGAGCTATTTTGATTTGCCCATTTTACCTGTTTGATTCTGATAACAATTTATTTTACAATTTTTAAAAATAATCTCTCATTATAATTGATCCTGTTTTTTTTCAAAAGATTTTTTCTAATTTAGGTATAACCATATCATAATGTATAAAATATATATGTTTTTGTGATAATGCTATATAATATATATACAATAATAATAATAATAAAATAAATACATTCCAAGCACAGTTCTAGAAAATACAACACATAAGTTATACTACGACCGCGCCATCCTAACTGACAAAACAATACATTATAATAGACCAGACATTACACTACAAGATAAACTTAATAAAATCACATACCTCATTGATATAGCTATACCTAACACACATAATATTACAAAGACAATTACAGAAAAAATCCACAAATATGCAGATCTCCAAGACGAAGTTAGTAGAATCTGGAAACAAGAAAAAGTATACATAGTACCGATTGTCTTATCAACCACAGGTGTTATCCCAAAACATCTTCACCACAGTCTGAAACTATTAAATATAAAAGAGAATAGATACATACAATTACAGAAAGCCGCCATATTAAACACGTGCCGTATTGTGAGAAAATTTTTACAAATAGATGAAAACGAAGTTACGCCCAATATCTCAGAACACACTACTTAATAAAATGCCCATATGCTTTTTACTTGGTGAACACCCGTAATTAGCATTAATAACGGCCGCAAGGCTAGAAAAAATAAAGATATAAAATAATAATAATAATAATTTATTTGATACAGACAACACAGATCCATTATAAAATTATTTTTCTTTATTACACTATACCTTAAATTTTAATTATAATTATTGGTTAATCAATGATATTATTACATTTTATGATTAAGATTTTAATAAATTTGACCACCTACTAAAAATTTCACTACATGCATTAATATATATATATATATATATATATATATATATATATATATATATTGTAAGTGTACTTCTTAAATAAATTGATAGATAACGATCTTTAGCACGCAAAGAAACTCCTAATAAAACCCTATTCTTGTAAAAACTCCAAATCCAGAGTATACAGTCCATCTGCTGACATATTACTGTGACCCATAGACATCTATCACCGATTAAGGATCAAAACGCAATACGACGCGTTGTCACCCTGAAAAGTAAGATGGATTGTCTCGGCCCCAGTAAAAATATAAGCGATGAGGCCGCCTATTGTGCCTTTATATAAAAAGTAAAGTTGCGGCCTAAATATGTCACACCTTTTTCTGAGAAAGTCCCTAAAGGGCCTTCTCTAATTTCTGAGAGGGTTGCCCTAAACAAGGGATTATCCGCCGCCCTGCCACCATACTCCTTTTATTTTTTATTTTTTACACCATACTCCTAAAGTAGCCTTTTTTAATTTCTCTGATATTCAGGTGCAACGCGAGGAAAACAACGTTTTCCTCCAATGTAAATGTCCGCCACGTTGCCCAAATGCGTGTTCGCTTGAGACTTTACTTAAATTAACTTTACATTATTTTTTTTCAGACATAGATTTTTTCCTTCACAAGGAACGTGATTAATCAGAACTTAAAATTCCAATTATCTATGTCATTGGTGACTGCAGGGATCGAACCGTGGTTCCTCGCGGACTGTGATTTTTATAACGATCCCTTAGCCCCCGAGCTATGAATGTTCAACTTACTATATAATTTAATGTGTACCAATTTATATTTCTTTTATTTTCCTGTTTACTTTTGTACAAATAATTTTATTTCATTAATTAATTTAATAGATTCTCGTCCTTTACTAAACAACAGCGCTGCGTTAAGTTGCTTTTATTTTTCGTTAATAAAAAATGGTTTCCTTGAAAAAAATTACTTCAAGAAAACAGATTGTCTTACTCGTAAAATGACTCTCACATGTATCGGCGGATCAGCCTGATATTTCCATAGATTTTACGACATTTCATCGTCGAAGACTTCTATGCTCTAGATAAGAACTTTCTGGCGATATAAAAACAAAACGGAATATGAAACTTGAGCTTTATAACGAATTTCGTAAATTACCTTTCAAGTTTTATAGGAAAAATATATTCAGGACTTAGCGTTGGTGAGTAAATTTTTATGTATACTTATATATTGCATATATGGTATGTAGAGGGGCTTAATACCTGCAGCATTTTCTGCCAGTCTACCTTGGAGTGATGCATATTTTTTATAGGATAAGGGTGACAAACGAGCACACAGTCCACCTGTTGGTAAGTGGTTGCTGCGGCCCATAGACATCTACATCTATCCTCGTTTGCGAATCAAAATGCTGATGCGTTACCACCCGTGAGGACTAAGATGGAATGCCTCATTTCCAGTAAAAAAATTATACATAGAGAATTATTGTATTGTATTGTATGTACTTTATTGTACACCACACATATACAACAAATAAATACAGTACAGAGAATACTTAATATATACGTATGTACAATAAGGCGGTCTTATCGCTAAAAAGCGATCTCTTCCAGACAACCTTTGGGCTAAAGAGAAAGTGGAATTAAGAACAGTAGGAGGTGGTGCGTTTTATGTTACACTTACATACTAATATCTAAATAAACTAAACTATATTTTGTTAAAATACCAAATTATACATAAAACATAATAATAAAATAAACATACATATTAATAAATAGGTATATATATATATATATATATATATATATATATATATATATAGATATATACACATTAATATATATACATAGATAATAAATAAATAAATACAAAACAAAGAGGAAAAAACACAGAATAACTATCTGTTGCTAGAATTGGTTATCAATAACCACAAAGTGTTAGGTAATGCTTCTTGACGTCACTTTTGAATCTTTCCAAAGTTTGTGCCCATTGAATTTGGAGTGGAAGTTCATTCCATAACCTTATGGCTTGGCTCGTAAAAGAATATTTCATAAATTTAGTTTGAAATGAACATGGTTCTAGAATTAGTTCGCCGGCTGACCGAAGAACTCTATCAGGTCGATCATGACCAAGAAACTTAAAGTTTTCCTTCAAGTAGTTTGGAGTCAAAGGATTGAACAACACACAGTACAAAAGAGATACAGTTTGCAGATTCCGGCGAATTGTATTGTATGTACTTTATTGTACACCACACATATACAACAAATAAATACAGTACAGAGAATACTTAATATATACGTATGTACAATAAGGCGGTCTTATCGCTAAAAAGCGATCTCTTCCAGACAACCTTTGGGCTAAAGAGAAACTGGAATTAAGAACAGTAGGAGGTGGTGCGTTTTATGTTACACTTACATACTAATATCTAAATAAACTAAACTATATTTTGTTAAAATACCAAATTATACATAAAACATAATAATAAAATAAACATACATATTAATAAATAGGTATATATATATATATATATATATATATATATATATATATATATATATATATATATATATATAGATATATACACATTAATATATATACATAGTTAATAAATACAAAACAAAGAGGAAAAAAAACACAGAATAACTATCTGTTGCTAGAATTGGTTATCAATAACCACAAAGTGTTAGGTAATGCTTCTTGACGTCACTTTTGAATCTTTCCAAAGTTTGTGCCCATTGAATTTGGAGTGGAAGTTCATTCCATAACCTTATGGCTTGGCTCGTAAAAGAATATTTCATAAATTTAGTTTGAAATGAACATGGTTCTAGAATTAGTTCGCCGGCTGACCGAAGAACTCTATCAGGTCGATCATGACCAAGAAACTTAAAGTTTTCCTTCAAGTAGCTTGGAGTCAAAGGATTGAACAACACACAGTACAAAAGAGATACAGTTTGCAGATTCCGGCGAAAGCGAATGGGTAACCACTTGAGCTGTAAACGATATTCGGATACATGATCATATTTGCGCAAACCAAATATGAACCTAATAGCAATATTTTGAATTCGCTCAAGTTTGTTCAGTTGGTCTTCAGTTAAATCGAGATAACTTGCGTCCGCATAATCGAGAATAGAGAGAAGTAAGGATTGTGCTAACATAATCTTAGTGGGAATGGGGAGAAAAGAACGTAAACGACGAAGTAAACCCATAGTAGCAAACACCTTTTTGCTCACTTGTTTTAACTGCTGCGACCACGACAAGGTAGAATCTAGATATATTCCCAGATTTTTTACAGATTTACTGTAGGGTATGACAACGTCATTTAATGTCACCGAGGGTAGGTTGTTCCAGTCAACTCTGGAGACCATCCCTCCACCACCAATAACTATAGCCTGGGACTTGAACGGATTAATTTTTAGACCATAACGCTGACTCCACTGGTTTATCGCCGCTAAGTCATTGTTGATGGTGGCAACAGCAGAAGGCAGATTTAACAGAGTTGACTGAGTGTAGATTTGGAGATCGTCTGCATACATGTGATAGAGAGAAGTAATATTTTGAGAGATAGAATTAATGAATATAGCAAAAAGTAAAGGAGACAGCACACCACCTTGAGGCACGCCAGCCCGTGATTTGCACCAAAATTTGCCGTAAAGATAACTATGAAACCAGCCAATCACCGGAGGAGATATGTTAATAGAACGTAACACACTCAATAAGATGTCAAAATCAACAGTGTTAAACGCATTGCTAAAGTCAAGCAATACTAACACAGTGAGCTGTTTGTTATCCATACCTCGTCGAATGTCATCAGTAACTTTAACCAACGCTGTTGTCGTACTATGACCCGATCGGAAACCAGATTGGAGAGGATCCAGGATACAATTTCTATTTAGGTAGAGATTTAACTGAAAGAAAACTAGTTTCTCCAGGAGTTTGGATAAAAACGGGAGAATTGAGATAGGACGAAAGTCGGAAAAATGCAAAGCTTGGGCTTTTTTTGGGAGAGGCGTTACAAGTGCACTTTTCCAAACATCAGGAAATTTTGAAGAGGAGATGGATTTATTCAAGATATGGGTGAGGATAGGAGTAACAAATTCTAGGATAGGTAAGATCATGTTACGACTAACATTGTCATCACCCACGGCATTGGACGAGATGGACAAAATGTTCTTTTTAACATCACTATCAGTGAAAGGAGAGAAATTAAACGGTGGAAAATCAGGAGTTGGTATTGAAGAAAGAATACTCAGAGTCCGGCCTTTATCTGAGCTGTCTAATGTGCTAGAACAGGTGAAGTATTTGTTAAGGAATTCAACATCAACATTATGATGATGAGAATTATTGGATGTTTTACCAACTCCAAGAGAGTGAAGAAACTTCGAAACTTTTGCTGCGTCGCCGTTTTCGACGGATTTATGAATATGGCGTCTTTGTGCATCCCTACACAATGTATTGCAGCGATTCCGTACTTTATTATAATATCGTAAGTTTTTCTCCGATTTATCAGCTTTTAACTTACTTTTAGCAAATCCTTTTTTTATAATAAGTTTTTTTAAACTATCAGTTAACCAAGGTGCAGGTAAATGTTTCATTTTTATTTGTTTTACTGGGGCATGGATGTCATAAAGTTGGATAAGAAAGGAGTTAAATAACTCGACTTTCAAGTCGACTGTTGAAGCATTTTCAACAGCTGACCAGTCCATGCGACGAGCATCTTCCAGAAGACGTTCTTTGTCCATTCCACTAAAATTACGTTGCAGAAGGATTCTCGATTTTACTTTAGGAGGACGATTTTTGTATGTAAGAAACAATTATTATTATTATGTGGGTCATCTATATAGTTTTCTCATCTGAAATCTGAAAAAATACATAAAATGAAGTAGATGTATGAAAAGAAAAGGTGAAAAAATTAAAAGAAAACAAAGGAACTCAGTAGAAGCTATCATTTACCATCATCATCATAATCATTACAGCCCTTCACTTGTTCACCGCTAAACATTGACCTCTTTTAAAGAAAGCCACACAACGCGTTCCTGAACGCGACATGCATCCTGCACTCATCGTCTACCTTGACATTTGGCTTATGCATTCAACTATATGGCTGGTCGATTAATCTGGTTCTACTGCGGATATAATATTTTTTTTATAAAACTGTAATGTTGTAACGAAGGAACTAACAATACGGCTACCAATACACTTCAGAACGGAGTACACACTACAGAACCTCAAAAATTTGGAGCTCATTATTTAAATGCAAACCTGATGATCGCGTAGGGTGGCCACTGATGAACTCTGTGGTTAACGGGAATAAAAGCAAAGTTTAGATTTCAATTAAACTTGAACTCGATATAATGATGACATAATATACAAAAAATACAGCATTGTTTTACAAAATTTTGTTTTAGTATTGAAGTCGTTTTATTTGAAAATGTTATTAAAATATTATGTGAGTGCAGACGCAAAAAGACTTCTATGTACACATACATACCTCTATGTATATATTGCTTTGTGCACCCAACCGTTCCCTTTTATTTTTTACTTTTTGCACTTGTACGTATTATAATTAGCGAGCAGTTTCTTTTCGGCCGGTATGTTTATACAAAGTTTACAAATGTATTTGCGGCTGTAAGCCGTAACAGGTAATGTTAAAAGTGTTACTTGTATTTTTCAAGAAACTAATATCGGTACTATGAATACCGTCTTCCTATCAATTGGTCCACGTGCCGATTCGACCTGACTTTGTATAATTTGATCGTGCCCTCGTCGATACGTGACGGGAAAAAGGCAAGTTTCCTCTTCTTATCGTTTAAATATGAAAATGCTTGCGCATGTGTATAATATTGACATGTTATTTCCCTTGGTCCCGTCATCTAGGTCTATAAATGGGTAGGGCTATTGTTTTACGTGTTAAAATATTGTAACCTATTTGTATTTTCTTATAGGTCTCGGAGATTTACGGGGATAGGGCCCGCCGTTACTCATTGCACAACCAAAAATTAAGTATTTCCTTATAGATGTGCGAGTGACAAACGACACAGTCCACCTGATCGAAAGTGGATGCTATCTGCTATTTGCAATTTCTTTTATTTTGGTACCCTATTCGATAGGTTTGGTTAATATTTTTTCAATTAAGGTATTAGTATTTTGGGCCGTAAATCCGCCGTTTTGTATATATTTTTCAAACAGTTATCTAAGTACACTTGGGTATCTAAGACGAATAAATCAGTATCTTAATTGTCGAAATCCATCCAGCCGTTTGGAAGATACGAGGTAATAAATAAATTTACAAACATACAAGATACGTGCGAAAAATATAACCCTTCCTTGGCAGTCAGGTAAACGACCCCGATTAAAATTTAGTAAACTTACTTTTTTGTCATATTTATCTTTCTTATAACTTCGGCCAACTGCGCACCCAAAGCAGCATCAGTACTGTAAAATTTGATTGTCCCCTCGACGGAACGTGACAAGAAAAAGGCGGGAAAACATTTTCTTTTTTTATTGACTTCCAAAAAGGAGGAGGTTTACAATTCGGCTGTATGTATTTTGTGTACGTATTTTACGCGATATCTTCGCCAATTGTGAACCGATTTTGACGATTCCCTTTTATGAAATGTAATATTTCGCTTCAGGTTCCGTGTATATAGGTAGTCCTATATACACGAAAAAAAATATTCCATCTAATAGGGTGACAAAATAAAGGATCAAGATTTAATATAATTGACATTGAGTTTGTGTTTAAAATTCTGAAGTTGGATACTGTAATTCTTCTATACAATTGTTGATAGTATAATGGTCAAAAGCGCGATCATGGGTTCACGGGTTCGGATTCCGAAGTTATTAGTTAAGTACTTAGTTTCTTTGTCAAAAAATTGTCAGAGCTAAGAGCCCGGAGGAAAATATCAGTGTTTCACTACTGTGCTTTGGAAAGTCGTTGATCCCGCCCCTGATATCTCTCTGATTGTGTCGGTTTCTGTCCCAATGGACCATAGGAGTTATGGGCAGCGACCTGCACTTGTGCATACACTTTTGCACTATAATCCAGTTTGGTGCAGACGGCTAATCTCCGTTACGACTGGTTTGGAATATATAATTACTAACTTGTTAAATCTACATCTAATCCTTATGCATTTATTTACCAAGTAAATATCCATTTTTTTCTTACTAATAAAAGTTATATAAACTGTTACCTTACCGTACCTTATACTACTCCTATCAAGTCAATAGGACTTGATAGGAGTAGTATAAACAAATCCAATTTACTTTCAGACACTGTTACATTTTCACCATTATCCAAATATTAGCAATTAACCTTGATTTAGCAATAAGCCTTTATTTACTAAGTAAATATCCATTTTTTATAAAATAACAAATAAAGATTTACATTTTTTAAAGAATAAGGATTACAAACGAGTACACAGTCCACCTGATGGTAAGTGGTTGCCCATGGATATCTACATCTGTCTTCGTTTGCGAATTAAAACGCAGATGCGTTGTCAGCCGTGAGGACTAAGATAGAAATGCCTCTTTTCCGGTAAAAAGGGTCTCCAGTTCTCTACACTCACCATACGAAACACAGCAGTGTTAAGCTGCTATTTTACGCTAGTATTCTGTGAGAGCGTTGTCTTTCCTCGGTCGAGACGACCCATTCGTGCTACAAATATACCATTAATAAAGATGCAGCATGGCTCTACCACGTGTAAACATACACATAATATTTCTAAATTAAGCCGCGGTAGCTCTTGGACTAAATATGGACTCACAGAATATAGATATTAATCACTTTGCCACTTCTGAGTGTGGTGTTCCGCAAGTATATCTAATTAAAAATTAACCTATTTCACCCAATAAATATTTATATTTTTCTAAAAAAATTATTTCGCAAATTAAGCCTTCCTAAGCCATAAAACAGAAAATTAAATTAACGCGGACTGAACCTCATAAAAGTTTTATCTATATTAGATCATTTACAAGTCTCACCCGCGCCTACGTGCCTCGTAAAACGATCGCAGTAGGTTAAATATGTAATACACGAACGTTTCATTCTGGCTAAGAACTCATGCAAGCAAAAATGTTCTGAGGAAGTGAACGGAATTATTGTCTATTAAGTTTAGTGAGAGTGGTAGCGCAGAGGCTTAACTCTTGCCTTAAATTTTATAGTTTGCAAGCAACCTGGGTTCGATATCTGTCGAAACCAATTGAACAGTTAATTGCAATTTTCAAGGTTGATTTACCATATGCATGTAAGGGAAAAATAATGAAGACACCTGCTCTGCGAACTGCTCCATAAACCACTAACAAATAGAAGAAGGCCGGAAGGACCTAGCAGTGAAACGGAGGCATAAATGTAGACTGTGATTTGCCTTACTTAGAGCCGGGACCTCGTCAGAGGTGGCTATAGGAGTAGTTAAGATGTACCAGTTCTGGCTCACTGAGTCAAAACCGGTACAGTTCTCAGCCCTCGTCGTCTGACGGTGGGTCGACGGATCCTAAAAAAAAGCAAAAGGTTTTGGCATGCTCTGATTCCGAATCTGCGATACGTTTTTACGTAGGATACACGATTCCAGAGATGAGAAGATCAATTAACTAATATCTATTTGTTCCTTGAACACCGTCATTACCGCTTTTATCTATTACTCATTGTACACGATGTACACTCTGCTTTTGTATTATAGTTCTTTGTTCATTACTACTACGCTATTCTGAATCATCAATAAAACACATTCCTTAATTTTGTTACAATTTAATTTCCAAAATGTTATTGCTTATAATCTGTAAAGTAGGAGCGAAACATCTCATCCACTAAAATATCGTTGTATAGTGTCTGCCCTGTAAATATGTTCGTAGAACTATGCATTGAGCATTCCTGAAACTTATATAACAAATACATTAAGCAATATTCACCACAAACTGAAGTCCACTCATTTTGAACCCTATCAACATTTCAGTCCCATCATTTAGAATTCCTTTCTAAAAACTCTAGATGATATCGTGCAGGTGATCGTCCATATAAATCAAAATATTGACCGATGCCATTCGTATCGATATATAAAGCTATCCAATGTGAACCTGGTTTATCGTTTGTATCCAAATTGCATATTATATACGTTGATACGTGGGTATACATAGGCAGAGTATTAGCAGCACAAACATTATTTTCTAGACTGGGATGAATCTTTTTCAGATGTTGTTGTACATCTAGTGTATCCATAATATTACTGCTATTAGTAGAAAATTACAGTACCAATCTATATAATGGTTAACATAGGAATGATCAATTATAATGATTTGTAAATATTAAATCGCATTTGTAGGATACATCCAACATGATTCCACCGCAATACGAAAGAATGCGAGATAAGCTTGTTGACTCACAAAGTTACTAACAGTTTCACTGCGGAAATGGCTTAGATAAGATATGACTTACTGGTGCTATATAAGACCGAGCAGCTGCAGTCATGGAGTTAGTATATGGTCGCTTGACCGCAGTGGATCTATCAATACTACGTTTGTGTTACTTCAACGCACCAGTCATGGACGAAAGTGTTTATTTTATTGACAAACTTAGTTTTCTTTCTGTTGTTTTCTTACCCGTGTGTGTGTGTGTGTGTGTGTGTGTGTGTGTCTATGTATCTCTGTGTGTGTGTGTGTGTGTGTGTGGTGTGTGTGTGTGTGTGTGTGTGTGTGTGTGTGTGTGTGTGTGTGTGTGTGTGTGTGTGTTCACCTTCGATGAAAATACTTATAAAAAGTATTGCTACTTGCCACTCTATCCTCAAAAAGAGAGTGATGACATCCTCATTAATATTAAAACAAGCGATGGTAGAAAAAGAAAATTGCAATCGATTGATAGCACGAGCCGCCGGAGATGGTGTATCATACATTTCTACTAATTCTGACAACGGAGACCATGCGACGCATCTCATAAAAATTTAAATGTACGATATGAAGAAGCTATCCAAGATTCCAACTAATGATTATTAGAAACATGCTTCCACGAGGACTAAATATTATGTAAAGACAAATAAAGATAGCATCTACGACAACACAAACGCCCTCGTATACAATATTGCAAAGACAATAGCAGAAAGTGAAAAAGTTAAAAAATACTTTTTTAACAATTACAGTTATTAGCTGATCATTAGTGGATGTGATTCTGTTTACTTAAATTACTTCTGTGCACTCAACGAACTGTCGTTTTGTACTGCTGAGGGGAAGACAAGAGCAGAAGGAAGAGATGAGTGTGGCATACGTGTACAGAACGCGTCATTGAATAGCAAAACTAAAACACTGAGTGGAGAAAAAAAAGAGAAGAAGTTATAAAAAAAAGAGAAGAAGTTATGCAGTACTGAAGAGCTGAATATCCATTCTTCAGTTCAAAATTTAGCCCATTTCTCAGTTTCGAAGACTGGCATCTCGTTATGCGACAAAAGCCTGAAGATCTTGCAAAAGCCGGTTTCTTTTATACTGGTCATGCAGACATGACTAAGTGTTTCCATTGTGGTGGTGGTTTAAAAGATTGGGAAGATGATAATGATCCTTGGCAAAAGCATGTTCAGTGGTTTAGAAATAGAATGTAATGATAACTCATTAGTTTCTATTTCTAATCTTTTGTTAGGCTAGAAATATCGATTATTATTTGAAGTTGTCTATCAGTTGGTCTACCAACACTGGACAATTACTTACTCTGCTACTTATTTTCTTCTTTACTATAAAGATGGAAAACTTCAGTCAAGTGTGCACGACTACTTTCTTTTCCACACCCATGGAAGAGAAAATGGAACTATTCAACAGTGAATTAAATCGGAAGTTGTCTAAAGTTTATGATGAAATGGAGTAACGTGAACTGTTCGATTCATCATATGTTGATGAGTTGTATAATCACCGTACGATGGTTGAAACACAGTTTAAGTAAGTAAAATAAACATAAATTTTGATCATAATTTACACATTGTCTTGTATAGTTTTTTAATAAATTTAAACATTTAAACAGTCAACCACTAAAATTTGGAAGAGGAATGAAACGAATGAGCGGCGAAGAACTCAAGATCCTCAAAAAAACAAGAACGGAAGAAACGTCTACCTCTGCAGCGAACAGTGTCGGTAACGATGATCAAGCGGAATGTCTAACGTGTCATATATTTATCAAAAAAAAGGTATTCTGCTAATTATTTAAAAAGTAGTGTTCACAAAAATAATCTTTTAAATTCACATAATTCTTTATCAAACGTAAGTGTTATTGAATCTGTTTTTGGAAATAGTATTTAAACTTATAAAATCAAGAGGATAGTAGATCATTCGGCACGGGTAAATTTTGAAACTCCTGAACTATTTTTAAATTCTATTAAACATTTTTTTTAATACAAGAGTGTACACATAATTTTTAAAGTAAATTTCATATTGCATGCTGATTTTGTTCAACAAACTAAAGATATTCATAATACGTTCGATTTTCAAACATTGAACTATATTATTTGTGAAGGAGATGACTTAAATATTTTTCTTTCATCTTTAAATGATACAATTACTAGTCAAATTAGTGCCTTTAAAAAAAAAGATAGTGGATGGAATCTAAGCAACATAAAATCTATAGACATGAATGTTAATAAATTTAACCCCCTACGCGTTACTTCATACATAGACCTTCCCCGAGACATAAAATTAAAAAAAGCTGTTATAAATGTGAAAAACAAAGATTTTTTTGAATGGGCGTTACTCTCAGCGTTATATCCCGTAAACAAAAACGCGGACCGGGTATCATCGTACGCTAAACATGCAAATAAGCTTAAATTTGATGGTATTTCCTTTCCAGTTAAGATTTCTGACATAGCAAAAGTAGAGAAATTAAATGATGTTAGTATTAACAATGTTAATGTTTTTGGGTTAGAATATAATAAAGAAAAACGATGTAATTCTATAGTTGGTCCATTACTCTTAACAAAGTGTCGTTAAGATAGACATATCAATTTCTTATTTTTTTCCAAGGATACGAAAAATCATTATTGTGACATAAAACATTTATCGCGGTTAGTTAGTAAACAACTTTCAAAAGATGGTCACATCATGTACATTTGCAAAGCATGTCTACTTCATTTTTTATCTCAGAAAAGGTTAAATAACCATAAACAATACGATTGTGCCCACATTTGTACCGAATTGCCAAGCAGTGAAACTTTAAAAAAGAATTGGATTGGTCAACCTATTTGAAAAGATAAAATTAAATTTGATAGTAATGAAAAAAAGTTAAAGGTACCATTCGTAGTTTATGCTGAATTTGAAGCATTTTTAAAAGCAATAGAATCACATATACACACATAATATTCAGAAACATAAAGTGCATAATTTTGGTTATCATTTAAAATGTTCATATGATGATAAATATGTAACATATTGCGGAACTGTGCACAATTGTTTATGGAAAGTTTATCTAACAATTTAAAAGAAATAAGTAGACTTCAATGTATGCATAATATATGCAGTTCCGCTGACAAATGAAGACGAAAACCAAATTTCAAATGCAACCATTTGTCATATTTATGAAACAGAGTTAGCAGAATTTTTTTATGATTTTGATTGGTACACTGGTAGTTTTAGGCGTTGCTCATGAATCATCTAGCTTGAAGTTCAGAACACCACGTCATATACCAATATTTTTACACAACCTTAGTCACTATGATGCTCATTTTATTGGTTATGCATTAAACTTTTGTGATGGTGAAGTCGAAGTTATCCCTCAAAATAAAGAAAAATATATATATCCTTTTCCAAAAAATTAAAAAAGAATAACCATGAAGTTATATTGAGATTCGTAGATTCATTTAAATTTTTATCATGTAAATAAGAAGAATAAGCCAAAAATCTCAGTAATGATCAATTTCAAGAATTACGAAAAAATTACACCAATGGTGAATATTTCATTCGTTTAAAACTTAAAAGGGTTATCCGTATGAATTTATGACTAATTAAGATAGTTTAAACCTTACGTCACTCGCTAAACAAAAACATTTTTATACCTAGCTCACAGATTCCCATATTTCAAATTATGATTACAATCATGCTAAAGATGTTTGTGAGCACTTTGGGTGATGTCATATGTTAGATTATTCAAACTTGTATTTAAACAGACGTTTTACTTTTATCTTTATCTTTTATGTTTAAAAACTAAGAAAAAATATAATTATAAAAAAGGAGGCGCTTTCTTACCAATAGTATTAGGTGCAATATTGAGTGGATTAGTAAGTGGACTAGCCAATTAATATGGAAAATGTAAAAAGTAAATGATATTTATCGAACCTGGATTGGTTAGTATATTAGTACAGATAGTAAAATTTATTTAAAAAAAAGTCCCCTGGGTTTGTTGCTGGTTCTTCCCAGGACAGAGGGTTTTTTCGAACCAGTGGTAAAGGAAAACATGACTTTCAATAAAAATTACTCATGTAATGTATATTGAATAAAAAAATATTCTATTCTATTCTATTATATTAAAAAATTAAAACAAGAAAATAAGGTTAATAGTAATATGTTTCGATTAGATTTTGAAATGCAAATTATCATGAATAGTAAGACGGAAGACCGAAAGAAGTGGATGTTGTTTTTACAAACACTACAAAGATAACTTCATTTTACCGAATGGATCGTCAACCACTCAGATTACCAATTTATTCTGATACATCTAATGAAGATTTAAATTAGTCTAAAATTGGTTTTAAAAATAAAGATAGAGATCTAAAAACTTCACTTGGTGTTGAATCTTTCTTGGAGGAGAATCGATCTATTAAAAGTAAAGAAAATGATGCAAATCCACTTTACCCACCAGCTCAAATACTCAGTTTAATACCAAAAACTTATAATAAAAAATGTGAGTCATTATTAAACTTAATTGGAACAAGTAAAAATAAAAAAAAACATTGGGATAAAGAATGCACAGTCATAATTGATAATGAAAAAAATCCTGAAAGTAATATTGTTTATTTAATAAATTATTAAATAAGACCCTTAAAAGAAGTGATCCGATATGATGGGATAGATTTGCTTAAGCATTAAAAGATATTAAAGTAACTTTTACTTATATTTAAAATCCAAATAGATGTAAGTTTATTGACCAGCTTCAAGCTTAAAATCTGAACAAACCCTCTGAGATCGAATTCAAAAGTTTTCTACACCGAACAGTGGGGATACAAAATCTATAACTAAAATAGAGTTTTCTACACAGAGCAGTAGAGATATAAAATCTGTAACTAAAATACGTAAAAAGGTTGATTGGGAAAAATGGACCCCGTACTAGAAGAAATTAACAGGATTTATTATGATCCATCTAATCCCACTGGTTTTGGTAGTATTGGTAAAGTATCAACAACCATGAAGGGTAAAATGTATAAAAAGAAAGTAAAGTAATAGTTACAATCACAAGAGGCCCTTTTTACTGGACATGAGGGATTCCATCCTAGTCCTCGCGGGTGAAAACGCATCTGCATTTTGATTTGTAATAGAGGATAGATGTAGATGTCTATGGGCTGCAGCAACCACTTACCATCAGGTGGACTGTGTGCTCGTTTTTCACCCTTATCCTATAAAAAAAAACATAAACGTACACATGACATAAACCCATTCGAAAAAAATTTGCACGTAATAGATACATTCTATCAAATGTTAATGAACTATGGCAAGCTGGTTTAAGTGATATGCGAACTTATTCTCAATATAATGATGGTTTCAACTACATACTTTGTATTATTGATGTATTTAGTAATAATGCTTTTGCTAGACCAATGAAAAAGAAAAGCTCAGTAACAACGAAATAATGTTTTGAAAGTATACATACTGAAAGAAATTTAACACCTACTCACATACAATCTGATAAAGGTACAGAATTTGTTTTTAAAGATGTACAAAAATACTTTAAATCCAAAAAGATTAATTACTATACCACTAACAATCCTGACATTGAGGCCAGTATTACATAAAATATTTCAAAGAACTCTAAAAATGAAAATGTGGCGTTATTTCACTCATAATAATACTAATAGATATATAAATGTTTTACAAGACTTAATATACTCTTATAACCACAGCTTTCACTCTAGTATTAAGATATGCCGCCCATGTGATGTAAATTCCAACAATATTATGACACTTTGGATTAATCTTTATAATAGATGGTCAAACAAACTTTCTTTAGGAAATCCAAAACCAAATTTTAATGTGGGTGATTATGTTCGAATAACTAAATATAAACATGTTTTTCTAATTGGAGTGATAAAATATTTATTATATCTTCAATAATTAATAGGTCTCCATGGGTTGTTTATACAATAACAGATTTACAAAATGAACCAATAGTTGGTACTTTTTATGAAAGAGAATTACATAAAATCACTTACAAACCCACCTCACAATATAAAATAGATAAAATAATTGACACTCATCTAACTCAGGTAACAGAAAAGAAATATTAGTGAAGTGAAAAGGTTATCCAGATAAATTCAATAATTGGATTTTAGTTTCAAGTTTAAAAGAAAAATGAATAAAGAAATTTTTATTTAACTTTAATGATTTCTTATATTTACGCGAACACTACACATTTAAATAAAACTAATTTTACGGATTTTATCGCGTATATTAACTTATTTTATATTCCCGACGTTTCGAGCACTTTACAGCACCCATGGTCACGGGGGGACTGAGGTGTATGACGTCCCAATGTCATAGTTAACCACGGCTACCTCCAGATTAAAAATTATTAATTTTTGTTCCGATCCACGCAGTATGAACTTACAGTATCATGAAGTCTTGCAGTTGTATGCTTGGGTTGGGATTTAATTTTATTAATTATGGGATCCCAAGCAGATGGTAGCACCCAGCCATCTTCTCTATTGAAATTAGGATGTTTCTTGATTTCAATAGCCTCGCGAATCATCCTTGGAAGGAATCGGTGTTCTTTAGCGAGGATTTGTGGTCTATCAAATCTAATGTAGTGACGGGGGCGATCCTGTACGTGTTCACAAACTGCAGACTTCCCGGAGCGTCTATTCTTCACATCAGCTATGTGTTCTTTAACACGGGTTTTTATAGATCTTTTAGTTTGTCCTATATAAGAGAGACCACATTCACAATCAAGCTTGTACACTCCTGCATCTTGCAGAGGAATATTACACTTGACTGATGGTAAAAACTGACTAATCTTCTTCGGCGGCTTGAAATATGTTTTAATGGAAGCCCGCTTCAAGATGTAGCCAATCTTGTCTGCGACACCTCTGACATATGGCAGTACAGCAGGCACTCGCTCGACTGTGGCCGGCTTCACTCGTTTACTGTGACGTAGGCGCGGAACCCGCAGCTTATTGTCGTGCAAAACTTGCTTGACGTGTTGGAGCTCGGCGGCCAGGTGTTTACTGTCACAGATCCCTCGTGCTCTCTGAAACAAAGATTTACCCACGGTAGCTAACTGTGGAGGATGGTGGTGAGAATCATCGTTTAAATATCTATCTGTATGGGTCTTTTTTCTATACACAGTGTGGCTCAAGGTGTTATCAGGATTCCGAATTACTAACACATCTAGAAAAGCTAAAGAATTGTTTGCCTCTAACGCCATTGTGAACTGAATTTTAGAATTTAAGTTTAAGTTTAAGTTTTAAGTTTAAGTTTAGAATTTAAGTGTAAGTTAAATTTTAATCTGCTTGGGATCCCATAATTAATAAAATTAAATCCCAACCCAAGCATACAACTGCAAGACTTCACGATACTGTAAGTTCATACTGCGTGGATCGGAACAAAAATTAATAATTTTTAATCTGGAGGTAGCCGTGGTTAACTATGACATTGGGACGTCATACACCTCAGTCCCCCCCGTGACCATGGGTGCTGTAAAGTGCTCGAAACGTCGGGAATATAAAATAAGTTAATATACGCGATAAAATCCGTAAAATTAGTTTTATTTATTTAACTTTGTTTAGCAATAACTCAATGGAATACTTTCCTGATGACAAGACCACAAATTTTTCAACGAAATTACCAAAAGCTATGAAATTAGAAGGTAAATGGTCGGTTGGAGTTATCGAGGTTCAATATCCATGTACCATGTTTACTAAACGGGTAAACGGGGTTCGAATCCCGGGTCGGGCCAAAAAATCAGTTATTGAGTTTTTCCATCAAGAAATTCTCAGTAGCTGCCCGGAGTCAGAAAGTTGGCGGTATTTCACCCCCGTGCCTCGGAAAGCACGTAAAGCCGTTGGTCCTGCGCCTCATTTCTCTGGTCGTGTCGGTTTACCGTCCCATCGGGCTATGAGAGTGAGGGAATAGAGAGTGCACCTGTGCTTGCGCATACACTTGGGCACTATAATCCTGTCCTGCGCCGATGGCTAGTCTCCGTTGAGACTGGCCGCCGTGGCCGAAATTCGGTCTGGAGGAAATTACCCTGTTTACTGTTCAAGATCATGAAAATGTTATATACATTACAAAATCCATGTTAATGCCTAATGAAGATAAACCATCCACAGTGAACTACAAAAAACATATTCCAGCTACCAACTATGATAACGTTGAGCATATTTTAAGAGTGTTAAATGGTATCGGAGAGAACTTGAAATTTCGCTATGATGAAATAACAAAATATGTGTTTCTGTTTGTGTTTTGGATAAAAATATAACATCTGTAACGTTTTCACCCAAATTAAGGTTACAACTAGGTTATGAACCAAACGAAAATCTCCTAGAGAGAAATTTTGGAAAGAGTCTTGCTAATTTACACTTAGTATTACCATCTCAACTATTTCTATATTGCGACATTATCGATCCTCAGATTGTGGGTGATGTTATGACTCCTTTGCTAAGAGTCATTTCATTAGATCCCACAAAATACATTTATGGTGTAAATAAAATGCACGTTTTCTCTCCACCTCACTACTTACCTGTTATGCGAAGGGAGGCCGATACGCTGGAAATAGTTATAAGATCGAGCACATGACAAAAAATACAATTCCAGTTTGTAACCGTGTGTATTAAACTACATTCCCGAAAATTATAATAATGAATTCTCTTCGTGATCATCATAATTGCCCATATGAAAATTATTATACACATCAAGCTGGGTCAGAAGTTGGAGTAATTTATAAGGATTCAACATACCAACGCGGTCATGATATTGGGAGCTTCTTAGGGGGGTTATTTAGATCAGTTTTACCTTTACTTTCAAGTGGTGCTCGAGTGATTGGTAAAGAGGCATTAAACGCTGGAGTAGGACTTTTATCTAATATGCTTCAAGCGCGTCCCATGGAAGGCTAAATAAAAGATCGTCTAAAGCAAGTTAGTACTAATTTAATACTAAAGGCTGATGACAAAATTGATCAATTTAACATGACAGGATGCGGGTATATAACTAAAAGAAAACGATTAGCCTCGTTCATTCCACCAACTGCTAAAGTGAAAGCTGCGAAAAAACTTGGTCTAAAACCAAAAAATATCAAAGATATATTTTCAAATTAAATATGTATTTCTTTCATAATCATTCTTGTGAGTGCATTAAGTCATAACTGGATTTATTTACACTACTGTCTACACAAACAAGCATTTAAAATGGACTTTAGATTCACTATAAACCAATTTCGTCTCTTGCTGATGATGGACCTATTGAGTTTCAAGTTCCTGGGACAGGCGATAACTACATAGATTTTTCTCATACACTACTCCACATAAAGGCAAAAGTATTAAATCAAGATTCAGCTAACTTGATATCGGCTACAGCAGTAGCACCTGTAAATAATTGGCTGCATTCACTTGTAGTGTTATGCTACTTACATTTCATTGTACACTAATTCTCCATTCTGTTTTGATATTCTGCATTCATGTTTTGCATCACTTTATACTATTTTTTTCATTCTGTTTTTGATTTTCTGCATTCATGTTTTACATCACTTTATACTATTTTTCCATTCTGATTTTGATTTTCTGCATTTATATTTTGCATCACCTTTATTTCTGTAGGATCCTGTAACGTTTTTACACAATAACATATCATTTTACTTTTCGGTCTTTTATTAAATTCTCTGTAACTCTACAATTTCAGGCTTCGCGCACGCTGCCGTGCATTAGTTTTTCCTATATGAATAATATCTCATTTCTTACTTAAATGTAATAGTTTCTTAATAACAGTCCTAAAACTAAAAATTGCTCAATTTGACAACCATTGTTTATGTGGTTGTTATGGTAACTTTTATTCAAATTCGTCT
This sequence comes from Parnassius glacialis, assembly GCA_033319125.1. NCBI lineage: Eukaryota > Metazoa > Arthropoda > Insecta > Lepidoptera > Papilionidae > Parnassius > Parnassius glacialis. The sequence goes on from JAVANC010000008.1 coordinate 910,677, forward strand.
CTGGTATGATGTTCTTCCTACATAAATACTCTTTGGCTGTAGGTCATTTACAATAAATTTCGTTTTAATTTAAATAATTTCTCGTTCTCTCTAAAAAGGTATAAAAGCCGAACAATTGGAGAATACAGGACAGTCTCGCTTCAGTTCTCAAACGAGAAACATCTACTAAAGGCCTTATCCCGGGGCCGCTTTGCCCCGGGATCCTGCAAGCCTCCATCTACACGTGAAGTCGTCGGCAGTCTGCTTCAAGCGCGTGGCCACGCTACCTTCGGGCGCGCTACGACTGCTTGCTCCAGGCGCCGAGTGCACCTACTGCCCGCGCTACCTTCGGGCACGCTGCGACTGCTTGCTCCAGGCGCCGAGTGCACCTACTGCCCGCGCTACCTCTGGGCGTGGCGACTACTTCTCCAAGTACTGAGCGCACCTACCCCAGGCGCTACGTGCGCCGGCTCCGGACGCTGCGTGTGCCCAGTCCAGGCGCTGCGTGCCGTCGCCGCTGAGAAACCTCAAGCTCTGTGTGTGCCTATTTCTACAAAAGCAGCGAGGCTCCAGGCTCCACTATAAAACTATATTATCCTATTCTCCTATCTTTATTTTTTTTAAAAACCTAATTGTAATCTCATTTCATCCATCATCTTCATATTTCTTTTTTTTATAAAATTGTAAATACTTTTCTATAACTTTAATTATATTATTTTCTTGGTCTATTTTGTTGTTTTGCTGTTCTTAGGTTAGGTTCTCTTTATTTTTAATTGTCGCTTCACGACACACTTTTTAGTCAACTTGATGTTTATTTAAATCAAAAACTTGTATCACCACCTAACAATACCTATGCATATCGAGCATACATGGAAAACCTTCTAAACTAAGCTCCTGCTGCTAAACAGTCTCATCCTACTTGTAGTCTTTGGTATGAGGACACAGCAGGAAAAATGGATTCTACAGATGGTAAAAACATAGGATTTGTTAAAAGACAGGAATTGGTTAGTGAAAGTAGGGAAATAGAAATGATTGGACATCTTCACGGTGACATTTTCAATCAAGATAAATTTTTAATTAATGTTGTTGAAATGGGTGTAAAATTATCAAACGATGTAAAGTTAAAAGTTTGCATTACGGACGCAACTCTTATTGTCGACGAGCACGAATTAATCCAAGTTTACGAGGGTGGATTGAAAAGTACTCGGCCTAACCAAGAAAATAAACACATACTACAGTTATATTTTTATTTTTCTACATAATCACCATCAAGTTCAATACACTTTTGCCACCTCCCCTTCCAAGCATTTAGACCGTTGAAAAAAAATGATTCTTCCTTAGAGTCAAAATATGCGTCTACAGCTGCTTTGACCTCGTCATTTGTCGAAAATCTTTGACCTCCCAAGTGCTTTTTTAGGTTAGGGAACAGAAAGAAGTCTGATGGTGCCAGATCAGGTGAATACGGCGGATGCGGTAACAGTTCAAAGCCACAGTTGTGAATTTCAGCCATTGACTGTACTGACGTGTGAACATGGGCGTTATCTTGATGAAACAGGACTTTTCTTCTGAGCATTCCTCGACGTTTTTCTTTTATTTCCTCTCGTAAATGACGTAGTAAGGTGCAGTAGTAATCAGAGTTTATAGTCTGACCCCTTTCAAGATAATCAATCATAATCACACCTTTCGAGTCCCAGAATACTGAAGCCATCACCTTATTTGCCGACAAAATCGACTTAGCCTTTTTAGGGGGTGGTGAACCAGGTCTTCTCCACCGTTTTGATTGTTGTTTTGTTTCCGGTGTACAGTAATGAACCCATGTTTCGTCTATAGTAACAAAACGATTCAAAAAGTCATCTGCATCGGCTTCAAATAACACCAAACAGTCGCGTGAAATAGTCAATCGCGTCCTTTTTTGTTCAACTGAAAGCAGTCGCGGAACCCACCTCGCAGACACCTTGTGGAAACCCAACTCGTTGACAATGATGTTTTGAGTTCGTTCATAAGAGATGCCTATAATCTCGGCTATCTCTCTAATTTTTAATCTGCGGTCTCCCATTATTAAATCAAGTACTTTTTTAATATTTTTGTCAGTAGTTGACGTCGAAGGCCTTCCAGAGCGGGGTTCATCTTTCACACTCTCTCTACCACGCTTAAATTCTGCTATCCATTTTTTGACGAATGAATATGACAGAGCACAATCGCCTAATGTACTGACCATGTCATCATGGATGGCTTTTGATGATAGCCCCTTCTTATGGAGGTACTTAATGACGGTACGCTGCTCGATTTGCTCCATTCGCGGAAATTATGTCCGATTACTTTGTTAATAAATTTATAAAATCACAACTAATTATCGCACACGTTTCGAACTTCACACAATGAACTAGTCTGAACTGAACTAAATAATGTGGGTAGATTTGATTTTTAGTATTGAATGGATCTGTGTTAGGCCGAGTACTTTTCAATCCACCTAGGTATTACTCACACATCAAAAAATTTTAGCTTCTACCACTATTGAATATCCTATTACTGGAGCTGAAGTAAAAGTTTTAACGATTCCATCGGGTGTTCAAGGAAAAACTCTTAATAATATATTCTTAGGACAGGTATTCAAAAGATGTATAATTGGATTTGTGAACAATTTTGCATTTTTATGGTTCCCTTACTAAAAATCTATTTAACTTTGAAAACTATGATATTAATTCTTTCAGCTTATATATTGATGGTCAACAAATACCTTCCAAAGCTTTGGAACCATCTTTTAATAATATTACATTTACATCAGCATATCATACTCTATTCTCGGGAACTGGTATTCACTTTCTTAATGTAGGAAATGGAATCTCTTGTGAACAGTATGCCAAAGGTTACTGTCTATTAGCATTTGACTTAACTCCTGATTTATCAGTTAACTTGATTGAGTCGACATATCGAGTGACGTGCAATTTCTTGGTCACTTGGAAGAGAAGGCCAAATTGGCCTCTAAAAAGCTTGGCGTGCTCAGCAGAGTGGGACAGTATTTCATGCCGGAACACCGCCTGCAACTTTACAAGGCGCAGGTTCTGCCTCACATGCAATACTGTTCCCATTTCTTACTTCGGTTCCGGTCGTTGTCTCGATCGGACGTGTCGCGAGCTCGCGTTTTCTTTGTTTTTCGTTTATTGGTTACTTTAAGTATTACTGTTGTGTTTTTACTGCTTTCTGTTATATGTACTTTTATTTTGGTTATATACATTATTGATATCGGTGTTGTGCGAATTAACGCTTAATCAGATTGTTTTTGTGTACTTTGTGAATTATTTTTGTGACAATATAACTTTAGTGGGTAGTTGGTTCAGACGTGTCGTTCGAGTGCCTTCTAGAACCTTCGGTGGCCACTTGCCGCTAGGGGGTGATAGTCTGCACTTCCGGCACTCTGACGCCATCTGCGGGCGCCGTGCACGCAACCATCGCGGTTTGTGTTGTCTGTGCCTGTCAGGCCGGGTGTGGCGTCTGTTGCGCCGCCGCCGCTGAGAGGCGCTAGGTGTGTGTCCGCACCTCAGCGACACCTGTTTAAGATAAGTTGTACTTTTTACTGTGACAGTGACACTTTAGTTTTAGTTTTGCTTATATTTTATTAGTTTAGGTTAGTGCCGCCAGAGGGCGCCATTATAGTTGTAGGCCAGCGACATCTCGTGGCTGGGTTGTGATAGTGACACTTTTAGTTTTTAATTTGTCTTGAACCTTGTAATATTAAGTTTTGGTCTGAGGGTGTTCCGCCAGAGGGCGCTGGTGTTTATTTGGTATATTCTATCGACCACTTATATCACCAAAAAATTTTCCCGGACTTAGAAAATTTTTAAAATTTTTAGAACCTTTTGCCTCCATACATAAGTAAACTATTGGGTATGCCCCTCCGCAGGCTAAATTTCTGAAGTTAGAAAGTGCTTATAACTTTTTTATTTTTACATTTTTCTTTTTTTATTTTTGGACTGAACCTTTTAAATATTGACGCTGTACAGTGCTAGGGTTAATTTGTAGTAATGGGGGACGAACCCCCCATTTTCGCACCGAGGAAATCCCTGGCGCGCACGCCCCCCGGGGGTGCTTCGGCGAAGCCAGCAGGTCCGGGTGCGCAGAACCCGAAGGGTAGCAGCAGCACTACGGCTGAAAAACGGCCTCTTACATCTCCGGATCAGCAGCAGCCTATGGTGCAGCGCCAGAAGATGGACAAGGAAAGGAAAGGAGGAAAAGGAGGGTCTGTTGCCTCAGTCGCTGGGGTCTCGACCTCAGATCAGACTAGGCAAGGGCTGGAGGAGGATTTAGAATCCTTGGATGAGGGGTTCGATGCCTCCAAGGCAACCCCATTAGAAATAATTGAGCACACGCGGGCAGCCATTAAGACTATAATGGGAATAGTATCTGGACCAGGCTCGAAACTTAATAAGGCGGAGGTTAATAAGATATCGGCAACTGGGCAGGACCTTATCGCAATGGTGGCTGCGATGGAAGTGCAGCTGATGGAGGCACAGCTTGCATTATGCAGGGCTGAGCGAGACAAGTCTCAGGTTGTAGCTAAGCTGGCGCACCAGGAGGCCGCGCGTGCACCCTCAGGTGACGGGGACCATGCCTCCGCAGTCGGCAATACGTTTGCATCAGTATTAAGGATGCCGAAAGGTGTGGCAGCGATGCCTATTCCGGAAAAATCGGGTCCAGTTTTGGCGTTCTACCCGGCAGGCGAGCAGGAGCACCTGAAGACGGCCGAGGACACTAAGGCGGAGTTGAAAAAATCCATTAAGCCGTCGGAAATAAGTGTGCAGGTAGCTAAACTCAGGAAAGTTGGTAATGCGGGGGTAGTGGTCCAGACCACGTCCCAAGAGTCTGCCAATAAACTTAGATCTGCAGCGCCACCAACGCTTCGAGTAAGTGAGCCCAAGCAGCGCTTACCACTTGTGGCCTTGCGAGGATTCGAAGACGACGTAAAAAGTGAAGACCTACTGCCAGCCCTCCATGACCAAAACTTCGGAGACGACGAAAAGTGGACCCTAGAGGTATTACAAAAGAACAGCAAGGTGGCTTTCAAGAAGTCATGGAGGGGCAGTCGCAGGACTACCGTGGTGCTGCAGTGTTCCCCGGCTCTAAGGGATGCATTAACGGCCCGAAGGCGATTGTATATAGGGTGGGACGTGGTCGAACCATGCGACTTCGTAGACGTCACCTGTTGCCAGCGATGCCAGCAGTACGGCCACCCGGCCAAATACTGCAGGGCCAAAGAGGCAACGTGTGGCAAATGCGGCGAGGAAGGCCATGCCAGGGAGGACTGCACCTCCGATCATGTGTGCTGTGCCACATGTAAGAAGTTTGGCAAGCCGGGTGCAAAGTCCCATGCCACGATGGCGAAGGCGTGCCCGGCTAGGGTGTACGCAGAAGAAAGGGCGGTCAACACTACGCAATATGGCGGTTGAAAATAATTTAATAATAGGTCAGCTCAATTTGGGACGGAGCGAGATGGCCACCAAAGAGTTACCAGCACTCTCCAGGGACTATGGCTTGGATTTAGTCCTAGTCCAAGAACAGTGGCCGCAGGCGCAGGATATTATTAGCTTTGGCGATGGACCGCAGGCTGGCATTAAGGTCAGCAAAAATAGTATAGGTGTTGCTGGTTTACCACACTTTAGTAACCCCTATTGCGTGGTGTGCCATGTGGAGAAGTACGGTCTCTACCTTATATCAGCATACTTTAGGTATAGCGATCCCATCGACACTCATCTGCAACATCTAGAGACCGTACTTGACCAGTTAAAAGGCAAGCGCGTTGTAATCGGAGTGGATTGCAACGCGCACTCGCCACTCTGGTACAGCGATCACTCACAAACAACGGGCAGAGGACACGAAGCGGAACATAGAAGACGTATGATGGAAGACTTTATTACATCGCGAGGGCTCACCCTGGCCAACGTTGATGGACAACCGTCCACGTTCGCTGGGGCCATGGGTGAGTCTAACATCGACCTCACCCTCGCGACGAGAGGTGTCGTAGTATCAGGGTGGCGAGTACTGGACTGCGCCAGCATGAGCGATCATCGCCTCATTGCCTTCAGAATTGAGAGGGTGCGCCGTGCGGAGCTCGCGGGGTCGGTGGGGGTGCCTGCCCGTTTCCGGGACCGGGGGGTTGACTGGCGCTATTTTCGCGGTACAATTCACGTAAGAATGGGTAATCTGGAAGTTCAACAGCCGGCTGACCGACTCTGCGCGCAGTTCACGGAGATCGTCGTTCGATCTGCGGAGGACGTGCTGGGGAGTGCGCGCTCGGGTCGGGACGGTGGCTATGAATGGTGGACGCCTGAACTAGATAGGATGAGGAAGAAAGTGTGTAATGCGAGAAGGGAGTGGCAGAAGACCAGAAAAAAGGGAGGCAGGTCTGAGGAATTAGCTGTGGAACGATTCCACAGTGTGAGAGCGGGATACCGACAGATGATGGGGGACACGGAGCTGGCCCACTTTCGGAAAATTGCCAATACCGGTAACACTGAACCTTGGGGGCGTGCCTACCAAGTGGCGAGTGGGAGGTATCGTCCTCCAAGCAATGTCATAAATGCGGTTAAATTTGCGGAAGGTCACTCGGGGAGTGTGAGAGAGGCCATGCGGGATCTGCTCGGGGCGCTGTGTCCGGACGACGATCTGTCAAAGGACACAGAATACCACGGGCGGGTACGCCTGATGGCCGCTCTCACGCCATCTGGGCCGGTCGCCGCTCCCCCTACCATTGAGTGTCTGGAGGGCATAGTTAGGGCTTTGCCCAACACTGCTCCGGGATTGGACGGAATTAGTGCAAAAGTTGTTAAGAACGTGTGGAAGGCTGCACCCAGGGAATTCCACTGGGTGTATGCCAAATGCGTGGAAGAGGGGGCTTTCCCCGAAGTATGGAAGAATGGACGGCTGATAGTTATTCCGAAAGGTAATGACAGGCCTCTAACGGATCCCAAAGCGTACCGCCCGATAACGCTCCTCCCCATCTTTGGGAAGCTGCTGGAGCGTGTACTGCTACGATGTGCCCCGAGCTTGGTGAGGGGTATATCGGTATACCAGCACGGATTTTCTCCAGGTCGGTCCACAGTAACGGCGCTGCAAGACGTGCTTAGTACTGCGCGCGAGTCGCAGCGCAAGTATGTACAGGCCGTCTTTTTAGATATATCGGGAGCATTTGATAATGCGTGGTGGCCGATGATACTGCTGAAGACCAAGCAAGGGGGGATTCCACCTAATGTCTACCGTATGTTGGTGAATTACTTCATCAACAGGCGAGTGGGCATATTCGTGGGTGAGTGTGCTGAGTGGAAACGCTCGACCATGGGCTGCCCCCAGGGATCGGTCCTTGGACCGACCTTGTGGAATTTACTGCTGGATGATTTGTTGAGGCTGCCATTTCCTCTTGGTACGAAAATGCTGGCGTACGCAGATGATGTGACACTTCTGATAGAGGCAAACTCTAGAGCAGAAATAGAGAGAGCGGCCAAATCTGCACTGGAGCTGGTATCGTCGTGGGGTGAGAGGAACCGATTGTCCTTCTCCTCCGCGAAGTCATGTACCATGACCATCAAAGGCAAGTTCCAGCGTCCACCTGTTATCAGGATGGGGCTGGAGTCGATAAAAAGCGTAATGTCGGCTAAGGTATTAGGTGTCACGATAGACAATAGTCTATTTTTCATTCAGCATGCCAAGGACATAGGAGAAAGGGCTGGGAAATGCTTTGGGAAGATGTCGCGGGTGTCGGCGTCTTCTTGGGGCGTGCGCTACCCGGCCCTTCGTGTTCTGTATAAGGGAACATATGTCCCAGTAGTTGCTTACGCTGCGTCCGTTTGGGTTGATCGGGTGGGGAATTATACAGTGCGCACGGCACTGCTTAGAGCGCAGAGATCCTCACTCGTGTTGCTGACAAAGGGCTACAGGACGACAAGTACTGCGGCACTTCCGGTGTTAGCCGGCGTCCTACCGGCTGACCTGGAGGTCATACGTGCGGGTAGGACTTGTCGGATGCGTGAGAATGCAGATAACGGGGAGTTGAGCAGGCGCAAGCGCGAAATTTGGGTTGAAGTTGTGAGTGCATGGCAGGAACGGTGGATGAATGAGACGAATGGCAGAGAATTATTCCGCTTTTTCCCGGACGTGGCGGTGCGACTCAATGCTAATTGGGTCGTGCCGGACTATCAAGTCTTGCAGATGCTCAGTGGGCATGGATGTTTCAGAAAGAGACTGTACGATATGAAATTGGCTGAATCGGGTATGTGTGAGTGTGGTGAGGCCTATGAGGATAGGCACCATGTCCTGTGGGAGTGTAAGTTGTATGATGACCTGCGATGTAAGATGATGGATGGAATTGTACGCGAAAGGGAAGGTCCTGTGTTCTACCCGGAACTTGTGGACGGTGGGGTGAACTTTGGCCGGCTGCGCGAGTTTTCGCATGGATGGCACGCAAGAAGGACGGCAATGGAAGGAAGAAAGAAGCAAGTTGCAGAAGACCAGCCCGGAACCGAAGCCGTGATGTGTACGTCCAGCCCAGAAAGGGAGAGTGACACTACGGGACAAGGATCAGATTAAATAACTTGTAGAGAGTCAAGAAAGTGCACGCGGGAAAGAGCCCAGAGCAAGTACCGCGCGCACCTCTCGAGATTCGGCCCGTATAACCGTGAGGTTGGTGGGGCCATGGGAGGTGGAGGGTTGTTCCCATTTCTGGGAAGGGGCTCCCCAGTGCCAGCTCCTTCCACGTAATCTCATGCAGCGCAGAGTGGCTCGAATCGTCGACGACCAAGTCTTTTCTGATCGGCTCGATTCATTGGCACTGCGAAGAGATGTTGCATCCCTTTGCATTTTCTTTCGCATTGACCACGGGGAGTGCTCTGAGGAATTGTTCGGATTAATCCCAGCCGCCAAATTTCACGAACGCACATCGCGGCAGAACTCTCGATACCATCCACACCATCTGGATGATTGGCGGTCCACCACTGTGCGATTTAGAAGATGTTTTCTTACTTGCACGACTTCCTTTTGGAATTGATTACCATCAACGATTTTTCCGGACCGATACGACTTAGGGACCTTCAAGAAAAGAGCGTATTCCTGTTTAAAAGGCCGGTAACGCATCTGCAATTCCCTCCCTGGTGTTGAAGTTGTTCATAGGCGGCAATAGTTACTTACCATCAGGTGAGTCGCATGCTCGTTTGGCCCTCTTCTATAAAAAAAACTCATCAACTCATTGGAATCTCATAAAGCATGGTAGTGTAAGATAAGAAGTACGATTTGAATTCTCACTAATACAAACAATTAACTGTATAGTTTATGCTGAGTTTGATAATATTATTGAAATAGATAAACACAGAAATATTTCTTGCCTCATGATATTTCGTTCCTGGGATCAATAGATGATGATTTCGCCTACACAGGTGTGTCCGCAGTGGACACCTCGACTGGGTTGCTTCGTGGGAGGCCGTACGGTGGCGTAGCTCTCCTGTGGAGGAAGAACCTGCTTACGACTGTGTCGGTGATAGCGTGTAGTAGTGTACGGCTTGCGGCAATAAAAATATTTCTTAAAGAGAGGTCGTTCCTTGTAGTGTCGGTGTATATGTCTACGGATTCAAGTGAAAATATACCAGAGTTTACTGAGTGTCTCAGTGAGGTTAGTGCCATTATAGAGAGCAGCGGCGTTGAATCCGCGTACATACTTGGTGATTTCAATGCACATCCAAGTGAGCGGTTTTGTTATGAACTTATGAACTCTTGTGCTGAACAATGTTGGTCTTGTATAGACTTGGACTTGTTGCCGGCAAACACAAACACTTTCGTGAGTGATGCACATACCTGTCGGCGCTGGCTTGACCATTGTATTGTGACGAGTGCCGCTCGGAATACAGTGGATCATGTGTCTGTCATATATGACACTTGTCGGTCGGATCACTACCCTATTGTAATTAAATTAAACATTGATGTAATAATACCTTAAGTTGTGCATGGTAGCTACAACATTTATGATGTAATATGGGGCGATAGGGATTCCTCTCAAACAGAGAAATATAGGGAATACTGTCATTCTAAACTTAGAAATGTAAATTTTCCTTTGGAACTCACGAGTTGTGCAGATAAAATGTGTTATGATAGTAGTCATAGGCAAACTTTAGATAAATTGTACAAAAATATAATTAGTATCCTCACAGAAGGTGCAAAAATTTGTAGTAATCGTATAAGTAAAAATAATAATAAAAAGAACAAACATGTCATTGGGTGGAATAAACATGTCAGGGACGCTCACCGGCATGCTCGGGATTGTCTACAGAAGTGGCAGCTCTATGGTAAGCCGAGTGCTGGTCCAGTATACGTGAATATGGTGGAATCTACGAGGGTATTTAAGTCTAAGCTTAAATGGTGCCAAAATAATCAGCAACAAATTAAAATCGATATGATTGCACAACACCGTGCTAGTAAGGACTTTAAGCGCTTTTGGAAGGCTACAAATGAATTAAACCCAACATTGAACCTTCCGGTGAGCGTCGCTGGCCTTCATGAGCACAGTGAGATAGCCAAGGCCTTCCAAGCTCACTTCAGAGTGGACTTGCCTCTTGGGCCTGCAGCTGCGATGTGTGATGATGGGTATCGTACTGACAAACTTAATGTTAGATTCTCGGCGAAGGATGTGGACCGCGTAATTAAGGGCATGGTACGGGGTAAGTCCCCTGGCCATGACCACCTCAGCATAGAGCATCTGCAGTGTGCGGGAATCCATCTACCTAGGGTCCTATCTTTGTTCTATAATCTCTGTCTCAGCCACTCTTACCTGCCTGATGACCTTATGCGAACCATAGTTGTGCCAGTTATTAAGAACAAGTCGGGGGATCCATCGGACTTGACAAACTACAGACCAATTTCACTGGCTACTGTGGTGGCAAAGGTGCTGGACAGTTTGCTTGATGAACACTTAAGTAGTCATATAAAATTTAATGACGCACAATTTGGTTTTCAGCCAGGTCTGTCCACCGAAAGCGCTATTTTGTGTCTCAAACAAGCTGTCAAATACTACACTGATAGGAGCACTCCAGTCTTTGCCTGTTTTCTTGACTTGTCCAAGGCCTTCGATATGACTTATTATGGAAACAACTTCAAAGTGAGACTGATGTGCCGTACGAGTTAGTCGCGGTGCTACGATCGTGGTATGAACGGCAGACCAACTGTGTTAGATAGGTGAGCTCATACTCCGATGTATATAAACTTGAATGTGGGGTGAGGCAAGGTGGTCTTACATCTCCTAGGCTTTTCAATATGTATATCAATGGCCTGATCGAGGAGTTGACCGGCACAAATGTAGGGTGTTATATTGATGGTGTTTGTGTTAACAACATAAGTTACGCAGACGATATGGTGCTACTCAGCCCATCGATTGGTGCCATGCAGAAATTATTAAAGATATGTGAAGCATATGCAGTGTCCCATGGACTCAGATACAATGTGAAAAAGAGCGAGTTTATGATGTTCAAGGCGGGAGTGAAATCCCGACCATGTGCGACTACCTTCACACTCAAAAACTCACCTCTAAAGCGTGTCTCACATTTTAAGTATTTTGGTCACTGGGTCACTGAGGATCTGCGTGATTATATAAATATCAAGTGGGAACGTAGGGCGCTGTCCATCAGGTGTAACATGGTGGCCCGTAGGTTTGCTCGTTGCAGTAGGCAGGTAAAGATTACGATTTTCAAAGCCTACTGCCAGTCTTTTTACACGGGCAACCTATGGGTTAACTATACGCAGCGGATGTACAGCGCGTTGCGTGTCCAGTTTAATAATGGGTTTAGGATGCTGATGGGGCTGCCGCGCTTTTGCAGCGCGTCAGTAATGTTTTCTGAAATGCACACTGATGGTTTCCACGCCATTATTAGAAAGCGTGCTGCATCGATGCTGAAACGTTTGCGTGGCAGCTCCAATAGCATTCTCAACACAATGGCAGATAGGTGGGACTTGCCGCTGCTTGAGCGCTGGATACGGCTACATGCCACGGTATAAGTCACCGGTACCCTCGTGGCGGCTGGTCTCAAACATCTCTATTTACATTTTGTCATCATTATTTAGGTAAATTAATTTAATTACTAACACTATAGTTTAAGTTATATTTCATTCCACTGTTACTAACATTCTTGTATGGGTCCTGTGTTGTCTGAAATAAAGATATTTTATTTTATTTTATTTATTTATTTATTTATTATAGTAGTTAAGGTTATAATGTGTGTTTTGTGTTAGATTTTTGTGTTATATGTAATGCATTTTGTGTGTATGTAACTATGTGAAACATTATAAAGTGAAATAAACCAAATTGTATGCATGATATAATTTTTTATTTCTTTATAAACCCTCTATTTAATCTTATACAAAACACTGTTCGAGTTTAAACTTTTCATAATCACACTGACTAAACCACAGAACATGTCCAAGGATCATTATCATCTTCCCAATCTTTTAAACCACCACCACAATGGAAACACTTGGTCATGTCTGCATGACCAGTATAAAAGAAACCGGCTTCTGCAAGATCTTCAGGCTTTTGTCGCATAACGAGATGCCAGTCTTCGAAACTGAGAAATCGGCTAAATTTTGAACTGAAGAATGGATATTCAGCTCTTGAGTACTGCATATTCTTCTCTTTTTTTTCTCCAGTCAGTATTTTAGATTTGCTGTTGAATGACGCGTTCTGTACACGTATGCCACACTCATCTCTTCCTTCTGCTCTTGTCTTCCCCTCAGCAGCACAAGACGACAGCTCGTTGAGTACACAGAAGTAATTTAAGTAAACAGAATCACATCCACTAATGATCAGCTAATAACTGTCATTGTTAAAAAAGTATTTTTTAACTTTTTCACTTTCTGCTATTGTCTTTGCAATATTGTATACGATGGCGTTTGTGTTATCGTAGATGCTATCCTTATTAGTCTTTACATAATATTTAATCCTCGTGGAAGCATGTTTCTAATAATCATTATAGTTCGGCCGTTCAGAGAATGCGTTCCTGACACGTCGCGATTGAACTGACGACGTAACTTTGTAATGGCGTTGCAGTTACGATAAAAATATTGTTGCTGGTTGTTTACCGTTTTAACAATTGATGAGCATAAAAACAACATTATTATATCAATAATCAATGAATGTTATAATTTTGTGCCAAACTGAGTGTCAAATAACTTGGTAAACAATATTTTTCTAAATCTATACTGCGCTATTACAAGGTTATGTCAGCGCTTTATATCTGTAGTGCTGTGCTAACGATAACAGGCAATAACAGTATCGTAATCTGTTCTTATACAGGTATACTTTATAAAATAATACGTTTTGTTTTTCTTTTTAAGAATTTGAAAATAATGGACTATAAGATAACTTTTATTAATTAAATATAAAAATAAAACTACGACCAAACCGAACGCGCGAAAGAAAGTAGCATTTTTATATTTAGGTTGAAAATGGTAACCCCAAATGGCGTTATGGGCCGCCATTTTGTGACGCTAAAACAGTCGTCTGTTGTCGTTTCGTGCGCATAGACCACATTCTTCAAGTGTTTTCGATCTGTTTTTATTTGATTACCCGGCTTTCGTTTAATAGACTGTTTCTGCTTTTCAAACTGACATCGGCGCTAAATCGGACTTTGATTGTGTTTTGTATTGCTTTCTTTTTACTTTTGGTGCATAATAATGCCTAAACGTGGACAAACATTGAAAAGTGGAGCCTGTAAGTTAATCATCAAGCTGCAAGATTACTTTGAGCGGGAGCGGCAAAATGGCGGACCCCTGTTACCTGTCGAACAAGTACAAGAACGCGTCTCTCAGGCGCTTGGAGTTAGCAAACGAACGATAACAAATATTAATAAAGAAAAGTTCGGCTCTACTGGCACGGAAGATAATATTTTACGTACTCCGAAGAAGAAACGTAGAACTAAACCCGTGACAGATATTGACACCTTTGACGCCGATGCAATCAGAAATCATATATATGGTTACTATTCCAGAAATGAATATCTCAACAGGAAGAAGCTTTTGGCATCGTTAAGAGAAGCTGGACTGTTTAGCGGGGGTAATACTGCTTTAACCAAAATCTTAAAAGATATTAGTTTTTGGTTTAAAAAAAACAGACAAAAGAAAAAATTTATTAGAACGATACGACATAATTTTAAAACGGATAAGTTTTTTGAGAGAAGCAAAAAATATTGATAACTGGGATAATGTCGCGTTCATTGACGAGACATGGCTAAACGCTAATTACACGGTTTCCCGTTCTTGGACGAATGATACACAAGCGTCGCCGTCGAAAGTACCAATCGGTAAAGGGGCCCGTCTGATAATATGCCACTTAGGTTCTGCAAAATACGACTTTGTGGAGAACGCGTTACTGGCATTTCAATCAAAAACCACAAATGACTACCACGAGGAAATGAATGCAACTACATTTAAAGAGTGCTTCCAGAACGTGCTTTTGCCCAGCCTACCAGAGCCTTCTGTAATATTCATGGATAATGCCTATCACTCGGTTCAAATACAGAAACCACCTACCCAAGCTAATAAAAAAGAAGAAATGGTGGCTTGGTTACAAGCAAAAGGCATTGACGCAAATATGCAGATGCTAAAACCAGAGCTATTTAAATTAGTTAAAGAAAATAAAGCGGCAAATGTGCGATACGAAATCGATGAACTGGCTCTGGAGTATGGTCATCGCGTTCTAAGAATTCCACCGTATCATTGCCAATATAACGCGATTGAGCTAATCTGGGCTCAAATAAAAGGTTACCCCGCCCACCACAATACTTCCCCGCCATTCAGCATGAAAAAGATGATGACCCTATTAAAAGAAGCCTGTGGGGAAGTCACAAGAGATGACTGGGCAAAGGTTGTTGAGAAGACTAAAAACCTGATTGTGGAACATTTTGATCAAGATATCAGGATTGATTCTGTTATTGATAATAATATAATTAATTTATAAATATTATTAATATATAATAGTTTTAACAGTGGTAGAGCCAGGCAGCAGCTTTTGCTGTCGCACGGACGGCCGGCTCGAACCAGGGTGGTACCACGACCTCACAAAAAACCAGCGTGAAGTAGAGGTTTGCCTCTGCGTTTCGCTTGGTGAGTGCAGGTGGCCGGAGGCCCTTTTTACTGGAAATGAGGCATTCCATCTTAGTCCTCACGGGTGACAACGCATCTACATTTTGATTTCTAATAGAGGATAGATGTAGATGTCTATGGGCCGCAGCAAGCACTTACCATCAGGTGGACTGTGTGCTCGTTTGTCACCCTTATCCTATAAAAAAAAATAATTATACATGTAGGCGAAGATGATGATGAAGACACCACCTCCTCAAGCGAATCGGAGTCTGATTAATATTCTGTACGCACATTCAATACAATGTACTTTATTGCATTGAAATACAGATTGTAACTTTGTAACAAAGAATAAATAAAACAATTTTATTATATTAATATTACCTTTTTTGTTTTCCATTTAAATTATTAAAATATAATTTTTTAATGATTCAGCCAATTTAAAACGAAAATAATCCTAAAAATAACGCGGTGGTTCATTTTGGAGGAACGGTAACGAACTCAGTGTTATGTTGTGCCCATCACTAGTCGTGACTTACTGATAGGTGTCAGGAACGCATTCTCTGAACGGCCGAACTATAGTTGGAATCATGGATAGCTTCTTCATATCGTACATTTAAATTTTTATGAGATACGTCGCAAGGTCTCCGTCGTCAGAATTAGTAGAAATGTATGATAAACCATCTGCGGTGGCTCGTGCTACGGTTGACGATAACAGCTTCTTCTTTTTAAGTTCTGATTCAGCTTCAAAAAAATGATCAATCGATTGCAATTTTCTTTTTATACCATCGCTTGTTTTATTATTAATGAGGATGTCATCACTCTCTTTTTGAGGATAGAGTGGCAAGTAGCGATACTTTTTATAAGTATTTTCATCGAAGGTGAACACACACACACACACACACACACACACACACACACACACAGAGAGAGAGAGAGAGAGAGAGAGAGAGACACACACACACACACACACACACACACACACACGGGTAAGAAAACAACAGAAAGAAAACTAAGTTTGTCAATAAAATAAACACTTTCGTCCATGACTGGTGCGTTGAAGTAACACAAACGTAGCATTGATAGATCCACTGCGGTCAAACGACCATATACTAACTCCATGACTGCAGCTGCTCGGTCTTATATAGCACCAGTAAGTTATATTTTATCTAAGCCATTTCCGCAGTGAAACTGTTAGTAACTTTGTGAGTCAACAAGCTTATCTCGTTCGTATTCGCATTCTTTCGTATTGCGGTGATATCATGTTGGATGTATCCTACAAATGCGATTTAATATTTACAAACCACTATAATTGATCTTTTATATGTTAACCATTGTATAGACTGGTACTGTAGTACTCTACTAATAGCAGTAATATTATGGATACACTAGATGTACAACAACATCTGAAAAAGGTTCATACCAGTCTAGAAAATAATGTTTGTGCTGCTAATACTCTGCCTATGTATACCCACGTATCAACGTATATAATATGCAATTTGGATACAAACGATAAACCAGGTTCACATTGGATAGCTTTATATATCGATACGAATGGCATCGGTCAATATTTTGATTTATATGGACGATCACCTGCACGATATCATCTAGAGTTTTTGGAAAGGAATTGTAAAAGATGGGACTGGAATGTAGATAGGGTTCAAAATGAGTGGACTTCAGTTTGTGGTGAATATTGCTTAATGTATTTGTTATATAAGTTTCAGGAAATCTCATTGCATAGTTCTACGAACATATTTACAGGGAACACACTGTACAACGATATTTTAGTGGATGAGATGTTTCGCTCCTACTTTACAGATTATAAGCAATAATATTTTGGAAATAAAAATTGTAACAAAATTAAGGAATGTGTTTTATTGATGATTCAGAATAGCGTAGTAGTAATGAACAAATAAGTATAATACAATAGCAGGGTGTACATCGTGTACAATGAGTAATAGATAAAAGCGGTAATGACGGTGTTCAAGGAACAAATAGATATTAGTTAATTGATCTTCTCATCTCTGGAATCGTGTATCCTACGTAAAAACGTATAGCAGATTCGGAATGAGAGCATGCCAAAACCTTTTGCTTTTTTTTAGGATCCGTCGACCCACAGTCAGACGACGAGGGCTGAGAGTTGTACCGGTTCTGACTCAGTGAGCTAGAACTGGTACATCTTAACTACTCCTATAGCCACCTCTGACGAGGTCCCGGCTCTAAATAAGGCAAATCATAGTCTACATTTATGCCTCCGTTCCACTGCTGGGTACCGGCCTTCTTCTATATGTTAGTGGTTTATAAAGCAGATCGCAAAGAAGGTGTCTTCATTATTTTTTTCCTTACATGCATATGGTAAATCAACCTTGAAAATTGCAATTAATTGTTCAATTGGTTTCGACAGATATCGAACCCAGGTTGCTTGCAAACTATAAAATTTAAGGCAAGAGTTAAGCCTCTGCGCTACCACTCTCACTAAACTTAATGGACAATAATTCCGTTCACTTCCTCAGAACATTTTTGCTTGCATAAGTTCTTAGCCAGAATATAACGTTCGTGTATTACATATTTAAGCTACTGCAATCGTTTTACGAGGCACGTAGGCGCGGGTGAGACTTGTAAATGATCTAATATAGATAAAACTTTTATGAGGTTCAGTCCGTGTTAATTGAATTTTCTGTTTTATGGCTTAGGAAGGCTTAATTTGCGAAATATTTTTTTTAAGAAAATATAAATATTTATTGGGTGAAATAGGTTAATTTTTAAATAGATATACTTGCGGAACACCACACTCAGAAGTGGCAATGTGATTAATATCTATATTCTGTGAGTCCATATTTAGTCCAAGAGCTACCGCGGCTTAATTTAGAAATATTATGTGTATGTTTACACGTAGTAGAGCCATGCTGCAGCTATATTAATAGTATAGTTGTGGTATGAATGGGTCGGATCAACCAAAGAAAACCACACTTTCACAGAATACCAGCGTAAATTAGCAGCTTAACACTGCTGTTTCGTATGGTGAGTGTAGAGAACCGAAGACCCTTTTTACCGGAAAAGAGGCATTTCTATCTTAGTCCTCACGGCTGATAACGCATCTCCGTTTTAATTCGCAAACGAACATAGATGTACATGTCTATGAGCAACCACTTGCCATCAGGTGCACTGTGTACTCGTTTTTCATTCTTATTCTTTAAAAAAAATGTAAAACTTTATTTTTTATTTCATAAAAAAGTTTACTTTCTTCGTTTCGTTCGTTCAATATCAGTACGAGTATACGTAACGTTAAATAAAGTAGTACTATAGGAATAATTATATCAATCTAGGCTCAAGGTTAATTGCTAATATTTGGATAATGGTGAATATGTAACAGTGTCTGAAAGTAAATTGGATTTGTTTATACTACTCCTATCAAGTTGATAGGAGTAGTATAAGGTACGGTAAGGTAACAGTTTATATAATTTTTATTTGTAAGAAAAAAATGGATATTTACTTGGTAAATAAATGCATAAGGATTAGATGAAGATTAAACATGTTAATAATAATATATGCCAGACCAGTCGTAACGGAGATTAGCCGTCTGCACCAAACTGGATTATAGTGCAAAAGTGTATGCGCAAGCACAAGTCGCTGCCAATAACTCCTATGGCCCATTGGGACAGAAACCGACACAATCAGAGAGATATCAGGGGCGGGATCAACGACTTTCGAAAGCACAGTTGTGAAACACTGACAATTTTCTCCGGGCTGTTATCACTGACCATTTTTTGATAAAGAAACTCAATAAGTACTTAACTAATAACTTCGGAATCCGAACCTGTGACCCCACGATCCCGCTTTTGACCATTAGACTTTCAACAAGTGTATTAATTACATTCCCCAACTTCAGAATTTTAAACACAAACTTAATGTCAAAATAGTTATATTAAATCTTGATCCTCTATTCTGTCACCCTATGAAATGGAATATTTTTTCCGTGTATATAGGACTACTACTATATTAGTCGAGGGATACTCATCCCAATTTACCTGTCCGGTAGTTGTGGTATGGTATACGGGTATGCGACCCCGGCTTCCCTAGCTATTACTGTCCTATCCCTTGCCCTCATGGACGGTAATATCCTACATTTCCTATTTCCTACCCTAACTTACCTTACTCTTCCTTTTCACACCACCTATCCTTCCCGTTTTCCTATTCCTACCTTCCGCCAATCCAACGTCGGCCGCGCGGATGGATGCATGGCTAGGGGCGAGCCTAGTCGTTAGCGTGCCACACTGCCCTGGGACCGGGCGACCCCAGAATTAGGCTAGCCTTACCCTGGCATGCGGGGCTCTGCTGGGGGGGACAAACCTTTCCTTCGCTATTCGTGGGAACGCAATGGAAAACCATAAAATTAACCAAAATGGCGGCGATGTGGTTCGCCACCCATCACGTCTCGTTTCTCGCGGGGGCGAAAAGCGGCCCACGGAGAGCCGCTTCGCTACGTTGAATGTAAGAGGAGGAATGGATGGTAAGGTAGATGAAGTATGTCAGATGATGGATGAACGTTGCCTTGATATTCTGTGCGTGAACGAAACCAAGAGGAAAGGATGTGACACCACGGTTCATGGCCCCTACACGGCATACTGGTCGGGAGTCCCCCAAACCAGCCGAGGCTGTCAGGGAGTTGGTGTGATTTTTTCATCTCGAATGGTTGAATGTGTGATGGAGCATGAATGTGTAAGCCCAAGACTCCTCTGGATTAGGTTAAAAGTCGGACTCACTCGCTTATTTATCCTTGGGGTCTATGCACCGACGGATCTGCGTGGAGGTGGGTCACTAAAACCACAACAAGAGAGAGAGGAATTTTGGGATAGCATGAGAGAGGTCTTGAATAAATGCGGAGAAAATGAACGAATCGTGATGTTAGGGGACTTTAATGGATGGGTTGGAGTAAAGCGGGATGGGTATGAAGGAGTTCTGGGTATGTTTGGGGACGAGAGAGTGAATGACAATGGGAGAAGCCTGCTTGAAGTATGCTTGGAATGGAATCTGTGCGTGGCCAACACAATGTTTGACCACAAAAAGATCCATTTGTATACAAGAGATGAGGGTGAGTCTAGAAGTATGATTGATTTTGTAATTGTGGATGAAAGACTGAGGAAGAAAGTGCTAGACACTCGGGCATACCGCGGTGTAGGCCTCGACACAGACCACTTCCTGGTCATAGCCCGAATGCATGGCCTCTTTAAACGGTGGCGACACCGAGGGGCCGAGTCTACGAGTGTTTTGGACAGAGTAAAAGTGGAAAATCTACAAGAAAAAGAAAAGAAAGACGAGTATGTGGAGAAACTGAAAGAAAGTTTTAAAGGGATAGAAGAGATAGGAGTGATTGAAGATTTGTGGGAGATATTTAAGAAAGGGGTTGTAAATGTTGCGATTGAGGTATGCGGGATAGCTAAAAGAAGGAAAGGGAGAAAGAATGATAACGTATGGATGGATAAAGATGTACAAAGGGTTGTGCAAGAAAAGAAGAAAGCGTGGTTGGATTGGTTAGCAACAAAAGCTAACCAAAAAGTTCAAAAGGCAACGGATGACGAGATAAAGGAAGCAAGAACGAAGTATAAAAGATTGAAAACAGCAGCGAAAGAAATTGTGTCTAGAAAGAAAGAAGAACGAAAAGATGATTTCGATAGGAGGCTCACTGAAGATTTCCAGTCAAACATTAAGTTTTTCTGGAAAACCATCAAAACAGCCAGAGGAAAAACTTCTACCTCGGAGCTGAGTATAATCAGGAGTCAAAATGGGAGCATTATAAAAGGAGAAGAATGTGTGTTAAAGAGATGGAAAGAGTATTTTGAAAGTTTGTTTGAAAGAGAGGAAGTGCAGGTACAGCATCTGCCACCTTCCACGGAAACTAATATAAATGTTGATGAAAATGAGATAAGCATGGATGAAATAGTGAAAGCGATGAAAAGTATGAGATTAGGTAAGGCTGCAGGGTATGACAGGATTACCGTCGAGATGCTGAGGGCTGGACAGGGCCTGGTGGCTAGTCAGCTGTACCGCCTTTTCAATCTGTGCTGGCGATATGGGCAAGTACCGGGAGACTGGTGCAAAGCCGTAATCGTGCCATTGTATAAGGGAAAAGGGTCACGGCAGGACTGCATAAATTACCGTGGTATAAGCCTTCTTAGCGTTGTCGGTAAATTGTATGCGAAAGTGTTGATTGAAAGGGTTGTGAATGAAACAGACGAGAAAGTATGGGATGCACAAGCGGGATTTAGAAAGGGAATGGGATGTACGGATCAGGTCTTTTCCTTGCGGTGCATAGCCGAAAAGTGTTTGGCTAAAAACAAGAAAGTCTACTGCGCCTTCGTAGATCTAGAAAAGGCCTATGATAGAGTGGTGAGGAATGAATTGTGGTCAGCACTGTCCATGAACGGTGTGAGCAGTATCCTCATACGAGCATTGCAATCTCTTTATAGGGATTCTAGTGCTTGTGTAAGGATAAACGGGGCATACACTGAATGGTTTAATATCGAAAAAGGTGTTAGACAGGGATGTGTAGCGTCACCGTGGCTGTTTAATCTGTTCATGGACAATTGTTTGACCGATTTAAAAGAGAATGAAAGTGGGTTGAGAATGAATGAGTTACTCGTCAAATGTTTTCTCTATGCTGATGACCAAGTATTACTTGCGTCTTCGGCCGAGGAGTTGCAGGAGATGGTAACTGCTATGAGTGGAGCTTTTGTTAGAAAGGGAATGAAGATGAATGTAAGGAAGACGAAAGTGATGGGTTTGAAAAAGATGAGGCAGTGACAGACTGCAATATCGTGATTGAAGATGAACAAATTGAACAGGTGAAAGAGTTTGTGTATCTGGGGTCAAAGTTTACAAGAGATGGAAAGTGTGAGAGTGATATCGAAAGAAGAGTGAATGCAGGAAACATGGTGAATGGAGCTTTGCACTCCTTTATGAGCAGTCGGAAGGTGTCTAACAAGGCTCGTTTGGCTGTGCATGAGGGGGTGTTGGTTCCGACACTCATGTACGGAAGTGAAAGTTGGGTATGGCAGAAGAAACATGAAAGCAGAATAAATGCAGTTGAGATGAGAGCATTAAGAAGTATGATAGGAGTTAAACTGAGTGACAGGATAAGAAATAGTGAGATAAGGAAACGTTGTGGTCTGAAAGAAGATGTAGTGACAAAAATTGAGAAAGGTATGCTGAGATGGTTTGGCCACGTCGAGAGAATGAATGAAGAACGATTGACGAAAAAAGTGTATAAGGCGAGTGTGAATGAAAGTGTTGGAAGGGGTAGACCTAGGCGGACATTTCTAGACCAAATTAGGGACGTCTTGAAAAAAGGCCAGGTTAAGAGTACCCTAAACCGTAGAGCATGTATGAAGGGAATAATGAAAGTGGACGAAGCGAAACAAGTATGTAAGGATCGTAGCAAGTGGAAAGAAGTGGTCTCTGCCTACCCTTACGGGAAAGAGGCGTGATTATATGTATGTATGTATGTATATAGGACTACCCCTGAAGCAAAATATAACATTTAATAAACGGGAATCATCAAAATCGCTTCACAATTGGCGAAGATATCGCGTAAAATACATACAAAAAACATACAGACGAATTGTAAACCTCCTCCTTTTTGGAAGTCAATAAAAAAAGAAAAATGTTTTCCCGCCTTTTTCTTGTCACGTTCCGTCGAGGGGCCAATCAAATTTTACAGTACTGATGCTGCTTTGGATCGGGAGTTGGCCGAAGTTATAAGAAATATAAATACATCAGTTAAGTTAGTTTGCTAAATTGCTATCGGGATCAAAATTTTTGTTCTTATTATAAATGGCTTCTGCAGCTCATGGACAACTGCAATCAACTTTAAAGAAGGAAAAGGTGGCGTGGCTAATAGCCCGTGATTCGTGTCTTGTTGTACAAGTAGCTGTCGATGGGCCATAACATCCTCTTACCATCAGGTGGACTGTGTCGTTTGTCACTCTCACTTTTATAAGAAAATACTTAATTTTTGTTTATGCAGTGAGAAATGGCGGGCCCTGTCCCCAAATAGGTTATAATATTTTAACACGTAAAACAATAGCCCTACCCATTAATAGACCTAGGTGACGGGACCAAGGGAAGTATATTATATACATATTTAAACGAAAAGAAGGGGAAACTTGCCTTTTTCCCGTCATGTATCGACGAGGGCACGATCAAATTATACAAAGTCAGGTCGAATCGGCACGTGGTCCAATTGATAGGAAGACGATATTCAAAGTACCGAAGTTTCTTGAAGAAAACAAGTAACACTTTTAACATTACCTCTTACGGCTTACAGCCGCAAATACATTTGTAAACTTTGTATAAACATAAAAACAAGAAAAGAGACTGAACGCTAGTTATGATACGTACAAATACAAAAAGTAAAAAATAAAAAAAAAGCCGTGTAGTGTCGGTCAAGAATATCCACTACCCCATATCCTTCCGTGGGTGTCGTAAAAGGCGACAAAGGGAAACAGGCAGGAGATGGGCAGCAGCATCTTCCTGATAATAGCCAAAATTACAATTAAAAAACTGCGGTTGCCAACCCGCTCGCCAAGCGTGGCAACTATGGGAAATACCCCCCAATGAATAGAGCAACAAACAGACGGCCCGCAGTCCCCAGCGGCTCCGCTATTTCTGGATACGGTGGCGACCATGGTAACGGCGGGGCAGGGGGTGCTAAGAATCTCCGGTGTAGGTTCGGTTGCCACCTTAGATGACTTGACCTGGCAACGTACAACGCACGCACCCTGTAGACTGAGGAGAAGATCATGGAGCTGGAAGAAGAGATAGACAAGTTGCGCTGGCATATTATAGGATTATCCGAAGTCCGAAGAGAGGGGGAGGACACAGTAATCCTCGAATCCGGCAACTTGCTCTATCACCGGGAGGGCGACCATCTGTCCCAAGGAGGTGTCGGATTTATCGTCCACAAGTCTCTCGTTAACAACATTGTAAAGATCGGGAGTGTGTCGACGAGGGTTGCGTACCTTATACTCAGAATCACCAAACGGTATTCGCTGAAGGTCATACAGGTTTACGCACCAACCTCGGCACGTCCCGAAGACGAGGTGGAGGAAATGTATGAGGATATCTCTAGAGCCATGCATTCCTCCAAAACCCAATATACGGTGTTAATGGGAGACTTCAATGCAAAACTATGCACAAGAGAGAACGGTGAGCTGAAAGTAGGGAAATTTGGAATAGGGCAACGGAACCTAAGGGGCCAGCAGCTGGCCGACTTCATGGAGAAAGAGGGACTCTTTATGATGAACTCTTTCTTCCAGAAGCGGCTCCACAGGAAGTGGACCTGGTCGAGCCCCAACGGTTCGACAAAAAATGAGATTGACTTCATTATGACGACCAGACGACAACTGTTCAGTAATGTCTCAGTGATCGCGAGGGTGAAAACCGGCAGCGATCACCGAATGGTTTGAGGCATACTGAACCTAAACGTTAAGTTGGAGAGGTCTCGTCTAATGAAGTCAACGCTCCGTCCCCCTCATGCTCTATTCCAAAGTCCCGAAACCTTTCAGCTCGAGTTACACAACCGTTTTCAGTGCCTAGAAGACTGCAATGAAGTGGACGATATGAATGACAAGCTCGTGGAAACTGTCCATGCGGTCGGAGCTAAGTTCTGCAAGACCCGCCGCAGAAGAACACATAAACTCTCCGATCACACTCTTAATCTCATGGCTGTTAGACGGGAGATGAAGCTACATTCTTCATCAGATTTGACAGCATACAGGCAACTGAACAGACACATCTCCAAATGCATGCGGCGGGACTTACGCAACTTCAATACAGCTTGTATTGAAGAAGCGATCGATCCAAAGTCTCTGCCAGAGATCTGTGTGCCAGATAGAGCCAATTGTCAAAGCTGAAGACCGAATATGGTAGCATCGATTCCGGGACACCTGAGATTTTGAGTGAGATTGAGAGGTTCTATGGGCAGCTGTACACGTCATCGTTGGAGCCACACGCAAGTGTGAGTAACGATCCAAGAGCGAGTCTTATCCGACACTATTCCAAAGATATCACGGACGTCAGTCTAAGCGAGATTAGAATGGCTTTCCAGCACCTTAAAAACGGCAAGGCCCCTGGCAAGGATGGAAATACAGCGGAGCTTCTGAAAGCGGGTGGAAGACCGGTACTTGAAGTCCTTTAGAAGCTCATTAATTCCGTCCTCCATGGTGGCATTACACCGGAGGCGTGGAGCAGAAGTGCGGTGGTCTTGTTCTTCAAGAAAGGCAACAAAGCTCTCTTGAAGAACTACAGACCGATTTCCCTTCTGAGCCGCGTCTACGTGCTGTTTTCGAGAGTCATTACGAATCGTCTCGTGCGCAGACTTGAAGACTTCCAGCCTCCCGAACAAGCCGGTTTCCGAAAAGACTATAGCAACATAGACCACATACATACCCTTCGGCAAATTGTACAGAAGTTCGAAGAGTACAATTTGCCACTATGTCTGGCGTATGTGGACTATGAGAAAGCCTTTGATTCCGTCGAAATTTGGGCGGTACTGCACTCCCTTCAGCGGTGCCAAGTTGACTGTCGGTATATCGAAGTGCTGAAGTGTTTGTATAGTAGAGCTACGATGGCTATCCGAGTACAGAACCAGAGTACGAAACCTATCCAACTGCAGAGAGGTGTAAGACAGGGTGACGTCATATCCCCGAAACTCTTCGCCGCTGCATTGGAAGACGTTTTCAAGCTTCTGGACTGGAAAGGATACGGTATCAACATCAATGGCGAGTACATCACTCACCTTCGATTTGCCGACGATATAGTCCTTATGGCAGAATCGCTGGAGGACCTAAGTACTATGCTCAATGACCTCAATAGAATCTCCCAACGAATAGGTCTTAAGATGAACATGGACAAAACAAAGATCATGTTTAATGTCCATGTCACACCTATGTCGGTAGTTGTTGGGAGCACTAAGCTCGAAGTTGTTGACGAGTATGTTTACCTGGGAAAAATAGTCCGACTAGGTAAGTCCAACTTCGACCGAGAGGTCAATCGACGGATTCAACTCGGCGGGGCAGCGTTCGAGAAGCTACGACACATTTTCTCGTCAGACATACCTCAAAACCTAAAAACGAGATTGTACAACCAGTGCGTGTGGCCAGTGATGACTGAAGATATTTGCCCTTGCGCGTCCTCGACACGACGGGACGTCAAACAGGTAGTGCCGAGGCGCGCGCGTCCTTTGACGTCAATTCTTGACATTAGCGCTTGGCACAAACAAGCATAGTGTTTAGGTGCTCCAGCGATTCTGCCATAAGGACTATATCGTTGGCAAATCGAAGGTGAGTGATGTACTCGCCATTGATGTTGATACCGTATCCTTTGCAGTCCAGAAGCTTGAAATCGTCTTCCAATGCAGCGGTGAAGAGTTTCGGGGATATCACGTCACCCTGTCTTACACCTCTCTGCAATTGGATAGGTTTCGTTCTCTGGTTCTGTACTCGGATAGCCATCGTAGCCCTACTTTACAAGCACTTCAACACTTCGAAATACCGACAGTCAACTTGGCACCGCTGAAGGGACTGCAGCACCGCCCAAATTTCGACGGAATCAAAGGCTTTCTCATAGTCCTCATACGCCAGACATAGTGGCAAATTGTTCTCCTCGGACTTCTGTACAATTTGCCGAAGGGTATGTATGTGATCTATGGTGCTAAAGCCTTTTCGGAAACCAGCTTGTTCGGCTTTCACGCACTTTTCACACGCGTTGTGTGGCTTTCTTTAAAATCGGTCAATGTTTAGCGGTGAATTTGTGAAGGGCTGTAATGATTATGGTTATGATGGTGAATGATACCTTCTACTGATTTTCTTTGTTTTTTTTTCTTGTACCTTTTTTTCATACGTCTACATCATTCTAATTATAATATTATTATTAGTATATATAGCTCCGGCCTCAGATGCAGAAGGCGGTGCTCTTCGATACCGCACGCATCGTGCGCCGGTTTCTTTCCCTTTCTTCCTAACCCTCGTCCGTTTGGTCTCCTCTACCGAGATCTAGTTGGATTTTTAGTTATTTATGTACTTTTTTATATTTATTTCATTTTATCGATGTTATGTTTATGTATTTTTATCATTTTCATTTACATTTATATATTTAAGCAGGCCAACCAGATGAGAAAACTATATACTCGTAGATACCCCACATAATAATAATAATTCTATCTGTGTATCACTCCAAGGTAGACTGGCAGAAAATGCTGCAGGCATTAAGCCTCTCTACATACCATATATGCAATATATAAATATAAATATTTTTTTTTAAATACTAGTAATGCTATTAGACATTACTAATATTCCCTTTAAACACTTCTGGTAAGCTTAAAATGCTTGTGTCAGAAGTGGTTCACGACAGTAGTCGAATGGCGGATTCGAACCCACGACCTTTCGAGTTCGCAGTCCGCGCCCTGCCATTAGGCTACTGGCGCTTCAAAATAGAAATTTGTTTACCAACGCTAAGTTCTGAATATATTATTTCTATAAAAATTGAAAGGTCATTTACGAAATTCGTTATAAAGCTCAAGTTTCATATTCCGTTTTGTTTTTATATCGCCAGAAAGTTCTTATCTCGAGCATAAATGTCATAGACGATGAAATGTCGTAAAATCTATGGAAACATCAGGCTGATCCGACGATACATGTGAGAGTCATTTTACGAGTAAGACAATCTGTTTTCTTGAAGTAATTTTTTTCAAGGAAACCATTTTTTATTAACGAAAAATAAAAGCAACTTAACGCAGCGCTGTTGTTTGATAAAAGAACAAACGAGAATGTATTAAATGAACTCTTTCTACAAAAATATAAAAAATATATAAAATGGTATACATCAAATTATATAGTAAGATCTATAATATATATAGAGCTTTCATAGCTCGGGGGCTAAGGATTCGTTGTAAAAATCACAGTCCGCGAGCAACCACGGTTCGATCCCTGCAGTCACCAATGAAATAGATAATTGGAATTTTAAGTTCTGATTAATCACGTTCTCAGTAAAGGAAAAATTTTTTGTCTGAAAAAAAAACATAAAGTTAATTCATGTAATGTCTTAAGCGAACACGCATTTGGGCAACTTGGTGGATATTTACATTGAAGGAAATCGTTGTTTTCCTCACATTGTACCTGAATATCAGAGAAATTAAAAAAGGATATTTAAGGAGTATGGTGGCAGGGTGGCGGATAATCCCTTGCCCTAAAACCATCTCAGAAGTTAGAGAAGGCCCGTGAGGGACTTTGTCAGAAAAGGGTGTGACATATTGAGGCCGCAGTTTTACTTTTTATATAAAGGTGCGTCGCTTATATTTTACTGGGGCCAAGACAATCAATCTTACTTTTCAGAATGACAACGCGTCTGCGTTTTGATACTTAATCGGGGATAGATGCCTTTGGGTCACAGTAATATGTTAGCAGACGGACTGTATACACCGGGTTTCGAGTTTTTACAAATATAGGGTTTTGTTAGAAGTTAAGGGTCATCATCATCATCATTACGTATATGTTAACTCCCAATTAACTATAATAAAGCTGTCGAAGGGGATCGAAAATGGGTTGCAAATGAGAAACCGAGTATAAGGCTAAGAACTTCAGTTCTTGTTATTAAAGAAAACTATATAATATAGTTAGTTTTCCTGACCGCAATGCCTTAGGAATATCCCAGGAGGCCTACAGGTGTCCTTTGATCATTCTGGTGTTGCAGATGTAAATCAGTGCTGTGATCACTTACCACCTATTGAGAAATAGGCTCGTTTGTTCCCTCTTTTATAAAAGTAAATTGATAATATACCATTTATTTACATGAATACATCCCATTGTTGAGCACAAATCTATTCTCATATCTGCAAGAGAGAGGAGCACTTATCCTGCTGAACTGCTCTAGTGCGTGTTGGTAGAATTTACATATCCCTTAAACAATTATTCCTCAGACATTTCTTGCCCTAATTTTAAAAACGAAAAAATGAGAGGAGGAATGTGCCTAGTACTAATTTAAGTTTACCTTATTTACATGAAGCTTTCCTTACGATGTTTTGTTTTCACCGCTAAGCACATAATCAGTCATCATTCTAAATTACTAAGCAATTTAATTTCCTTCAGGGAAGATCGAAATCAGGTAGCTCACGGACTGTGAAAGTTTTTTTTTATAGGATAAGGGTGACAAACGAGCGCACAGTCCACCTGATGGTAAGTGGTTGCTGTGGCCCATAGACATCTACATCTATCCTCTATTACAAATCAAAATGCAGATGCGTTGTCACCCGTGAGGATTAAGGTGGAATGCCTCATTTCCAGTAAAAAGGGCCTCCGGCCACCTGCACTCACCAAGCGAAACGCAGAGGTAAACCTCTACTTCACGCTGGTTTTCTGTGAGGTCGTGGTACCACCCCGGTCCGAGCTGGACCATCCGTGCGGCAGCAAAAGCTGCCGCATGGCTCTAACACTGTTAGAAACTGGTAACTGTAGTAAATATTCCCTCCAGAGCAAAGACACAAAGAACCAGCCATAAATAAAAAAGGGAACGTACATACAGCTCTTTATTCAACAAATATTTTCATCTCAGCAAAAGGCATCGTGCGTGGTACGAAAGATTATTATAAAGTAAGCCAGGATACGCGAGGTGTGAAGGACGTTTTACATAAAGAGGAATGATCATCACGATTTTAATCGCTCTGTGACGTTTGCTTTAACTAACGTGTTAACTTATAGACAAGTGTCTGCACTGCGTCGTTTAAGATCTCTTTAACTTAAATCGTATTCGCGATTTGTATAAAGAAAATGATGTCGCTAATGTAACACATACCTTGTTTTAATGAAGGTATATTTACGCGACTATCGTGTACCTCTTATTTACTGCCTTGTTGGTTACGTGGTAAGCGCGACTGCTGATCACGTGGATCCGGGTTCAAATTCCAAGGTGGGCCAAAATTTAGGCAGTTATTGGGTTGGGATAGAGAATTCGCAGTATCAGCCCGTCAGGAGTCAGCAGTTAGGAGTGTTACACTGTTTTGTCTGGAAAAGCACGTAAAGCCGTTGCTACGAAATAAAGCACCATAAAACTTCTATTTTACGCTGGTATTATGTGTAACCGTGGTCCTGTCCCGATCGTGCCGACCCAAATGACATATTATAAAAAATAGCCAACATAGGATAATATAACGTAGGAATATATTACAAGGAAAATACGACATCAGACATAAAAAAGAGTTTGTCCGTTATGTCTCAGTTCTAATGGACGATATATATTATGTCGCCGCATGCGCTTCGGTCTTCAAATGAAATCTTAATTAATGATTTAATCCATTATTACCTAGCAATATTTGTAATTTAATTATTTCATGTAAATAACTACTAGTTAAATAGTAATAACATTGTTGTAAATGTTCAATTATAAATATTTTAAATGTGATTGTTTTGACTATCCTGTAATTATTATTGCATTCGAGTTTCAACTGAGTAATAATTGTTTAATATTTAGCAATCATTGTGTTCAAATGTTAAGAAATTCTGTCTTTAATTATTAGTAACTAGTCTTACTATGGATTCATACAATAAACTCTTTATACTTCGATTTAGATTAAAAACAGTTAAACTGATTAAAGTCTGTGAAGGCTTGCGCAACGCCATTGGTCCGCGCGTTTTTACGACTGCCCGGGAGTGGGGGCGTTGTGCACCTTTACCAAAAACTACTGGGACGGTTATTCCTTTTTTTTTAGAATAAGGGTAATAATAATAACACAGTCCACCTGATGGTAAGTGGTTGCTGTGGCCCATAGACGTCTACATTTATCCTCAATAAAGAACCAAAATGCAGATGCGTCGTTACCCGTGAGGACTAAGATGGAATGCCTCTTTTCCAGTAAAAAGGGTCTCCGGTTCTCTACACTCACCATACGAAACACAACAGTGTCAAGCTGCCATTTAACGCTGGTATTCTATGAGAGCGTGGTCCTTCCCCGGTCGAGCCGACCTATTCGTGCTACAACTATACTACTAATATAACTGCAGCATGGCTCTACCACGTATAAAATGAGATGTTAAAATCAAAAGCAAATACTGTGAGTAATTTAAGTAATAAATAAGTTGACCATACAATTATTGGTTTTATTTACGCAAAGACTAAATATTAAATGAAACTAATTTTTATGGTTTCTATCGCGTTTAATTTAACTTATTAATTCCGACGTTTCGGGTGCTTTACACCACCCATGATCACGGGGCGAACTGAGATGTTTGACGTCCTGATGTCATAGTTAGCCCGGCTACCTTTGGTTTTTGAATATTAATTTTTGGTTTGATCTACGCAGAATGAACTTGGTATATTATCTTGAAGTTTTGCAGTGGTATACTTGGGTTTGGATTTAATTTTATTATAGGATCCCGTCAGCTATTTGTTTTTATGCGAGTTTTATACCTAGATCTATTTGGTGTCGATTTTGATTTTGTGGATGATTCGCGAGGTTATTGAAATTAAAAAAAGAACATCCTAATTTCAATAGAGAAGATGGATGGGTGCTGTCATTTGCTTGGGATTCTATAATTAAACAAATTAAATCCAAACACAAGTATACTACTGCAACTATAAACTATATCAACTGCAACGATAAACTATACTCATTAGAAGTAATAAGTGAACTGATATTATCTTGTGGTGTGATAGTGATTTGTCATGGAAAGACTTAATAGCAGAACCGATGATTCCGACGGAGTTCATGGTTCTGCTCATTTTAATATTTATAATGGACGGTAAAGTCCGACATATATAATATTATTTTACTTGAACACATAATTTTCTTTCAAGACAAGCTACGCCAGGGCTTGTCAACGTTTTATGAAGAAAAAGATGGCATCTCTAATGGGTGTACATGGGCCACTGCATCCACTTACCATCAGGTGTACTATATAACACAATTTCCGACTGGTTATACAATGAATAACCCCGCTACGCTCCGATATCTATAAGAAAATACCAATAATTTAGAAACATTTTACACGTAAAACAACAGTCCTACTCATATAGACCTAGGTGACGGGACCAAGGGAAATAATATGTTAATATTATGCACATGAGAAAACAATTTCATATTTAATCGATAAAAAGAAGAAACTTGCGATTTTCCCGTCACGTATCGACGGGGGCACGATCAAATTATACAAAGTCAGGTCGAATGGGCACGTGGTCCAATTCATAGGAAGACGGTATTCAAAGTACCGATATTAATTTCCTGAAGAATACGTTTAATATTACCTGTTGCGGCTTACGGCAACATATATATTTTTAAACTTTGTTTAAACGCACTGGCCGAAAAGAAACTGCACGCTACAAATACTCACAAAAACTCCTATGTATATATATATATATATATATATACTGACATTACTTTTACTGCCGTTAATCACAGGGGTCATCAGGGGCCATCATGCATGATCATCGAGTGCACTATGGAATGATGACCTCCAAATTTTTATCCGACTGCCAAGGAAGGACTATGTTTTTCGCGCGTATGTTTATGTTTGTAAATGTCTTTATTATCTCGTATCTTCCAAATGGCTGAATGTATTTTGACGATTAAGGTACCAATTTATTCGCCTTAGAACCCCAAGTGTTCTGAAGTAGCTAATTGAAAAATATAAACAAAATGGTGGTTTATGGCGCAAAATAATGCGGCTTTAATTAAGGTAAAATTAAACGAACGCATCAAGTAGGGTTGCAAAATAAAAGAAATTAAAATGGAATTGCAATTATATATTTAAGTTATATGTTTAAATTTAATTTGGAATAATGAATTGGTTTAAAAAGTTATTGAAAAATGGTAAATACTTAAAATGGGCCATGTTTGTGTCGGCCCTCGTGATATCATATAAAATTTGAAATTTGACGGGACACTAAAAAATCTAAAATAAATAAATAACTAAAAAAATCAAAAACCCGACTGCAAAAACACAATTTAAAGTAATGCACTGAAACGACCAAAACCAGATTGGAAAAACCACAAAAAAAAACAAAATAAATATTAAAGCTGAAAGTCTCAGTTAAATACCCAAATTAAGCTTAGTAGCAAGCGGAACCAACTTATTACTTTCGGTTTATAATTTGCAATTGGGTCCCGCTTGCTACTAAACTTAATTTGGGTATTTAATTTACACTTTCAGCTCACAGTATAGTATGTTAAACTGAAGTAGAGTTTAAGTTGTTAATACTTTATTTTAATTTTGTTTTCTATTCTCAATCTCTTTTTTTATAGTTAGTTAGTATAGTAGTTTTTAGTTAGTTTTTAGTGACAAACGAGCACACAGTCCACCTGATGGTAAGTGGTTGCTGCGGCCCATAGACATCTACATCTATCCTCTATTACAAATCAAAATGCAGATGCGTCGTCACACGTGAGGACTAAGATGGAATGCCTCATTTCCAGTAAAAGGGGCCTCCGGCCACCTGCACTCACCAAACGAAACGCAGAGGTAAACTTCTACTTTACGCTGGTTTTCTGTGAGGTCGTGGTACCACCCCGGTTCGAGCCGGCCCATCCGTGCGACAGCAAAAGCAACCACTGTTAAGAATCTTGTTTTGTCGTTTCAGTGCATTTCTTTAAGTTGTCTTTTTGCAATCCTGTTTTTGATTTCTTAAATTAATTTGGTGTTTAACTAGATGTTAGGACTTACATTGTGCATCGGAGCACGAGTCGGTAGGTACCACTCTCTTACCTACTTCCGGTCTGAAGCATATAAGAGAGCCGTACTGGAAGTTCGTTCGTCACTATATAAATACAATTTGCAACGTGTGCGGTAACTATCATTATCGTCAACAGCCTGCAGCTGTCCACTGCTAGTCACAGATCACATCCATGGCCGGCATTTAGCTCAATCTTTAGCTTCTCACGTCCAGTTGCCTCCTGCCGCCTTACGCAGATCGTCGCTCCATCTTCAGTCGCGCGTTTCGCTGTCAAACAAATATTTCTTTACTATTTATAAGAACCCTGAGAATAATTTTCGCAAGGATGGCTGTTTTAGCCTTCATATTTTATGGACATACAATTCAATTTTATTTATATTTATAGATAAATAAATATTTTCTTACCAACGCAAATCTCTGCATAAATTGAAAGGTCATCTGCAAATTTCGTTATAAAGCTCAAGTTTCTTATTCCATTTTATTTTTATATCGGCGGAGAGTTCTTATCTCGAAGATAAAAATCTTCGACTTTTGAATGTCATAAAATCTATGAAAATATCAGCTGATCTGCCGGTAGAAAATGAGTCATTTTACAAGTAAATTAATCTGTTTTCTTGAAGTAACTTTTTTCCAAGAACCTTTTTTATTAACAAAAAATAAAAGCTACATAACGCAGGGCTGCTGTTTGGTTAGGGACGAGAATCTATCAAATTAATACACGAAATATACTTTAGTTTTGTACACTAATAAACAGTAAAATAAAAACAAAAAACTTTAAAAATGTAGCAGATACAAAAAATATAATTTGGTGAGC
The DNA here is from genome assembly GCA_033319125.1 of Parnassius glacialis. NCBI lineage: Eukaryota > Metazoa > Arthropoda > Insecta > Lepidoptera > Papilionidae > Parnassius > Parnassius glacialis. Next base: position 945,286 of record JAVANC010000008.1, read on the forward strand.
CGTGATAGCTCAGGCTAAGCGATCGTTATAAAAATCACAGTCAACCCCGGTTCAATCCCCGCAGTTACCGATGACGTTGTCAATTGGATTTTTAAGTTCAAATTTACCACGTTCTCAGTGAAGGGAAATAAATCTTTATAAAATACCTGTCTCAAATATAACTTCAATGACACGTAAAACCAACGTATTCGTCAAAAAGTATTTGCGCAACGTGGCGGACATTTCCATTAAAGCAAAACAGCCTAGGAGCGAAAAAAGGAAACCTGCATATCAGATAAATTGAAAATAATACATTTGATGTATGGTGGCAGCGCGGCGTATAATTTCTTGCCCTAAAATCCTCTTAGAAATGAGAGGACGCCCGCGAGGAAAAGAGTGTGACGTATTTAAGCTGCAGCTTTACTTTTTATATAAAGGCACAATAGGCGGCCTCATCGCTTATATTTTTACTGGGGCCGAGACAATCCATCTTACTTTTAAGGATGACAATGCGTCTGCGTCTGATTCTAAATCGGGGAATGTCTATGGGTTACAGTAATATGTCAGCAGATGGACTATGTATGCTCTTGATTTTAAGTTTTGATGAATATAGGATTTTGTTAGGAGTTTCTCTGCGTGATTAAATTCGTTATTCACTTATATACTTAACAAGTACACTTACAATACATACACACGTTATTACAAAAATATACACATTTTAGGGGCTTCCCAGTGCCAGCTCCTTCCACTTGACCGCATCCAGCGTAGAGCGGCTCGAATCGTCGACGACCGAGTCCTTTCCGATCGGCTCGATTCATTGGCACTGCATTTGTAATAGAGGATATATGTAGATGTCTATGGGCCGCAGCAACCACTTACCATCAGGTGGAATGTGTGCTCGTTTATCACCCTTATCCTATAAAAAAAGGCAGTTCAGGTCGGCCGAAAGCTTGATTGGGGAGCCGAATGATATTTTGGAGCTATATATACTGATTTTACTTTGGAACTTTGATAGTGCGATTTAGGCTTCGATGTATTTTCGCTTGTGGCGCGACGACAGCGCTGCCACAGTATAAAAGCAAGATAACTTTATTATTTACGTTGGTATTTTTTTTTTCAAAAATGGAAGTAATGTTGAGTAAGTGAGAGTGTGAGTTGTTTGTAAAAGGTTCAAAGCAGCATCTTTTCGCAAAACTTTCTGCATTAGTCAGCCTACATTTCTTAAGCCGACCAATAGACGTAAAGTATATATATTTTACATGTATAAACATAGAAATAACATTGAAGTTTCTGTATGTAATATTAAAATAAATGGCTTCTATTAGGCTTAGGGGTTTATTAACCCCTAAGCCTAATATAAGCCACTATATAAACCCCTAAGCTTAATTAAGGGTGAATCGAGCGCACAGTCCAGCTGATGGTAAGTGCATACTGTGGCCCATAGACATCCACATCTATTCTTTTTTACGAATTAAATCGCGGATGCATTCTCACTCCTGAGAATTAGGATGAAATGACTTATATTTAGTAAAAAATGTCTCCGGTACTTTACACTCACTCTTCAAAACACAGCAGTACTAAGCTGCTATTTTATGCCAATATTTTGTAACTATAAGGGTACTTCTCCGGTTGAGCCGACCCATTCGTGCTAAAACCATAATATAACTGCAGTATGACTGTACCACGTAAAATTGTTAAGTTATTTGTATGCCATTAAGACATATATGACCATTTAAAAAAATTGTCAGTCTATTGAACCGATTGTGATTAAACCTGATGAACAGACAGAAGATGAAAGCTATACCTGAAAAGCTTGAAGAAAAAAAAATGGATAGAATAAAAGGTATTTAATTATCTTTAATCTAAATGACGTCACATAAGACTTATACGGCTACGGTCTCCTATTAAATGCTATACGCGACGTCCGACTTCAGCGTAAACGTTCCGATCGGCGTGTGAACGCCAGGCACAGCGTCAGCGGTCAATACATACCTTAGCAACGGACGACGTCTCGACTTTCGATCACACAACAATTAAGTAGCCGACAGTGGTCGCGTGTGGTTGTATGTGATATTTGTATATAAAATTGATATAAATTCAACACTTTTGGCGGCGCTTGTGTTACTTGAAGAAAAGGCACAAGACGACCGTATACGAAGAAAAATAAAGGCAACAAGGCACCGATTATTTATGAAGAAGGATGTTTCTAGCTATTTATAATGAAATAAACATTTTTTTTATGTTCCTTGTCATTTTTATTGTATATTGCAATATAACATTTAATTGACTCCATTAATAACTCGTTTTTTTCTTTACTAAATTTTACCATTTTGTACTGACGCTAGACACGTCCTTCACGCTACAATGGTTCGAAATAACTAGAGACGCAGCGCAAAGCGTCTGAACGCCACCTACGACGTTCATACGCCGACATCAGAGTGTGCAAGAGACCACAACAGTACATTTACAAAGTAAGCATCGTAACGCGGCGTATGGCGTGACGCTGTAATTGGCCGATGGCGTTTATAGGAGACCACCGCCTTAGACCCTATCCAGAAAAAAACAGGGATGGCTCGGTAGTCTGATAATAAAGTTAAAACAAAACGAAAGGACAGAATATATCTTTATTTTAAAGTCGAGTATTAAGAACGTTATGTTTTATATATATTTTTTTTTATAGGATAAGGGTGACAAACGAGCACACAGTCCACCTGATGGTAAGTGGTTGCTGCGGCCCATAGACATCTACATCTATCCTCGTTTGCGAATCAAAATGCAGATGCGTTGTCACCCGTGAGGACTAAGATGGAATGCCTCATTTCCAGTAAAAAGGGCCTCCGGCCACCTGCACTCACCATGCGAAACACAGAGGTAAACCTCTACTTCAAGCTGGTATTCTGTGAGGTCGTGGTACCACCCCGGTTCGAGCCGGCCCATCCGTGCGACAGCAAAAGTTGCCGCATGGCTCTACCACTGTTAAAAATTAATAAAAATTTATACTATAGTGGTTAAGGGATCATAATCAGCATTATTATTGTGTACCTCATCATCATCACTATGTACACGTAAACTCCCAATTATCTAATATAAAGCTGCCGACGGGATCGACATTTGGTTGCACGCGAACAAGCAAATATTAGGCCAGCTGCTACAGTTTTCTCAATTAACGAAAACTAAGTAATTACTTGAATTTTCCGCACATAATGGTTTAGAAACCTCTCAGGAGGCTAAAAGAACGCTGCGACTCCTCTGGTGATGCACAAGTCCATCGGCGTCTGTAACTTTTAACCATCCAGTAAGCAATAGGCTCGTTTTACCTATCTTTTATAAAATTCCATAAATGAGGTACCCTTCATTTAATATATACGTCCTATTGGTGAGCACAAACTTATTCTCATTTCTGAAAGAGAGATGAGCATTTATTTCGCTGAATTGCTCTATTTTGCTGAATTGAAATAGTGCGTGTTGCTAGATTTTACATGTCCTATAAATATATACTCCTCAGATTTTCCTTGTCTTGAAACCCACTCAAAAATAAGAGGAGGCATGTGCCTAGTGCAAACTTAACTTTAGGTAATGAAGCTTTCATTATCTAAACTAAAGTTTGAATATTTTTTTTCACCGCTAAGTAGGTGATCAATCATCATTTCAAATTACAATGAACAATTTATTTGGCACCGGCGAAGATCAAAGTAAGGTTGCTCACGGACTGTGACTTTTACAGCGAGCGTATAGCCCCTGAGCCCCCTCATAATCATTATCATCCTTACAGCCCTTCAAAAGTCCAATGCTGAATTACCATAAAGTTTACCTAAAGAATGTCACAAAGCATCCTAAGCTTTCGACTTCTTTCATATTTCACCAGGTCCGTAACTCCATCTAGTGGTACCATATGGTGGTGGTGTAAGAATATCCACTCCCCCATGTCTTCCCGTGGCTGTCCTAAGAGGCGACATAGGGAAACTGCAGCAGGAGATGGGTAGCAGGATATATCTTATATTAGTAAAATAAAAATAAATATGTACGCTTATCAAGCGTGGCAACTATGGCAAACATCCCCTAAGAGCAACAACATAAAGAACCAGCCATTCTTATTCCACATTTATTTTCATCCAGCAAAAGGCATCGCGCGTGGTACGAAAGATTATTATAAAGTAAGCCAGGATATGCGAGGTATGAACGACGTTTTACATAAAGAGGAAAAATCTTCACGATTTATATCGCTCCGTGACGTTTGCTTTGCCTAACTTTTAACTTACTGATAACTGTCTGCACTGCGTCGTATAAGATCTCTCTAACTTAAATCATATTCGCATTGTATAAAGAAAATGTTGTCGCTAATGTAACACATACCTTGTTTAATGAAGATATATTTACGCGAATTTCGTTTGCCTCTTATTTGACAGCCCTCTTGGTATAATGGTAAGTGCTACTGTTGATCACGTTGTTCCGGGTTAGAATGCCGAGGCAGGCCATTAGTTCGTTGATATCAAACCGGAGTCAGGCGTGTTTCACGCCATTGCCTGCAAAAACACGTTAAACATTTCTTACAAAATAGAGCATCATTAAACTCATTACTCTCATCATTACTCTGGTATTCTGTGTTAACGTGGTCCTTCCAAATTCGTGCCGACTCAAATTAAACATTTTATGTAGACATTAATGAAGATGTAGTGACAAAAATTGAGAAAGGTATGCTGAGATGTATCGGCCATGTCGAAATAATGAATGAAGAACGAATGACGAAAAACGTGTATAAGACGAGTGTGAAGGAAAGTGTTGGAGGGGGTAGACCTAGGCGACTACCTTGATTTGGTCTAGAAACATCTAAACCAAATCAGGGACGTCTTGAAAAAAGGCCAGATCAAGAGTACCCTAAACCGTAGAGCATGTATGAAGGGAATAATGAAAGTGGACGAAGCGTAACAAGTATGTAAGGATCGTAGCAAGTGGAAAAAAGTGGTCTCTGCTTAACCCTATGGGAAAGAAGCGTGATTATATGTATGTATGTAGACATTGAACAGGATAAATTAATACCAAACTGCGAACGTAGGATTATATTATTTTCTTTTCTTTTCTTTTTTAAAATATATTATAAAGCAAATACGTCTTCTGAAATAAAAAAAAGAGTTTGTCCGTTATATCTCAGTTCTAATGGAGGGTAAATATAATCTTATTTTACTTGAACAAATAATTTATATATATATATAACTAACGTGGTATCACTATATTTCCCAATTCATTCCAGATAAAACGTAAAGATAAATTAATACCGACAGTATTTTTAATGAAGAAGATGCAAACGAGTTTACTTACCTGATGGTGATGCAACACCAAGGGAAAAGAGGTGCGTCGCTGTCCTTTTAGAAAGGAATAAGCTATTGAATAATGCACAGCATGTTTTACGTTCTCAAACAATAGAAAACAATAAAACGCGAGCGACTTATTTCACACACTAATCCTACTTGTTTGCAAAAGGTTCAAAGCAGCTCCGGTCGCTCTATTTGTAAAAGTTTGATCCCAAAATTTTTTGTTTACCCGGCCTACTGGCATCAAATCAACCGAGTATTTTTTTAGGTATATATATATACCAACCGAGTATTTTTTATAGGTTAAGTGTGACAAACGAGCACACAGTCCACCTAATTGTAAGGGATTGCTGTGGCCTATAGACATCTACATCTATCTTCGATTACGAATCAAAATGCAGATGTGTTATGTATGTGTGTGTTGTGTTGTGTATGTGTGTGTTGTGTTGTGTGTGCACTTGTGAGGACTAAGATAGAATGACTCGTTTTCAGTAAAAGAGTATCCGGATTTCTAAGAGGCGACAAAGGGAAACTAAGGAAGGAGATGGGTAGCACCATCGTCGTGATGGTAGCCAAACTGCGGTTGTCAACCCGCTTGCCATGCGTAGCAACAATGCCAAGCACCACCCAAGAACCACAAGAAAACAGCCCTATATTTTCAGTAAAAGAAAATAAAAAAGGAGACGCGCATCTTTTTATTCACCATTTATTTTCATCTCAGCAAAAGGTACGTGATACGAAAGATTATTATAAAGTAAGCCAGGATACGCGAGGTGTGAACGACATTTTACATAAATAGGAAAAATCTTCACGATTTATATCGCTCCGTGACGTTTGCTTTGCCTAACGTGTTAACTTACAGATCAGTGTCTGCACTGCGTTGTATACGATGTGTCTCTCTAACTTAAATCATATTCGCGTTGTATAAAGAAAATGTTGTCGCTAATGTAACACATACCTTGTTTTAATGAAGGTATATTTACGCGACTATCGTGTGCCTCTTATTTGACTGCTTTGTTGGTTACGTGGTAAGCGCGACAGCTTTCATGTGGTTCCGGGTTAGAATTCCGAGGCGGGCTAAAATTTTGTGATTTATTGGGTTTTTCGATAAAGAAATTCTCAGTATCCGTCCGTATTCAGGAGTGTTTCACCCCTTTGTCTGGAAAAGCACGTAAATCCGTTGCTATACTCAAGCCGTTTTCAATAAATATGTCTCCGATTCTCTACACTCACCATACGAAACACAGCAGTAATATTTTAAGCTGATATTATGTGAGAATGTGGTCCTTCCTCGGTCTTGCCAATTGATATAGATAGTCCCGACATATATTTCGCAGTAAAAAGTTTTGGTACAGCAAATTGGATATAACGCAAGATTATACGAGTTATGATATAAGAAAGAGTTTGTCTGTGTTATGTTTCAGTTTTATTGGAAGGGAAATATAATATTATTTTACTTGGACAAATAATTTCCTTTCATGACAAGCTAATACAGGGATCGTCAACGTTTTTGTGGTTTTCATTAAACGCTATCCGGAGACTTTGTTAACATTTATCTCTTTAGTTCTCTTTTGAACTTAAACATTAAAGTAATTTATGTATTTTACTTGACTATGACTTATTTCATTCTTCAAAAAAAAACACCACAATCAATTATTCATTTATTATAGTCTGTCATAGTCCACTGCTGAACAATGCACTCCCTTTAAATTGCTTCATATAAGGGATATTTGCCATATTTGCCACGCTTGGCAGGCGGGTTAGTTGATATTTGGAAGATGCTTCTGCACATCCCCTGGTTTGTTTTCTTCTGTTACTTCAAATGACACCCGCGGAATGATATAGACTGATGGATATTCGCACACCACTACACATATATAAAATCTAATACTCGTTCGAAGTCTGACCTCCATAGAGAAGAAACTGAAAAGAAACTCCTAGTTTTTAATTAATTTTAAAAGAGATCCCGAGGATTCTATCACTTTACAACACTCATGGTCACCGGGGGGGGGGGGGGGGGGACTGAGGTGTTTGACCGCTCATGAGACATACAGCAGCACAAACAAAGGATTCCGACCATTTTGACAGCAGAGGTTAAAGACCTACATCTGGCAGTCAATAAAACTATGATCAACATGCCCGTAGAATATGCAGTATTACTCAGACACTGCCTTATATCTGGCTACCTATTGTGGAAGGATGAGTTCTACAAGCAAGTAGATGGTGTGGGGATGGGCTAACCTATTTCTCCTATTGTCGCTGATATATTCATAGAAGACTTAGAGGAGAAAGCCGTGCTTACTTCTCCCGTAAATCCTAGATTCTGCAAGCAGTACGTAGACGACACTCTAACAATTATACCCTTAGATAAAATAACTGTATTTTTAGACCATCTTAACTCCATAAATTCTGAAATTCAGTTCACAATGGAGTTAAAGGCAAACAATTCTTTAGCTTTTCTAGATGTGTTAGTAATTCGGAATCCTGATCCGAGCCACCATGAGCCACACTGTGTATAGAAAAAAGATACAGAGAGTAATAATTTTGATTTTCTGGAGGTAGCCGTGGCTAACTATGACAGTAGTATGTCAAACACCTCAGCCCCCACGTTAAGTAAATGTACGCGGTAAAATCTGTAAAAACTAGTTGTATGTTTATTTAAATATGTAGTGTTCGCGTAAATATAAGAATTCATTATCAAAAGCGATCCTTAGATAGAAGAGATTCGTTTTTATTCGTTCGTATGTAACGCGATATCTTTGCCGATTATGAACGGCTTTTTACCCGACTGCCCTAGAAGGAGGGTAAAATTTTTCGAGAATATGTATTTTTGTATGTATGTTTATTTCTTTGTCACGCTCTGCAGTCTAAATATCTTGGTGGATTATAACATATGAGGTGTCGTTATATTAGTCTTAATTGTAGGAATGATATGAGCTATATTATAATACTTCTATGTTATATCTGCAAATACAAAATAATGAAGGTAAGTTTATTTTCCAGTGCAGTTTTTAACGAAGACGGGTTTTTTATTATTGATTTAATAACTAAGCCTGTTATGATTTTTTTTATTTAAATATGCTTTATCGATTATATTTTGAGGGTGGTTCTATTTGAATTTGAAGAAAAATTCTACCCATAAAAATAAGAAAACATACGAAGATAAAGTGACGACGCAACATCCGAGTTGTCACCTAGAGCACAGAATAAATTATAATTCTTGAGCTCGTGTTTAGTTCATATTATATATTCTTTAGTCCACTCAAACAAGGGACAATTAATAAAACAAAAAAGTCAAGGTGCTAGAGAAAGTGTATTGAAGAAGAAAATACTTGACTTCTGGGGATATTAAATTATGTAGTCATTATTTATTCATATAAGTTTTTAAAAAGCTTTTTTACTCAATCATTTTTCGGATTTTGTATTCATAGTAACCTAAATTTGAATGATTTTTGTTTGTTTTTGTTCAATTGATTACTAAAATTATATTAATTTACATGCAAAGTTTTATCCAAAACTTAAACGCTGTTTTTATAGATTAAGGGTGACAGACGAGCACACAATCCACCATCTCTCGTAATATCTGAGCAACATTCTGACATTATATAAAAGGAAAACATCTAAATATAGTGAAGGAACACACAGAATTACATTTATTTTAATAAAATGCAATAAAATTATAAAGGCAATTTTTTTTTATAGGAGAGGGGGCAAACGAGCATGCGGCTCACCTGATAGTAAGTGACTACCGCCACCCATGAAAAACTGCAACACCAGGCGAACCAGTGGAATTGTAGATGCGTTGCCGGCCTTTTAAAAAGGAGTAGACTCTTTTTTAAATTTTTATTATATAGAATGAGGATGACAAACGAGCACACATTCCACGTGATGGTAATTGAATGTTGTAGCCCATAAGCATCTACATTAATTCTCGATCATGAAACAAAATGCCGATGCGTTGTTCTCTAAGAACTGAGATAGGTATGCCTCATTTCCAGCAAAAACGGTCACCGGTTCTGTCTCATCATACAAAATACAGCAGCATTAGGCTGCTATTTTACGCTGATATACTGTGAGAGCGTGGTTCTACCCTGGTCGATCTGACCCTTTCTTGCTACAACCATAATATAACTACAACGCGGTTCAATTACGTATTAAAAAAAATCCGAGAAATGAATTACATAAACCCGTATAAAGAAGAATTGCTCGCTTTAGAGTTTTTAGTAATGGGCATCTTCTCAGCACGTATTAATGCAATCGTGTTGTTGTCTATCATCAATAAAATTTTCTAAAGAAATTCGGTTTCGATCAGGTTAATTGTGTGTCCGCAGCAAATGTAAAGCAATTTAGAAACCTTTGTCTTTGGAACGTGATCTGATTAGGTCGGCTACATCGTAAAATTTTATAGCCAACCGACCAATTTGAATGTATGTATTAGATGCTTAGATATAGTCTGTATGAGAAGTTATTCTTTTGCAAGTATATTCTATTATTGTGTTCTATTTTGCCATATGAGGCGTATGTAACGGCGTTAGGATTCCAATTATCCATATCATCCCGTGGGTCTAATGGGCAATAGCTGAAAACCGAACATGGAAAAAGAACAGTAGCGTCTATCTAATATCCATTCAATAATTATTGTAAAATCTGCAATTACCAACACAAGTAACCACCAATCTAAGTAATACCAAACAATCTGTATAGGAAACCGAAGCTCAGTACTGATAGCGTAAAATAACCCACCACTTCATATAATTCTTTGAATGTAATAGGCAATTGAAGAAAACCGAAACAGGAGATGGGCAGCAGCATTTCTCTAATAAAAACTCCAGCTATAGTTGCAAGTATAGCAAAAACAAGGCATTCTTTGGAAGGGGTTGAAGCTCAGAAGTTTTTTTTTATAGGAAAGGGGGCAAACGAGCATGCGGCTCACCTGATGGTAAGTGACTACCGCCGCCCATGAACAACTGCAACACCAGGGAGGAAATTGCAGATGCGTTGCCGGCCTTTTAAAAAGGAGTACGCTCTTTTCTTGAAGGTCCCTTAGTCGTATCGGTCCGAAAAAATCGCTGATGGTAATCGATTCCACAGGGAAGTCGTGCGAGGAAGAAAACATCTTCTAAATCGCACAGTGGTGGACCGCCAATCATCCAGATGGTGTGGATGGTATTGGGATTTCTGCCGCGATGTGCGTTCGTGAAATTTGGCGTCTGGGATTAATCCGAACAATTCCTCAGAGCACTCCCCATGGCAGATGCGAAAGAAAATGCAAAGAGATGCAACATCTCTTCGCAGCGCCAATGAGTCTAGCCGATCGGAAAGGACTCGGTCGTCGACGATTCGAGCCGCTCTGCGCTGGATGCGGTCAATTGAAAGGAGCTGGCACTGGGGAGCCCCTGCCCAGAGATGGGAACAGTATTCAATGTGAGGCCGAACCTGCGCCTTGTAAAGTTGCAGGCGGTGTGCCGGCATGAAATACTGTCCCGCTCTGCTGAACACGCCAAGCTTTTTAGAGGCCAATTTTGCCTTCTCTTCCAAGTGACCACGAATCTGCACGTCACTCGATATGTCGACGCCGAGGATTCCGATACTGGCTGAGGCAACCAGGGGAGTGCCTTGAAACTGAGGAGATACGACAAAGGGGTTCTTTTTAGCGGTAAACGCGCAAACTTGTGTCTTCTGAGGACTAAACTGGACTAGATTTAGTCGCCCCCAGTCCGAGACTTTGTTCAGCAAAGACTCGACTTCAGACACAAGTTTGTTCCGGTACTCGGAGACGTTTTCCCGAGAAATATTAGCACGGCCGGTGTATAGAGCATCACCAGTGCTGTCATCCGCATAGCAATGAATGTTACCAGTTAGCAACATATCATTGATATGCAGAAGAAACAGCGTTGGTAATAGCACACAGCCTTGTGGAACACCAGCGTTAATAGGCTTGTAGTCAGAACATGCACCGTCTACAACGACCTTGATGCTCCGATCTGCAAGGAAGCTGGTGATCCAATTGCACAATTTCTCGGGAAGCCCATAAGAAGGGAGCTTCGAAAGAAGCGCTTTATGCCAAACCCGATCGAAGGCCTTCGCAATGTCCAGACTAACGGCCAACGCCTCCCCCTTGGACTCTACTGCCTCCGCCCATCTATGGGTCAGGTAGACCAGAAGATCACCAGCTGATCGACCCCGACGAAAACCGTATTGGCGGTCACTAATCAGCTGGTGATCCTCAAGGTACCGGATGAGCTGGCAGTTAACAATGGATTCCATTATTTTGGAGAACAAGGAGATGATCACGATAGGCCTATAGTTGGACGGGTCTGAGCGGTCGCCTTTTTTAGGGATCGGGTGGACAAAAGCTGTCTTCCATGAATTCGGGACTACTATAGTGTACTTGTGATGAGCATTAATGAATAATGTCATTAAATTATACAATTTTATTTACACCACTCTACTCGACAAGTAAGGATGGATGGTGGCTTTAATAATCTGTAGAGTTTTTCTATGAGAATAAGTGTCACAAACGAACATTCAGACTACCATTTATCTCTGATTTAGCATCAAAATGCAGATGTGTTGTCACCCCTGAGGAGTGAGATAAAATGTATCGCTTCCAGTAAAAAAGTCTCAAGTTTTCTACACTCACAAATTACATACGAAATACAGCACCAATAAGCCACTATTTCACGCTGGTATTCTGTGAGAGCTTGGTCCTTCCTTGATCAAGCCGGCCCATTTACGCTACTACGCACGCAAAAAAATAATCTACGTACCACGTCTAAATTTATCGCGGCATTTAGCCAATTATCCGACACTATTTCGATGATATCCCTGACGTCAGTCTGATCGAAATTAGAATGGCTCTCCAGCACCTTAATAACGGCAAGGCCCTGGGCGAGGATGGAATTACAGCGGAGCTTCTGAAAGTGTGTGGAAAACCGGTACTTAAAGTCTTTCAGAGGCTCTTCAATTCCGTCCTCCATGGTGGCACTACTCCGAGGGCGTGGAACAGAAGTGTGGTGGTCTTGTTCTTCAAAAAAGGCGACAATGCTCTCTTGAAGAACTACAGACCGATTTCCCTACTGAATCGTGTCTACGTGCTGTTTTCGAGAGTAATTACGAATCGTCTCGCATGTAGACTCGACTTCCAGCGACTCCCGAACAAGCCGGTTTACCGAAAAGGCTACTCAACCGTCCACGGTGACTGTAGTCCCTAAAAAAATTCTTGCCTTACCTGTCCATGTTGACATCAGTCACCAAATGATGAATGGGAAGAACGGAGGTACTCTACAAAGTAACAATAGCTTAATAAGGGTGCGGACTACAGACTCAAAATGTCATAAGTTCAAATCCGCTACTGGACTTCTGTATACTAGTCTTATCACAAGCATTTAGAGCTTCATCGGAGAGGTGAAAAGGAGTATTAGTCATGTAAATAGCGATACTGCGTAGTATTCCTTTTATAAAATAAAAAAAACTATATTGTGTAATACAATATTTTAAAAAGGTTTTCAATTCAATTGTTTTTTGAATATCTACGTTACCTGATATTATATTTGCTGATTTCAAACATATTTTAATAATATTTTTTTTTTATCAAGGCTCCATCACAATATTGTAAAGTACTCAAAAGCTCGGGAACATAAAATAAGATAATATACATAATAAAATCCGTAAGAACTATTTTTATTTAAATAAGTTTTGTTAGCATAAACGTCATAAATCATAATTATTATTTTATTGTAATATAATCAATAAACCTAGAATGGGCCCACTTAACGAAGAAAAAATTCCAACTCAAAGAGTGAAAGCTGGATTGTGAATGTGGTGTCTCTTACATAGGACAAACAAAAAGATCTATAAAAACCCGCGTGAAAGAGCTGACTTGAAGCACCGATGTTCCGGGAAGTCTGCAGTGTGTGAACATGTTCAAGATCATCCCAACCATTATATTAGATTTGATAGACCACAAATCCTCGCAAAAGAACACCGATTCCTACCAAGGATGATTCGCGAGGCTATTGAAATTAAAAAAAAACGTACTGATTTCAATAGAGAAGATGGATGGGTGCTTGGTGCTTGGGTGATTGGGATTCTATATATAATAAAATTAAATCCAAACCCGAGCCACGAACGAACCACTGCAAGACTTCAAAATACTATAAGCTCATTCTGTGTAGATCGGAACAAAAATGTATATTCAAAAACTGAAGGTAGCCGGGCTAACTATGACATCGGGACGTCAAACACGTCAGTGACCGTGACCATGGGTGCTGTAAAGCACCCGAAACGTCGGGAATTAAAAAGTTAAATTAAACGCGGTAAAATCCGTAAAAAATAGTTTCATTTAATGTGTAGTCTTCACGTAAATGTAAGAAATCATTAGCTTAAATATGATATGCTTTGCCTTGTCGCCAGAAGCTATCAAATCATATGGAAATGTTTCTTTTTCATTAGGTTTTTACGTTTTAAAAATTTAATATGTATAAAAAAATGTCGCAGCGTCGTTTCCGGGACACCTGACATTTTGAATGATATTGAGAGGTTCTACGGACAACTGTACACATCATCGTTAGAGCCAGATGCCAATGTGAGTAACGATCCAAGAGCAAGTCTTATCCGACATTACAGCAATGATATTCCGGACGTCAGTTTGAGCGAGATTATAATGACTCTTCAGCACCTTAAAAACGGCAAGGCCCCAGGAGAGGATGGAGTTACAGCGGAGCTTTTGAAGTCGGGTGGAGAACTGGTACTTGCAGTCCTTCAGAAGCTCTTTAATTCCATCCTCCATGATAGCACTACACCACACACTACACTATACCCTTCGGCAAAATTTACAGTAATCCGAGGAGTAAAATTTGCCACTATGTCTGGCGTATTTCGACTATGAGAAAGCCATTGATTCCGTCAAATTTGGGCTGTGCTGCAATGGTGCCAAGCTTACTGTCAGTATATCAAAGTTCTGAAGTTTTTGTACAGTAGGGCTACGATGGCTATCCGAATGCAGAACCAGAGTAAGAAACTTATCCAGGGTGACGCTATTTCCCCAAACCTCTTTACCGCTGCATAGTAGACGTTTTCTTACCTTTTCACAAGCAGTGCGTGTTACCAGTGATGACCTATGGAACTGAAACGTGGTCCTTTACTGCTGGCCGTATGAGAAAGCTCAAGATCGCTCAGCGAGCAATGGATAGGGCTATGTTCGGGGTTTCTCTGCGTGATAAACTTAGAAATAAGGATATCCGCAGTACAACCAAAGTTACCAATAAAGCCCAAAGGATTAGTAAGCTGAAGTGGCAATGGGCCGGCCATATATCTCTAAAAACCGACAACTGATGAAGAAAAAAGGTTCTGTTAGGTGTCAAGAACACAGCACTTAAACTTATCATTTCATATTTAAGTAATAGAATGCAGAAAGTTATTATCAATAGTAAAAGTTCTTCCGGATCACCTGTACTAATGGGTGTCCCTCAGGGCTCGATTCTCGGCCCATTTCTATTTCTAGTGCATATTAATGACTTACTTTCTCTTGTAGGGGATAATCATGATATAGTATTATTTGCTGATGATACTTCCTTCATTTTTAAACTTAAAGGTCAATCACTTAAATGTGACGAAGTGAATAATGCTATATCAAAATTAGTGCATTGGTTTAACGTTATTATTTTACATTTCAACGGAAATAAAACTAAATGTATTAAATTTACTACAACGAATGTTAAAAATCTGAACGCCAACGTGTTTTTAAATGAATAGAACTGAGACCTGTTGAATCCACTATTTTTCTTGGCATCGCTCTCAACGCAAAGCTTCAGTGAAGCCCCATATGTCCAAACTAGCAAGCAGACCAAATTCTGCAGCTTATGCTGCAAACAAGATTAGAGGTCTCACTAGTGTCGAGACAGCTAGATTAGTTTATTTCAGTTATTTCCATAGCATAATGTCTTATAGGATTTTGCTATGGAGAAATACGGTTGATTCAGAAACTATTGTTGTTTTACAGAAGAGGGCCATTAGAACTATTTACAACATAAAAACGAGAGAGTCTCTTTGAGCTAAATTTAAAGAAATAAATATATTAACTTTGGCTTTTCAGTATATTTACGAAAATTTAATGTATGTTCACAAAAACAAAGGTAGTTTTAGTAAAAAAAGTGATAAACATTCTGTAAACACTAGAAACAAACACAAGCTAGTGATGCCAGTTTCTCAACTCCACAGAGACAGTAATTAATTCTTGGGGCAATGTATACGCTATTACAAAAAGGTCCCGGATAGTGTACAGGTTCTCTCTATTACCATGTTTAAATATTTTGTTAAGTTGAAACTGTATAAAAAGGGTTATTATAGTATAAATGAATACATGGTTGATAATAACGCCTGGGAATGAGGTGGTCGCTTTTAAGCTGTTTCTAAAATAAATTTTGTACATATATAGTTTGTACAACCATTAATGTAAAATTTGCTTTTAAAAAAAAGTCCCGCTTGGTTTTTTGCTGATTCTTCCCAGGATAGAAGTTTTTTCCGAACCAGTGGTAAAGTAAAAAATGAATTTCAATAAGAATTAAACATGTGATCTATATTGAATAAAAAATTATTCTATTGTATTCTATTCTATTCTCGTGTGGTAGCCTCGGATCGGCGGACGAAGTTTGGGGCGTCCCCCCGCCAGATGGAGTGACGACCTGTCTTACCATGCAGGAAGTCGATGGATGCAGATGGTTCAGGACCGTGCTTTGTGGTATTCCTTGGGAGAATTATGTTCGGCAGTGGACTTGTGAAAGGCTTTAATGATGATGTTGACGGAAAGTTAATTATTCGTATATTTATATGTATAGATGAAACTAATTAATTTTCTCATCTTATTAAATACATTTAAACCTAATAAATAAATAAAGTAACACCGGTGCTATTAACTAAATTTTTCTATCAATGCCTCATTAGCTTAATTGGGAGGATCTATTGTACTCTGCCATCTGGCCTATATTTAAGGAATTCTTCGATATTTTCCTCTTAACTTTTACAAAGTCGTCTATTAATTTCCAATAATTTAATAATAAATAAATGCTCATTGTACAAAACCGTGTTGTGGTGGCGTAAGAACATCCACTACACCATATCTCCCCGTGGGTGACTTTTTTTATAGGAGAGGGGGCAAACGAACATGCAGCTCACCTGATGGTAAGTGATTACCGCCGCCCGTAAATAATTGCGACACCAGGGGAATAGCAGATGCGTTGCCGGCTTTTTAAAAAAGAGTAGGGTCTTTTCTTGAAGGTCCTTAAGTTGTATCGGTCCGAAAAAATCACTGGTGATAGTCGATTCCACAAGAAAGTTGTACAAGGAAGAAAACTTCTTGTAAATCTCACAGTAATGGATCGCCAAGTATCCCCATGGGATGAATGGTATCGTGAGTTTGTCGCGAAGTGCGATAGTGAAATTGACGGCTAAAATCAATCTGACTAATTCCTCAGAGCAATCCCCGTGCAAGATGTGATAAAATACGCAAAGATCAGAAAAACCTCGTTCACCGACGATTCTAATCGCTTTGCGCTGGATGCTATCAAATGGAATGAGCTGGCACTGGGGAGCCCCAGTCCAGAAATGGAAACAGTATTCCATGTGAGGCCGAACCTGCGCCTTGTAAAGCTGCAGGTGGTGTGCCGGCCTGAAATACTGTCCCACTCTGCTGAACATGCCACGCTTCTTAGAGGCCCATTTGTCCTTTTCTTCCAAATGATCACGAAATTGCACATCACCCGATATGTTGACGCCGAGAATTCCGATACTGGCTGAGGCAACAAGAGGAGTACCTGCAAATTAAGGAGTTACGACAAAGGAGTTCTTTTTAGTGGTAAACAAACAAACTTGTGTCTTTTGGGAATTTAATTGGACTAGATTTAGTTGCCTCCAGTACGAGACTTTGTTCAAGAAAGTCTCGACTTCAGACACAAGTTTGTTCCGGTTCTCGACGAAAGTTTTCCCGTGAAATATTGGTACGGCCTGTGTATAATGTATCACCGGTTCACTCGTCCGCATAGCAATGAATGTTACTTTACTTTTTTACTTTACTTTACAACATATCATTGATATGCAGAAGAAATGGCTGTGTTTGTGACTGCACATAGTTTTGTGGAACACCAGCATTAACAGATTTGTAATCAGAGCATTCACCGTCTACTGCGACCTTGATGATCCAATCTGCAAGAAAACTGGTGATCAAATTGCAAAATTTCTCGGGATGCCCAAATGAAAGAAGATAATAAAGAAGCGCTTTGTTCCAAACCAGATCGAAGGCCTTCACTATGTCCAAACTAACAACCAACGTCTCCTACGCCCTTGGGTTCTAATGCCTCCTCCAATTATGAGTGAGATAACCCAGAACATCACCACCTGAACGACCCCGACGGAAACCGTACTGGCGGTCCCTAATCATCTGGTAATCTTCAAGGTACCTCATGAGCTAGCAGTTATACATTGTTTCCATTATTTTGAAGAACAAGGAGGTGATTGCAATAGACCTGTAGTTGGATGGATCTGAGCGGTGGGCCTTTTACGGGATGGGGTGCACCAAAGCTGTCTTCCATAAGTTTGGTACTACTCCTAGGGAGTAGGAGTACCGGACTAGCAGTGACATAAGAGAAACAGACCAGGAGATGGGCAGCAACGTCTTCCTGATTAAATCTAGAAAATAATAAATAGTTGCTGTTGTCAACCCGGCTGTCCAGTGTAGCTGTAATAGCATGCCATCCTCATGTGAGGCAATCTATAGGAAGGCTTATGTTTAGTAGTGGATTTTAATTATCTGTAATGATGGTGATGATGATGAAATGAACATTGTTGTAGTGATCAACGTTAAGAATTCCGGTCATGCTAGTCTCAACGGAAATTAGCCATCTGCGCAAGGCAAGATTATAATGCACAAATGTGTAGGCAAGCACATGTGTACTATCTATTCCCTCATTTCGTAGCATGAGGGGGGTGCAGGATTAACGGCTTTATGTCCTCTCGGAGGCCCGGAGACAGGAAGTTGGTGGCAACACCACCAATGTCCTGTCTCCGGGCTGCTACTGAGAATTTTTTCACAGAAAAGCACAATAAGTGATTTAACCCGATTTCAGCAGCTGAAATTGGTCTAGACCAACGAGGCAGTAAAAAAGAAATGAGCTTTAGGTATATGTCGTCAGCATAAGAGAATCTATCAGTAAGTGAAAGTTTGGGAAAGTTGTGAACCTAGTAACAGTTAGTTATACCGGCGTCTCAGGCCACTTTAGGCCTTCGATAGATGCCTTTATAGCTATTTCAAATCAGGGAACCGTAGCTCAGGTGCTAAGCGCCCACTGTAAATTTCACAGAACGCGAGCAACTCGTGTTCGGTATCCACCGGCACAGAGAAATTGTTGTATTAATTTCAATTTCAAATGCTGATTTACCACATTCTCGGCGATAAAGAAACACATTTTAGGGAAACCTGCATTCTGAGAAGTCAGAAAAAAAATCGAAGACATTTGAAGTTCGCCAACACGCGTTGGGGCAGTGCGGCGGACATTCCCTGGCCCTAAAACCCTTTCAAGGATTAGAGGAAATCTAATCCCAGCAGTAGGACGTATAAAGACTATATTTACTAACTACCACCTGATATAAGAACCCTAAATCGGCGAGGAGAGCCAGCGTCAGAGGTGACAAATTTATTATCACTGTAAATCCTCTGTTTAGGCAAAAATATTAAATATTTGAAACGTGAATTTGTTAAACGTACGTGCGGAGCTTAACACCGGTAACAAGGTCACCCGGCCCCTCTCCGGTCGCATTCCACAGGCGGCATCGGACGGACTTCTCTAGATTCAGTGTACGTTTTTCTGCGATCGAAACTGACGTTTAGTTTAGCGCCTAATTTGTTACGAACGTATTAAAAACCCGCGAAAATCGTTGTGTCCGGGAGAACCCGTGTGTTCTTTAAATACTAATTAACTTCGGTCAAATTAATTGTGCAACTCTGATAGTGATTTCCCTTTGAAGGTTTTCTTTGGCTGTACCATTACGTGACTAGACTGAAAGGGTGCCTCAAGAAGGGAATAGTTCCGGAGCTACCTGAGGATACCTTCTCCAGGACAGTATTGTGTCATCTAGCCCAGGCCACTTACACACAGCTTCATACAATTAACACATACATTCACTACACTTTCATCAGCCGGGCAGATCCTGGTGAACCGGCTCCGCTCCAGAAGCAGGTAAGTGCCTTCCCGTTAACGGGCTTTCCCCCTTATAGTTTATTGCAATTAAAGACTTTCCACTTGGCTTTGTGAGGCCCGACCTGCACCTGCTTGTAGGTTCTTCCTTCAGGGCCCGGGAGGAATCTACTCTTGTATAGGCAGTTGCAAGCCGTAACATTTGGTAGCAGAGCGTGGTTGATTGACTTTCAATCACGCCACGGCCGTAACATTAATAATACGTAAAAATATTCCTTTACTTTTTTTATACGTAATAATGAAATTATTTTCCTCGCTGCTTTTGTTTTTAAGCGGGAAGCTTGGGAACGCCACGCCCGTAGGTTAACAAGCGGGAATTCGTTAAGGCTAAGTACTCACCGTAGTTCTTAAGGCGAAGTACCTTGACTAGGTAGATAAGGTTGTCACGTAATCGGATAACTTGTTGATCCTACTAGGGTTGTTACTTGCTAATTTGATTTGTGTTTTTTCGTGTTAACTTGTATTTAATTTAATAATTGTGTAATTTCTATTTAACTTGATTGATAGGAACTGGATTTGTTATTTGCTAATTGATTTATATTTGAGCCGCGTAGTAATTGTATTTAGTAGGGATGCCATCACACAAGCTACTAATTCGTTGCTTGCGGACTGAGCTGCGCTGGGCTACCAGCGCACACGCTTTGATAAGTCGACTGGATAGGGTTTATAACATGAGGAAGAAGAGGCTCGAGCAGTTATCGACCTCGAGGTATCGTGCTCGAGCCTCTTCTTCGGCAGCCTTCGAGCCTCTTCTTCGGTAAGCCTCCTCCACGGCAGCCCTTTGAGCATCGGCTCGAAGGGCTGCCGTGGAGGAGGCTTACGCTGAGCTCGAGGACTCGGAGGTGGAAAAGGAAGTCCTGGGCTCCTGCCGCGCGGACTACGAGCAGTTCCTCGCGCTCACGGGCGACTTGATCGAGGCGGGGGCCAAGGACGCGGAGAAGGAGCGCAAAGCTCGGCTGAGTGGCCTGCTCGAGTCCCCTCGGAAGCCGCCCACTCAGCCGGAGCTGTAAGGACGCCTCCCCACGCTGGACCTGCCAAGGTTCTCCGGGGTCCTCTCGGAATGGCTGACCTTCGTCGGTATGTTTGACAGCCTGGTGGACGCCCGGAGGGACTTGACCCCCTACCAAAAAATGGCGTACCTCCTGGCATCAATCATCATCATAAATTCCATAGAGTACTGCCAAAAGATATCGTTAAATATTTTAAAGCTAATGATGTTAAGAAAACGGCAGATTTATGGGGGATTTCCGTTAAAGTTATTTTATCTATAATAGATATATTAGCACCTTATCTAGCCACTATATTTAATATAAGCGTCGAATCTGGTGTGTTTCCTGATTTAATGAAACATAATAAATTTATACCTATATTTAAATCTGGTAGTACAATAGACCCCGCCAATTTTAGACCAATTTCTGTACTACCAACATTAAGTAAAATTATTGAAAAAATTATTTTAGATCAGATGTTAAGGTTCTTTAATATTAATAAATTGCTACATAAAAAATTAGCTAGACCGTTCTCACCTCCGTTGGCTGAGTGGCCGCGACTGGAACGACGCCCGCCCCCCTTTGGTCGGTGCCGGTATTACCGGGTTCCGGAGACCGCGTATCGGTCCCGGGCCTCGGAGCCGAGGATCCCCGAATTTCCCCAGGTCGGCCCCTTCGGGGAATTCTAATCGAGAGTCATCGGGATGCCGTCAGAGTGCCGCTCTCGGGGCCCCCGGTTCGGGTGCCGGTCCGACCGAGGCAGCTCCAGGTAGGAGGCTGCCGCCCTAGCTCCCACCATGGCCGCCTCCACCGAGCCTTTGAGCCGTCAGCACTCCACCTGTCAAACTCTTCTATTGCCGACGGCCTCAGTGAAGGTGTACAACCCGAGCGGCGAACGCTTAACGGTTCGAGCTCTATTGGATTCGGGTTCCCAATGTAGTGTGGCCTCCACTTGGTTGGTGGGAAGACTGGGGCTCCCCTGGAGCTCTCAATCACGTCCGATGGTAGGTATCGGAGGTGCCGAGCCTCCTGGTCCTAGGGGACAAGCGAAGTTGAAGTTCAGCCCTGCCAGCGAACACCTTCGCATTTTAGTCAAGGTAAATGTCCTCGATGACATTGTAGGGTTTCTCCCTAACGTTCGTATAAACGACAGCGCGGTTCGCTGTGCATCGGGTTTGAGACCGACAGACCCTCTGTGGGCCCAACCTGGGCCTATAGATAAGTTACTGGGGGCCGACACGCTGGGGGTCATCTTGTTAGTTGAGATACGAGCTCTACAGCCCGATGGCCTGTCAGCCATGTCCACGATATTTGGGCACAGCTTCTTTGGACCGGTTATGTGGTCTCCTCCCCCTCCGACGGCCGACCCGCTCTCCGTTGTGGGCGTGTCCCTTTCGGACGCCGTCCAGCGGTTGTGAGAAATTGAGGAACCACCACATGCGGCTCGAATCAAACCTCTGGACCGTGAGTGCGAGTTGTTCTTCCAGAACGAAACGACCGTCAACCCGACGGCTGGTATTGACCAGCCGTCGGGTCGACGGTCGTTTCGTCACTCGCTTACCCTTTCTGGCCTCACGTCCTTCTTTGGGCCAATCTCGTGCACTAGCCGAGAAGAGGTTGCTTTCCATGGAGCGCCGCATGCGGCGTGACCCAGCCTTGCGCGACAAATCGAGTTTATGCGCAAGTATCAAGAGCTGGGTCACATGTCACCGTCCAACTTCGAATGGCGTTCACAGGAGCACTACTTCCTCCCTCACCATGCTGAGGGACCCCTGAGAGTATGATTCGGGTGGATTTTGACGGTTCCGCCCCCACATCAAATGGTGTGTCCCTGAACCAGTGTCTTCACTCTGGTCCTAAACTGATCAAGGACATATCCAACATCTTGACCCAACTGACACCAAGTGGTTTTTGTAGCGGACATTTGGATAATGTTTCGACAATCAGTGGTCCATCGTGATGACCGTCAATATCAGCTGATATTGTGGCACGAGAAGCCCAGCGATCCTATACAGGTGTTTGAGTTGAACACCACCACATATGGACTCCGGTCCAGCCCGTATATCGCTGTCAAATGAGCGAACCCTCCTTAAACTCGCTGCCTGTGTGTTTCCTCCCTCCAGGGAAATGCAGGGCTACCCTACATGGGTTTTGCGACGCCTTTGAGAAGGGCTATGCTGCTGTCGTATATTTGCGGACTGTGAGTTCCTCTAGTCATACTGCAGTCCATCTCGTACTCGCCAAAACCAAGGTTGCTCCCATTAGGTCCCACTTAACTATCCCTAGACTGGAACTGGCCGGTGCCGCTCTTCTCATGCGGCTCCTCAACCACGTTCACTCATCCTTGAAGCCTGTAATCGACATTACGGACGTCTACGCATGGTCGGACAGTGAGATAGTACTTTGTTGGCTCCGAGCTGCACCTCACAATCTTGAGGTCTTTGTGGCGAACCGCGTGTCTCAAATCCAGAGTTCTGAGACTTCTCTCAACTGGAGACATGTCCCAGGGAGTTGGGAGTTGAATCCCGCAGACTTCGCTTCTCGCGGCTGTGAGGACCCGCGCTGGTTGACCATCCACTGTGGTGGGGTCCCGGTTGGTTATCTGAGCCTCAGTCATTCTGGCCCCAGGGTGATTACTCCGAACCTACCGATTTGCCGGGCCTACGAGCCCGAGTAGGAGTGGGCAAGGATAAGCCCACTCGGGATCTCTCTCTTCTGGAACGGTACAGCTCTCTCGATAAGCTCTTAGGAGTGACTGCTTGGTTGCGCCGCTTTGTCCGCAATTCGAGAGATCCGTCCAACCGACTCGCTGATTGCGTTTTGTCCCCTAGCGAGCGTCGTGAAGCTTTGATGCATTGGACCGGTATTGTTCGCGCAAAAGCGCTAATGTCAAGCATCGATGTTAGATGGCACTCGGCTCAGCGCGATACGGGATGAAATTCGTGCGTGTTGAACATCCGAGCGTGTTGAACGGTGGGAGTCGAGAACGCCCCATAAAAATTAGGAGTCCAAATTCATCGCGGGGAGAGATAGCACGCGTTCTTTTGTCGGGAAGTCAGAAGCGGAATACGACAAGCGCATCTAGGGAATATACGGTTTACTATACGTAACGCGCATTCCTGTTTTGTTAGCTTCACCAGGGACTTAGTGTCTAATTCAGAATCTGTATAAGTGGATTCGACTGTATTAGTTACTAGTGCGGTATTTGATATTCTAGAAATAACTGTGACCTTTGATCCGTACGTTCTGTGTTCATTTCGCGAGTCAGGCGTTATAACAAACGAGAGTTAGTGGCTTCTGTAGGGTAGTTAACCGTACGACAGAGTTACTGGACCTTCATCGTGACTAACGAAGAAAGTGACGTGAGATGGAGAGGTGCTGAGGTCCGAACTGCTGCAGATGGTAACGGTCTAATAAGGTCAATAACACTACCAGCCACACCCAGATACACATCACTGACCCTTACTTTCCTAGCACTATACATCCACACGCGACCTGACCGAATCCTGAGGGACCAGTCGCCTTGGATAGAAGTAAGTAAGCTCTGTTCAATAGAATACAACGCTCCCCCCCCCCCCCCCCGATCGTTTATTGTAATTGGAAACTTTTGACCTTTGGCCTGTAGCAGGCCCGACTAGCATCTGATTGTAGGTTCTCCGTCTATGGGCCCGCGGGGGACCCTACTCCTGGGATAAGCAGCTGCTGGCCGTAACAGGTATGGTCCAAACGGAGCATTTTGAGCCCGTTATTGAAAACTTGAAGCATGGCTCCGTTATCAAGGGCGCTCTGGCCCGCCTGAACCTCTTTCTGGACGACGCTGGGATGCTGCGCGTTGGCGGACATTTGAAAAATTCTCAACTGCCGTGCGGGGCTCGACATCCGTTGCTGCTCCCTAAGGACGGCGCCCTTGTCCGGTTGCTGGTAACCCACCACCATGTTAAGAATGCCCACGCTGGGTGTAATGCTTTTTCGCCTATTTTGCAGCGGGAGTTTTGGATTTTGGCTGGCCGACGCACCATTCGGAGCGTCATCTTTAAGTGCATATCCTGTTATAAACTGAAGGCCCCCATATCGCAGCCTCTGATGGGTGACTTGCCGCCCGGCCGCGTCAGGGCCATCCGACCATTCGCTGGAGTCGGAATAGACTTTGCTGGCCCCTTCCTCGTCAAGTCCTCTAACCTTCGTAACGCGCGTTCGCATAAGGCCTATCTTTGCGTCTTAGTGTGCCTCTCCACTAAGGCCGTTCAATTGGAACTTGTAAGCGCCCTCAGCACGGAAGCCTTCTTGGCCACGCTTGGCCGTTTCGTATCGCAGCGTGGTTTGCCGGACTTGATCCGGTCGGATTGCGGAACGAATTATAAGAGCACGGATAGGTATCTAAAAGAGGTCGTCGAATTTCTGTCCAGCCACCGGACTTATTTAGGCAATGCTATGTCAAAAAGGGGCATCCAGTGGAAATTCGACCCTCCGGCGTGTACACGCGGCGGTATTTTCGAGGCGGTGGTTAAAGTTGCAAAAACGCATCTCCGTCGCGTTATTGGTGAAACTATTTTGACATTTGAGGAGCTCGCCACTGTATTCTGTAAAATTGAGGCGGTACTCAACTCTCGGCCCCCCTGTCCCCTCTCATCCGACCCGAATGATTTGAAGGTTCTAACCCCGGGACACTTCCTGATTGGCCAGCCGCTTAACGCTCTGCCCGAGTACACCTTCAGGGAAACGAACTCTTCGCGGTTGAACAGATTTAACCTGCTAAATCAGATGACTTAGAGTTTTTGGCTCCGATGGTCTCTGGAGTATCTACATCTTTTGCAGCAGCGTGTTAAGTGGTCTGACAAGACGGATCCTCCTCGGGTCGGAGACCTCGTGTTGGTTAAAGAACCCAACGCTTTACCTTTGAATTGGCGCCGTGGGCGTATTGTTAAGTGTTCGTATGCATCGGATGGGGTGCCTAGGGTGGCCGAGGTTTTGGTCGGAGATTCGGTCTTGCAACGTGCCGTCGCGACGTTGTCCCGTTTGCCAATCTACTCGCGGACATAATTCCTTATGTCCGGGGCAGGGGTTTGTTTAGGCAAAAATATTAAATAGTTGAAACGTGAATTTGTTAAACGTACGTGCGGAACATAGCACCGGTAACAAGGTCACCCGGCCCCTCTCCGGTCGCATTCCACGGGCGGCATCGGACGGACTTCTCTAGATTCAGTGTACGTTTTTCTGCGACCGAAACTGACGTTTAGTTTAGCGCCTAATTTGTTACGAACGTACTAAAAACCCGCGAAAATCGTTGTGTCCACGAGAACCCGTGTGCCCTTTAAAGACTTCTTAACTTCGGTTTAAATTAATTGTGCAACTCTGATAGTGATTTTCCTTTGAAGTTCTTCTTTGGCTGTTCCATTACGTGACTAGACTGAAAGGGTGCCTCAAGAAGGGAATAGTGTTCCGGAGCTACCAGAGGATACCTTCTCCAGGACAGTATTGTGTCATCTAGCCCAGGCCACTTACACACAGCTTCATACAATTAACACATACATTCACTACACTTTCATCAGCCGGGCAGATCCTGGTGAACCGGCTCCGCTCCAGAAGCAGGTAAGTGCCTTCCCGTTAACGGGCTTTCCCCCTTATAGTTTATTGCAATTAAAGACTTTCCACTTGGCTTTGTGAGGCCCGACCTGCACCTGCTTGTAGGTTCTTCCTTCAGGGCCCGGGAGGTATCTACTCTTGTATAGGCAGTTGCAAGCCGTAATATAAGCATAATAATAGCATAAGATATTCCCAATTTCAGTAGTTGATTAGGTGACAAAAAAGCTGCAGATAATTATTGCACTGTTTTTTTTTTAAAGTAAGGTGAAAGAAGATAGCCGTATATTATGAGATGTCAATAGGTAGTAGGGCAGTGTTCGTACTTGAAGGCTGAAGAAGCCATCATAACAACAAGCCTGTTGTACCTCACAGCCGTGTGGTATTTCATCTTAGTCCTTAGAGATGACCACGTATTTGTAGTCTTCTTTGTTTGAAGTTGGCTGCAGGCAAAATATTGTTTAAAATATCCATATCTGTTTATCATACAGACCTTCACAAAACCACAAGTGAAATAGACCTCCCCCAAGAAATGCTTCAAGCCCGGTCCTGAGCCACCTGCAACCATCGACTTCCTTCATATCTTACTAGGAAGTGACGGCACTTACTAAGGGGCCGCCTTACATAGTGCTTACCAGTACGAGACTGTGACACTCTTCTTCCAGTCGTCAGTTCTTCGAGCTATTGCTACTTCAGCATAATATTACATTGATTTATGTCAGTTATTCTGGCTTTACTGCAGATTTCCTAATTCCTATGTATGTTAATTTCTTTAAAAAATAGTGGAGAAGAACATCACATTATGCTAGCTTTTTTAAAGTGGGTAAGGCATCGATATATATGTACTACGTACTAGATTGCGCATTCCGAACATACACTATGTTCAACTGAACTGTACTGCAATCCGTACAGTGTACCATTTAGTGTGGTTTCAATCTACTAGTTAAGTCTGTGGTTTCAATATTTATGCAGTGTGAAGCGGCGCTAATAACACAAGATTTCAAATTAAAGTTTAAACCTGGTGTAAATAACAATTCAGTAGTCAAGTAAGTAAAATTATTTGATGTTCAAGTGAATAAATAGGTAATAATATCGTAATATTACAAGAGAAAAAATCATGAAATAATATATTTCGTTTTTTTTTTGTTTCATTTATATAAACTGACTGCGCAGGCGCAATGCGCTTAAATCAACTGCGCATGCGCGACTTTACTATCTCCCGCGCTTGCGCGAAGACATAGAGTAGTATCTACACATGTTTTTGTTTAGAAAGACTTCACAGACAGATATAACTCAATGGTGTAAGGTAAAAAAATAAGTCATACGCTATAAGACATAAAGCTCACAATGTTTTATTCTCAAAAATATCCATGTAATATTATATTAACTATACTTTAATTTTACAATAAATAACTAAATAATATAATTAATTAATATACAACAAATAAACTAACAACAACAGTCTATTATTAAACACATATTTGTAAATGTTCAAAATTGTATGCGTAAAACAGCTGCAGGGTTAACCAAATACTTTCTACAATCTATTACGCTAATAGAGAACTATAAAAATAAATGGAATTGACATATCTCAACGTTACTTCGTTAGAACTTGCTATCAGTTATTTAATGATGTATAATTATTGATACAATTAATAAATAATTTAAAATTAAAAATTTTGTACAGCCGACTTCAATATAAGTTATTAAGAATAACTCAAATGACTCAAAAACTATTGGTCTGACCTTGATCAAATTCATATGGGACCACACGAGAAGTATCAGCTTTCATATAAAAAAAGAATCATCGAGATCGTTTCACCCAGTACAAAGTTATGAGGTAACACACATAAAAAAAACATACGCGTCGAATTGAGTACCGTCTCCTTTTTAGAAGTCGGCAGAAAAATTAATAGAAATTGTCACCTAATTATATAATAATATATATTTATTCAGTTACAGAATAAAAGATATCAATTATGTGTTCAATAAACAATAAAGAATTATTATTACTATAAATGATGAATAATTATTAATAACTATTAATAGATTTTCAGGAACAGCTTTTATACTTCCCAATGTTAGGCTTTAGAAAGTGTTTAGGGCAAGGAAGTGTCTACCGCGCTGTCCCAATGCATGTTGGCGGACTTCATATATCTTCGATTTTTTTTTTCTTAGACATACTCACTTCCTCACGACATTTTCCTTCACCGTCGAGCACGTGGTAAAAAAGTATTTAAAATTGCAACTAACAATTTCATTGGTTCCGGCGGGATTGAACCCAGGCTGCTCGTGTTCTGCGACATTTGCGGCGAGCACTTAACCCCTGAGCCAGCACGGCTTTTATCTCAACGTTAAATTTAATCACATTTATCTAACTTGCTAAATTTTTGCAAGTATTTAAATAATGTTTTACTTATCAGTTTATCTAGATAGGATTCATCCCTGAGAAAATTATAACCTTTTTTGCGAATAAAGGATGACGCACGCTAGACCGTGCCGGGTCCGAGCCGAGTGTCGGCCGTAGCACGGTCAACTAATATTACATATATTTTGTATGGACACACTCACGCTATACCGAGCGGCAACCGAGTGACGGCCGGGCAACGGACAACGCTCGGAAACAACTCGGCTCGGCTCGGCCATTTCCTTGTAGTAGAAAATTTATCAGATTCTTCATCGTCCAGGGTGATCGCAATAGCCGCTAATTCCAGATCGTCAAAGTTCAACATGATTGTAGTCTAGTTACAACAGTATTTTTGCTCGGACGAATATACTGCATCACGGCGCAACGATAATTGCTCGGTCGAAGCCCGGTCGGTTGCAATAACATGCACGGGACCGGCTCGGTGACCGTGCTACGGCCGACACTCGGCTCGGACCCGGCACGGTCTAGCGTGAGTCATCCTTAAAGATGAAAAACGAGCACACAGTCCACCTGAAGTGTATGTTGTATCTAGACATGGAACAAGTAGTGATTCGCCGAGTACTCGGCCACCGGGTATTCGGCCTATATTGGGACGAGTACTCTGCCGAATACTCGGCTTTAAAAAACGCGGTAGCGGGCGGCGTGCGGTACAAACAAACAACACAAACAAACAAACAATACAAACAGTACAAACTAGACCCAAATAGGGCCGAAAAGCTAGTATTTTTGCATCAATAATAATTCGTATTATAGATTCTTATGAACATTCTAAATATTTCTGCTGCTTCTCATGTTCCTGATGTTTTAATGTGTCTAATGTAATAATAATGATAAAAACTTACTTTTTGTCTATTTTTCTCTGGAATATAATAAGGGTACAGTACTCGGTACTCGGCCGTTAATACTCGGTGCTCGGCCGAACCCTAAAAAAAAGGCCGAATCCGCCGAGTACCGAATCCAAACCGAGTGAGTACTCGTCCCATGTCTAGTTGTATCCCATAAATATCTACAACTTTTCTCGATTAAGAATCAAATTGCGCAGTCACACCTGAGTACTAAAATGGAATGCATCGTTACCAGTAAAAGAGGTCTCTGGTTTACTAACCATACGAAACACAACAGCATTAAGTTCCTATTTAAATTTTTCTGTGAAAGAATAGTCTTTCTCCGGTCGAGCAGAACTATAGTTTCCGTATAACTTTACCACGTAAAAAAGAATCTATTAACGTTTACGATTGTAGATAGTCATCTTGGTTTAACCAGCTAGACGCCATTTTTTTCATTTTTGACAGAATAAAAATACTGATTCTATAAGTTACATATTAAATAACCACTCTTCGTTATAAATCCCATCACATATCTTCTTTTTCTCTTATCTTAAGCTTCTGAGATACTCTCTAGCTCTATAACGTGTCGATGTTTTTTACCTTTATGAATCCCATTGAATTCATTTTGTATGTCTTGCAATGTTTTACCTTTCGTTTCCGGTACGAAGAAATAGACGAAGATGGCTCCTATTATGCAAGTCACAGCAAAGTTCCAGAAGGTCCATCCCGGTCGAACCAAGTCTACCAAATTCTGGTACAGTTTTGTTACACCGAAAGCAAGAAACCAGTGAAATCCTGCAGTTATAGCTGTGGCACGTCTTGTAACATTTGACGGGAATATTTCCCTCAGCATCAGCCATGGGATTGGTCCTACACCAGCTGCGTATACACTTACAAATGTGCACAGAGTAAATAAAGGTAGCCAAGTATTATCAGAAGATAAGTGAGATGCTTTTAAATGATAGTAAAGACCTAAACTGCCCAAACTCACAGCCATGAACAGGAAAGACAGTATAAGCAGAACTCGTCTTCGGACGGTCCTGAGTAGCATCGTTGAGAAATATGTCGAGGATACGAGACAGAAGCCCAGGATGATTGCAGCTCCAGGTGGATTCAATGATATTGAAAACGTTTTAAAAATATTCTCAGCGTAAAAGAGCACCGGGTATATTCCGCTCATCTGTTGGAAGACCATGAGTCCAAATGACACAATTAGTGCTTTCAGAGAAGTCCTAGTGGTAAACAGCTCCTTGAAAGTGACTCGAGTTTTACGATAGTTTAGCACGTATTCTTTTAATGATTTCATTTCAGATTTAATATCATTGTCGATCCCTCTAAAGTATCTTAATGCAGTCTTGGCCTCGCTATATTTGCCTTGCGATACCAGGTAAGTGGGTGATTCAGGGAGAAAAATAAACGCGATGAAGAACGCCACTGGTATACTGACGCATAAGACGCACAGCCATGACGTACTTTGGACCATACCTGAAAAAAAAAATTAAAAAAAATTACTTTATTAAAGATATGCTATAGGACATGCTTAAAAAATCATATGGCTTCCGACAGATGGTAGTATATCTATCTCAATTAGGTCAGATGTTGATGATTAATTGATCCATGAGGCATGTCTACATCAGTGTGCTTTCCTGTTCATCATATTAAATAATTTATATGTTGTTAAATTCGATAAGTATTGTTGTTTAAGTTACTTGACCATTAATATTTGCACAACACTAAGGTAGAATATGTAGAACGAATTATACTCAAACACCATTGTACAACCATATTCTTGCAAATAAAGATTATTATTATTATTATCTTGCGTCTTCCTCTAACGCATACATGAGCAACCATAGAGCATGCAAAAGCGCATGCGCTAAAACTAGTTTGACTAAAACAGCGTTCGCTAAAACAGCGCATGCCTCTAGTGAAAGCTGATCCGTCACCGGTGGGTTCTCATGCAACATTTCGTGCATTTTAGTAAAAAAATGGCGGAAGATAAAGTTCAAACATTATAATTTATCGATGATTATCGAACAAATCAAGTATTGTGGCACCACAAGCACAAAGATTACACAAATAAAATAAAAAGAAACGACGCGTTGATTTCTCTGAGCCAAAAATATTATTATGATGTAGAAGCGGTTAAAAATAAAATAAAGAGCTTGAGATCATACTTCTCAATGGAACCTCAAAAAGTTACGATGGAAAGAAGTGGGCCCGGAACAGAAGATAATTATGAATCATCGTGGTTTGCCTAACCGAGGCACGTGCGGTATAGACGAGTTGCATGCCATAAGCGCACGGGCGCTTGACGCAAGACGAACTGAAAGCGGAAATGCAAAATTAACATGAAAGTAAAATTGAAAGCGCACTGATGTAGACTTAGCTATATAGATGTAAAGGCGCCATTACGAAATGTGTTATGTGTCATGGTTGGCATTGCACAATCTTTTCACTTATAATATGCCTAGCTTTTTGTGAATATTTTTGTTACATACACTGAGGATTAGTATTTTTATATGTTTATTATACTTGTCTATTATACTTTTATTGACCAAAATAAAAGAAATATATTTATTTGTACATCACGCTGTGGTAGAATACACGATACCTACAATAAATTTAACTAGCACCTAACTCACTGTGTTCACCAGTACAGCCACTACATTATGGTTGTATGCATTCACAGAATACCCGAGTAAAATGGCAGCTTAATACTGCTATGCTGTGCAGGCGGGGATCGAACCCGGGTTACTCGCGTACTGTAAAATTTACAGCGAGCGCTTAGTCCCTGAGCTACCACGGCTCTCATGTATAAAAGTGTATATTTACTTATATTAATTTCATGTATGTATTTAGAACTAGCTTTGCCTGCGACTACCATTGTTTCGACTAAAATGTTACTACATCATAAAACGCCGAGCGTGAATGATTGCCATACCGAGGGTCCCGTACAATGTATAAATAGTATAATAAAGAAAGAATTAAGATGATAAGCGGCTACTGTAGCCTGTGGACACCTGAAACCAATTTCAAACAAAGAAGGCTGCAGGCTCACGGCTTTTCATTGAACTGTCTCTGAAGGCTATTGAACTATCGTCATCATTAAAGCCCTTCACAAGTCCACTGCTGCACTTAACCCCCCCCCCCCCCCCAAGGAATGCCACAATGCACGGTCCTGAGCCACCTGCATCCATTGACTTCCTGCATGTCTTACCAGGTCATCACTCCATCTAGTGAGCCCTACACATCGTCCGCCGGTACGAGGCTGCCACTTGAGATCCTTTCTTCCCCATCGGTTGTCAATTTTTCGAGCTATATGGCCGGCCCATTGCCACTTCAGCTTACTAATCCTTTGGGCTATGTCGGTAACTCTGGTTCTACTGCGGTTATCTCATTTCTAAGTTTAGCACGCAGAGAAACACCGAGCATAGCCCTCTCCACATGTGTATATGGGTTATGCTCTATATATATATATATATATATATATATATATATATATCTTTATATATAAAAAGTACGTGTTACGTTGTTTGTCCGCGATGGACTCCTAAACTACTGAACAGATTTCAATGAAATTTTGCACACTGTGTGCAGTTTGGTCCAACTTAAAAGATAGGGTAGCTTATATATCAATTTATAGTCGCAATACAATATTATTTTATTGAAAATTATTTGCCTATTATTTGACAGTCACAATTTTCTGTTAGCTCGAAACGATTCTGTCAGATGACGATATCTGTTGCTTGGGTTGAGTAAATATTCAATAGATGGCGCTATGTTAAAAATACAAACGTTTAATATAAGCTACAATTTAGTTGTATAACCACCATGTGTTGCTGTAAGTATTCAACAGATGGAACCGAATTCAATGAGATTTTGCAGACTGTGTGCAGTTTGGTCCAACTTGAGAGATAGGATAATTTTTATCCTGATAAGTGACCCTCAGTTTTTTTATTGCTAATTTCAATAGGCTTTTTGGTAAAGTAAATGGTTGTTCGGAAAGGGCAGAACAACGTCTGCCTGGTCAGCTAGTATATATGTATATATACCACAGACCAGTCCTTCATGAATGAGTCCAGTTCATCCCGCAATCTCCGCCTGGGTCTGCCTCGCAGTCGTGTACCTTTTATGGAGACCCATTGGGTTGTCACTTTGGCTCATTGGTCATTTGGCATTTGGCAAATATATGTGTCTACTTATGATGCCAAACTTATTGAAACATTACTGAATTTGTTGAATTTTGTTTGCATCGACATGCGGTTAATAGAACTACTAGCTTATTTATTACTGAACATTACAAAAAAGTTACCTATTATGTATCCGAAGAGTACACCGCAGGCGAAATGGACGTGGTAAAAATTAGCCAATGTTGGAAGCAGGTGCTTTTCGGCGATGTCTTCTATGTAAGGTGGTATGCTAACACTAAACGCACCCACCGCCACACCACCCACAAACCGTCCCACATAAAGACCATAGACGTTTGGACTGGGAATAAAAAATAATAAGTATTATATACAGATATTTAAAAGTTATTGTGTGTAATGTAATGTTATCTAGATAGAATTTTAGTCACGAAGACTAGCCATTGGCGCAGGACAGGATTATAAGTGCCCAAGTATACGCCTAAGTGTATGCGCAAACACAGGTGCACTCTCTATTCCCTCTCACTCTGATAGTCCGTTGGGACGGTACTACGACACGACCGGAGGGAGATCAGATGCAGAACCAACGGCTTTATCTAATTTCCGAGGCACGGCGTGAACACCACCAACTTTCTGACTCCTGACTGCTAATGAGAATTTCTAATAACGAAACTTAATAACGCAATTACTATTTTTTTAGACCGACCCGCGACCATTTTTTTATTACGTGGTAGAGCCATGCTGCAGCAATATTATTATTATAGTTGTAGCACGAATGAGTCGGCTTGACCGGGGAAGGACCACGCTCTCACTGAATACCAGCGTAAAATAGCAGTTTAATGCTGCTGTGTTCCGTATGGTGAGTGTAGAGAACCTGAGACCTATCTTACTGGAAAAGAGGTATTCTATCTTAGTCCTCACGGCTGACAACGCATCTGCATTGTAGTTCGCAAAGGAAGATAGATGTAGATGTCTATGGGTCATAGTAACCACTAACCATTAGGTTGACTGTGTGTTCGTTTGTCACCCTAATTGTATAAAAAAAAACTTGACCAACAAGACAGTCGTTGGACCAGCGGTCGTAAAAAGCTATAGTAATTTAAGGATAATTTAACGACAAGCTGTGTAGTTACGGTGAAGAAGAACATACAACTTCGTCCAGTGGGACTTTGGAAAATGCTTTTATGGCTTCCAATAGGTGGCGCTGTAAACACTTGTTTACACCAAACATATCAACTGAAATTTAAAAAGAAACATGTATTAAAAAAACTAATATACCGCGTATATTTTTCATACCCTTACATTGTCATCCGATTCTGAGCTATGTCCAAAATTTCAAGTCTCTTGCTCACAAAACGTTAGCTTAGAATAGACTTCTGATTTCGACCCGCAAGATACAAAAAGCGAGTAAAAAATAAAAACCGGCCAAGTGCGAGTCGCACTCGCGCATGAAGAGTTTCGTACCATCGTAATACATGTTTCTAGCAGGAGCCACTTTTAAATTTATTTTAATTTTTATTATTTTTTGTTACAGCGGCAACAGAAATACACATTCTGTAAAAAATTCAACTGTCTACCTATTACGGATCACGAGATACAGCCCGCTAACACAGACGGATGGACAGACGGACGGATGAACTGACGGATAACGAATACTTAGTAATAGGGTCTCATTGGTTAACTTTTTAGGTACGGAATACTAATAATGTGGTAAAATATCTTAGACCGTACCACGATCGCTCATAAGCCTGCCAAACGTGGCGATTAAGACAATTTTTTTCCCACAACGCAAAAAGCCCTTGTCTAGTGGTTGAGTTTTATGGGCTACAACATTCACTTTCCTTATCAGATGGACTGTTTACTCATTTACATCCTTCTATAAAAAATGAATAAATACCTGGATGAAACTAGGATCCATGAGACCACCAGTGGTAATGCAAGGTACAGTAGAGTTTTCTTTCTGCCAAAGTGTTCAGATATTAATCCAGTCGGAACAGCTCCCCAAAGTGCACCAAGACAAAGAAGCGATGCTACCCACGACGCCTCCGATGCTGTAAGCTGTGAAGGTAGAAAAAAGTTGAGTTGTTTTCCGAGTTGATTTTTTTTGCAAAGTTTTCTTCCCTCCCTGTTTTATTCTAACCGTATTTTATATTTTCTTAACTTTTACAAGCCATTAACTAACTTCAACTATTTTTTTATTTTTAAATAAGAGGAGGCAAATGAGCATGCGGCTGATCTCATTGTAAGTAACTACCGCCGCCCATGAACAGCTGCAGCAGCAGAGGAATTGCGGGTGCGTTGCGGGCCTTTTAAAAATAGTAGGACCTTTTCTTGATGGTCCCTAAGTCGTGCCGGTCCGAAAAAAATGCTGGTGGTATTTGATTCCAGAAAGAAGTTATGCGAAGAAAATAACTTCTTAAAAATCGACTCGACAGCCAATCATCCAGATGATACGGAAGGTATTTCGAGTTGTGTCGCGATGTGCGATGGTGAAATTGAGCGGCTGGAATTAGTCCAAACAATTCCTCTCAGCACTCCCCGTGGTAGATATGATAGAATACACAAAGGGATTCAACATATCTTCACAGCGCCAGTGAGTCAAGCCGATCAGAAAGAACTTGGTCGCCGACAATTCTAAGTGCTTTCTGCTGGATGCGATCAAATGGAAGAAGCTAGTACTGGGAGCCCCGACCCAGAGATGGTAACAGTATTCTATGTGCGGATTAATCCGCGCCTTGTAAAGTTACAGGCGGTGTGCCGCCATGGAATACTCTCCCACTCTGCTGAGCACGCTAAGTTTTGTAGAGGCCCATTTGGCCTTCTCTTCCAAGTGACCAAGAAACTGTACATCATTCTATATGTCGCCGCCGAGAATTCCGGTACAGACTGAGGCAACAAAGGGAGTGCCCTGAAAATGATAAGATACGACAATCGGGTTCGTTTTAACGGTAAAAGCGCAAACTTGTGTTTTCTGGGAATTAAATTAGACTAGATTTAGTAGCCCCTAATCCGAGACAAAAGAGAAAAAAAATTTTTCAGAAAAGTCTCCACTTTAGCGTCGGCTTAGTGCAAGAACTCATTAACTACAAAAAATCACTAAGTACAGTTTATAATACCACTGAGCTCGTCTCGATAAGTTCTATATTATACAAAAACTCATTTATTACAAACTTTTCAAATTTGGACGTTATAACCTAGCTTTAAAGTCGATAATTACAATTTTGGTTAAACTGTATCTTAGAAACTCGGTTAAGTACAATAATAGTATTCAACAAATAAAAAAAAAACAAAATCGTGCATTTCATTGTAATACAAAGGTCATTTATGTGACTTAATAACTATTTAACCAACACGTTACGCACATCACTTATGAACAGCATTTGGTTAAAGTTCATTAGGTGCACGTAATGACTTATTTATAACCGTGATTTATGACAAAAAAACCATATATAATTTTAACGACTTCTGTTACAACGAATGACTGTCATTATTTACAGTTGTAGTTTAATCAAAATTACTTATCGTTTCTTAGCGTTTTATTTGTTTTACGAAATATATGCAATCTATTCATTTTTATACAAATTAAATATAGTTAATTACTTTTGATAGACTCCGGGAAATACTCCATGACTTTTAATGAATTTATGTTTTCGTACGCGCACACACACGTACTGCAAACTCGCGTCGGAAAACGGTGCCATGCATGCAGGTAGGATAGGGAGCGGGGCGATTCTTGCGAACCAAGCGACGAAAGAAACGATCATTCTCGACGCAGGATAGTATCGGTGACTAATGTGAGTTTTGGTTAGAGATAACAATTAATGAGTTTTTGCAAAATGCAACGTAATTATAGATTTAAGCCGGGACGAGGTAGTAAGATGCTGGAGGAACTTGAATTACATGATGTTTTGATGAATTACAGAATGAATAGTGTAAGTACCGATTTTATTACTGTTACTTAGTTATTATTATTAAAGATAATTTAATATCATAGATAGTATAAATTAATATTGCTGTAGGTGTATGTTAGCAATGTGTATTAAATATTGGATAATGTCTGCAGTTATGGTAAATGATGAAGCAGATCTATGGCTTTTCTAGTTGAAAATTGTAACGGTAATAGAAAAACGAAACTCCTTTCCTTTTTTAGTTTCATTGCGTTTGAGCGGGCTTATGCTCCACCCCACGGACTTTTAATGATGGTGTAACGATGATGATTTGATGAATTTTTGGTATAATTAGGTGTATGTATACTGTTCTTTTCATGTTTAAGTATTTAAGTCAAGTCGAGTGTTACAAATCTTAGAAGTAAATCAATTGGCTAGATATTTATAATTATGATTAAAACAAAACATTTTTTTTAAATATTTTGCCACCTATTGAAAAATATAATGAGGATGAGGAAGACCACACTATACAACATCAGAGGACTTATACTCACGAAGACCTGTTAAATGTAATAATTCGGTTCTTAATTACTTATCAAATATGTACTAATTTAATTAAAAAAAATTACATACCTAATTCTCCTATTTTAGACTTCACCGAATATTATTGAAGAGTCACCATCTCCAACAATGCTCACCAGAAACACTGCTTTATCAAGGACGGTGTTATCTGAAGACAGTGACAGGGACCTCGAGCAAATTGCTGTCAGTGGGCCTTTCAATGTAAGTGGTTTCGTTATGAATTACAATTATTTTATCATTATCAGAAACGTATAATTCGCGTCTATTTTATAATTGCAGATCTTATTCAATGACATAGAGACAACTATTGAACAATCGTTAACAAACCTTGAAGATCATAACCAACCCATATGTCTAGAAGATGATTTGTACATATCAGTAAGTATTGATAAATACATATAAAAAAAGTATTTTGCTCGCATCTGTAGGTATAAGTACCTAGATAGGTTAAGATAGCTTAGGCCAATTTTGGTTTTCTTTTTATTGTTGTAGGATGACTCCGTTGCTGACCCAGATTGGAAAAATCATGAAGATAATTTAACTACTGAAAACGCGGAAGTTGACAGTGATAGTATCGAGCTGGAAATAAAAATACAAAAAAAAAATTAAAAAATCTAGATGGCACAAAAACAAAGAAGACACTTATGACAGAAAGACACAAAAAAAAATATCGGTCCCAGTGCCTACCGTATAAAAACTATAAAAAACAGTTACAACCACCCAAAGCTCCTAAAGACGGAAATTGTAAGTGTAAATTGAATTGTGTGTTGAATTTCACAGAAGAAAATCGTATCCGAATTTGCAAATCTTACTGGGGCTTAGGGGTGATTACAGTCGTCAAAAGGATTTTATACTCAAGAATGTTACCGTTAATACACCTCAAAGACGTTTAGTAAATGCTACCAGGAAAAGAACTGTAACACGTACTTATTTTTTTAAAATAAATAACCGAAATGTCAAGGTTTGTGAAAGATTCTTTAAGAACACTCTTTGCATATCGAATGGCCCTATTAACAAAGCGTTTTCTGATATTGGTGGTTCGGGTAGTATTGAAGGGGTAGATAGACGCGGCAAGCACACGGCTCATGATAAAACAAAGCAGGAAGATGTAGATTTTGTCAAAGGACACATTGAGTCATTTCCAACGATGGAGTCACACTATTGTCGAAAAACTTCATCTAAAAACTATTTGGATAGCAACCTATCTATTTCGAAAATGTACGAACTGTACAAAGAAAAATGTATATAAATGTAATAGCATCCAAATCTCCCGTTTCTATAAATGTGTACCGAAATATATTTTGTACACAATATAATTTAGATTTTCATAAACCAAAGAAAGACCAATGCTTGTTGTGTCAGAAATATAACTGCGCCAAAGCACAAGGCTCACCTGACCTATCTGCATGGCAATTAAAGTATGAGGAACAAATATCTTTAAAAGAACTAAGCCGAGAAGCGAAGGATTTAGATAAAATTTGGGCTGACGAAGATGAAATATTTATGTCTATTACGTTGGACTTACAAAAGGTGCTTCATATACCATCTAGTAGCGTGTCACTTTTGTAATACCTAAGGAAACTGAACGTATATAATGCTACCATTTACGAAGCTCGTTCGTCAAATGATGGCTTCTGTTACTTGTGGTCTGAAGTGGATGGAAAGAAAGGAAGTGATGAGGTGGGAACGGCATTGTGTCTTTGGATCAAACGTCTACCATCTTCGGTTAAAGAAATATCCATATTTTCTGATACCTGTGCAGGCCAAAATAGGAATCAGATTCTGTTATGTTTGCAGCTGTATTTGGTTCAGACAACACACGTTGAGGTATTTGAGCACAAATACCTCGAATCTGGACACACTCATATGGAGGTGGACAGTATGCATAGCGCAATCGAAAATCAAATGCGCTTTATGCCAGTTTTATCAATGATTGATCTTTGCAATATCATTAGATTAGCCAGGTCTAATAGAAAATCAAAGAAAGGCACCATCGTCAAAAAACCGTACGAACCTGTGGTAATGGATTACAAAGAAATTTTAGACTTAAAGGATTTACGAAATAAACTGATGTTGAATCAAAAGTGCAGTGACTTAAAGTGAAATGTTTTAAGTTTGAAAAAAAATACCCAAACATCGTTCAATATAGATACGACTATAGGCCAGACTATAAAGAATTGGATGTGCCAAAAAAGGCAGCTACTGAAACGGCCACACAAACGATTAATCTGCGAAAACGAAAATCTAACGTTGAAGGTTTCTCTGACAAATTTGATGATAATACTTACGTTTTAAAAAAAGCTTATAACAAAAAGCTTGCTATCACTAAAGCAAAGAAAAAGGATTTATTAAAAATGTGCATTGAAAACATACCTCCTGAACTGCATCATTGGTACCAAACCCTACCAGATAAAGAAGGTCAAGACGTTTTACCGGAAGAAGAATATTCGGACACTGAAGATGAGTAGGTAGAATAACTAGGCATGTTTATTACTAGTTCCTTTAGGTACTTAGTTCCAAATATTACTTTTATGACTCAATTATATGCCAAAGTGATATTTTATTAATTATAAATTGCTTTTTTTTAAGTGTTATATTTGAATAATAAAGAATAACGCTTTGTTAACATTCAAGACTGACTAATACTCGTACAAATTTGTTCCATTGAAAAACTAGTTCTATTGTTAGTACTTAGGCTAATTAAAGAAATGTCTAACTCACCCTTAGATTAAAATTTCAATAACAAGAAGTCATTAACTTTGTTTTAAGGCTTTAAAAAAATATCAGTCGTTATTTTTTACAAATTTTGGTAGAATTTATTAATAAATATATTAAACATTTTGATGCTATTTTTTTCTTTTTTTTAATTTATAATACTAATGATGATAAAGGACATTCAGTGGAATCAAAACTAATTCCTTGATTTCTCAAAGTTGTGTGGATGTCACTTAATGAGTTCTTGCAATAAGCCGACGTTAGACAGAAGTTTATTCCGGTACTCAGCGACGTTTTCCCGAGAAATATTTGACTCGATCACCTGCGCCCATCTCTGTGTTAGGTAAACAAGAAGATAACCAGCAGAGCGATCCCGATGGAAACCGTACTGGCGGTCACTAATCATCTGGTAGTCCTCAAGGTACTGAGGATTACCAGCTGATGAGCTGACAGTTAATAATGGACTCCATTATTTTCGAGCTCAAGGAGGTAATAGCGATAGGCCTGTAGTTGGGCGGATCAGAGCGGTTACCATTTTTGGGGATCGGGTGCACAAAAGCTGTCTTCCATGAATTCGGGACAACGTCTAGGGAGTAGGAGTACCGGAAAAGACGTGTTAGAACCGGTGCCAACACTAAAAGACACGT
Source organism: Parnassius glacialis (assembly GCA_033319125.1). NCBI lineage: Eukaryota > Metazoa > Arthropoda > Insecta > Lepidoptera > Papilionidae > Parnassius > Parnassius glacialis. The sequence goes on from JAVANC010000008.1 coordinate 986,626, forward strand.
CCTCAGCATAATTGATGGGGTTCCGTCAAGTCCACTTGACTTGTGGATATCCAGGTAGAGGAGTGCTTTGCGTACGTGTGTAAATCGCACATCAGGCATAAATAACTCACACTGCGGGATGGTCGGCGGTATGTTTCCCCCGTCATCGAGAGTTGAGTTAGACGCAAAAAGGGAGTCTAAAATGTTGGCTTTGTCTTTGCGGCATATGCCAGTGAGTCGTCCTCCCTGTGCAGAGATCGTAGTAATGGCTTACATAAATTCCCTTGGACAGCCTTGGTAAGAGACAAGAATGCACGATTTCCCAAAGGAAGACGAACTAATTTTTAGGCTTTCCTGCTAACGTGCTCATACTGTGCCTAGGCAATAACTCTGTTGAAGGACCTGAAAGCGAATTTATATTTCTTTTTAAACATGCTGGTGTTTACATTCCAAGCCGCTGAAGCGTCAGCTCAAGCCTGATAACACTCCTGATTATTGCTTAATGCAGTCTTACAGGAGCGACCAAATCAAGGCTGAGATCTGCCTCCGATGGGTACCATAGACGATGGAATAAATAGTTCCATACCCTGTAGCATCACATCAGTGACAGAGTCAGCAACAGCGCTTGGATCGTCCGGCGAGAAGCAAACCCGCCCCCATGGGTAGGAAGCAAAGAAAGACCGCATTTCGTCCCAATCCGCCGACCTGTAATGCCAAACATGGCGGCAACCTGCACAACGCAACCGCGAGGGGAGCGTGAGTGGTACCACACTCCGGATCAGACAATGCTCCGAACAGCTGAGAGGGGCATCGAGGGAAACCTGATATCCGTCCAGATGAGAGGTCAGCAGAAGGTCGAACAGAGAAGGTGTATGATCCTCCACGTCTGCAATCTGCGTAGGCGAAGTAACCAGTTATGTGAGACATGGAAGAGCCATGCTCGAGCCATATTAATAGAATAGTTGTAGCACGAATTGGTTAGCTCGACTGGGAAAGGACCACGCTGTCACAGAATACCAGCGTAATATAGCGGTTTAATGCTACTGTGTTTCGTATGGTGAGTGTAGAGAATCGAAAACCATTTTAGTGGAAAAGAGACATTCTGTCTTAGTCTTCACGGGTGAAACGGCATATGCATTTTAATTCGCAAACGAAGATAGATGTAGATGTCTATGAGCCACAGCAACCACTTACCATCAGGTCGACTATGTGATCGTTTGTCATCCTTATTCTATAAAAAAATGCCAAGGCAAAATCATGAACAGATCTTGAAACAGAAAAATTTACACTTAACTTAACATTACCACTGGTTCAAAAAAAACCTCTGTCCTGGGAAGAACCAGCAAGAAACCCAGCGGGACGTTTTTTTAAATAACAGCTTACAATCATGTATGTTTTTTTTTATAGGATAAGGGTGACAAACGAGCACACAGTCCACCTGATGGTAAGTTTGGCCCATAGACATCTACATCTATCCTCTATTACAATTCAAAATGTAGATGCGTTGTCACCCGTAAGGACTAAGATGGAATGCCTCATTTCCAGTAAAAAGGGCCTGTTATGTTACACAAATTAACAACACAACAAATTAGAAATAGCTTAGTAGCGATCACCTCATTTCCAGGGGTTTCTATCATCTATAAATTCTTTAATACTATAATAACCCTTTTTATAAAAACTTAGTTTAATAAAGTTTTTGAACTTTTTTTTTTTTTTGAGCAGGTCAAATTTTGTATATTTTCTGGAATTTTGTTGTAAAAGCGTATATACATCACCCCAAGAATGAATTACTGACTCGATGGAGTCGAGTAACTGGTACTACTAGCTTGTGTCTGTTCCTAGTATTTACAGAATGAATATCACTTATTTTTGTAAAACTACTTTTATTTTTGTGTACGTACATTACATTTTCATAAATGTATTGAGAGGCCAAAGTTAATTTATTAATTTCCTTAAATTTTTGTCGCAGCGACTCTTCAGGCTTTAAATCATAAATTGCTCTTATGGCCCTCTTCTGTAAAACAAATATAATTTCAGTGTCAGCTGCGTGTCCCAATAGCAAAATACCATACGAAATTATGCTATGGAAATAGCTAAAGGAAACTAGTCTAGCGGTTTCAACACTCGTTAGACTTCTAATCTTTTTTACGGCATATGCTGCAGAACTAAGTCTGCTTGCTAGTTTTGATATATGGGGGCTCCATTGAAGCTTCGCGTCTAGTGTGATTCCAAGAAAAATGGTGGTATCTACAAGACTCAGTTTCTCCCCATTTAAAATTACATTAGTATTTAATTGTTTCACATTTGGAGTCATAAATTTCATGCATTTCGTTTTAGTGCCATTTAAATGCAAATTATTAACATTGAACCAATTTACTAATTTAGATATAGCATTATTTACTTCGTCATATTTTAGCAATTGTCGACTTAATTTGAAAATTAAAGAAGTGTCATCTGCAAATAATACTATATCATGGTTATCTCCTTTTATGTCAGGTAAGTCTCGTAAGTCAGTAATATTAATGTATACAAGAAACAGAAAGGGGCCGAGAATTGAGCCTTGAGGCACGCCCATCTGTACCATCGACCCGGAAGAACTCATACTGTTAATGACAACTTTTTGCGTTCTCTTACTTAAATATGAAATAATTATTTTAAGAGCATCACTTCTTACACCGTAGTGTTGAAGTTTCCTGATTAATGTTTCATGGTGAACACAATCGAAGGCTTTGGATAGGTCACAAAATATACCCAAAGCATCCTGTAAATTCTCCCATGCATTAAATATATATTTAATCGGCTCAACACCGGCATCAGTTGTCGCGCGACCCCTTGTGAAGCCAAATTGATTTTTATGAATTAAATTATTTATATTAAAGAAATTTAACATTTGATCAAGAATAGTACAGAAATAGGTCTTAAATCGGCGGGGTCTAATGTACTACCAGATTTAATTTTTTTTTTATGATAAGGGTGACAAACGAGCACACAGTCCACCTGATGGTAAGTGGTTGCTGCGGCCCATAGACATCTACATCTATCCTCTATTACAAATCAAAATGTAAATGCGTTGTCACCCGTGAGGACTAAGATGGAATGCCTCGTTTCCAGTAAAAAGGGCCTCCGGCCACCTGCACTCACCAAACGAAACGTAGAGGTTAACCTCTACTTCACGCTGGTATTCTGTGAGGTCGTGGTACCACCCCGGTTCGAGCCGGCCCATCCGTGCGACAGCAAAAGCTGCCGCGTGGCTCTACCACTGTTAAAAAAGTAAAGGTATTACTTTACTATACTTCATTAAATCAGGAAACACACCAGATTGGATACTAGTATTAAAAATAATAGCTAAATGAGGCGCGATTGTATCTTTTAAAGACGCAATAACTTTAACGGAAATCCCCCACAGATCCGCAGTTTTCTTAACATCAGTAGTTTTAAAATATTTTACAATATCTTTTGAGGATACTTAATGAAATGTAAAATTCTTTGTACACGCATTTACATTTTGTTTAAGTAATGATTCGGCGACCGCAGGAGAAGAATTCAGTGACTTAGTGGTTAATATCGGAATATCAGTAAAATATTTCTCAAAAACCATTGCAACGTCCTGATCTGTTTCGGTTAATTTGTTATTAACACTTAACTGGTAGTTTGAATTGCGAGAGTTGATCTTACCAGTTTCGTTATTAATTATACTCCATGTCATTTTAATGTTATTAGAAGCCGTCTTAATTTTGTTGTTTAAATGCAAAGACTTGGCTGAGGAGCACACTCTTTTAAATATTTTTGAATATTTTTTTACATATTCCCTAAATTCGACGCTATGATTATATGACCTTTCATGGTAAAGATCATATAACCTATGACTGCTCTTATAGACTCCTACTGTCGCCCATTCATTAAATGACTTCCGACTGTTCAAGGAGAATGTTTTAGAAGTAAAAGTATTATTAAATTCATTGCAAATAAGCTTAATTAATGTTCCATACAAAAAATTTGGATCATTGCGGTATGAAAGTGATGGAAGTTTTTTCACTATGTTACTTCTAAATTTCTCCAAGCGACGTGCATTTACTGGGACAAACACAACTTTCTTATCTACTTGCTTTTTGTGAACATATGGTAACGAAACTACTTGTCCACAGTGATCAGAACTTAATTTTTGAATTATACATTTATGCAACGGCTTCACATTTGTAAAAATGGTTTCTATACATGTTGCACTAGATTGAGCAATACGCGTTGGCTCCAAAAATAAATTAAAAAGATCATAAATAGATTAAAACAAAGATCTAAATTTAATATTGATTGAGGAAGCTTCTAGGAGATTGATGTTAAAGTCTCCACATATTACAACAGATTTATTCTGTTTATTAAGCTTAGCAAAAACTTCCTCCATAATTTTTTCGATATCGTATATAGAACATGGGGGTCTGTAGACGCTCACAACAATGAGGTGCTCAAACTCAAGACATGCCATTTCTACAGTTCGCTCAACAGAGAGGCTCACAATATCTTTACGTTCTTTACATGACAATAATTTACTATCTAATATTAAGGAGCCAACTCTTAAAACCGTTTCTCTATTGAAAGAACTGACCACCTGGTGATTACTGAAGTAAAACATTAAGTTATAAGCTTTTAACCAATGTTCAGTAATACATAAAATATGAATATTGTTGCTATTTAAGAACAACTCAATTTCTAGCTCTTTGCCTACCATGCCTTGTATATTTTGATGCACCAGGTGTAAACAATTTTCATTATCACTCTGTGGAGTCATACAATTAAAGATTTGTAAGCTACATTCTAAATTATTTAAATTATTACAACTGCTAGAGATTAACTCTATTGTCTCATTTTCTAATTTAAATTACTTGGAACTGATGCCAAATTACATATTAAGTCATTATTCTGCGTAAAAGGAGCAGATGTCTGTGTAGCCAAGTCCTTGGCTGAGTTAATATATAAACAATAAAATAGCACATTTGCTATCTGTCTTAAAATATATTAAGATAGGTAATACCTATCACTAGTCAAAAATTTCTTAATTTATTTATTTATGTCTATTAAATTAAATTTATTATTATAATTATAACAATTAAATGTCAAGTTTAAATTATTATTACATGAAAAGTTATTCATTAATAAATTTAAATCATATCTTATTTTATTTTCCTGCGGCCAACCCTGTATGTAAGGCAATGTAAACAAGATAATATTATGTACATTTAAATTATTTAAATTATCAATATATTTTAATAATTGATTTTTGTTTAAATTGCCTCTTCTCCCAACAAGAATTATTAATGTGCTATTAGGGCAAAATTTACTAGCTAAAACTTTATTCATTATATGACTAAAGGATGCTCCTGGCATGCAATAATTACTGATCATATGTCCTTCTAAACAGTTATTTAACATCATGCCCAAATTTTTGCCTATGTCCTCACAATACATAATAACTTTTTTTTAATATTTACATTGCTTTTTAAGTTTATATCCATTGTCATATAGTGTAGGTGAAAATAATAGGTCCTTACTGTTTACTTTGTTATTTACACATATTGTCCCCGATGAACCTGGTATGCAGCGCTGATACTCACTCTGATGTTTTATGAGGGATCAAAGCGCTCCTCATTATATTTACATGATTTTACCAGATCATTCATGGCCAATATGTGTTCTTTTATCTCATCTTAAGCCGATGCATATTTATTTGATAAAATTTGTAGGGAGTTTTTAAGGGATAAAATAGTTGAATTTAGACACTCTATATCAGTCTCATAACTGCTTTTTTTTTTTTTCTGTGGCAACCCCGGTGACAAGTTGTAAAATTATTGCTCCTAACTATTTTTAAAAATTAAATATTGTAAATTAATAATATCCACCTCAATTTTGAGTTACAGTTGTTAAATACGACTTATTTGTGTTTGTGATATAAGTAAAAGTCAGAAGTACCTATTTTAATTATATACATTGTGTTTAGTGTTTCAACCAAAAGTAACAGCTGTAACGAACATCGTTTAAACGTATTGTAAGTGTAATTCTTGTTATCCCTTTAACATTTTTAGATTTACCTATTAAGTAAGTGTTGTTGTGGATTTCATTTTGAATTATTTACATGATAATTTAATTTGAGATCTGTAAATAAGCCCATACATTTCGAAATTTGCTTACTCTGCTTCTTTGGTTTTCTTTCTTTGTTTTCTTTTGCTATTTACATTTAATAGTAAAATGAATACACGCAACGCCAAAACGCGCCAATTGGAGAACCAACTTCAAATGGCGCTTCAAGAACTTAAGGCGTCAAAGGAGCAGTGTGAGCTGTTAATTAAAGAAAGGGATGACAATGAAAAGGAAATAATAAACATAATTGCTAAAAATACTAAACTAAAAAGTGACATGGTTAAGTTGCATAAAGAATATACATTTGTTACAAAAGAAAGAGATCAACTTCAGAGAACAGTCGATGAGTTTGACCAGTGCAGCAAGGAATATGAGGAATCCCTCAAATTAATTGCTGCATTGCAGTTACAGTTAAGTGAGGCTAATGAGCAGATTGTGCAATTAAAACATTACATAGATAACATGAAAGCGTCCCAAACTCAAAGTCTGTTCAACGAGCTCATAGAATGTGAATCTTCTAAATCTAAAGCATTGCAACCCTCCACAACAACCGATTTGACTGGTGATGATTATGTCATATCAAGAACAGCAGCAAGGACTACCTGCAGTAGAAGAAAACTAAAGAAATATATAAAAATTAATAAATATATTAGAAAACTACAAAAATTAATTAAAACTAAAATTAATGTTAAAAATTATATAAATGTATGCAAAGAAAAGCAAGAACTAATTAATAAACTTAAAATATATTCAATTGAGGTGGAAAATATGAATCACTGTTATGAGACTGATATAGAGTGTCTAAATTCAACAATTTTATCACTTAAAAGCTCTCTACAAATTATATCAAATAAATATGCATCGGCTCAAGATGAGATAAAAGAACACATATTGGCCATGAATGATCTGGTAAAATCATGTAAGTATAATGAGGAGCGCTTTGACTCCTTAATAAAACATCAGAGTGAGTATCAGCGCTCCATACCAGGTTCATCGGGGACAATATGTGTAAATAACAAAGTTAATTGTAAGACCTCATTATTTTCACCTACACTCTATGACAGTGTCATGACAAAGGATATAGACTTAAAAAGCAATGAAAATATAAAAAAAAAATAAAGTTATTATGTATTGTGATGACATAGGCAAAAATTTGGGCATGATGTTAAATAACTGTTTAAAAGGACATCTGATCAGTAATTATTGCATGCCTGGAGCATCCTTTAGTCATATAATGGATAAAGTTTTAGCTAGTAAATTTTGTCCTAATAGCACATTAATAATTCTTGTTGGGAGAAGAGGCAATCTAAACAAAAATCAATTATTAAAATATATTGATAATCTAAATACTTTAAATGTACATAAAATTATCTTGTTTACATTGCCTTACATACAGGGTTGGCCGCAGGAAAATAAAATAAGATATGATTTAAATTTATTAATAAATAACTTTTCATGTAATAATAATTTAAACTTGACATTTAATTGTTACAATTATAATGATAGAATTAATTTAATAGATATAAATAATTTAATTAAGAAATTTTTGACTAAAGATAGGTATTACCTATCAAAATATAATTTAAGACAGATAGCAAATGTGCTATCTTATTATTTATATATTAACTCAGCCAAGGACTTGGCTACACAGACATCTGCTCCTTTTGAGCAGTGTAATGACTTAATATGCAATTTGGAATCAGTTCCAAGTAATTTAAATTAGAAAATGAGACAATAGAGGTAATCTCTAGCAGCTATAATAACTTAAATAATTTAGAATGTGGCTTACAAATCTTTAATTGTATGACTCCACAGAAAGATAATGAAAATTGTTTACACCTGGTGCATCAAAATATACAAGGCATGATAGGCAAAGAGCTAGAAATTGAGTTGTTCTTAAATAGCAACAATATTCATATTTTATGTATTACTGAACATTGGTTAAAAGCTTATAACTTAATGTTTAACTTCAGTAATCACCAGGTGGTCAGTTCTTTCAATAGAGAAACGGTTTTAAGAGGTGGCTCCTTAATATTAGCTAGTAAATTATTGTCATGTAAAGAACGTAAAGATATTGTGAGCCTCTCTGTTGAGCGAACTGTAGAAATGGCATGTGTTGAGTTTGAGCACCTCATTGTTGTGAGCGTCAACAGACCCCCATGTTCTATATACGATACTTTTGAAAAAATTATGGAGGAAGTTTTTGCTAAGCTTAATAAACAGAATAAATCTGTTGTAATATGTGGAGACTTTAATATCAATCTCCTAGAAGCTTCCTCAATCAATATTAAATTTAGATCATTATTTAAATCATATGGTCTTTTTAATTTATTTATAGAGCCAACGCGTATTGCTCAATCTAGTGCAACATGTATAGAAACCATTTTTACAAATGTGAAGCCGTTGCATAAATGTATAATTCAAAAATTAAGTTCTGATCACTGTGGACAAGTAGTTTCGTTACCATATGTTCACAAAAAGCAAGTAGATGAGAAAGTTGTGTTTGTTCCAGTAAATGCACGTCGCTTGGAGAAATTTAGAAGTAACATAGTGAAAAAACTTCCATCACTTTCATACCAAAATGATCCAAATTTTTTGTATGGAACATTATTTAAGCTTATTTGCAATGAATTTAATAATACTTTTACTTCTAAAACATTCTCCTTGAACAGTCGGAAGTCATTTAATGAATGGGCGACAGCAGGAGTCCATAAGAGCAGACGCAGGTAATATGATCTTTACCATGAAAGGTCATATAACCATAGCGTCGAATTTAGAGAATATGTAAAAAAATATTCAAAAATATTTAAAAGAGTGTGCTCCACAGCCAAGTCTTTGCATTTGAGCAACAAAATTAAGACGGCTTCTAATAAAATTAAAATGACATGGAGTATAATTAATAGCGAAACTGGTAAGATCAACTCTCGCAATTCAAACTACAAGTTAAGTGTTAATAACAAATTAACCGAATCAGATCAGGACGTTGCAGTGGTTTTTGAGAAATATTTTACTGATATTCCGATATTAACCACTAAGTCACTGAATTCTTCTCCTGCGGTCGCCGAATCATTACTTAAACAAAATGTAAATGCGTGTACAAAGAATTTTACATTTCATAAAGTATCATCAAAAGATATTGTAAAATATTTTAAAACTATTGATGTTAAGAAAACTGCGGATCTGTGGGGGATTTCTGTTAAAGTTATTGCGTCTATAATAGATACAATCGCGCCTCATTTAGCTGTTATTTTTAATACTAGTATCGAATCTGGTGTGTTTCCTGATTTAATGAAGTATAGTAAAGTAATACCTTTATTTAAATCTGGTAGTACATTAGACCCCGCCAATTTTAGACCTATTTCTGTACTACCAACACTTAGTAAGATTTTTGAAAAAATTATTCTTGATCAAATGTTAAATTTCTCATTATCTCATCTTGAGCCGATGCATATTTATTTGATATAATTTGTAGAGAGCTTTTAAGTGATAAAATTGTTGAATTTAGACACTCTATATCAGTCTCATAACAGTGATTCATATTTTCCACCTCAATTGAATATATTTTAAATTTAATAATTAATTCTTGCTTTTCTTTGCATACATTTATATAATTTTCACATTAATTTTAGTTTTCATTAATTTTTGCAGTTTTCTAATATATTTATTAGTTTTTATATATTTCTTTAATTTTCTTCTACTGCAAGTAGTCCTTGCTGCTGTTCTTGATGTGACATAATCATCACCAGTCAAATCAATTAATGTGGAGGATAGCAATGCTTTAGAAGATTCACATTCTATGAGCTCGTTGAACAGACTTTGAGTTTGGGACGCTTTCATGTTGTCTATGTAATGTTTTAATTGCACAATCTGCTCATTAGCTTTACTTAACTGTAACTGCAATGCAGCAATTAATCTGAGGGATTACTCATATTCCTTGCTGCATTGGTCAAACTCATCGACTGTTCTCTGAAGTTCATCCCTTTCTTTTGAAACAAATGTATATTCTGTATGCAATTTAACCATATCACTATTTAGTTTAGTATTTTTAGCAATTATATTTATTATTTCCTTTTCATTGTCATCCCTTTCTTTACATAACAGCTCACACTGCTCCTTTGACGCCTTAAGTTCTTGAAGCGCCATTTGAAGTTGGTTCTCCAAGTATGACTGCGGATGAGATCTTTTGTAGCAAGAAATCTGTAGCTATTTGGACGTGGTCGATGAGACGGTCTGTGTCGGCATTACCGCTATGGGACCTATAGAGGCACCGGTAGACGCGGGGATGCTCTTCGCTGTCTACACGCAGCAAAAGAATGGACATGTCCGTCGCTTCAAGACTGCCGAGGCATCGAGAACAGATAGTTTCTCTGACGTATACGCAAACTCCAGCCCGGGGCACAAATAAGTGTTCTGATTTGTACCCCGGGTAGGACAGTTCCGAAGTATCAGCCGGAGAGGACACCTGCGTCTCGGTTAAAACGAGTACCTTCGCCTTCTCTAGTTGGTAGTGGACGGCGTTAAGCTTTGAGTGAAGTCCCCTGATGTTGCAGAAGTCCACGGATGGCTTTATAAAATGTCGGTTGAATGGAATTTACTCAGAGTGGTAAGGGGAAGCAGCGTTAAATTAATTTGAGTCAATTATTGATTCATTATTTTTAAATAGAAAGTCAGTACCGAAAACGACGCAGGCACATGACACCATACCATATGTTTTTGTTTTTCTTGTGATGATGACGGATCACTTCTTTTGTTAAAAACTCTCGCTGCCACATCTAACCACTTTCCACATAGTACGTGATCATAACTTACCATTAATTTTGGATGTGTGCCATTAGTAGTTTCTGCTACGCGATCCAAATGAGTCTGAAACAATTAAACCCGATTAATCAGTCAGTTTAAGTAATTTTATAATTAATAAGTTCATCATTATCATCATTACAGCCCTTCACAAGTCCACTGCTGAACATAAGCCTCCCCCAAGGAATACCACAAAGCACGGTCCTGAGCCACCTGCATCCATCGACTTTCTGCATATCTTACCAGGTCGTCACTCCATCTAGTATAGGGACGCCTACACTTCGTTCGCCGGTACGAGGCCGCCACTCGAGACGACCTTTTTTCCCCTCCGGTTGTCGGTTCTTCGAGCTAAATGGTCGGCCCATTGCCACTTCAGCTTACTAACACAGTGGGCTATGTCAATCACTCTGGTTCTACTGCGGATATCCTCATTTCTAAGTTTATCACGCAGATAAACTCCATAGCTCGCTGAACGACCTTGAGCTTCCTCAAACGGCCAACAGTGAAGGAAATAAGTTAATTAATTAATAACTAGTTTTTCATTTAAACTAACGATCCGTGTAAATAACGTGTGACTTATGGATCTCGATGACAGCGCCACCTACCGATTTCAATTATGAGTCTAAGCCATTCACCTACTCAAAAACGCACAAACTTTTCCATTAAAATTGGTCCAGACGTTTAGGAGGAGTTCAGTGACAAACACACGTTGAGAATCTATACTAAAAAACCATGTATGTGTACTTATGTACGCACGTAGGAAATTATACTTCTTTAGGGTAACAAAACAAAAATAACTAAAAATAACTACCTTGAATATAGTTATCAGTTCCCACGAAAACTTAAGAGATAGTTATCAAATGAAGTTCATGGTGTCGTTTTTAGCTGTCGATGTGCGCGCGCATGGTAAAAATTCACACTCATCATTTTTCCCAAACGCCCCAAAAGAAGTATATCTTCAATAAATAAAATTGAAGTGTCTGTTTGAAATGTCAAAATAACGGCTTTTTACCAAATTCATTTGAACGTTTAAACGGTACTTCTAACAAAACAACTATTTTTAAAATGTTTGTTTGTTGTTGTTCTGGATAATTTCCAAAACGGCTGGACCGATTTTGACGTGACTTTCTCTCACAGATAACTGATTTTATAAGAAGTAACTTAGACTATTTTTTATTTTAGAAACAAATTAGGGTTCCGCGCAAAATAATTAAAATTCATGAAATCCAATCGTAATAAATTTCATGTAGACGAAGTCGCGGGGAACAGTTAGTGATTAAATATAAAAATATAAATAAAAAACGAGCTTGCTTCAACACTTCTAACGTATTACCAAGGTTAGATCACTAAAGGTCCTCCTTTTCTGCCTAGAAATCCATCTACGTAGTTACAACCCTCTTATTTACTTCTGCCGACAATCATAAATGCATGTATAAGTAGCGGTACAAAAGTTTAGCGTTGACCGTTATTGCACTGATTGGCTGATTGCGTGTCGTTCGCAGGAGCTGATTGGCTCTCCAGTCGCTTTCGTGCGATTCAATTCCTTCGTTTCCGCGTCCCCTCCACGTTTCGTTCAGCGCTAGACTTACATGCCGCGACTTGTACTGCTGTGTCTCAGTGTGAAGGGTATAGAGAGCCAGTATAATAACCGGCTGACATTCTACCTTAGCCCTCATATGTCACAACGCATCTGTAGCCTCCTTGTTTAAAGTTGGTTGCAGATGTCCTTGAATTTAAGTAACCATCTACCATAAGATAAACTGTTAGTTTGTTCTTAATTTAAATTTTACAAAAAAAAACGCTGAATCTTATGGAATCTTTTATTATTATCATCATTACAGCCCTTTACACGTAATAATGCTGTACATAAGCCACTTGCATCCATCGAATTCCTGCCTTCCTGTATGTCTCATTATTTCTTTAGTAGGAAGAGGCAGAACAAATAAATTCGGGTTATGAGGCTTCCATCTTAAGTCTCAGGGATAACAACACACCTGCTCTTACACTAAGCTGGCAATATCGCAAATCATTATTTTGTGTTCAAAATGTTTCATGGGAACGTAAATTATTCGTAAAAGTCGTCCTTATACACATGAATATTTTTTTTATGTTTATTACACAGGAATACAGTCGGTTGCATCTTACACTACTTTCGCCAGACTGCAGGGCAGTATGTTGGCGAATACATCACCCACATACATTCTATGTACCTATTGTAATTAATAATTTAATCTTGGATTATAAACTTAAAATAGAAAAAAAATAAAATTAATATATTAAATTAAAACTTATGATTTACATATCTAGTTACATTAATATCTATTGTGTTAAGAACAATAAAAGTAAAGTTTCTATAAGATTTTTTGAAATTTAAAAAAAAATACTAATGATATACTCGTAAATCTGAGAAATAAAAATATCAAAAAGCAAATTAATTTGATTGAATTGAAGTGATTTTGTTTCTTATTTCTTAAGTGTATTAGTGGGGAATAAAAGGCTATTTTATTTATTATTTATAAATTGTAAAGATAAAGCCTATATACAGCACAGTCCCCTTCACTTCTGAGAAAGTTATAGGGCAAGGAAGTGTCCGCCGCGCTGCCCTAATTCGTGTTGGCGGTTACTTATGAATATGGAATATATTTATCAATTAAGAATCGTCGCTTCCAATATAATTTATATGTAGTTTAAAATTCTAAACTCCGAAATTTGAGTTATATTATTAACAAAACAAATAAGTTAATTGGTTTCAAATTTATAAACTGTAATTTATATCTTAATAATTTAAGTATATTTTATATAAATCTTCTGAAATAATTTATTGATATTAAATTACCTACATAATTTTCGGATATTGCATTATATATCTTAAAAATTCAGTTAAATCACGCATTTAAGTATATACAAACATACTTTTTGAAGACTAAATTTCCGTTGCATTGTCAAAACTAACGCCGCTAATAAAGTAACATAAAAAGTAATATATACATTTATGGCCATGGATTTCAAATTTAGAAAATTTCGAATTTCTTTATTATACACAAATATAATCACTATTAAATAATTGCTCCCAGTTTTGGTGTAGTTTCTTGTTTTCTGGTATTTAAGTTCAAGGGGAGAGTTTAGGAAACTAAATGTAATAAAGAAAACTTTGAACTACAATATTTATACATAAGTAAAGTTAAATATCCGATGTAGTGGCAGGTAAGAATACCCACTACCGCATTTGGTCGTAGTTATGCAAAAAGGATCCAACCCGCATTAAGTTAATTTGAGTTCATAAACTCAAATTATCGGAATGGTTTCTATCTGTTTGTAATTTTTCTTCTTATTTGGGTTACGTTTGCTAAATTTGTTACATCACATAATAGTATAAACCACAAACATTATTTTTCAAGTCAACATTTTTTGACACAAACTCGGGTTGGATCCTTTTTGCATATCTATGTCCATTTCTTTCCGAGGGTGTCGTAAGAGACCACAGAGGCAAACTGAGGCAGAAGATGGGCAACATCATCTTTCTGATAACAGCCAAACAACAGTAAAAAACTGCGGTTGACAACCCAGACGGCGAGCGTGGCAAACATGGCAATTATGGCTTATGATTAAAGTATCGAAGAGACGGCCCCCAGTCCCCGGCGGCCCCGCTATTCCTGGCTACGGTGGCTGTGAGACATTCCATCATAGTCCTCAAAGATGATGAAGCTTATTTGTTTGTTTGATATTGGTTGCAAATGCCATTGGACAGCAACTGATTAATTCTCCTTTGTTTAAAAAAAAAAACATAAATCATCAATGTCATTTTTTATACAATAAGGGTGACAAACGAGCACACAGTCCATCTGATATTAATTGGATGTTGTGGCCCATAGACATCTACACCTATAATTGATAGAATCAGACGTTACCTTGCGGAAATCTATTATAATGGGGCTGTTATAAACTAATTAGCATTATTGTTTGTTTTGTGCTTAGGAATATCCGTATTAAGTCTTACATACTTGTAATAAAGGGCTACGACTGTGTGTGCTGGAACAGTTAAAGATATTAAAAAATAATAGCGGTAACGTTGCATTGTTGAATGAACAAACAAATGTTTCCAACTCGCCTCTCTTAAACACGTGATATACAGCCTCGCAACATGGTCGTTTGTCACCCTTACGATGCGGTGGTCAGCGATTGGTTGCGTGGTGGAAGGGTAGGTGGACGTTTCGCATTAATCTGTTATTAATTTCACAGCAAATATCTGCGTGCGTCAGGCGGTGACGTAATCGCTCTCTACGTAATTGGAGCGCGGTTGCGTCAGCAAGTAGTATAAATAGCAGTAGTTTCGGCTCGCCGCTCACTTAGCGGCCAGCCTCCGCAGAGTCTACTTCACCTGAGGATGCCTCGTATGGAGGCGAAATACGTGTCGTATTTTTGAGAGTGGTGTGTCATGCCTAGTGTGGTGGTGTTGGGAATGGTAGTGCTGGAATTGACGGCGACGGGTATAGTGCGCGTGATTGAGGGAGAGTGGGAGGTCTCCTTAAAACTGGGCAAGACACATCATTTTCTTTTTTAATGCGGAACTAAGCAAATTCATTTATAACATTCTCATCTACATCTATCCTCGATTAATAACTAAAATGCAGATGCATTACCACCCCTGAGACTAAGATGGAATAAATGGTTTTCAGTAAAAAGGGTTCTTTACACTCACCATACGAAACACAGCAGCATTGAGCTGCTATTTGTTATTTTTACGCTGGTATTCTGTGAGAGCGTGGTCCTTCCCTGGTAAAACCGACCCATTCATACTATAACCATAACATTATTGCAGCATGTTTCTATGACGTGAAACAAGTGTTACAATTAAAAAATTTGTACAACCGACTTCTATATAAATTATTAAGGATAGCTCAAGAACTATTGGTCAGACTTTGATCAAATTTATATAAAACTACTACAAAAGCACCAACTTTTAAATAAAAAAAAGATTTATCAAAATTGATTCACCTCGAAATAGTTATGAACTTACACACATAAAAAACAAACATTCGAATTGAGTACCTCCTCCTTTTTGAAGTCGGTTAAATTACTTTTAAATTCTTGAGTAAAGTAAAGTAAAGTAAAAATGTTAAAAAAATAAAGTTGCAGCCTATTTACGTTCCACTGCTGGGCACAGGCCTCCTCTCATTTCTGAGAGGGTTTTAGGGCAAGGAAATATCGGCCGCTCTGCCCCAATGCGTGTTGGCGAACTTCACAAACATGTCTTCAAAAATATTTATTTCTTATTTCTCAGACATGCAGGTTTCTTCACGATGTTTTCCTTCACCACCGAGCACGTGGTAAATCAGCACTTAAAATTGCAATTTACAATTTCATTGTTGCCGGCGGGGATATAACCCGGGTTCTCGGCTTGGCTCGAGTACTGTGAAGCTTACAGCGAGCGCTAACCATCTGAGCTACCACGGCTCTTGCGTATTCGTACCTATTTAATTTATTTCTTTGTAATGATTTCTTATATTAACGCGAACACTACACATTGAATAAAACTACTTTTACGGATTTTATCGCGTTTAATTAGGTTATTTTATATTCCCGACGTTTCGGTTGCTTTCCAGCAACCGTGGTCACGGGGGACTGAGGTGATTGACGTCCCGATGTCAAAGTTAACCCGGAGTACCTTTTAACAGTGGTAGAGCCAGGCGGCAGCTTTTGCTGTCGCACGGATGGGCCGGCTCGAACCGGGGTGGTACCACGACCTCACAGAATACCAGCGTGAAGTAGAGGTTTACCTCTGCGTTTCGTTTGGTGAGTGCAGGTAGCCGGAGGCCCTTTTTACTGGAAATGAGGCATTTCATCGTAGTCCTAACGGGTGACAACGCATCTGCATTTTGATTCACAAACGAGGATAGATGTAGATGTCTATGGGCCGCAGCAACCACTTACCATCAGGTGGACTGTGTGCTCGTTTGTCACCCTTATCCTATAAAAAAAGAGCTTTTTAAAACTTTCCAACAACCGTGGTCACGGGGGACTGAGGTGATTGACGTCCCGATGTCAAAGTTAACCCGGAGTACCTTCAGAGCTTTCCTTCAGAGCTTTTTAAAAAGCTCTGAAGGTACTCCGGGTTAATTTTGACATCGGGACGTCAATCACCTCAGCCGAAACGTCGGGAATATAAAATAACCTAATTAAACGCGATAAAATCCGTAAAAGTAGTCTTATTCAATTATTTTTTGTATTAGTATAAAGAATCTGCTACAAGTGAAATAAGTGAATTAAGGCTTTTATAAATGAAGGAAGACGACAACTACTGTTAAAGGAGGCTTAATTTAATTAAACGAAGTTTGCGACCCCCAACAAACCCTCGTTAAGATTCAACAACTTACTAAGCAATGTACGTCTTGGGAATTCTGAGGTGTAGTTTATACTAACTTCACTAACCAGCGGCTTAAATAGACTTTTGCAAAAAAATATTTAATTGTGGTTTTTTTTTACCACATGAGGCGACATAGGGGAATTTATCACCCCTTTTCGTCCCACGTGTCTTAGATCTGATTGATTAAAATTAAAAAAAAAATTAAATCATTATAATAAATTTCACGTTGTAGAGCCACGTTGTAGCTAGGTTGGCACGGATTTTTCGGCTCGACCGGGGAAGGACCTCGCTCTCACAGAATACCAGCCTAAAATAGCAACTAACGCTGCTGTATTTCGTATGGTGGGTGTAGAGAACCGGATATCCTCTTTTGATGGACACTTGATCTTCTAACAGTGGTAGAGCCACGCGGCAGCTTTTGCTGTCGCACGGATGGGCCGGCTCGAACCGGGGTGGTACCACGACCTCACAGAATACCAGCGTGAAGTAGAGGTTTACCTCTGCGTTTCGCTTGGTGAGTGCAGGTGGCCGGAGGCCCTTTTTACTGGAAATGAGGCATTCCATCTTAGTCCTCACGGGTGACAACGCATCTGCATTTTGATTCGCAAACGAGGATAGATGTACATCTCTATAGGCCACAGCATTTACTTACCATCAGGTGGACTGTGTGCTCGTTTGTTACCTTTATTCTATAAAAAAAAAACAAGACATCCATCTCAGTCCTCAGTTGTGACAACGCATCTGCATTTAGATAGATCGAGGATAGATGTACATCTCTATAGGCCACAGCATTTACTTACCATCAGGTGGACTGTGTGCTCGTTTGTCATCTATATTCTATAAAACCAATCATGGTCACGAATAGGACACAATTGTTTTGAAACAGAAACAGAAACAGAAACTTTTTTATTCAATATAGATTATAAATAATGCTTATTGAAAGTCACT
The DNA here is from genome assembly GCA_033319125.1 of Parnassius glacialis. Lineage (NCBI taxonomy): Eukaryota > Metazoa > Arthropoda > Insecta > Lepidoptera > Papilionidae > Parnassius > Parnassius glacialis. The sequence goes on from JAVANC010000008.1 coordinate 1,004,843, forward strand.
CCTTTGTATAATTACCACTGGTTCGAAAAAAAAACCTCTGTCCTGGGAAGAACCAGCAAGAAACCCAGCGGGACTTTTTTTTTAAAAAATAACAGCTTACAATCATGTATGTTACACAAATTAACAACACAACAAATTAGAAATAGCTTGGTAGCGATCACCTCATTTCCAAGGGTTATTATCATCTATAAATTCTTTAATACTATAATAACCCTTTTTATACAAACTTAGTTTAATAAAGTTTTTGAACTTTGAGCAGGTCAAATTTTGTATATTTTCTGGAATTTTGTTGTAAAAGCGTATACATCGCCCCAAGAATGAAATACTGACTCGATGGAGTCGAGTAACCGGTACTACTAGCTTGTGTCTGTTCCTAGTATTTACAGAATGAATATCACTTATTTTTGTAAAACTACTTTTATTTTTGTGTACGTACATTACATTTTCATAAATGTTTTGAGAGGCCAAAGTTAATATATTAATTTCCTTAAATTTTTGTCGCAGCGACTCTTTAGGCTTTAAATCATAAATTGCTCTTATGGCCCTCTTCTGCAAAACAAATATAATTTCAGTGTCAGCTGCGTGTCCCCATAGCAAAATACCATACGACATTATGCTATGGAAATAGCTAAAGTAAACCAGTCTAGCTGTTTCAACACTAGTTAGACTTCTAATCTTTGATGTCCCGACGTCATAGTTGGTGTTTTTGCAAAGCATTCGAGTCGGGAGCTAAAAATAAATAAATTGAATGCCATAAAAGCTGCTAAGTAAGTTGCGCAAATATGAGTCTCTGAGAGATGTTTACATATTTTTGCCATTTGCTGTGGACTATCGGTGCATGGGGTCCACGTGCCTGTAGAATTTCTTTTACGTGGTAGAGGCATTCTGCAGCTATATTACTGGTATAGTTTTAGCACGAATGGGTCGGCTCGACCGGGGTAGGACCACGCTCTCACAGAATACCAACGTAAACACAGCAACGTAGAATACTGCTGCGTTTCGTATAGTGAGTGTATAGAACTGGAGACCTTTTTTACTGGAAACGAGGCATTCCATCTTAGTCCTCACGGGTGACAACGCATCTGCATTTTGATTCTTTATTGAGAATAAATGTCGATGTCTATGGGCCATAGCAACCACTTACCATCAGGTGGACTGTGTGCTCTTTTGTCAACCTAAGTCAATAAAAAAAAAGAAACTGTATCGTCTAAATATAGGCATTCAGCAAGTAAACGCAGCCAGCGTTCTTGGCACGATACCACACGGGAGGTTGGACTGTATGAGAAATGATAATGTAAGTTTTTGTTAGTTTTAGTTTTTTTATTATATTTTTTTTAATATTGTATATATTTCAATTTTATTTTATAAATAACAAACAATTATATGTAGACAGGATTATTTAATATTTTCCTTAGTGCTTGTGACGCCCGTTTACCGCAACGGGGCATGGTAGAATGTCTTAGGACGTGGTTATTTATCGAGCTGCTAATGAAAGCATTATATATTACATTTGTGAAGCTTTGCGCTTTAAGAGAAAACTGGTTGACTATGCAAATTGTGGAATAGTTTTCGCTTATTTGTATCTCCTTGATTCCGCTTTTATTAGACATGTAACTATGTTTTTTTTGACAAACGAGCACACTGTCCACCTGATTGTAAGTGGATGCTGTGGTCCATAAACATGTACATTTACCTTTAATTAAGAATCAAAATGCAGGTACGTTGTTTCCGCTAAGAACTGAGATGGAATACCTCATTTGCAGTAAAAAGGGGCTTCAGTTCTCTACACTCAACGTACGAAACACAAATCGTTGTAGGTATTTACCTATGAAATTGCCGTCCTGCAGTATGTTCAAAATCATTTCAAATCAAAATAATTTTTGTTTGACTAAGAAATCTAATTTCAAAATTTTATTTTAAAAACATGGAATTCTTCTTTCAAAATTAGTCATTTGTTTACGTCGTTGCGTTTTCATCGCATTTGAAATGTTTTCGTCATCAAGGATTGGTTAAAATTAGAATAATTATAGAATATAAGTACCGTCGCGGCAGCAAAGCGTCACAGACGGCACGCAACATCAACGACGTTTACGGAGCGAAAACTACAAATGAACGCACCACCTTTATTAGATTGGCCGTTCCCGTTCTTTAAATTTCGACCTGATTAAAACCGGTCGTTTCAAATTTTTGGTCGACAATCACGAATTAAAAGCTATTGTGGAAGCTGATTATACTCATTCTGCGGATGAATTAGCAGCAGCTTTCCATGTTAGCATCAAATCAATATTGGACCATTTGCGTTAAATTGGCAAGGCAAAAAAAGCTCGACAAACGGGTGTCCCACGAACTCAATGATCACCAGCGTGAATTACGCGTTGAGTTTGGTGGTCCAGCGCCAGTGTGATTAATAACTTCTTACCAAACAGGATGAGCATTACTGAATATGTGTATTCTGAAGAACTGAACACAATGATGGAGAAGCTCGCACGTCTCCAACCAGCTTTGGTTAATCACTCGTCCCCGCAGCTTCTGCACGACAACGCGCAACCTCATACTGCACTACACTAGAAACTCTACGTCATTCACCGTACTCACCACACTTCTACTTTTTCCAGAATTTGGTTAACTATTTTAAATGCCCGAGAGGCAGTACAAAATTTTTAACAGTGGTAGAGCCACGCGGCAGGTTTTGCTGTCGCACGGATGGGCCGGCTCGAACCGGGGTTGTACCACGACCTCACAGAAAACCAGCGTTTACCTCTGCGTTTCGCTTGGTGAGTGCAGGTGACCGGAGGCCCTTTTTGCTGGAAATGAGGCATTCTATCCTAGTCCTCACGGGTGACAACGCATCTACATTTTGATTTGTAATAGAGGATAGATGTAGATGTCTATGGGCCGCAGCAACCACTTACCATCAGGTGGACTGTGTGCTCGTTTGTCACCCTTATCCTATAAAGAAAACAAAATGCCTTTGAAGAATTTGTTGCCTCCAGTCCAGCCGATTTCTTCAAGAATGGCATTAATAAACTGCTACGGCAAAATGCATCGATTGCATGAGTGATTACTTTGATTAATAGAAATATAATATAGAAAAAAAATCACGTTAACTTATTTCATAATAACGGCAATTTCATAGGTAAAGATCTAATATATGGTAATGTAATGTACATGACAATGACCTTATACTTTATTTGACAGCTTCGTGGCACAATGACTTAGTAATGAGTAGCAACGCTGAAAGCCGTGGGTTCGAATTCCGTACAGAACAATCATTTTTATGGCCAAAAATAATTTCTGGTCTGGATGTTTGTACTTGTGAAAACTAAGAAAAGAAGTTGCACCCACGATATCCTGTATTCTTGTGGGAAGGTAGTTTTTTTTTTTAATTATACGTCCTACTGCTGGGTACAGCCTTCCTCTCATTTATGAGTGATTAGAGACGTGGTAACTCAGAGACTAAGCGCTGTCCGCAAAATGCAAGCAACTCACAGTGGTAGAGCCACGCGGCAGCTTTTGCTGTCGCACGGATGGGCCGGCTCGAACCGGGGTGGTATCACGATCTCACAGAATACCAGCGTGAAGTAGAGGTTTACCTCTGCGTTTCGCTTGGTGAGTGCAGGTGGCCGGAGGCCCTTTTTACTGGAAATGAGGCATTCCATCTTAGTCCTCACGGGTGACAACGCATCTACATTTTGAATTGTAATAGAGGATAGATGTAGATGTCTATGGGCCGCAGCAACCACTTACCATCAGGTGGACTGTGTGCTCGATTGTCACCCTTATCATATAAAAAAAAAACTCAGGATGGGTCCCCGCTGGCACCAATGAAATTGTAGGATGTACAATTTCATTGGTGCGTTTTCAATGGTGATGTCTTCTTTTACTCTTGACGGTTGTAGCTTCTTCATCATCTATAGCAAAAGCAATTAATGGCCATTCTTCAAATAAAAAATCCATCTTTCACAACACAAGCACTTTAGTTTTGAGAAAGCTACCGTTCGTATTGAAATACAACCACGTTCCGTCTCTGTCCCATGCACGTGCTAATTCCGTCCTGTATGCAGCGGCTTTAATTCGACTAATTACTATGATAAGAGTTTGAATAAATTCATTATTCTTTGACTTTATTACGAAATAAAATCTCTAAAAGAATGCCTCTAAATAAAAATAACTTAAGCAAATTAATATTAAATTCCTCTGTAAAAAGTAATTCTTTTCTAAGTTATAATTTTATATTGTTTGATTGTTTTTTTTTATTTTTTTCTTTTACTCTATGCCAGTTCGTGACCAATGGTAAGTAGTGATAGAGCCGAAGATCGTAAAGCTAAATGTAATAAACTTATTGGATTTTTTAAATATTTTGTGATTTATATTTATTACCTTGTTTTTTTATTTTTGAAATAGCAATTGTGTTGGTAGTGTAGGTTAGTGATATATAATTTTATATAGTTTTTAAGGCATGTACTCGCCGAAGAACTGATAGCAGTTTGCGAGATAATTTCCGTGGTAATGTACTTTATTTTATTGGGATAAATAAATTAAAATATTTTAATAATCAACGTGCTTACTAACAATCAAAGATGTAAGACATCTGGCACTGCGAACGTCATTCCACCAGCCAAGTATGAACGCTTAATACAAATCCTCCCTAAAACGGGAAGAGCCCATATCCAGCTATATTAGTAGTATAGTTGTAGCACGAATGGGTCGGCTCGACCGGGGAAGGACCACGCTCTCACAGAAAACCAGCGTAAAAAAGCAGCTTAACGCTGCTGTGTTTCGTAAGGTGAGTGTAGAGAACCGGAGACCCTTTTTACTGGCAAAGAGGCATTCCATCTTAGTCCTCACGGGTGACATTTTGATCCTTTATTGAGAATAAATGTCGATGTCTATGGGCCATAGCAACCACTTACCATCAGGTGGACTGTGTGCTCATTTGTCACCCTAAGTCAATAAAAAAAATAATTGGTAAATCCAATTGGGCATACCTTAAGCGCATAAAAAAAATACGTATAACATGATTATACGGAATTTTTAAAGTAGTTTAAATACATTTCGACAGCACTATCGGCTTCAACACCCTCGAAACCCATGAAAATGACACCCATCATGAAAAAATTGATAACCATTGCAGCTGCCACCTTGGATTTACACTTCGACAGCACCATCGGCTTCAACAACCGCGAAAACCATGAGAATGACACCCATGATGAATAAATTGATATCTATTGCAGGCGCCATCTTGGATTTACATTTCGACAACCCTATCGGCTTCAACTCTCTCGAAAACCATGAAAATGACACCCATGATGAAAAAATTTATACCTATTGCAGCCGCCATCTTGGATTTACATTTCGACAGCACTATGCCCTTCAACACCCTCGAAAACCATGAAAATGACACCCAAGATGAAAAAATTGATATCTATTGCAGCCGTCATCTTGGATATACATTTCGACAGCACTATCAGCTTCAACACCCTCGAAAACCATGAAAATGACACCCATGATGAAAAAATTGATATCTATTGCAGCCGCCATCTTGGATTTACATTTCGACAGTACTATCGGCTTCAACACCCTCGAAAACAATGAAAATGACATCCATGATAAAAAAATTGGTACCTGCTTCAGCCGCCATCTTGGATTTACATTTCGACAGCACTATCGGCTTCAACACCCTCGAAACCCATGAAAATAATACCCATGATAAAAAAATTGATACCCATTGCAGCCGCCACCTTGGATTTACATTTCGACAGCACTATCTTCTTCAACACCCGCGTAAACCATGAGAATGACACCCATGATGAAAAAAAGATACCTATTGCAGCCGCCATCTTGGATTTACATTTCGACAGCACTATCGGCTTCAACACCCTCGAAAACCATGAAAATGACACCCATGATGAAAAAATTGGTACCTAATTCAGCCGCCATCTTGGATTTACATTTCGACAGCACTATCGGTTTCAACACCCTCGAAAACCATGAAAATGACACCCAAGATGAAAAAATTGATACCTATTGCAGCCGCCATCTTGGATTTACATTTGGACAGCACTATTGGCTTCAACACCCTTGAAAACCATGAAAATGACACCCATGATGAAAAAATTGGTACCTAATTCAGCCGCCATCTTGGATTTACATTTCGACAGCACTATCGGCTTCAAAACCCTCGAAAATCATGAAAATGACACCCATGATGAAAAAATTTATACTTATTGCGGCCGCCATCTTGGATTTATATTTCGACAACCCTATCGGTTTCAACACTCGAAAACCATGAAAATGTCACCCATGACAAAAAAATTGATACTACTTACTTTTAGTATGTACTACTATTATTTATTCTGTGCTTTTAAAATATTGTAATAAAAAAATCTCTTATTATTATTAAAATAATAATAATTATTATTATTATTTTGGGGTATCTATGTAGTTTTCTCATCTGGTTGGGCTGTATAAATATATAATTGTAAATGAAAATGATAAACATACATAAATATGAACAAAATAAAATAATACATAAAAAATACATAAATAAATAAAAACCCAACCAGATGGAAGCCCTCGGCAGGGGAGACCAAACGGCCGAGGGTTAGGGGGAGAGGGAAAGAAACCGGCGGACGATGCGGGCGGTATCGAGGAGCACCGCCTTCTGCATTTGAGCTTGGAGCGGTCCGTCACGGAGTCCCAGTCGCCTCAGATGACCCGAGAGGCTGACTGGGATTAACCCGTTCGCAGAGACGACTACAGGTATAATTTCGGCCGGCAATCCACCCCACATGTCGGTCACCTCGTGAGCCAGGTCCAGATATTTAGTCAGTTTATCTGTTTCGGCTTTCACGAGGTTCTCGTCATAAGGAATGGTAATGTCGACCAAAAATATCCTTAACTGTGCCCGGTCCATCAGCACAATATCAGGCTTATTCGCAAGAATAGTCCTGTCTGTGATGATGGCCCGGTCCCAGTAGAGCCTGGCGCGGTCATTTTCGAGCACGGCTTCCGGCAAGTACTTATAATATGGCAATTTCCGATCCACGAGACCGTATTTCAGAGCGAGCTCCTGGTGTAGAATCCTGGCTACTAAGTTGTGCCTGTGCAAATATTCAGAGTTAGAAAGCGCCGAACAACCGGAGATGACATGCCTAAGTGACTCACCGGGATGGCGACAAGCTCGACAGACGTCAACGGTGCCATCCTTTAGGATGTATCTCCGATAATTGTTGGTCTTAATAACCTGATCCTGTTTCGCACAGACAAAACCCTCAGTTTCCCCAAAGAGGTCACCGAAACGTAGCCAGTGGAGGGAGGCGACTGTGTCTACGAAAGGCTCATGTAGAGCCTTGTAGAACCTCCCGTGGAGCTCTTTCTCCTTCCATACGGTCTCCCGGTCAGAAATGCTCTGTACTGCCGGGTCTTGCCATTGCTCGTTGGCTAAGGATAGAGGGGTAAGTCCTTTATCACAACAAATAACGTTTCTATAGTATGTATCATCCGCTCTCGTCAGAAAGTAATTACGGAGGCTGCACACTTCGCGATTATGCATGGTAAGCGCGCTTAAAAAGCCGCGTCCACCATGCTTCCGCGGCAAGTACAGCCTCATTACTGACGATCTCGGATGATGCATCCTGTGGGACGTCATTATAGTGCGGACTTTTCTGTCCAGAGCGTTTAGTTCGGTCTGAGTCCACCTGAGTATGCCAAAGGTATACATGAGAACAGGCATGACCCAACCGTTATATGCGTGCGTCTTATTCACACCGGACAAAAGGCTGTTAAGCACTTTGGTCAAGCGTGCATAAAACACATCGCAAACTGACTGTTTCATACCCGCCTCATCTACACCGATGTTCTGTGACATACCCAGGTATCGGTATGTTTCAGCCTCGGAAAGGGTCCTTATGTTGATGGGCATAGATAAGTCTATGCCCTCAGAGTTAGCAACCCTTCCCCTTTCGACATGGAGGACCGCACACTTATCCGTCCCCAGCTCCATTCTAATAGAATTGCTAAAATCACAAGTGATGTTTAGCAATTCCATAAGATGAGAGCAACTGGAGGCGAATAACTTAAAATCATCCATATAGAAAAGGCGGGTCACTTTTGTACCTCCTCTCCGAAGCTGAAATCCCCTCCCGGAACCCTCCAGTAATGTACTAAGAGGGTTCAGAGAGAGGCAGAACCATATTGGACTCAAACAGTCGCCCTGGAAGATACCCCTTCTTATCCTTATGTGGTTCTCCGCAGCCATCATCCGCTCGCCTAGATGACAAAGGATCGTACTCCACTGCCCCATACACTGCCCGAGGAAGTCTCGAACTGTACAGTCAACCCTGTACAGCTCGAGGACCCTCTTAAGCCATGTATGAGGCACCGAGTCGAATGCCTTTTTATAGTCTATCCAGGCGGCGGAGAGGTTCCGACGGTTGCGTTTAACCACTTTGCCAATGACCGCGTCAATGAGGAGTGGTTCCTTGGTTCCACGACCACCGCCCCGACATCCATTTTGAGCGCGCGACATCACCTGATTTGAGTTCAGGTGACGAGTGATTCTCGCGCTCAAAATGGATGTAAGTGTCTTGTATATGGTTGGTAGACATGTTATGGGGCGGTATTTGCTTGGGTCTGTGGAATCCCGGTCTTTAGGAACCAAATGAGTGATCCCAGTAGTGAAGAGGCTCGGGAGCGACTTTTGGTCGAGAGCCTCTTGAAACTGTCGGGCGAGCACAGCGTGACACACCACGAACCCCTTCAGCCAGTAGTGATGCAGTCCGTCGAGTCCAGGGCTTTTCCAGTTCGGGGCCCTACGGACCGCCTCAGCTACGTCATACGGCGTTATGATGACGGGGTCCATGGGCGTAACATTCGCACACTGACTCGCCACAACTTCCGCCCAAGGGCCCTCGCTGTGGTTTACGGGCTCTGACCACAGGCCGCGCCAGAATGCGATAGTGTCGGCCTGATTCGGTGCTGGGCCCGTTCCACGTACCATTGGTCGCTCCAATGATTCATAGAGCCTCTTCTGATCACTCTGGAAGAGACGATTCTGGTTGAACCGTGTCGACCTCTCGGTATATCGCCGAATCCGCTTCCCCCAAGCAGCGACTCTCTGCTTCAGGTCGTCTATGCGCTCCGTCAGTTTTTGCGTTATATCCGGCTGGGACAAACTGATGTTTGTCCCAGCAAACGCCATCCTGACGGTGCGCACAATTCTCGGCCTATTATTGCCCGACCTGAAGCTTATCAGCCTGCCGATGAGGGCCCTTGCCTTTGCGACACGGTCCTCAATCCTTCTTCTCCAGGCTGGGATGGCGCTACTTTGTCTAGTAGCGCGTCCAGCCGTGGGAAGTTTGGCGCCAATAATACGGCAAACTGCCAGTGCGGCGCCAAAAAGAATTGAGTCCGTATCGCAAAGGTCCCGGCTGGCTTCCAAATAGGTCACCAGCATTGGGTTGAGAGCCCTCACGACAGCCCGATTCCGCTTGCTTAGGGGTATACGGGGAAGTCGCGGTCGATTCTCGAGAGGCGTTCTGCGCGTTTCCCTAATCGCCTCTTCCAATATGCTCCTCATTTGCTCTTGTTCCTGGGCGACTATTCCATCGTCGCCTGAGTCAACCACAAGGAGATCTACGGCGGCATCTACATGTGCCGGTTGCTCTGCAACTCGTAGAGCCGCATCTCCTGTCGTAGTATTTTCATTCGACAAAGGAATAGCCTCACGTCGTAGCCGTTCGAGTTCGGCGTCATCAAATATTTTTGAACGCATGATGTACCGAACTCGGTCTGCCAGGTTTTGCTCGGTGACGGTTATAGATGGCTCCAGCTCAGCAAAAATTCGATGCATCCTAGCCCGATACGCAAAACCTCCAATTTCTCCCCCTTTCGCCCCAAAATACGCCCGCAATGCGTTGCTATTCATTTTCATTGACCAACGCATGCGGCGTACTCCACCAGTGGCGGGTGCCGATTGCTGGGCCCGCGAAGGCCCTGCCAACACCAAGCCAGCTGGTGGGGATGATGGATGCGAGGGGCTGCTGGGTGGTCGAGCAGCTCCTCGCGCTCGGCTGGCGGTTCGCATGCTGTCGCGTCCAGCGCCAGCTCCAGACGCGCCCTGGCGACCTCCAGGTAGCGGCCCTTTGCGCAATCTTCTTTGTTCCATCATCCATATATTGGGCGTCAGTTAACGGGAGACGCCCAAACCCGGCACCGTTTCATGGTGAGGCCATGTGCACAAGCGGGCCTTTGCACCTTCAATTTTGCCGAGGCACGGCGCTAACACCTCTTGGCAAGGTGCCGACTGACTGCGCTGACGTAGCAGTTTTGTCACATAACCGTTACGTCAGCGGGCGATGGGGTCGTCACTTCCCTACGCCGCATTATTATTATTATTATTTTGGGGTATCTATATAGTTTTCTCATCTGGTTGGGCTGTATAAATATATAATTGTAAATGAAAATGATAAACATACATAAATATGAACAAAATAAAATAATACATAAAAAATACATAAATAAATAAAAACCCAACCAGATGGAAGCCCTCGGCAGGGGAGACCAAACGGCCGAGGGTTAGGGGGAGAGGGAAAGAAACCGGCGGACGATGCGGGCGGTATCGAGGAGCACCGCCTTCTGCATTTGAGCTTGGAGCGGTCCGTCACGGAGTCCAAGTCGCCTCAGATGACCCGAGAGGCTGACTGGGATTAACCCGTTCGCAGAGACGACTACAGGTATAATTTCGGCCGGCAATCCACCCCACATGTCGGTCACCTCGTGAGCCAGGTCCAGATATTTAGTCAGTTTATCTGTTTCGGCTTTCACGAGGTTCTCGTCATAAGGAATGGTAATGTCGACCAAAAATATCCTTGACTGTGCCCGGTCCATCAGCACAATATCAGGCTTATTCGCAAGAATAGTCCTGTCTGTGATGATGGCCCGGTCCCAGTAGAGCCCTGGCGCGGTCATTTTCGAGCACGGCCTCCGGCAAGTACTTATAATACGGCAATTTCCGATCCACGAGACCGTATTTCAGAGCGAGCTCCTGGTGTAGAATCCTGGCTACTAAGTTGTGCCTGTGCAAATACTCAGAGTTAGAAAGCGCCGAACAACCGGAGATGACATGCCTAAGTGACTCACCGGGATGGCGACAAGCTCGACAGTCGTCAACGGTGCCATCCTTTAGGATGTATCTCCGATAATTGTTGGTCTTAATAACCTGATCCTGTATCGCACAGACAAAACCCTCGGTTTCCCCAAAGAGGTCACCGAAACGTAGCCAGTGGAGGGAGGCGACTGTGTCTACGAAAGGCTCATGTAGAGCCTTGTAGAACCTCCCGTGGAGCTCTTTCTCCTTCCATACGGTCTCCCGGTCGGAAATGCTCTGTACTGCCGGGTCTTGCCATTGCTTGTTGGCTAAGGATAGAGGGGTAAGTCCTTTATCACAACAAATAACGTCCCTATAGTATGGATCATCCGCTCTCGTCAGAAAGTAATTACGGAGGCTGCACACTTCGCGATTATGCATGGTAAGCGCGCTTAAAAAGCCGCGTCCACCATGCTTCCGCGGCAAGTACAGCCTCATTACTGACGATCTCGGATGATGCATCCTGTGGGACGTCATTATAGTGCGGACTTTTCTGTCCAGAGCGTTTAGTTCGGTCTGAGTCCACCTGAGTATGCCAAAGGTATACATGAGAACAGGCATGACCCAACCGTTATATGCGTGCGTCTTATTCACACCGGACAAAAGGCTGTTAAGCACTTTGGTCAAGCGTGCATAAAACACATCGCAAACTGACTGTTTCATACCCGCCTCATCTACACCGATGTTTTGTGACATACCCAGGTATCGGTATGTTTCAGCCTCGGAAAGGGTTCTTATGCTGATGGGCATAGATAAGTCTATGCCCTCAGAGTTAGCAACCCTTCCCCTTTCGACATGGAGGACCGCACACTTATCCGTCCCCAGCTCCATTCTAATAGAATTGCTAAATTCACAAGTGATGTTTAGCAATTCCATAAGATGAGAGCTACTGGAGGCGAATAACTTGAGATCATCCATATAGAAAAGGTGGGTCACTTTTGTACCTCCTCTCCGAAGCTGAAATCCCCTCCCGGAACCCTCCAGTAATGTACTAAGAGGGTTCAGAGAGAGGCAGAACCATATTGGACTCAAACAGTCGCCCTGGAAGATACCCCTTCTTATCCTTATGTGGTTCTCCGCAGCCGTCATCCGCTCGCCTAGATGACAAAGGATCGTACTCCACTGCCCCATACACTGCCCGAGGAAGTCTCGAACTGTACAGTCAACCCTGTACAGCTCGAGGACCCTCTTAAGCCATGTATGAGGCACCGAGTCGAATGCCTTTTTATAGTCTATCCAGGCGGCGGAGAGGTTCCGACGGTTGCGTTTAACCACTTTGCCAATGACCGCGTCAATGAGGAGTGGTTCCTTGGTTCCACGACCACCGCCCCGACATCCATTTTGAGCGCGCGACATCACCTGATTTGAGTTCAGGTGACGAGTGATTCTCACGCTCAAAATGGATGTAAGTGTCTTGTATATGGTTGGTAGACACGTTATGGGGCGGTATTTGCTCGGGTCTGTGGAATCCCGGTCTTTAGGAACCAAATGAGTGATCCCAGTAGTGAAGAGGCTCGGGAGCGACTTTTGGTCGAGAGCCTCTTGAAACTGTCGGGCGAGCACAGCGTGACACACCACGAACCCCTTCAGCCAGTAGTGATGCAGTCCGTCGAGTCCCGGGCTTTTCCAGTTCGGGGCCCTACGGACCGCCTCAGCTACGTCATCCGGCGTTATGATGACGGGGTCCATGGGCGTAACATTCGCACACTGACTCGCCACAACTTCCGTCCAAGGGCCCTCGCTGTGGTTTACGGGCTCTGACCACAGGCCGCGCCAGAATGCGATAGTGTCGGCCTGATTCGGTGCTGGGCCCGTTCCACGTACCATTGGTCGCTCCAATGATTCATAGAGCCTCTTCTGATCACTCTGGAAGAGACGATTCTGGTTGAACCGTGTCGACCTCTCGGTATATCGCCGAATCCGCTTCCCCCAAGCAGCGACTCTCTGCTTCAAGTCGTCAATGCGCTCCGTCAGTTTTTGCGTTATATCCGGCTGGGACAAACTGATGTTTGTCCCAGCAAACGCCATCCTGGCGGTGCGCACAATTCTCGGCCTATTATTGCCCGACCTGAAGCTTATCAGCCTGCCGATGAGGGCCCTTGCCTTTGCGATACGGTCCTCAATCCTTCTTCTCCAGGCTGGGATGGCGCTACTTTGTCTAGTAGCGCGTCCAGCCGTGGGAAGTTTGGCGCCAATAATACGGCAAACTGCCAGTGCGGCGCCAAAAAGAATTGAGTCCGTATCGCAAAGGTCCCGGCTGGCTTCCAAATAGGTCACCAGCATTGGGTTGAGAGCCCTTACGACAGCCCGATTCCGCTTGCTTAGGGGTATACGGGGAAGCCGCGGTCGATTCTCGAGAGGCGTTCTGCGCGTTTCCCTAATCGCCTCTTCCAATATGCTCCTCATTTGCTCTTGTTCCTGGGCGACTATTCCATCGTCGCCTGAGTCAACCACAAGGAGATCTACGGCGGCATCTACATGTGCCGGTTGCTCTGCAACTCGTAGAGCCGCATCTCCTGTCGTAGTATTTTCATTCGACAGAGGAATAGCCTCACGTCGTAGCCGTTCGAGTTCGGCGTCATCAAATATTTTTAAACGCATGATGTACCGAACTCGGTCTGCCAGGTTTTGCTCGGTGACGGTTATAGATGGCTCCAGCTCAGCAAAAAGTCGATGCATCCTAGCCCGATACGCAAAACCTCCAATTTCTCCCCCTTTCGCCCCAAAATACGCCCGCAATGCGTTGCTATTCATTTTCTTTGACCAACGCATGCGGCGTACTCCACCAGTAGCGGGTGCCGATTGCTGGGCCCGCGAAGGCCCTGCCAACACCAAGCCAGCTGGTGGGGATGATGGATGCGAGGGGCTGCTGGGTGGTCGTGCAGCTCCTCGCGCTCGGCTGGCGGTTCGCATGCTGTCGCGTCCAGCGCCAGCTCCAGACGCGCCCTGGCGACCTCCAGGTAGCGGCCCTTTGCGCAATCTTCTTTGTTCCATCATCCATATATATTGGGCGTCAGTTAACGGGAGACGCCCAAACCCGGCACCGTTTCATGGTGAGGCCATGTGCACAAGCGGGCCTTTGCACCTTCAATTTTGCCGAGGCACGGCGCTAACACCTCTTGGCAAGGTGCTGACTGACTGCGCTGACGTAGCAGTTTTGTCACATAACCGTTACGTCAGCGGGCGATGGGGTCGTCACTTCCCTACGCCATTATTATTATTATTATTATTATTATTATTTTTATTTATATATATTTATTATTATTATTATTATTATTATTATTATTACTCCTCGATACCGCCCGCATCGTCCGCCGGTTTCTTTCACTTTCCCCCTAACCCTCGGCCGTTTGGTCTCCCCTGCCGAGGGCTTCCATCTGGTTGGGTTTTTATTTATTTATGTATTTTTTATGTATTTATTTTATTTTGTTGATATTTGTGTATGTTTATCGTTTTCATTTACAATTATATATTTATACAGCCCAACCAGATGAGAAAACCATATAGATACCCCTAAATAATAATAATAATTATTATTATTATTTGTACAGCGATCTTTTTGAGCCGCTGCAAACATCCGAAACAATGTCCACTCACGACGGCGACTGACCAGTATATAAGAAGTACTCTGTGCGTCGAACTGAGTGAGTGAGTAAACTACTCTGTGGCTTTAGCTCCCTTTACAGAATTAATTTATATACAAGGCTACCAAATCACCGAAAATTTCGCCATTTTGGAGCCGAAAAAAATTAATTATAGCTAAACAAAACAAAATTACACTGCCATTTACATTCAGTGGCTTCCCACATGATAGATGAAGAGATTAAAAAATAGATTGAGTTAAACAATTGATATTTTCAAAAGTTAGAGTGTTTACAAGCCTTCCGGGCTTGATAAATCCACACCATAAGCCACTAAAACCCCTTTTTTTATTTAAAATTAGCAATTAATCGATTTTAAAAAAATATTAATAAGTTCAACAATCATTTATCTTTCTAACAATGTGCTTTTTATATCATTTATATGTATAATATGATTGCTAGATACGATTTTATTCGATAAAACGTTGGAATCTTAATTTTTAGGCGATAGTAGAACATACCTTGCGCTTTCTTAAGCGCTTAAGGTATGCAAAAGAAACTGTATCGTCTAAATATAGGCATTCAGCAAGTAAACGCAGCCAACGTTCTTGGCACGATACCACACGGGGGTTGGACTGTATGAGAAATGATAATGTAAGTTTTTATTAGTTTTAGTTTTTTATTATAGTTTTTTTAATATTGTATATATGCGTATGATGCGTCATCTGTATTTTGATTCTTTATTGAGGATAAATGTAGATGTATATGGGTCACAGTAACCACTTACCATCAGGTGGACTGTGTGCTCGTTTGTCACCCTATCATATAAAAAAAATATCCAGCAATTTAGCAGACTTTTATGGGCCGCTGAAGAAGAAGAAGGTAGACCGCAGAGTTACTAAGAATATCAACACAACACCACGGCCATTCGAAGTTCACCGCTGAACATAGACCAAAAGGGGGTTACTTTTATTTGCCTTGCTTTACTTGCCGTAGTTGGCAGGCGGGTTGGCAGCTGTCGATTTTTCCTAGCTGTTATCAGGAAAACGCACAGGAAAAAACCCACAGCAAGATATAGTGTAGTGAATATTCTTACACCAACACTACACGGCGCTAACAAGATATAGTACCTCTGTCGTAATTGTCATCAACTGCAACGCTGAAGAAGACCATGCTGTGCACACGCCGGCAGCAAATGATCCAAGATTTACTGTAAAGAACAATAATATTTTACATATAAAAGAAAAAAAAATCTACATACTTATGCGGTGGTACCAAATAAGACGTTAGCTCACTATGGTTAATGAAAACAGTTAAAGGTTTGTTTATTTATCCTTAATTACATATGATTAACAACCGTCTAGAGGCAGTGTAAGAATATCCACTACCCCATATTATCGTGCCGTGGGTGTCATAAGAGGCGACAGAGAGAAAATACCAGGAGATGAGCAGCAGCGTCTTCCTCATAACATCTAGAAAATAAAAACTGCGGTTGTCAACCAACCTGCCAAGCGTGGCAACTATTAGAAGTATCCAAGTATTAGAAAATAAATTATAAGTAAGAGAGTGCTGCCCATTTTCTAATTTGCTACCGTCTGTCACCTCTTACAACGTCCATGAGATGATATACGTGAGGCAAACTGAAATGATCGGGAATAAGAAAAACCACGCGCACGGTATAGCTAACTTGTATTTTATTGTTTTTCGAAGTATTCTCCGTTCAAATTAATGCACTTTTCCATTCGTGCAAACCAATCATTAAAACAGTAATTTCAGTCTGAAGTTGATGTTGACAAAATGGCTGATTTTTACGCTTCCACAGCTGCTTCGGGGTCTTCAAACCGTTGACCGCGTAATAAATCTTTAATTCTAGGGAATGTTAAGAAATCGTTTGGGCTCAGGTTGGGAATGTACGGAGGATGACATGATGATCATGAAACAAGTTCGCTGAGACATTTATCTTGAGATAAGCCGCGACGAAAATTGTGATAAGTTATGGCACGGAAATGTTCACGCGAGAGCTCCATTTCTGTTAATGATGTGTCAACTATAAACCAACATAGTTTGTGTTTTTTAACATTTTTTTAATTGTTTGAATATCATTAAGATTCTAAGAGGCCAGTATTCAAATTCTAAAAAAGGTTTTATTGTAACTAAATACGAAATATTCTATTCCCGATAATTTCAGTGTGCACCTCCGAATAATGGATATTCTTTACACCGCCACCACATAGTATTTACTCCTATCTCAATGAAATCATTATAAATCCTTGATTATTGTTCTAGGATAGATATAAGTCAATTATTACGTCCCATCTTCTACTTCTCTACGGTCTCTTGGCTTCCGAAAGATGGCGATAAAACCATTTTGCTTACTGCAGAAGTAAAATATCCAGACAGGCGTCTGGTAGACGTCCGCCTGCCCAAAGTGACTTCTAACGGTGCGTACACATTATATAACATAACATGTTATAAAACGTTACGTTGTTATATAGGCTTATTGAGGCTAAATGTTATAAAACGAATGTTATATAACACGATATGCGACGGAGGCGTCGCACGGGGCAATGACAAACGACAATGTCATATAACATTGCTATATTGTATTGTTATTCTAATGTGTACAGTATTGTTATTTGTTGCAATGTTGAAAAACAATGTTACATAATGTGGACGAGTTATAAAACAAAAGTAATACAACATGTTACTTCATCTGTACGCACCCTAAGGCATTTTCTTTCTAAACAACTTTCTTTACATAGGTAGTGGCCCACGTCCAGGGATGGACCTACATGAGCTGATGAAGACGACGATTGTCTTATTATTTTAACCGACTGCCCCAGAAGGAGGATAACATACCTACATACGTACATACATAGGAGTATGTATTTATGTAGGTATGTCTATTTCTTTGGCACATACTGTAGCATAAACGGCTTAATGGATTTTCACATAAGGGCTGTTGTTAGATGTGTCTTAGTTGTGAGAGTGAGATAGAGTATAATTATTTTTTCTTTACATTAAGCTTTGTTACACAGTCTGGTTTTAAATTGCTGTTTTAACCTTTAAGCCTGTAAAAGAATAGATCCGTTGTAGCTGAGGGACTAAGCGTTCTTAATAAATTTCACAGTGCGCGAGCAATCCGGGTTCGATTCCCGCCGGCACCATTGAAATTGTATCTTCATCTATTGTGAAGGAAAAGTTCGCGAGGAAACCTGCATGTCTGAGAAATAAGAAAAAAATCGAAGCATGAGAAGTTCTCCAACACGAATTGGGGCAGCCCA
The DNA here is from genome assembly GCA_033319125.1 of Parnassius glacialis. NCBI lineage: Eukaryota > Metazoa > Arthropoda > Insecta > Lepidoptera > Papilionidae > Parnassius > Parnassius glacialis. Next base: position 1,022,857 of record JAVANC010000008.1, read on the forward strand.
GCGGACTTTTCCTTGCCTTAAAACCCTCTCAGAAATGAGAGGAGGCCTGTGGCCAACAGTGGGACGTATTATAGGCTGCAACTTTGACTTCAACTTTTGTAATAAAATGGAATGAGCATGTAGCAATTACCTATTCCAGCAGCGATATACTGCGTAGTGATACCCGATGTGTCTCTCTTGATATCTGGTACGGTTTCAAGCCTTTGTAGCACCTTGACGTTTCCATTTTTGTTCTCTGGTACTTCTGTGCCAGATACATTATTGGTGTTTGTATTGAGGTTTTCCGTTAGTGTGTTAGATGCTTCTCCCTCCAGCTCCATATCCGGAACTGTCTCTTCTTCTGCTGTAACAAATTAAGTGGAAATAACTATGAAATACGCTCAGTTCACAAACTTTGGCTCTGGTTATAATTATTATCAAAATAATTTGTGTATTTCCGAGTTTGACAAAGACTTCTATATATACTACTATATAATTTGGGCCCCTTAGAGTTCATATTATTGATAAATGATCTCCCAGAAGTCATTAAGGTCTCGAAATGTCTCCTATTTGCAGACGACTTAAAACTGTTTTTGTCGGTAGGGGACGTTTCGAATTGTGAGCAGCTTCAGCGAGATATAGATAGGGTCGTGCAGTGGAGTGCAATTAATTAGTTATATTTTAACACGTCGAAGTGTGAGGTATTAAGTTATGGGCGTAGACAGGCGCCGCTGCAATACCGGTACGAGGTTGACGGAACGGTAATGCCGCGCGTTACTTTCGTACATGACTTAGGTGTGCAGATAGTGGCGGAGTTGACGTTTCGTAAGCACATTGAAGATACCTGCGGTAAGGCATTCCGAAACTTAGGTTTTATCCTAAGGAATTGCAGGGATTTTCTTAGTACGGCGATTATTAAAGTTGTATACAATGCACATGTTCGCAGCCGGCTCGAAACGAGTGCAATTATTTGGAATCCCCATGAAGATAAATATATCAACATGGTGGAAAAAATTCAAAATAAATTCACGCGGTTCCTTTATTTAAAGGAGTACGGCGTCTATCCTTTCTACCCGCTGATGTACCCAAGCTTGTTCGTGATGGGCATGGTTGGGTACAGCCAGCTTGGTGTGAGGCGTGACGTCGCACTCTGCAAGTACGTGTGGCGTGTCTTGAGTGGCCAGCTACACCATCCTGAGGTACTGGAGGCGTTGCAGCTGTTTGTGCCTGATAAGGCGATGGTTAGGCGTCGCCCACATCCCACCTTTAAGGTGCCGCACGCGAGGACAAATCTGCTCAGGTTTGCACCTATGTCACGGGCTTTAAAGTTATTGAATATTATTTCCGAAGAAACGGACATTTTTCACCGCAGCCTGGCAAAGTTCACAGAAGCGGCGCACAGGGTCTGTGAGTTTATTTCTTTTTTTTTTTCTATTTATATTTTTTTTCTTAATTATAATAGTATTAAGCATATATTTTATGTCAGTTATATTTATCATTTATTATTTGGTTTTTGTACAGCATCGTCTTGGTTTAATGCTGTTATAATGCTGTTACTGTTTTTGTAATAAATAAATAAATAAAATAAATAAATAAATATAGGCGATTCAGAAAAAATACTACGTCACAGCTGTGGATCACGCGTTCAAAGGTGCAGGCGGGCAGCTGGTACAGTAAGTATGCTACGCAGTTGTATTTTACCCGACTTAAAAAAGGAGTAGGTACTCAGTTCGACTATATGTTTTTTGTTGGAAAGCTGGTGCTTCTCATGTGGTTCCATAGAAATTTGATCAAGGTCGTACCAGTAGTTTTTGAGTAATCCTTTATAATTTATAATATTGAAGTCGGCTGTACATAATTTTTAATTTTACCACTTGTCGTCAATGACACTGTTTTTAGGCAAATGAGAAATAAAGTCATATAATTATATAGAAAAAGAACACGTTGAGAAAGTATTAGCGTCACATTAAACATAACCAGTGTTAGATTAGATTGAATATCGGCGAAAATAGCAGTTTAATGCTGTTGTGTTTCTTACGGTGAGTGTAGAGAATCGGAGACTCATTTTACTGCATAAGAGACATTCCATCTTAGTCCTCAAAGGTGACAATGCGCCTGCATTTTGATTCTTAATCGAGAATAGATGTAGATTTATGTAGATGTAGATGTCTATGTGCCGAAGAATCCACTTACCATCAGATGGTTTGCTCGTTTGTCACCCTTATGTTATATAAAAAAATGTTAGTTTACGATTATATTCTGGGGGAGCGTGTTCGTGTGGCAGTCAAACCAATCTCAATAATATATAATATATAATAATCAATCGTGCTGCAATCACAATACTAAATTGTTAATAAATTGAATTAATTGAATGGTAATAAATTGTCATTGAGTTATATGTACTACGTACTAGAGAAGCCATTCCAAACAAAATTGTGTCCTTCTCTATGTCTTCGCGCATACGCGACCACAACTCCCGCGCCATGCGCGAAGACTTTAATGTGATATAAAATAAGATATTAATATAAAATAAATATAAGAATTTAATATAAAACATCTTAATTTAATCGAAACAAACATATTATATATCTAAATAAAATGTAATAATAATTATTTTATGGAATTCACAAATATTCAATTTACTCAATATTTAGTTTGTATGGATTGCACTACAGTTCAGTAGAACATAGTCAATGTTCGGAATGGCTTCTCTAGTACGTAGTACATATAACTCAATGTAAATTGTGTTGTCGAAGTTATTCCAAAACTTTTCCTCGGATTTCTGTTAGCAGTATGAACTTTTTGCCTCTTGAAATTTTGATGGTGATATAAATATCTCTCAGATGCCGCAACATAGATACAAGTTGAATTTATCTGAATGTTATCTGCGTCTTTCTTTAATAACATTACAAAAATATTTTTATTTTATAGAGATAATGATAATTCAAAATGGCCTCCCTATTCCTCTGCGTCGAACTGAAGCCGATATCAATCATTTATCATGTCCGTCCGTAAACATTTCATTATTTGTCACTTGTAATACAGTTAAAAGGCTCCATAGCATCTTCATGATTGTTACAAACAGCTTTTTAATTGACTTCAAAAAAGGATGTTCTATAGTCGAATTATATGTTGACTTAGTTCTCGTAAACGGGGGAACTAATTTAAATGAATCCTTTATAATGAATAAAGTATGTACTTAATGGGTGATCCCTTATTTGAACAAAAACTCTACCCCTTGGATAAAAATTCACATCGTTTGGGGTTCAAAATAAAGGATGAAATTGTCACTATTAAAACGACACTGTAGTCGTTTTCTTGAGTTTGTGTTTATTTTTAAAAAGGATAAGAGTGACAATCAAGCATACTTATCACCTGATGGTAATTGCTGTAGCCCACAAACATCTACATTTATTCTCAAATAAGAATCAAAATGCAGATGCGTTGTCAGCCTCGTTTCCAGTAAAAGGGCTTTTCCGGTTCTCTACACTCACCATACGAAACACAGCAGCGTTAAGTTGCTATTTCACGCTGGTATTCTGTGTTCGAGCCGACTCATTTCTACTACTAATATAGCTGCAGCATGGCTCTATCACGTATATCATATATTTATGTTCACTTAAAAGGGTGAAAAAAATTAAATTTTAATAAAAATGTTTTACTTTTTTAAAGGAACTTTAAAGAATTAAAAATAAAATATAATTTCTCTTTAGTTGACTTTAAAACAAAAGGGAAGTTTTCAATTCTCAAAACAGAGATATATGAAATGAAAACTTTTTGATCAAACACGTTATAAATTTAAATTTCCTGTCAAAAGACAATATGTATTTATGTACCTATGTTACGCGATATCTTCATCAATAGTGAACCGAGTTATATGATTCCCCATATATATATTTAAGAGAAAAAAATGTTACGACTTAGACTGCCGAAATAGGGAATGAAGTTCTTAATGCAACTATTTAGACGAATTATAGATTGTGATATTCCTTGCTTTCCTCAAAAGAGTACAAAATAATATTAAAAAAAATCAATTTTTACAAATTATTAGGTACAAATATTTTCACATTCTGTAGCTAGCTAGTGCTAAGGCATAAAAATATAGGCCCGACTTCAGCATGTGACATTATTTTTATTCTTTTCTGTTCTTTGAAATCGGATTTTACTTTTTATTAAAAGTTATTTTTGACAATCATTAAAGACTAATTATTTAATCATAATCAAAATTAAAAAGAAATAGAACTAAAGGTAATGAAAGTCCCATCAACTTTAAAACATTGAGTTATGTACTTCTATCATCAGTTTTCCGGTATTTTATAATAACATAATTGTTATGAGTTAGCTGACAAAATATTTCTTATCTGGGTTGACTTGGCGTCGTGTTTTAAATCGTCATGACGTTTTAAATGAATTGTTATCATATTGAAGGTTAAGAGTACTGAAATTAATAGTAAGAATTTTTTATTTATTTATTTTTTATCTATGTACAATAAAATTAAATGCTAACATTTATTACAACACTGCACAAGTTCACACAGGCGTCCCCCAAGGTATGCTACAAAGCACGGTCCTGAGCCACCAGCATCCATCGACTTCCTGTCTTACCAGTTCGTTACTCCATCTAGTCGGGGGGGACACATTTTGTCTGCCAGTACAAGATTGCTACATGGGAACCTTTCTTTCCCATCGGTTGTTGGTTCTTTGAGCTATATGACCGGCCCATTGCCACTTCAACTTACTAATCCCTTGGGATATGTCGGTTTCTCTGTTTCTACTGCATATAGTCTTGTTTATAAATCTATAACGCAGAAAAACCCCGAGCATAGTCCTCTACATATCTCGCTGAGAACCTTGAATTTTCTTATATTTCATATGTATACAATTTTATAAATAAAATTTGTTTATATATTAAGAGTAGGTACTGAAATAAATAACAAGATTTTTTTCTTATTTATCCATCTCTGTATTAAGGTATTTATATCTCTTAATAATATACTAACATACACATATAATTTTATTATTATAAAATTCGTTTATATGTTAGGTCCTTACATATGAAATTAGCGTTTTGTCGTACTGACCACTTTGATCTGAAATATCTCCTCTTTGGTTAAGATTTCCAAATACAAATTTATAAATTAATTTAGCTGGTTCATTTGGGTTTTGATAACAGTCATTCATTTGTTTTTTCCTCATTCTTTTTTTCTTTGGCGTCACTTATTACTGCACTATGGAAAACATGAAATAACGGTATATTTACGAGTACGAGTTCTACCGTCGCACAAGTGCTGCATTAACAGCTCGAAGGATTAATGATGTGTACGACGCTGGTGTCGCAAAAGAAAGCATGATAGGTTTTTGTTTCAACGTTTTCGTTCTGGAAATTTCGACCTTCAAAACCAACCCCGTGGACGACCGGAGACCAAAGTGAAAAATGAAGAATTAAAGGCTATTGTGGAAGCGGATCCATCAGAAAGTACTTCAGAGATAGCTGCAGGCTTCGGGGTAAGGGATAAAACTGTATTAATCCACTTGAAGCAAATCGGGGAAAAGGGATTTTAAATCGAATCATTATCTGTGATGAAAAGTGGATACTGTACGATAATCGGAAGCGCTCGTCGCACTGGTTGAACCCTAGAGACCCAGCCAAATCCCACCCTAAACGAAAATTGACTTAGAAAAAGTTACTTGGGAGTGTTTGGTGGACTAGCGCCGGTTTCGTTCACTACAGCTTTCCAAAAACTGGTCAAATGATTACGGCAGATATCTATTGACAGCAAGTGCAAACCATGAAAGAATAACTAGCTGCTAAACAACCAAGATTGGCCAATCGCTTTAGCTGCTTCACGACAACGCAAGACCACACACTGCACAACAAATAACCACTTAGTTAAAAGAGCTACAATTTGAATGTCTGCGACATCCACCGTACTTCCCGGACCGTGCTCCAATAGATGACCATTTTTCCGGAATTTGGACAACCTCTTACAAGGAAAAAAATTCAACTTCGATGCGGCAGTCCAAACCGCCTTCAAAGAGTTTATTGATTCTCAGCCCCTTGGTTTTTTTTAGTAAAGGGTTCAATGAACTACCTATGAGATGGCAAAAGTGCATAGATAACAACGGTGCATACTTTGATTAATTAAATATATTTCTAAAAAAAATTACTTTATATTGCTCCCGTACAAAACGCCAATTTCATATTTAAGGACCTAATAATAAGAATACTGAAAGAAAAAGCAAGATTTTAACATAATTATCCGTCTCTGTTTTAAACTAATTTAATCTATAAATAATAAAATTACATATATAAAATTTTATATTTACTACGTAATTTATTTATACCTATATAAATTATGATCATTTATATGGCACATATTCACTAATGCCTCTCTTGAATTTAAAAATAATTAAGTAATTAGACGTTGAAACGTAATTCAAATATTAAAATATAAATAAAAATATTGTAATCACTTATTATTATTTAAAGGTAGTCGCGGCTAACTATGACATTGGAACGTCAAAAACCTCAGCTCCGCCAAGCTATGGGTGCAGTAAAGTACTAGAAACGTAGAGAATATAAAATCAATGTTAAAAAGATTGATAATATACACGATAATATCCGTAAAAACTAGTTTAATTTACAAGTAATTTTTTGCTTTAACAACTGGTTCGAAAAAACACCTCTATCCTGGGAAGAACCAGAAAGAAAGCCGCGGAACTTTTTTATTCTGTAACATTTTACGATATAAAGTAGATGGTACAATTATTTACAAAATTCTTATAATAACAGCTTGGAAGCGATCACCTAATTCTTACGGGTTATTATCAACCATATAATAATTTATATAATAACCCTTTATATAAAGTCTTCGTTTAAAAAAACTTTGTAATCGAGGAACCATGTACATTTTTAGGACATTGTTGTATTTCATACCTGTACTCATGTGTCAGCTCTTTTTTGATCAGGTAGGCAGGATGTAAACAGATGTGCGCTCAGGTAAATCGATTGATATCGACAAGTAGTTTTATGAGTAATACATAATTAATGAAACGAAAACTTCAACACTGTATAAATGACTGACGGGACCCGCGCCCGCCATCTTGATAAGTCCTGGGACTAGAAAAATATCGTTGCAGGGCTCACCAACCGCGGGTCGATAAATGTACAATAAAATTATCTGTAAATCATGACAACATTAAGAAATATCCTACTAATGAGATAATCTATGGGGGAGGTCTGTGTATAGCAGCGGGCTTTTGACACAACTCAGCTGAGCAGCGTTTTTAAGATTACGTTCCATTTTCTCGTCACGCGTACCTTAAAACTAGAAAACATGAATGCACAAATAGTACGCGTAACCAACGATGATATTTAGATTTGAGACGTATTGAGCTTCACTGCTGGCTGTATGAAGAAGCTCAAGGTCGCTCTGCGAACTAAGGAGAGGGCTATGTTTCTGCGTGATTGACTTTATAATGAAGGTATCCGCAGTGATGTGAGTAACCGACTTGTTCCAACAGATCAGTAAGCTGAAGTGGCAATGGGCTTAACAAATAGCTCAAAGATTCGACAAGCGATGGGAAAGAAAGTTTAAAACCTTTGACTTTTTGAGTGACGGCTAGTAAGTAATGGAATTTAATAGATGCGGGTAGCTTTGTAGCATTCCTTCGAGGATGCCTATGTTTATTACATATATAGAAGGTTAAGCAGACATATACAGACAGGGTTATTTTGTAATAATCAGCCAAATTTTGCAGAGAAAGTACAGCATAAGTATATTACTTATGCTGTACTGCATAAGTAATATAGACAAATGGCGAATAAAAATTGTTTAAATAAAATCTCAAACATTCTATCCTTTTTATCTTTTAAATTCAAAATGCGTGGTGATGCGTAATTTTTACTAATTGTCATTCATAAATTTCTAACGCCTTCTATATTACTACGCATGTACACATTCGTAAGGGTTGATCGATCGGCAAAAACATTGTAAATTGAATCGCACACATAGGATTGCGAGTACGCGTAATTGTTGCCCATTAATCAAATTCAATTTGGGATAATTTGAAATAAATTTAGAAGCCTTGTTTCATATCCTTTTTCATTTTTCATTTTCAAAAACTGCAATAACGGTAATGCAGAAGAAAAGTAACCCTGTATATGCACAAGATAGTGCCTGCGAGCGGCCATCATAACAGAAATTATTAATATTTTGTAAGCGACCAACGACTAATCACCCCTGAATACGATAACCTTCCAATCAGTCCACAACCCTTTACCCATCTTAACTCTTAACGCACATACGAACGAGCTGATAAATAGTGCATATACGAAGTTATATTTTTAAAATCAATGTCTGCTAGATAAGTTTGTTTGTCTGCTCGGGGCACGAACATATTATAAGCATAATATATAGGATGATTATCTCGATCGTATTAATTAGCTCTCTAGAAAAAGGTGCAAATTTGTTTCTAGAGTTTATTCAACTAAACAGTAAAGCCACGCTATTGAATACTTATTACGACTGCGGCACTAACAGGTCAGCTCAGCCGGGGATTGAACAGAACAGTGTTCTGAGAACACTAGCTTGATACAGCAGCATAATATTGCTGTGCTTCGTGTGATGAGACATGGACTAAAAAACCTTTTTACAGGTAACGGGGCATTCCGTGTTAGTCCTCGGGGGTGACAACGCATCTGCATTTTGATTCTTAATCGAAGATAGACGTAGGTGTGTATGGGCCACAGCATTCACTTACTACCAGGTGGACCGTGTGCTCGTTAGTGAGCATTACTTCTATTAATAATTTCATTTTTGTTTTGCGTTGTAATAAAAAATGGCGGATTATCAACAACAGCGGCAAAAATCAAACAATTTGAAGCAATTAACTGCGCAATTAAATATAGAATAGAATAATAATAGTGACCCGTATAATGCTTGTATAAAAAGATAACAGATGGACTATCAAGCATTAACAGAACATGGTTTACACAATACAACCAAGAAGTGTGTTATTATACGCGAGGATGAGAAGGCTCAAGGTCACGACCTTCACTGTTAGTCTGGCCTACATATGCTCCTGGTCTAAATGTAGGGCCTTGTACTATTTATCTTTATAGTTTAAGCGAGTAATTTTTGTATATATACATGTATTAATAATTACCGCTTATGAGCAGCAATACACGATAAAAAGATCATGATAGAGGAGACCGGGTACAAAAGTAACATTTTGTACTTTTACCTTGGTTTCTGGTTAGGTGTAATTATTTTAATGAAATTAATATAGCCATATATACATTATTTTCATGTTCTTTAAATTAGTATCTTGATTTACCTTATAATTGTGTTTTTATATGAATCAGAGAGACTTCAAAAAAATCGTCAGGGATTACTTTCGACCACATAGGCAGTTTGAAAGTAACACTTTGTGGGTCGAAAGTAACAGGACAAAGGGGTTTGTAATGAATATAAAGTGACATATTAAATCAGCAAATTATTTATTAGAAGACTTTGTATTAATAACACTGATAAACATTTGCATTTTTAATGCTTAAAAAATCATATATATTAAGAAAACAAAACAAATTATTCTTGCTTTAAATAAGATCAATTACTATATGATAATAACTTTTTTGTAATCAGACTATTCAGTATTAGACTCACTCAGACTCACAATTATGGCACACATAACTTGGCACATCGTTGAAGCATTCAGCATGTGACCACATATTACATTTGATAAATTGTGTCCATTGCTCATTTGGTTAACTGTTGTTAAAAGCTTCTAAACAAACGAGATAGAAGCAATATTTGTCGTAATTTTTTTTTCCTTAATTTAAGCCTTTTGTCTTTTTTCCTTTTCCCTTCCCTTCGTAGATATCAACTTCCTCTTACCATTTCCAGTATTGAGTTGTAAAACCTTTCTTGAATTCATTTATTTGTTGGTATTCTTCTTCAATTGCGTTTTTTTTTTCAGATTTCATATTATGTTCGTTGAAACCCATGGCCCGCGACAGGCTTGTTGCTTGAGCGCACCTCAAAGAGAGGCTCAGGTGTCGTTTTGAAAAACCCGTTAACCACTCCTTACCCGCCATTTGAGAATCTTGCCACTTTTCAGGAAATTTTCTTCCATCTTATATCGCCTACTCATATGCTGGTTTACGTACTTCAGATGGAGATAACCCAAAATAAACTACAGAGCACTCGATGAAATAGTCCTATAGAAAATTTTTCCTCTTCAATAGTAAATAAATACACGGTTGACGCAACGGTAGCCCACCACTGCGCTAGTATTTCCTGCTTTAATTTTTTTTAATGTATCTATATAATGTTACATGATAAACATAATATTTTTTCCAGGGATTCATTTTTACCATCTTTGAAATATTCTTCAGCAGCTTTTCGGAACACTTCCGTGTCAGTAGTTCCTCATGTGGTAGTTCTTATTCATTGTCGCTGCATCCTATTCAAATAAATACCCACATAACAATATTAAGTGAATAAATCAATACGAGGACAAAAGTAATATGTTACTTGTGTACCCACAGGGCTATGTTACTTTTGTACCCTACCATATTTTTGTTAAAACATGAAAGATAGCCTTAAAACGGAACGTGCCAGACAATAACTAATTAAAACACTGTATAATCAATCTAATCAAGAATTAATAAGCAAATATTCAAATTGTTATCATCCTTTTAAGACTATGAAAACATTAAATAAAAAAACATCAAAAAAACTTACTTTTGATTTGTGAAATCATATACCGTCCTCTCACTCAACCTAACAGCGCGTGGCGTGCGCGGCGACTTAATGCAAGTGATGGGGTTACCATCGGCTATCACTTAAGGGCAGAAAAGCGGTGTTTGGCTATTGGCTATTGGATAAACCTACAGAGCATTTGTTACTTTCGACCCGCCGTTACTTTTGTACCCGGTCTCCCTTAATCTTTTTTTTAATTAAAAACATGTTACGAGTACCTCTTCACTAGGATTTTTCCTGTATCATGTAGGTGTTTTACTAAAAAAAAAGATATAATTTATTCAGGGATTACACCTACCTAGATAAACTTGGAAAGTAAACCATTATCTATGTACATAAATAAAATGAAAGTCTCCTGCTATCATGCTATTAAGCCCTGAATAAATAATTTTCTATACGTGGTAGAGCCATGCTGCAGCTATATTAGTAGTATAGTTGTAGCACGAATGGGTCGGCTCGACCGGGGAGGGACCACGCTCTCACAGAATAGCAGCGTCAAATAGCAGCTTCATGCTGCTGTGTTTCGTATGGTGAGTGTAGAGAACCGGAGACCCTTTTTACTGGAAAAGAGGCATTCCATCTTGGTCCTCGCGGGTGACAACGCATCTGCATTTTGATTCGCAGACGAGGATAAATGTAGATGTCTATGGGTCGCAGCAACCACTTGCCATCGGGTGGATTGTGTGCTCGTTCGTCACCCTATCCTGTAAAAAAAAATTCAAAATAATTATCAGCCTGTCTTTTTATTAATTACTTTTACAATCTAGTGAAGATTATTAGCGGCATCTCCTTATAGTTGTCTTGTTCTTAATAGAAGATGGGTGATAAACGAGCACAAAGTCCCCCTGATAGTAAGGGGATACTGTGGCCCATGGTCACCTACATTTATTCTCTTCTACCTAGCTGTTCCCCGGAACTTCGCCCGCGTGTAATTTAGGGTTTTAATTGTTTTGCGCAGAACGCTAATTATTTTTCTAAAATTAAAGTAGCCTAAGCTAGGTACCCCTTGGGGGAGGAGTAATCCTCTCCCGAGGAGAGGCCGCCATGGGGCGGCCAGCGCAGGTGGGGCCGCGGATGTGTGCGAAAGCGTTCCCGTGGCCCTGCCAATATGCGACGAAGGTGGAACACCATGGGGTTTTACTCGGTGCGAGTCCGACATAACCCGTCCTTGCCCCCGCGAGGCGGGTATGCGTAGGCATTTCCCAGTTTTAAAAAAGGTACCCCTTGTAACATCAGTTATCTGCCAGTAAAAGGTACATCAAAATCGGTCCAGCCATTTCGGAGATTAGCCTGAACAAACAGACAGACAGACAGACAAACATTTTCAAAATTGTGTTTTGTTGTATGATGTATGTATATGATGTATTAGTATTTATATAGTTTTATATTCAATTAATTAAAAAAAAACTGTTGTTTTGATATTACAAACAGACAATTTTATTTATTTGTGTAGATTAAGAAACAAAATGCAGATGCGTTTTACCCTTGAGGGCTAAGATGGAATGCCTCGTTTCCAGTAAAAAGGGTCTCCGGTTCTGTACATTCACCATACGAAACACAGCAGCGTGAAGTTGCTATTTTACGCTGGTGTTCTATGAGAGTGTGGTCCCTCCCCGGTCGAGCCGACTTGCGACTGCTATAGCTACAGTGTGGTTTAACTTGTAAAAAAAGAGTTGTGTACACGTGAAAAAATTTTGAATTTTCTGCTCGGTCATCTTGATAACGGACATCCCATACTTCAGGGAACCTTATAATATCTTACTTATCTTCACGCACAATCCCTGACGGGGTAGCCAGAGATAACAGATCGCCAAGTGTCACGATCCTTACATACCTCTTTCGCTTCTTTCAGATTCATTATCTTCTTCATACATGCACGTCTAGGTATCCGAGTACTCTTGACCCTCCCCTCTTCGAGCAGTTTGCTCACATGGTCTTCGAAAGTTAGTCTCGGTCTACCTCGACACCTTTTAATGTTAACTTTCGCGCTATATATTTTCTTCACCATTCGGTCTTCACTCATTCGCTCAACGTGCCCAAACCATCGAAGCACGCCCTTATCAATTTTTGTGATAAGGTCATCTTTCAAACCTGCCATATTGCGAATCTCTTCGTTTCGCTTTCGGTCGGCCATGGTAACGCCGCACATTTTACGAAGAGATCGCATCTCCACTGCATTCAACTTGCTTTTATGCTTCTTCTGGCACACCCAGGTTTCGCTGCCATATAACAAAGTCGGTACCAACACTGCGTTATGTATTGCAAGGCGTGCACTCTTCACTACGCCTTGCCTTTTGACAAACGCAGTCAGGGCACCATTGACTTTGTTCCCGGCAGCGACACGCCTGTCCACATCTAAATCACATCTTCCATCCCGGCTAAAAGCACTCCCCAAGTATACAATTTCATTTACCTGTTCTAGACATTCCTGATTTACCCATATTTCACACTTCGTTCTCTCTTCATCCCTTTCAAATACCAGAACCTTAGTTTTATTAGCATTCAAGCGGAGACCTTTAATTTCACATTCCTCTTTCATACACGTGACTAATGCCTGCAGTTCTGCCTCTGATGGTGCAATAAGCACTGCATCATCAGAATACAGTAGACAATTTACTTTTATGTCACCCAATTTCACACCCAAACAGCTATCTTTCAGCTTCTGTAAACAGCCGTCGAGATACAGTATGAACAGCCAGGAAGACATGACACAACCCTGTTTCACGCCCGTTTGGACGCTAAACATGGGTGACAGGTCATGCCCTACCCGCACACAGGCTTTACAGTCACAGTAAAGTGACTGCACAGCCCTTAGCAATCAACCATCCACACCATACCCCGGCAACAGTTCCCACATTTTCTTCCTTACAACCTTATCAAATGCTTTCTCAAGATCCACAAAAGCACAGAAAATCTTCTGGTTAGCAGCCAGAAGCTTTTCCGTGATCATGCGTAGAGAAAACATTTGATCCGTGCATCCTCTTCCAGGTCTAAATCCGCATTGTGCCTCCCATAGAAATCTTTCCGATTTCTCTTGCATCCTACGTGTCAAAACCTTCGAGTAAACTTTACTTGCTAAACTGGTCAAGCTGATCGCCCGATAGCACCCGCAGTCAAAATGTGAACCTTTACCTTTATATAAAGGCACAATGACTGCAGATCGCCAATCATCCGGGACATCCCCTGTCCGCCAGCACAAATTGCACAGCAGACAAAAGCTGTCCCAGACGCGAGGCCCACCATACTTGACCATTTCAGCAGTAACTCTGTCTAGTCCCGCAGCCTTACCACATCTCAAACTTCGAATCGCACGTTCAATCTCTTTCATACTGATGACCTCAGTGTCATCGAGGTCCAGGTCTGGCGTACCAGTCACGGCGTCATCCCCGGATCCCTCACTAAGATCATCACACGCATACATTTCTCTATAAAATTCGCCCCATCGCTGCATGACGTCCGATTTTTCTGTGAGGACGTCATTAGTTCTCGAAAGCACTTTGTTCATTCTTAAGGCCGTCGCACCACTTCGGGTCCTTCCAACCTCTTTCCAGAAGAGTTTGGAGTTCTCCTTAAAGTTGTGCGACAACCTTTCGTCCGCTTCCATTCTACACCTTTCACGCATTTCCTCAATCAATGCTTTCGTGTGAACTTTCTGCAGCTTATATCTTTCTTTCATCTTCTCTCTCATATCCTTATCATTACTAGAGGCCAAGTAGTCTAACCATGCTTTCTTCTTCTTCTCTACAGCTTCTTTCACTTCACCATTCCACCATGCATCTCTTCTTATCCTACTGCCTTTTTTTATTGTTCCACACACTTCTTCCGCTGCACTTACCATTCCATCCCTAAGGTTCTGCCATGTTCTTTCCACACATTCATTTCTGCCATCGATGGTGTCAAGCTTTTCGGCTACCCTCGCATGATATTTGTCCCTAGTATCCGCTTCCTGAAGCTTCCAGCTTCGGATGCGACAGACCGACTGTGGTTCTGTTATCGCCGTCCGGTAGCGCCAAACTTCTCTCATTCTTTCACACAAATCGATCATACTTCTCTCATTCTTTCTTTCTCTAGTATACATATGGATTTTCTTGTGATTAAACATAGTGTTTGTCACAAGAAGACCCTTTTCCTTGCATACCGCCAGTATAAGCTTGCCAGCATCATTAACCCTTTTATCGCCAAACTTTCCAAGCACCGACTCGTACCCTGGTCGAGCGGTACTAACCCATCCATTCAAATCACCACACACAACAATTCTTTCGTTTCCTCTAGCCAAATCTAGAACTTCTCTTACATTCTCCCAAAACTCCTCCAGCTCAGCCCTGGACGACGAAGCTACCGGCGCATAAACAGCCAAAAGGAATAACTTCATCAGTCCCAATTTAAAGCGAACCCAGAGAAGTCTTGAGTTCACAACCTTATATTCAGTCATAACATCGACCAACCGAGACGACAGCAGCACCCCCACTCCCTGGCGGGCGCTCTCGCTCTCCGGGACTCCGGACCATAGAGCTAACGCCCCGCCAGGGAGCTCTTCAGTACCATTGCCCTTCCGTTTGGTCTCCGACATACACACGACATCTAATTCTCTTTCTTTCATTATTTCAATCAACTCATTCATCTTATCTTTCATGCCTCCTCTAACATTCCACGTGCCAACTCTGCACTCTGTCCTCCACCTTCCGCCGTGTCGGGCTGTGCGTGACGGGTGGCGGTCCCCATCGCCGCTTTGCGCGCTGCATTCCACACCAACGGGGACGAGCTGGTGTGCGTCGCCTTGGGGGGACGCCCTAACCCTCGTTGGCATGGGTGCGCAGCTGAGTAGAATTGCAGCCCTGAAAAGGGCTGGCAGGGGTCGCGACGAGCACGCTTCTACAATGACCTTATAATATCAACTTGGGAAACCCCGAGTACAACTATTCGGGTGAGTCAATAACAACATTCATCTTCTTAGTGTCAAGAATCGATAGACTGTTAACTGAAGCAACCAATATACTTAACCTAAATACGACTAAAATATGATTGAATATTTTATACGTGGTAGAGCCATGCTACAGGTATATTATAGTTGTAGCACGAATGGGTTGGCTCAAACAGGGAAATACCACGCTCTGATAGAATGCCACCGTAAAAAAAACAGCTTAATGCTGCTGTGTTACGTATGGTGAGTGTAGAGTACCGGAGACCCTTTTTACTGGACAGGAAGACATTCCATCTTAGTTCTCACGGGCGACAAAGCATATGCATTTTGATTCTTTATTGAGGATAAATGTAGATATCTATGGGCCAAAGTATTTATTTACCATCAGGTGTCCTCGTTTGTTACCCTTATTGAATAAAAAAAACTGTGTAAAGACTGGCGCTTTTTCTGATAATCTTTTCAAAAAATAAGCAAACTTAAGACGTGGGTGAAGCCGTCCGCAGGGCATTCAGAGAAAATGCACGTTAAAGATACATTTTAAACGCCTGTTTTTCTTTTTTATCAGCCCAGTAAAGTCCACGGCTGGTCATTATTAAAATTATATACATGGTAGAGCCACGTTACAGCCATACTATTGTGTAATAGTTCTGCCCGACTGGTTCTTAAACGGTAGCTTCTATTGTGTACCTAACCTGTGAGTATCATCATCATCATTACAGCCCTTCACAAGTCCACTGCTGAACATAGGCCTCCCCCAAGGAATGCCACATAGCACAGTCCTGAGCCACCTGCATCCATCGACTGCCTGCATATCTTACCAGGTCCTCACTCCATCTAGTGGGGGGTCGCCCTACACTACGCCTACCGGTACGAGGCTGCCACTCGAGAACCTTTCTTACCCATCGGTTGTCGGTTCTTCCAGCTATATGACAGGCCCACTGCCACTCTAGCTTACTAATCCGTAGGGCTATGCCGGTTATTCTGGTTCTACTGCGGATATACTAATTTCTAAGTTTATCACGCAGAGAAACCCCGAGCATAGCCCTCTCCATAGCTCACTGAGCGACCTTAAGCATCCTAATACGGCCAGCAGTGAAGGACCACGTCTCACATCCGTAAGTCATCACTGGCAACACGCACTGGTTGTACAATTTCGTTTTCAGATTTTGAGGTATCTCTAACGAGAAGATGTGTCGTAGTTTCCCGTACGCTGCCCAGCCGAGTTGAACCCGTCGATTGACCTCTCGGTCGAAGTTGGACTTACCTAGTTGGACTATTTGTCCCAGGTATACATACTCGTCAACAAGTTCAAGCTAAATGTTCCCAACAACTACCGGCATAGGTGTGACATGGACGTTAAACGTGATCTTTGTTTTGTCCATGTTCTTCTTAAAACCTATCCGTTGAGAGACACTATTGAGGTCATTGAGCATAGTGCTTAGGTCCTCCAGCGATTCTGCCATAAGGACTATATCGTCGGCAAATCGAAGGTGAGTGATGTACTCGCCATTGATGTTAATACCGCATCCTTTCCAGTCCAGTAGCTTGAAAACTTCTTTCAATGCAGCAGTGAAGAGTTTCGGGGATATGACGTCACCCTGTCTTACACCTCTCCGCAGTTGGATAGGTTTCGTACTCTGATTCTGTACTCGGATAGCCATCGTAGCTCTACTGTACAAACACTTCAGCACTTCGATATACCGACAGTCAAATTGGCACCGCTGAAGGGACTGCAGCACCACCCAAATTTTGACGGAATTAAAGGCTTTCTCATAGTCTACATACGCAAGGCAAAGTGGCAGATTATACTCCTCTGTCTTCTGTACAATCTGCCGCAGGATATGTATGTGGTCTATGTTACTAAAGCCTTTTCGGAAACCGGCTTGTTCGGGAGGCTGAAAGTCGTCAAGTCTGTGTTCGAGGCGATTTGTAATGACTCTCGAAAAGAGCACGTAGACGCGGCTCAGAAGGGAAATCGGTCTATAGTTCTTCAAGAGAGCGTTGTCGCCTTTCTTGAAGAACAAGACCACTGCACTGCTGCTCCACGCCACCAAAGTAGTGCCACAATGGAGGACGCAATTAAAGAGCTTCTGAAGGACTTCAAGTACCGGTTTTCCACCCGCTTTCAGAAGCTCCGCTGTAGTTCCATCCTCGCCCGGGGAATTGCCATTTTTAAGGTGCTGGAGAGCCATTTTAATTTCGCTCAGGCTGACATCCGGGATATCTTCGGAATAGTGTCGTATAAGACTAAGACTTGGATTGTTACTCAGACTTGAATGTGGCTCCCGTGTCCCGGAAACAATTCTGCCACACTCGGTCTTCAGCTTTGACAGTTTGTTCTTTCTGGCAGACAGATCTCTTGCAAAGACTTTGAAACCTTGGTTTCGCCCGATCGCTTCTTCAATACAAGCTGTACGGAATTTGCGTAAGTCCCGCCGCATGCATTTGGAGATCTGTCTGTTTAAATGCCTGTATGCTGTCAAATCTGTTGAAGAATGTAGCTTCATGTCCCGTCTAGCAGCGTGATCAGAGAGTTTTCGTGTTCTTTTGCGGCGACTTTGCAGAAGTTAGCTCCGACCGTATGGACAGTTTCCACGAGCTTGTCTTTCATATGGTCTACTTCATTGCAGTCTTCTAGGCATTGAAAACGGTTTTGTAACTCAAACTGAAAGGTTTTTGCACTTTGGATTAGAGCACGAGGAGGACGGAGAGTTGACTTCATTGGACGAGACCTCTCCAACTTAACGTTTAGGTTCAGTGTGCCTCTAACCGTTCGGTGATCGCTACCAGTTTTCACCCTCGCGATCAAGGAGACATCACTGAACAGTTGTCGTCTGGTTTTTTTTTTATAGGAAAGGGGTGACAAACGAGCACACAGTCCACCTGATGGTAAGTGGTTGCTGCGGCCCATAGACATCTACAAATTAAAATGTAGATGCGTTGTCACCCGTGAGGACTAAGATGGAATGCCTCATTTCCAGTAAAAAGGGCCTCCGGCCACCTGCACTCACCAAGCGAAACGCAGAGGTAAATCTCTACTTCACGCTGGTTTTCTGTGAGGTCGTGGTACCACCCCGGTTCGAGCCGGCCCATCCGTGCGACAGCAAAAGCTGCCGCGTGGCTCTACCACTGTTAATTGGTGGTCATAATGATGTCAATCTCATTTTTTGTCGAACCGTCCTTCCCGTGGAGCCGCTTCTTGAAGAAAGAGTTCATCATAAAGAGTCCCTCTTTCTCCATGAAGTCGGCCAGCTGCTGGCCCCTTGGGTTCCGTTGCCCTATTCCAAATTTCCCTTCTTTCAGCTCACCGTTCTCTCTTGTGCCTAGTTTTGCATTGAAGTCTCTCATTAAGACCGTATGGTGGGTTTTGGAGGAATGCATGGCTCTAGAGATATCCTCATACATTTCCTCCACCTCCTCATCGGTATGTGCCGAGGTTGGTGCGTTAACCTGTATGAACTTTAGCGAATAACGTTTGGTAATTCTGAGTATAAGGTACGCAACCCTCGTCGACACACTCACAATCTTTACAACGTTGTTAACGAGAGACTTGTGGACAATAAATCCAACACCTCCTTAGGACAGATGGTCGCCCTCCCGGTGATAAAACAAATTGCCGGATTCGATCTCTATCGGAGATTCTTAGCACCCCCTGCCCCGCCATTATCATGTTCGCTACCGTAGCCAAAAATAGCCGGGCCGCCGGGGACTGGGGGCCGTCTTTAAGCAACTTTTTTCATCGGGGGGTATATTGCCATAGTTGCCACGCTAGGCGAGCGGTTTGGCAACCGCAGTTTTTTTATTGTAATTTTGCTGTTCATCAGGAAGATGCTGCTGCACATCTCTTGCCTGTTTCCCTTTGTCGCCTTTTACGACACCCAGAAACAGAAACAGAAACTTTTTTATTCAATATAGATTATTAATAATACTTATTGAAAGTCACTCTTTTATTTGATTACCACTGGTTCGGGAAAAACCTCTGTCCTGGGAAGAACCAGCAAGAAACCCAGCGGGACTTTTTTTTAAAATAACAGCTTACAATCATGATGTTACACAAATTAACAACACAACAAATTAGAAATAGCTTGGTAGCGATCACCTTATTTCCAGGGATTATTGTCATCCCCACCCCCATTCCCCACGGGAAGATATGGGGTAGTGGATTTTCTTAACCGCCACTACACGGCCAACCTGTGAGCATAGATAACCAGTTACCATTTCTTACTGGAAAGTAAGCATTCTAGTCCTCAGGAGTGACAACGCATCTGACCTGACCCTGACCTTGAGGACTAAAATGGAATGCCTCGTTTCCAGTAAAAAGTGTCTTTGGTTGTCTTTATTTACTTACCATACGAAACACGGCAGCGTTAAGCTGCTATCACGCTGGGTATTTTATGAGACTATGGTCTTTCAATTACTGAGCCGATCTGTATGTTTTAAATTTAGCTTATTCCTATCAATTGAGCTGTAGCATAACTCCACATAATCATTATCTCCTCTATGGGTGCCGGTGGTTGAGAACCTTGTTTTGTGGTTTTTCTTGGGGGAGACCTATGTTCAACAGTGGACTTATAAAGGGCTGTAATGATAATGATGGTTATGGCTCTACCATAAAAGAAAAATAAACCACGCAAGAAAAAAGAATTCCCACAGAATACCAGCGATTAAATAAAACTAATTGGTACTACGCCCACAAATTCAGTTACGTGTACTTAATGTTGCCAGCGTAAAAACCTAATTTCGCACTAAAAACCACCCCTATCCATAAGTCAGTGTTATCGCGCCGCCGCACGACGTCCCGGGTGTATAATCGTCGCATTTCGGGGGTTTTTATCGCATGGACGGACGAAACATTATGTTATCGCCAATGCACCACTGTCAATTTAGATGAGCTCCTGACAGATAGCGACTTTGTTTTTTACACGATAGATTTTATGTTTAGCTGACTTTAAAAAAATACGTGGTTTTTAATTTGACTGTGTTTTTTTATGGATGTGACGTGATATCTAGGTTATTGGGAACCGATATTTTTATTTTTTACTAGCTGTTCCCCGCGACTTCGCCTGCGTATAATTTAGGTTTTTAATGTTTTTGCGCGAAACCCTAATTCTTTTTCTGAAATAAAAGTAGCCTAAGTTACTCATTATAACATCAACGGTCTGCCAGTGAAAGTCCCATCAAAATCGGTCCAGCCGTTTTGGAGATTAGCCGAAACAAACAGACAGACAGACGAAATTTAAAAAATTGTGTTTTTGTTATAAGTACCGTATATACAATTATTATTCGGGGTATTTATATAGTATTCTTATTTGGTGGGGATGAGTAAATATATTAAAGGAGATAATAAATAAAGATAAATACCTATATATATATATATATATATATATATATATATATATATATATATATATATATATATATATATATATATATATATATATATATATATATATTTAATATACTAACATAAATAAATAAAAGTAAAGTAAAAAAAGTAAAGTTGCAGACTCTTTACGTCCCACTGCTGGCCACAGGCCTCCTCTCATTTCTGAGAGAGTCTTAGGGCAAGGAAATGTCCGCCGCGCTACCCCAATGCGTGTTGGCGAACTTCACATGTCTTTGAAATATTTTTTTTCTCAGACATGCAGGTTTCCTCACGATGTTTTCCTTCACCGCCGAGCACGTGGTAAATCAGCACTTGAAATTGCAATGAACAATTTCATTGGTGCCGGCGGGGATCAAACGCGGGTTGCTCGAGTACTGTGAAGCTTACAGCGAGCGCTAACCATCTGAGCTACCACGGCTAAATAAATAAGTAATACATAAATAAATAAAAACCCAACCAGATGGTAGCTCTCGGCAGGAGAGACCAAACGGCCGAGGGTTAGGGGGAAAGGGAAAAAACCGGCGGACGATTCGGGCGGTATCGAGGAGCACCGACTTCTGCATTTGAGCTTGGAGCGGTCCGTCACGGTGTCCCAGTCGCCTCAGATGACCCAAGAGGCTGACTGGAATTTACCCGTTCGCAGAGACGACTACAGGTATAATTTCGGTCGGCACCCCACATGTCGATCACCTCGTGAGCCAGGTCCAGATATTTTATTCGCTTACCTGTTTCGGCTTTCACGAGGTTCTCGTCATACTGAATGGTAATATCAACCAAAAATATCCTTGACTGTGCCCGGTCCATCAGCACAATATCAGACTTATTCGCAAGAATAGTCCTGTCTGTGATGATGGTCCGGTCTCAGTAGAGCCTGGCGCGGTCATTAAAGAGCAGGGCTTCGGGCAAGTACTTGTAATACGGCGATTTCCGATCAACGGGACCGGAATTATGATTATTATTATTTATTCTTTTTTGAATTCCTTAATAAGAATACAAAGGACGGACTTACTGACTTGAGGCATTCTATACTTCATATACATTTATTGAAAAGCTGTTATTTTGACATTACAAACAGACACTCCAATTTTATTAGTTGTATAGATTAAATAGGTTAAACTTCAAAGGTTACATATGAATTTGGAGAAAAATACATCCTTAAGTGTGGAAAATAGGATCTTAAGTTTTGGACCTTGTGATATTCCATAGTCCACTTAAAAAGTCGACCTCAAGCAACCAAAAGGTATTTTTATTTAAATAAATTAAAAGCTGCCTTCAAAAAACTAAATAACTACTATGACGATGATATAAAATAGAATAGAGTAGAATAGTATCATTTTCTACCGACTTCAAAAAGGAGACGGTACTCAATTCGACTGTATATTTTTTTATGTGTGTTACCTCATAACTTTTTTCTGGTTGAACCGATTTCAATGATTCTTTTTTTATTTGAAAGCTGGTGCTTCTCGTGTGGTCCCATATATTGATCAAGGTTTGGCTAACAGTTTTTGAGTTATTCTTAATAGTTTATATTGAAGTCGGTTGTACAAAATTTTTAATTTTAAATACCTACTCGGTATCGAAAGAATATAACCTGTATCGAATCGAATCACGGACGAACTTTGCGTCGCTAATACGTAATATCGGTAATCCAAATATTGTAACAATTACTGTTTTAGGGATATTTTCCAAAACTGGTTTTGTTGTGTAAGAAAATGAAACTTATGTTCATTCTTAAGTGTATTGTTTATTATAAAAATATATAAATAATAATTTCGTTCATTTAAGACAGTATGACAAACGAGCCCACCATCAGGTGGACGATGGTAAGTGGTTGCTGTGACCCATAGACATCTACATCCAGCGATGTCACCCGTGAGGACTAAGATGGAATACCCCTTTTGAAGTAAAAAGGGTCTCCGGTTCTCTACATTCACCATATGAAACTGCAGTGTTAAGCTGCTATTCTATGATAACACCTATGTTATGCATTTCAACAGACTATTTGAACTATTACAAGTTTTTTATAATATTTTGAACTTGTAAAAAAGAAGTATCAATATGAGAATTGATACTTTTGGAGTACTCAAATGAGTGGTATGACAAAACGATTTATGTACTACTTATAGGAGTAGGTGTCGATGTGTATAGGTGGTATCGGAACATCTCTAATTAAACAATATTTGCTTGGTAAAAATTTTAAACTTTTTTGATAGATAAATAGAAAGATAGAATTTAGCCACTATTCTTTGAAGCCAGAACTAAAAGAATGCAATAATATGACACACTAAACTCGACGCTAAAAGATAGTGTTTAAGAATCAAAGCTCTAAATAAAGAATGATAAATTACTTTATTATTAATTAATCATTAAATTAAGAAATAAATTATTAATCTTTTTATTTATTTGAAGTAAGCTTTCATATTTTATTAAAAGTTATTTTTTACACTTTTGAGTGGACTAACGAATATCACAATATCAATGTTGTCATTTTATATTTTGATTCTTCATCTATATTTAATATTCATTATTTTACTTGTTTTTATCTACAATACTAAAAACTATAATAATAATAATAAAAAAAAAACTAAAACTAGAAACTTAAATATCATATAGTCCTACTCCCCGCGGTATCGTGCCAAGAACGCTGGCTGCGTTTCCCCGCTGAATGGCTATACTTAGCCTTTGAGCAAGGAAAGAACCAGCCCTCTTATCACCAGCAGCAACGAACAGCCGCGGATGGAGTTCCTTTAGGAACTCCACCGCACGTGGATCCCATGGACCGATAGTCTCTACAGCAAATGGCACAAATATGTAGTCATCTCTCAGAGACTCATATTTTCGCCACTTACTCAGTTCAGCTGCCTCTGATGCCGCCCCGGCTCTAAACGAGGTACCCCTGAGATGAGAGACCGCCAGAGTGTCTACGCAAGTAGCATCCCACACTAGGGCTTTATCTCTCTCCCAAGGGACCAATGTCATACCGTCAGGTCTCCTGCCATCGTCTCTAAATATTCCACAAGGCTCTAAAACCGAGGGAACATTTATAGAGACAAGAGCCCTTCGGATGGCATCGTTCAACTATTTTGCCCTATTTTGCCACTCTTGGAGGTGTTTATTAACCGACTTCAAAAAAAGAGAAGGTACTCAATTCGACTGTATTTTTTATGTGCTACCTCAGAACTTTTTTCTAGTTGAACCTATTTTGATGGTTTTTTATTTGAATGCTGGTGCTTTTCAAATGATCGCAAATAATTTTGATCAAGATGTGGCTAGTAGTTTTTGAGTTATCCCTAATAATGTGTATTTAATTGACTTCGACTAGGTACATTGATAATGTGCTCATTTTATTAAAACGCTTTTATTAGGTCGACCTGTATGTAACTCTCACAGAACACCAGCGTAAAATAGCAGCTTAACACTGCTATGTTTCTTATGGTGAGTGTAGAGAACCGGAGAACCTTTTTACTGGAAAAGAGGCATTCCATCAGTCCATCTTAGTCCTCACGGGTGACAACGCATCTGCATTTTGATTCGCAAACGAGGATAAATGTAGATGTCTATGGGCACAGCAACCACTTACCGTCAGGTGGACTGTGTGCTCGTTTGTCACCCTATTCTATAAAAAAAATACTAATTATGTAATGAAATCTAAGGTAACTAATTTAACCATCTTCTAAGGGTCGTAGCGTAATGAAAATTGGCAGTTGTATGTAGTTCTGATGATATTACAATAATATGGTACTGCCGAACTGATCTGACGATGGAGCCGGAAGATATGAACTGGAGCTTCATGATGGAAAATCGTATCATAGCTGTTTTGGATTTCTTAGAAAAGTCTTGTAATGAACTTTGACCAAGACAAGGTTTTAAGGTCTGATGATGAAGCCGGAAGATAGGCACTGGCATTCCATGTTGGAATATCGTATCATAGTCGTGTTTGCACTTGTGAGAAAGGCCACGTAATGGTCTTTGAACACGATCAGGTTTCAAGGTTATAACAAACCTATTATATATTGAATAGTGTAAATATTGACGTAGGTGACATAGGTGCCTGTATAAAATGTATATAGATTTGTACACGGAGAGTATAAATAGAATATGTGGAGACTTCAATATCAATCTCCTGGAAACTTCTTCCATCAGTATTAAATTTTGCTCTTTGTTCAAATCCTATAATCTTGATAATTTATTCTTTGAAGCTACACGAATTGCAGGGTGTAGTGCAACTTGTATTGATCATATTTTTACAGGTGTTGTACCAATCAACAAATCAATAATTCAAAAACTTAGTTCAGATCACTGTGGACAACTGGTTTCATTACCTTATATGCACAAAAAACAGGAAATTGAGAAAATTGTGTTTGTTCCTATTAATGCAAAACGCCTGGAGAGATTTAGAAGTAATATGGTAAAAAACCTTCCATCGCTTTCTTATAAGAACAATGCAGACTTTTTATATGGAGAATTATTTACCCTTATAAGCAATGAATTAAAAAAAAACATTTACTTCTAAAACATTCTCTGGAAACAGTCGCAAGGCATTTAATGAGTGGGCCACAGTGGGAATTCATAAAAGCAGACGAAGGTTATATGACCTTTACCATGAAAGATCATATAATCCTTCTGATGCTTTTAAAGAATATGTCAAAAATTATTCTAAAATGTTTAAAAAAGTTTGCTCCACAGCCAAATCGTTACATATTAGCAACAAAATTAAGACGGCTAAGAATAAAATTAAAATGACGTGGAGTATAATTAACAGCGAAACCGGTAAAGAAAAACCTCGTAACTCAAACTATCAATTAAAAATTAACAATGAATTAACTAAATCAAATAAAGAAGTCGCAGCGGTGTTTGAGAAATATTTCACTGATATTCCTATTTTGACAACAGAGTCTTTGAATACTTCTCCAACTGTCGCCGAGTCATTACTCAAACAGAATGTTAATATCTGTTTAAAAGAATTTAGATTCGAAAAAGTATTACCGCAAGATATTGTAAAATACTTCAAAACCATTGACGTAAAGAAAACCGCAGATTTGTGGGGGATTTCCGTGACAGTTATTGCATCCATAATAGATTTAATTGCACCTCATCTTGCTATTATTTTTAATACTTGTATCGATTCTGGTGTGTTTCCTGATTTAATGAAGTATAGTAAAGTAATACCTTTATTTAAATCTGGTAGTACATTGGACCCCGCTAATTTTAGACTTATTTCTGTACTACCAACTCTTAGTAAAATTTTTGAAAAAATAATTTTGGATCAATTGTTATTTTTTTTTTAATACAAATAAATTACTTCATAAAAACCAATTTGGATTTACAAGGGGTCGCTCGACGTCTGACGCCGGTGTTGAGCTTATGAAATATATTTTTAATGCCTGGGAGAATTTACAGGATGCCTTAGGTGTTTTCTGTGATCTTTCCAAGGCTTTCGATTGTGTTCATCATGAGACATTAATCAGGAAACTACAACATTACGGTGTAAAAAATTTGGCGCTTAGACTTCTTACTTCATATTTAAGTAACAGAACTCAAAAAGTCGTGATAAATGGTAAAGGTTCCTCCGGATCGGTAGTATCAATGGGCGTTCCTCAGGGCTCGATTCTTGGCCCATTCCTGTTTTTAATCTATATTAATGACTTACCTTATCTTGTAGGGGACAATCACGATATAGTATTATTTGCTGACGATACCTCTTTAATTTTCAAACTCAAACGGCAGTTAATTAATTATGACGATGTAAATAATGCTCTATCGAAATTAGTACATTGGTTTAACGCCAACAATATGCTCTTAAACGGCAATAAGACTAAGTGTATTAAATTTACAATACCTAATGTAAAACATTCGAGTACCAATGTGCTATTAAATGGGGAGGAGTTGAGTCTTGTGGATACCACTGTTTTTCTCGGTATTACTATGGACGCGAAACTTCAATGGGGCCCCCATATATCTAAATTAGCAAGCAGACTTAGTTCTGCAGCATATGCTGTAAGAAAGATTAGAAGTCTCACAGATGTTGAGACAGCTAGATTAGTGTATTTTAGTTACTTTCATGGCGTAATGTCTTATGGAATTTTGCTATGGGGTAATGCGACTGATATTGAAGCTATATTTGTTTTGCAAAAGAGAGCCGTTCGGGCGATTTATAACCTAAATTGTAAAGAGTTCCTCAGACAAAAATTTAAAGAAATAAACATATTAACTTTGGCATCACAATATATTTATGAAAATCTAATGCATGTACATAAAAACATAAATAGCTTTAATAAGAATAAGGATGTGCATACTTTAAACACTAGGAACAAACATAAGCTTGTAATACCAGTTTCTAGACTCCACAGAATCAGTAATTCATTTATGGGGCAATGTATACGTTTTTACAACAAAATCCCAGAACATATTAAAAGTTTATCAATAAACAAGTTTAAAAGTTTTATTAAAGAAAAACTGTACAAAAAGGGTTATTATAATATCAAGAAATACATGAATGAAAATAACCCCTGGGAATAAGGTGATCGCCACCATGCTGGTTCTATTAAAAATCATTTAAAAATTGTATAAATGAAATTATTGTTAAGTGAAATATGTTTGAAAAAAAAAGTCCCGCTGGGTTTCTTGCTGGTTCTTCCCAGGACAGAGGTATTATGCGAACCAGTGGTAAATAAAAAAATGACTTTCAATAAGAATTATGTAATAATCGATATTGAATAAAAAATTATTCTATTCTATTCTATTCTAATAATATTGATATATCTACTACTTCACGTATTTTTTGTTTTACGTGCATTTATAAAAGCGTGTTTTTCTAGTGTTTTTAAACTAATAATTTATTTATATTGAAGTCGGTTGCACAATACTTTTAATTTTACCACTTGTTTCAAATCTATGTGGAACCACCCCTTAATTATAATCGATTTAATAAATAATAATCGTGGTTACAGCTTTAAAGTTGATGAGATATACAAAAAACTACTGTCTAATTGTAAAACTCCTCTCTTTAAAGAATAAAATATTTTTTTACAAATTAGTCGCTGAAGTCTTTTTTTTAAAACGTTACCCGCACACTAGGATTTTCTCCTGTATCGTGGAAGCAGTTTACAAACATATATTGCACCAGGACAAACATCCAGACCCGGAACAATTATTTGTAAGCCGTACGTACATACTTGTTCCGTGCGGGATTCGAACCCGCGGTCTCAAGCGTTGCAACTCATTACTAAGCCACTACGCCACGGAGCCATCAAAAGGCTGAGTTTATAATTCTTCTTTACATTGTCTTAGCGGCTTAATATAGCTACTGCTATCTGAATAAAAGGATAAGAATTGGAAAAAAGAACAGCTTGCTACGCTAGTCAGGGGTTAACACAAAGCTTACAACTGGGGACACCATTGTTTCTAGTTGGTCGCCGGTATCCATTGGCCGCAGTCATTTTACAGTTATTTTAGAGTTTCCATAGCATACTGTCTGTTCACGCAAAAGCGTTAGTGTCAGGCATCGACGTTAGATGGCACTCGGCTCGGTCGATACGGAATGACGTTTGTGTGTGTTGAACGTCCGAGTTGACTGAACGGTGGGAGTCGAGAGCGAAAAATTAGATGTCTTCTTCGCGTCGAAGGAGAAGGCAGTCCGTTTTTTGGTCGGGAGCTCTTAATTTTATGATAGGCGCGTATAGTAAATATACCACTGGGAATAGTAGCGCGTGTTGAGAGTTTACCCGGGACTTTAGGTTTAACGCAGAATCTGTATAAGTGGATTCGACTGTATTAGTTACTAGTGCGGTAGTTAATATTCTAGAAATAACGGTGACCTTTGACCCGTACGTTCTGTGTTCATTTTCGCGAGTCAATCGTAACAAAGGAAGAAAGTGACTGCGGAAGGCGACCTTAGCTTGGAGAGGAGCTGAGGGCCGAACTGCTGCAGGGGGAACGGTCAAATAAGGTCAATAACACTACCAGCCACACCCAAATACACATCACTGACCTTTACTTTCTAGCACAATACATTCACACGAGACCTGACCGAATCCTGAGGGACCAGTCGCCTTGAATAGAGGTAAGTAAGCTCTGTTCAATAATTGTAACGCTCCCCCCGGATTATTTAGTGTAATTAGATTTTAACCCGTGGCGTGAGGACGCCCGACCAGCATCTGCCTGTAGCTTCTTCGTCTAT
The DNA here is from genome assembly GCA_033319125.1 of Parnassius glacialis. NCBI lineage: Eukaryota > Metazoa > Arthropoda > Insecta > Lepidoptera > Papilionidae > Parnassius > Parnassius glacialis. The sequence goes on from JAVANC010000008.1 coordinate 1,052,088, forward strand.
GGGCCGCGAAGGATTCTACTCCTGGGATAGGCAGCTGCCGGCCGTAACATTTGGTAGCAGAACGCGGTGCTGGGATCGATTCCCGGTCGATCCACCGACCATAGTATTTGATAAAAATTAAATAATTTTGGTGGCAGGGAGCGTTGGGTTGATTGGTTTAATTTTGTGTCTACAATCACGCCCGTCCGTAATACGTAAAAATATTTTTTTTTATTTTATACGTAATAATAAAATTCCTTTCTTTGTTAGCTTGCTTTGTTGTTTGCGGGTAAATTTGAAAAACCACGCCCGGTTCGCGCGCAAGCGGGAGATTGCGTCATGTAGGTAGATGGTTATTTTTACTTAATCGGTTAATTATCGTTGTCGGATGGTTGTAGTGTATTACTTATCGAAGGGTCGATTTCCGAGCAAGGTATTTTTTGTTGATGTGTGTCTTCGTTATGTATCTTTCGTATTGTAATTTGTATTTGAACTAAAGAGTGGTGATTTGTATTTACGTAATTTGAATTTAACTTGATTTGATCGCACTAGTATTTGTTATTGTTAATTTGATTTGCCTTTTCTTTTGTACTAACTTGTGTTTGATTTAATAAATAGCGGTTCTTATTTGTGTAATTTCTATTCAACTCGATTTGATAGGAACTGCATTGGTTAGCTGTTAATTTTTTTGTATTTTTTATTTGTTATTTTTGTAATTGTGCTCGAGCGGCGTCGTAATTTGTATTTAGTAGTGATGTCCTCGCCCAAGATGCTAATCCGTTGCCTGCGGACTGAGTTACGCTGGGCCACCAGCGCCCATGCTTTGATAGGTCGACCGGATAGGGTCCATAATTTGATGAAGCGGTTCGAGCAGGTCGATGCTCGAAGGGCTGCAGTGGAGGAGGCTTACGCTGAGCTCGAGGATTCGGATGTGGAAAAGGGAGTCCTGGACTCCTGCTTCGCAGACTACGAGCAGTTCTTGTGGCTCACGGACGAGTTGATCGAGGCTGAAGGCAGGTATGCCGAAGAGGCGCGTGAAGCTCGGACGAGTGGCCTGCCCGAGTCCGTTCGGAAGCAGCCTCAGCCGGAGCTGTTGGGACGACTCCCAACTCTGGACTAGCCAAAGTTCTCCGGGGTCCTTTCCGAGTGGCTGACCTTCGTTGGTCTTTTCGACGGCCTAGTGGACGCCCGGAGTGACTTGACTCCGAGCCAGAAGATGGCGTACCTCTTAGCCTCACTGGAGGGGGAGGCCCTGGGCGTTGTCAGCCATTTGAGCTTGTCGGACGACGCCTACCAGACTGCTCGGGACCTCCTAGCCAGAAGATACGCCAACGTCCGGCGAATTGCGGACGAACATGTTAAGCAGCTTCTGAGCCTCCCGCTGCTGAGTGACCGGGCCAGACTACGTCCGGACCTGTTGGATCCAGTCTTGGTGGCCTGTAATATGTTGAGGCGGCTGGATTTACCAGTGGGCGAATGGGCCTTCTTGTTGCTCCGCATCGTGCTGTCCCGTCTACCTCTCGACCTTCAAATGCATTTTGAGGAGAGGTACGGCGGGGACGAGGCCTCCTATATTCCGCCCTTCTATGACCTGCTGCGGTTTTTGGAGGAGCAGTGCCGACAGATCGAGCACGCGGCGGGCGCCGTCGACGACTTACGAGCCGTGCCCAGTGAGAGGCGAAATCCGCCGGGCAAGTCGTCGTCAACCCCCCCCTGCTCCTATTGTCGAACATCTGATCACCGGGTAACGTCTTGCCCAAAATTATTAGGTAAGCCGAGTCCGGCTAGGCGAACTATCGCCAAGGAGCGCCGCTGGTGCTACTCCTGTTTAGAAGGGCACCTCCAGCGAGACTGTCCGCACCGGCGGCCCTGTCTGCATTGCCAGGGCAATCACCATGCCGTACTGTGCCTGGGTGCGAACGGCGTCTCCTCTTGGGGCGTTGCCAGGCCCTCGACCCCCACGGGCGGGGGCGCTCCGCCACGCCCTCTGACGGGCGACGCTCGGCGCCCGCCGGCTAGCCAACAGACCCCTAGGTTTGGAAGGGGTCCCTCCCCCGACCAGTCGGGGGGTAATTCCCCCAGGGGCGGGGGTGTCATCACCCCCCCTCAGCGTGCGAAGAGGAACTTCACGGCCATTCATCGGTCCGCTGGACCCTTCTCACTCCCGTTAGCTGAGTGGCCGCGACTGGTGTACCACTGTACCCCATTTGATGGAGGTGGCCCTAGCTAGCTGCCGCCTTAGCTCCCACCATGGCTGCCTCTACTGAGCCTTAAGCCGTCAACAGTCCACTTGTCAAGCTGTTCTGTTGCCGACGGCCTCAGTGAGGGCGTACAACCCGAGTGGCGACCGTTAGCGGTTGCGCTCTGTTAGTATCGGGTTCACGCGGTGTGGCCTCCACTTGGTGGTGGGAAGATTAGGGCCCCCTGGAGAGTTGAATCACGCTCTCAAGGGGTATTGGATTTGGTTTGGTCGAGCACTTAGTTAAAAATTCTTTAAATTTAAATTAAAATGCTTTTGGGTTATCCGCGAAATTCATATTGTAGCGGTTATGATTAAAAGAATTGAATTTAAAATACTCCTTTAAATGCTGCTGCATATGTTGTAAATACATTTGATCACTGCGTTTGTTGTTGCACGGAAAATTGAGATTAAATTGTGTGCCCTTTTTTAATGCTTGTGATAGTGTTTAATCATTTTGCTTTGTGATAAGGAAGATTGAAATTAGATAACCCTGTGGTTACCGAAGGAAATAGTAGTCAATTCTCTTTTGGTTTAGATTTTGTTGGCACTGTCTAAGATATTTATTTGAAATAAGAGATAGGGCTGTCCCTTACGTTTATTGTTTTGTTTACTTTGCCAAGTTGACCTATGTGCATCGGTGATTACTTGTTTTAATTAATTCTGTAATTGAACATTGATGCTTTTGAAAAATTAGTTGAAATATGAGCATAGGATCACCTGCTAGGGACCATCTGTGCGTTTCGTTCAGCTCTCCACAGACGACGTTCATGGGGAATTTGGGGGTGCTCTCTGCACTGAAGCTTGAAGGTCCCTCTGGGCCGCTTCGTGTCGCGTCGCTGTTTGCAGACCTGATCCGGTCGAATTGCGGAACTAATCATAGGAGCGCAGATAGGTGTTTGAAGGAGGTCGTCTGACTTCTGTCTAGGAATAGGACTTATTTATGTGCTGCGATGTCCAGGAAGGGCATCCAGTTCAACTCTCCGGCTAGCCCACGTTAGGGCTGCAATTTTGGGGCGTTGGTTAGTGTTGCAAGATCTGATTGGGTGCGTAAGGTGGCCTAGTTTGGTTGTAGATTCGATCTTGCAACTTGCCGTCGCGACCCTGTCCCGCTGACCGGTTTGCTCGCGGACCTAAATCCTTATGTCCGGGACGGGGGTTTGTTCACGCAAAAGCGTTAGTGTCAGGCATCGACGTTAGATGGCACTCGGCTCGGTCGATACGGAATGACGTTTGTGTGTGTTGAACGTCCGAGTTGACTGAACGGTGGGAGTCGAGAGCGAAAAATTAGATGTCTTCTTCGCGTCGAAGGAGAAGGCAGTCCGTTTTTTGGTCGGGAGCTCTTAATTTTATGATAGGCGCGTATAGTAAATATACCACTGGGAATAGTAGCGCGTGTTGAGAGTTTACCCGGGACTTTAGGTTTAACGCAGAATCTGTATAAGTGGATTCGACTGTATTAGTTACTAGTGCGGTAGTTAATATTCTAGAAATAACGGTGACCTTTGACCCGTACGTTCTGTGTTCATTTTCGCGAGTCAATCGTAACAAAGGAAGAAAGTGACTGCGGAAGGCGACCTTAGCTTGGAGAGGAGCTGAGGGCCGAACTGCTGCAGGGGGAACGGTCAAATAAGGTCAATAACACTACCAGCCACACCCAAATACACATCACTGACCTTTACTTTTTAGCACAATACATTCACACGAGACCTGACCGAATCCTGAGGGACCAGTCGCCTTGAATAGAGGTAAGTAAGCTCTGTTCAATAATTGTAACGCTCCCCCCGGATTATTTAGTGTAATTAGATTTTAACCCGTGGCGTGAGGACGCCCGACCAGCATCTGCCTGTAGCTTCTTCGTCTATGGGCCGCGAAGGATTCTACTCCTGGGATAGGCAGCTGCCGGCCGTAACACTGTCCTTGCAATGGAGTAATGCGACTGATATTGAAACTATCTTTGTTTTGCAGAAAAGAGTCATACGAGCAATTTATAACCTAGGTCCAAAGGAATCCCTTAGAGAAAATTTAAAAAAAATAATGTATTAACTTTGGTCCCTCACTATTTTTAAAATACTATTTTTGTTTATGTGTAGGTAAATACATTATATTTGGGTATATATATACCCAAATATAATGTATTTACCTACACATAAACAAAAATAGTATTTTAATAATTTTTATTTTTTATTATATTTGGGTATATATATATATATATATATATATATATATATATATATATATATATATATATATATAAATAAAGTAAATTTTTATAAAGCAAAAATATTTAATAAGGGAATGAGGTGATTGATAACATGCTGTTTCTTATGTCCTCATACTAATTATATAAAATAATATATTGTAAATTAATTTTATTGAAAAAGAAGTCCCGCTGGGTTTCTTCCTGGTTCTTCCCAGGACAAAGGTTTATTCCGAACCAGGGTTAAAAGTAAAAAATTACTTTCAATAAGAGTTACTTGTAATTTATATTGAATAAAATCTATTCTATTCTATTCTAGGCATAAAAATGTTCCTACAGATATATCAAATAATAGAAGTCTAAAAACAGTCTAGCCGATTTAAGTTAGGTCGGTTACTTAATGTTTGACCCCGAGTGACACCACCGTCTGGGCACCGCCGTATCTCCCACATTTCCGTTGTTTTATGGGCACCGATAAGGGTCATAAATTGCTTAATTTATAGTCGAATAATTAGTTATGATAATGTGATTGAAGTCGGTAAAATTATATCTGCCTTATTACAAAACTAGATTTACTAGTACTCTTATACTATATCTTCTTCATAAAAAACGTGGTAGAGCACGCTGCAGCTATTTATGGTTGTAGCACGAATGGGTCGGCTCGAACGGGGTAGGACCACGCTCTCACAGAATACCAGCGTGAAATAGCAGCTTAATGCTGCTGTGTTTCGAATGGTAAATGTAGAGAACCGGAAACCCGTTTTACTACAAACGAGGCATTCCATGTTAGTCCAGGGATGACAACAAATCTTTAATTTGCTTTTTAATCGAGGATAAATGTAGATGTCTATGGGCCACGGCATCCACTTACCATCAGGTGGACTATGTACTCTTTTGTCAGCCTTATTGTATAAAAAAAGTTTCCTATTTTTATAGGATAGGGTGACAAACGAGATCACAGACCACCTGATGGTAAGTGGTTGCTGTGACCCATAGACGTCTACATTTATCCTCAATAAAGAATCAAAAGCAAATGCGTCGTCACCCGTGAGGACTAAGATGGAACGCCTCTTTTCCAGTAAAATGGGTTTCCGGCTCTCTACAGTCACCATACGAAACACGGTAGTGTCAAGCTGCCATTTTACACAGATATTCTGTAAGAGCGTGGTCCTTCCCCGGTCGAGCCGACGCATTCGTGCTACAACTATACTACTAATATAGCTGCAGCATGGCTCTACCACGTATTCCTATTAGATTTGCTGTCGAATTCAGTACTTAACATTTTCTATGATATTTATAGTTTAAAACATGCTAAAATATTGTAGCCTACTTGGACTTGTGCAATGTGGGACCCCAGGGAATATATAAAATTTTATTCGTACTATTATGCGTACTAATGATTGACCGCATTATTATATATTCGAAAATATTATTATGTATATTCGAACCGCGGGTTCGAATCCCGTACGATACAAGTATTTGTAATTTGTATGGCCTACAAATAATTGTGTCTATCCTTGACCAATTTACGTTTTTAATATTTCTCCACAATTCCTTTACTGTTGCAAATGTGAGTGACCATAACGTTAGCCGCCAGTGCCGCATGCTCGTTTGAGATATTTAAGTCAAGTATAAAATATTTTTAGCCACGTGATTGAGCTCATTATTATGAACGAACAATAATGACTAATTTTCTTATTAAGTAGGCTGTATCAGAAAGGTGATTCCATCTAAATTTAAAGAAAAAATATTGAAGTGCAAAAACTGGGAAAATTTTAATAAGTATATCTATTTATTATACTTGCTACCTTAAGTTTGTTGATAATGCTTAGTCCACTGAAATTCATCAAATAATTAAATATTAAAAAAATCAGCGGCTACCAAAAAAACTAAAACGTCGTTGGTACTTAGATATCTATTTCATTTTTTTATTTATTTATTTATTTAGCCAAACTTATCACTAACATTACAGGATCTAATGACCTAATGCGCTAGTGATAACAGTAAACATTTTAATTATTGTAACATGTTATAAATATTGCAGCCCTTGTGAATTCACTCACAGAACATTTTTTTATATGATAGGGTGACAAACGAGCACACAGTCCACCTGATGGTAAGTGGTTACTGTGGCCCATAGACATCTACATTTATCCTCGTTTGCGAATCAAAATGCAGATGCGTTGTCACCCGTGAGGACTAAGATGGAATGCCTCATTTCCAGTAAAAAGGGTCTCCGGTTCTCTACACTCACCATACGAAACACAGCAGCGTTAAGCTGCTATTTGACGTTGGTATTTTGTGAGAGCGTGGTCCTTCCCCGGTCGAGCCGACCCATTCGTACTACAACTATACTACTAATATAGCTGCAGCATGGCTCTACCACGTAAAACATATAAATACGTCAACTTCCTCATGGATAAGGTTAAGTAGTCTGGTGGCGCGAGTGCGCGGCGCCTCCCGCAGCAAGTTGGAGCGAGCGCGCGGCACCGCCAGCAGCCGCGGCCACCGCCTTCGCCACACATATTTCTCCGGGACATTCAAATATATACCCTCCAAGAAATAAGGATTGTCTATCTATCCTCTTATTACTTGGAGAATATAATATATGTATAGTATAGAAAAATAAAAGCGTCGACTTCAGAAGCTGTTAAAATATGTTGAAGTTATATTATTCTTTTAGTTTTTTAATCTGTATTTACTTTATTGATAACAGCTGACTGATTAAAACTAACTGGATGATGTAATTCTCTTACACCGCCGCCTTCTTTTTCGCTAACACCTAGCATTTTACTCCTTATCAAAAAGTGATAAGGGTGTTTACTGCAATTCAATTAAACAATGGACTTGCGCGAATTATGTCAACAAAGTCTTTCAATAACCGTATTTATTATCGTAAAAGATTTATTAGCGTTATAAACACCTTTCGTCACCTATCTAAGATCAAAGTTCAATGTTATATATCGTATGATGTGTAGAAAAAAACAATTTATTTTTATCAACCTTCGTATCGCACCCTTAATTGATTGGGGTCAGACGAGATGAAAGGTCGAGTTTTCTTTCAGCGGTCACACGTTGACAAAACACTTTAAGTATATTTATATCGTCACGTACATTGCGTTCTTGTTGTTCTACGGGTAATATGTTAGTACCTGGATGACCGGTGTTTTTTTTTGGTAATCGTGTTTTTAGAAATTACATTTCAATTAAAAAAATAATAGTATTACTATTCGCCAATAGATGTCAGGAAGAGTCATATATTTCAGTTTATATTTAAGTTAATTATCGATAAAGAGTTATTGATTTGACTTTTATCTTTGTACCGAAACATTGCTAATAGGATAAAAGTCGGCTTCTTTACTAATATCATTACTACCGTATTCTTATTTTTACAGCTTGGTAATTTTTTCGTGTTTTTAAAAAATATACTTAGATACAAATTAGATGCGTTGATAAAGGGCTCTCAATAATGGTTTTTCTCACAAATGAAGAAACTTGAAATAAAAAAGGGAAAAAATTAATCGGAATGGAGAAATCTGGACTCGAACCGGTGTCTTCTAGTTTCGGTACCGCCCGATTTCACACCTGAGCTATTACTAGACTAGACTAGACTTATAAGTAAGTCAGATAGCAATGTTAAAATGGTAAAATGTTAAATGATATTTTTGATTTTTGTTTGAGATTATTGTTTTTTAAATAGTAAAGCAGTGTTTTTGTTTTTTAATTGTTTAATTGAAGTGACTAGCGACTTTTATTGAATACTAACAGTTGCCCGCGACTTCATCCGCGTACAATTGCTGATTTCCTATGAGATTATGAAAATTTCCCGCTGGAAGAGACCTATTGTCAAACGTCCTACCGCTCGCGCTAGTAGAATCCATTACTTAGTAACCATGGAGGTCGCAATTCACATTATTATTATTATTATGTTTTTACATTCGAAACAATTTAATGGGAAAAAGAGTCGACGATTATATTTTTTCAAAACTTCCCCACAAACAACATTTCTAATTTTAAGTATATAGGTACCTATACAAAAAATACCACTGCAGCCGAACTTCATAAGACTTTCATCCAACATTTCAACCCCCATTTCACAACCTTAGGAGTGAATTTTCGTAAAATCTTTCCTTAGCTGATACTCGCCCCCTAAAAGGAACAATGTCGAGTGCGAACACTGGACACAGCCTAGCCAATGACCACTCTTTTAAAGTCTTACATACTTGAAATAACGGGCTACGACTGTGTGTGCTGGAACAGTTAGAGATATTAAAAAATAATAATAGTACCGTTGCATTGCTGAATGAACAAACAAATGTTTCCAACTCGCCCCTCTTAAACATGTTTAAGCCTGCTCCTTGATGATATACAGCCTCGCAACATCGTCGTTTGTCACCCTCACGGTACGGTGGCCAGCGATTGGTTGCGTGGTTGGAGGGTAGGCGGACGTATCGCAGTAGTCTGTTGTTAATTTTACAGCAAATGTCTGCGTACGTCAGGTGGCGATTGATCGCATGATGTAATCGCTCTCTACGTAATTGGAGCACGGTTGCGTCAGCAAGCAGTATAAATAGCACTAGTTTCGGCTCGCCGCTCACTTAGCGGCCAGCCTTTGCAGAGTCTACTTCACCTGAGGATGCCTCGTGTAGAGGCGAAACACGTGTCGTATATTCGAGAGTGGTGTGTTGTGTCTAGTGTGGTGGTGCTGGGATTGACAGCGACGGGTATAGTGCGCGCGGTTGAGGGAGGGTGGGAGGTCCCCTTAAAACTGAGCAGGACACATCATTTTCTTTCTTTACGCGGAACTAAGCAAATTAATTTATAACAACCCCGTTAACTTTATTTTAATAAAATAAAAAAATATTGGTCAAATTAAAAAAAAAAGTTATTTCTATACATTTGAATACTGATCCTGATAACGCACTTAACGGGAACCACAGGGATTTTGATACATATTGTACAGATTGACTCCAAAAGTCATTTTAGAAACTTAAAAAATAACAAGTAGAAGATTTGTGGGAGTTTGATTTAATTTCATAATCTGAGTGGTATTGTTTTTCCTATCCACTATTACTTTGTATTGGTACTCGTACACACTGCTTGCTTATGTTTAATACTTGTTTAAATAAAACGGCAACTAAATAAATTAACCTGTGTTTAATTTTTTTTTATAGGAGAGGGAGCAAACGAGCATGCGGTTCACCTGATGGTAAGTGACTTCCGCCGCCCATGAACAACCGCAACATCAGGGAAATTGCAGATGCGTTGCCGGCCTTTTAAATAGGAGTAGGCTCTTTTCTTGAAGGTCCCTAAGTCGTATCGGTCCGGAAAAATCGCTGGTGGTAAATTATTCCACAAGGAAGTTATGCGAGGAAGAAAACATCTTCTAAATCGCACAGTGGTGGACCGCCAATCATCCAGGTGGAGAGGATGGCATCGGGAGTTCTGCCGCGATGTGCGTTCGTGAAATTCGGCGAATGGGATTAATCCGAACAATTCCTCAGAGCACTCCCCGTGGTAAATACTGAAGAAAATGCAAAGAGATGCAACTTTTCTTCGCAGCGCCAATGAGTCGAGCCGATCAGAAAGTACTCGGTAGTCGACGATTCGAGCCGCTCTGCGCTGGATGCGGTCAAGTGGAAGAAGCTGGCACTGGGGAGCCCCTGCCCAGAGATGATGGGAACAGTATTCCATGTGAGGCCTGCGCCTTGTAAATTTGCAGGCGGTGTGCCGGCATGAAATACTGTCCCGCTCTGCTGAGCACGCCAAGGTTTTTAGAGGCCAACTTGGCCTTCTCTTCCAAGTGACCACGAAACTGCACGTTACTCAATATGTCGACGCCGAGGATTCCGATACTGGCTGATGCAACCAGGGGAGTGCCTTTAATTCATCAAAGTCCTTGTATTCACGGAAACCTGGCTAAATACAGGTGTGAATAATAGTGAATTCATAGATAATAGATATTGTGTTTATCGTAGAGATCGGTGCTCTACTTCTAGTCATAAGTCCGATGGCGGAGGAGTAATGATCGCGGTATCCAATGACATTCAGTCCATTCGAGTTCCAAGCTGGGAATCTGACTGCGAAGATCTGTGGGTCATCCTTAATATTAAAACTAATAAAACTGTTTTTAAAATTGCTTTGGGTGCTATCTACCTTCCACCTCCAGTCACTTTAGATTTACTTTCGAAATTTTTAGACAATAGTAGTAATATTTTTAATTGTGTAGATGATGTCATAATATTGGGTGATTTCAACCTGGGTCATATTTCCTGGTCCAGTCAAAAAAATTGTAATTTTATGAAGCCTAATAACTATATAAACAATAGCTTAGGATGCGCTTGAATAGATTTTGTTTGTGCTAATAGCGTATTTCAATTTAATAATTTAAGTAACTGTGATAATAGAATATTGGATTTAGCGTTAAGTACAATTAAGAATGCTCGCGTTAGCAAACCCCTGGATCTCATTAGCAAACTAGACCCGAAACACCCTAATTTATTATTAAGTTTACCCCATACTAAATTAAATTATTTACAAACTAAAACTCACATTGATTTCAACTACTTTAAAACGAAAAAATTAACTCCAAATTAAGCTTAATCGACTGGGATGAAAGTTTTCTAAATTTGGTGACGTTGACGAAAAGGTTCAAATTTTTTACCACAAATTGTATAACATTATTCAAGAATGTGTTCCAAAACGCAAACTACATAAGTCTCGTCACCCTTCGTGGTTTACTCCGATGTTGATAAAGCTGAGATCTGAGCAAGACAAACTAAGGCGGAGATACTATAAATTTAAGAACTCCAGAGATAAGCTAGAGTATGATATATTTCGTAATCGCTGTCATAAACTATTGCACAAATGTCACAAGGAATATAGAGCTAATTTGGAATACAATATCCGTGAAAACCAAAAAGCATTTTGGCGATATTTAAAAGATAAGCGAAAGAGAAACTCGGAAATACCTGCCCAGATGTTTTTTGACGATGATAGCGCAATGACGGGGCCTGAAATTGCTAGCCTGTTCGCAAGACACTTTTCCTCGGTCTATATAAATACACCTATAACTCCTAAACTCTTGACATTTACTGAGCAAAACACCCTCGGCGCTCTCAGTCATCTCTTTGTTTCAAGAGAGGTCAATATAAAAAATATAAAAAACCTCAATATTTACAAGGGTGCGGGACCAGATGGCATTCCTCCAGTTTTTATTAAGAATTGTGTTGCATATCTTGCTTATCCGTTATTTTTAATTTTTAATTATTCTTTATTAGTAGGTAAATTCCCTACAAAATGGAAAAATGCTCGGGTTATACCAATACATAAAAAGGGTGATGTATCGTCAGTAACAAATTACAGACCCATCTCTATATTATCTTCTTTTTCAAAATTGTTTGAGGCGACTGTGTGTCCATTCCTAACTCATCACATTGAAGCCAATATAAGTGATTTTCAGCACGGTTTTCGAAAGGGCCGTTCTACGGAAACGAACCTTATCTCATTTGTTTCACACATCTCGCGCGAGGTTGACAAAGGATGCCAAGTGGACGTCATTTGATATACATATTGATAAGGTAAACCATGCCCTGTTACTGAGCAAACTTGAAGCCAAAGGAATTCACGGGTCATTACTTGCTTGGCTTACTTCATACCTAGAAAAAAGATCACAGTTGGTGGCGGTGGGGGGTTATGAACCGCAAACGTATTACGCAGAATCTGGCGTACCTCAGGGTTCCCATCTGGGACCAATATTGTCCTCGCTCTTTATAAATGATGTCACGAATACGCTAAAGGCAAGCTACGTTTCCTTGCTTGCAGACGATCTGAAGCTCTCGAGAGTGATATCAACTAAATTTGACTCTTTACTTCTTCAAGATGATCTTGACCGACTGGAAGAATGGTATAAGGCAAACTTTATGATTTTAAATCCCAAAAAATGTTTCTATATCAAATTTACTAAGAAAAATAACCCTTGCACTACTTCATATAGTCTTAAAGAAACTATGCTCACAGAAGTTGGTGAAATAAGAGATCTAGGTGTTATGTTGGACATGAAACTCACCTAAGTTCCTCATATTAATAGCATTGTAAACAAAGCTGCGCAGATGCTGGGCTTCCTTAAACGCAATACCAGAGGCTTTCAAATAAGCACTAAAATCTTACTTTTTAACACCCTAGTAAGGAGCCAACTGGAATATGCGAGTACAATATGGAACCCAACATACGCTGTGCACTCCCAAAGAATAGAACGTATTCAGAGAGCTTTTACAAGACATCTTGCCTTCATATGTAGTGGAATTTCACATAGGTGTCCCTACGAACAACGATTAGCATTTTTTGAAATACCTTCCCTGAATAGTAGGAGAAAAATTCACGACCTGCTGGTATTATATAAAATAGTAAACGGACAGACTGCCTGTTGTGAACTACTACAATATTTTTCCCTAAATGTACCATACAATATCTCTTGTCGTCCAATAACAAAACTGTTACACACTCCTCAATTGAGGACTAACATGGGGTCATACGCCCCGGTACCGCGAATGTGTGACACCTATAATTCACTCTGTGGTGTGTTGCCTATTGTCGATATTTTTCATGATACTTTCCCTAAATATAGAAAAAATGTAATAGATCACTATTATAAATAATTTGTGAATAATTTAATTATAATTTAATATCCACGTTCCCTACAGCTGTTGCTTAGTTATGTGCATGTTTTTTATTGTCTTTGTTTGTGACATATTTCTTTATAAGCTATTGTAGCTCTGCCCTGTCTTAATTTTTTATACCTATATGTAGTATTTTGTAATGCTGTGTCACCTATAAGGGTGCACACATCAGTCCCTAGATTAAGCTCACGTTCAATTAAATGTAATAATGTGTGCACTGCTGGTGTCCTATGAATAAATAAATAAATAAATAAATTCATAATAAGTAAAATACTTACACAATACAAGTGATTTTGGATATCGGTAAAAGGTTATTCGTTTTGACTAATTGGTGCAGTTAAATTGAACAACAATTCTTAATTCTATACTTTTCTGAAATTTTTCTAAAAATGCATAAAAATTTTGAATTAGGAATGTCACAAACAAAAGTTCTATTCAGTTTGTCCCTAGTACCAATAAGTAGCCAAGTGGATATTAAGTAAAATGAGTAACCTCGTAGTAACATCTTTATGGTCAATATCGATACTCACTTACTAGCCACACTATCCCCCACTGTAACCATCTGCCCTTAACGTGCGCCCCACTTGTCCTCACGCGGACCCCACTGAACTTGTTGTGCGGTACACACTGAAGAACGGTCACTATTGTGAGGCTAACGCTCAGTCCATTTTCTATGTCTATGGTCTATAGTCTATACCCTGTATCTAAAAATATCTACTACCCTTTATCGTTTAAATAAAACTAATTTTACGGATTTTATCGCGTATATTAACTTATTTTACATTCCCGACGTTTCAAGCACTTTACAGCACCCATGGTCACGGGGGGGGGGGGGGGGGGGACTGAGGTGTATGACGTCCCAATGTCATAGTTAACCACGGCTACCTCCAGATTAAAAATTATTAATTTTTGTTCCGATCTACGCAGTATGAACTTACAGTATCATGAAGTCTTGCAGTTGTATGCTTGGGTTGGGATTTAATTTTATTAATTATGGGATCCCAAGCAGATGGTAGCACCCAGCCATCTTCTCTATTGAAATTAGGATGTTTTTTGATTTCAATAGCCTCGCGAATCATCCTTGGAAGGAATCGGTGTTCTTTAGCGAGGATTTGTGGTTTATCAAATCTAATGTAGTGACGGGGGCGATCCTGTACGTGTTCACAGACTGCAGACTTCCCGGAGCGTCTATTCTTCACATCAGCTATGTGTTCTATAACACGGGTTTTTATAGATCTTTTGGTTTGTCCTATATAAGAGAGACCACATTCACAATCAAGCTTGTACACTCCTGCATCTTGCAGAGGATATTATAACCGTGGTAGAGCCACGCGGCAGCTTTTGCTGTCGCACGGATGGGCCGGCTCGAACCAGGGTGGTACCACGACCTCACAGAATACCAGCGTGAAGTAGAGGTTTACCTCTGCGTTTCGCTTGGTAAGTGCAGGTGGCCGGAGGCCCTTTTTACTGGAAATGAGGCATTCCATCTTAGTCCTCACGGGTGACAACGCATCTGCATTTTGATTCGCAAACGAGGATAGATGTAGATGTCTATGGGCCGCAGCAACCACTTACCATCAGGTGGACTGTGTGCTCGTTTGTCACCCTTATCCTATAAAAAAAAGAGGAATATTACACTTGACTGATGGTAAAAACTGACTAATCTTCTTCGGCGGCTTGAAATATGTTTTAATGGAAGCACGCTTCAAGATGTAGCCAATCTTGTCAGTGACACCTCTGACATATGGCAGTACAGCAGGCACTCGCTCGACTGTGGCCGGCTTCACTCGTTCACTGTGACGTAGGCGCGGGACCCGAAGCTTATTGTCGTGCAAAACTTGCTTGACGTGTTGGAGCTCGGCGGCCAGGTGTTTACTGTCACAGATCCCTCGTGCTCTCTGAAACAAAGATTTACCCACTGTAGCTAACTGTGAAGGATGGTGGTGAGAATCACCGTTTAAATATCTATCTGTATGGGTCTTTTTTCTATACACAGTGTGGCTCAAGGTGTTATCAGGATTCCGAATTACTAACACATCTAGAAAAGCTAAAGAATTGTTTTCCTCTAACTCCATTGTGAACTAAATTTTAGAATTTAAGGAGTTAAGATGGCCTAGAAATGCGGTTACTTTATCTAAAGGGAGAATTGTGAAAGTGTCGTCTACGTACCGCTTGTAGAATCTTGGGTTTACGGGAGAAGTACGCAGGGCTTTCTCCTCAAAGTCCTCCATGAATATATCGGCAACAATGGGAGATACCCTTTGTCGTTCCGTCGGTGTCATAAGAGGCCACAGAGAGAAACTGAAACAGGCAATGAGCAGCACCGTCTTCCTGATAACAACTTCAAATAATAAAAACAACTGTGGTTGCCAACCCGCCTGCCTAACGTGGCAGCGATGGAAAAATCCCTCTTATGTTTCAATCTATGGGGGGGGGGGCTTTGTTCACCAGTAGATTTTCTGTGTGTTAAAAAAATAAAATAAAATAATTTATTTTTCTTCACAAAACTTAAATCAATTAGATAGTTGATGTTACCTTATTAGTGTTAGCTCATAACATATAAATGAAAGCTGATACTTCTCGTGTGAATTTGATCAAGGTCAGACCAATAGTTTTTGAGTTATGGTTAATAACTTATATTGAAGTCGGCTGTACAAAATTTTTAATTTTTAATTATTAAGTGGCGAAGCTTGTCACTTATTGATTTCACGATGTCTGTCCGTCTGTCCGTCTGTCCGTCTGTCCGTCCGTCTGTCCGTCTGTCCCACGATTATCTCGAGAACGGTTTCGAATTTTCAAATTCTGTTTTCAGCAATCGATTACTGATCACCCAGGCATCTGAACCTCCTATTTTGAATTTTTTTTTCGTTATTTTCCGCTACAAAGCTGATTGCTTCGCCACTTTGCTATGCTGTTAGCTTGCTAGGTTTATTATAGTTTGTGAAGAGGAATAGGGGCCTATGGGCCTCAGAATCCATATACCATCAGGTGTACTGAGTGCTCGTTCGTCACTCTTATCAAAAAATTGCAGACTATAGAAAATAAAATCAGGAAATTTAAATTCCAGAAGTTTGTTTATCATGAACCGCTGACAGAACTACGAGATAAGAGATCTATTAACCAGATCTGTTGTTTTCACAAAGTACATTACGCATGGGCATAGACTAAACATCCGTAGTCTAGTGTCGCCGGTGTCTAATCCTTGACCTGAGGCAGAGCATATCTGCGTTTATTTTCCTCTCAGAGCCAAAGCTAGATTGATAACCAATTGCTATATTAAAGAAACTTTTCAATCTTACCTCATAAATAATAACAATGTCCTCTAGACTTTCAGTCACGGCGACTAGTCTCAAAGGAGACTAGCCATCTGCGCAGGACAGGGTTATAGTGATCAAGTTTATGCGCTATTATAGATACACTCTCTATTCCCTCATTCTCATAGACAGATGGAATGGCTAAACTACATGACCGGAGAGAGATCAGGCGCAGAACTAATGACTTTACGTGTCTGAGGTACGAAGGTGAAACACCACCAACTTCCTGACTCCAGGCTGCTTTTGAGAATTTCTTGATAGAAAAACTCAATAACTTATATTTTTGTCCTACCCGACTTTACTAAATTGAATGCCTGTTTTCCAGGAATAAGGGTATCCGGTTGTTTACACCCAAAACACATGTTATATTAATATTTTGGAAGTTTTTTATATTCTATTAAAATTATAAAATTAGAAATATTTGTTAAAGCAATATTTTTGTAATATGAGAAAATTTAATAAAAGTTATTAAGTTGTTGTTCATTTGCGGAATTTTTATTAATACTGCGTTATTTTATTCTCTTTAAAACAATGCAACGAACGTCTCTAAATTGTTTATTTTTTCACAGGAACTTTTCTTTGGACAAAGCGGGGTGTTAAGCATCGATTACTACTTCTAGACGGATTCACGTACAGTTATCAGAAGCAAAACGCCAATGGAAAAATATCCTGATACTGTTCACGTAGATTGAAAGGTTGCAGGGCGTCCGCGATCAGCTTCGGGACGCGAGCTTTCGCATACAAGCCCCACGATCGCATTAAGCTGTTATTCTGTGAGACCGAGCCACTCGTGCTACAACTATCTCTCTTACAAAGCAATAAGGACCGTGGCCGAGCTCACTTGACTACTCTAGCGCCATCTATTATCTATCTACGGAAGCGGTTGCGATGTATATCGATATGAAAATTTGACGCGCTAAATACATCGTTCTTTATTTAATACATTTCCATAGATGGTACAGCGTCGCTACATGGTACCGCTAAGTAAGATTGACGAAGTCATTGGGCTCTAGTATAATACATGGCTATACCTCGTAGAAATTTTCTATGATAAACTAAAGTATGAGAGCCGTGGTAGCTCAGATGGATAGCACTCGCGGTAAATTTCACAGTGCGCGAGCAACCCGGACTTGATCCCCGCCGGCGCCAATGAAAATGTTAATTGCAATTTTAATTGCTGATTTACCACGTGCTCGGCGGTGAAGGAAAACATCGTGAGGAGACCTGCAGGCCCTTTTTACTGGAAATGAGGCATTCCATTTTAGTCCTCACGGGTGACAACGCATCTACATTTTGATTTGTAATAGAGGATAGATGTAGATGTCTATGGGCCGCAGCAACCACTTACCACCAGGTGGACTGTGTGTTCGTTTGTCACCCTTATCCTATAAAAAAATGTCTGAGAATAAGAAAAAAAATATTTTCGAAGACATGTGAAGTTCGCCAACACGCATTCGGGCAGCGCGGCGGACACTTCCTTGCCCTAAAAATCAAAAGTAAACAAAAAATATATACACTATAATATTCAGTGTCTCCGTTATTTATGTCTGTTGATAAATGCATGTAAATATTTCTAATTAGTAGTTTAGATAAACCAATACATGAATGAAGCGAGTGATTAGATCGAGGTCTAATATGTTGCGTTATATAAAACATGTTTCAGATTCCTATTTTATAACGAGAAGTCAAAATAAAGTAAACATTAAATATGTTTATAATTTATAGTAAAATATATAGTGTCCGACCGAAACAGGATTTTCAACCGAAACCGAAACCGAAAACGAACCTTCGGTCTGGGTGTCAGTTTCGGCCGAAACCGAAGCCGAAACCGAACCTTATTTAGACACGTTCTTTTTTTATTGTATACTGGAATCTGAATATGATTATATTATATATTATATTGTTTATACATATACAGATAGGTAATGTGTGTTAATCAAAAACAGTAACTGTAATAGTCATGCAGCAATATATTTATTTATTTTCAAGTAAAAATCACCAATTTAACGTTAAGGAATGCGTTTTTAAGTCAATTTTGTAAAAAAAATAAACACTTACATCCATAAAAAGTTGCTCGCTATCTGAGAACATATTTTACTGTGTTCACAATATTATTAATATTATTCAATGAGAGCATTAACTTAATATATCACATTCAACACAATATATATACACACACCTTAACAAAATCACAGAAAATATACAAAACCTGCTCAAAGTTCAAAAACTTTAATAAACTAAGTTTGTATAAAAAGGGTTATTATAATATTAAGGAATTTATGGATTATAACAACCCCACTATGGTGATCACAACCAAGCTATTTCTAATTTCTTTTTTGTTGTTAATTGTGTTACATACATGATTGTAAGAATAGCGTAGCTGCGTGTGGGCGAAGGGGGCCCTCGCACTTAAAGGGGCCTCGCGAGACCCCCTAAAATGCCATGCCCCCAGATTTTACCACAGATGACTAATTAATTTGACCACTTTTACCCTTGAAAAAGTGAAAGTGTGTTTGTTTGGGGCTTCACAAGAAGCCCCCCTTAAATGCGACTGCGAGGCCTTTAAAACTACCTTCAAAGACCTTTTAAAACTACCTTCAAAGACCGTGATTGTTACATTGACAGACTCGTCAGGAATTAATAGATATGAGTAGGTACGAGGGTAACACTAAAAGTTCTAAAAAATCAAAAACTGAACAAACTAGCTGTAAAAAATAAGCTGAAGCAAGCAAGTTATTACTATTATTAAATCTTTTCAAAATAATGTCCATATACATCTTTTTTAAGAAATTTTTTCTTTTATTTTCGGAAATAAATAAAAATCGCAAAGTGCGAGGTCGGTACTATAGGGCAGATGACCCAGTAATTCCACGTCTGAAGTCGCCAAGTATTCGATTGTTTGCTTGGCAGTGTGCGACGAGGCGTTGTGTAGTGAAGGAGGATCCTACTGCGAGGTCGTTTCTCCCGAACTCTTTCCAAAACACATAGCAAACAATTGTTAGTGTAATACTCTGCAGTAACTGTTTTTCAATACGCTAAAACAATTGTTGCCAGCAGACTGTCTCTTAGTTTCAGGATCATAACAATAAACCCAGCTTACGTCACCTGTAAGTATGTCGAACACAGCATTTGAGTCACCTCCATTAAATGTTTGAATCATTTCACGACAGCAATCAACACGACAGAGTTTTTGGGCCTCTGTCAAGTTATGAGGTATCCACCCGGCACAAAGCTTCCTGACTGCTAAATATTCATGGAGGATTTTGTGCACTTGACTCATACCGATGCCTTATCTTGTCTGAATCTGCTGATAAGTCACTTTTTTGTCAGTCTCTATCACACGCCGCACAACACTGATGTTATCTTCAGTCGTCGCCGTAGAAGGCCGTCTCCATTGAGTTATACAAGACTAAATCAATGACCGTCCATAACACAGATCATCAGTGAGATTAGTGCAACCACTTTTAAACTCTTAAACCAGTTATAAACAGTGGCACGAGATGGGACTGCATCGTGAAAGGCCAATCGAAGTCTATCATATATTTCTTGTTGACTTAACCCTTTCGCTGTCCCGTGCACTACATATAGGTCATTGCTATTGTCTTACTATTGTGTTTTAAAACCGGACAGTGAACGTGTTAAATAACATCGAAATTCATAAAAAATCAGTGTACAAAAATTTTCTCGCGTTAAATTCATGCTGATGTGACACAGAAAATTTTCAAAATGACAAATTAATAAAATACATACACAATAATATTGGCAAAGAGTTTCATTTTCAAAATTTGAACTTATATTTTATTATATCGTTTACAAGTGGCCAGTTCTAAAAACTTTCAGTGTCGCCCTCGTATGTCGTGTCAATGCATGTTAGGTAGGATAGATCTATTCGGTAGACCCATGGAACAAAAGAAAAGGGGCCTCGCTGACGCAACTTCGCGCACGTTTATATTAGTCCAGGCTACGCCTCTGATTGTAAGCTGTTATTTAAAAAATAGTCCCGCTGGGTTTCTTGCTGGTTCTTCCAAGGAAAGAGGTTTTTGTCAAACCAGTGGTAATTAAACAAAAGAGTGACTTTCTATTCAGCGGTAGCAAAATCAGTCAGTTCCATATTTTTACCACATTTGTTTACAGCATTTGTGAAACAGTAACAAGCTAGGTAACGATAAGGCTGACATATCCTTGTAGGATAAAAGCCTTTTTAAATAAAGGTAGATAATAAAAAAAAGTATTACTTACACTCTATATTGAATAAAAAATATTCTGTTTTTGTTTCTGTATAATTATGAATAATATACGAATCACGAACTCATCCGAACGACGCACGATAATCCACGAAGACTGAGTTTCGGCGCCGCCGAAGGTTCGGCAGATTTTTTGCCGAAACCGAAACTATTACTGAAACTGGATTTTTTGCCGAAACTTTGCCGAAACCGAAACCTAAACCGAATCTTCGGTCGGTCACTAAAAATATAATATCGTAGTAACCGTAACTCCACCCACGTGGAAATATAAATACGCATGATGTGATTTTAGAGCTCAAGCAACACACAGAGCTCTAAATTCTATCCCAATCATCTCGATGATTGAAGTCCACTACCGAAAATCAGAAATCTTCTACCACACAATACTACATTGCGCATTTACCGTTGTGATAACTTATATGCATTGCAAAATTAAACTGGATATAATCCGAAAAATTTATTTTCATTTTATATGTAGTGTTTGCACAATCTCGTACGTTATGTCAAAATAACGGGTTTTGTCGAGTATTACAAGTTTTACGAGTATTACGAGATCTATCACTTACAATAAAAATTATATTATTTAAGATTTTAAATACAAGAGAACATATTATGTAATTCAGTGTCGTCAATGGTTTTTCCAGACCGATATGAGTTTTGGCTCTATACTTAACCCTGTAGTGGTGATGTAAGAATTTCCACTATCGTCCTAAGAAGTCGCAAGAAGCGACAGAGGGATACAAACCAGGAGTTAAGCAGCAGTGTCTTCCTAAAAATAATTGAAAATAAAAATAACTGCGGTTGCCAATTCGCTTAGCAACTGTGGTTACTATACCCCATAAGGAAAGCCATGGGGTGCTATATTCAGCATTGGACTTTTGATAGTTTGTAACTTAGCTGTATGACTTAGGGCCCTTAACAAATGAGCCTCCTCCTGCCGAAATGGCCGTTAAGGCACTTGCAATTGCTCTGGCGTCGCAGATATTCATGGGCAACGGTGATCATTTTTTTAGGATAGGGTGACAAACGTGCACATAGTCCACCTGATGGTAAGTGGTTGCTGTGTACCCATAGGACATCTGCATCAATCAGCAATAAAGAAATAAAATGCAGATGCGTTGTCACCCGTGAGGACTAAGATGGAATGCCTCTTTTCCAGTAAAAAGGGTCTCCGGTTCTCTACACTCACCACACGAAACACAGCAGTGCAAGCTGCTAGTTTACGCTGGTATTCTGTGGGAGCGTGGTGCTTCCCCGGCCGAGCCAACCCATTCGTGTTACTATACTAATATAACTGCAACATGGCTCTAGCACGTATAAAACTTACCATCAGGTGAGTCGTGTGTTCATCTACAGTTAGTCAAATAAGTTATAGTCCAGTCAAATAAGGTCTAAAATCAAAATTTTGGCACTGAACTTTGTATTTCTGATAAAATGTAATTTTAATGATACGAAAATAATGTGTGAAGGTTTTCGTGTCTGCAACCCTAGCAAGGGTTGAGAAAAAAATAGTTAAAAGTGTTTTTTCGCAATTACTCGAAATCAGTAAAAATTTGACAAAAAATTCTAACAAAAATGTGCAGAGCTAAAAATTTTATATATAAAAGGTATTCTGATTTTTTTCCTCCGGTAAAAATTAACCAAGTTAGGGAGGTTTTAAGTTGAAGGATGAACGTAAAGAACAATGGCCAAATTTCTATAGGAGCTGGACTTAACTTTTATTTTCCATGTCCCAAAACAAACTATAGCTAGATTAGTTTCTTTTTATGTTGTGAACACCATCCCGTTTGAAAATCATATTTAAATAACCACAATTTTTTATAATAACGTCAACAATACTTTTGAGGTTAGCATCACATAATATCTAATCTTCTTGAGTGATCTAAAATAAGAATTAGATTTGTATGATGATGAAGGATTGTGTGTAATGGTTTATGTTAGTGTAATAAAATCTGTAGGTGGGTAAATATGTAATATTATTGAAGAATTTCACTCGCGGATCTTATAAATTACTCTGGTATCAAGGTCAAAAATGAGATGGCGGCGAAGTGTATCAATGCATATATGTTACAATTAACACATAGCAATCACATGGCTAGTTGTCGTTGTTATAGTTGATGTAGCTGGGCTTAGCTTTCCTTTGACTCCCGTTGAGTTGGGGGTTGATACGTATTTCTACAGAAAAGTTACACTATTATCAGCACACACACAAAGTTACAACATGCGTAAACGCGTAATATTTGAGAAAAAAGTTATTGAAAATCAATTATCCTTGCATTGTTTATATCTAATCCTACCATAAAAGTAACGCCATTTTGTAACGTCATTGTCGTCAGTAGGGATGTCGATTCTTTCCAAAAAAGGTCGATTTTTAAATCGATTCAAATCGTAAGCTGATGTATCGATTCACAAATAATCGATTTCAAAAATATCTATATTTTTTATGTTTGCATTTATAATGTAAATATAATTCCATTTTACGAGAAACAAGAAATATACCATAATAAATGATCTCTTATTAATATTTGTTTTATTTTAACAGTACCAATTAGGGCAGATAACAAATAAAATAGGTTGTGTTCAACTTATGTCAAAGAACCGAATTGATTGAACCCGACTCCACCTGGTACGAGTCTGTCCTACCCCTAGAGTGATTTTAAAGAGCCGGAGGCGCGTAGGGGGAGCAGCCTCCGCCTGCTGTAACAAATCGTAGGCATCGGACGAGCCGGAGCGGCTGACGCTGGTCGCCGAAGGCGACCAACAAGCCGAAGCTGCGGAGGCGAGGAGGGATGCCTGCGATTTGTTACGCTAAGGCTAAGGCGTAGAGGCTGCTCTTCCCGCAGCGCCGGAGACGTAGCAGTCTCAAAATAGTTACAGAAATCCTTCTGAATCAGTCCCCCTATATTTTATGATGAAGGGGATTTTTTTCTCATAAAATGGATTTATATCTACATTATAAATGCAAACATGTAAAAAATATAGATATTTTAGAAATCGATTTTTTGGGAATCGATACATCAGCTTACAATTCGAATCTATTTAAAAAATCGATCTTTTTCGGAAAGAATTGACATCCCTACTGACAACAACAATAAAAAAATGGCGTCAGTTTTATTGTAGGATTAGACATAAACAATGCAAGAATAATTGATTTTTTTTAACTTTTTTCTCAAAAATTACGTGTTTCCGCATGTTGTAACTTTGTGTGTGTGCTTATAATAGTGTAACTTTTCTGTAAAAATACGTATCAACCCCCAACTCGACGGGGGTCAATGGAAAGTCGTACCGAATAATCGTTACAAATGGTAGTGATCAGCCCGTAAAACAATGCCGAGGTCAAAACAACGGAAGGAAATCTATAATAATACAGTACGTACCTATCACAATCCACAACAACGAGTGAAGCAAATGAAATGATGCGAATGATTGCCATAGAAAAATAGATATGTAGATGATTGCCGGGTGACAATCAATGTTGTCGATCGATGATCACAGATTCTGTAACTTGTCAATGACAAATAATATTCCGTTGTACGTAATTGAACAAAACGCTTAGCTTACTATGAAGCTACATAATTATTTTTATGACTTGAATCCAGTACATAATAAATCAGTATAGTAAATGATTTGGTGCTTACATACTAATTAAATTGAATTACAATTAACAACTATTCAGACAAAACGTGAATAATTATAGTCTTTGAATACAAAGTCCTTTCATACGTGAAATGAATCGTCATTAGGTGCGTTCCAGTGCGTTCAGAAACGATTTTAAATAATTTCGGAACAGTTACAAAAACAAAAATAAAAGGATAATTTTTTTGTGGCTACTTAGACAGGTATTTTTTGGATTTTTTAAGACCTTAAAAAATAAGGATATTTTTCATAAATTGCCATATTTGCCATATATTGACATTATAGTGACGCCATCGTTTCATCGTCTGGTACGATTTGGCCAACGTCCTTTAAAGCATCGTAGGTAGTAGAAAAATAAGCGTTTTTTTTAATTGCTTGAAAAAATCTAATCTATAATTTAGAGATACAGATTTTTTTATTGTTAAAGAAATATGGTAGTAGAAAATGCTACCTCCATTCTGATGGAATCCCTCCATTTCTACTGAGATAACCGCTCTATCTTGTCCGTCCAACCTATCGCCATCACCTCCTTTTGCTCGAAAATAATGGAGTCCATTATCAACTGCAAGCTCATGCGGTACCTTGAGGAGCACCAACTGATTAGTGACCGCCAGTAGGGTTTCCGCCGGGGTCGCTCAGCTGGAGATCTTCTTATTTATTTAAAAAACAGATAGCCGCAGGCAATGGAGTCCAACGGGGAGGCTTTGGCGGTTAGTTTGGGCACAGTGAAAGCCTTCGTTGAGTTTGACACAAAGCGCTTCCTTCCTATGGGCTTCCCAAGAAATTGTGCAGTTGGATCACCAGTTTTCTGGCTGATCGGAGCATTAAAGGCGTAGTGGACGGTGCATGCTCCGATCACAAGCCTATTAACGCTGGTGTTCCACAAGGCTGTGTGCTATCACCAACGCTGTTTCTTCTGAATATCAATGATATTTTGCAAACCGGTAACATTCATTGCTATGCGGACGACAACACTGGTGATGCTCTATACACCGACCGTGCTAATATTTCTCGGGAAAACGTCGCCGAGTATTGGAACAAATTTTCCTCTGAAGTCAGCACTTTGTTGAACAAAGTATCAGAGGCGACTAAATCTAGTTCAGTTCAATTCCCAAAAAACAAAAGTTTGCGCATTTACTGCTAAAAAAAAACATTTGAAGTGTCTCCTTAAATTCAGGGCACTCTCCTTGTTTCCTCAGCCTGTTTCGAAATCCTCGGCGTTGACATATCGAATCACATGCAGTTTCGTGGTCATTTGGAAGAGAAGCCAAATTGGCCTCTGGAAAGATTGGCATGCTCAGCAGAGCGGGACTGTATTTCATGCCGGCACACCGCCTGTAATTTACAAGGCGCAAGTTCGGTCGCACATGGAAATACTGTTCCCATCTCTGGACCGGGGCTCCCCAGTGCCAGCTCCTTCCATTTGATCGCATCCAGCGCAGAGCGGTTCGAATCGTTGGCGACCAAACTCTTTCTGATCGGTTTGACTCACTGGCGTTGCGAAGAGATTTTGCATCTCATTACGCATTACGTTACGTATTTACGTGGTAAAGCAATGCTCCAGCTATATAAATAGTATAGTTGTAGCACGAATGGGTTGACTCGACCGAGGCAGGATCACGCTCTCACAGAATTTCAGCGTAAAATAGCAGTTTAATGCTGCTGTGTTTTATATGGTGAGTGTAGAAAACCGGAGACTCTTTTTACAGTAAAAGAAGCATTCTATCTTAGTCCTTACGGCTGATAACGCATCTGCATTTTTATTCGCAAACGAAGATAGATGTAGATACCTATGGGCCACAGCAACCACTTACCATCAGGTGAACTGTGTGGTCGTTTGTCATCACAATTCTATTAAAAAAATTCCATCGTATCTACCACGGAGAGTGCTCAAAGGAATTGTTAGGATTAATTACAACCGCTCAATTTCACCATCGCACATCGCGATAGAACTCGAGATACCATCCGTTCAATCTGGATAATTGGCGGTCTACTACTGTGCGATTTAGAAGAAGTTATCTTCCTCACGCAACTTCCTTGTGGAATCGAATACCACCAGCAATCTTGCCGGAACAACACGGCTAAAGGACCTTCAAGAAAAGAACCTTCTCGTATTCAAAAGGCCAGCAACGCATCTGTAATTCCCCTGGTGTTGCAGTTGTTAGTAGTATTTGTAGTCACTTACAATCACGTAAGCTGTACGCTCGTTTGCCCCCTCTCGTAAAAAAAATGAACGTTGTTCATTCTCATAGATCCTATGATTTAAGCAACTGCTGTAAGAATTTATCATCAGTTCTAATCTTCAGTCATTTATTGATGAAGCCGACAACCCATAATATCTTTTTCCCCGAACTTGACCTCCTTTTTCACATTTATAAATAGCAGATCAATGCTGTTCGTGTCGTGAGATGCGTCGTCGTATCGTATGATGCGTGTAGAGAACCAGAGACGCTTTTGACTGAAGACGTGACTTTCATTTTAGTGCTCAGGGGTGACAGCGGTCTGGATTCTGATTCTTAATTGAGGATATATGTAGATTGCTATGGTCCACAGCATCTACTTACAATTAGGTGGCTTGTGTGGTCGTTCGTCATCCTAATTCTCAAAAAAAAATACGTTTTTGGTGGGCTGTTTAAATTGTAAAATTCTTACTGACCTTAATAAAAATATTTTGTAATAATGTATGTAACAAACTTCGCTCAAGTTATATTGGCAAGGTTTCCATAAAAGTGGATCAAGAAAATAAAACTTATTTATTAGTAGTGTTCATGCCAAATCACAGGCGCCGACGAGGTTTAGTACAGTTGGCGGACTTCTTAACGACTGTCTTGAAGAATATTGAAGTAAATAGTTTTAAAATGAATGATTGTTAATTTACCTCTAAACTCCTTTATGATTTTTTTATTTAAACCGGGATGTATTGCTATCCATCCCGACTTCGCATGGGTGATTTCTGGATCTCATCAACAACGATACCTGCTGGATCCAATAGTAAATCTAAACAATTCTCGAAAAAACTTATATGTATGATACACACAAAATTTCATCAAAATCGGTCCAGTCGTTTAAGAAGAGTTCATTCTTATACACACGGACAGAAGAATTTTATATAATACTAGTGATCGGCCACTGCTTGGCATGGACGATTTCTGAATCTCGTCAACAGCGCCTCCTACCAGGTCCCATTGTGAATCTAAAACATTCTGTGATCAACTTAATCGCACACACAAAATTTCATCATGCTCGGTCCAGACGTTTAAGATGAGTTTGGTTACATACACACGGACAGACCAATTTTATATATAAATATAATGAATAAAGATAAAAAATAATTTAATTATTTCCACCTGATGGTAAATGGTTACTGTAGTTCAATCACCCATCGTCATCATTACAGCCCTTCACAAGTCCACTGCTGAACATAGGCTTCCCTCAAGGAATGCCACAAAGCACAGTCCTTAGCTACCTGCATCCATCGACTTCCTGTATATCTTACCAGGCCTTCACTCAATCCTGTGGCGGGCCACTCCACACTTTGCCTACCAGTACGAGGCTGGTACTCGAGAATCATTTCTCACCATCGTTTATTGTTCCTTCGAGCTATATGACCGGTCCATTGCCACTTCAGCTTACTAATCCGTTGGGTTATATCGGTTACTCTGATTCTATTATTGATATCCTCATTTTTAAGTTTATAACGCAAAGAAACCCCGAGCACAGCCCACTTCATCTCGCTGAGCAAATTTGAGCTTCCTCATAAAGCCAGCAGTGAAGGACCAGGTAATGTAATTATACTGGCTTTCTATTTTGTATTTCCAGATTAAATCAGCAGTGTCAGGATTACCATTTAGCGGCAGTAATAGGTTCAAGTTTATTATCTGTATTTTCAAAACATAGTGTATAATATGGTGAGAGGGTTTTTTGGAACAACGGAAGTGACAAGCGAACGTACGATAGTGGCTGCTGAAATCCAATAACACTTGAAGTCGACTTCAAGCAAAGCAGCCATTTTGTCGTGGTAAAGTAGGTGATATAAGAGTTTCCAACTTCCAATTTTATCCCGTTGGCCCTTGCTTCCAAAAGATGGTAGTGAAAACATATTTTCAAGAATAAGGGTTATAAACGAGCACATGTTCCACCTGATGGTAAGTGGATTCTGTGGCCCATAGACATCTACATCTAGCCTTAAATGTACTTAATCTAATGGATGGATATATTTTAGTTATTTTAAAAGTTTACAGGTTTTGAAAATAATCAATGAAAAATAACAAGGAAGAATACGTTTGCACGGAATTAAAGACTTTTTTGACGGCTCCGTGGCGCAGTGGCTTAGCAATGAGTTGTTGCGCTGGGGGGCGCGGGTTCGAATCCCGCACGGAACAAGTATTTGTATGGCCTAGAAAAAATTGTTCCAGGTCTGGATGTTTGTCCTCGTGTAATTTATGTTTGTAAACTGCCTCCACGACACAGTAGAAAACCCTAGTGTGGGGGTAACCTTTTTCAAAAAAAATTTAAGTGGGAAGGAACTGAGTCTTATCGATACCAACATTTTTCTTGGAATAACAATAGACCAGAAGCTTCAATGGAGCCCCATATATCAAAATTAGGAAGCAGACTTAGTTCTTCAGCATATGCTGCAAAAAAGATTAGAAATCTTCCCAGTGTGGAAACAGCCAGACTTGTTTACTTTAGCTATTGTCGTATGGTATTTTGCTATGGGGACACGCTACTGACACTGAAATGATATTTGTTTTACAGACGAGGGCTATAAGAGCAATGTATGATTTTAAACCTAAAGAGTCGCTCCGATTTTTTTGACGAAAATTTAAGATATTAACTTTGGCCTCTCAATATATTTATGAAAATGTAATGTACGTACACAAAAATAAAGGTAGTTATACAAAAATAAGTGATATTCATACTGTAAATACTAGGAACAGGCACAAGCTAGTAGTACCAGTTACTCGACTCTACCGAGTCAGTAATTCATTCTTGGGGCGATGTACGCTTTTACAACAAAAGCCATGAAAAAATATAAAATTTAACTTGCTCAAAGTTCAAAAACTAACCTAACGGGTATTATAGTAACGCAAGGAATAGACAAAAAACGGCCGGAATTGATCATCAGAGAATGAGTGGTATTTCATCAGGATAACGCCAGACCACAAGATTAGTTATCTGTTTGAGATTTAATCGAGGATAGACGTGGATTTCTATGGGCCACAGCAACCACTTACCATCAGGTGGACTGTGTGCTCGTTTGTCACCCTTATCCTATAAAAAGAAATCTCAAATTCAGTTATTCCATACAATATTTTGTACGTAATTTGTTCAAAATGTATGGAAGACCTGATTTTTCTTGCGATTTCGAAGAAAGACCTATAGTAAAAGTTGTTCATATTACTATTTTTTTTAAATAATTTGTGAATATTAGTTAGACATGTAAATAAAAAAATGAAACTGATAAAAATGGGGCCTTATCATTTATATGACATTTATTCAGAAGAAAACCGATACATAATATTCACAAATTTCATGCATATTTTTTTGAGGAATCGGTTTAGAAAAATCGTGTATAACATTATCTATTGACTTTTCAGTTGCAGCAGTTGTCAATGATATCGCTTTTCACAAAGTACAGAGGCTGTGTGGGCGAAGGCATCGGTTGGATTATTCAATCAAACCACGTCCGACACACAAAGGACTCGATGGAATATTTACGGTTGAACTGGATTTGATCTCGAATAAAAAACATGGCTTTTAATATGTTAATATTTTGTATTTTTATTTATCTGTACATATAAATAACATTTAAGTGTCTGTCTGTAATATGGAAAAAATTAAAAATTTTGTAAAATACACTCGAATTGAGTACCGTCTCCTTTTTGGAAGTCGGCACATAACCAACTGCCTTATATTGAGATGACGGGGTTATTTGCTTGCGATTGAGACATGAACAACTATTTCTAAAATTTGTTTGTTTGTCTGTGCTTCTAGCATTCCTCTCTATGTGTTATCTTAGCTACTTTTTTTTTCAAAAAGCTTAGATTTTATTTGATTTTTTTTTTTATAGAATAAGGGTGACAAACGAGCACACAGTCCACCTGATCTATCTATCCTCTATTATAAATCAAAATGTAGATGCTTTGTCACCCGTGAGGACTAATATGGAATGCCTCATTTCCAGTAAAAAGGGCCTCCGGCCACCTGCACTCACCAAGCGGAACGCAGAAGTAAACCTCTACTTCAAGGTTGTATTCTGTGAGGTCGTGGTACCACCCCGGTTCGAGCCGGCCCATCCATGCGACAGCAAAAGCTGCTCATGGCTCTACCACTGTTAACATCATGACAAATGAAATATTGTTAAAATAACAAATCTATAATTATCATCAATATAAATAACTTCATATTAATGGTTTCAACCCAAGTGAAGACAGGGCGGACTTGTTAAATTATCTCTACATACAAAAGTCTACAGCTGTACGGTAGTGTCGCTAAAACTCAAGAACATTTAGACCGATTGTTGAAATTTCTTGTGTGTGTTTGTATGGATCTCTAGATGGTTTAGATTCATATTTTCACCCGGTAGATGTTGCTGTATCGAGATCCAGGAATCACACGTGCGAAGCTAGGGAGCATCGCTAGTTTATTTATAAAAACTTCTCATACAGGCCAGCTTTTTTCTACCAGTCAACCTTAATTGTGCGGAGTTTGTGTGCTAATAGGTTACAACGCATCTGCATTTGATTCTTATTCAAGGATAGATGTAGATGTCTATTGGTCACAGCATTCATTTGCCATAATTCTCCTTATGTGTGCTTTTTTGTTACACTTATTCTACAAAAAGTAATCTATATAAATTATTTATATCTGCGGTATAATAGCGAAGCAATAAAAAAACGGTATACGAATATTCCTGCCGCCAAGGAGCAGTGCGTGTTCCCGTCTAATGGCTTTAGAGAGCCAGTGATATTTCAGGCTATGAGGCATTCCATATCTAACCTGTTTGTAGCCCTAAATTATTTGTGGTTAAAGGTGTACAATCTTTGACTATAACAACTTACGTGAGGGTAATGTGGTCACCTTAAGCTTTGTCGCCTTATAAAACCAAAACTACGAGGATAACAAAAAGTTCGTTTGGCAAGTTCGGCCCCACATGGAATACTTGTTCTCATCTCTGGGCCGGGGCACCCCAGTGCCAGCTCCTTCCACTTGACCGCATCCAGCGCAGAGCGGTTCGAATCGTCGACGACCGAGTTCTTTCTAATCGGCTCGATACACTGGCACTGCGTAGAGATGTTGCATCTATTTGCGTATTTTATCGCATTTATCACGGGGAGTGCTCTGAGGAATTGTTCGGACTAATTCCAGCCGCTCAATTTCACCATCGCACATCGCGACAAAACTCGCGTTACCATCCATACCATCTGGAAGATTGGCGGTCCACCACTTTGCGATTTAGAAGAAGTTTTCTCCCTCGCACGACTTCCTTGTGGAATCAATTACCACCAGCGAATTTTCCGGACCGATACAACTTAGGAACCTTCAAGAAAAGAGCTTACACCTTTCTAAAAGGTCGGCAACGCATCTGCAATTCCCCTGGTGTTGCGGTTGTTCATGGGCGGCGGAAGTCACTTACCATCAGGTGAGCCGCATGCTCGTTTGCCCCCTATTCTATAAAAAAAAAGCTCTTCTCTAAAACAAATCCAATTTCAGTGTTAGCTGCGTGTCCCCATAGTAAAATACTCGTACCATACGACATTATGCTATGAAAATAGCTAAAGTAAACTAGTCTAGCTGTTTCAACACTGTTAAGACTTCTAATTTTTTACAGCATATGCTGCAGAACTAAGTCTACTTGCTAGTTTTGATATATGGGGGCTCCATTGAAGTTTCGCGTCTAGTGTGATTCCAAGGAAAATGGTGGTATCTAAAAGACTCAGTTTCTCCCCATATAAAATTACATTAGTTTTTAATTATTTAACATGTGGAGTCATGAATTTCATACATTTCGTTTTAGTGCCATTTAAGTGCAAATTATTAAAATTGAACCAATTTATTAATTTAGATATAGCATTATATACTTCGTCATATTTTAATAATTGTCGACTTAATTTGAAAATTAAGGAAGTGTCATCTGCAAATAATACTATATCATGGTTATCCCCTACTATGTAAGGTAAGTCATTGATGTACACAAGAAACAGAAAGTGACCGAGAGTTGAGCCTCGAGGCACGCCCATTTGTACCATCGACTCGGAAGAGCTACATAGCATAGCATACTGTTAATGACAACTTTTGCGTTCTCTTACTTAAATATGAAATAAATAATATAAGAGCATCACTTCTTACACCGTAGTGTTGAAGTTTGCTGATTAATGTTTCATGGTGAACACAATCAAAGGCCTTGGATAGGTCACAAAATATACCCAAAGCATTTAAGCATTAAAGATACATCTAATCAGCTCAACACCGGCATCAGTTGTCGAGCGACCCCTTGTGAAAGCAAATTGATTTTTATGAAGTAATTTATTTATATTAAAGAAATTTATTATTTGATCAAGAATATTTTTTTCAAAAATCTTACTAAGTGTTGGTAGTACAGAAATAGGTCTTAAATTGGCGGGGTCTAATGTACTACCAGATTTAAACAGTGGTAGAGCCACGCGGCAGCTTTTGTTGTCGCACGGATGGGCCGGCTCGAACCGAGGTGGTACCACGACCTCACAGAATACCAGCGTGAAGTAGAGGTTTACCTCTGCGTTTCGCTTGGTGAGTGCAGGTGGCCGGAGGCCCTTTTTACTGGAAATGAGACATTCCATCCTAGTCCTCAGGGGTGAAAACGCATCTGCATTTTGATTTGTAATAGAGGAGAGATGTAGATGTCTATGGGCTGCAGCAACCACTTACCATCAGGTGGACTGTGTGGTCGTTTGTCACCCTTATCCTATAAAAAAAAATAAGTTGGCTCGATTGGGGAAGGACCACGCTCTCACAGAATACCAGCGTAAAACGGCAGGTCAATGATGCTGCGTTTCGTATGGTGAGTATAAAGAACCTCAGATCCTGACATCTTACTCCTCAGAGGCAACAACGCATCTGCATTTTGATTTTTTTGTCGAGTATTACAAGTTTTACGAGTATTACGAGATCTATCACTTACAATAAAAATTATATTATTTAAGATTTTAAATACAAGAGAACATATTATGTAATTCAGTGTCGTCAATGGTTTTTCCAGACCGATATGAGTTTTGGCTCTATACTTAACCCTGTAGTGGTGATGTAAGAATTTCCACTATCGTCCTAAGAAGTCGCAAGAAGCGACAGAGGGATACAAACCAGGAGTTAAGCAGCAGTGTCTTCCTAAAAATAATTGAAAATAAAAATAACTGTGGTTGCCAATTCGCTTAGCAACTGTGGTTACTATACCCCATAAGGAAAGCCATGGGGTCCTATATTCAGCATTGGACTTTTGATAGTTTGTAACTTAGCTGTATGACTTAGGGCCCTTAACAAATGAGCCTCCTCCTGCCGAAATGGCCGTTAGGGCACTTGCAATTGCTCTGGCGTCGCAGATATTCATGGGCAACGGAGATCACTTTTTTTAGGATAGGGTGACAAACGTGCACATGGTCCACTGATGGTAAGTGGTTGCTGTGTACCCATAGACATCTACATCAATCCCAAATAAAGAAATAAAATGCAGATGCGTTGTCACCCGTGAGGACTAAGATGGAATGCATCTTTTCCAGTAAAAAGGGTCTCCAGTTCTCTACACTCACCACACGAAACACAGCAGTGCAAGCTGCTAGTTTACGCTGGTATTCTGTGGGAGCGTGGTGCTTCCCCGGCCGAGCCGACCCATTCGTGCTACAACTATACTAATACAACTGCAACATGGCTCTAGCACGTATAAAACTTACCATCAGGTGAGCCGTGTGTTCGTTTACAGTTAGTCAAATAAGTTTTAGTCCAGTCAAATAAGGTCTAAAATCAAAATTTTGGCACTGAACTTTGTATTTTTGATATAATGTAGTTTTAATGATACGAAAATAATGTGTGAAGGTTTTCCTGTCTGCAACCCTGGCAAGGGATGAGAAAAAAATAGTTAAAAGTGTTTTTTCGCAATTACTCGAAAACGGTAAAAATTTGACAAAAAGTTCTAACAAAAATGTGTAGAGCTAAAAATTTTATATACAAAAGGCGTTATGATTTTTTTCCTCCAGTAAAAATTATCTAAGTTAGGGAGGTTTTAAGTTGAGGGATGAACGTATATTTAGAAAATCGTAGGTAGTAGAAAAATAAACGATTTTTTTTAATTACTTGAAAAAATCTAATCTTTAATTGAGAGATACAGATTTTTTTATTGTTAAAGAAATATGGTAGTAGAAATATACTACCTTCATTCTGATGGAATTCCTCCATTTCTGCTGAGATGACCGCTCTATCTTGTCCGTCCAACTACAGACCTATCGCCATCACCTCCATTTTCTCGAAATTAATGGAGTCCTGTATTAACTGCTAGCTCATGCGGTACCTTGAGGAGCACCAACTGATTAGTGACCGCCGGTAGGGTTTCCGCAGGGGTCGCTCAGCTGGAGATCTTCTTATTTATCTAACAAATAGATGGCCGCAGGCAATGGAGTCCAAGGGGGAGGCTTTGGCGGTTAGTTTGGACATAGCGAAAGCCTTTGAGTTTGACACAAAGCGTTTCCTTCCTATGGGCTTCCCAAGAAATTGTGCAATTGGATCACCAGTTTTCTGGCTGATCGGAGTATGAAAGTCATAGTGGACGGTGCATGCTCCAATCACAAGCCTATTAACGCCGGTGTTCCACAAGACTATGTGCTATCACCAACGCTGTTTCTTCTGAATATCAATGATATTTTGCAAACCGGTAACATTCATTGCTATGCGGACGACAACACTGGTGATGCTCTATACACCGACCGTGCTCATATTTCTCGGGAAATCGTCGCCGAGTATTGGAACAAATTTTCCTCTGAAGTG
The DNA here is from genome assembly GCA_033319125.1 of Parnassius glacialis. Lineage (NCBI taxonomy): Eukaryota > Metazoa > Arthropoda > Insecta > Lepidoptera > Papilionidae > Parnassius > Parnassius glacialis. The sequence goes on from JAVANC010000008.1 coordinate 1,087,391, forward strand.
AGCACTTTGTTGAACAAAGTATCAGAGGCAACTAAATCTAGTTCAGTTCAATACACAAAAAACACAAGTTTGCGCGTTTACTGCTAAAAAAACCCCATTTGTCGTGTCTCCTTAAATTCAGGGCACTCTCTTTGTTGCCTCAGCCTGTTTCTAAATCCTCGGCGTTGAAATATCGAATCACATGCAGTTTCGTGGTCACTTGGAAGAGAAGCCAAATTGGCCTCTGGAAAGCTAGGCGTGCTCAGCAGAGCGGGGCTGTATTTCATGCCGGCACACCGCCTGTAATTTTCAAGGCGCAAGTTCGGTCGCACATGGAAATACTGTTCCCATCTCTGGACCGGGGCTCCCCAGTGCCAGCTCCTTCCATTTGATCGCATCCAGCGCAGAGCGGTTCGAATCGTTAGCGACCGAGCTCTTTCTGATCGGTTTGACTCACTGGCTTTGCGAAGAGATGTTGCATCTCTTTACGCATTACGTTACGTATTTACGTGTTAAAACTATGCTCCAGCTATATTAATAGTATAGTTGTAGCACGAATGGGTCGACTCGACCGGGGTAGGACCACGCTCTCACAGAATACCAGCGTAAAATAGCAGCTTAATGCTGCTGTGTTTCATATGGTAAGTGTAGAGAACCGGAGACCCTATTTACTGGAAAAGAGGCATTCTATCTTAGTCCTCACGGCTGCCAACGTATCTGCATTTTAATTCGCAAACGAAGATAGACGTAGTACGTAGTCTATGGGCCACAGTAACCACTTACCATGAGATGGACTGTGTGCTCGTTTGCCATCCTTATTCTATTTAAAAAATTCTATCGTATCTACCACGGGGAGTGCTCAGAGGAATTGTTCGGATTAATTAAAACCGCTCAATTTCACCATCGCACATCGCGATAGAACTCGAGATACCATCCGTACCGTCTGGATAATTGGCAGTCTACTACTGTGCGATTTAGAAGAAGTTTTCTTCCTCACGCAACTTCCTCGTGGAATCGAATACCACCAGCAATTTTGCCGGAAAATTACGGCTAAAGGACCTTCAAGAAAAGGACCTTCTCGTATTCAAAAGGCCAGCAACGCATCTGTAATTCCCCTGGTGTAGCAGTTGTTAGTAGTATTTGTAGTCACTTACAATCACGTAAGCTGTATGCTCGTTTGCCCCCTCTCGTATAAAAAACGAACGTTAATCATTCTCATAGATCCTATGATTTAAGCAACTGCTGTAAGAATTTATCATCAGTTCTGATCTTCAGTCATTTGTTGGTGAAGCCGACAACCCATGATATCTTTTTCCCCGAACTTGACCTCCTTTTTCACATTTATAAATAGCAGATCAATGCTGTTCGTGTCGTGAGATGCGTCGTCGTATCGTATGATGCGTGTAGAGAACCAGAGACGCTTTTGACTGAAGACGTGACTTTCATTTTAGTGCTCAGGGGTGACAGCGGTCTGGATTCTGATTCTTAATTGAGGATATATGTAGATTGCTATGGTCTACAGCATCTACTTACAATTAGGTGGCTTGTGTGCTCGTTCGTTATCCTAATTCTCAAAAAAAATACGTTTTTGGTGGTCTGTTTAAATTGTAAAATTCTTACGGACCTTAATAAAAATATTTTGTAATAAAGTATGTAACAATCTACGCTCAAGTTTTATTAGCAAGGTTTCCATAAAAGTGGATCAAGAAAATAAAACTTATTTATTGGTAGTGTTCATGCCAAATCAATGGCGCCGACGAGGTTTAGTACAGTTGGCGGACTTCTTAACGACTGTCTTGAAGAATATTAAAGTAAATAGTTTTAAAATGAATGATTGTTTAATTAACCTCTAAACTTCTTTATGATTTTTTTATTTAAACCAGGATGTATCCATCCCGACTTCGCATGGGTGATTTCTAGATCTCATCAACAACGATACCTGCTGGATCCAATAGTAAATCTAAACAATTCTTGAAAAAACTTATATGTATGATACACACAAAATTTCATCAAAATCGGTCCAGTCGTTTAAGAAGAGTTCATTCTTATACACACGGACAGAAGAATTTTATATAATACTAGTGATCGGCCACTGCTTGGCATGGACGATTTCTGAATCTCGTCAACAGCGCCTCCTACCGGGTCCCATTGTGAATCTAAAACATTCTCGGATCAACTTAATCGCACACACAAAATTTCATCATGCTCGGTCCAGCCGTTTAAGATGAGTTTAGTTACATACACACGGACAGACCAATGTTATATATAAATATAATGAATAAAGATAAAAAATAATTTAAGTATTTCCACTTTTACTGTAGTTCAATCACCCATCATCATCATTACAGCCCTTCACAAGTCCACTGCTGAACATAGGCTTCCCTCAAGGAATGCCACAAAGCACATTCCTTAGCTATCTGCATCCATCGACTTCCTGCATATCTTACCAGGCCTTCACTTAATCTAGTGGCGGGCCACTCCACACTTTGCCTACCAGTACGAGGCTGGTACTCGAGAATCTTTCCTCACCATCGGTTGTCAGTTCTTCGAGCTATATGGCCGGTCCATTGCCACTTCAGCTTACTAATCCCTTGGGATATATCGGTTACTCTGATTCTATTATTGATATCCTCATTTTTAAGTTTATTACGTAAAGAAACCCCGAGCACAGCCCACTCAATCTCCCTGAACAAATTTGAGCTTCCTCATAAAGCCAGCAGTGAAGGACCAAGTAATGTAACTATACTGGCTTTCTATTTTGTATTTCCAGATTAAAACATCAGTGTCAGTATTATCATTAAGCGGCAGTAATAGGTTCAAGTTTATTACCTGTATTTTCAAAACATAGTGTATAATATGGTGAGAGGGTTTTTGTCGGAAGTGACAAACGAACGTACGATAGTGACTGCTGAAATCCAATAACACTTGAAGTCGACTTCAAGCAAAGCAGCCATTTTGTCGTGGTAAAGTAGGTGATATAAGAGTTTCCAACTTCCAATTTTATCCCGTTGGCCCTTGCTTCCAAAAGATGGTAGTGAAAACATATTTTCAAGAATAAGGGTTATAAACGAGCACATGTTCCACCTGATGGTAAGTGGATTCTGTGGCCCATAGACATCTACATCTAGCCTTAAATGTACTTAATCTAATGGATGGATATATTTTAGTTATTTTAAAAGTTTACAGGTTTTGAAAATAATCAATGAAAAATAACAAGGAAGAATACGTTTGCACGGAATTAAAGACTTTTTTGACGGCTCCGTGGCGCAGTGGCTTAGCAATGAGTTGTTGCGCTGGGGGGCGCGGGTTCGAATCCCGCACGGAACAAGTATTTGTATGGCCTAGAAAAAATTGTTCCAGGTCTGGATGTTTGTCCTCGTGTAATTTATGTTTGTAAACTGCCTCCACGACACAGTAGAAAACCCTAGTGTGGGGGTAACCTTTTTCAAAAAAAAAATTAAGTGGGAAGGAACTGAGTCTTATCGATACCAACATTTTTCTTGGAATAACAATAGACCAGAAGCTTCAATGGAGCCCCATATATCAAAATTAGGAAGCAGACTTAATTCTGCAGCATATGCTGCAAAAAAGATTAGAAATCTTCCCAGTGTGGAAACAGCCAGACTTGTTTACTTTAGCTATTGTCGTATGGTATTTTGCTATGGGGACACGCTACTGACACTGAAATGATATTTGTTTTACAGACGAGGGCTATAAGAGCAATCTATGATTTTAAACCTAAAGAGTCGCTCCGATTTTTTTTGACGAAAATTTAAGATATTAACTTTGGCCTCTCAATATATTTATGAAAATGTAATGTACGTACACAAAAATAAAGGTAGTTATACAAAAATAAGTGATATTCATACTGTAAATACTAGGAACAGGCACAAGCTAGTAGTACCAGTTACTCGACTCTACCGAGTCAGTAATTCATTCTTGGGGCGATGTACGCTTTTACAACAAAAGCCATGAAAAAATATAAAATTTAACTTGCTCAAAGTTCAAAAACTAACCTAACGGGTATTATAGTAACGCAAGGAATAGACAAAAAACGGCCGGAATTGATCATCAGAGAATGAGTGGTATTTCATCAGGATAACGCCAGACCACAAGATTAGTTATCTGTTTGAGATTTAATCGAGGATAGACGTGGATTTCTATGGGCCACAGCAACCACTTACCATCAGGTGGACTGTTTGCTCGTTTGTCACCCTTATCCTATAAAAACAAATCTCAAATTCAGTTATTCCATACAATATTTTGTACGTAATTTGTTCAAAATGTATGGAAGACCTGATTTTTCTTGCGGTTTCGAAGAAAGATCTATTGCAATAGTTGTTCATATTACTATTTTTTTTAAATAATTTGTGAATATTAGTTAGACATGTAAATAAAAAAAATGAAACTGATAAAAATGGGGCCTTATCATTTATATGCCATTTATTCAGAAGAAAACCGATACATAATATTTACAAATTTCGACATATAAATAAAAAAATGAAACTGATAAAAATGGGGCCTTATCATTTAAATGCCATTTATTCAGAAGCAAACCGATACATAATATTCACAAATTTCATGCATATTTTTTTGAAGAATCGGTTTAGAAAAATCGTGTATAACATTATCTATTGACTTTTCAGTTGCAGCAGTTGTCAATGATATCGCTTTTCACAAAGTACAGAGGCTGTGTGGGCGAAGGCATCGGTTGGATTATTCAATCAAACCACGTCCGACACACAAAGGACTCGATGGAATATTTACGGTTGAACTGGATTTGATCTCGAATAAAAAACATGGCTTTTAATATGTTAATATTTTGTATTTTTATTTATCTGTACATATAAATAACATTTAAGTGTCTGTCTGTAATATGGAAAAAATAAAAAATTAAAAATTTTGTACAGCCGACTTCAATATAAGCGACTTCAATATAGGTTATTTAAGAATAACTCAATAACCATTGGTCTGACTTTGATCAAATTCATACGGGACCACACGAGAACTATGAGCTTTCATATGAAAAAAGAATCATTGAAATCGGTTCGCCCAGTACAAAGCTATGAGGTCACACACATAAAAAAAAAAATACACTCGAATTGAGTACCGTCTCCTTTTTGGAAGTCGGCACATAACCAACTGCCTTATATTGAGATGACGGGGTTATTTGCTTGCAATTGAGACATGAACAACTATTTCTAAAATTTGTTTGTTTGTCTGTGCTTCTAGCATTCCTCTCTATGTGTTATCTAAGCTACTTTTTTTTTTCAAAAAGCTTAGATTTTATTTGATTTTTTTTATAGAATAAGGGTGACAAACGAGCACACAGTCCACCTGATCTATCTATCCTCTATTATAAATCAAAATGTAGATGCGTTGTCACCCGTGAGTTTTAAGATGGAATGCCTCATTTCCAGTAAAAAGGGCCTCCGGCCACCTGCACTCACCAAGCGAAACGCAGAAGTAAACCTCTACTTCACGCTGGTATTCTGTGAGGTCGTGGTACCACCCCGGTTCGAGCCGGCCCATCCGTGTGACAGCAAAAGCTGCCGCGTGGCTCTACCACTGTTAACATCATGACAAATGAAAAATTGTTAAAATAACAAATCGATAATCATCATCAATATAAATAACGCCATATTAATGGTTTTTACCCAAGTGAAGACAGGGCGGACTTGTTTAATTATCTCTACATACAAAAGTCTACTGCTGTACGATAGTCTCGCTAAAACTCAAGAACATTTAGACCGATTGTTGAAATTGTTTGTATGGATATTTTGACCCGGTAGATGTTGCTGTATCGAGATCCAGGAATCACACGTGCGAAGCTAGGGAGCATCGCTAGTTTATTTATAAAAACTTCTCATACAGGCCAGCTTTTTTCTACCAGTCAACCTTAATTGTGCGGAGTTTGTGTGCTAATAGGTTACAACGCATCTGCATTTGATTCTTATTCGAGGATTGATGTAGATGTCTATTGGCCACAACATGCATTTGCCATAATGACGACAGTGTGCTTTTTTTTTACACTTATTCTATAAAAGTAATCTATATACCGGTGAAGGACCACGCTCTCACAGAATACCAGCATAAAATAGCAGCTTAAACACTGCTGTGTTTTGTATGGTGAGTGTAGACAACCGGAGACCCTTTTTACTGGATAAGAGGTATTCCATCTTAGTCGTCACGAGTGACAACATATCTACATTTTGATTCGCAAACGAGGATAGATGTAAATGTCTATGGGCCACAGCAAACACTTACCATCAGGTGGACTGTGCGCTCGTTTGTCACTCGATCCTATAAAAAAATAATTGGTAAATCCAATTGAGCATACCTTAAGCGCATAAAAAAATACGTATAACATGATTATACGGAATTTTTAAAGTAGTTTAAATACATTTCGACAGCACTATCGGCTTCAACACCTTCGAAATCCATGAAAATGACACCCATCATGAAAAAATTAATAACCATTGCAGCTGCCACCTTGGATTTACATTTCGAAAGCACTATCGACTTCAACACCCGCGAAAACCATGAGAATGACACCCATGATGAATAAATTGATATCTATTGCAGCCGCCATCTTGGATTTACATTTCGACAACCCTATCGGCTTCAACTCTCTCGAAAACCATGAAAATGACACCCATGATGAAAAAATAGATATCTATTGCAGCCGCCATCTTGGATTTACATTTCGACAGCACTATCGGCTTCAACACCCTCGAAACCCATGAAAATGACACCCATGATGAAAAAATTTATACCTATTGCAGCCACCATCTTGGATTTACATTTCGACAGCACTATCGGCTTCAACACCCTCGAAAACCATGAAAATGACACCCATGATGAAAAAATGTATCCCTATTGCAGCCGCCATCTTGGATTTATATTTCGACAGCACTATCCCCTTCAACACCCTCGATTACCATGAAAATGACACCCAAGATGAAAAAATTGATATCTATTGCAGCCGCCATCTTGGATTTACATTTCGACAGATCCGACCCATTCGTGCTACAACTATACTACTAATATAGCTGCAGCATGGCTCTACCACGTTGTACGGAGCTATTCCTTATATTATACTGCTTTTGCTTCGGAACTTTGATAGCGCGATTGAGGCTTCGATGTATTTTGCTTGTGGAGCGACGACAGCTCTTTAGAATTACTAATTCTTTAGAGTCGAGTAACTGGTACAACTAACTTGTACTTGTTCCTAGTATATACAAAATGTACCTCACTATTTTTAATAAAACTATTTATGTTTTTGTGTATATTACAAATAAAATACGAAATACTTTAGTCAGTCGCTGCCTTTACAAACGCAGAAACCGCGTAAACGGAAGGATTTTAATGAACGTTACTTCCGTCCGAACCGAGTTACCCTCAAGTCGGTCCTAAAGAAGTTATACTTCAAAGGATGTCTCGCCCCTTTCACACTGCTTTCTGTTGCCGATCTGGATAATATACATCTACGACTCCCTCGTTGATCTAGTAGTCGCAAGCGCGACAGCTGATCATGAGCTCCCGGGTTCGAATTCCGGGTTTTTTTTTACGTTTGTAAGCCCGTGCTTGACTGCTATCTCGCCCGATGGTAAGTGGTGATGCAGCCGAATAAATTGCACTGACTTAACAAAAATTCGCTCTTGCTTTGTATACATCCACATTGTAATCAGATGGTCGGACCAAATTCAGTTATTGGTTTTTGCTGTTAACAAATCCTCTGTAGCAACCCGTAACCAAGAAGTTGGCCGTGCTTCGGAAAGCACGTAAAGCCGTTTTTCCTATTCCTGATCTCTCTCCGGTCGTTTCGAATTACTGTCCCTATAATATAGAGAAAGCACTTGTGTTTGCACATACACTCGCACACTGTAATCTTGTCTCCATTAAGGATTGACACCATGATACACATTTTTAACCTAAAATTAACGATTAGATTATTTTAAGCAATTAAAAACGCAAATTTTTCTACTCTAACTGAGATTTTTTTAAATTTACGTTCATCAAAAAAAACTAACTAAAAACCTCCCTAATCCCTAACTCGGTTAATTTGGACCGGAGGGAAAAAATAAAAAATATGCAAAATTTTAAGCTCTACGCATTTTTGTTAGAACTTTTATGTCAATTTTTTACCGTTTTCGTGCTTTTGACAATTTTTTCAACCGTTGCAGGGGGTTGCAGACACGAAAACTTTTACATATTATTTTTTTATCGTTAAAACTACATTATATCAAAAATGCAAATTTGAGTGCCAAAATTTTTATTTCAAATCCTATAGTAATTAAATATATCTAGTAATATATCATTCTATACGTTGCAGCATCACACAGCAGCAGCAGCTGCGGCTATATTATGGTTGTAGCACAAATAAGTCGGCTCGACCGGAGAAGGACCACGCTCTCACAGAATACCAACGTTAAACGGCAGGTCAATGATGCTGCGTTTCGTATGGTGAGTGTAGAGAACCTCAGATCCTGACATCTTAGTCCTCAGAGGCAACAACGCATTTGCATTTTGATTTTAAATTGAGGATAGATGTAGATGTCTTTGGGCTACAGCATCCACTCATCGTCAGATGGACTGTGTGCTCGTTTGTGACTCTTATTCTATTAAAAATATTTTTTGTCCTCATATCGTAAGATTCATTCACATAAATTGCTCTGTAGGGTTCTTATGTGATTCAGTTGAGAGCAATGAATTATTAAACACCACTCGACTCTCGGTCGTTCACGCAATTCAAAAGCTTTTGTAAGTAAGAGAACTGTGCCAACGAATCACTCTGTACAATGTTAGTTTTATTTTTAAATCAATTCGATGCCAAAACATATTCAAATTAGGTTTTATAGAAGTAAGATTCGATGACTCCGTGGCGTATTGGTTGTTGAGATGTGACGAAGAGGGCCGCGGGTTTGAATCCCACACGGATTCAAACTTCAAATCGTTCCGGGTCTTAATGTTTATCCTTATGCAATTGCATGCCTCACAACGTGAAGGATTGCTCTACTCTCGAAATGTGGCCATACCTAAATTTCTACGTAAAATTGTTCTTATACTTTTAGCTAGACATCAAATCCATATTAAATGAATTATAATATTAGTTTATTTTATGATTCACTTTAGGTTACATACCAAAAAATGTAATTGAAAAAATATATGGAATGTCTTCTCGGTTAATATAAATGTAACAATAGGTTGAGATATAGAGTATTAAATAAAATTCCACATATTCTAAAGAGGATCAGTATTGACTTTTGTTATTAAACTTTTTCATCAAAATTTCATTTATTTATGATGAAAAAAAAAAACGTTCATGAGGCGTGTACTTTTGGATTTTCCAAACTATTTATGTTTGTAAACTGTCTTCGAAGTTAGACAGTGAATTTCGTTTGTCGAAATTTTAAACCTACTAAATCTCCTAGCGTTTCGAAATGAGGTTCCTCTGACCGGAGAAGAAACGGCGAAAACAACCCCGCAGGTATCTTCTTTTGCCATTTTTTAAAAGTTAATATTACACATCATAGTATATACACAATGAAAAATGACAATAGACCCATCAGGAAGTGAAGTACGTTCTATTATGTACACAAAAAAGACGACTCCAAATTTGGATCCTAGCAGCTTATATATAGCCAACCTGTGCAGATGAGCCTTAACACTCTCAAGCAGAACCTGTTCACAAGTGTGACGCGTGTTGTACGTGGTAGAGCCATGTTGCAGCTATAATAGTAGTATAGTTGTATCACGATGGGTCGGCTCGACCGGGGAAGGACCACGCTCTCACAAAATACAAGCGTATAATAGCAGCTAAATGCTGCTGTGTTTCGTATGGTGAGTGTAGAGAACCGGTGACCCATTTTACTGGAAAAGAGGCATTCTATCTTAGTCCTCACGGCTGAGAACGCATCTGCATTTAAATTCGCAAACAAAGATAGATGAAGATGTCTATGGTCCACAGCAACCACTTACCATCAGGTGGACTGTGTGCTCGTTTGTCAACCTAATTTTATAAAAAAAAAAGATGGTTAATATGAACTTTCACTGTTAAAATAAACAGTTAAAAAAATTAAAAAAAACTTAAATTCATATATAACAATCCACGATTTCAAAGCTTACCGATTTATATTTAATTATTGGTCTTTATGCCATCTAGCGCATATCTTTGTACCACTTTGAGAGTCTATCAATTTTTGTTCGATAAAACGTTTTTTTTACTTAGGTAAACTAAACTGAATTACTAAAAAAGAAACGTATAGACCTAGACTAAGGTGTACTGAATCTAATGAAATCAAAATGATCTCATTTCCTAAATGTCTAGGGAGTTGAAAACGCTATCGCCCGAAACAATATTTCAAAAAGGTAATGTAGACAATTGCCTCCTATATGTAGAGTTGCAACTCTCTGTATCACTTTGTAACACTGCTGTGTTTCGTATGGTGAGTGTAGAGAACCGGAGACCCTTTTACTGGAAAAGATGCATTCCATCTTAGTCCTCACGGGTGACAACGCATCTGCATTTTGATTCGCAAACGAGGATAGATGTAGATGTCTATGGGCCACAACAACTACTTACCATCAGGTGGACTGTGCTCGATTGTCACCCTATCCCATAAAAATTAATAAAAAAAAACCCATCACTCTCCTTCATCATGTTTAAGGAAAGTGGACTATAGGTGCCACGCGAGGAATCAAGCTCGGTTACTATGAAATAACAGGTTGCTGATAATTTTTTTAAACGTTACCTCCACACTAGGAAATTCTCCTGTATCGTTAGAGCAGTTTACATACATAAATTTCACAAGGACAAACATCCAGACCTGGCACAATTATAGCGCTGCAACTCATTGCTAAGCCACTACGCAACAGAGTCGTCCATCTGAACTAAGAAATGAATATACACATAAGCATACGGCGTATGTATAGCCACTACCCCGTGTCATTTCACGTGTGCCGTAAGGGGCGATAGAGGAAAACCAAAACAGAAGATGAGTAGCAGTATATTTATGATAAGAATACAGCAATTAAAAAAAACTGCGGTTGCAAACCGCCTGCCAACTTCGGCAAATATTCCCCTCCCCCACCTATGTGACATCTAAGAGGAGCATTACGAGCATTCACGTGGTAGAGCCATGCTGCAGCTATATTAGTAGTATAGTTGTAGCACGAATGAGTCGGCTCGATCGGGGAAGGACCACGCTCTCGCAGAATACCAGCGTTAAATAGCAGTTTAACACTGTTGTGTTTCGTATGGTGAGTGTAGAGAACCGGAGACCCATTTTACTGGAAAAGAGGCATTCCATCTTAGTCCTCACGTGTGACAACGCATCTGCATTTTGATTCGCAGACGAGGATAGATGTAGATGTCTATGGGCAACAGCAACCACTTACCATCAGGTGGACTGTGTGCTCGTTTGTCACCCTATCCTATAAAAAAGCAGCCTAACTAAAATAATTAAAAATTTTGTACAACCGACTTCAATATAAGTTAAGATGTTGTATATCATTGAACCCTGACTCCCAATCCAGGAAGCCTTGTATTTCAGGAGTCAGTTTCTTCGCATTCAGTAACTCTATGTATCGAAAGTACATTAGGATTAGGAAATGCTAATACTCAGTTTTAACACTATATGCAAATGTGAGTGTATGCGCGCGCACATATGTGTGTGTGTGTATGTGTGCGTGTGCGTGTACAAGTGCGTGTGCATGTGCGTGCGCGTGTGTGAGTGTGCGTGTGCGTGTGTGTGTGTGCGTGAGTGCGCGCGCGTAAGTGTGTTACAAGTTACATACGTATCTGGAACAAACTTTAAATTATATTGACAAAATGCGCACATAAATGAATGACAGGGATTTTTCAGTCACAAAAAAGAACTAAAGAAGTTATAGAGCATGGAACGTAACATGTGCGCAATGTACTAGTATATTTTAGACATATTAGGTCCTTTCATATGAAATTGGCGTTTTTTACGGCAGGAATATGAAGTCAATTTTTTTTGTAAAATATATTTAATTAACGGTGGTAGAGCCACGTGGTAGTTTTTGCTGTTGCACGTATGGGCCGCCTCGAGCCGGGGTCTCTGTGGAATTACTGACCTCACAGAATACCGGCGTGAAGTAGAAGCTCTGCTTCTGCGTTTCGTCTGGTGAGTGCAGGTGGCCGGAGGACCAATTCCCCCCCACCCCCCACCCCCATCAACATGGTAGCGGAATTACACCAAAGACTACCCCAGGAGGGTACCAGCACCCCTGGAGAATCCCTCGCTGAGCATCCAAGACCGTGTTATTCCACTCGTGAGCGAGGATGCTCAGGCTGCCTCGCGTATTGTGTTTGCGTGTATGTCTCGACGCATCGGCAGTCTTGAAGGTTAGGACCTGTCCATCCTTTGGCTTCGCGTAGACAGCGACGATCATCCGTGCGTCTACGGGGGCCTCTATAGGTCCCATAGCGGTAATGCCGAAACAGATCGACTCATCGGCCATGTCCAAATGGCTACAGATTCCTTGCTACAATAGGTCCCATCCGCAAAGATCGTGATTCTTGGCGATTTTAACGTCCACCACGCCAAATGACTCGGTTCACGATTTACCGATAATGCGGGGAGATCTGTTTATGACTTTGCATTGGCATATGGTCTGACACAACTGATTACTTCGCCTACGCGGATTTCAGATGTGGAGGATCATACACCTTCCCTGTAAGACCTTCTGCTGTCCTCTCATCCGGACGGATATCAGGTTTCCGTCGATGCCCCTCTTGGCTCTTCGGACCATTGTCTGATCCGGAGTGTGGTGCCACTCACGCTCCCCTCGCGGTTGCGTTCTGCAGGTTGCCGCCGTGTTTGGCATTACAGGTCGGTGGATTGGGACGGAATGCGGCCTTTCTTTGCATCCTACACATGGGGACAGGTTTGCTTCTCACCGAATGATCCCAGCGCTGTTGCTGACTCTGTCACTGATGTGGTGCTACAAGGAATGGAACTATTTATTCCATCCTCTGTGGTACCTGTCTGAGGCAGATCTCAACCTTGGGTTAGTCGCTCCTGTAAGACTGTATTACACAGTAAGCAGGAGTGTGTCAAGTATGGGCTGCGGCTTCGGCGAGTCGGGATGTAAACACCAGAACACTTACAAAGAAGTATAACTTTGCCTCCAGGTCCTTCGAAAGAGTTATTGCCAAGGCAAAGTCAGAGCACATAGGCAGAATTGGCGAGAAACTAGTTCGCCTTCCTTCGGGAACCAGTGCATTCTGGTTATTCGCCAAGGCTGTCCAAAAGAATTTCTGTAAGCCATCACTACCATCTCTGCACAGGGAAGACGACTCACTGGCCCAAGCTGCAAAAGACAAAGCAGAACATTTAGGCTCCATTTTTGTGTCCAACTCGACTCTTGATGCTGTGGGGAAAACACTACTGACCATCCCGCGGTGTGAGTGCTCCATGCCGGATGTGCTGTTCTCACAGCGCTTGGTTCGCAAAGCACTCCCTAGACATCCAGAAGTCGAGTGGGCCTAACGGAATCCCCCCAACTGTGTTAAGGACGTGTGCTCCGGAGTTGGCACCGGTCCTAACGCGTCTTTTCCGGTACTCCTACTCCCAGGGCGTAGTCCCGAAATCATAGATGACAGCTTTTGTCCACCCGATCCCTAAAAAAGGCGACCACTCAGACCCGTCCAACTATAGGCCTCACCTCCTTGTTCTCCGAAATAATGGAATCCATTATTAACTGCTAGCTAATGCGGTACCTTGAGGATCCCCAGCTGATTAGTGACTGCCAATACCGTTTTCGTCGGAGTCGATCAGCTGGTGATCTTTTGGTCTACCTGACCCATAGATGGGCGGAGGTAGTAGAGTCCAAGGGGGAGGCGTTAGCCGTTAGTTTGGACATTGCGAAGGCCTTCGATCGGGTTTGGCACAAAGCGCTTCTTTCGAAGCTCCCTTCCTATGGGCTTCCCGAGAAATAATGCAATTGGATCACAAGCTTCCTTGCAGACCGGAGCATCAAGGTCGTTGTAGACGGTGCATGCTCCGACTGCAAGCCTATTAACCCTGGTGTTCCACAAGGCTGTGCGCTATCACCAACGCTGTTTCTTCTGCATATCAATGAAATGTTGCAAACTGGTAACATTCATGCGGATGACAGCACTGGTGATGCTCTATACACCGGCCGTGCCAATATTTCTTGAGAAAACGTCGCTGAGTACCGGAACAAGCTTGTGTCTGAAATCGAGTCTTTGCTGAACAAAATATCGGATTGGGGGCGACTAAATCTAGTCCAACGCACGCACCCTGAGGACTGACGAGAAGATCGTGGGGCTGGAAGAAGAGATAGACAAGTTGCGCTGGCATATTATAGGATTATCCGAAGTCCGAATAGAGGGGGAGGACACGGTAATCCTCGAATCCGGCAACTTGCTCTATCACCGGGAGGGCGACCATCTGTCCCAAGGAGGTGTCGGATTTATCGTCCACAAGTCTCTCGTGAACAACGTTGTAAAGATCGGGAGTGTGTCGACGAGGGTTGCGTACCTTATACTCAGAATCACCAAACGGTATTCGCTGAAGGTCATACAGGTTTACGCACCAACCTCGGCACACCCCGATGAGGAGGTGGAGGAAATGTATGAGGATATCTCTAGAGCCATGCATTCCTCCAAAACCCAATATACGGTGTTAATGGGAGACTTCAATGCAAAACTAGGCACAAGAGAGAACGGTGAGCTGAAAGTAGGGAAATTTGGAATAGGGCAACGGAACCCAAGGGGCCAGCAGCTGGCCGACTTCATGGAGAAAGAGGGACTCTTTATGATGAACTCTTTCTTCAAGAAGCGGCCCCACAGGAAGTGGACCTGGTCGAGCCCCGACGGTTCGACAAAAATGAGATTGACTTCATTATGACGACCAGACGATAACTGTTCAGTGATGTCTCAGTGATCGCGAGGGTGAAAACCAGCAGCGATCACCGAATGGTTAGAGGCACACTGAACCTAAATGTTAAGTTGGAGAGGTCTCGTCTGATGAAGTCAACGCTCCGTCCCCCTCGTGCTCTAATCCAAAGTCCCGAAACCTTTCAGCTCGAGTTACAAAACCGTTTTCAGTGCCTAGAAGACTGCAATGAAGTGGAAGATATGAATGACAAGCTCGTGGAAACTGTCCATGCGGTCGGAGCTAAGTTCTGCAAGACCCACCGCAGAAGAACACAAAAACTCTCCGATCACACTCTTAATCTCATGGCTGTTAGACGGGAGATGAGGCTACATTCTACAACAGATTTGACAGCATACAGGCAACTGAACAGACAGATCTCCAAATGCATGCGGCGAGACTTACGCAACTTCAATACAGCTCGTGTTGAAGAAGCGATCGAGCGGAACCAAGGCTCCAAAGTCTTTGCCAGAGATCTGTCTGCCAGAAAGAGCCAACTGTCAAAGCTGAAGACCGAGTGTGGCAGCATCGTTTCCGGGGCACCTGAGATTTTGAGTGAGATTGAGAGGTTCTATGGGCAGCTGTACACGTCATCGTTGGAGCCACACGCAAGTGTGAGCAACGATTCAAGAGCGAGTCTTATTCGACACTATTCCGAAGATATCCCGGACGTCAGTCTGAGCGAGATTAGAATGGCTCTCCAGCACCTTAAAAACGGCAAGGCCCAAGGCGAGGATGGAATTACAGCGGAGCTTCTGAAAGCGGGTGGAAGACCGGTACTTGAAGTCCTTCAGAAGCTCTTTAATTCCGTCCTCCATGGTGGCATTACACCGGAGGCGTGGAGCAGAAGTGCGGTGGTCTTGTTCTTCAAGAAAGGTGACAACGCTCTCTTGAAGAACTACAGACCGATTTCCCTTCTGAGCCGCGTCTACGTGCTGCTTTCGAGAGTCATTACGAATCGTCTCGCGCGCAGACTTGACGACTTCCAGCCTCCCGAACAAGCCGGTTTCCGAAAGGGCTTTAGCACCATAGACCACATACATACCCTAAGGCAAATTGTACAGAAGTCCGAAGAGTACAATTAGCCACTATGTCTGGCGTATGTGGACTATGAGAAAGCCTTTGATTCCGTCGAAATTTGGGCGGTGCTGCAGTCCCTTCAGCGGTGCCAAGTTGACTGTCGGTATATCGAAGTGCTGAAGTGTTTGTACAGTAGAGCTACGATGGCTATCCGAGTACAGAACCAGAGTACGAAACCTATCCAATTGCAGAGAGGTGTAAGACAGGGTGACGTCATATCCCCGAAACTCTTCACCGCTGCATTGGAAGACGTTTTCAAGCTTCTGGACTGGAAAGGATACGGAGTTAACATCAATGGCGAGTACATCACTCACCTTCGATTTGCCGACGATATAGTCCTCATGGCAGAATCGCTGGAGGAGCTAAGCACTATGCTCAATGACCTCAATAGTGTCTCCCAACGGATAGGTCTTAAGATGAACATGGACAAAACAAAGATTATGTTTAATGTCCATGTCACACCTATGCCGGTAGTTGTTGGGAGCACTAAGCTCGAAGTTGTTGACGAGTATGTTTACCTGGGACAAATAGTCCGACTAGGTAAGTCCAACTTCGACCGAGAGGTCAATCGACGGATTCAACTCGGCTGGGCAGCGTTTGGGAAGCTACGACACATCTTCTCGTCAGAAATACCTCAAAACCTTAAAACAAAATTGTACAACCAGTGCGTGTTGCCAGTGATGACTTACGGAACTGAGACGTGGTCCTTCACTGCTGGCCGTATGAGGAAGCTCAAGGTCGCTCAGCGAGCTATGTAGAGGGCTATGCTCGGAGTTTCTCTGCGTGATATACTTAGGAATAAGGATATCCGCAGTAGAACCAGAGTAACCGACATAGCCCAACGGATTAGTAAGCTGAAGTGGCAGTGGGCCGGCCATATAGCTCGAAGAACCGACAACCGATGGGGAAGAAAGGTTCTCGAGTGGCAGCCTCGTACCGGTAGGCGAAGTGTAGGGCGTTACCCCACAAGATGGAGTGACGACCTGGTAAGACATGCAGGAAGTCGATGGATGCAGGTGTCTCGGGACCGTGCTTTGTGGCATTCCTTGGGGGAGGCCTATGTTCAGCAGTGGACTTGTGTAGGGCTGTAATGATGATGAAATCTAGTCCAATTTAATCCTCAGAAGACACAAGTTTATGCGTTTACCGCTAAAAAGAACCCCTTTGTCGTATCTCCTCAGTTTTAAGGCACTCACCGAGGATTCCGATACTCAGCCAGTATCGGAATCCTCGGAGTCGACATATCGAGTGACGTGCAGTTTCGTTGTCACTTGGAAGAGAAGGCCAAATTGGCTTCTAAAAACCTTGGCGTGTTCAGCAGAGCAGGGCAGTATTTCATGCCGGCACACCACCTGCAACTTTACAAGGCGCAGGTTCGGCTTCACATGGAATACTAAAAGATTTTAGAAAAATTTACTTCGCAAATATCCGCGTTATAAATTTATAACGCGGATTTTATAATTAATATTTTATATTTTGGATTTTATATTTTATAACGCGGATATTTGCGAAGTAAATTTTTCTAAAAGCTTTTATATAATGGATTTCCGCAAAGTAACGCCTGATTCTATTAATTATACATGGAATACTGTTCCCATCTCTGGGCAGGGGCTCCCCAGTGCCAGCTTCTTCCACTTGACCGCATCCAGCGCAGAGTGGCTCGAATCGTCGATGACTGAGTCCTTTCTGATCGGCTCGATTCATTGGCACTGCGAAAAGATGTTGCATCCCTTTGCATTTTCTTTCGCATTTTCCACGGGGAGTACTCTGAGGAATTGTTAGGATTAATCCCAGCCACCAAATTACATGAACGCACATCGCAGCAGAACTCCCAATACCATCGACACCATCTGGATGACTGGCGGTCCACCACTGTGCGATTTAGAAAATGTTTTCTTTTTCGCATGACTTCCTTGTGGAATCGATTACCATCAGCGATTTTTCCGGCCCGTCACGACTTAGGGACCTTCAAGAAAAGAGTCTACTCCTTTTTAAAAGGCCGGCAACGCATATGCAATTCCTCTGGTTCCTCTGGTATTGCAGTTGTTCATGGACGGCGGTAGTCACTTACCACCAGGTGAGTCGCATGCTCGTTTGCTCCTTACTATAAAAAAAAATATTAAAAGTATGCACCTTTGTCATCTATGCACTGTTCCCATATCATAGGTAATTCATTGATCCCTTTACTCAAAAACACCATGGGGGCGATAAACTCTTTGAAGGCGGTTTGGATTGCCGCATTGGAGTTGAATTTCGTTTCTTGTAAGAAGTAATCTAAATTCCGGAAAAAATGGTAATCTTTTGGAGCAAGGTCCGGGGAGTACGGTGGATATCGCAGACATTCCAATTGTAGCTCAAATAACTTAATGGTTGTTTGTTGTGCAATGTGTGGTCTTGCATTGTCGTGAAGCAGCAGTGGCCTAGAGCGATTGACCAATGTTGGTTGTTTAGAAGCTAGTTTTTTCTTCATGGTTTGCAGTTGCTGACAATAGATAACTGCCGTAAACTTTTGGCCAGATTTTATTTCTAAAATGTGCTGTAGTGAACGACACCGGCGCTAGTCCACCAAACAATCAAAAGTAACTTTTTCTGAGTCAATTTTCGTTTAGGGTAGGATTTGGCTTGGTCTCCAGGGTTAAGCCATTGCGACGAGCGCTTCCGATTATTGTACAGTATCCACTTTTCACCACAACTAACGATTCAATTTAAAATCCCGTCATTATTGTGTCAGTTGAGCAAAGTAACACAGCAGTTGACGCGTGTTTGCAAGTTCGATTCACTCATTTCATGAGGTACCCATCGTTCAAGATTTTTTACTTTCCCAATTTACTTCAAGATGATTAATTCAGTTTTATCACTTACCCCGAAGCCTGCAGCTATCTCTGAAGTGCTTTGTGATGGATCCGCTTCCTCAATAGCCTTTAATTCTTCATTTTCCACTTTGGTCTCCAGCCGTCCACGGGGTTGGTTCTGAAGGTCGAAATTTCCAGAACGAAAAGATTGAAACCAAAAACGTACCGTGCTTTCTTTTGCGACACCAGCGCCGTACATATCATTAATCTTTGAAGCTGTTTCTGCAGCATTGGTGCCACGGTAGAACTCGTACTCGTAAATATACCGATATTTCATGTTTTCCATTGTGCGGTATTAAGCGACACTAAAGAAAAAAATAATGAAAAAAAACAAATTAATGACTGTTTTCAAAACTCAAAGGTACCAGCAAAATTAATTTATAAATTTGAATTTGGAATTCTTAACCAAAGAGGAGATATTTCAGATCAAATTGGCCAGTACGACAAAACGCTAATTTCACATGTAAAGACCTAATATGTATACATAGAAGTCAAATACTTCTTTGTATACCACTAGTAGGCCACATGTGAACTACGTGTGAAGTGTTTTATTGAGTTGTAGTAAATATTTTTGACCGCTTTTGCTTGAAGATGTGTGTCTAAATACGGTGTGTATATTTTATTGCAGTTAAACAAAAAGTAAAAAAAAAATAATGAGACTGGTGAATATAGACGTCTCTGAATGCTGTGGGAAGTACTTTGTGGCTCGCCAAACGGCTAAAATGAGAACGAGACAGCCGTAACGAAAAGTGTTATACGTAGGTAACTCAATAAATTTTGAGATATACAAAAAGTATACTAGATACTATTAATATTTTTATTTTACATCTTTTCAAAATTTTCTCCATCACGCTCTATACAAAGTTCCATTCGCTTAAAACAACTCTGAAAACACTTTTGCTAGTCTTTACCTAACAGCGCGGAAATCGCTTCTTCGTAGGCAGCCACGAATTCTTCGGCGCTTGAAAAAAACTTGCCTTTTATAATTTCTTTGACTCTTGGTAACAAAAAGAAATCACAAGGAGCTAAGTCAGGGCTGCAGGGTGGGTGACTTATGATTCAACACGCGATTCCACAATAAATTTTTTTGTTCTAAGTGAGGTACGTGAAGAGGCGTTATCGTGATGCAGCATGATTCCCCGAAGCCCGGTCTTTGGTCTTCTCTCCCGCACAGCTTGAAAAGCTTTGTGTAATGCAACTGTAGTATACCATTCAGAGTTGAGTGACCTACAATTTTCCAGCACTGACATACACAAATGTCCGCCCCGCGAAAAAAAACTAGCCACCATGTTTTTGCCGACGTTGCGAAGTCGGATGGATGGGCCAGCTCGAACCGGGGTGGTACCACGACCTCACAGAATACCAGCGTGAAGTAGAGGTTTACCTCTGCGTTGCGCTTGGTGAGTGCAGGTGGCCGGAGGCCCAATTCCCCCCCCCCCCCCCATCTAAATTGTAGTGGAATTAAACAAAAGACTACCCCAGGAGGGTACCGGCACCCCTGGAGAATCCCTCGCTGAGCATCCACGACCAAACTACTCCACTCCTGGGCGTGGGTGCTCAGGCTGCCCCGCGTATTCTGGGGGGGGGGGGCGAAATTCCGCTCAAGACGAATCCTGCTCGGGGCAAGCGGAGCAAGAAGACAAAGGCAACCCCTGCCACGCTTAACGTGGATTTCTGAAATATCAGGGGACTTCATTCAAACCTTAACGCCGTCCACTACCATCTGGAGATAGCTAAGCCGGCCTTGCTCTTTCTTACCGAGACACAGGTGTCCTCTCCGGCTGATACTTCGTATCTCTCCTACCCGGGGTACAAATTAGAACACTCGTTTGCGCCCCGGGCTGGAGTTTGCGTGTATGTCAGAGAGGACATCTGTTTTCGACGCCTCGGCAGTCTTGAAGGTACGGACCTGTCCATCCTATGGCTGCGCGTAGACAGCGACGACCATCCCCGCGTCTACGGGTGCCTCTATAGGTCCCATAGCGGTAATGCCGACACAGACCGACACATTGACCACGTCCAAATGGCTGCAGACTCCGTGCTACAACAGGTCCCATCCGCAAAGATCGTGATACTCGGTGATTTCAACGCCCACCACGCGGAATGGCTTGGTTCTCGTTTAACCGATCATGCGGGAAGATCTGTCTATGACTTTGCTTTGGTATATGGTCTAACACAACTGGTTACTTCGCCTACGCGGATCCCAGATGTGGAAGACCTTGTACCTTCCCTGTTGGACCTTCTGCTGACCTCTCATCCGGACGGATATCAGGTCTCCGTCGATGCCCCTCTGGGCTCTTCGGACCATTGTCTGATCCGGAGTACGGTGCCACTCACGCTCCAATCGCAGTTGCGATCTACAGCTTGCCGCCGTGTTTGGCACTATAGGTCAGCTGATTGGGACGGGATGCGGTCTTTTTTTGCATCCTACCCTTGGGGGCGGGTTTGCTCTCGCCGGAAGATCCCAGCGTTGTTGCCGATTCTGTTGCTGATGTGGTGCTTCAGGGTATGGAACTTTTTATTCCATCCTCTGTGGTGCCCATTGAAGGCAGATCCCAGCCATGGTTTGGTCGCTTCTGTAAAATAGCATCACGCTATAAGCAGGAGCGCTACCAGTCCTGGGCTGATGCATCAACGTCTCGGGATGTAAACACCAGCGCACTTAAAAAGAAGTATAATTCCGCCTCCAGGTCCTTCAAAAGCGTCATTGCCAAGGCAAGGTCTGAGCACATCGGCAGAATTGGCGAGAAGCTAGTTCGCCTTCCTTCGGGAACCCGTGCATTCTGGTCTCTCGCTAAGGCTGTCCAAGGGAACTTCTGTCAGCCATCTCTTCCATCTCTGCACAGAGAGGACGACTTACTGGCCCATGCCGCAAAGGAGAAAGCCGATCTGTTGAGCTCTCTTTTTGCGTCCAACTCGACTCTAGATGACGGGGGAAACACACCACCGACCATCCCGCGATGTGAGTGCTCCATGCTGGATGTGCGATTTACACAGCGCTCTGTCCGCAAAGCACTCTTCTCCCTGGACGTCAGCAAGTCGAGTGGGCTCGATGGAGTCCCTCCCATTGTGCTGAAGACGTGTGCTCCGGAGTTGGCACCGGTTTTAACGCGTCTTTTCCGGTACTCCTACTCCCAAGGCGTAGTCCCGAACTCACGGAAGACAACTTTGGTGCACCCGATCCCTAAAAAATGTGACCGCTCAGACCCGTCCAACTACAGGCCTATCGCCATCACCTCCTTGTTCTCCAAAATAATGGAAGCCATTATAAACTGCCAGCTCATGAGGTACCTTGAGGATCGCCAGCTGATTAGTGACCGCTAGTACGGTTTTCTTCGGGGTCGATCAGCTGATGATCTTCTAGTCTACTTAACTCATAGATGGGCGGAGGCAGTAGAGTCCAAGGGGGAGGCATTAGCCGTTAGTTTGGACGTAGCGAAGGCCTTTGATCGGGTCTGGCACAAAGCGCTTCTTTCGAAGCTTCCTTCCTATGGGCTTCCTGAGAAATTGTGGAAATGGATCACCACTTTCCTTGCTGATCGGAGCATCAAGGTCGTAGTAGGCGGTGCATGCTCTGATTTCAAGCCTATCAACGCTGGTGTTCCACAAGACTGCGTGCTATCACCAACGCTGTTTCCCCTGCATATCAATGATATGTTGCTAACTGGTAGCATTCATTGCTATGCAGACGACAGCACTGGTGATGCCTTATATACCGGCCGTGCCAATATTTCTCGGGAAAACGTCGCCGAGTACCGGGACAAACTTGTGTCTGAAGTCGAGTCTTTGCTTAACAAAGTCTCTGATTGGGGCCGACTAAATCTAGTCCAGTTCAATCCCCAGAAGACACAAGTTTGCGCGTTTACCGCTAAAAAGAACCCCTTTGTCGTATCTCCTCAGTTTCAAGGCACTCCCCTTGCTGCCTCAGCCAGTATCGGAATCCTTGGCGTCGACATATCGAATAGTGTGCAGTTTCGTGGTCACTTGGAAGGGAAGGCCAAATTGGCCTCTAAAAAGCTTGGCGTGCTCAGCAGAGCGAGACAGTATTTCATGCTGACACATCGCTTGCAACTTTACAAAGCGCAAATTCGGCCCTACATGGAATACTGTTCTCATCTCTGGGCCGGGGCACCCCAGTGCCAGCTCCTTCCACTTGACCGCATCCAGCGCAGAGCGGTTCGAATCGTCGACGACAGAGTTCTTTCTGATCGGCTCGATACACTGGCACTGCGTAGAGATGTTGCATCTCTTTGCGTATTTTATCGCATCTATCACGGGGAGTGCTCTGAGGATTTGTTTGGACTAATTCCAGCCGCTCAATTTCACCATCGCACATCGCGACAAAACTTGCGTTACCATCCATACCATCTGGATGATTGGCGATCCACCACTGTGCGATTTAGAAGAAGTTTTCTCCCTCGCACGACTTTCTTGTGGAATCAATTACCACCAGCTAATTTTCCGGACCGATACGACTTAGGAACCTTCAAGAAAAGAGCTTACACCTTTCTAAAAGGTCGGCAACGCATCTGTAATTCCCCTGGTGTTGCGGTTGTTCATGGGCGGCGGTAGTCACTTCCCATCAGGTGAGCCGCATGCTCGTTTGCCCCCTATTCTATAAAAAAAAGTCTTTGCAGTTTTGTCAGTAACTGTCCTTCTGAGTAGACCCATACCGATTATTGCCTTTTATTTTCCGGATAATATTGATAGGTCCATGTCTCGTCAACAGTAACGATTTCTGAAACACGCCTAGATGCCCCGTTTTCAAAACGTAGACGCATTTCATGGAACAATCCACACGAGTCTGTTTTTCGCTTTCGGAGAGCAAACGAGGGATCCATCGACAACAAAGCTTCCTCACTCCAAGATGTTAATGTGGGATGGTATGAATGCTCCTGAACTAATTCTTACTATCTTTTCGATGTCCGTATATGTGATTCGTGAGTCTTCTCGCACCAACATTTCAGTAGTCCATACATTTTCTGCCGTTACTGCTTTTTGCAGGCCCCGGTTCTTTGGTCATCTTTAAGATCATTTTTATCCCTGGTGGTTTCCTGAATTCAAACAGCAAACCACCTAAAAATTGTTGCGCGTGATGAAGCTGAGTCCCTTAATACTGATTGTAGCCGCTGTAATCTTAATTGTTTGGTTGCACCAAATTTAAAATCATAATATATCATATAGCGTAAATGTTCACGGTTAAGATCCATCGTTTTAAATGAAAAACGCGGGAAGCGTTGCAGGAAACATAATAGAACTTTTTTTTTAATATTGGGTAATGAGGTCTAATAACATTCCACTCACCAGATGTCGCTAGTTGCGACTGTGGTAAAGTTTTTGTTACACAGTGTCAGTTAATTGAGAAGTTAGTTTTATGAAAATAGTTTATCATTATTCAGAATATTATATTAATACACAACACAATGCGTCAGTGGTTTGCTTTTTAATTTTTTGCACTTTATAACTCTTTTTAAAAAAAACAGCTTTTAGTTATATTTTATAGTTTGGTTTATTCATTTCTAACGTAATTAATATAAAATATAACTAATAATATATAGAGAAACCTTAAAGATTACATTTTCCTAAGAAATTATCATCCCCGCTATAAAATCTGTCAAATATTATACTCGTAATACCTCACTGTAAAGTGGCGCCGCCCATTTTTGTGTGGTGCGTTCCATTTTTAAATTTCGAGCATCTGAAAACTTATTGATTGATCTACGTAGAAACTCATTATTTTTCTCCTTCTTTTTGAAGTCGATTGAAAATAAGTGAAAGTAGTAAGTAAGTAAGAAAGATCCTCCCTGCCTATCTTGCAAATGGTAATGTAAAGCTATTGTGGTAATACAGAAGTCGTTTTCTTCATAAAATGATTATTTTTTACAGTATACAATAAAAAGTTTTAGGTTATATCATAGAAAAGAGCTGTAATGAAATTTGAATTAAAAAAGGAATGCTTCGGTGGTTTGGTCATGTAGAAAGAATGAACGAGGAAAGAGTGACAAAGCAAATTTATGTTTCAGAAGTGAACGGCTGAGTCGGGAAAGGACGCCCTAGACGAAGATTTATCGACCAAATCGGCGATACATTGAAAATGGGCCAGATTAGGAGTACCTTTAACCGACGAGCGTGTATGCGTAGATATATGGAGGTAAAGGAGGCGAGAGAGGGGTTGTCAGGATCGTGCCAAATGGAAGTTCGTAGTCTGTGCCTACCCCGCTGGATGAAAGGCTTGAGTGTTTGTGTTGTGTGTTTTTCTAAAGAAATACACTTTTGTTCACGAGTGTACTTCAAAAATGAATTTGTTTCTATGGCAACTTTTGTTCGGGACGCGAGATTGTCCCCGTTGCAGAGCGCATTGGTTACGGCGTGAAACTGGAAACTATCGCTTATACTTTATACCACATATTTTCAATAAACAAATGTAAAATACAGACCAGTAAGCTTTTAGAATAAGGGTGACAAAAGAGCAACAGTCCACTGTGGCCCAGAGACATACACATTTATCTTCAACTAAGAATAAATGCACAGATGCGTTGTCAATCCTGAAGACTGAGATGGAATGCCTCGTTACCAGTAAAAAGGGTCTCCGGTTTTTCACACTCACCACGCAAAAAACAACTGCATTAAACTGCTATTTTACGCTGGTATTCTGTGAAAGCGTAGCCCCTCCCGGTCGAGCCAACCATAATCGTGCTACAACTATACAATTAATATAGCCCCAGCATGGCTCTACCGCGTTTAAAATATAAATTATCGGCATCCTGCTTGGCAGTTTGGTTGGCAATAGCAAGTTGTTATTATTATTACTGAACTGTTATTAGGAAGATGCTCCTGTCCAAGATATGAGGCATACGGCGCTACCAGAATACCGTGGCATTCTATTAACGTCTACTGCTGAACATGGTTCGTTCGTCGTTTTCATATATGGTAATGCCATGCTACACCTATACCAATAGTACAGTTGTAGTACGAATGGCTCGGCTCAACCGGGAAGGACGACGCTCTCACAGAATACCAGCGTAAAATAGCAACTTAACACCGCTGTGTCTCGTATGATGAGTGTAGAGAACCGGAGACCCTTTTTACTAGAAAAGAGACATTCCATCTTAGTCCTCACGGCTTACAACGCATCTGCATTTTAATCGCAAACGAGGATAGATATAGATCTCTATGGGCCGCAGCAACCACTTACAATCAGGTGGACTGTGTGCACGTTTGACACCTTAACATATGGCTCCCCCATAGATTGCTTCTTAAGGGCATACAGCAAACCATATTTGCCACGCCTAGCAAGCGGGTTATTAACCGCAGTTTTTAAGTTAGTTTTTAATCCTTATTACGAAGACGCTGCAGACCATCTCCTGATCTGTTACCCTCTGTCGCCACTTAGACACCCACGGGATGATATAGGATGGTAGATATTCCATAACACGGTACCCGTAAAAACATCCTCCCTCTCCCTTTCACCATCGGACAACCAGACGCTCGGCCAGTCTCCACCCTTTCGTTGTTGACTTACCACGGATTCGAACCAAATGGTTCGCTACTTCGTTCATCGTGCATGCAGCAAAGGAGTGGAATAAGTTGCCAGCATCTGTCTTTCCATCCGATTACAGTGTGGGTGTCTTAAGGCA
The DNA here is from genome assembly GCA_033319125.1 of Parnassius glacialis. Taxonomy (NCBI): domain Eukaryota; kingdom Metazoa; phylum Arthropoda; class Insecta; order Lepidoptera; family Papilionidae; genus Parnassius; species Parnassius glacialis. The sequence continues at coordinate 1,113,869 of JAVANC010000008.1, forward strand.
AGAGTGAATAGGCTTTTGTAGAGTCAGTGCGCTTCACCATCTTAGGCTACATCACCACTTACCAGCGGGTGGGATCGTAGATAAGCGCTGGCTTAGTAGAATATGAAAAAAAAAACATCTTAAAAATGAATAGGCATCAGATTTTTATACGTGGTAGAGCCATGCTGCAGCTATATTAGTATTATAGTTGTAGCACGAATGAGTCGGCTCGACCGGGAAAGGACCGCGCTCTCACAGAATACCAGCGTAAAATAGCAGCTTAATAATGCTGTGTTTCGTACGGTGAGTGTAGAGAACCGGAGATACTTTTTACGGGAAAAGAGGTATTCCATCTTAGTCCTCACGGGTGACAACGCATCTGCATTTCGATTCGCAAACGAGGATAAATGTAGATGTCCATGGGCCACAGCAACCACTTACCATCAGGTGGACTGTGTGCTCGTTTATCACCCTATCCTATAAAAAAAAATAGAATCAGGCGTTACTTTGCGGAAATCAATTATACATATATACATACATACATACATAAACACTCACGCCTGTCACCCAGAAGGGTAGGCAGAGACTACGGACTTCCATTTGGCACGATCCTGACACACCTCTCTCTCTCCCTCGCTTCCTCCACATCCATATACCTACGCATACACGCTCGTCGGTTAAGGGTACTCCTAATCTGGCCCATTTTTAATGTATCGCCGATTTGGTCGATAAACTTTCGTCTAGGGCGTCCCTTCCCGACCCTGCCGTTCACTTCTGCAAAATAAATTATATTAAAGTTATTAATTTATATATATATATATATATATATATAAAATATGGGGGATAAGTCGCTCGCGTCCGTAGGCTTCGACCACCTAACCCTAGGCCCACCCTACACGTGTCCCCCGGGTGGTGCTAAACGAGCGACAAAGCCGAAACGACAGACTCGGCTCCTCGCCGTGTGGTAGCGGCGTAAAATTTACCACCCCTTATGTCGCACCATGAGCCAACAACTCAAAGAAATGGCCCCGAGTTCCCGGCGGCCCTTTAATGGGGCAGGGGTGCGAAGAATCTCTGGGAGGAAAACCGGCGACGAGGTTCGCCACCCGTCACGTCCTGTCTCCTGGAGGGGCGAAAAGTGGATTGCGGAGGCCCGTCTGGCTACGCTGAATGTATGTGGAGCAATGAATGATAAGATGCATGAAATATGCGAAATGATGAATGATAGAGGAATAGATGTATTATGTGTGAATGAGACGAAACGAAAGGGAAGAGATGTCACTGCACATGGCATGTATACCGCTTACTGGTCTGGTGTAGACGAGACCGAGCGGGCATGCCAGGGAGTCGGTGTCATCCTTTCAGAAAGAATGGGTCAATATGTGAAAGAGTATGAATGTGTAAGCCCAAGGCTGCTGTGGATACGAATGAAAGTGGGCTTAAAGAAGTTGTTTGTGCTTGGGGTTTACGCCCCAGATATGTCTAAACCCACTTATATCCGAGAGCAGTTTTGGAACATGGTAAGGCTGGTGTTGACGAAGTGCAAGGAAAATGAAAATATTATTATGTTAGGAGATTTTAATGGAAGGGTGGGAGTGAAGAAGTCTGGTTATGAAAGGATATTAGGAGCGTTTGGCGATGAAAGAATAAATGAGAATGGTGAAGACCTCCTCACCATATGTGTGGAAAAGAATCTTTTTGTGGCGAACACTTTCTTTCTCCATAAGAGGATTCACATGTATACATGGGAAAGAGGGGATGATAGAAGCATGATAGATTTCATAATTGTGGATGGAAGAATGAGGAGCGCAATGGTAGATACAAGGGTTTACCGGGGGTCCAACGTAGGGACGGATCATTACTTGGTCTTATGCCGAATTAATGGTCTATTCAAGCGTTGGCGGCATCGGACATCTGTGTCTACCACTGCGTTACAGCGTATAAGAATAGAGAGGTTACAAGATGAAGGTGTGAAAGAGAAGTATAAATGCAGACTGAGGGAAAATATAAGTGTGTTGAATGAATTTTGTATGAATGAGTTAGACTTGAAGAATGTATGGAATAATGTTAAGAAAGTTTTGGTGGATACAGCCACCGAAGTATGTGGTGTAAGTAAGAGAACGAATGAAAGGAAAAGTAATACTTTGTGGTGGGATGATGAGGTACGGATGGAAGTTGAAGCAAAGAAGAGGGCATGGCTAGATTTACTAGCAACCAAAGCTGGTAATTCTGGCGGTATGAATGATGAGATTGTAAGAAAAAAGGCAGACTTTAGACGTATAAATAAGAGAGTAAAAGAAGTTGTTGAAAGGAAAAAGCAAGAAAGGACAGATAAGAATGATAGAAGAATATCTGATAACTTCCAGGCAAATATTAAAATGTTCTGGAAGCTCGTAAGAACTGCCAGGGGCAATTCAAAAAAGCCTAGAATGAATGCTATACGAGACGAGAATGGTTGCATGCTGAATGATGAAGTTTCGAATTTAAAGAGATGGAAGGAATACTTTGAAAGCGTGTTTAAGAGTGAAGAGTCGTCCGAAGTAAGTGAAATAGAAATTCCGGAAGAAGTGGAGAGAGGTAGAGAAATAAGTGTAGATGAAATAGTGAAAGCAATGAAAAGCATGAAAGCAGGTAAGGCAGCCGGATATGATAGAGTATCACTCGAAATGCTAAGGGCTGGAGAGGGTGTGGTTGCAGGCCTGCTGTACACCTTGTTTAATTTATGTTGGGAACTGAAGCGGGTACCGGAAGACTGGTGCAAAGCTGTTATAGTCCCAATATATAAGGGAAAGGGGTCGCAGCAGGACTGTAAAAACTACCGTGGTATCAGCTTGCTTAGCATTGTGGGTAAACTGTATGCTAAGGTGTTAATTGAAAGAGTTATGGAAGAAACTAATGAAAAAATTTGGGATGTGCAAGCTGGATTTAGAAAGGGGATGGGGTGTACGGATCAAGTCTTTTCCATGCGCATGATTGCTGAGAAATTTTTGGCCAAAAACCAGAAAGTTTTTTGTGCGTTCATGGACTTGGAAAAGGCTTATGACAGAGTGGACAGGAACGTGTTATGGCAAACACTGACCTCATTTGGGTTGAGCGCTGGTCTGATACAGGCATTGAAGTCTCTATATAGGGACTCTAGTGCTTGTGTCAGGATCAACGGGGCCCACTCGGGCTGGTTTGGCATCCATAAAGGTGTCAGACAGGGCTGTGTGGCTTCCCCGTGGCTGTTCAACCTATTTATGGACAGTTGTTTGGAAAATTTGAAAGTAGAAGAATGCGGGTTAAGAATGGGTGAGTTAACCGTCAAATGCCTTTTGTACGCCGATGATCAAGTCATACTTGCGTCTTCGGCAGCCGAATTGCAAATGATGGTTACATTAATGAACAGGACATTAAAAGAAAAGGGAATGAAAGTGAACGCAAGTAAGACGAAAGTTATGGTTTTTGAAAGAGAAGAAAGTAAAACGATATGTGAAATAAGAATAGAAGGGGAGTTGGTAGAGCAAGTAGATGAGTTTGTGTATTTGGGATGTGTGTTTAGCAGGGATGGTAGATATGATAAGGATAAAGAACGACGAGTGAATGCAGGAAATAGAGTGAATGGGGCTTTACACTCTATTGTGAAAAGTCAGAATGTGTCCAAAAAGGCACGTATGGCAATTCACAATGCTGTGTTAGTGCCTACTTTAATGTATGGTAGTGAAAGTTGGGTGTGGCAGAAGAAGCACGAGAGTAGAATAAATGCTGTAGAAATGCGATCCTTAAGGAGTATGTTAGGGATGAATCTGAATGACAGAGTGAGAAATTGTTTAATAAGAGAAGAGTGTGGTTTGCAAGATGATGTTGTGACCAGGATTAAGAAAGGAATGCTTCGGTGATTTGGTCATGTGGAAAGAATGAATGAGGAAAGAGTGACAAAGCAAATTTATGTTGCAGAGGTGAACGGCAGAGTCGGAAAGGGTCGCCATAGGCGAAAGTTTATCGACCAAATTGGCGATATGTTGAAAATGGGCCAAATCAAGTGTACCTTTAACCGACGAGCGTGTATGCGTAGGTATATGGATGTGGAGGAAGCGAGAGAGGTCTGTCAGGATCGTGCCAAATGGAAGTCCATAGTCTCTGCCTACCCCTCTGGGTGACAGGCGTGAGTGTTTATAGTATAGTATAGTATAGTATATATATATATATATATGTGTGTGTGTGTGTGTGTGTGTGTGTGTATAGTATGTAATCTTAGCGATCAGCCACCGCAGAGCCTACTTCTCCTGAGGATGCCTTGTACAGGCGAAACCTGTGGCGTATTATCGACGGTGGCGTGTCTTTCCTAGTATAGTGGTGCTGAGATAAGTGGTGACAGTGATAGTGCACGCAATTGAGGGAGGGCTGGAGGTGCTCTTCAACCGAAGTAAGACACATCATTTTATTTTACTACGCAGATCTTAGTTAATTATGTTTAATGTAATTCATCATCATCATCATTACAGCGCGTCACGAGTCCACTGCTGAACATAGGCCTCCCCCAAGGAATGCCACAACGCACGGTCCTGAGCCACCTGCATCTACCGACTTCCTGCATGTCTTAAATGTAATAGATTCTATTAATTATTTTAAAAAAGTGAAATCTAAATACATCCCACTACTGGCTATAGTGGTGTTGGGAGTAGTGGTGCTACGTTTAGTGGTGACGGGGATAGTGCACGCATTTGAAAGAGGGCGGGAGATGGTCTTCAAACTAAGTAAAACACATCATTATATCCGATATAAGCAAATTAATTTTTAACAACTGTGGTATCAGATTTATCTATCTAACCAAGCAAAACAAACAAAACACAAACAAGATGGCATAAATGATCTTTCCCGTGCCTCATTAAAATGTCCACAAATATAAACGAGGCTTAATTAGGAGAAGCTCATTTATTTATACGGCACGTTGAAGTACTCGCGGAAGTTACGATAAAATTAATTTTCAGTACTAATGGGCTCTTGGTTACAGTTGAGTTGATTTTAAAAGTTGCTAGAGGCTGCGTGTATGTGATAAAAGATTGTATGAGTAATATGTATTACGTACTAGAAGAGACGCCGATACTTGGTTGTAGTAGTGTGCGAAGCAAATCGTATAAAGATATAATATCTATTATACCGGGCTACAGACTAACGGCCTTATTCATAAAAAGTTAAAATAGGTTTATTAGCTTCTTATTAAGAGGTACCCCTAAAACACTATTCATAAACGCACTATAACGCTAAAACGTACTATAAGTGTTCAATAGCGGCTTCATAAGTTATAGAAGGGTCCACCGTACTATAAACCCATTATAAACCTGTTATAAGGAAAAAATGGCCGATCTGCGTGCGAGCAACGAACAGCTGATTGTTGAAGTTGTAGTATAGAATATAGAATATTGTTGGTGAAATTGTTTTTTGTGGATTTTAATTGCTAAAGTGTCGTTATGCAAGCTCTGCAAGCTTTAGAAGCTATGGACCAAGTAAAAAACGCTCCGCATCATTGTCGTATGGTTTACCGGAAGAGATACGATCCGTTTTCTTTGCCCGATGTAGAGTTCAAACAGCCATCCCGCTTCAAAAACCATACGGCATCTTTTATAATTGATCTCGTCAGGCAGGATTTACAACTGGACTCAAGAGGTTGTGGTACGTCACCAGAATTGCAGGTGTAAACCGCCATTAGATGTTGGGGACGTCGTGAAGTAAGTCAACTCGTAGCGTACAAGTACTAATATCCTATTTGAGTGTGTAAACGTTTTTGTACCTATCCTTTTTAGGTTCAAGACGATGGGGGAGACCTTCATGGGTTGAGTCAACCAATTGTGAGTCGCATTTGTGCCAGAGTAGCTCATGCGATTACTCATCACTCTGACACCTACATAAAAATGCCGCAGTCCTTGGAAGAAGAGCAAAGGGTTATAAGGGAACTCTTAGAGATAAGAAATTTTCTTTGTGTTGGGTTGCATCGATTGCACTCACATAAAAATAAAGAAATTTGGTGGTGATACAGCTCAGTATTATATAAACCGAAAAGGATTTTATTCATTGAATGTGCAAGTTCATATTATAATACAATGCAGTTCTTTGCCAGGTGGTATATTACTCATATACATATGTACTTATTTTACCTACATACATAACTGTGCTCACATATTTTTCATTTTTAATGCAGGTAGTTTGCGATGTTAAACTATATATCAGAGACATTGTTGCCAGATGGCGAGGCAGTACCCATGATTCCCATGTCTTAAATGAATCCACCTTGAAAGAAGAGAGTTAAGAGGGAGACTTTTAGGAGATTCAGGCTACAGATTAGAGCCATATCTGTTTACACCTATACTAAGACCTCAAAATGAGCGTGAAAAAAGATATAATCGAGCAAATTGCCACTCTGAACTGTGTTGAATGTTGCTTTGGTGTGTGGAAGCAGCGGTGTTAGTCTATTTTATGGCATGACAGTAAGACATGAAAAATGTGAAACCTACAATTGTGACTCTTGCAGTGTTGCACAATATTGCAATAGGACAAGATTCAGTACCAGGTAATTTGCACATAAATAATTTTAATCATTCATGAATATAATATTTTTTTACATAATAATATTTGTAATATAATTTTCAGATCATGATGACAAACTCAATGCAATTGTGGATGTTGAATTTCTACCTCAAATTGGTGAGGCCAGAGGAAGAGACTCCAATAATGCTCTTCTATGAGCATTTATTAATAGGCATTTTAACTAATTAAGGCTATCAGTAAGTAGGCGCTACATTTTAGTTTTCAATTATTTATTTTGCAAGAACTTGTAGTTTTTATTATAGTATTAAATTTTTATTTTTATTAATATCTCCTCTAGGTCCAAGTTTCGTGCTTTCCTTCCTTCATTTGCCATTTGGGCTTGATGGACCTCTTTCCTACACTCCAATTCAGTATTGGCTATACTTGCTGGTCTGAAATAAAAATAGTTATGTTTGAGTTTTAAAAAAAAAATCAAAGCAAAAATTTCATAAATTAACATAATCCCTATTAGAATAGAGGTCATTGTATTTACATTTTTCTCACTTTTATATTTTCTTCCAGGTTTCTTAGAAAGTGTAAACAAACAGTGGTTTTGGTGGTGAGCCAGTAGCTATAACCTGCATGAATGAAAACCGTTAAAAGAAACTTGTTTACATTAACTTAATCTTAAATGTTTCATCAAATAAAATTCAAGTTTAAATAGACCATTTCATTTTATTCAAGTAATACTTTTATCCCTAAACTTTACAATCCACATACTGGGAGATAACTGCTTAAATGGCTTCAACAATATCAGAATTACAAATCAAGTTACGGGTTCGATTTCCAGTTTGGCACGTTTACTTAATTTACAACTTTTCACATATTTACCTGTTGTGTATTTTGGACGTCCTGAAGTATTTCTACTGTGACATCCTTTACTGTACTCATTACCAGTACCGGTTACTCGACTCCATCGAGTCAGTAATTCATTCTTGGGGCGATGTATACGCTTTTACAACAAAATTCCAGAAAATATACAAAATTTGACCTGCTCAAAGTTCAAAAACTTTATTAAACTAAGTTTGTATAAAAAGGGTTATTATAGTATTAAAGAATTTATAGATGATAATAACCCCTGGAAATGAGGTGATCGCTACCAAGCTATTTCTAATTTGTTGTGTTGTTAATTTGTGTAACATACATGATTGTAAGCTGTTATTTAAAAAAAAAAGTCCCGCTGGGTTTCTTGCTGGTTCTTCCCAGGACAGAGGTTTTTTTTTCGAACCAGTGGTAATTATACAAAGGAGTGACTTTCAATAAGCATTATTTATAATCTATATTGAATAAAAAAGTTTCTGTTTCTGTTTCTGTTTCTATTGTGTCCTACAACAGTAAAATAAGATAAAATTAAAATTAGACATGAAAAATATAAAAATGACTTGCTATCTCAATACATTATTGATGCTTACAATATCTGAAGTCTTGTTTTCAATGTTGACAAGTTTAATTATTCCTCTCTCGACATCTCCCGAATCTACAAACAATGCAATAAATAATTCAATTGCTAATGAACTATATTATGTAAGTATGATTTTTTTTTGATAACAATATCATTAAGTAAACTTTAGTAGGTATTTAGGCAGAAAAGGAACAACAATGTTTATCAAATGAAAGTTTGCACTAGGTCGAGATAAAGGACATTGCTCTGCTCCCATACATTGTTCGCCCTGGAACCAAGAGCATCGGAAAATTATGTTTTTTATTGTCGATCATTAGTAAATTGCTATATGACCTTATTTTTATAGCGGACTAGCTGCATAAAAGATATATTTCAAAAAAGTATCAGATTTTGAGGTTATAATCGAACCACGAATACTACGGTTTTTCATTGCTCCGAGTGATTTTTAACAAACTGAAAAAGGATGTCCTAAAACATTTAGCTATTTTTAGTACCTATCTAGATAAATAGGTATGCAGTTTTTGTTCTAAAGTCTAAGTGTATGTAAGTGCTACGTATAAATGCATAGAATCTAGTTAACAAACCTGCTTTTTTAGCATTAGTTTCGAAATGAGAGATAATGTTTGTGTATTAATGTAAAAATAAAAATGTATGTGTATAATGGCTGTTAGCATTTAGATGTTGTCATTAGCATATACGGTACGGTAAGATACCTAGTACCTAAATGTATAGGATTTAGGCTGGTTCCAGTCACGCCGCTAGACATGCCGTCGAACAGCGAGCGTATCAACACATTGTTTTTACAAATACATTAATTTATTATGTTTGAATTAGAAATAAAACACAGATTAATTTCATGTATATTGTTCATCTTCTAAATTGGAAATTAGAATATTATCTAAAAACTGTGCAAGGATGTCAATATTATTTTGATGTCTCGTAAAGCTCAAGTACCAAATGATGGTCATAACATGGGCACAGCAACCGATGGTTCTGCGTACAACGATGCAATTACAGCAATATTGCACGATTGCTTCTCTATTCATCTTTTAACAACATTGAGCCACCAGCAGAGCCGCAATTTACACAAAATACACTTTCCATTGCGTATGAGTAAGTCCGTTTATGAATGCTAGGTTATCGTTGAGTGGTACACAGTTCCGAAAATCACAGCATGGTAAGTCGTTCTTGAAAGCAATCAGAGTCCGTTAAAATAGCCAAGTCGTAATGTTCAATATATAGTCCCGAAATTCACCAAAGCACCGATACAATTAGAAAGAGCAAACGACGCCAAACAATGTAATTTTGACAGAGTGAATGATGACAGTATAAAGTAGGCATGTCGATTTGAAATCTTTTAATCGATTGTTTATAATAAAACAATCGATTTTCCAGATCGATATATATATGAAGAATCCTTATCCGATGACCTGATGTCGACTTAGAACACTCCATCGATTCAATTAATCAATCCAAAAACCTCTCGAGTTGGACTGGACTTATTCAAGAATATTTCAAACGATTCAAGAAATACTTTTGCATAGTTGGAACATCTGTTCCTTGTGACAGACAAAAAAACTGTTCTGTTCTGGGTTCAATCCCAGGGTCCGACAATTTATTATTGGGTTCTTATAACTTGAAGTTCCTAGTAGTAGCACGGAGTCTGGATTTGTGTCCGGTGTTTGGCAATACGCGCACCCCCTATTACATGGGACGTATAACATAACAGTACTGCACACATCCACCTACTCCTTCTGAGAAATACAAGCGTGATGTTATGTTTATTAACTAGAGCCCAATGACTTCGTCAATCTTACTTAGCGGTACCATGTAGCGACATCTATGGAAATGTATTAAATAAAGAACGATGTATTTAACGCGTCAAATTTTCATATCGATATACATCGCAACCGCTTCCGTAGATAGATAATAGATGGCGCTAGAGTAGTCAAGTGAGCTCGGCCACGGTCCTTATTGCTTTGTAAGAGAGATTTAATGATGTTTCTATACAATTATTTGTATTTACGGTAAACTATCGTTAATACTGTTCTCTGTTCATATTAGGCATGTTTGAAAGTGTCGCGATTGATCAAAAATAGATCTGTTAATGCTTAATTTAATCGAGATTCGTTTCTAGTATGTTCGATTTGGATCGATTTGGAGATCGTATTTTTTTCATGAGAGACTGACAAGTGACCATTTAGTGACATCAAAAATAGGAGCGCCAAATACGATACGATTTATGAATATTTCCTAAGATTTATTATAGCCATACGTTACAAACACACATCACATCATACATCATTTTTTTCATACGATGATATTAATACCATAACAAGTATGACAATACCCTACTTTACTTATAATACTCGTACGTCTCTACTTCTTCCATACTTGTAACAATATTAATAATAACGTTTGTATCTAGTCTACAATATTGCTCTTTTTAAAGAACACATTTATAATTAATGCAGTAACGATAAGTGTTTTTTTTTTAATATTAATTGTTGTAAACTCGTAAGTTATCGTTTAATAAGACAATCCTTTCTAAATGATCGTTAGAAAATCCTGAATAATTATCTTTACGAATATTTTTCTTCAGCATTATTCTAACTACCTATTCAAAATAGAGTATGACCTCATTCATTAGGTATAGTAGGTTTTTTAAATTATACTTTTAGGGAATAATATAAAAGAATATAAAAAAATGGTGATTTTATATTTTTATTGTAGCTTCTTTTTGAAACTTTATTCGAAATAAATTCAAAATGTATTTCATTAAATTCAAAAATCGATTACAATCGATTGGGCATCCCTAATCATTTTTCGACACCACATGATGTTTGGCGAAGATGGCGGCGATTAATGTTATTAGTCGAGTAGAATACTTTTTAATGTTAATTTTTGCATGCAGCTAGTCCGTGTTATAAAAGTATTTGCAACTAACATAATAAAATAGAAAATTAATTATCGTGTATGTCCGATGCTTTTATTACACAGGGCGATTTTGGGCATTGTCCTTTGCAACTTTTAACTTAGAATCTTGACATACATAATACCAGATTTATTTCATCAGAATCACATTCATTTGTGTCAATGACAAACTCGTTAGGAAGCCATGAACAGATGTCATCTGCATTTTCAGGGTTTGTTGTTGGAGGTGGACCACCACCAGTCTGGAGAAGATTCTTACATTCAACAGACTTAATTTCCTTTTTTGTCATTTTAGTAATGCTCCATTGGGATTTTATTTGTGGGAAGGTCCGAGTGCCACCTTTGCACATACTGTTGAAACTGGAAAAAAATATATAACAATGTATATAAATGTTTAACATTTTAATATTCAAAATGGGCTAATCTTAATGCAAGCAATCCTGAGAACTTGGTTGCACTTTCTCATATATCAACCTGTCCAATCCTATGTTCTATGAGCTATGCGGACTGCCCACTGTTACTTAAGTTTTCAACTTAAGTCTGAACCTGTGTCAGTAACTTTATTATTCAATAAGTTTCATCATAATGAATCCTATTGGATAGGGAGGCTCCTGTCATAGCTCTTCCCGAAGACTGTTAAGTGACTTTAAACTTATATGTATTATGCCAGCTAGAGACAAAGTGACATGCATCTGTTGCTGAGTAATGTAACTGATCGTATATAGAATATCATTGCGTTGAAGACTCGTCTTCAAACACTTCACACATTGATAGACAAAAATAGGTCTGCATAATAAATCCGCCTATGCTGCTAGCTTTTTTGAGTTCGTATTTGTAGCAGTATTTTTATTTCCAATCACTAATACACGCTCTCTTACCAAATCCATTAATAAATGCTATGAAAAGAAAAAGGATATTATTATAACAACACAGTAAACTGCTTGCACGCCTTATAAAGTTGCAGGCGCATTATAGACATTGAAATGTATAGAATTCAATATCATATGTTCAAATTTTCGATTTGATAAAGGCTAAAGTAGTATTACCCATGCCTACTTGGTTGTTTGCAACAGGCGTTAGAGCCCATGAGCTCAAACTTATTTAGTCTAATGACGACTGACAAGAACCCAAGAACTTTTTTATTAGTATCGATGCATTGTATCTTGGGCGATTAACTTATGTGCACTTTAAGTCTAGGTGTTTATGTTTATGCTTTGCTGTTTGTCACCATTAATGCTATAAGAATTTATTTTTTTTAAATTGAGGTGAGAAACAAATTAACAGTCCACCAGATGGCATGTGCTGCTGCAGCGCATAGACAACTGCAAGTAACTTCAAAAAAGAAGGGCTAGAGACAATGTTTATCACCACGCAAAGAGGCAACGTAACGGACATTTCCTTGCCCTAAAACACTCTCAGAAATTAGAGGAGGTGTCCAGCAGGAGACGTATATGGGCTGTAACTTCACTTTACTTTACTCCTAGTAAGCTTAAAATGCTTGTGCTGGGAGTAGTTCACGACAGTAGTTGGATGGCGAATTTAAACCCACGACCTTTTGAGTTCGCGGTCCTCACCCATTAGGCTACTATCATTTCAACGCTGGCATTTTATTAACTGACGTTTTAAAAGCAACTTATAATTTCTTTAAACGTAGGAAACGTTTAAAGAAATTATAAGTTATTTCACAAAAATTTCACAAAGGAAAACATGAGAGAATATAACAAAAGTTTAACTGTTTTAAATACCGTTCTTGCAACACAACATTTGTTCATTAAAGAACAGCAATCAGCAAATCTCGAAAACAATTTGTAAAGAACGCGATGGAGAGATTACTTTTTAACATTGTTATCTCTTCATAGTAAATATCAACTCAGGTTCTCGCCTGCTGTGTTTTTCTTAAAGTATTTTTTTTTTCATTCTATTTGGATAGAGATGTTAAAAATTTACGTGGTAGAGCCATACCGTAGCTATATTAGTAGTGTAGTTATAGCACGAATGGGTTAGCTCGATCGGCGAAAGACCACGCTCTCACAGAATACCAGCGTAAAATAGCAGCTTAACGCTGCTGTATTTCGTATGGTGAGTGTAGAGAACCGGAGATCTTTTTACTGGATGTTGACTCGTAATCGAAGAGAGATGTAGATGTCTATGGGCCACAGCAACCACTTACCATTGGGTGGACTGTTTGCTCGTTTGTCACCCTTATCCTATAAAAAAATGCTTGCTAAAATCCGCGAGATAAAGTATAATGATCTGTCTTTCCTTTTTGAAGAGCAAAAGCTGGTTTAGCAGTCAGCCACAGCAGTCTATTTCACCTGAGAATGCCTCGTCTAGAGTCAAAACACGTGTCGTGTTATTAATGTTGGTGTGCTTTTTCTTGTGTAGTGGTGTTGGGAGTAATGGTGACAAGGATGTGTACGCAATTGAGGGAGGGCGGGAGGTGCTCTTCAAACTAGGTAAGATAGATCGTTTTATTTTATTATCTGGCACTAGGTAATTAATCTTTAATATTTTTATTATAATGGATTGCCGCAAAATATCGCTTGATTCTATTAATTATTTTATTTTGTAACTAGCTTTATTACTACTACATAGCCGTGGTAGCTCAGATGTTTAGCGCTCGCTGTAAATTTTACAATACATTAGCAACCGGGGTTCGATCCCCGCCGGCACCAATGAAATTCTTAATTGCAATTTTAAGTGCTGATTTACCACGTCCTCGGCGTAAAGGAAAACATCGAGAGGAAACCTGCATGTCTGAGAAATAAGAAACAAAAATTCGAAGACGTGTGAAGTTCGCCAACACGCAATGGAGTAGCGCGACGGACATTTTCTTGTGCTAAAACCCTCTCAGAAATTAGGGGAGGCCTGTGCCCAGCAGTGGGACGTATATAGGCTGTAACTTTAACTTTTTTTAACTTTTATTAAATTTTGTTATATTTTGTACGTGGTAGGGCCATGCTGCAGCTATATTAGTAGTATAGTTATTAGCTATATTAGTATTATAGTAAGGACGAATGGGTCGACTCGACCGGGGTAGGACCACGCTCTCACAGAATACCAGCGTCAAGTAGCAGCTTAACACTGCTGTGTTTCGTATGGTGAGTGTAGAGAACCGGAGACCCTTTTTACTGGAAACGAGGCATTCCATCTTAGTCCTCACAGGTGGCAACGCATCTGCATTTTGTTTCGCAAACGAGGATAAATGTGTATGTCTATGGGCCACAGCAGTCACTTACCATCAGGTGAACTGTGTGTTCGTTTGTCACCCTACACTATTGAAAAAATTACTACTAGCTATATTACGAAATTTTAAAAATATTTTCCACTTTAAGTTGGAAACGGAAGCGCCTTGTAAGCCCCCATTTACTATTCGAGTGCATTGAAGTAAACCTCTTTCACTTGACTGAGAGTACTGAATTATTAAGCAGTACTCACTATTCCAGCGGCCGATTGATGAAAGCCGATTGTAAACCAAATGCATGTGCTTTAGAAGTACAAATAAATGCTTACGACTTGTTATAACTAAAGTACTTATTCCCGGCAAACGAAGAATTCGCGAGTACAGCACAAAAATACTCTATATTTCGATATATTTGAATACACATATAATAAATAATAACCATGTAGTGACGATGTCTGAATATCCACTACCCTATATCTTCCCGTGGGTGTCGTAAATAGATAGATAGATAAAATTCTTTATTGCACTCAAACAAACAAATATTTCGTGCAAAGGCGAACTTTATGCCGAAAATGTATTCTCTGCCAGCTAACCTTTGGTAGAGTGGTGAGAGCTATGGTGTCGTAAGAGGCAACAGAGGGAAACAAACTAGGAGATCGGCAGCAGCGTCTTGACATCTAAAAATTTAAAAAAAATCAAAATAGATAGGTAAAATTCTCTCTAAGAGGATATCTTTAGGACAGGTCAGGTTCAATAATGGAATTTTATAAGATGTAATGAAAGGATAATGGATTTTAAAATAATAACAATTATCAATAAATATAGCTCGAAGAACCAACAACCAATGGGGAGGTAAGGTTTTCGAGTGGCAGCTTCGTAAAGTAAGCGAAAGTGTAGGGCGGCCCTCCACTAGATGGAGTGACGACCTGGTAAGACATACAGGAAGTCGATGGATGCAGGTGGCTCAGGACCGAGCTTTGTAGCATTCCTTGGGGAGGCCTATGTTTAGCTGTGGTCTTTTATATCGATGGAAAACTTAAAAACAAACTTTTTAACTTAACTAAGTGACAAACTAGCATATACCTAATTGAAGAAGATGTTTTACATAAGATTAGATAGACAGTCCATAGACAATTAATAGAATCAGGCGTTACTTTGCGGAAATCCAAAATAATGGGGTTGTTCTAAACCAATTGGTCGCTAAGACTTACTGAGCGGCCAGCCTCCGCAGAGTCTACTTCACCTAAAGATGCCTCGTGTAGAAGCGAAACACGTGTCGTATTTTCAAGAGTGGTGTGTCGTTCCTAGTGTGGTGGTGCTGGGGATGGTAGTACTGAGATTGACGGCGACGGGTATAGTGCGCGCGATTGAGGGAGGGTGGGAGGTCCCCTTTAAAACTGGGCAGGACACATCATTTTCTTTCTTTCTTTACGCGGAATTAAGCAAATTAGTTTATAACAACCCCAGTTTATAGATACCTATATCTGTCCTCGATTAAAATTCAAAATCAATGTTCGTTGTCACTGTACGAACCACAGCAGCATTAAGGCTGGATTTAGTGCTCGACCGACGGTGAGCGCTGACATCTGTTGAGCGTACAATATTAATGAAAAACTATTAACGGCTACAGTGCAGCGCTGATGTAGTACTACGCGTGTACGGCTATGTCGCGCGTACGAGGACCGTCGGTCGAGCTCGTCGGTTTGACGTACGTCGGTTGACTGACGCGCTATGGCGGTACATGCGTGCGTTCAGTGCGACGCTGACAGAGCGACCGACCGTACGCGCGTACGCATTATCGCGAACAAAAATGAATATTGATACATGAATATTGTGTTCTCGCAATTTCGAACACAATGAATAAAATTCTCCTTTAATTAAACGGTCTACAATTATTGGGTGCACATGATATCTTCTACGTCATTTATGAAAAAAAATATGAAAATATGTTTATTTACAGCTAAGGTGGTACAGATATACAATATAAGATAATGAAATGGAAGTACAGTAGTCTTAATTATCTAGTATATACAATTATAAACTATGATATTATCACACCAACTAAGCTCGAATGTGTAAACAAGAGTGTATAGTTCTGTTGTCCTCACACTAGGCATGCCTGTGTCGTGAGGGCCTGATACGATTTTCTTACCACACGTAGCTTTCATAAATTGACATTGGATCGACGTACGAGTATTATATTACGTAAGCTTTTTTTTAAACAAAATAAAACATAAAAGAAAATAAATATTTATATTTACTAAATATATATAAATATTCGTAAATCCAATTGGGCATGCCTTAAGCGCATTAAAAAAATTACGTATAACATGATTGATTATACGGAATTTTAAAGTAGTTTTAATACAACTTCGACAATTTCGACAACACTACTGAATTCACCACCCTCGAAAACCATGAAAATGACACCCATGATGAAAAAAATTGGTACGTACTTCAGCCGCTATCTTGGATTTACATTTCGACAGCACTATCGGCTTCAACACCCGCGAAAACCATGAGAATGACACCCATGATGAAAAAATTTATATTTGTTGCAGCCGCCATGTTGGAATTACTTTTCGATAACCCTATCGGCTTCAACTCTCTCGAAAACCATGAAAATGACACCTATGATGAAAAAATTGATACCTATTGCGGCCGCCATCTTTGATTTACATTTCGACAACCCTGTCGGTTTCAACACCCTCGAAAACTACGAAAATGCCACCCATGACAAAATAATTGATACTACATACTTTTAGTACGTACTACGTACTACTATTATTTATTCTGTGCTTTTAAAATATTGTAATAAAAAAATCTCTTATTATTATAATCAAGTATTTAAGAAATTTGGTTATTCGAATATTGTGTATTTATACAGCGATCTTTTTGAGGCGCTGCAAACAACCGAAGCAATGTCCACTCACGACGGCGATCGACGCCGAACTGAATGAGTGAGTAAACTACACTGTAAACAAAACAAAACTACACTGCCATTTACATTCAGTGGCTTCCCACATGATAGATGAAGAGATTAAAAAATAGATTGAGTTAAACAATTGATATTTTCAAAAGTTATCGTGTTTACAACTCTTGGGGACAAGATAAATCAACAGCATAAGCCTTAGAGTATTAAACTAACAGGAGAGGACATTGAAGAGCGTTCCCCGCTGTCAAAAGTACGAGAGCGCGGATCATTCCCGTTATATAAAACTAGTTACGCCGCGTACGGCGTCACTTACCAAGTAGTCGTAAGCGTGAGTTGACCTCCAGAAAAATGCCGAGTTGCAGTGTGTTTTCTTGTAAAAAAAAAGATCACAGACCTCAAATTTACAAAAAGACGGCGTTACCTTTCATCTTTAAGTATTTATTTTGATTTCAATAATTAATATAAGCATTAAATCACGAAAATTCTGATTAATATAGCTGAGCAGGTAGTGTTGCCAACTTAAAGTATTAATATTATAGTAAGGACTTTTGCACTACTAGGACAGTTAAATTTTGCTTAATTGTAGACAAATGTCGTTTCTCTTTGTTCTAATTACACAAGACAAAATCGTGTTATTGAATAGTCTTAAATTCATCAATATTATTGTGATGTATTTGCAAAACTATATTATTTCAAACAACATTAATAATCTTTAGTTGTTTTTAACAAAATGAAAACATCAATTTAAATTGTTTTACTGTATACATTATACATTTAAAACATTTTAAATAGATATTTTCATTTCATTATGTTACGTTATGAAACGAAGAGAAGGGAAATTTCGAGTATATAAAATGGTATCATCAAGACTACAATAGTGATGTTCACTGTAATCTTTAGTGTCGATGTTTTTATTTGACTATAAGCAATACTTTGCTATATAATACCAAGGTGTTATTTAAAATTCTTTTTTGTACAATGTTTAAAAAAGATCTTTGGTTTTACAGTTTTCCAAAGGATCCTTACAGGCGCCAAATTTGGATAAAAGCATGTGGCGATCATATAACCTGGATACCTAAACGAACAAGCACTCTTTGTTCCGAGCATTTTGACTAATCGGTTTTCGTAATCCAATCAAATAATAAAAGGAAACTAAATGAAACTGCTGTACCGACTTTGAAATTATTGGAAGTACGAGTAAGTTTATTATTTTGCTACAGGTTTATTTTACATTATGAAGGACAAAATTCAAAACATGTAATAAATCGAAATGGAAGGTTTAGTGAACGATATTTATTCATTTTAAAATGTTATTTACAACTTTATTCTCTTAGATGGTGTCAACCAAATTGTTGTTTTCAGATGAGACACGAATTATTAGCGCTTAAATAAATAAATAAGGACAAACAAATAATTTCAGTGTCATATTTATAATCTATTATTATTAAACATATACAGAATACTACACTTTTGTACTGTAGAACACAAAATATTACCGCTTTTTACGAAGACATTAATTATTTTTCAATCCTAAGTAAAATGACGAAAAAAAGTATGTTTGGTTAAGCGTAAACTTCGACCAAGAGAAAGCAAATGTTTAATTTTTTTAATTGCTCCATTCCGTTGCTGCGTAAAGGAAGGACAAAAACAAATAAACAAAAAATCACACTTTCACATTTATAATATTATATTAGTATGGATTGTCAAGAATGATATATAAACTTTTGAAACCGGTTTACAATCGGCTTTTCGAGGGTAAAACTATACACTCCCGCTCTCTTTCTCGCTCTAGTAAATAACGTTTCTGAGTGAACAAAAAAGATAGAAGCACAGGAAAGTGCGATTCTTTGCTGCCAGATGTAGTTCAACCCTAAGCCTTAAAACGGTTTAACTCTATAGGTTGGGTAAAATCTGTAAAATTAGACCGTGTAAAACCCCTATACAGATAACCTTTCTGGTTATCATGACATTCAAAAATGGTAAAATCATTTCATAGACTAGGCATATTATATATTTTTAAGCATACAGGAACATTATTTCGATAATGATTACGTTCCACATAACATTGAACTGGCAAACTTGGTGATGGAAAAATATGCAAGCACCAGAATTAGCTACCTCGCAAAAAAAGAGTGATCCCAAAAAGTGTATTCGTCACATATACCAAACTTATTCACTTTAAAAACCAGTTAAGATATAATATAATACTTTTTCAATTTGTTTTAATTTTGGTAATTTTGTATTATTATATTGTACCTTATGTATTTTTTTTAATTTACTTTGAATGTAATATTAATCATTAAACATTTGTTCATTTTTATTTTATTTAATTTGCTAATGTAACTTGCATAAAATTTCATCGACATATCCATATCGACAAGGCCCTCGCACTAGTTGTTTATGACTTATGCACTGTAACGATGAGACATTTATAAGAGATTTTCAAGGTTGTGTGTGTTTTGCTTAATCGTGTGCTCATATTATGCTGTGTGCGTGCGTAATGACGTGGCCCAATGTTTACGATTTGCTTAGTGTGCGTTACCTCGCCTCCCGCTAGAAGTGACAGACTTTTTTGTTCGGAACTTCATGCGCATGGTGTCTCCTGTTAGTTGAATACTCTAAGTCATAAGCCAATAAAACCCCCTTTTTTATTTAAAAATAGCAATTAATCAATTTAAAAAAATATATTAATAAGTTCAACAATCATTTATCTTTCTAACAATGTGCTTTTTATATCATTTATATGTATAATATGATTGCTAGATACGATTTTATTCGATAAAACGTTGAAATTTTAATTTTAGGCTATAGTAGAACATACCTTGCGCTTTCGCTTAAGGCATGCAAAAACAAATAATAAGGGGTAAAATAATAAATTGTTAGTAAAGAAAATACTGTTATTCATAAATATTAAAATAATTTATAAAACATTTATAAATCTATACTAATATAATAAAGCGGAAGAGTTTTTTATTTTTTTGTTTGTTTAAACGCGCTAATCTCTGGAACTACCGGTTCGATTTGAAAAAATATTTTTGTATATTATAGCCAGATTCATGTGAAATAGTATAGGCTATCTAGCATTAAGCTATATTACTCAGCTAGCCTTAAATATGGATATTTGTTAAGCAAGTCAGAAGAAAAAGCACTCCCGAAATTATTTATCCGCGTACGCTGGTGTTATCGTTAGGGATACGTAAATACAAGGTTCTAGAAAACTATAGACCTTTCCTCCGTCTAAAAAAAAGTCCCTGATAACATATGTCTATTTCTAATACATAAGCCATAATTTGGTATTTTGTGACAAAAAAAATTTAAATTTAAAAGTGATTTATGAGCGTTATTATTAGGCATGGCGTATTTATCCTTACGAACGAAAGTTACTTCATCTTCAGGACAATTTTATGAAGATAAACTTTGTTCTGTATATCATGTTATTTGGACGCATAGTTTAAGAGATAATGTAAAATGAAAATAATTCAAAACTTGTCTGGGCGCGCGAACGACGCTTAATCCCTAGCCGTTTTAAAATACTTGAACTAGGTCATGTCGCGCACCTCGGACACGTGATGACGCGGGTGATACCGCGGGGCACAGCTAGTTATAAACTATAGATACATATGGATATTACATACTGTATTCATATATTTTATTTGCGTAAGTTTAGGATAAAGTTTATGGTTTAATTAGGTTTTCTGTACTATCGTGGCTCAGAGTAAGTAAACATTTTGTTATGGCTCTTTTAGCTTCCACTACTGATTTTTCTTTTACATCGCAGTACTTAAGGACGGTGTTGTACACTTGAGTTCTCGCGAATTGCCGTAATCGTTTGCGTAAATAGTATGCACATATTATAGAGTTAACAAATGGATTCATTTTTCTTCGTAATTGCACGCGTCTAACAAAACTTGCCGTCAGTTAAGCACTAAACGCTTGGCCTCAACCGATGATCAGGAGGTACCGTCAGCGCGTACGGTACGTGCTGACCGTCGGTTGAGCACTAAATCCAGCCTAAGCTGTTATTCTACACTGGCATTATGTGAGAAAGTTGTTCTTTCTCGTTCAAGGTAATCCATTCGTGCTACAATGTTCCCCTAAGACGTCAATAAATCACCATTTTATTTAAAATACCAGAGTTAACACATGCAGCAATTCGATTTTTTTTTATAGGATAGGGGGACAAACGAGCACACAGTCCACCTGATGGTAAGTGGTTGCTGCGACCAATAGACATCTGCATCTTTTCTCGATTACGAATCAAAATGCAGATGCGTTGTCACCCGTGAGGACTAAGATGGAATGCCTCTTTTCCAGTAAAAAGGGTCTCCGGTTCTCTACACTCACCATACGAAACACAGCAGCGTTAAGCTGATATTTTACGTTGGTATTCTGTGAGAGCGTTGTACTTCCCCGGTCGAGCCGACCCATTTGTGCTACAACTATACCTACTACTAATATAGCTGCAGCATGGCTCTACGACCTTAAAATGGATATAGGTAACTCAGGACCGTGCTTTGAGGCATTATTTGGGGGAATCCTATGTTTAGCAGTGGGCTTGTGTAGGGCTGTAAAGATGATGATGATTTAAAATCTGTTTAACCGGCTTTTTACAGTAAAAGGGTAACAGACGAGAACATAGTCTACCTGATGGTAAATGGATATTATGGCCATAGACATCTTCGTCTATCATCGACAAATAATCAAAATGCAGGTGCGTCGTCACTCCGAGTACTCAGATGGAATACCTCGTTTCCAGTAATAACGGTCTCCAGTTCTCTACACTCACTACAAGACACAGCCGCATTATTCCGCTGTTTCACGCTTGTATTTTGTGACTGTGTGAGCGTGGTTTTACCCTGGTCGAGCAGACCCATACAATTAAAAAAGAAAAAAGATTCTATTTAGAATATTAAACAAGCATACTCATCTAATCTCTGCCAAAGGATGCCTTCGCGTAGGATGACAAAGGGTAGGTTAAAATACAAATAAATTTAAGCCAGCCAGCAAGTACGTGACCTCATTTCGATTCCGATCAAGAATCATGCCAACTGTAAGCATTGGAAAAGACAAATTTATATAACGTAATTACTACGAACATATCACGTTGAGCTTATCTCGACTGACTGTCTAAGAATAATCTATATCTATAATAATATTAGTAAAATTTTGTGAGTTGGTTTATATATGGAGGGTAATCTTCGGAACTACTACATCGTAATCGTAAATCGTATGTTATTTCAGATAGACGTAGACTATAATAATAATGTCCTCTAGATCGAATACCGGTCACGGCGGCCAGTCTCAACAGAGACTAGCCATCTGCACAGGGCAGGATTACAGTGCCCAAGTATATGCGCAAGCACAGGTGCTTTCTCTATTCTCTTACCCTCATAGTTCAATGGGATGGTATCCGACACGACCAAAGAGAGATCGGGCGCATGAGCAACGGTTTACATGTTATACGAGGCACGGGAATGAAACACCGCCGACTTCCTTACTCCAGGCTGCTACTGAGAATTTCTTGATAGAAAACCCAGTTACTGATTGTGGCCCGACCCGGGATTTGAACTCAGGACCTCATGGTCAGCACTCTCGTTTACGACCACTAGACCGACGAGGCAGTGTCGAATTGTTGACTTCAACACAGTGTGTCACGTTTATTTTTTCATTTTCAGGGTTTATAAACTTTCGGAAGTCAAGAGTACAAATCTATCAACGTGACATTCAAAATAATGCTTCTTTCTTGGATTTCGTAGGGTTTCATAGTAAGTTAATGATTTGTTATATGTTCTTGTTTTTTGAAGTGAATATACTTCTTTAGTATCGTTGTGATTTGACTCGATAAAAAAAAGCAACGCTAAGAAGAGACAAGCATCTATGGGATTGTGCCTGTGAAAGAATGAGATAGAATACAGTATACAGTGTTTCCTGTATGCATGCACCATGTGGATGAAGGAATAGGGACGAAAGTTTATAAGAAAATAGTTGAGTACTTGCAATGATAAAATTGAAAATTTGGAGTCTGTATAATATGTGATGTAATATATTATGTAGAATAAAATGTAAAATATTTTAAACTGGGTAACAATATTATTCTATAATAATAAACTTTACAATTACTCTACTCTTGGTACTCTTCATTTCATTGCATTCGTCTCATTCTCTCGAAGCTTAGTTTTCAGAAGGTTGCACTTCTACCGCGAACTGAACACAATTTTTTTTAGTTTTTTTTTAAATAACGAAATATAAAAACTATAACTGAATAAGTCAAATTTTTTCAGTTCAAAGCGCACCGCGTCCTCGAGAAGCTCGCCTAATCCGATCACGTTCGAGAGACTGCGGTCCTCAAAACGTTTTAAATTGCCCACGAGGATTGAATTAGGGTTAAGGCGATCAATTTCGAATAGGATTCGCGTCGCCTGAAATGAACTTTATTTACTTTTTACCTGACTGCGGTGACATAGAAGAGGTTAATTTTCTTTACGTACATGTTATGCACTTTGTAATCCTCATTCCGGGTTTCTTATAATTGATTTTTTGTTTGATTCTATTATACTGCCCGCGTTATCAACTGAGTCATCTATACAAATAAATAAAATTGAAGTGTCTGTTTGTAATATTAAAATAAAAGCTTTTTACTTAATGCATATGAATGTATATACGGTACTTATAACAAAAACACATTTTTTAAATTTTTGTCTGTCTGTCGATCTGTCTGTCTGTCTGTCTATTTGTTCCAGCTAATCTCCGAAACGGCTGGACCGATTTTGATGGGCTTTCACTGGCAGATAGCCGATATTCTAAGGAGTAACTTAGGCTACTTATGTTTGAGAAAAATAATTAGGGTTTTGAGCAATATAATTAAAACCCTCAATTACACGCAGGCGAAGTCGCGGCGTACAGCTAGTCAGGCAATAAATCACTGTAACAGTCTATCTCGCTCGCACTCATTGGGCTTATCGAGCGTCATAATGATGTGCGTAACGGCACGTGATCGATATCGATAAGATATAATGAATGGACTTTTTAAGGTTTGAAATTATAAAATTATAAAATAACACAATAAAATAAATAAAAAATAATCTACATTTATAAATATTAAAATTATCTTCTTCATCCGAGTCATCTGTATCACTAACATATATAAATTTATAATCAAAGGTTCAACTTCTCTCTGTCAAAAAAGCTTTTTTCAAATCCGTTTCCTGGAGATCATCTGCATACTTGACACATATAACCCTTCACATATTTTAAAATGTACTGAGGCCCTTACCTTTTACCTTATTAAACATAAACAAGTAACGACAAATTCAATGAGGGTAACATTATCCGCCGCATTAGGGCGAAATCAAGTAGCGAGTGGCGCATAGCGGTGGCACATCCCTATTGTTATTGACATTTATGGCCCGACGACTCAGTTTATAATGCGAGCACTATAGTCCGTCGTAATGTACGTGCGTCGTCGATAGACTCTACGTCTTACAATCCAACATAAAACAGAATACATTAGTATTGAACAAAATAGAATCGAAGAGAATGGAATAGAACCGACTGGAATGGA
This sequence comes from Parnassius glacialis, assembly GCA_033319125.1. Taxonomy (NCBI): domain Eukaryota; kingdom Metazoa; phylum Arthropoda; class Insecta; order Lepidoptera; family Papilionidae; genus Parnassius; species Parnassius glacialis. Next base: position 1,138,428 of record JAVANC010000008.1, read on the forward strand.
CTGAAATGGAACAGAATGGAGTGGAATGAAATAGAATCGAATGGAGAGTAAAAAACAATATTATTGTAAAGTATAATTTTCATCCAAAATAGATGACCAAATAATACTTGTCAAAAGTTACTTTTTTTTAATTTGACTAATGATTAAAATATAAGCGCGCTTGAATGATAATCAAATTGCCAATTTTGAAAACGGTGACGAGAGCGAGGAGCAAATTTCCGATACGATAGCAATCGGCCAATGGCGTTACCTATATTTTGTACTAAACATAGAATATATTGGAGTACCTTACGGACCGAAAAGGCGTGATAAATTTTGATTTGTTATTATGTGCGTTGGCTAGTGATGTATATAATACTTACAAGGACTATCGAAAAATGATTTTTAAGGAAGCGGTACTAAAATTTAATAAAATAGTTTTGTGCTCGAAACTTCGAAAATTAACTGAATTTTACCACGATACTTCTAAAATTATTAAAATATATTCAATTAACATGTTCCCGGGAATAAGCTGCACCTAACTAGCTTCTATTGTATTTTAATTCAAAATGTACAAAATCTCATTAGTATCGGAATAGGTGAGTCTAACGATAAACTTTAACATTTTTCCCCAAGATGTAGATCGGAAAGTTGCATTTTCAAGCTATGACCTTTGGAGAAATATTAACTGCTATGAACAGTTTCCCCGGAATTTCTTTTTTAACATTACGTTAATCATATATAAATAGGTAGATACTTAATTAAATATACACCTATCTATATTTTGTAAATTTATAAAAAGTTTTCCTAGTGAAATAAAAAACGAGGACACGGAGTACATAATGCTGCCTTATTTTTCATAGAAATATTACTTTTAATAATTACAAACATTTAACAATTAATTAATAAATACATTATAGAAATTTAATTTAATATTCGTCTTAAATATGAATGTAAACTTAACAATTTAAGTAGGGAAACTTGTAAAAATCAGTTAAATAAGATTGCTGTGCTTAAAGGCCAATGTCTTTATGAGATAACACTCCGTTTCATCTCTCCCCGAAAAATATAAAGTAATAATAAACTTATTATCATTTTAGCTGCATGACATTTAAAAATAAAATTTTAACAGAGACCAAAAACTCAGGAGATATTAAGGTGCACTAAGTGTGTGTAGATACATATGCATTCTCTATTCTCTCAATCTCGGTATGTTAAGAAAACGGTCACCCAGCCATGGACTGACCGCGGCAAGCGGAGCTTAATCCTGCAGATCTATTGATCTGCGCAGCTGTTAACTTACCACGAGCCCATCTTTTCTACGACTAACGCTGTAGGCGATGAAGCACAGTATCAAGCCCTCAGCACATTCTCGTCGGGCATCAAGCATGAATCGGGCATCGAGCGTTGTGAGTATCAAATACTATGGAATTTATACTAAAAATAGACGCGTCATAGCAGTGAGGATGTCTTAATTATTACCTGTTAAATGTGCAATTATCAGGATTATTTCTATTATTGACACCGCAGTCACTCACAGAACAAGTAATCATTTTGAGAAACAATTGCTTACTAAAAATAATCCCTATTCACTCTAAAACATTACAAAATATCTAGGAGCTTATTTCTTACGTGCCGTCTTGTGCCGACATGTATTTCGAAATTGGTTACATAGTCATGAGATTTGCTATCTCTTTCTATTTTGCTATATTGCCATAATGATTTTTTTCTCCTTTGCACACTATGGCCGTCTATTTCAATCCCAAGTCTATGGTACTAAAAGCCCCACATGAGCCCGATTGTTAGTAATCCGAACGCTTTCAACTAATCTGTCTTGTGACGTGAAGCGTTTGACTTCGCGCAAAGGACCACCGACATTTTTTTCATCCTTTGAGCGACAAAGAATGCAAAAAATGTCTTTGGTCCACGCTCGCTTCTGAGGATGTGATCGTAAATATTTTCAGAACCGAAAAAATTGCCCCATCACTATTCTCGCACATTATAAGGAATGCACACATGTACCTCCCTTATTATTTTTGTTTTTCATCTTGACTTTTAGCTAAGAGATGCAGTCCGTAACCAAAATATACAATCCATTATCGATCTTATAAAGAACCATTAAAAATTATACGCAGAAAAACAAAAAACTACTAATATTGTGTCAAAATGTGATAACAAAAGAAAAATGCCGATTGCGCAAAAAAACTTTACGCAATGTCCACCATCATTGTAAGCTGTAATTTAAAAAAAATCCGCTGGGTTTCATGCTGGTTTTTCTCAGGACAGAGGTTTTTTTCGAACCAGTGGTAATTTAAACATAAGAGTGACTTTCAATAAGTATTATTTATAATCTGTATTGAATAAAAAAGAACTTCTAATGGTGTGTCAACTTCTGTAGAAGAATAATTTAAAATTTGAAATTTTGTACAGCCGACTTCAATATAAGTTATTAAGAATAACTCAAATAACTCAAAAGCTATTGGTCTGACTGCGACCACACGAGACGTATCAACTTTCATATAAAAAAAGAATCATCTAAATCGAAATCGGTCCACCCAGTAAAAAGTTATGAGGTAACACACAAAAAAAACATACGCGTCGAATTGAGTACCGTCTCCTTTTTGGAAGTCGGCAGAAAAAGAGAAGTTTTAAGTGTTGATGTGTAAGTATTTGATAAACTGTGTTTTTAATTTGTTCAACGTCACATTATGTTATCCGTATCTATACGTATAAATAAAACTGAAGTGTCTCTTTATAATTTCGAAATAGCTGCCTTATTAGTTTTTTTTTATTGAGCTAAAGGAGTTATGTGCATACCATAAAGTCATGAATAACCATTTGTTTTTCTGTTTGTCTGTCTTGTCGGGCTAATCTTAGGAATGGCTGAACCGATTGTCATGAAATTCCACGAACAAATTGAGGGCTACTATAGGAGTGATGTTCATCCGAAAATCTTGTACATCTTAAAAATAACAAAAAATTCATCATAAATCTTTAAAAAATGCTACACTAGTAGATCCTACCTAGGCGAAGCCCAGGCGGGTCGCTTTTTTATGATAGAATATACAAGAATATTTTAGGCCAAGGATATCTGCTGCGCTGCCTTTTGCTATGCGTTATTTTGATCCTGAATAACCTGGCATACCTCTTAGCCAAGCAACTTTAAGCTTACTCTTAGGACTATATATATATATATATATATATATATATATATATATATATATATATGTGTATATATATATATATGTTAAAGTTAAAGTTACAGCTATATATATGCCCCACTGCTGGGCATTGGCCTCTTCTCACTTCTGTCTACGAAGTGTGCGCCGCGCTGCCCCAATGTGTGTTGGCAGACGTAACATGTCTTAGAACTTTCTTTTATTTCTGAGACATTAGGTTCCCTCGCGATGTTTCCCTTCACCACCGAGCACGTGGTAAATCAATTAACTGAAATTGCAATTAACAATTTCATTGGTGCCGGCGTTGATCGAACCCGGGTTGCTCCCGTACTGTGAAATTTACAGGGACTTAGCACCTGAGCTAACACGGCTTTATGAATATGTAGGTATAAATATTTCGTAATAACACATATCAAAGTGATCGACGCAGGTCGTAGCGTACAGAATCAACAAAAAAGTTCAGTTTTTACACATCCCACTGCTGGACGATAACCTCTCATTTTTGAGAAGGCTTTAGAAAAAAGAAGCTTCCGCCACGCTGCTCCAATGTGATTTGGCGGACTTCACATGTCTTCGAAACATTTTTGTTAGTTTTTCATACATGCCGGTTTCCTCACTTTTCCTTCACCGTGGAGCACGTGGTGAATCTTTACTTTATATTGCAACCACCAATTTAATTGGTTCGGCGGGGTTCAAACCCGGGTTACTCGCATGCTGTAAAATATACAGCGACTGCTTACCTCTTAAGCTACAATGGATTTTTCTTATTAGTGTTTTCATTAAAAAGTTAAGATAAATGTTCCTGCCTAGCAGCTTTTCTATGATTCGCGGCGTAATTAATCAAACCCTCTCCACGCGCTTATTTCTCTTGGCACTTGTAACAATAAATTAACATTGTTAAGTTAGAAGATCTCTAATGGATCAACAGAGAAATTTAATTTTATAAAGTACTGAAACTGGGCTCCATCCCATTTACATAATGTTATCACTTGTGAAAAAATGCTTTCGTCCTCGTTTAATGAATGTTATCTGTATTTATAATATATCTCCTCTCGTTGTTTATTTCAACATTCAAATGCCCCAAAATAGTCAAAAACATTTATTATTTTTAACTAGCTAACCACCCTGGTAAGAAAACCAAACACCATTTTTACCAAATTTTCAGTTTTTTAAACGAGCTCCAAGTTTTTCGGATAAAATAAAGCCTAGATCACAACTGGCATTGCTATCCATCTGTTCTTTAAGTTTTATTACAATTAGTTCAACCATTCCTAAGATTACTCAGGCAGACAGACAGGCAGACAAGCAGAAACACAAAATTTTTAAAAATTGCTATTCATGTCTTAATGGCATGAAAATCACCCCTGAGATCAATAAATATTACAGACAGACCCCTTTATTTTTTTATAGGAGACGGGGCAAACGAGCATGCGGCTCACCTGATGGTAAGTGACTACCGCCGCCCATGAATAACTGCAACACCAGGGAGGGAATTGCAGATGCGTTGCCGGCCTTTTAAAAAGGAGTACGCTCTTTTCTTGAAGGTCCCTAAGTCGTATCGGTCCGGAAAAATCGCTGATGGTAATCGATTCCACAAGGAAGTCATGCGAGGAAGAAAACATCTTCTAAATCGCACAGTGGTGGACCGCCAATCATCCAGATGGTGTGGATGGTATCGGGAGTTCTGCCGCAATGTGAGTTCGTGAAACTTGGTGGCTGGGATTAATCCGAAGAATTCCTCAGAGTGGTAGATGCGAAATAAAATGCAAAGGGATGCAACATCTCTTCGCAGTGTCTATGAATCGAGCCGATCGGAAAGAACTCGGTCGTTGACGAATCGAGCCGCTCTGCGCTGGATGCGGTGAAGTGGAAGAAGCTGACACTGGGGAGCCCCTGCCCAGAAAAGGGAACAGTATTCCATGTGAGGCCGAATCTGCGCCTTGTAATGTTGCAGGCGGTGTGGCGGCATGAAATACTGTCCCTCTCTGCTGAGCACACCTAGCTTTTTAGAGGCCAATTTGGCCTTCTCTTCCAAGTGACCACGTAAGTGCATGTCACTCGATATGTCGACGCCGAGGATTCCGATACTGGCTGAGGCAAAAAAGGGTGTGCCTTGAAACTGAGGAGATACGACAAAGGGGTTCTTTTTAGCGGTAAACGCGCAAACTTTTGTCTTCTGAGGATTGAACTGGACTAGATTTAGTCGCCCTAATCCCAGACTTTGTTCAGCAAAGACTCGACTTCAGACACAAATTTGTTCCGGTACTCGGCGACGTTTTCCCGAGAAATATTGGCACGGCCGGCGTATAGAGCATCACCAGTGCTGTCATCCGCATAACAATGAATGTTACCAGTTAGCAACATATCATTTATATGCAGAAGAAACAGCGTTGGTGATAACACACATACTTGGGGAACACCAACGTTAATAGGCTTGTAGTCGGAGCATGCACCGTCTACAACGACCTTGATGCTCCGATCTGCAAAGAAGCTTATGATCCAATTGCACAATTTCTCGGGAAGCCCATAGGAAGGGAGCTTCGAAAGAAGCGCTTTGTGCCAAACCCGATCGAAGGCCTTCGCAATGTCCAAACTAACGGCCAACGCCTCCCTCTTGGACTCTACTACCTCCGCCCATCTATGGGTCAGGTAGACTAGAAGATCACCAGCTGATCGACCCCGACGAAAATCGTATTGGCGGTCACTAATCAGCTGGTGATCCTCAAGGTACCGTATATATTTATATATGTCTTATGGACCTTAAAGAAACGAGTTTACTCTTTTTTAAAAAACCGACAACGTACCTGCAAGTCCCCTGGTGTTGTAGTTGTTCATGGGCGGCGATCGACATTTACCATCAGGTGAGCTGCATGATCTTTGCCCTTTTTATACTAAAAACAAACGAATAACTTAGTTACAGTGGATGCTAAATGCATAATCCAATTTCTTCTTAATAGGTGCCGTAAGAGACGCTTATGGAAAATTCCAAAAATATATTATGACTTTCAAGAGGTAGTGATCAAATTATCCCGTTTATTCTAGACGTACCCTGGTTATACAGCGACCAAAAAAGAGGATAATTGCGGAGTTTCTTTCGCCATTTCGTCACCGGTCGGTTATAAAAACTCTTTCCGAAATGATAGTAGATTTAAAAAAAGATATATATGATAGTATATATGATAGTAGATTTAAAAGAAGATACTGTACAAGCAATATTTTAATTTCATTGGTTTCATATCGTCCAGTGGGTGTCGTAAGAGGTGACAGAGGTAAACTGAAACAGGAGACTCTTTTTACTGGAAACGAGCCATTCCATCTTAGTCCTCACGGGTGACAACGCATCTGCATTTTGACTCGCAAACGATGATAAATGTAGATGTCTATGGGCCACAGCAACCACTTAACATCAGGTGGACTGTGTGCTCGTTTGTCACCCTATCATATAAAAAATGATTTTAGTTTTTTTTTTAATCTATGGGAAGTTTGCCCTCTGTGAACATGTTCAAGATCGTCCCCGCCCTTACATCAGATTGGATGGACCACAAATCCGCGCAAAAGAACACCGATTCCTACCAAGGATCAAACGCGAGACTATTGAAATTAAAAAAACATCCTAATTTCAATAGAAAAGATAGATGGGCGCTGCCATCTACTTGGGATCCTATAATTAACAAAATTAAATCCAAACCCAAGCTTACTACTGCAAGACTTCGAGATACTGTAAGCTCATTCTGCGTAGATCGAATCAAAAATTAATATTCAAAAAACTGAAGGTAGCCGGGCTAACTGTGACATCGGGACGTCAAACATCTCAGTCCCCCGGTGACCTTGGGTTGCTGTAAAGCACCCAAAACGTCGGGAATTAAAATAGTAAATTAGGCGCGATAAAATCCGTTAAAATTAGTTTTATTCAATTTCTGTTTAATTGTTTAATAAATGTTGATTTTTAAAAAAAATTGCCTCTTTTTAATACGTTTCACCAGAAATTAACTCAATTAAAATTCTTCAAAAAAGTATAATGCGAATTCCCGGGACTTTGATTATAGGCTGTCCCGTGTCCCGGGACTTTGAAATTGTCGGGAATTCCTAAAACATACTCTTAGCACGTCTCTTCACTGAGTCCAATGCTGCCAGGTGGCATTTTGCAGCGCCAGCCCATATGTGACAGCAGTACTCCATGCACGACCGGACTTGCGCTTTATATAAGGTAAGAAGCTGCCCCGGCGTGAAGTACCGCCGCACCTTTGCAAGGACACCAAGTTTCCTTGCGGCTGCTTTGGCTCTGGACTCAATGAACCGCCCATAGTTTAGGTTCGGAGAAAATTCAATCCCTAACAACTGAAGGTGGTCAGTGTACTCCAAGGTTACATTCTAGAAAGTAGGAGCCCAAGTGAGCGGGCTCCTTTTAGCGGTTAAAAGACACGCTTGTGTTTTGGAGACGTTAAATCTCACGAGATTGACATCGCCCCATTCGGAGACTGCCTGTAGTGTAAGAATCACACGCTCAACCATAGCCTCTCTTTCTGACTGGATTTGATCCCAACTGGCCTGGGCGCTTGGTTGGTATCTCTTTACAACTGTGTGGTCGTCTGCATACCCATAGGCACCGGGAATAAGCAGATAATTTATATGCAGCAGGAAGAGAGTTGCGGAGAGAACGGACCCCTGAGGCACACCGGCGTTAGTCGCCACAGTATCGAATGAGCAGCCATCAACGACGCCTCGGAGAGACCGTTCACTTAGAAAGTCCTTCACCCAGACAATTAAGCCAGGGGATAAGCCGTACGCTGTAAGCTTGCCCAATAAACTAGAGTGCCAAACCCTGTCAAAAGCCTTTGAAAATCGAGGGAAACAGCAAGTGCTTCACCACTGTTCTCGAATATTTCGCCCTTTATGTGAGTGGCATACACTAGAAGGTCCCGAGTTGATCGATTTCAGCGGAACCCGTACTGACGATCACTGAGGAGATCATTTTGCTCTAGGTATGCCATGAGGTGGGCGTTCAATATACGCTCCATAATCTTGCAGAGTATGGAGGTAATTGAAATTAGCCGATAGTTGGTAGGGTCGGTACGGTTACCTTTTTAGGCACAGGCTGCACATTGGCCAGCTTCCAAGATTTAGGCACTATTCCAGTCCTGAATGAGAGGCGGAACAAGCGTGTCAACACAGGAGAAAACTCAGATGCACAGACCTTTAGAACTATAGTTGGTATACCATCAGGTCCACTAGATTTGTTCACATCTAGACTTCGCAAGGTTTTAAGAGCCTCCTTGTTGGTGATACGGACCTCAGATACAGAGGTACCGCAGTGAAGTAATTGAGATGGTACGCTGTTGCTACTGTCCAGATGCAAATTGCAAGCAAAAAGAGAAGGAAATAAGTCCGCTTTCTCCTTAGGCGCATGCACCAGTGAGCCATCTGGTTTTACCAGAGGAGGCAGTGTAGACCGACAGAAGTTTGTCTCGACCGCTTTGGCGAGAGACCGAAAAGCTCTACTGCCAGATGTTTTGACAGAAAGCTTTGTGTCGATGCGCTTAATGCGGTCAAAAATTGTTTGGCGTAATGCCCTTTTGCACGAGTTGGCGGCTTGGTTAAAGGCTCTCTTCTTAAGGCTAACATCCGAAACTTTACAGTCTCGACCATCGACCCAGGATAAGTACGCCATATGCTTGTGCTTTTCAGCACAAGCGCACTCGGCGTTCAACCATGGGTGAGCTTTACCACCAATGGGCACGTCAGCAAAGGGGATGAAATACTACATTGCTTGACGTATCACATTGGTTATGGCATCCGCGCAGCTAGAGGGGTCTTCAAAGGAGAAGCAGACCTGCCGCCAAGGATAAGATGCGAAGTAATGCCGCATCTCTTCCCAATCTGCTGACTTGTCTCACCACATCCGTCGCACTCCGTGGAAATCGAAGTTAGGTGGGGAAAATAACGACACAGATTTCACCAGACAGTGGTCAGAAGTTCCCAAGGGTGAGGAATAGAATAGAATAATTTTTTATTCAATATTGATTATTACATAATTCTTATTGAAAGTCATTTTTTTATTTACCACTGGTTCGGAAAATACCTCTGTCCTGGGAAGAACCAGCAAGAAACCCAGCGGGATTTTTTTTTCAAACATCACTTAACAATAATTTCGTTTATACAATTTTAAATGATTTTTCATAGAACCAGCATGGTGCCGATCACCCTATTCCCAGGGGTTATTTTCATTCATGTGTTCCTTGATATTATAATAACCCTTTTTTTACAGTTTCTCTTTAATAAAACTTTTAAACATGTTTATTGACATACTTTGAATATGTTCTGGGATTTTGTTGTAAAAGCGTATACAATGCCCCATAAATGAATTACTGATTCTGTGGAGTCTAGTAACTAATATTACAAGCTTATATTTGTTCCTAGTGTTTAAAGTATGCACATCTTTATTCTTATTAAAGCTATTTATGTTTTTATGTACATACATTACATTTTCATGCATATATTGCGATGCCAAAGTTAATATGTTTATTTCTTTGAATTTTTGTCTGAGGGACTCTTCACAATTTAGATTATAAATCGACCGAACGGCTCTCTATTGCAAAACAAATATAGCTTCAATATCGGTCGCATTACCCCATAGCAAAATTCCATAAGACATTACGCTATGAAAGTAACTAGAATACACTAATCTAGCTGTCTCAACATCCAGGCCCCATTGAAGTTTTGCGCCAATAGTAATACCGAGAAAAACAGTGGTATCCACAAGACTCAACTCCTCCCGATTTAACAGCACATTGGTATTCGAATGTTTTACATTAGGTATTGTAAATTTAATACATTTTGTCTTATTGCCGTTTAAGAGCATATTGTTGGCGTTAAACCAATGTACTAATTTCGATAGAGCATTATTTACATCGTCGTAATTAATTAACTGCGGTTTGAGTTTGAAAATTAAAGAGGTATCGTAAGCAAATAATACTATATCGTGATTGTCCCCTACAAGATAAGGTAAGTCATTAATATAGATTAAAAACAGGAATGGGCCAAGAATCGAGCCCTGAGGAACGCCCATTGATCCTACCGATCCGGAGGAACCTTTACCATTGATCACGACTTTTTGAGTTCTGTTACTTAAATATGAAGTAATAAGTCTAAGCGCCAAATTTTTTACACCGTAATGTTGTAGTTTCCTGATTAATGTCTCATGATGAACACAACCGAAAGCCTTGGAAAGATCACAGAAAATACCTAAGGCATCTTGTGAATTCTTCCAGGCATTAAAAATATATTTCATAAGCTCAACACCAGCGTCCGACGTCGAGCGACCCCTTGTAAAACCAAATTGGTTTTTATGAAGTAATTTATTTGTATTACAAAAAAAAAAAAAACAATTGATCCAAAATTATTTCTTCAAAAATTTTACTGAGAGTTGGTAGTACAGAAATAGGTCTAAAATTGACGGGGTCCAATGTACTATCAGATTTAAATAAAGGTATTACTTTACTATACTTCATTAAATCAGGAAACACACCAGAATCGATACAAGTATTAAAAATAATAGCATGATGAGGTGCAGTTAAATCTATTATGGACGCAATAACTGTAACGGAAATCCCTCACAAATCTGCGGTTTTCTTAACATCAATGGTTTTGAAGTATTTTACAATATCTTGCGGTAATACTTTTTCAAATCTTAATTCTTTTAAACAGGTTTTAACATTCTGTTTGAGTAATGACTCGGCGACAGTTGGAGAAGTATTCAATGACTCTGTTGTCAAGATAGGAATATCAGTAAAGTATTTCTCAAACACCGCTGCGACTTCTTGATTTAATTTAGTTAATTCATTATTAGTTTTTAATTGATAGTTTGGGTTACGAGGTTTCTCTTTACCGGTTTCGCTGTTAATTATACTCCACGTCATTTTAATTTTATTCTTAGCCGTCTTAATTTTGTTGCTAATATGTAACGATTTGGCTGTGGAGCAAACTCTTTTAAACATTTTAGAATAATTTTTGACATATTATTTAAAAGTATCGGAAGGATTATATGATCTTTCATGGTAAAGGTCATATAACCTTCGTCTGCTTTTATGAATTCGTACTGTCGCCCACTCATTAAATGCCTTGCGACTGTTTCTGGAGAATGTTTTAGAAGTAGATGTTTTTTTAAATTCCTTGCTTATAAGGGTAAATAATTCTCCATATAAATAGTCTGCATTGTTCTTATAAGAAAGCGATGGAAGGTTTTTTACCATGTTACTTCTAAATCTCTCAAGGCGTTTTGCATTAGTAGGAACAAACACAATTTTCTCAATTTCCTGTTTTTTGTGCACATAAGGTAATGAAACCAGTTTTCCACAGTGATCTGAACTAAGTTTTGAATTATTGATTTATTAATTGGTACAACACCTGTAAAAATATTATCAATACAAGTTTCACTACACCCTGCATGCTGAGGTAACTTGAACATCGTACCTGTCTGGATCAGTCGTCAGCAGAAGGTCGAGGCAGTTGGCTGTGTGCCCATCCACATCAAGTACCCTAGTCGCTTGTTGTACCAGCTGGGAGAGCCCCACCGACAAGGCAAAATTCCACGCCACTCTCCCAGCGTAGTCGGTCTTCTGGTATGGGAACAGCAAATCATGATGACAGTTTTCTAATCATAAGCCTTAATATACAAAACAAAACCTTCGCATGCTATACATATGTAACTGTAGCAGAACATGTTGTTCAATTGTATAATATTTGTAAAAACCTTTTTCATACCATGTTTTAAAAAAATAAATATATTATTATTATTATTAAGGGGTATCTGTAAAGTTTTCTCATCTGGTTGGGCAATATAAATATATAATTGTAAATAAACATGGTAAACGTACATAAATATCAATAAAATAAAATAAATACATAAAAAATACATAAATATATAAAAACCCAACCAGATGGAAGCTCTCGGCAGAGGAGACCAGACGGCCGAGGGTTAGGGGGAAAGGGAAAGAAACCGGCAGACGATGCAGGCGGTATCGAGGAGCACCGCCTTCTGCATTTGAGCTTGGAGCGGTCCGTCACAGAGTCCCAGTCGCCTCAGATGACCCGAGAGGCTGACTGGAATTACCCCATTTGCAGAGACGACTACATGTATAATTTCGGCCGGCAATCCACCCCACATGTCGGTCACCTCGTGAGCCAGGTCCAGATATTTAGTAAGATTATCTGTTTCGGCTTTCACGAGGTTCTCGTCATAAGGAATGGTAATGTCGACCAAAAATATCCTTGACTGTGCCCGGTCCATCAGCACAATATCAGGCTTATTCGCAAGAATAGTCCTGTCTGTGATGATGGCCCGGTCCCAGTAGAGCCTGGCGCGGTCATTTTCGAGCACGGCTTCCGGCAAGTACTAATAATACGGCAGTTTCCGATCCACGAGACCGTATTTCAGAGCGAGCTCCTGGTGTAGAATCCTGGCTACTAAGTTGTGCCTGTGCAAATACTCAGAGTTAGAAAGCGCCGAACAACCGGAGATGACATGCCTATGTGATTCACCGGGATGGCGACAAGCTCGACAGACGTCAAGGGTGCCATCCTTTAGGATGTATCTCCGATAATTGTTGGTCTTAATAACCTGATCTTGTATCGCACAGACAAAACCCTCGGTTTCCCCAAAGAGGTCACCGAAACGTAGCCAGTGGAGGGAGGCGACTGTGTCCACGAAAGGCTCATGTAGAGCCTTGTAGAACCTCCCGTGGAGCTCCTTCTCCTTCCATACGGTCTCCCGGTCGGAAATGCTCTGTACTGCCGGGTCTTGCCATTGCTCGTTGGCTAAGGATAGAGGGGTAAGTCCTTTATCACAAGAAATAACGTCCCTATAGTATGGATCATACGCTCTCCTCAGAAAGTAATTACGGAGGCTGCACACTTCGCGATTATGCATGGTAAGCGCGCTTAAAAAGCCGCGCCCACCATGCTTCCGCGGCAAGTACAGCCTCATTACTGACGATCTCGGATGATGCATCCTGTGGGACGTCATTATAGTGCGGACTTTTCTGTCCAGAGCGTTCAGTTCGGTCTGAGTCCACCTGAGCATGCCAAAGGTATACATGAGAAGAGGCATGATCCAACCGTTATATGCGTGCGTCTTATTCACACCGGACAAATGGCTGTTAAGCACTTTGGTCAAGCGTGCATAAAACACATCGCAAACTGACTGTTTCATACCCGCCTCATCTACACCGATGTTCTGTGACATACCCAGGTATCGGTATGTTTCAGCCTCGGAAAGGGTCCTTATGTTGATAGGCATAGATAAGTCTATGCCCTCAGAGTTAGCAACCCTACCCCTTTCGACATGGAGGACCGCACACTTATCCGTCCCCAACTCCATTCTAATAGAATTGCTAAAATCACAAGTGATTGAGATGAAAATAAACAAATAGAGAAATACCAAAAATTAACGATCAAATCAAATGCCAAACATCCATGTCAACGTAGAAACGATACACAACCGTTGACCACAGACACAAACAATAAACAACGCACGGTCTATAATCTGTCACAACAAACACTGGACGAACCTACATTAAAAGTATTATCGAAGGGCCTGAATTTCGCAATAACACCGAAAGAAATTCCGTATGAGGAAATTATATGCAACGTGGAGGATTGTCTGTATAAAAATAATGTGGGAAAGGAAGATGTTGAGGCCATACGTCAAGACATTTCGTCCTTATTACGTCGAAGTTCAGTGCCGAAACTAAATCTCCCCAAAGACGAGATTAAAGCGTTGTACAACTTACGCAACAGACTAGAGCTCACGATTCTCCGTGCAGATAAAGGAAATGCTACGGTAATAATGGATACGTCAGATTATAATTTGAAAATACAACAACTTTTATCGGACGAAAGGACGTACAAAAAGGTCAAAACAGAACCTACAACCAATGTGCTTAAAACAACTAGCGATCTAATAATAAAGAATTACTCCGAAAAATTAAATGTCGACGTAAACTCGATAATACCACCGTGTACTAAAGCACCGAGGTTATATGGGTTTCCGAAAATACACAAACCAAACGCTCCACTACGTCCCATAGTGAGCCAAATCGATTCAGCAACTTATAAGTTGGCTCAACACCTGGCAAAAATTCTGTCACCACTGAGAGGACAAACTAGAGCACACACAAAGGATTCGTACCATTTTGTTAGTGAGATAAAAGACCTACATCTTGCTGACAATGAAACTATGGTCCGTTTTGATGTTCAGTCACTATTTACATGCTTACCTATTCAAGACTGCATCTCAATTGTAACCAGGAAGCTAGAAGAATACAACATGCCTACAGAATATGCAGTATTACACAAACACTGCCTTACATCTGGCTATCTATTGTGGAAGGAGGAGTTTTACAAACAAGTAGATGGAGTGGCGTTGGGCTCACCTGTATCTCCCATAGTCGCCGACATATTCATGGAGAACTTTGAGGAGAAAGCCCTTCTTACTGCTCCTGTAAATCCAAGATTCTACAAGCGGTATGTAGACGACACTTTCACAATTTTACCATCTGACAAAGTAACTGCATTTTTAGACCACCTTAATGCCATAAACTCTAAAATACAATTCACAATGGAGTTAGAGGCAAACAATTCTTTAGCTTTCCTAGATGTTTTAGTCATCCGAAATCCTGATAACACTATTGGTCATACTGTGTATAGAAAAAAGACCCATACTAACCGATATTTAAATGGTGAATCGCACCATCATCCATCACAGTTAGCTACCGTGAGAAAATCTTTGTTTCAGAGAGCACGATCGAGACGCACGAACGAGAGGGATCTGTGACAGAAAACATCTGGCCGCCGAGCTTCAGTACGTCAAGCAAGTATTGCAAGACAACAAGCTTCGGGTCCCGCGCCTACGTCACAGTGACCGAGTGAAGCCGACCACAGTCGAGCGTGTGCCTGCTGTACTACCCTATGTCAGAGGAGTCACAGACAAGGTTGGCTACATCTTGTAGCGAGCTTCTATTAAAACATACTTCAAGCCGCCGAAGAAGATTAGTCAATTTTAACCATCCGTCAAGTATAATATCCCTCTACAAGATGCAGGAGTGTACAAGCTTGATTGCGAATGTGGTCTCTCTTACATAGGACAAATAAAAAGATCCATTAAAACCCGCGTGAAAGAACATATAGCTGACGTGAAGCACCGACGCTCTGGGAAGTCTGCAGTCTGTGAACATGTTCAAGATCGTCCCCGCCATTACATCAGATTTGATAGACCACAAATCCTTGCAAAAGAACACCGATTCCTACCAAGGATGATACGCGAGGCTATTGAAATTAAAAAACATCCTAATTTCAATAGAGAAGATGGATGAGTGCTGCCATCTGCTTGGGATCCTATAATTAACAAAATTAAATCCAAACCCAAGCATAACACTGCAAGACTTCAGGATACTGTAAGTTCATTTTGCGTAAATCGAACCAAACATTAATATTAAAAAACTGAAGGTAGCCGGGCTAACTGTGACATCGGGACGTCAAACATCTCAGTCCCCCCCGTGACCATGGGTTGCTGAAAAGCACTCGAAACATCGGGAATAAAAAAATAATAATAAAATAAACGCGATAAAATCCGTAAAAAACAGTTTTATTCAATCACAAGTGATGTTTAGCAATTCCACAAGATGAGAGCGACTGGAGGCGAATAACTTGAGATCATCCACATAGAAAAGGTGGGTCACTTTTGTACCTCCTTTCCGAAGTTGAAATCCCCTCCCGGAACCCTCCAGTAAGGCACTGAGAGGGTTCAGAGAGAGGCAGAACCAGATTGGACTCAAACAATCGCCCTGGAAGATACCCCTTCTTATCCTTATGTGGTTCTCCGCAGCCGTCATCCGCTCGCCTAGATGACAAAGGATCGTACTCCATTGCCCCATACACTGCCCGAGGAAGTCTCGAACCGTACAATTGACCTTATACAGCTCGAGAACCCTCTTAAGCCATGTATGAGGCACCGAGTCGAATGCCTTTTTATAGTCTATCCAGGCGGCGGAGAGGTTCCAACGGTTGCATTTAACCACCTTGCCAATGACCGCGTCAATGAGGAGTGGTTCCTTGGTTCCACGACCACCGCCCCGACATCCATTTTGAGCGCGCGACATCACCTGATTTGAGTTCAGGTGACGAGTGATTCTCGCGCTCAAAATGGATGTTAGTTAGTGTGTATATGGTAGTAAGACACGTTATGGGGCGGTATTTGCTCGGGTCTGTGGAATCCCGGTCTTTAGGAACCAAATGAGTGATCCCAGTAGTGAAGAGGCTCGGGAGCGACTTTTGGTCGAGAGCCTCTTGAAACTGTCGGGCGAGCACAGCGTGACACACCACGAACCCCTTCAGCCAGTAGTGATGCAGCCCGTCGAGCCCCGGACTTTTCCAGTTCGGGGCCCTACGGACCGCCTCAGCTACGTCATCCGGCGTTATGATGACGGGGTCCATGGGCGTAACATTCGCACACTGACTCGCCACAACTTCCATCCAAGGGCCCTCGCTGTGGTTTACGGCCTCTGACCACAGGCCGCGCCAGAATGCGATAGTGTCGGCCTGATTCGGTGCTGGGCCTGTTCCACGTAGCATTGGTCGCTCCAATTATTCACAGAGCCTCTTCTGATCACTCTGGAAGAGACGATTCTGGTTGAACCGTGTCGACCTCTCGGTATATCGCCGAATCCGCTTCCCCCAAGCAGCGATTCTCTGCTTCAGGTCGTCTATGCGCTCCGTCAGTATCTGCTTTATATCCGGCTGGGACAAACTGATGTTTGTCCCAGCAAAAGCCATCCTGACGGTGCGCACAATTCTCGGCCTGTTATTGCCTGACCTGAAGCTTATCATCCTGCCGATAAGGGCCCTTGCCTTTGCGATACGGTCCTCAATCCTTCTTCTCCAGGCTGGGATGGCGCTACTTTGTCTAGTAGCGCGTAATTTAGTTAATAGTATAATAGGCGATAATTAGTTGTGATTTTATAAATTTATTAACAAAGTAATCGGACATAATTTCCGCGAATGGAGCAAATCGAGCAGAGTGCCGTCATTAAGTACCTCCATAAGAAGGGGCTATCATCAAAAGCCATCCATGATGACATAGTCAGTACATTAGGCGATTGTGCTCTGTCATATTCATCCATCAAAAAATGGATAGCAGAATTTAAGCATGGTAGAGAGAGTGTGAAAGATGAACCCCGCTCTGGAAGGCCTTCGACGTCAACTACTGACGAAAATATTAAAAAAGTACTTGATTTAATAATGGGAGACCGCAGATTAAAAATTAGAGAGATAGCCGAGATTATAGGCATCTCTTATGAACGAACTCTAAACATCATTGTCAACGAGTTGGGTTTCCACAAGGTGTCTGCGAGGTGGGTTCCGCGACTGCTTTCAGTTGAACAAAAAAGGACGCGATTGACTATTTCACGCGACTGTTTGGAGTTATTTGAAGCCGATGCAGATGATTTTTTGAATCGTTTTGTTACTATAGACAAAACATGGGTTCATTACTGTACACCGGAAACAAAACAACAATCAAAACAGTGGCGAAGACCTGGTTCACCACCCCCTAAAAAGGCTAAGTCGATTTTGTCGGCAAATAAGGTGATGGCTTCAGTATTCTGGGACTCGAAAGGTGTGATTATGATTGATTATCTTGAAAGGGGTCAGACTATAAACTATGATTACTACTGCACCTACGTCGTTTACGAGAGGAAATAAAAGAAAAACGTCGAGGAATGCTCAGAAGAAAAGTCCTGTTTCATCAAGATAACGCCCGTGTTCACACGTCAGTACAGTCAATGGCTGAAATTCACAACTGTGGCTTTGAACTGTTACCGCATCCGCCGTATTCACCTGATCTGGCACCATCAGACATCTTTCTGTTCCCTAACCTAAAAAAGCACTTGGGAGGTCAAAGATTTTCGACAAACGACGAGGTCAAAGTAGCTGTAGACGCATATTTTGACCCTAAGGAAGAATCATTTTTTTTCAACGGTCTAAATGCTTGGAAGGGGAGGTGGCAAAAGTGTATTGAACTTGATGGTGATTATGTAGAAAAATAAAAATATAACTGATTTAGTATGTGTTTATTTTCTTGGTTAGGCCGAGTACTTTTCAATCCACCCTCGTACATAAATATCAATAAAATAAAATAAATACACAAAAATACATAAATATATAAAAACCCAACCAGATGGAAGCCCTCGGCAGAGGAGACCAGACGGCCGAGGGTTAGGGGGAAAGGGAAAGAAATCGGCGGAGGTTGCGGGCGGTATCGAGGAGCACCGCCTTCTGCATTTGAGCTTGGAGCGGTCCGTCACGGAGTCCCAGTCGCCTCAGATGACCCGAGAGGCTGACTGGAATTAACCTATTATTATTATTAACCCATATTTATTATTATTATTATTATATCAATTCTTTATATTTCTTTTCTTCTTTGAGAGTTTGAAACACCGCACACACGGGTCGGAACCAAGTGTGTGAGGGGAAATTCAAATTGTAAAAGTGGATGATAAAGTAGAAGAAGTCAGAAACTTTCGGGTGATGCGACAGGTGTTGAGGATGGTGGCTTTTTGAAGCATGTGAAGTGTATGAGTAGACATGTGTAATGTGTTAAGGCTTTGTGTGAGTGATTTTGGTATAATACCGGTGGATGAGAGAACTATCGGGACGATGTGAACATTTTGTGCTTTCCATTGAGTTTTAATTTCTATGGCAAGTTCTTGATATTTATTTAGTTTCTCGGATTTTGTAGTTTGAATATTATGTGAGTTTGGAATTGCTATATCTATCAGGTAAACTGTTTTATTAGTTTTGTCGTGAACTGTAATGTCAGGTGTATTGTAATAAATAGTTTTATCTGTTATTATTGTTCGGTCCCAGTAGATTTTCTGATTCTTACTTTCTAATACTGTATCTATAGGTATAGGTTTATATTTATAATATGGCTGCATCTTATCGACGAATCTATATTTATATGCTAAATGTTGGTGTATGATTGCAGCAACTTGGTCATGACGATGTTTATAATCGGTTTGTGTAAGGGATTTACATGCTCCTGTAATATGTTGTATAGTTTCAGAGGACTTATTGCAATGTCTGCACATGTCAGTAGCCTGATTGGAGTCTTTTATGATGTATTTTATGTAATTACGAGTTGGTACTATTTGATCCTGTATAGCAAGCATAAAACCCTCGGTCTCGGGAAACAGTTCACCTCGTTTGAGCCATTCGTTCGACTTAATTTTATCGACGTGCGGCTGGTTCAGATAGTCTCGATGTCTTCCATGTAGGGCTCTTTCAGACCATGCTGCAATCTTTTGTTGTGTTCCTATAATGTGTTCATTAATTTGCGTGTCCCTGTTCTGTAAGTTAAGTGGTGTAAGATTTTTATCTGTTTACGTTATGTGTTTGTGTAAAGATGAGTGTTCTGATTTGTTTTGGAAGTACGCTCTGAGCGAAAGTATTTATTTGTTGAGTAAATTTTGTATATCTATCAATCTTCTTCCTCCTTCTTGGCGTGGTAATATAAGTCTCTGTATGCATGATTTTGAATGATGTTTTCTGTGTTTAGTTAGAAGTGTATTGAGTGTGCGTTGTAATTTTTTGATGTCAGTTTTTGACCATCGTATAACTCCGAAAGAGTATATGAGAATAGCTATTGCAAATGTTTTGATGGCTTTAATAGTGTTTCTGGAGTTGAGGTTGGTTTTTAAAATAAGTTTGAGGCGATGTGAGAATTTTTTGAGCAGTTCTTGTTTTGTAATATTTTGTTGAATGCGTCTGGACTGTTTAAAACCTAAGCATGTGTATGTACTGTGTTCATCCATTGGTTTAATCGATTCACCTGAATTGAGTGTGTAACTATTGCTTTGAATCTTGCCTTTTATAATAGACAATATTTTGCATTTATCTACTCCGAATGACATACAAATATCTTGAGAAAATTGTTGTGTTGTGTCTGCTAGTTGGAATAGTGTATTTTTGTCTGCTGCATATAACTTTATGCCATCTATGTACATAAGGTGTGTTAGGGTATATTGCGTGTTATTGTTTTTCAATGTAAATCCTATGTCAGTATTATTTAGTAAGTGTGAAAGTGGATTGAGGGCCATGCAAAACCACAGAGGACTTAGAGCATCTCCTTGAAATATACCACGTTTTATACAGATTGGTTCAGTAGTTACACTCAAAGAGGATTGATTAATTTTAAGCACAGTTTGCCAATTTTGCATAGAAGTTTTTAAGAAAAGTTTCAGTGTTGGGTGAATTTTATATAGATTTAAGACATCTAATAACCAGCTATTCGGTACTGAATCGAAAGCCTTTTGGTAATCGATAAACATTGTGTGAATATCTTTCTTGCTTTTTACAGAACTGTTCTAAAAATTGGCATCAATAGTAAGTTGTTCTTTACATCCTTGGCTATTCTTACGACATCCCTTTTGTTGTTCTGCTAGAATATTATTTTTGGTTAAATGTTCATATATAATTTCGCTTACGCAGGCTGTTAATATTTTCCCCCCCGAACGGGTTCCCGCCTTGTCGTGGCGGGGGGGGGCTTAGAAGCCGTGGCTTGGTCACCCACGGTGAACAAAGAGGAACCGCTTGGGTGGCCCGTGGTGTAGGGCCGGCCCGAGGTGGCCACTCCGAGTGGGCTTGACGAGCCCACTTCGGATGTGTGTCGGTGGGCTGCTGCGAGAGGGGTGTCCTCCCCACCCCTACCTCTGCAGCCGGGGTGGAGTCGCGGAGGAAGAGGAGTGTTGGTATGGCGATGCGCCACTCGCCCTATCCTCCGCGACTCAAACGGGGCCGCACCATTGATGCGGTGGTGGTGGGGCTGCGGGGGGAGAGGAGTGCCGGTATTGCGAGGTGCCGCTCTCCCTACCCTCCGCAGCCGAATTTTGGTTGGCGGCGGAGCCATAGACCAGATCCGCCGCTGGGGTCAGGAAGGCTGGTGCTCCTGAGTGAGTTTTTCCTGACCCCATGGCCTTCGCGCATCGGACACGGGGGCGTCCGTTGCGCATGTGAAATTGGAGGCCGAGGAGGAGGGTGCGCCATGTGTTCTGGTGCGCCTTACCGGAGAAGGAGATGGGGGAGGAGTGTTCCTCTCCCGAGGAGGCGCCGCCATGGGACGGCCAGCGCGGGTGGGGCCGCGGGAGTGTGCGAAAGCGTTCCCGTGGCCCTGCCAATATGCGACTAGGGTGGAACACCATGGGGTTTTAGTCGGTGCGAGTCCGACATAACCCGTCCTTGCCCCCGCGAGGTGGGTATGCGTAGGCATTTCCCCATGTAAAAAAAAAGGCTGTTAATATTTTGTATAAGGTTTGTAGACAAGTAATTGGTCGGTATTTCGCAGGGTTTATGGTGTCATTCATGTCTTTGGGTATCATATATGTTACTTCGTGTGTTATGTATGTTGGAAGTAAATGTGGTGATTGAATGAACGTATTTAAGTGGTTATGTATGAATGGATGTATGCTGGTGAATTTCTTATACCAGTAGTTGTGAATATTGTCTGTGCCTGGCGATTTCCAGTTGTGTGTGCGTTTGAGGACTTCTATATGTGTTGCCTCGTTAATCCAGTCTGCATGATTATTATGCGATACTGGATTTTCCTAGATGTTGGCCCAGAATTCTCGCAATGTGTCGGACGAAGGTGTCTCCAGATTTTGGTTGCTGGTATCTCTGTTATTAGATGTAAGGTTTCTGTAAAATAATTTTTCATTGTTGGTAAATTTTGTGTTTTTTACTTTACGGTTCGTGCATGTTATATATCTTTTAAGTCTACTGGATGCTGCATTTAATTTTTGTTTTAAAGTGTCCAAAAAGTGTTCTAGTTCTGTATTCAAGTTTTCGTGTTGTGCGTGTATTTGGTATTTTCTCTTTATTTCTTCTACTGCATCTACTACTTTTTTACTTCTGGTACCGTTAATGAAGTGTGTCCGTCTGCCTATGTGTGCTCTTAAATTTTCGATTTTCCTTTCTTATCTAACCTGCCATGTTGGTTTTTTCTTTGTATATGCTCGTCTTTCATTTTGTGTGGAGTGTGATATTTTAGCCCCATTGCATTTAGCTGCCGTTCGTGCTGCACAATAAATTTTTGTTTGCAATGTGATGAAATCGGTGTGTAGATTTACGTTCTTAGGAAGAACGACAGAGTTTATATAAGTTACTATAGCAGTGAACTTTCTAGACGATTTCTGTTTGGAAATGTATGGCCTGTTAGTGGGGTGTGTATCTGAAAAATATTGTTGAGCTTGTAGAAACATGTCTTCTATTTCCGAGTTTATTTCTGGAGCAGCATCAAAGTTAGTTTGCAGAGGCCCAAATTGATCAATATATGTGTTACTTATGATATTTTCACCATTTGTATTCAAGAGACTGTGCGATACGATGTTAGTCTGTGTGTTATCGTTGAGGGGTATTTTTGAAGCCAAGGTAATTGTAGGTGTGTTAGAGGTGTAAGTTATTGTATGTGGAGTGTTTAGTGTATGGATGTATTCATCAGGTTGTTCTAAGTTGTTTTGCGGTTGTGTGTTCCAATCTCCAATATTCATGTATTCAGTATTTTGTGTGTTAGTGTTACTATTCCTTAATTCTGTTGTTACCTGGTTTTTAATTTCTGTCTGTTGCTGTTAATATATTTGTTATTAATAATAGCTCTTGTTTGATCAAATAATCTTTGCTCTGTTACATGTGCTAATTCTGGATATGTGTTTATAAATTCTTTATGTAGTTGTTTTCTATAGGCTGTTTTATTTGTTTCTAATTGTGTGATAGTATAATATATTTTAATTAATGCTTCATTATATTCGTTCGTCCACTTCATGCGCTGACTGGGTTTTATTTTATTTGGTGTTTTATATTGTGTGAAGTGTTGCTGTATTTGAGTGTGAACCACTTGTAGCTCGGGTCTAACTTCCTCATAAATCTGATCTATTATGTTCTGTGGCAGTAATTTTTTTTTGAACTATGGCTCTACGCTGGTCACCTTTTCTTTGTCGGCTTACTTGCATAGTTGGGTATTTTTCTAAAAACTTAGTGTGAAGAGGTGTAAGGTATGCATTTTTGTCTGTGTCCATATTGGTAAGATGAAGATAAGTGCGTAGGATGAATTTATTCATTTCAATACTCCATTTCCTACGAGTTGTTGCAGTGCTAGTGGTGGGTAGAGTTTCGTCGACAAAATTTGTCTCCTGTACAACATCCGCTGACTGTATTCTGAATGACGATGATGATGTCGTCGGGTTGATGCAAAATGTTTGTGATGATGATGGTATTGATGGAAAAAGAGATGAGGAAGATGATGACTTGCAATGTGAAATTTCATCATCTATCTGAGGCAGGTTAGTGTTAGCATGTTTTTTTGTTTTTGATCTAGTAATCATATTATTCCCACGAGTAGCTAGAGACTTACAGAGTCGACCGCAGCAGAGCTCTGCGTTCACTGCGGCAAGGGTAAATAAAACTGGAGGTCCCCCATTATCCAGAGTTGGCACACTATCGACTAGCACTCTCCCGTAGCCATGCAGCCCTCGGCATGTGCGACCTTGGCTTGGATTGTATCTCTTTTAGTCTGGATCCTCGCCCTAGATCTATCTCGGCATGAGTAAACTCTACCGGCATAAACCTAGAGTTCATTGGAGCACGCAAGCCCCACCACGTCGTCAACGTAGAGATACAACGGTGGGGTTATAATTATTATTATTATGTAACACAGTAGCATTAAGCTGCTATCTTACACTGGTATTCTGTGAGAGCATATTCCTTCCCCGGTTGAGCCGAACCATTAGTGCTACAACCATATAGCTACAGCATGACTCTAACACGTAAGTATTAAGTACGATCTTTAATAAAATAAGAAGGGCATTAAGGCGGATTACTGTGTTAAATTGAAAAGTGTTTTACCGACGTTGTAAAAATTTTACAGTGGTAGAGCCACGCGGCAGCTTTTGCTGTCGCACAGATGGGCCGGCTCGAACCGGGGTGGTACCACGACCTCACAGAAAACCAGCGTGAAGTAGAGGTTTACCTCTGCGTTTCGCTTGGTGAGTGCAGGTGGCCGGAGGCCCTTTTTACTGGAAATGAGGCATTCCATCTTAGTCGTCACGGGTGACAACGCATCTACATTTTGATTTGTAATAGGGGATAGATGTAGATGTCTATGGGCCGCAGCAACCACTTACCATCAGGTGGACTGTGTGCTCGTTTGTTACCCTTATCCAATAAAAAAATAAAAGTAGTTTGTGTAGTCCACTTTATAATTAGAATCAGTAATTCATTTATGGGACAATGTATACGCTTTTAAAAAAATCACATTAAATGTTCAAAGTTTGTCAATAAACAAGTTTAAAAGTTGTATTAACGAAAAATTGTACAAAAGTGGTTATTTGTGAAACGGCAGTGTAAATAGGAAAATTAAAAAAAAAAAACAAGTTTTCATATTATTCATATTATTTTTATATTAGATTATAAATAATTTACCACTGCTTTTAAAATAATAAATACCTCAGAGAAGTAAGAGTAGGAAACACAGCGAGACTTCTTTTAAAAATAACAGTTTCTGTAGGACGTATTATAACGTACTGTATTTATATAAATTAACTTAAAACAATCAGCAACTTTTCCGTGTCAACATATTATGACAAATTTTATAACCATGTTGGAATAAATTTTTATAATCGGCTACTTTTATAACATAAAGTTATAGTTACAGCTAATATACGTCCCACTGCTGGGCACAGGCCTGTTCTCATTTCTGAGAGGGTTTTAAGGTAAGGAAATGTCCTTCGCGCTGCCCCATTGTGTGTTGGCGAACTTCAAATGTCTTCGATTTTTTTCTGGTTTTTTAGACATGCAGGTTTCCTCACGATGTTTGTTTCCACCGTCAAGCACGTGGTAAATCAGCAGTTAAAATTGCAAGTAACAATTTCATTGGTGCCGACCAACCTGGTTAATAAATTTTGG
The DNA here is from genome assembly GCA_033319125.1 of Parnassius glacialis. NCBI lineage: Eukaryota > Metazoa > Arthropoda > Insecta > Lepidoptera > Papilionidae > Parnassius > Parnassius glacialis. The sequence goes on from JAVANC010000008.1 coordinate 1,163,591, forward strand.
TTCTCATTACGTCCGTCAGCGGCGCTGCTCAAGAAGCCTACTATCTTTTAATGGATCATGTACAAAATTGGATTGAATTGAGTATTCAAAAAAGAGCCAAGTAAAAAATCTATAAAAAATCTATCCATGAAAGAATGGCTTATTCTAATGATAGATTCATTTAATTTATCTATCCATCTTTTATCAGAAACCTCTCTTCTGTAGAGCAATACTAAATATTTTTTCAGAAACTATCCTAACGAGTAATTGGCACACTGAGAGGACATTACAGGATTTACCTCAGAAATAGGATGGGAATAAGGTAGGGCGGAATATTGCGACTTTTAATGGAGCTCTTTAAGCACGTTACTGTGGAAGCGTGGTAGTTTTAGGTGCTCCTCCCCAAGAGTTTACACAATCGGTGAGAATTGATTGCTTTTATCCAAACTATAATTGTTTTACCTTAATATCAGCAAAAGAACGAATATAAAAAAAAATTACGGACTCTTACTGCACAGGTGGTCTATGTGATTTATAATTGCAAAAGTAGGGTATATAAATAATAATATAAATAATATAATTTATTTAGTTCTAAACATAAACACAAATTAACATAGCAAAATAAATTAATGGAATGGAACAAAAATGGCGTCTTCTCAGCACAAATGTTATAGAAACCACATAGTGATAACTATAACGCTGACTTTCAGTAAACGCCAGAGAAATATGTGCAATAAAATAAACTTAGCTAATCACAGGCTCCAACATAAAAATAAAAATACACTCTTATAAATATTATAAATAATAGTAAAAACAAACTGTTAACATTTAGGAAAAAAAGGCACAATAATAATAAGCCAACGCAACAAAAAGCGTGATAAAAGGCATATGCAAGGCACAAGGCACACAAATAATAAGATGCAAAAGTAAAATAAATGGAGAATTAAGCAAGTATTTTTATAATATACAAACACAGTATACTTCATAAGAAAGGTGTGATACATCGACACAGAATTATACTAACTTTGCAAATTTAAAAGATATTCTTTTCGTTTTACTTTAAAAGTGTGAACTGTCCTGCTGCCTTTGATCGGAGGTGTTATATTATTCCAACACTTTGTGGCAGCATACCGAAAGCTACCACGAAACGCAGCCGTTCTGTGTCTTGGGTACAACAAGCGAACAGTTTCCCGTGAGGAACGTTGCGAGAAACTGAGCTTCTCATATAAGTATTTCGGTTGTTGATTTTGTAATATTTTATACAGTAAACAACTGTAGTGAACCGATCTACGAGATTTCATGTTATTAAGTTAGCACTGATTTAAAAACGGTGTCACGTGACCTCTACGAGGGATTCGGAAACAGAACCTAGCGCATGAATTTTGTCCTTGTTGTATAACGAGTTTGGTTCGCGCAAGCAAACACTCTCCCATGACAATATCAGCATAATTTAGCTTCGAGAGTATTAGTGACTCACAAAGTTGAACTCTCAATTCTTCACTAAGGTATTGCCGAATATTATATAATATTTTTAATCTGTAAAAACAATTTTTTACTGCATGGGTAACATGATTTTCAAACCTTAGTCTACTATCCATAATTATACCTAAGTTACGAACTTCGGATACCTGTTCAATATAGTTGCCACCAACAACAATTTTAGGCTTATGAGCATTCGTTCGTTCTATTAATTTCTTCGACCCCAAAATCATGAACTTGGTTTTATTTGAATTTAAGATGAGTTCATTATTATTCGCCCATTCAGCGATCATGTTTAAATCCTGATTTAGTTTGTTAACTGCCTCATTTGTATCATCCGGCCTAAATGATATGTAGACTTGAAGGTCGTCGACATATAAATGATACTGGCAAGTAATATCGGCTCTGTAGAGAATAAACAATAAAGGGCCTAGAATTGACCCTTGTGGAATGCCACGAGTAACAGGAGACGCAACAGAAAAAATGTTGGTACCAGTTTCATTTCGAAGTCTGACTCTCTGTGTACGACCATTTAAATAACTTTCAAACCACTTTAATGCGTTACAGTCAAAACCATAATACATCAACTTCGACAGAAGTAAAGTAGTATCTATTGTGTCAAATACACGCGAAAAGTCCAGCAGTGTCAAAATTATAGCCTCTCCTTTATCCTGCGCTGTTAAAATATCTCAATAGCGCTGTAACCGTGCTTAGTCCAGCCCTAAAACCTAATTGTTTTAGAGGTAAAATATTATTCTGGTTTAGATATTCCATTAATTGCATATAAACAACCTTTTCAGCGATTTTAGATAAAAAAAATAGTATACTTATAGGTCGAAGATGATTTAGTTCTACAGAATGATTATTTTTTGGTATTGGAGTTATTACAGCTTCCTTCCAGACGTCTGGGAAAACTCCTGTCCGTATCGACGTATTAATATTGGTGGTTATAGCACTCAAAGTCCGTGGCAAAGTTAAGAGAACCATATCTTTAGTAATACCATCTACACCCATAGCATTTGTGGTAATATTTTTTTAAATTTCTGATACCAAGTATTCATCCACTAATTTTAAAGTAAAAACCGACGAATTGAAACGGTTAGATTCAAAATAGCATTATGCTGAAGGACTTACACTATTGCTTCCTGGTATGTGTAGAAAATGACGATTTATGATGTCAGGATCATTCAAGTTTGATGGCAAATCAATATCTTTATTTTTGAAGTCTGCCACATTTTTCTTTATATTTCTCCAAAGTACTTGAGGATTTTTTCAATTGTTATTAATAAAGTAACGAAAGTAAGCTGTTTTTTTACTCAGTATAGCAGCATTAACAGTACTCTTCAGATCTTTATAATATTTTTTGTCACCTTTGGAATTAATGCCTTTAAATTTTGCGTGAGCTTTATCTCTTAGCTTCATCATTTCCTTAATCGTTGGTTTGATCCACGGATAGCTATGGCCTTTTATGTAAGACGTTCTTATTGGTGCAAGAATATCAAAAATATACAATATATGTCCATTAAAAGCCGTTACAGAACTGTTTACGTCATCACAAAGCAACTCTTCCCACAGTACAGCATCAACATCAGATTTAAAATTTGGTACGTTTATATACTTAATTGGTCTATAAGTAATACATGTTGAGAACCGCTTTGGCTTCTTTACGTTCAACTCACAAGATAAAAAAGCGTGATTACTCAGATCTGGCACAAAGTCAACCTGTACATTAAATACATCACAGCTACTGCAAATCAAATCAAGTAAAGTTTCTGAGCGATCAGTAAAATGAGTCGCTTCTGCGACGTACTGCCTTAGACCCATACACAGAAGAAAATCATTGAGCTTTTTGAATTAGGATCTGAAGGTGCAAGCAAATTAATATTGAAATCTCCTAACAAAGCAATATAGTCATAGGCTGAAAATGAACTGACTGTATCAGATAGATTATTTATAAAATTATCAATGTGAAACCAAGGAGGACGATACACGGTACCTATTGCAAGTTTCAAGCCATTAGCTTTAACACTTAACCACATCTGTTCAATAGAGAGCGTACTCGGATTTTCCAGGACGCGAGCGTGGATACCATTTCTAATGTAAAAACCCACACCTCATTCGGGTGCTCGGATGCTTGCAGGACGAGGTTTGTGTCACAGCTTGTATCCTGGAGGGGAAGGTGCACGCAGTTCCTCGCCTGGCTTCAACCACGTTTCATCTATCGCCATAATATCTACCGCATGACGATCAAAGGAAACCAAAAATTCATCATGACGTGAACATAAAGAACTCGGATTCAGAAAGCCAAGAGATATTTTTTTAATAATAAATTGTATGACAAAAGAGTATGTTATCTGAACATACTTGCAATGAAATAAATATTTTCGTGGTAAAGTCAGATGTCGCATATCCACAAATGAACGCATTGATAATTGCAATAATAATTTATGAAAACCAACGAGCGTCCTGTAATATACGAGTATATAGGCTATTCCTACAATATTTTTATTTAAAAATATTTTAAAGCACATTGTGGCATAGAAATTATTACTTAATAAAAGACAAAATAAAATTCTAGCGAAAAGTACAAAACTCAATACGAATAAAACATAAAATATAATAATAAAAAAGCAAAGAAATACCACCTCCCCCAAAAACAATACTAAACAGTTCAGAAAATAAAGCATACGCGTGATGAGAGGAATTTCTATCAAAGATCTATTAACAAAGCTTATACAATTCCATGTAAAACAGGTAAGAAATTATACAATGTATTATTAGGCCATAAAAACTGTTGTAACATATCACTATGCATATTATCATATATTTCATAAGATCACTGTGTGCATAACATAATTTAATATTTTTACTCACACATAAATAGAACATTAAAAAGTAAGAAATCTTTGAGCACATAACCTTTGTATCATTATAAAATACAGAATGTGTTGAAGCAAGCAAACGTAAAATAACAATCATAATACATTTATATATCTTAAATTTATATATAGCTAATCTGCCTGAATATAACAATGAAATGTATGTTATCATAACATTTTGGAAATTAAAAAAATGTAAGTTAATGTGAGAAGTTTGTATTAAAATAATTAAAAATAATATGTTCCTATTATTCGCCGAGAGACATAGTTTTAGAGCCAACAGCTTCAACACCAAAAACCTTAGCTAAATCTTCTTTCACTCAAGTCAAAACAAATCAAACACAAGCTAGTGATACCAGTTTCTCGACTCCACAGAGTCAGTAATTCATTCTTGGGGCAATGTATACGCTATTACAACAAGGTCCCGGAAAGTGTACAGACTCTCTCCATTAGCAAGTTTAAATGTTTTGTTAAGTTGAAACTGTATAAAAAGGGTTATTATAGTATAAATGAATACATGGTTGATAATAACCCCTGGGAATGAGGTGATCGCTTCCAAGCTGTTTCTAAAATAAATTTTGTACTTATATAGTTAGTACAACCATTATTGTAAAATTTGCTTTAAAAAAAAGTCCCGCTGGGTTTCTTGCTGGTTCTTCCCAGGACAGAGGTTTTTTTTTCGAACCAGTGGTAAAGTAAAAAATGACTTTCAATAAGTATTACAAATGTGATCTATATTGAATAAAAAATTATTCTATTCTATTCTATTCTATTCTTTCAACCGAAGCCGATGTCGCTCACTCCCATGTTCCTTCCTTACATAAACCTTTCCGTCACGTGACCATACATACTTCGAACCGTTGCTTTTGGCTGCCACACGGGCTTTATAAAATAACCGGCTATTGTGCTTAGTAAGACGCTCGTTGACATAAATTTTGCGAGCTATTCCCGTCAGTCCCAGACCTTCAGTGGTGATATTGCGCCGTACGCGTGCCGACTGTATGAGCGCATCACGCTGAGCACGACGCGCCAATCGCACAACTATAATTTAAAATTAAAAATTTTGTACAGCCGACTTCAATATAGGTTATTTGAGAATAACTCAATAACCATTGGTCTGACCTTGATCAAATTCATATGGGACCACACGAGGACTATTAGCTTTCATATAAAAAAAGAATCATCGAAATCGGTTCGCCCAGTACAAAGTTATGAGGTAACACACATAAAAATAAAAAAAAAAAAAACATACACTCGAATTGAGTACCGTCTCCTTTTTGGAAGTCGGCAGAAAAGGCGTGGCCGCGGAACTGTAGGACCCTCGCCATTATCGCGTATGAAACCTGTACGTTCTGAAGACACCACATCGCGCTCATCCAGGTCCACGCCTAATTTTTTGGCAATAGCCAAGATAATACGAGTATGTGCCGTATTTTCACCACTCGTTTCAGGGAATCCCGCTATCTGGATATCATTAGAGAGCAAGTCTTGATGACATTCCAATATTTGAGACTTCAACTGTGACACCGTCTCCTCCAAAGCCGAAACTTCACAGCATTGTAAGCCTTTTGATTTATATATATTCCTAGATGTTTCAAAGTGTTTGCATTTTAAAAGGCTTTGCAAATGAGCAACACTGATGTGCATATATTTCTGGAATCATTGAAGGTTGGGTTGTGCTGGACATAGAAAAATAATTATATTTAGTTTTACCCCAATTCAGTGTTAATATATTTTATGAATCAACCTTTCTATTTTATCAAAACCTTCCTGTGCAGATAAATGAACCTTGCCTGGTGTATTTGCAGGAAATAGGAGCACGATATCATTTAAATAAGATATTATTTTATCTGAGTTAACTTCGAAATTGCAGAGATTATTAATATATATCAAAAATAGGGCTGGCCTGAATAACTGCATTGGGGCACTGCGAAAATTGTATTTTTTGTTCAGAGCTAATGAACTTAACAATTTTTTTAACATTGACTTCGATTTACTAAATAGTACGCCAAAATTCGAATCTCGAATACCTATGCCCTCTAGCCTAATTAACGGGATGGGAATAAAAACTGTATCGAAAACTTTTGCTAGGTTAAAGAAAATGCCAAATGATTTGTTGCCTTTATTTAATTCTTGAAAACCGTAATTATTGTATAAAAAGTAAAGTAAGTGAAGTAGCAGCCTATTTACGTCCCGCTGCTGGGCACAGGCCTCCTCTCATTTCTGAGGGTTTTAGGGCTAGGAAATGTCCACCGCGCTGCCCCAATGCGTGTTGGCGAACTTCACATCTCTTTGAAATATTTTTTTTCTTATTTCTCAGAGATGCAGGTTTCCTCACGATGAATTTCTTCACCACCGAGCACCTGGTAAATCAGCACTTAAAATTGGAACTAACATTTCACGATACAGGAGAAAATATAAGATTGGGTACGTAATGTTAAAGAAGAATAATTTAAAATTAAAAATTTTGTACAGCCGACTTCAATATAAGCGACTTCAATTTAGGTTATTTAAGAATAACTCAATAACCATTGGTCTGACCTTGATCAAATTCATATGGGACCACACGAGAACTATCAGCTTTCATATAAAAAAAGAATCATCGAAATCGGTTCGGCCAGTACAAAGTTATGAGGTAACACACATAAAAAAAAACATACACCCGAATTGAGTACCGTCTCCTTTTTGGAAGTCGGCAGAAAAAGAGAACGATTCGTTTGTAAGCAGTAAAAAGTTGTTTATTTTCAGTTCAGAATCATAACATCAATACAAATCATTTCAACTCTCTTAAATCAAATGAATCAATTTTAAATTAAAAAGTTAGATAATCAATCAGATCCAAACCTTTATTCCGAGCGCAAACCTCTTCTTTTATTTGAATAAGTTAAATTGAAGCTTTTCGTTTTTCCTATTAATTTTTTTTTTTCGGGGTAATTGAAAGTCAATTTTGTTTTCGATTTATAAGAACAAAGTAAATCAGTATGTTACCAAAATTTAAATTAATATTTTTCTATGTAGTAAGGAAAACTGAACTCAATTTACTCGCGCAGTAAGCTTTAGGTAGTTTTCTCCCGAGACACCCAATCACGGTTTTTGTATGGAAGAGGAGAAAAATGAGCATATTAATGGTAAGAATCACCGTCACCCATAAACGTCTGCAACACTACTGGTAATGCAAGTGGATTGCCGGCCTTATAATATAAAATAAAGGAGTAGGCTCTTTTCTGTAAGGTCCCTAAATAGTAACGGCAAATGTTGCAAGTGGTGCAAGCAAGAAAAGTTCTGGTGAACCGCACAGTGGTGGACCGCTAATCATTTAGAATCTAGCTGATTCACTTAAAACGTAAAGTACATAGACTTATGACGGGCGGGGTATTACGGATGGAGTTTTGTGGCAGATAATGCCGTGTGAATCGCATAGTAGTGGACCGACAAACATAGAGATAATGAAGATAGAATTTCGAGTTAATTCGCAGTGTCTATATTCAATCGTTAATTATTTTTTTAAACCAAACGTGACAAGCGAATGCTTTATTACAGCATATTAAAACTACACTGCTTAATATAGGCCTCCACCAAGGAATTTCACAAATCACTGTTCCATCAACTTCCTGCATCTTCATCTAGTTAGAGGTCGCACTACACTTCGCTTGACGGTACGTGGCTGCTACTCGAGAACCTTACTTTTTTTATATTCTACTAAGCCAGCGCTTATCAACGACCCCACCTGATGGTAAGTGGACTTAACATAAGCCTATTCACTCTTGTCTTGAAGATACCCACACTGTAATCGGATGGAAAGATAGATGCTGGCAACTTATTCCACTCCTTTGCTGTACGCATGATGAACGACGTGGCGAAACGTTTGGTTCGAATGCGTGGTAAGTCAACAACGAAAGGGTGGAGACTGGCCGAACGTCTGGTTGTCCGATGGTGGAAGGGAGAGGGTGGAATTAAATTATGTAATTCCTGCGCACACTCTCCGAAATGCATCCTGTAGAAAACCGAAAGACTGACTACTTTACGTCTGTGTTCGAGGCTGGTAAGATTGTTTTTAACCAAATTCGGGTCACCAATAAACCCTTAGCACGCCTTTCCATTGAGTCCAAAGCTCCTAGGTGGCATTTTACAGCACCAGCCCATATATGGCAGCAATACTCCATGCACGACCGGACTTGCGTTTTATATAAAATAAGAAGCTGTCCCGGCGTGAAGTATCGCCGCACTTTTGCAAGAACTCCCAACTTCCTTGCAGCTGCTTTGGCCTTGGACTCAATGAACCGCCCGAAGTTCAAATTTGAGGATATTTCAAACCCTAACAACTGAAGGCAGTCGGTATATTTCAGTGATACATTTCGAAAAGAAGGAGCCAAGGTGACCTGGCTCCTTTTTGCAGTGAAGACACTTTCCCATTATTGTCGGTCATTTGAGCTATGTAACCAGCCCATTGCCACTGCAACTTACTAATCCGTTGGGCAATATTTTTTTTGTTTTACTGCGGACATACTCATTACGCAGAGAAACTACGAGCATAGCTCATAGCATAGCTTGTTTTGTTTGGAATATCAATAATATTTACACAATCAATTGATTTTATTAAAAGTTCACTTATGTAAATAGACCCTCTATGGAGGAGGTGTCTGCTTTGCTGTAGACTTTGATCTGAAAAAAAATAATGATCAGAAAATTCAAATCATTACCGCAATTATATTTTAAAATCGCCTTTTTATCCGAAAACATAACGTATGCTAATGAATTTTGGTAACGAATAAAAGATGTTATCTGAGGTCGTTACTGCCATCGATATATGATTGATGAGGATTTGTGAACGTAAAAGTAAAATAAAAGCGAATGACAAGGTTCATAGCAATATTTTATATAAAAACTGATGTGGAAAAACTAACGCACAATCCGCCTGATGGTAAGTGGCCACTAAAATCCATGGACATCTGCAGCCAACTTCAAACAAAGAATATAAAATAAATGTTAAACCAAAAACTTCTATGTGTAAGAAGTTTTTTTTTTAAATTATTCAATATGATATATATAATCAATTCTACAAGAAAAATGTGCGAGGAAGAAAACGTCTCCTAAATCGCACAATGGTGAACCACCAATCATCCAGATGGTGTGGATGGTGCCGGGAGTTCTGCCGCGATGTGCATTCGTGAAATTTGGCGGCTGAGATTAATCCGAACAATTCCTCAGAGCAATCCCCGTGGTAAATGCGAAAGAAATTGCAAAGGAATGCAACATCTCTTCGCAGTGCCAATGAATCGAGCCGATCGGAAAGGACTCGGTCGTCGACAATTCGAGTCGCTCTACGCTGGATGCGATCAAGTGTAAGGAGCTGACACTGGGGAGCCCCTGTCCCCCAAATACTGTCCCGCTCTGCTGAGCACACCGAGCTTTTTAGAGGCCAATTTGGCCATCTCTTCCAAGTGACCACGAAGCTGCACGTCACTCAATATATCGACGCCAAGGATTCCGATACTGGCTGAAGCAACAAGGGGAGTGCCGTGAAACTGAGGAGATACGACAAAGGGGTTCTTTCTAGCGTTTAAGCGCGCAAGCTTGTGTCTTCTGAGGATTAAACTGGACTAGATTTAGTCGCCCCCACTCCGAGACTTTGTTCAGTAAGGACTCGACTTCAGACAGAAGTATAATCCGGTACTCGGCAACGTTTTCCCGAGAAATATTGGCACGGCCGGTGTATAGAGCATCACCAGTGCTGTCACCTGCATAGCAATGAATGTTACTAGTTTGTACAATATCACTAATATTTTTTTTTTATAAGATAGGGTGACAAACGAGCACACATTCCACCTGATGGTAAGTGGTTGCTGTGGCCCATAGACATCTACATCTATCATCGCTTGCGAATCAACATGCAGATGCGTTGTCACCCGTGAGGACTAAGATGGAATGCCTCTTTTCCAGTAAAATGGGTCTCCGGTTCTCTACACTCACCATACGAAACACAGCAGTTTTAAGCTGCTATTTTACGCTGGTATCCTGTGAGAGCGTGGTCCTTCCCCGGTCGAGCCGACCCATTCGTGCTACAACTATACTACTAATATAGCTGCAGCATGGCTCTACCACTAATATGCAGAAAAAACAGCCTTAGTGATAGCACAAAGCCTTGTGGAACACCAAAGTTAATAGGCTTGTAGTCGGAGCATGCACCTTCTACAACGACCTTGATGCTCCAATCTGCAAAGAAGCTGGTGATCCAATTGCACAATTCTTCGGGAAGCCCGTAGGAAGAGATCCTCAAGGTACCGCATGAGCTGGCAGTTAGTAATGGATTCCATTATTTTGGAGAACAAGGAGGTGATGGCGATAAGCCTGTAGTTGGACGAGTCTGAGCGGTCGCTTTTTTTAGGGATCGGGTGGATAAAAGCTATCTTCCATGATTTCGAGATTACGTCTAGAGAGGAGGAGTACCGGAAAAGATGCGTTAGAACCGGTGCCAACTCCGGAGCACACGTCCTCAGCACAATTGAGGGGATTCCGTCAGGCCCACTTAACTTGTGTATGTTCAGGGAGAGGAGTACTTTGCGAACCGAGCGCTGTGAAAATCGCACATCCGGCATGGCGAACTCACACCGCGGGATGGTTGGCGGTGTGTTCCCCCCGTCATCAAGAGTCGAATTTGACGCAAAAAGGGAGCCTAAAATGTCGGCTTTCTCTTTTGCGGCGTGGACCAGTGACTCGTCCTCCCTGTGCAGAGATGGTAGTGATGGCTTTTAGAAATTCTCTTGGACAGCCTTGGCGAGAGACCAGAATGCACGGGTTCCCGAAGGAAGGTGAATTAGTTTCTCGCCAATTCTACCTATGTACTCTGAACTATGTGTTCTTCTGAAGGCAAAGCTATACATCTTTTAAGCATGCTGGTGTTTACATCCCGAGTCGCCGAAGCCCCAGTACAGGCTTGATAACACTCCTGCTTACTGCGTAATGCAGTCTTACAGGAGCGAACAAACCAAGGCTGAGATCTGCCTCCGGTGGGTACCACATATTATGGAATAAATAGTTCCATTCCCTGTAGCACCACATATGTGACAGAGTCAGCAACAGCGCTGGGATATTCCGGCGAGAAGCAAACCCGCCCCCATGGGTAGGATTCAAAGAAAGGCCGCATTTCGTCCCAATCCGCTCACCTGTAATGCCAAACACGGCGACAACCTGCAAAACGCAACCGTGAGGAAAGCGTGAGTGGCAGCACACTCCGGATCAGACAATGGTCTGAAGAGCCGAGAAGGGCATCGACAGAAACCGGATATCCGTCCGGATGAGAGGTCAGCAGAAGGAAGGCTTACAGGGAAGTTGTATGATCCTCCACATCTAGAATCCGCGTAGGCGAAGTAACCAGTTGTGTCAGACGATATGCCAAGGCAAAGTCATAAAAAGATCTCCACGCATAATCGGTTAAACGTAAACAGAGACATCCGGTGTGGTGGGCGTTAAAATCACAAAGGATCACGATCTCTGCGGATGGGACCTGTTGTAGCAAGGAATCTGTAGCCATTTGAACGTGGTCCATGAGTTGGTCTGTTTCGGCATTACCGTTATGGAACCTATAGAGGCACCCGTAGATGCACGGATGGTCGTCGCTGTCTACGCGTAGCCAAAGGATGGACAGGTCCAAACCTTCAAGACTGCCGATGCGTCGAGAACAGATGTCTTCTCTGACGTATTCACAAACTCCAGTCCAAGGCACAAAGGAGTGCTTCGATTTGTACCCCGGGTAGAAGAGATACAGCCGGAGAGGACACCTGCGTATCGGTCAGAAAGAGCAACGCCGGCTTCGCCGTCTCGAGATGGTAGTGGAAGGCGTTTAGGTTTGAGTGAAGTCCCCTGATGTTGCAGAAATTCACGGATAGCGTGGCAGGGGTCGCCTTGGTATTGTTGCTCAGTTTGCCTGTAGCAGTTATTGTTTTGAGCTGAATTTTGCAACCCCCCCCCCCCCCCCAAATACGCGAGGCATCCGAAGCACCACAGAAGAATAACATGTTCGTGGATACTCAGCGAGGGATTCTCCAGAGAAGCTGGTACCCTCCTGGTGGTAGTCTATGATGTAATTCCACTACCATGTTGATGGGGGGATTGGGCCTCCGGCCACCTGCACTCACCAGACGAATCACAGAAGCAGAGCTTCTACTTTACGCCAGTATTCTGTGAGGACGTGGTACCAACCCGGCTCTAGCCGGCCCACCGTTTACCGTTTAAGTTTAAGTTGTTTAAGTTGTAAGTTGTGTAAGTAGTACTTTAAGTTGAGTAAAATAAAAAGTTATTGTTTGTTACTGTACTATTAGCTATATTTTATTTTAACAACATTAAAAATAAAAAAATCAAACCACAGATATTCCTAAAAGTAGAAAAATTAAAAAAAAGTTACAAATGTGCATAAAATTAAAGAGCAACCCACTGGCGCATTGTTTTGTGTATTAATTTAATACTCTAGAAACTGATAAACTTTTATTAAAACAACTTTTCAATTAAATTGCATTGTGTAACAAAAAACTTATCTCAGTGTCAACTAGCGACATCTGGTAAGCAAAAAATTATTAACCCTCATTACATCGGGACTTACACTTCAGTGCTCCCCGTGACCATGGGTGCCGTAAAACACCTGAAACGTCGGGAAAAGTAAAAATTAAACGCAATCAAATCCGTAAATTAGTTTCATTTCATATGTAGTATTCGTGTAAATATAAGAATTCATCACCGTTACAATTTATCCAAACATACTTAAAACTCCTAACGAAAAACTCTTTCAAGTCGTCTCGATCAATGGAAATACTATAGATATACCTATAGATGTGCAAATTTAGTCTTCCTTAGCCGTAAAACAATCCACCCTCATTTTCATGTAAGAAACAGGGGTTCAGCAGGGATGGAACATCGTAAAGTTTTTATCTATATCACTTCGGTTACAACTCCCGTCCGTCTTGATGCCTACTCGCCTCGTAAAACTATCTCAAGCGCTCAAATAAATTATGTTCGTCGACCGAATGTACAATTCTATTATCTTTATTGATTTGAAAATAGAACAAAATGTTTCCAAAGAGAAAATCGGTTTGAAATTTGGCGAAGTTTAGGGCGGCCCCCCACTAGATAGAGTTACGACCTGGTAAGATACTATATAGGAAGTCGATGGTTGACGGTGGCTCAGGACAGTGCCTTTGTGGTATACCTTGGGGGAGGCCTTCGCTTAGCAGTGGATTTGCGAAGGGGTACATATAGGTTCGGAAAATTAAAATTATAATAGAATAGAATAATTTAATTTAATATAAGTTGTTACTTAATACTTACCATTAGTTCGTGTAGTGTTTGCACAAATACACAAACATACATTTATATATAAGTCACAGTCTCGAGCGCACCGCGTCAGTTACACGAGAGCCTCGGGCGAGAGTAGACGTGTTTAGTTAAGTGCGTGCCGAGCCTGTGTTAAACTACAGTGATTAGAGAAGATAGCAGACAATACAAGTGGCGACGAGGACGGGATAAGTAGCTATTTAGTATAAAGATATAATCAAAAATAGGTTAGCAATGTGCAACTATTGGCATTGCAATTGTAAATTAATTCCTAGAGTACCCGCGGAAAAAAAAACCGTGGATTATTAATTATGATTTATTGTTTTAACCCTGTTATGATCATTTTAATAATTTATATAAATTATATGTTCGCATATGACCACGCTTATGGTGTGCAAAATTTATTTTCTTTATGTATTAAAGTTATTTATTATTATAATATTAAAGAATTTATAGATGATAATAGCCCCTGGAAGTGAGGTGATCGCTCCCAAGCTATTTCTAATTTGTTGTGTTGTTAATTTGTGTAACATACATGATTGTAAGCTGTTATTTAAAAAAAAGTCCCGCTAGGTTTCTTGCTGGTTCTTCCCAGGACAGAGTTTTTTTCGAACCAGTGGTAATTATACAAAAGAGTGAAGAACAAAAGAATAAGTATTATTTATAATCTATATTGAATAAAAAAAGTTTCTGTTTCTGTAGCAATGATAAAATAATGATTTATTTTAACATATGTCTATTAGCACAACTTTTATTTAAAAATATTTTTGATGGAAAAATAGTAGATGTAACTAATCACTCCTCTCGATTCGAACCGAAATACAATGTCGTTAGCTAAATTTTAGTGGCATTTTACATGTAGGTGTGATATTTATCGCCTTTAATGAAAATGCTATTTTACCGCTTTCAGGGCATATATGTCTTACAAAAAATCGTGGCCACTTCACGATTTCTGTAAATTGCAAAGTAGGTAACTAGTAATACTGTTAATGCACATTATAGGTATTGAATTCACCCAAAGCCTAAATGGCACAGCAATTGAAGTAGTCGGTATAACAAATAAACCGAAAGAGAAGGGCGAGTGTTATGGAACATATTACTATCAAGAAATTGAGTTTGGGTATTAAGATACCAACCATTAAATTGATGTTTGGTACTAAGATACCATTATTAAATTGAGTTGGGTACTAAGATACCATCATTAAATTGAGTTGGGTACTAAGATACCATCATTAAATTGGAAGTTGGGAATTAAGATACCACCATTAAATTGGAAGTTGGGTATTAAGATACCACCATTAAATTGGAAGTTGGGTATTAAGATACCACCATTAAATTGGAAGTTGGGTATTAAGATACCACCATTAAATTGGAAGTTTGGGTATTAAAATACCACCATTAAATTGGAAGTTGGGTATTAAGATACCACCATTAAATTGGAAGTTGGGTATTAAGATACCACCATTAAATTGGAAGTTGGGTATTAAGATACCACCATTAAATTGGAAGTTGGGTATTAAGATACCACCATTTAATTGGACTTTGGGTACTAAGTTACTACCATTAAATTGGACTTTGGGTATTAAAATACCAGCATTAAATTGGAAATAAAAATATAAGAAACTGTTTCAGTTTGCCCCTAAAATAATAATAATAATAATACCGCTATCAGTTTTAATGTGATAGCACATCTCTGGCTATAAGGTGTGAAAAATGGAAAAGGTCTAATCTATCTGGACGCAGCTGAAGTTATATCAGCACTCAATAAACGAGCTATGCTATTGCATTTTGGTGGCTCTGGGTTACAAAAAATATTCTACAATTTACCGGGTGCCAGTGTCGAGTCATCAGAAACCTTTGATGTATTTAAAGTAGCCATAAAAAAAGTCTACGAGTATTTTCAACCTAAACGGAGCAAAGTTTATGAGCGGCATGTTTTTCGATTGCTAAAACAGGAAAAAGGAGAAAAATTTGAGAAGTTTTTGATAAGATTGCGTCAACAGGCCGAAAAGTGGGTATTCGAAAAGCAAGATGATCATCTCATAGATCAAATTGCGGAAAAGTGTAATTCTTACAAAACGTGGGAAGAGTTAAAAAGCAAAAAAGTATATGTTTTTAATCAAATGTCTTAGACCAGACAAGACAGTATTAGCATATAGTAGTAACTCTCCTTTGGCAATAGAGGGTTCATTTGAAACTATACTCGAAGTCGGTGGACGAAAGGAACATACAACCATTTACGTGATTTTGGGGGGTACTAGAGACCTGTTGAGTAAGAACACAGCAGTCCGTCTAGGTGTCTTAAAACTTGGTATCGGGATAAATCAAGTGGAGAGTACCGATCCCCATTAAAGAGAAGGTTGCAATCAAAATTAAGGAATCACTAAACAGTGATATAATTGAAGAAGTGCAAGGCCCGTCTAAATGGGTTTCACCAATGTTCCAATCATAAAAGAAAATGGTGAATTACGTTTGTGCGTAGATATGAGATGTACGAACGCCGCTATATTGCGAGAAAACCACCCCCTGCCTACTATGGACCATAATTGCAAAAAATTAAGAAAGCTAAATATTTTAACAAATTAGACATAAAAAAATGCCTTACATCAAGTGGAAATTCACTCTGAATCCAGACACATAACGACTTTTATAACCCCTAAAAGATTATATAGAGATAAAAGAATAATGCTTGGAATTACCTGCGCTTCCGAGATTTTTCAGAAGATCATTTAAAGGATGCTGATAAACTGTGAAGGGGTCGTCAATTTTATTGATGATATCCTGGCATTCGGGAACAGTGAAGAAGAACATGACGCATGACTAAAGAAAGTTCTACAGGTACTTAGTAAAAATAACGCCGTGCTGAATAGCAATAAATGTATATATAAAACGCAGGATGTGAATTTTCTGGGACACAGGCTTACACATGAAGGAGTAAACCCTTAAACAAGTACGTTGAGAGGATTATGAAATTTAGGGTCCCAAAGACCATAGAAGAACTCCAAAGTTTTTTAAGGACTCTTAAACTACATAAACAAATGGATACCTAACTTGGCCGCCATGACAGAACTTCTGAAGTACCTGCTAAGACAGAAGATGAGCAAAAAGAAGAGCTTGGAAAAACAATGGTCTGGGGAACAAGATAAAGCATTCCAAAAAACTCAAACGGATGCTCACGGAAATACAGATTTTAGGGTATTATGACGTCAGAGATGCAAGACAGGTGATAGCAGATGCTAGCCCTGTCGGACTTGGTGCTGTCCTTGTACAAAATGATACAAATGTCCCTAGAATTATTGCCTATGGTAATCGAACTTTGACAGACTGCGAGCGCAGGTATAGCCAAACGGAAAAAGAGGCACTAGCATTAGTTTGGGGGGTCGAACATTAATATTTTTTTTTATTTGTAAAGCCTTTTGATTTAGTCACTGACCACAAGCCGCTAGAGATATTGTTCGGGTCTAAGTCAAAACCATGTGCGAGGATTGAACGATGGGTACTGAGGCTACAGTCTTATTCATTCAAAGTTGTATACAAGCCAGGAAAACAAATATAGCTGATCCCTTGTCACGATCATGTAACTATCCTGATAACCCACCAAAAGGAAAAGACCAGCATGTGTACCAAATATTGGAAAATTCTAGACCAGTTGCTATACCAATGAGTACCATTGTAGCATATTCAGAAAAAGACCAAGAGATTTACAAAGTGAAAAAGGTGTCTATCAGAACGACTGGGACGATTCAATTAAGAGTTACAAATTTTTTGAAAACGAGTTGTTTCCACGATAGCATTCTACTTCGTGGAAATAAAATTGTAATACCACAGTAACTCTTCAAGAGTGTATTAGATGCTGCATAGGAGGGTCATCCAGGTATCGTAGCGACGAAGGGACGCTTGAGATCAAAGGTATGGTGGCCCCGTATCGATAAAGACGTAGAACAATTAGTAAAGGCCTGTAAAGTTTGTACATTAGTGGGTTTGCCAAACCCACCTGCACCAATGAAGAGACGAGAGTTGCCTGCAGCTCCATGGATAAATGGCACAATGGATCTAATGGGACCATTGCCAAGTAATGAGTATCTGTTAGTAGTGGTCGACTACTATAGTCGATACAAAGAAGTAAAAAATTACAAAAACATCACAAGCTTACAGATTATTAAAATGGTAAAAGAAATGTTCAGTAGACTTGGTTATCCTATTTCTATCACCGCAGACAATGGCAAGCAGTTCGTTAGTGAAGAGTTTCGATCTTTCTTTAAAGAATGTAACATTAAGTTATTTAGTACTGTACCATATTGGCCTCAAATGACCGGCGAAGTTGAAAGACAAAACAGAGATATTTTGAAACGTCTTCGTATTAGTCAGATCGAGAGGAAGGATTTAAAAGAATGTTTGTGGGAGTATCTTCTAATGTATAACAGCACCCCTCCTTACAGTTACCGGGAGGTTACCGCCTGAACTGTTTTTTCAACGAAAAAGTAGGGATAAAATTCCATCAATAGGTGAAATAAATTACAGACAATCATTTAGATTCAGATATCAGGGATAGAGATAAAATACAAAAAAAAATCTTGATAAGAAAGAGATGTAGTGTTTGCACAAATACACAAACATACATTTATATATAAGTCACAGTCTCGAGCGCACCGCGTCAGTTACACGAGAGCCTCGGGCGAGAGTGGACGTGTTTAGTTAAGTGCGTGCCGAGCCTGTGTTACACTACAGTGATTAGAGAAAATAGCAGACAATACAGTTCGGAAAATACTTTTGTTATGGGAAGAAGCAGCTAGAAACCCAGCGGGATTTTTTTTAAATATTTCAGTGCATACCAAATTTGGAATTTTTTTAAATGAAATTTAATAGAACCAGCATGGTGGCAATCACCACATTCCCATGGATTATTTTCATACTTGATATTATAACCCTTTTTGTAATTTTTTTTAAACTTTTTTATTTTCGGATTATTTTAGCTTTTAGGATTTCTCTTTGCGCGAACTTTCTTCTAACTTGCATTCTTTTATTTCTTTATCTTTATTTATATCTCTATGAATATTTAAATTATCTTACTTCGTTACAGAAGTGAGCTCGAGCTCGAGCTTTAAACAATGACATCTGAATCAACGTTCTAGCATATCGCATTTTCACACTACACTAATTTAAGACTTTACATAATGCTAATTCAAAACAATTGCGAAGATGCACTTAACCTGGTGTGCTACTACGACGACGTTGCATTTAAAGGAAATGCTCCACGTTGAACTATTACAGACATGCATGCATAAGGTTTCTCTTTATTTGGCTGGGATCTTGTCGAGGCGGTTTTCTTGGCGGTAGATTTTTCACCGGAATGTATTATAAAACAGTCACCATCAATTCCGAAATATTTTTATAGAATAAGTGTTACAAACAAGCTCACAGTCAACCTAATGGTAAGTGGATGATACGGCCCACAGACCTCTACATTTATCCTCAAAAAGGAATCAAAATGCAGATGCGTTTTCACCCCTGAGGAATAAGATGGAGTACTCGTTAAGTACTAGTTTGCAGTAAAAAAGTTTTTTAATTAACTATACTACCATATAAACACAATACCAATAAACTGCTATATGACGCTGGTATTCTGTGAGTGCGTAGTTCTACCTCGGTCAAATCGACCTTTTGTGTTACAACCTTAATATAACTGCAGTGTGTCTACCACGTTAATAAATTTAAAATAATGTTCTCAACAATGCGCTGCACTATGATGTGCAGTTCGTAATTGTGACAGTTACGGAGGTTAATAACTTAAAATATTTAAATAAATATTGCGTGCACAGGAGACAAATGTGCTATGGATTGTAATGAGTGCGACAGAGAGCGACGGTCGCCAATATGCACTTTTTTCTTCGCGCTCCCATTGGCTACGGATCACGTGATCTTGTACAGCTGTTAAGATTGAAATTGAAGATATGCACAGGTATGATATTGTTCATAATGATATTATGTAATATATTATAAAATATTATTTTAGTTATATTAATTTATTTTTTATACTTACTTAAAATATTTATATATTTAAGATTATATTTTATTAAATGAAAATTAAAATAAGTAGATAAAAATGAAGTTTACTTAAATGCACAACAATAATTACAGCTAATGGTAATGAGTAAGTAATAACTGTCGGGTTAATAGTAAAGTTCTATAACAAAGTATAGTTCCCAAAAAGTTAGCGATTTTGTTTATTAAAATTGCTATAATTTCTAATTTCACGTAAGCGAAGCCACGGGCGTTCACTAGTATTTCATAAAAGCCCATATAAGTAAGTCTACTAGTAACACTTATTTTCATTCGAAAGCATATAAGCTTTTATGAGATGAAAAGGCAACAAGATACAGTGTGCCGGCGGTGTAAAAAATGTGGCTAAAGTTTTTTCATAAAGCAAACGGAGTGCGGCGATAAGCTGTGAAAATACATTTGGCATGTGGCGCTGTACTAATGTATTCATTCTGTCATAGATTATGAAGTAGACTAGTACTATAGGTAAAAAAATCAAATTACAGCCTTTTTGTGAGTCTCGTGCACGGACGCAGAGTAGGCAGCATCTCGATGTTCTACAGCAGAGGTTACAAACTCGATTTTCTATAGGGTCATTCACAAAATTAAGTGTTTAATATGCGGGTTTAGACTGAAAATAAATTTATGCAAAAAGAAATAATAAAAATAAACTAGGCGAGTGCATCATCAAATGACTGAACTTAGTCGAATATGAACATAATATAAAGTTCGGGCTGCTTGATCACGAATCATGGTATGTTTGACATGATATAATTTGGAGAGTGTGTGCATAAACATTTTGATTTGATTATTTTATATAATAGAACTTTACAATATTACAGTTTTACAATCTGCCAAACTGCTCAGCAGTTTGTTGGCAGCAAATGCTTTTACAACTTGAAACATTTTATATCACAAATATCCAATCTGTAAGTCAGAGAAATAAAATCTAAATATTTCTGCATCGTCAAGCTGCTTTATTTACAACCAAGACACGTTTTTGCTGTTCAAGACACATACAAACATGACACCTATCAGTTTTATTTCATTACGTTCACCGTGTAGTGGCGGTGTAGAAATATCCACTACTCCATGTCGTCCCGTGGAATCAACGTCATAAGTGGCGACAGAGGGAAACAAACCAGGACATAGGCGACAGCGTCTATTTAATAACAACAACAAATAAAAATTGCATTTTCTAACCCACCTGCCAAGCATGACAATATCCCGATTAGGCAATCTATGGGAAGGCCTATGTTCAGCAGTAGACCTTTGATGGACTGTAATGAAATGAATGAAAATTTATATCATTCATTCATATTCAAGACTCGTATCCACTCCCTAGTCGGTGCAATGGTCGTAAGTGCGACTAATAATCATCATCATAAATTCATCATCATCATCCATTTGCATCCATTGACTTCATGCAAGAGTTAACAAACAATCATTCCGTCTCGTGAATGATTGCCCTACTTCGCTTATTGGTACGATGCGGGTACTCGTGAACCTTTCTTCCCCATCGGTTGTCGGTTCATCAAGCTATACGGCCGATTCAGTGCTACTAAAGCTTACAGATCTCGTATACGCAAGATCTTAAGTATATAGAGATGCAGTAAGTCAATGGATACATGTGGCCCAGGTCTGTGCTTTGTGACTTTCTTAAGAGAGGCCTCTGTTCAGTAGTGGACTTGTGAGCTGTAATGATGATTCATTTATTTATTTAATTAATTAATTAATTACAACGGTTTTACTCTAATTACAGTAATTAATAATTTTGAAAGGCACATGAGAATAAATTATGCTTTAACTGAAACTATACTAAGAAAAATACAAATTATATATCATTGCTTTCGCAAAATCGTAAACAAGCTGACAACAGCACATTCCAACTATCCGCAAATATATCAAAGTCGGGTGCAACCCTCACAAGATCATTAATTGCGCTGTGCATTCGACATAGTGGGGAATTAGCACGCGAGAGCGTGCGCAATGACGCCGTCGCGAATAATCTAGGCCGGCGAGATGACCTATGTCGCAAGTAGTGGTCAGGCACATAGAGCTTGCATAAGGTATTGTGAAGTTCAGGGGCATCTATTACGCCTCTTAGAATTTTGAGTGCAATGATAATTATGTAGCGAGAACGACGAACTGCAAGAGAATTATACCCTAAGGTACCCAACAAAATTTTTGTGGGATATAAAACACCGGCAAAGTACGAGTCGCACCGAGGGTGCCGAACAAATCCGTAGGTATATAAGTTTAAAATTATTAAAAATATTTTTATTAAATGATTTAATTAAAAATGTATGCTTTTCGCAATTTTTCCTTTATCTGTGCTATAAAACGTTGCTTCGTACCAAATTTTAAGAATCTGAGTTCACGGGAAGTACCCTGTAGGTTTTGATTCCCTTGCGAATGTCGAAAATTTGCGGCATAAACGGCTGTATCTTTCGATTGCGTTGGCTTAGAAGTTTGATTTTTTCACAGCTTCAAGGGATAGTACACTAGAGTATTTGATATAAATTTCAGCATGATACCTTTACGCGTTCCTGAGAAAAAGGGTCTTGACAGACAGACAGACAGACAAACGGACAACAAAGTGATCCTATAAGGGTTCCGTTTTTTCCTTTTGAGGTACGGAACCCTAAAAAGGATAGTATCCGTAATTTTTTTATAAGGAAATGTAAGAAGGCCTTTTGAATTTTTTCTATTGTCAAACCATACTTAGACTCATAAGGATTCCAAACACATGCCGCTGATTCCAATTTACTCCTCACTAAGGTGTTAAATAATTGTTTGATTACTTCTGTATTTTGAAATTCGCGGGCATTGCGCAAGACGAATCCGAGGCGTTTGTAACAGTCAACAGCCAAGGCGGATATATGTGCATGAAAATTTAAGCTACAATCAAAAGTCACGCCAAGATCTTTTATGTTTGTTACGCGCGTTAGAGTACTATCTCCTAAAGTGCAGGTAGCTTGTAGAGGCTGTAATTTGTGACTAAAAGTCATAATGTAACATTTACTCGTGTTGAAAAACATTTTATTGTCAATACTCCACTAGTAGACCCGGTTGATATCACTTTGGAGATGACTGTGATCGACATTTTCAAGTGTCAGTTTTAAATCGTCTGCGTAAAGTAAGCATTGAGCATGCTTAACGACGCTAACAAGATCATTGATCATAATAAGAAATAGGAGTGGACCGATTACCGATCCCTGACTAACTCCGAAGCGAGTATTGTATGATTGGGATAGGTAACAACCATGGGTAACTTATTGGCGCCGGTTGCGAAGACAATTTCGAAAACGGGATAGTATTTTCGTTGTATATCCTATAGCGCATAACTTTAGTAAGAATATGTCATTGTTCACTTTATCAAAAGCCTTTTTAAAATCGAGGTATAGCACATCTACCTGCCCACCTTTATTTAGACTCTGCGAAATGTAATCCACATGATGACGGTGAATATTCACGGAGTGATATAGACGACACTTAAATTGCCTATTCCCCTAAAAAACGTGGTTATTATTGGAAACTCTCTCAATTGTAATTAGTAACTACGCTTAGGTGCTGGGGAAGATCAGGACTACGTACGTGCTATTCACATTATTCGAGCAAACCGGTTTCGATGCTCCCCGACACGAATGAAATTATTAACTGTAAATTTAAGTGCTTATTTACCACGTGCTCTGTGATGAAGCAAAATGTCGTGAGGAAACCTGTATTTTTTATAGAATAAGGGTGACAAACGCGCACACAGTCCACCTGATGGTAAGTGGTTTCTATGGCCTATAGACATCTACATCTATCTTCGATTACGAATCAAAATACAGATGCGTTGTCACCCGTGAGGACTTAGGTGGAATGCATCATTTCCATTAAAAAGGGTCTCCGGTTCTCTACACACACCACACGAAACATAACAGCGTTAAGCTGCTATTTTACAATGGTATTCTGTGAGAGCGTGTTCCTTCCCCGGTCGAGCCGACCCATTCGTGCTACAACCATAATATAGGTGCAGCATGGCTTTACCACGTATAAAATGTGTCTGTATGTCTAAAAAATAAAATATTTCATTGAGAGGAAACCTTATAACCCTTTCGAAATGAGAGAAAATCAGGAAACCTATAGCCAGTAGTAGGACGTATTTTAGGTTTCACTTTTTTGAGATAATTAATAGAAGCAGGCGTTACTTTGCGTGCGGAGATCTATTGCATTAAACATTTTACAAATGAATAAGCTAAGATCTGCGCAATAAAACAAAATGATGTGTCTTACTTCGTTTGAAGAGCATATCCAGCCCTCCCTCAATTCCGTGCACTAATCCCGTTACCACTAATCCAAGTAATACTTCACTAGGAAAGACGCACCACCGTCAATAATACGACACGTGTTTTGCCTCTACACGAGATATCTTCAGGTGAAGTAGACTCTGCGGTGTCTGGCCACTAACACTCATTTCACTGTTTTCACGTCATGAGGAAAATAAGCATGTATTTTAAGGATATACGAAGTCCGACAATATTTTAACGTACTAACAGCTCAATAACTCTCTCAGAAATGAGGGACATGTGCCCAGTAGTGGAATCGTGGAGGTCGCTCGACAACTGATGCAGGTGTTGAGCTGATTAAATATATATTTAATGCATGGGAGAATTCACAGGATGCTTTGGGTATATTTTGTGACCTATCCAAAGCCTTCGATTGTGTTCACCATGAAACATTAATCAGGAAACATAAACACTACGGTGTAAGAAGTGATGCTCTTAAATTAATTATTTCATATTTAAGTAAGAGAACGCAAAAAGTTGTCATTAACAGTATGAGTTCTTCCGGGTCGATGGTACAGATGGGCGTGCCTCAAGGCTCAATTCTAGGCCCCTTTCTGTTTCTTGTATACATTAATGACTTACCTTACATAGTAGGAGATAACCATGGTATAGTATTATTTGCAGATGACAGTTCTTTAATTTTCAAATTAAGTCGACAATTGCTAAAATATGACGAAGTAAATAATGCTATATCTAAATTAGTAAATTGGTTCAATGTTAATAATTTGCATTTAAATGGCACTAAAACGAAATGTATGAAATTTATGACTCCAAATGTCAAACAATTAAATACTAATGTAATTTTAAATGGGGAGAAACTGAGTCTTGTAGATACCACCATTTTTCTTGGAATCACACTAGACGCGAAGCTTCAATGGAGCCCCCATATATCAAAACTAGCAAGCAGACTTAGTTCTGCAGCATATGCCGTAAAAAAGATTAGAAGTCTAACTAGTGTTGAAACAGCTAGACTAGTTTACTTTAGCTATTTCCATAGCATAATGTCGTATGGTATTTTGCTATGGGGACACGCAGCTGACACTGAAATTATATTTGTTTTACAGAAGAGGGCCATAAGAGCAATTTATGATTTAAAGCCTAAAGAGTCGCTGCGACAAAAATTTAAGGAAGTTAATATATTAACTTTGGCCTCTCAATACATTTATGAAAATGTAATGTACGTATACAAAAATAAAAGTAGTTTTACAAAAATAAGTGATATTCATTCTGTAAATACTAGGAACAGACACAAGCTAGTAGTACCGGCTACTCGACTCCATCGAGTCAGTAATTCATTCTTGGGGCGATGTATACGCTTTTACAACAAAATTCCAGAAAATATACAAAATTTGACCTGCTCAAAGTTCAAAAACTTTATTAAACTAAGTTTGTATAAAAAGGGTTATTATAGTATTAAAGAATTTATAGATGATAATAACCCCTGGAAATGAGGTGATCGCTACCAAGCTATTTCTAATTTGTTGTGTTGTTAATTTGTGTAACATACATGATTGTAAGCTGTTATTTTAAAAAAAAAAGTCCCGCTGGGTTTCTTGCTGGTTCTTCCCAGGACAGAGGTTTTTTTTTCGAACCAGTGGTAATTATACAAAGGAGTGACTTTCAATAAGCATTATTTATAATCTATATTGAATAAAAAAGTTTCTGTTTCTGTTTCTGTTTCTGAATGTATATAGGCTGTCACTTTACGTTACTTTTAAAATAAACCTAGCAAGCTAACAGCATAGCAAAGTGGCGAAGCAATCAGCTTTGTAGCGGTTTCTGACGGAAAAAAAATTCAAAATAGGAAGTTCAGATGCCTGGGTGATCAGTAATCGATTGCTGAAAACAGAATTTGAAAATTCGAAACAGTTCTCGAGATAATCGTGGGACAGACGGACAGACGGACGGACAGACGGACAGACGGACAGATGGACAGACATTGTGAAATCAATAAGTGGCTTCGCAAGCTTCGCCACTTAATAATTGAAATTATAAAATACTAGCTATACGGTCTGACTTTGCTTGAGTAGTATCCATTATTACGAAGTTGTTTAGATTTTAGATAATTAACGACCATTTATTTTATTTTTTTATTTTAATCTCCCCTATTATAGAATAAAATGTAGCCAGATCGCTCCGTATTGCTCTCAATCTGTTTGTAAAGTTTTATCACAGACCGACAGACAAACAGACAAATTTTTAAATGTATATATGTCTGGTTTTTTATTACTTGTTATAAGTCTATGCTCGACAAAAATCCCACCTGGTGGTAAGAGGTGATGTAGCCATTGATAGTAAATCGCACTGTCTTAGCATAACAAGAGCCTATTCACTCTGGCCTTGTACAACAATAACATAATGATCAGCTGCTGACATTTTCAGTTCAATTCCTTTTTATTGGTAAAGAGACAATATTTAATGTATGTACATTAATTCTCTCTAAATATCAAGGCGTTGAAGATTTATATGTTGAACATAAAGGACAATAAAGATGTAATAGACCCTCAACTAAACCGATTTGTTCTCAAAAGGGTTCCGAACAGCCCCGGCGGCTGATCTGTTCGTAAAAGTTTAATACCCCTGAGAAACGTTGCGTTAGTGTTGCAACACACTAGCTTCTGCCCGCGGTGCGTCCCGTGGAAATAGATGTGACGTCAGGTTATTCTACTTTTTCTTCTCTCAGTCACTACATCCTATCAAAGTCCCATCTCCTGATTTGTTTCTCTCTGTCGCCCCTTACGACACCCACGGAATGATATGGGGTAGTAGATATTTGTATGTGGTTAAATATAACTTCATATGGGACCATATTATTTACATATTATATTTAAAATAGCTGCCATAATTTTCTGTTATTTGAATTGTTATAAGCAAGCAGCTGCTGGCTATTTCCTCTTTCAGTTTCCCTATTTCGCCTCTTTCCAAACTGGATAATATGGAGTAGTTGTAGAATGACGTCTTCGTGGCGTAGTGAATTAGCAATGAGTTGCAGCTGTGAGGGCCGCAGATTTGAATCCCGCACGGAACAAATATTAGTATGGCCTACACATAATTGTTCTCGGTCTGGATGTTTGTCCTCGTGAAATTTATGTATGTAAACTGCTCACGATACTGGAGAAAATTCTAGTGCGGAGGTAACGTTTTTTAAAAAGTGGATATTTTGGAATTTTTTTAATGGTTATTATACAGCGATACTTCTTCGTCATCTTCAATAGCACCATAAAGATCTCTACTGGACATAGGTCTCTACAGTTGTAGGAAGGATTTTCATTAATCGATTTCTCAGGTGTATTGAGGATTGCAGTACTAGACGTGAGCACCTTTGACCGCATTATAGTCTTTTCACGAACGCAATAATATTAAACAAAAGAATTTAAATTTTGTCTTAAAACATTTTACTCTAGACTTTAATAATTCGTCAATGTCGTAAATAGGACCTCAAACTTTTAACATAATTTGAATTCATTACTTTTAACATAAAAACAAAGGCGATAATATGAAACGCGAGTCGTATCGTAGTCTTTCACAAACGTAATAACCCTGACACTATTGAAAGATTATATGTGAACGGTAACAGGGACTTTATCCCAATTCTGATGTAAGAAACTATTTCACTTCTGGTGTTAGATATTGTTCTCAAAAGTATTTAAATAAAAGCACACTACTCGGCAACAGACCCTGCTTACTATCGGGACCCAATTACATGATAACACCAAAGTATGCAAACCATCACTACTCATCTCAATGTAACACAGGGCCGTCTCTCAGCAACACGACCTTCTTTCCTACACTAGTAGAATACCCCAACGGGCAGAGTGACACTCGTAGAATTACAGACTGATGCCTCTTAGTTAGCCTTTGCGATATTTTATACTGCTAAAACAAGTGGGAGATCACCATTCTACCTTCATTTGTTCGTAGTTCCTTTTTTTACCCTCATTCCCGACAGTATTTTAATTGTTAATATTTATTTATAATTATTGCTCTCTAAGTTTTAATTTATTAAATTATTATTTATGAACATTTATCGATTAAGTTGTATTCTACATGTAAATGAAATTGAAGTGTCTGTCTGCAATGTTGAAAAAAAAGACTGACATATATTACATTATATATATAGATAACCAGGCTAATCTTCGGAATGGCTGAACCAATTCTGATAAAACTTTACGAACAGATGAAGAGCTACGCCAGGGGGAATTTAGACTTTATGTACTAGGCTATAATGTATAAATTTGTATTTTTTTTCTAAAAAGAAAAATTGATAACATAAGTGGTCTTTGATTATCTCAAAACTAAATTACGATACTTTAATAGATCCTATCCAGGCAAAGCTCTATAATAGTCGCTAGTCATAACATTGGACATTGTATTTACTTATATTATTATTAAACTATATTAACATACATTAGAAATTAAGTGAAGAATAATATTAATTGTCTCAAAACTGTGTATAACACAATATGACATACTAGAGTCGGTAGCATTCACTGCTACTCCATTTATAAGTGCGGAAATTACGTAGAAGAACTATAGATGTTACTGAACGTTATTTCTGTCCGTAAAAAAATCTAAGTTACCCTCAAGTCGCATCTAAAGAAGTTTCACTCCAAAAAACGACCTTTAAATTCTATTCAGGATGCGCTGAGCGTTACAAAAATGAACGCCTCTCTGAAAAGAATAGAGTAGGTATATTATATAATTCTTTCTAACTTTTTTAGGTAAATTTTTCCCAGACTGCGAGAGGCAGTCTCATGAAAATTTTAGATAATACAAGCGCTTTTTCTCTTGATATTGTTAAGAAGACTTTGTTACTTATCCCGGAGCTCATAAAAACACCTCATGGATTTAAGTGAGTTATATTCAAATATTGTAATAGAATACTGTGGAATAAAAACGTAATGAATAAATGGAGAATGTGATTTGAATACAGAACGATATTGATAGACGTGTTTTATTTTAGGACTTGCTTTTATAGTTCGCATAATCGCTTTTATAGTTAGAACAGTTTTTAGTAATGTATTGTTATACTTGCCTATAGGAATGTCATTTTAATTAAAAATATTCAAAACCCCCGAAACAAAAAAAAACTGATGATCTTTAAACGGCTGTACAGATTTCCTTGAAACAAATCTAGGAACACTCTCCATTAAAGCACATTTTAAACAAAAACAAACTTATTCGAAATCGGTTCATCCGTTCAGCAGGTATGATGTCACAGACCGACACACAGATGCACACTACAAACATAACACCCCTCTGTTTTCGTTGGGGGTTACAAATACAAGTAGCCTTAGTTAATCCTGCAACAACAATAGCTATCTGCCAGTAAACTAACTAACTAACTAAACGTAACTTTCTGGTAAACCGCACAGTGGTGGACCGCCAATCATCTAGAATCTAGCTGGTTCACTTGAAACGTAAAGTATAAAGACTTATGACGGGCGGGGTATTACGGATGGAGTTTTGTGGCAGAAAATGCCGTGTGAATCGCACAGTAGTGGATCGACAAACATAGAGATAATGAAGATAGAATTTTGAGTTCACACGCAGTGTCTATATTCAATCGTTAATTATTTTTTTAAACCAAACGTGACAAGCGAATGCTTTATTACAGCATATTAAAACTCCACTGATTAATTTAGGCCTTCACCAAGGAATTTCGCAAATCACTGTTCCATCAACTTCCTGCATCTTCATCTAGTTAGAGGTCGCCCTACACTTCGCTTGACGGTACATGGCTGCTACTCGAGAACCTTACTTTCCCATTGTTGTCGGTCATTTGAGCTATGTAACCAGCCCATTACTACTGCAGCTTACTAATCCGTTGGGCAATGTTTTTTTGGTTTTACTGCGGACATACTCACTACGCAGAGAAACTCCGAGCATAACTTGTTTTGTTTAGAATGTCGATAATATTTACACAAACAATTAATTTTATTAAAAGTTTACTTCTGTAAATAGACCCTCTAGGGAGGAAGCCTCTGCTTAGCTGTAGACTTTGATCTGAAAAAAATATAATGATCATAAAATGCAAAGCATTACCGCAATTATATTTTAAAATCGCATTATATTCGAAAACATACGTATGCCAATGAATTTTGGTAACGAATAAAAGATGATATCTGAGGTCGTTAGTGCCATCGATGTATGATTGATGAGGATTTGTGAACGTAAAAGTAAAATAAAAGCGAATGACAATGATAAATAAAAGGCGTGCGTCGAGTACACGCATTTATTCGAACTGGCAACGGAAATACAATGCGCGCTTACCGGCTAAAAACTACCCACTACATATCATAATATGCAACACCTCCACCCTTATTTTGTACTATACATAATGACTAGGAACATAAGTTATACTTAAACATAATTATTTTATATTGTTACAAATATTCTGCCTAAGAAAATAATATCAATGAACCTACTACTCAAATAAATATTACATACAATTTCTCTCTTTCAATTTTTTAATTATTACTTGTAACAATCATCTATATCATATCGTCTGACTGGTTTACATACACGGCGAATACCACGCTATTCATTAGTGACATTGTTGTTCGAGCCATGATTATCTATTTTCCGCACATTGGGCACGTTAGACGTTGGCGAAGTTGCCGTTAATACAGTGTCAGTGTCGTCGGTTGGGTTTGGCGATGCGCCCTCCGGTACGGCCGCGCTTGGCCTGTTAACTGGCGCGTCGGACTGTTTGTCGTTGTTTACTGGAAACATTAGCGAAAGGCGGAATCGTTTTACAGGTGATTCGCGTATTGTGTGACTGTTACGATTGTTATTATTATTACGTGTTAAGTTTACTATTTTGGTTACATCGTTTGACACTCTTCGCTTTAGTTGATCGATATGTCTGTGTTCCTCGGTTCCAGTAATAGATCTGACTTTGTAATCCGTACTACCTGTCCTCTCTATTATTTTCCCTTCCGTCCACTTATCAACGCCGCGATAGTCTCTAAACCAGACCTTCTCACCTGCCGCAAATTGTCTAATCGCTCCCTCAGCTGATGTTTCTGCTCGTTTCTGCCGCGCTTTTACTAATTCTTTCTGATCAGGTTTCAAACAATCTAAACGCATGCGTAAATTACGCCCTATGCACATTTTTGCAGGACTTTCACCGGTTGTGTAGTGTGGTGTATTTCTATAAGCTAATAGGAATCTACATAAAGACGTGTGTATGTCTGTTCTACACTTAATTGCTTTTTTAATATTACGTTTACACATTTTAACGGGCATTTTCCGCCGCCCCATTCGAAGCCGGGTGATATGGGGCTGAAAAAATTTGTTCAATTCCATTGGAACTTAAAAATTGTCTGAACTCGTTACTGAAAAATGGAGGACCGTTATCACTAACCACTTGTTTCGGTAAACCGAATCTCGCCCACATTTCTCGCAACTCCTTTATAACAGCTTTCGCTGTAGTGCTATTCATTTTAATTGCCTCTATCCACTTGGAATGAGCATCAACTACAATAAGGAAAGTTTGTCCCGCTATCGGCCCCAAAAAATCTATGTGTATCCTGGTCCATGGGCGGTCTGGCCATGGCCATGAGTGCGGTGTGTGCGCCGGAGGGGCGTCAGCTACCGCTGCGCACACGGTGCAGGCACGGCACACTGCTTCTACAGCCTCGTCTATGCCCGGCCACCACACATAGCTCCGAGCCAGCGCCTTCGTTTTTACTACCCCCATATGCCCCTCATGAAGCTCCGTAATAACTTTATCCCTGCAAGATTCTGGAATAACGACCCTATGTCCCCACATTACACAACCTAATTCCACGTACAACTCATTTTTTCTGTTAATATATGGTTTTAATTCTCTCATTTCGACGTCGTTCGGCCAACCGTCATTAATATATCTGACTACTCTGCTTAATATAATATCCGACGCCGTTTCTTTTTTTAATTTATGTGATTCCAATAGTAACGCATCTGAAGCAAAATGTAAATATGTTTGTTCTGGGGTGTTTAATTCTTCCTCAGAAGCCCCTTGCTTATGCTCACTAATCAACCTAGACAAAACATCTGCTGTATTTTTGTCCGTGCGAATGTATTCTATATTAAAATCATAAGCGGATAACTTAATAGCCCAGCGTTGTAGTCGCCTAGCCGCCGTGTTGGGAATACCCGCCTGCGGTCCAAAGATTGTGACTAACGGTTTATGATCCGTACGTAAAGTGAACTTTCTACCAAATAAATATTGATGGAATTTGTCCATTGCAAATACTATCGCGAGGGCTTCTTTATGAATCTGACTATAGTGTTGTTCAGCGGAGGCGAGCGCGCGCGACGCATACGCCACCACCCGCTCGCCACCGCCGGCGGGCGCGCGCTGCGCCAGCACCGCGCCGAGCCCACGCGAGCTGGCATCGCATGTTACTATGCTCTCCAACGACATATCAAAATGTGTCAACACTTCCGCACTACACAAAAGCTTTTTAATTTTATTAAAACACTTTGTATGTGACATTGTCCATCTCCAATGTTTACCCTTTTTTAATAAGTCATAAAGAGGGGTAATATGAGTACTTAAATTTTTTATAAATTTCCCATAGAAATTAACCATGCCTAAAAACGATTTTAATTCCGATATACTAGTTGGATGAGGCATACCTAAAATAGGCTTTAACTTTTCCGGGTTGACTCGAACACCCTTGTTATCTATTATGAATCCTAAATATTATACTTGGGGAGCCACATTTTTCTTTTTTTATTTTCAATCCGTTAGTTTCCAAGATACTAAATACTTGTTCTATACTTTTTAAGTGCGAATCCCACGATTTACTTTTTATTAGTATGTCGTCGTAAAACACAACCACGTCCGGCACATTTTTAAAGAGATTTATCATTATTTTTTGAAAAATTCCGGGACTAGAAGCGAGACCATACACTAGGCGGTTGTATTTAAACAGTCCTCTCTATGCGTATTAATAACAGTGTAGTTTCTAGACGTTTCATTTAAAGGTAACTGATTATATGCTTGTGAAAGATCTAGCTTGGTGAAGTAACGATTACCACTCAAACCACTAAATAAATCTTCTACTTTTGGAACCGGGTACCTATCGACCAACAAAGCGTTGTTCAGTGTCAGCTTATAATCCGCGCACAGCCGTATTCCGCCGTCCGCCTTCCTCGCTATAACCAACGGCGTGGCCCAGTCCGAGCGGTCCACCGGCTCGACGACGCCTGCGCGCAGCATCGCGTCCAACTCTGCATCCACCCGCGGGAGTAGCGCGTACGGCACGGGTCGCGCGCGGAAATAAATCGGCTGCGTTCCCTCGCGCACGTGCAGCTTGACCTCTTCACCAGTATACCTGCCCAATGTGCCCTCAAATAGACTCTCATGTCTGGAAATAATATCATTAAGCGAGTTATTTTTATATGGTACCATATTATGTATTTCTGTACACTTCTTAGCTTAGGTATTTCTATACTCAATTCAGACAGCCACTGTCTCCCTAATAAACTAGTGCTACCCTTATTTATTACATATAAATCTAACTGTTTTACCTTATTATTATACTCAACATTTGTCTCCAAGTACCCTATCGGATAAATAGCTGAACCATCGTAAAATTTTAATTTTAATTTACACGTTTTTAAAGGTAACTCCTTAAATAATTTAATGTATGTTGAATAACTTATACAAGATAATGCCGAGCCTGTATCGACTTCCATTTTTAAGGGTTTATTATTTATAATTATGTTCATACACACCGGTCTATACTTCGCTAAAGATATCTGATACATCGGTTCCTCGCCATCATCAGACGCATTCTGATCATCCTCAGAGACGTCACCCGTCGCCGGCCCGCTCAACCAGTGCGCCGCACCGGCCGCAGTGTGGGTGCCCGCGCTAGCGCTCGCTCGAGCAGGCATCCGCACACCGCGTGCCGCCGCCGGCCCCGCCCCGCGGCGCTGCTTCCCGCCGTCCGCGCTGTGACCGAGCTCGCGACCTCTGCGTGACCTTCCTCGCGCACCGTTTGAATTTGAATTATCCGATGTCATACGACGATCGAATTCCTTCTTCATGCATACTCTTCGCAATTGGCCTTTTTTTGCACAGTAACTGCATTCAAAATTTTTATACCTGCAATTTTGTGAGCTATGTTCGTCGCCACCGCACGCTAAGCAATTTCTGTTTCCTAACTTATGTATCTTCTCGCTAAGTTCCCGGTCCGGATCTTGTTCCCGCGAGCCCTCCACAGCTCCCGCATCCCGCTCGGCTGCCTCTAGGGTATTAGCTAACTGTAGCGCTTTTTTATAATCAAGATCATTTTCTGCAAATAACCTCTGTCGAATAAAATCACTCCGCAGACCGCACACAAACTGATCTCGTAGGTTTTCCTTTAAGTAAGTTTTAAACTCGCAATATCTAGCCATCTTTTTCAAGTCTGCCACGTAGCTCGCTATCGATTCGCCTGCTACTTGCCGTCTTTGACGAAATCTGTACCGTTCTGCCAGGATTGATGGTGTCGGTTGTAGATGTGCACGCAGTAGATCCACCGCGACCGCATACAATAGACTTGACGGTTTCTTAGGACTCGCCAACGTAGACAACAATTCGTATGTTTCTTCACCGATGAGCGCGATTAAAGTTGGTAACTTTAAATCGTCCGTTATTTTGTTAACCACAAAATACATTTCTAACCGATCCACATATGCTGACCAGTTGCCGGTTTTCACATCAAAATCCTTGATTTTGCTTACAGACATTGCTGCGACTATTGTCTACGACACGATCAAATAAAATTATTCCACACCGAACCACGTTTTTTCCTCGTCGCCACTGATAAATAAAAGGCGTGCGTCGAGTACAGGCATTTATTCGAACTGGCAACGGAAATACAATGCGCGCTTACCGGCTAAAAACTACCCACTACATATCATAATATGCAACAGTTCATAGTAATCATTTTCCATATTTTATATAAAAACTGATGTGACAAACTAACGCACAATCCGCCTGATGTTAAGTGGCCACTACACTCCATGGACATCTGCAGCCAACTTCAAACAAAGAATATAAAATTTAATGTTCCGGTACTCGGCGACGTTCTTCCGACAAATATTGGCACGGCCGGTGTATAGAGCATCACCAGTGCTGTCACCTGCATAGCTATGAATGTTACTAGTATGCAAAATATCACTAATATGCAGAAGAAACAGCGTTAGTGATAGCACACAGCCTTGTGGAACACTAACGTTAATAGGCTTGTAGTCGGAGCATGCACCTTCTACAACGACCTTGATGCTCCGATCTGCAAAGAAGCTGGTGATCCAATTGCACAATTTCTCGGGAAGCCCATAGGAAGGGAGCTTCGAAAAAAGGGCTTTGTGCCAAACTCGATCTAATGCTTTCGCAATGTCCAAACTAACGGCCAACGCCTTCCCATTGGACTCTACTGCCTCCGCCCATCTATGAGTCAGGAAGACCAGAAAATCACCAGCTAATCGACTCCGACGAAAACCGTAGTGGCGGTCACTAATCAGCTGGTGATTCTCAAGGTACCGCATGAGCTGGCAGTTAATAATGGATGCCATTATTTTGGAGAACAAGGAGGTGAAGGCGATAGGCCTGTAGTTGGACGGGTCTGAGCGGTTGCTATTTTAGGGATCGCTAAAAAAGCAACTTTTAGGGATCGGGTGGATAAAAGCTGTCTTCCATGATTTCGAGACTACGCCTAGGGAGTAGGAGTACCGGAAAAGACGCGTTAGAACCGGTGCCAACTCCGGAGCACACGTCCTCAGCACAATTGGGGGGATTCCGTCAGGCCCATGTAGTGAAGCGACAATTAAAAAAAAATAGAACCTAACCTAAGAACAACAAAACAACAAAAGTAGAACCAGAAAATAATATATTAAAATTTTTAAAAAGGTATTTACAATTTTATAAAAAAAATGAAATATGATGATGATGATGGATGACGTGTAATTACAATTAGATAAAAAAAGTAAAGATAGGAGAATATTGTATTGTAGTGGAGCCTAAAGGTCGAAGTGACACACGCTGCGCTTGGAGTAGAAGTAGGCATACGCTGAGCTTGTAGTTTCTTGGCGGTGATGGCACGCAGCGCCTGGTCTGGGCACACGCAGCGTCTGGAGCCGGCGCACGTAGCGCCTGGAGTAGGTGCGCTCAGCGCTTGGAACAAGCAGTCGCAGCGCCCAAAGGTAGCGCCTGCAGTAGGTGCACTCAGCGCCTGGAGCAAGCAGTCGTAGCGCCCAAAGGTAGCGCGGGCAGTAGGTGCACTCAGCGCCTGGAGCAAGCAGTCGTAGCGCCCGGAGTAGTGTGGCCCCGCGCTTGAAGGAGACTACGCCGACGACTTCAAATGTAGATGGAGGCTTGCAGAATCCCGGGGCAATTCGGCCCCGGGATAAGGCCTTTAGTAGATGCTTCACGTTTGAAAACTGAAGCGAAACTCCCTGTATTCTCCGATTGTTCGGCTTTTATACCTTTTTAGAGAGAACGAGAAATTATTTAAATTAAAAGGAAATTTATTGTAAATGACCTAGAGCAAAAGAGTATTTATGTGGAAATATCGAAATAAGAACATCAGACCAGTGACGAATTTGAATAAAAGTTACCATAACAACCATATAAATAATGGTTGTCAAAAATATAAATTTTTGGTTTTAGGTATATATATAATTGAAAAACAGCTACATTTAAGTAAGAAATGAGATATTATTCATATAGAAAAAACTATAGCGCGGAAGCGCGCACAAAACCTGAAATTGCAGAGTTATGGAGAACTCAATAAAAAATAGAAAAAGGTAAGACTCCATTGACAGCGATTTAAACGGTGCTGATAGCGTGAAAATTCGAAGTGAAAATGATTTATTATTGTGTGAAAACGTTACAGGATCCTATGGAAATAAAGGTGATGCAAAATATAAATGCAGAAAATCAAAAACAGAATGGAAAAATAGTGTAAAATGATATGTAAGTAGCATAACTGATAGCGTGAAAAGTGATGCAAAATATGAATGCAGAAAATCAAAAACAGAATGGAAAAATAGTGTAAAATGATATGTAAGTAGCATAACGCTACATTTTCCCCCCGACCCTGGAAAATTTTTGGCTCAGCAAAAATTTTGACATGTACATTCTAAAATAAACCATAAAAACACAGCTTTGCAGAAACAGACATCAACAGGCAAAATCAGATATACTATCTCTTACATTCATCATCTGCATTCAGGTAAGGGTGGAGTTCACATTCAATGACTACCACTCTAAAAGTGTGTTTTCGAAACGACATTAAGGCTTATTTAAGGAGTAGTCATCCGCTCCTGCGTGGAAAAAAATAAATTAGTCGAAGAAACACCACTCTTAAAGTGTGTTTTCGAAAGAACATTCAAGCTCATTTAAGGAGTTGTCATCCGCTCCTGCGTGGAGAAAAAATTAAGGGAGTAGTCAGTCGCTCCCAAGTGAAGATAAAGGTAAAGAAAATTAAGGGAGTAGTCAGCCGTTCCCAAGTGAAGATAAAGATAAAGAACTTAATCTTAAGCAAGCATTAGTCGCTATGACGTTGAAGAACACTGGAACACCAAACAAACAAACAAATTAAAAGAAATAAAAATAATAAGGTGAAAATGATGGTGATATTTATACATATATACAAATTAACAGTTAATAAATGATTATAAAATTTATGATTCGTCTCGTTTCAGCTTTCAAAAACAATTTTATATAAAAAAATGAATGATGAATGAGTTAAGAACGAAAGAGAAAGCAATTAAATCAAAAGGGAATGGACAAGGCGCAGTAAAGGTGAAGAAAAGAGAAAAAAAATTAATTTAAGCAAGCTTTAGTCGAAGAGACCGAAGCCCATAACTTCATCGTCAGACTCAGAATCTTCCTTCTTGGACTCTCTCTTCCTTCTTCTTCTCAGCTGCCGGCGCTGCAGCAGCGGCGACCGCGGCCACGGGCGCTGCTCTACCGACGGGCATGGTCGACAACTTCTCACGACCCTGCGCGATCAGTTCTTCACTCTTGCCATTGAGTTCCGAGATGACCTTCTTCAGTATCTCGGAGTTTGCCTCAATACCCACAGAGCTGAGGATCTTCTCAACGTTAGCAGCGCCTTCCCTGGAGGATCCCGGCGCAGTGTGGCCCCGGGATAAGGCTTTTAGGAGATGCTTCTCGTTTGAAAACTGAAGCGAGACCCCCTGTATTCTCCGATTGTTCGGCTTTTATACCTTTTTAGAGAGAACGAGAAATTATTTAAATTAAAAGGAAATTTATTGTAAATGACCTAGAGCAAAAGAGTATTTATGTGGAAATATCGAAATAAGAACATCAGACCAGTGACGAATTTGAATAAAAGTTACCATAACAACCATATAAATAATGGTTGTCAAAAATATAAATTTTTGGTTTTAGGTATATATATAATTGAAAAACAGCTACATTTAAGTAAGAAATGAGATATTATTCATATAGAAAAAACTATAGCGCGGAAGCGCGCACAAAACCTGAAATTGCAGAGTTATGGAGAACTCAATAAAAAATAGAAAAAGGTAAGACTCCATTGACAGCGATTTAAACGGTGCTGATAGCGTGAAAATTCGAAGTGAAAATGATTTATTATTGTGTGAAAACGTTACAGGTTCCTATGGAAATAAAGGTGATGCAAAATATAAATGCAGAAAATCAAAAACAGAATGGAAAAATAGTGTAAAATGATATGTAAGTAGCATAACTGATAGCGTGAAAAGTGATGCAAAATATGAATGCAGAAAATCAAAAACAGAATGGAAAAATAGTGTAAAATGATATGTAAGTAGCATAACACTACACCTCATATACATATATAGATATACCTATAGATGTGCAAATTTAGTCTTCCTAAGCCGTAAAACAATCCACCCTCATTTTCATGTAAGAAACAGGGGTTCAGCAGGGATGGAACATCGTAAAGTTTTTATCTATATCACTTCGGCTACAGCTCCCGTCCGTCTTGATGCCTACTCGCCTCGTAAAACTATCGCAAGCGCTTAAATAAATTATGTTCGTCGACCGAATGTACAATTTTATTATCTTTACTGATTTGAAAATAGAACATGTTTCCAAAGAGAAAATCGGTTTGAAATTTGGCGAAGTTTAGGGCAGCCCCCCACTAGATGGAGTAACGACCTGGTAAGATACTATATAGGAAGTCGATGGTTGACGGTGGCTCAGGACAGTGCTTTGTGGCATACCTTGTGGGAGGCCTTCGCTTAGAAGTGGATTTGCGAAAGGGTATATATAGGTTCGGAAAATTAAAATTATAATAGAATAGAATAATTTTATTCAATATAATTTATTACTTAATACTTACCATTAGTTCGGAAAATACTTTTGTCATGGGAAGAAGCAGCTAGAAACCCAGCGGGATTTTTTAACATATTTCAATGCATACCAATTTAGAAATTTTTTTAAATGAACTTTAATAGAACCAGCTTCGCGGTGATTACCACATTCCCATGGATTATTATCATACTTGATATTATAACCCTTTTTGTACATTTTTTGTTAAACTTGTTTATTTTCTGATTATTTTAGCTTTTTGGATTTCTCTTTACGCGAACTTTCTTCTAACTTGCATTCTTTTATTTCTTTACAAGTAGGTACGTTACCTAATTTCAGCTTCCTAAATACAAACAGCCTAGACAGGTAAAGAGTTTATTCTGCTTATACCGCTACTCCATAAGCAGAATAAATAATTTACCTTTACATTTTCGTTCTCTATTTAGTTATAACATGGACGAACAAAAAAAATTGCATGGACTCCCTGCTAAAACAAAACTGAGTCTGAGTCCAGTTTATGTATAAGTATTGATGTTTGCGCGTGTAACGGCCGACTAATATGTTGTGAATGTTTGCATGCCGGGCTTGTACGCACGACGACAAATCAAGGTCTTTATCCAGTTTATGCGGTACTCCTATTGTACGGGAAATTGAAACAAAGCGAGGTTATGTTATACTGGAAATGTCTACTGACTCTGAGTGACAGTTTTTTTTTTATTTGCGACATACTATTTTTTACGTGGAAATTATTTATAACATAAAAATATGTCAAAAATAGCACACGTACGATACCTAGCTTGGTAAAAAAACAACACACACATATCTCCGAGGCCAAGCGGTACGTCTGTACTAGACAAAGAATGATATAATAAGATAATACGGTATATAGGTACTAAATGTAGGAACGCAGAGAAATTTACAAAACTATAGCTATGCGCCATAGTGGCGAGGCCGTAAGTTACCGAATGCCAATTGCCAACCGAACGCTCAGGCGCTGTCTCTCTTTTTTCGCTTTGCCTCTTTTTCTAACGTTGCGTTGGATGAAACAACAAGCTTTTCAACTATGCTCGCGTTGACGATAGACGGGCCGGGAAGGGCCCTCTTAAGTATATGTCAGGAAACATTTCGTTACATTTCGCCTGAGCCGTCGCCCCCGTGTGACGTGTCCAGGTAGTCCGCGCGCGCTAACGTCCCTACGTTAGTGCCCGTTCCGCGCCCGCGCTCTTCAGTGTTAGCGCTATATAGCGCCGAAGCTCGGTAAGTGACTACTTGCTAACTCTCAGTCCTTACCCCCCCCCGCCTTCGGTCGGGGAGGTCTGGCTGACCGCTTCTTTCTATATAGTAGTAGTACTAGTTAATTTATAAGTTTATTAGTTGAGTACGGTGAGCCCCCGCCCTTACGTATAGTTTATATAGTTTTTAGTTTGAAATCCCTTAAAATGTCCACTCAGGACTTGAAAAATTCCCTGTTAGACGCCATCAACAGGATGGACGACCCGCAGGCGCTTGCCGCCGCCATAGCCCTTCTGGCTTCTCCCGCCCTACAGGCAAACCAACTGCCGGCCGTTTTAGCTGCGCATCTAGAGTCCCTGAACTCATTCGCCCCGTTGGAAGTAGAAATGGAGTGCTCTCACTCCGACTCCACGTCAACGTCATCAGTATCTGCCTCTCGGAAGAGGTCCGCCACTAAATCCGGCACCAGGACATCGGAGTCCTCTGACTCCAATGAAACCGGTGTCTCGAACGAATCGAACGAATCATCGTATACGATGGTGTCATCCAAGCGCGCAGCGAAGCGCGCCGCGAAAAACCGTTCGCCCCCTGCCGCAGCGGCCCATGCCTCTCCCCCAACCCCCGCAGGCCCCGCCGCTGCCTTAGCTCCCGCAGCCCTAGCTGCCGCATCTTCCTCCGCAGCCCCCGCCGCTGCCCCGACCTCCCTTATTTCGTGAGACATCTCAGCGCCAACGAAACCGGCCACGCGTTGCGCTCCACAACTCGCGAAAAAACAAGACCCGCCCCCTGTCTTTTTGAGAGACAAGGCAGAATTTACCCGACTTTGCAAGATCTGCTACGACTCGGGTATTAAATACGATCTTACTACTAATATGGGCGTAGCGATTAAAATATTACCGAATTCGATAGACGATTTTCGCCGCCTTACAAGGCTCTATACCAACGAACGGGTATCGTATCACACTTACGCACTTCCGGAAGAGCGTAAAGTCAGGACCGTCATTCGAGGCGTCCCATTTGAACTCTCCAACGAGGAGATCCTTGATGACCATAAGTCACAAGGATTCCCCGTTGAAGCTGTTCATAAAATGCACAGTAGGACCGGGTTGAGATACCCGATAGTTTTAGTCATTTTATCCAACGTTCCGGAGGCAAAAGCTATCTTCCGGCAAGTACGCACTGTGTGCAGCTTATCGGGAGTTAAAGCTGAGCCACCGCATAGGCGAGGTTTCCCGGCGCAGTGCCACCGCTGCCAACTTTATGGTCACGCGGCGGCCAATTGCTCCGCCCCGACCAGGTGCGTTAAGTGCCTAGACCCACATATCAGAGTGTCCCCGGCCTAAAGATGCCGTATCCCCGCCCGCGTGCGTCCTGTGTCAACAGACAGGCCACCCGGCAAGCTACAGAGATGCCCGTGCGCTCCTCGTCCTCGCATAAATAGGCAGGTCCCACCGCCGGTCAATGACCGTTCATTCCCGGCGTTATACGTTAGAAAGCCCCGTCAGGGCGTATCTCAGCCGTCTAAGGGCTTCGCACGACCCCCTCAGGGTCCCCCGAGACTACAGCAGGCACCTCTTAGGCCACCTCCGGGCTCCTCAAAGCCTTCGCAGGCCCCAGTATTTCCGTGGGGCCCCAAAAAGATTGAACCACCGCAGGCAACCTCTGCTCCGCAGCAGCAGAAACAGCCTTCAAACGCCGATGACCTTAACACGGTTTACGCCG
This sequence comes from Parnassius glacialis, assembly GCA_033319125.1. Classification (NCBI taxonomy): domain Eukaryota; kingdom Metazoa; phylum Arthropoda; class Insecta; order Lepidoptera; family Papilionidae; genus Parnassius; species Parnassius glacialis. Next base: position 1,205,887 of record JAVANC010000008.1, read on the forward strand.
CGATAAATAATATCGACGTTAACGAAATTTCTGTATTAGCGAGCAAATTGCGCGCTGCTCGGTCCCCTCAGGACCGTCTTTTGGCTCTCGTAGAGCACAATAATCTATTGCGTTCGTTGTAAGTTAAGTTAACTTAATTAACTTAGCTTACAATGACAGAGCCTTCTGCTCTGCCTATCAGTCGCGGTCGTATAAAGCCTAAAGGGTTATCGCTTGTTTCATTTAACATTCGCGGATTGCGAATTAACCTCCTAGAGCTTAAGCTCTTCCTTATAGATCGTGAAGCCTATTTTCTCCTCTTACAGGAAACCAACCTTAAATCCAAAGACACTAAAGGCTTATTCATTAGTAATTATTCTCTTCTTCGTAATGACAGGTCCGATCGCCTAGGCGGCGGCACGGCCATTTATTACAAGAAGACATTGCATTGCTCACATATTAATACTCCGCAGCTTACCAATATGGAAGCTACGATATGCAGGTTAGCTATGACGGGACATCAGTCTTAAGTCATAGCCTCCTGTTATATTCCCTCTGTAATCCTCCACCTCAAAGAAGATTTTGAGGCCATCTTATCTCTAGGCAATTCAGTCATTATGTTTGGAGATTTTAACTCTAAGCATACTGGATGGACATGTCGTACTATCAGCCATAGTGACAGGATACTGCTTTATATCACGCAGTCTCTTGACCTAACCGTCTACAGTCCTCTCGGTGCAACTCACTATCCCGATGCCACCGATTACAACCCCGATGTACTAGATTTTGCGTTACTCAAAGGAGTTTCACTCAACCTCAGGTCAATTGAGACACTAGACGATATAGGATCCGATCACCGACCGGCCTCCCTTATTCTTGGCCATCAGCCACCCCCAAATATAACCACGAAAACCTTTACTAACTGGAAGGGCTTCAAGGAGTCCCTAGCTAAAGCTATGGACTCACAGGACTCCCCTAACTACCTATCGTCGGACTTAAACTTAGACAGTCCTGAAAAATCGACACCGCGGTTGATTCACTTTCAACACTTATTAAATCCTCCCTTAAGGAGAATGAAAGGGTCGTCCCGGTTGCTAATAATAGTGGGCTTCCCTTACAAATCAGCAACCTATTAAAAGCTAAAAGAGCTGCTTTTCGGTGAGCAGCATAATATCTCACCCCCGAATATAGGCATAAGGCAAATAGTCTTCAACGAGAACTCCGTTTCCGCCTCGACGAATTTCGAGACCTCCAAAGGAGTGAACTCATGGAGAATATATCTCCCTCTCATACAGCGTACTATTCGATGGCTAGAGCACTCTGTATAGACGCTATAACTCATACTACCCCTCTTTCCCGCCCCGACGGTACGGTTGCTTTCGAGGACGACGAAAAGGCTGAGCGCTTTGCAGACAGCATTGCCTCACAATGCTCTCCTAGCTCTCAACCTGTCGACCCCTTACATATTCTTTAAGTGGAGGATGAAGTCCGCCTTCGAATCTCACCCCCTACAGCCTCAGACTCTATCACTGTATCCAATGATGAGATCTCATTCCACATCAAAGGACTTAAGCCCAACAAGCTCTTTGAAAGAGTAATTCATAATCGAATGAGGCGCCATCTGTTTCCCACAGACGGTGACCCCCTTGTCATCCCCCACCAATTTGGTTTACGTGCGAAACACTCATGTCCGCAACAAGTCCACCGCATTGTGGAATATATCCTCAGCGGTTTTTATCCACGTCGACAAAAGACAATCGCTGTCTTTTTCAATATTGCCAAAGACGATGTCTGGCACGAAGGCCTTATATTCAAATTATATAGAATAGGACTCTCCGATCCTCTAGTACGTCTCGTGGCCTCTTACTTACACCATCGTACCTTTCGTTTTAGACACGAATGCACGATATCCTCTCAGCGCCCCATTAAAACTGGTGTTCCTCAGGGATCAGTACTAGCTCCCTTCCTGTACATCTTGTACACCAACGACATTCCAATCCCGTCGAATGGTGTACAGCTCTTCCTCTTCGCAGATGACACTACGCTATACTGCAAAAGTCATATGCTATCTTCAGCAAGGAACAAGATCCAAAAGTCAGTCGATGACCTAGGAGATTGGTTCCAAAAATGGCGTATCAATGTGAACCCGGAGAAGATCTCCGCAGTTCAATTCGATATTAAAAGACGCCGTACCAAAAACAAGAAAAATATCCCACCAATACGTATGTTAAAGACCCCTGTCCCCTGGCATACGTCAGCTAAATATTTAGGGTTTTTTCACCCTTGACAATAGGCTCACTTTCGAGCCTCATGTCAAAAGAGTAACACGTCTAGCTCGTTTCTATCTAGGTAGGCTTAACAGTATGTTGGGCCGACATAGTAAAATGTCCTTAAGAAATAAGCGAATCCTTTATAAGGTTTGTATACGACCGGTAATATCTTACGCGGCCCCCATATTTGCACACGCTGACCCTAAAATTATTAACGAACTCCAAGTAGTTCAAAACCTCTTCTGTCGTCGAGCTGCAAACGCACCTTGGTACGTCCGTAATGCCGATCTTCATCGGGACTTAGAAATCCCAACAATTCAACAATTTATTAAAAAACTCTCTGAAAACTTCTTCAAAGTCTCAGAGTCGCATAATAACACACTAATTCGTGAGGCAGCTACTTATGCAGCCCCACTCCCTTCCCGCTATAGCGTCCGCAGGCCGAGAAACACTCTCTCGGACCCGCCTTATAAATTGTCAAACGACCTGAACTGCCTCCTGGCGGCTCAGGCCAATTCTAATTAAATTAAATTATTCAAAATTAATTTGCCTTCATAGGCACTCCCTAAGCAACTTGTAGCCGCCTGCGCCCTCTTTTTCCCAAAAGAGAGTCGCTTTAGATACGGCATAAGAAGCTTTAAACAGCTGGTTGCCAGTCCCCAAAGGCGGTTTTTAGGGGGTTCCCCTTGTAGGCAGTGAGTCCCCCATAACCACGATAGACCGGCTATCGTGGTATGCTTAATGCATTTTCCGCCTCCCTACGGGTTAGCCCTTTTCCAATTGCTTCGGGCACAAAAAAAAACATTTCATTACCGCGTTTTAAATACCTAGTAACGACATCTAGCGGAATCAATTTAAACTATGTATACTCTCAAAAATATTTTTCTTATAATTTTGCACAATTTTTCTTATTGTAATACCGATTCATTCATAACCACATATAAGAACTGTATTCATTTCCGTTCAATAAATATTACTAAGGCTTATTAATAAGGCTTACTAAGAACTGTTTCTACCACAGTTAAGTAGTAGTTAAGGGTGAAAGCGTGACAAGTGGTGATAGTATTTCTGATCCATACTTATAATCACGCCTGTAACCCTTGCGGGGTAGGCAGAGCATCAACGGATTACTTATTAATATCGTCTGCGAGGTTATCACCTATTCTGTGAATTACAATGCACCAAAACGTTTGAAGAAAATAAGCTGGTGAATTTTATGTTTTTTATCGCTCTCTTCCCGATCCTGAGTGGATATAGTAATACAGATCCATACATTTTTTATCTTAATTTTGGTAAAAAGACATAATAATCCAGATAATCTGACCTTCTGTGTTCGTCCATCGTACCGTCGTCCGTCTTGTAGAATCACGGTGGCGCCACCTAGCTGAATTTAATTTTGCAACATATTCGATTTTCCCACGGGAATGAGATGTTTTTCCGCGGAAAAAAGTAGCCTATGTCACTCTACAGCCACCGAACTATCCCCATACCAAAATTCATGCCATGCCGACGGTCTATTGCGACATGAAAGAAGGACAAACTTTTGCAACATATTCTATTTTCCAAAGGGAATGAGGCTGTAGAGTGACATAGGCTACTTTTTTCCGCGGAAAAACATCTCATTCCCGTGGGAAAATAGAATATTTCTATTTTCTATAGCCACCGAACTATCCCCATACAAAAAATCATGCCATTTTTTTTATTTTTTTTTTACATGGGGAAATGCCTACGCATACCCGCCTTGCGGGGGCAAGGACGGGGTATATCGGACTCGCACCGACTAAAACCCCATGGTGTTCCACCCTAGTCGCATATTGGCAGGGCCACGGGAACGCTTTCGCACACTTCCGCGGCCCCACCTGCGCTGGCCGCCCCATGGCGGCCCCTCCTCGGGAGAGGAACACTCCTCCCCCATCTCCTTCTCCGGTAAGGCGCACCAGAACACATGGCGCGCCCTCCTCCTCGGCTTCCAATTTCACATGCGCAACGGACGCCCCCGTGCCCGATGCGCGAAGGCCTTGGGGCCAGGAAAAACTAGCACTCAGGAGCACCAGCCTTCCCGACCCCAGCGGCTGATCTGGTCTATGGCTCCGCCGCCAACCAAAATTCGGCTGCGGACGGTAGGGAGAGCGGCGCCTCGCAATACCGGCACTCCTCTCCCCCCGCAGCCTCACCACCACCGCATCAACGGTGCGGCCCCGTTTGAGTCGCGAAGGATAGGGCGAGTGGCGCATCGCCATACCAACACTCCTCTTCCTCCGCGACTCCACCCCGGCTGCAGAGGTAGGGGTGGGGAGGACACCCCTCTCGCAGCAGCCCACCGACACACATCCGAAGTGGGCTCGTCAAGCCCACTCGGAGTGGCCATCTCGGGCCGGCCCCACACCACGGGCCAGCCAAGGGGTTCCTCTTTGTTCACCGTGGGTGACCAAGCCACGGCTACTAAGCCCCCCCGCCACGACAAGGCGGGAAACCGTTCGGGGGGAAAAAAAAATCATGCCATGCCGACGCTCTGTTGCGACGTGAAAGAAGGACAAACAAACAAACACACTTTCGCATTTATAATATTAGTATGATACTTTAATATCAATATAATTATCTTACTTGGGTAGAATAGTGAGCTCGAGCTCGAGCTTTAAACAATGACATCTGAATCAACGTTCTAGCATATCGCATTTTCACACTACACTAATTTATGACTTTACATAATGCTAATTCAAAACAATTGCGAAGATGCAATTAACCTCGTGTGCTACTACGATGACGTTGCATTCAAAGGAAATGCTACACGTCTAACTATTACAGACGTGCACGCATAAGGTTTCTAAATATTTGGCTTGGATCTTGTCGAGGCGGTTTTCTTGGTGGTAGATTTTTCATCGGAATGTATTATAAAACAGTCACCATCAATTCCGAAATATTTTTATAGAATAAGTGTGACAAATGAGCTCACAGTCAACCTGACGGTAAGTGAATGATGCGGCCCACAGACATTTATCCTCAAAAAGGAATCACAATGCAGATGCGTTGTCACCCCTGAGGAATAAGATGTAGTACTCGTTAAGTACTCGTTTTCCGTAAAAAGTTTTTTAATTAACTACACTACCATATAAACACAACAGTAATAAACTGCTATTTGACGCTGGTATTCTGTGAATCGTAGTTCTACCCCGGTCGAGTCACCTTTCGTGCTACAACCATAATATAGCTGCAGTGTGTCTACCACGTTAATAAATTTAAAATAATGGTCTCAACAATGCGCTGAACTATGCTGTGCAGTTTGTGATTGTGACTGTTACGGAGGTTAATAACTTAAAATATTTAAATAAATATTGCGTGGACAGGAGACAAATGTGCTATGGGTTGTAATGAGTGCGACAGAGAGCGACGGTCGCCAATATGCACTTTCATTCTTCGCGTTCCCATTGGCTACGGATCACGTGATCTTGTACAGCTGTTACGATTGAAATGGAAGATATGCACAGGTATGATATTGTACATAATTATATTATATAATATATTATAAAATATTATTTTAGTTATATTATTATATTTTTTTATACTTACTTAAAATATTTATATATATTTTATTATATTTTAATAAATGAAAATTAAAAGAAGTAGATAAAAATGAAGTTTACTTAAATGCACAACAATAATTACAGCTAATGGTAATAAGTAAGTAATAACTGTCGGGTTAATAGTAAAGTTCCATAACAAAGTATAGTCCCAATAAGTTAGTGATTTTGTTTATAATTGCTCCGTAAGGAATATCCTTACGCAGCAATTATAAACAAAATCGCTATAATTTCTAATTCCACATAAGCGAAGCCACGGGCGTTCACTATTATTTCATAAAAGCCCATATAAGCAAGTCTACTAGTAACACTTATTTTCATTTGAAAGCATATAAGCTTTTATGAGATGAAAAGGCAACAAGATACAGTGTGCCGGCGGTGTAAAAAATGTGGCTAAAGTTTTTCCATAAAGCAAACGGAGTACGGCGATAAGCTGTGAAAATATATTTCGCATGTGGCGCTATACTAATGTATTCATTCTGTCATAGATTATAAAGTAAACTGGTACTATAGGTAAAACATTCAAACTACAGCGTTTTTATGAGTCTCGCGTACGGACGCAGAGTAGGCAGCATCTCAATGTTACAGCAGAGGTTGCAAACTCGATTTTCTATACGGTCATTTACAAAATTAAGTGTACGCTATGCGGGTTCAAACTGATAAAAAATTAATGCAAAAAAGAAATAATAAAAATAAACTAGCGAGTGCGTCATCAAATGACTGAACTTAGTCGAATATGAACATAATATAAAGGTCGGGCTGCTTGATCACGAATCATGGTATGTTTGACATGATATAATTTGGAGAGTGTGTGCATAAACATTTTTATTTGATTATTTTACATAATAGAACTTTACACTGTTACGGTTTTACAATCTGCCAAACTGCTCAGCAGTTTGTTGGCAGCAAATGCCTTTACAACTTGAAACACTTTATATCACAGATATCCAATCTGTAAGTCTGAGAAATAAAATCTAAATATGTCTGCATCGTCAAGCTGCTTTCTTTACAACCAAGACACGTTTTTGCTGTTCAAGACACATACAAACATGACATCTATCAGTTTTATTGTTGTCAATCATCATTATGTTCACCGTGTAGTGGCTGTGTAGAAATATCCACTACTCCATGTCGTCCCGTGGAATCAACATCGTAAATGACGACAGAGGGAAACAAACCAGGACATAGGCGACAGCGTCTATTTAATAACAACAAGAAATAAAAAATTGCGTTTTCTAACCCACCTGCCAAGCATGGCAATATCCCGATTAGGCAATCTATGGGGAGGCCTATCTTCAGCAGTGGACTTTTGATGGACTTTTGTCGTAAGTGTGACTACTAATCGTCATCATAAATTCATCATCATCATCCATCTGCATCCATTGACTTCACGCAAGAGTTACCAAGCAGTCATTCCGTCTCGTGCAGGATTGCCCTACTTCGCTTATCGGTACCAGGCTGGTACTCGTGAACCTTTCTTCCCCGTCGGTTGTCGTTTCTTCAAGCTATATGGCCGATTCAATGCTACTAAAGCTTACAGATCTCGTATAGGCAAGATCTTAAGTAAATAGAGATGCAGTAAGTCAATGGATACATGTGGCTCAGGTCTGTGCTTTGTGACTTTCTTAGGGGAGGCCTCTGTTCAGTAGTAGACTTGTGAGCTGTAATGATAATTTATTTATTTATTTAAATAATTAATTAATTACAACGGTTTTACTCCAATTACAGTAATTAATAATTTTAAAAGGAACATGAGAATAAACTATGCTTTAACTAAAACTATACTAAGAAAAATACAAATTATATATCATTGCTTTCGCAAAATCGTAAACAAGCTGACAACAGCACGTTCCAACTATCCGCAAATATATCAAAGTCGGGTGCAGCCCTCACAAGATCGTTGATTGCGCTGTGCATTCAACATAATGGGGAATCAGCGCGCGACAGCAGTCAAGATTACGCCGTCGCGAATGATCTAGGCCGGCGAAATGGCCTATGTCGCAAGTAGTGGTCAGGCATAGATCTTGCATAAGGTATGGTAAAGATCAGGGGCATCTATTACGCCTCTTAGAATTTTGAGTGCAATGATAATTATGTAACGAGAACGACCTACTGCAAGAGAATTATACCCTAAGGTGCCCAACAAAAATTGTGTGGGACATAAAATCGGATAGCATCCTTAATTTTTTTTATAAAGGAAACGTAAGAAGGCCTTTTGAATTTTTTCTATGGTCAAAACATTCTTAGACTCATAAGGATTCCAAACACAGGCCGCTGATTCCAATCTACTCCTCACTGAGGTGTTAAATAATTGTTTGATTACTTCTGTATTTTGAAATTCGCGGGCATTGCGCAAGACGAATCCGAGGCGTTTATAACAGTCAACAGCCAAGGCGGATATATGTGCATGAAAATTTATGCTACAATCAAAAGTCACGCCAAGATCTTTTATGTTTGTCACGCGCGTTAGAGTACTATCTCCTAAAGTGTAGGTAGCTTGTAGAGGCTGTAATTTGTGACAAAAAGTCATAATATAACATTTACTCGTGTTAAAAAACATTTTATTGTCAATACTCCACTAGTAGACCCGGTTAATATCACTTTGGAGATGACTGTGATCGACATTTTCAAGTGTCAGTTTTAAATCGTCTGCGTAAAGTAAGCATTGAGCATGCTTAACGACGCTAACAAGATCATTGATCATATTAAGAAATAGGAGTGGACCGATTACCGATCCCTGTCTAACTCCGAAGCGAGTATTGTATGATTGGGATAGGTAACAACCATGGGTAACTTATTGGCGCCTGTTGCGAAGATAATTTCAAAAAAGGGATAGTATTTTCATTGTATATCTTACAGTGCATAACTTTAGTAAGAATATGTCATTGTTCACTTTATCAAACGCCTTTTTAAAATCGAGGTATAGCACATCTACCTGCCCACCTTTATTTAGACTCTGCGAAATGTAATCCACATGATGACGGTGAATATTCACGGAGTGATATAGACGACACTGAAATTGCGTATTCCCCTAACAAACGTGGTTATTATTGGAAACTCTCTCAATTGTAATTACTAACTACGCTTAGTTGCTGTGGAAGATCAGGACTACGTACGTGCTATTCACGTTATTCGAGCAAACCGGTTTCGATGCTCCCCGGCACGAATGAAATTATTAATTGTAATTTTAAGTGCTAATTTACCACGTGCTCTGTGATGAAGAAAAAATGTCGTGAGAAAACCTGTATTTTTTTTTACCGGATAAGGGTGGCAAACAAACACACAGTCCACCTGATGGTAAGTAGTTGCTGTGGCCCATAGACATCTTTATCTATCTTCGATTACAAATCAAAATACAGATGCGTTGTCACCCTTGAGGACTAAGGTGGAATGCCTCGTTTCCCGTTAAAAGGGTCTCCAGTTTTCTATACACAACACAGCAACGTTAAGCTGCTATTTAACGTTAGTATCCTGTGATTTGTGTTACTTCCCCGGTCGAGCCGACCCATTCGTGTTACAACCATAATATAGCAGCAACATGGCTCTACCACGTATAAAATGTGTCTGTATGTCTAAAAAATAAATATTTCAATGAGAGGAAACCTTATAACCCTTTCAAAATTAGAGGAAATGAGGAAACCTATAGCCAGTAGTATGACGTATCTTAGCATTTACTTTAAGATAGTTAATAGAATCAGGCGTTACTTTGCTTGCGGAAATCCATTGCATTAAACATGTTACAAGTGAATTAGCTAAGATCTGCGCAATAAAACAAAATGATGTGTCTCATTTGATTTGAAGAGCACATTCAGCCCTCCCTCAATTGCCTGCACTAATCCCGTTACTACTAATCCAAGTAATACTACACTAGGAATGACGCACCACCGTCGATAATACGACACGTGTTTTGCCTCTACACGAGACATCTTCAGGTGAAGTAGACTCTGCGGTGTCTGGCCGCTAACACTTATTTTACTGTTTTCACGTTATGAGGAAACTAAACATCTGAGGAATAATGCATTGTAAGTATATATGAAGTCCGCCAGTATTTCAACGTATTATCAGCTCGATAACTCTCACAGAAATGAGAGACATGTACCCCAGTAGTGGGACGTATATAGCCTGTCACTTTACGTTACTTTTAAAATAATTGAAATTATAAAATACTAGATATTCGGCCTAACTTCGCGTGGGTAGGATCTATTATTTTAATGTTATTTAGATTTTAGATAATCAAAGACCATTTATTTTATTATTATTTTTAAATCTCCACTATTCTAGAATAAAATGTAGCCAGATCGTTCTGCATTGCTCTCAATCTATTTGTATAGTTGCACAATGCGACAGACAAACAGACATTTTTTAAATGTATAGATATCTTGTTTTTTTATTACTTGTTATAAGCCTATGCACGACCACAATCCCACCTGGTGGAAGTGGTGATGTAGCCATAGATGGTAAATCGCACTGTCTTAAAGCCTCTTCTGAAAAGCCTATTCACTCTTGCCTTGTACGACAATAACATAATGATTAGCTGGTGACATTTTCAGTTCCATTCCTCTTTATTGGTAAAGAGACAATATTTAATGTATGTACATCAATTCTCTCTAAATATCAAGGCGTTACAGATTTATGTGTTGAACATGAAGGACAATAAAAAATGTAATAATCCCCCTATTAAACCGATTTGTTCTCAAAAGGGTTCCGAACAGCCCCGGCGGCCGGTCTGTTCGTAAAACTTTATTACCCCTGAGAAACGTTGCGTTAGTGTTACGACACACTAGCTTCTGCCCGCGGTGCGTCCCGTGGAAACAGATGTGACGTCAGGTTATTCTACTATTTCTTCTCTCAGTCACTACATCCTGTCAAAGTCGCATCTCCTGATTTGTTTTTCTCTGTCGCCCCTTACGACACCCACGAAATGGGTAGTAGATTTTTGTATGTGGTTAAATATAACTTCATATGGGACCATATTATTTACATATTATATTTAAAATAGCTGCCATAGTTTTCTGTTATTTGACTTGTTATAAGCAAGCAGCTGCTGGTTTCCTCTTTCAGTTTCGCTCTTTCGCCTCTTTTTAAACTGGATAATATGGAGTAGTTGTAGAATGACGTCTTCGTGGCGCAGTGAATTAGCAATGAGTTGCAGCTGTGAGGGCCGCAGATTTGAATCCCCCACGGAACAAATATTAGTATGGCCTACAAATAATTGTGCCGGGTCTGGATGTTTGTGCTCGTGAAATATATGTATTTAAACTGCTCTCATGATACCGTAGAAAATCCTAGTGCGGAGGTAACGTTTTTTAAAAAGGGGATATTTTGGAAGTTTTTTTTTAATGGTTATTATACGGCGATCCTTCTTCGTCATCTTCAATAGCACCATAAAACCCTCTACTGGATATAGGTCTCTACAGTTGTAGGAAGGATTTTCATTAATCGATTTCCCAGGTGTATTGAGGATTGCAGTACTAGACGGGAGCACCTTTGACCGCATTATAGTCTTTTCACGAACGCAATAAAATTAAACAAAAGGATTTAAATTTTGGCTTAAAACATTTTACTTGTAAACTTTTACTCTACACTTTAGTGATTCGTCAATGTCGTAAATAGAACCTCAAACTTTTAACATAGTTTGAATTCATTACGTTTAACATAAAAACAAAGGCGATAATATGAAACGCGAGTCGTATCGTAGTCTTTCACAAACGTAATAACCCTGACACTATTGAAAGATTATATGTGAACGGTAACAGGGACTTTATCCCAATTCTGATGTAAGAAACTATTTCACTTCTGGTGTTAGATATTGTTCTCAAAAGTATTTAAATAAAAGCACACTACTCGGCAACAGACCCTGCTTACTATCGGGACCCAATTACATGATAACACCAAAGTATGCAAACCATCACTACTCATCTCAATGTAACACAGGGCCGTCTCTCAGCAACACGACCTTCTTTCCTACACTAGTAGAATACCCCAACGGCAGAGTGACACTTGTAGAATTACAGTCTGATGCCTCTTAGTTGCCTGTGCGATATTTTATACTGCTAAAACAAGAGGATCTCCCTCTTCTACCTTCATTTGTTCGTATTTCCTTTTATATTTTTACCCTCATTCCCGCGACAGTATTTTAATTGTTATTATTTATTTACTTATAATTATTTCTCTCTAACCTTTAATTTATTAAATTATTATTTATGAACTTTTATCATTAAAATAGTACAAAATTGAAGAGTCAGTCTGTAATATTGAAAAAAAAAACTGACTTATATACTGAATTATATATATAAAGATATCCAGGCTAATCTTCAGAATGGCTGAACCGATTCTGATGAATCTTTACGAACAGATAAAGAGCTATGCGACGAGGAATTTAGACTTTATTTATTAGGGTATAATGTATAAACTAAAAGTTTTTCTAAAAACAAAAAATTGATAACATAAGTGGTCTTTGATTATCTCAAAACTAAATAACGACACTTCAGTAGATCCTATCCAGGCTAAGCTCTATAATAGTCGCTAGTCATAACATTGAACATTGTATTAACTTATAATAATATTAAACTATTTTAACATACAATAGAAATTAAGTGGAGTATAATAAAATATGTCTCAAAACTGTGTATAACACAATATGACATACTAGAGTAGGTAGCATTCACTGCTATTCCACTTATAAATGCGGAAGTCGCCTAGAAGAACTATAGATGTCACTGAACGTTTTTCCGTCCGTAAAATAATCTAAGTTACCCTCAAGTCGCATCTAAAGAAGTTCCATTCCAAAAAACGACCTTTAAATTCTATTCAGGAGGCGCTGAGCGTTACAAAAATGAACGCCTCTCTGAAAAGAATAGAGTAGGTATATTATATAATTCTTTCTAAATTTTTTAGGTAAATTATTCCCAGACTGCGAAAGGGGCAATGTCATGAAAATTTTAGATAATACAAGCGCTTTTTCTCTTGATATTGTTAAGAAGGCTTTGTTACTTATCCCGGAGCTCATAAAAACACCTCATGGATTTAACTGAGTTATATTCAAATATTGTAATAGAATACTGTGGAATAAAAACGTAATGAATAAATGGCGAATGTGATTTGAATACAAAACGATATTGATAGACGTGTTTTATTTTAGGACTTGCTTTTATAGTTCGCATAATCGCTTTTATATTTAGAACAGTTTTTAGTAATGTATTGTTATACTTGCCTATAGGAACGTCATTTTAATTAAAAATGTTCAAAACCCCCGAGACAAAAAGAAACTGATGATCTTTAAACGGCTGTACAGATTTCCTTGAAGCAAAGCTAGGAACACTCTCCATTAAAACACCATTGAAACAAAAACAAACTTAATTGAAATCGGTTCATCTGTTCAGGAGCTATGATGCCGCAAACAGATACACACGCACACACACTACAAACATATCACCCCTCTGTTTTCGTCAGGGGTTACAAATAAAAGTAACCTAAGTTAATCCTGCAACAACAGCTATCTGCCAGTGAAAGTCCCATCAAAATCGGTCCAGCCGTTTCAAAGATTAGCCGGAACAAACCTACAGACGGACAAAAATTAAAAGAAATTGTTAAAGAATCATTTCATTTGTTAAAAAACTGTTATTATGACATTACAACAGACACAATATTTCATTTAATTGCATAGTGGAAAAGAACTACCCGTATGTTTATTATTTCTTTGGTTATGACTCACGGACTTCTCAGATTTTATAGAAGACATATTAATAATGTATGTATGTAGGAATGTGTTAAAATAAAAAGACTGGATTTATGTCCCCTTATTATCCAATTAACGCACCGAGTTGAAAATCGCATTAGACAAAGAACCCTTCCTATTGGCGAAACTTTAATCTTTCTATGAAAATATTTTCCTTAAGTTCATGCCGTACTATAATACAAAAGAGAACGATGAAATGGTTTTTTGCTTTCCTTCGGTGCCATGGTAGCGACTAACTACTATATATTAAAGTGGTATAGCCATGATGCAGCTATATCACTGCTATAGATGTAGCACGAATAGGTCGGCTCGACCGGGAAAAGACCACGCTCTCATAGAATACCAGGGTGGAACTACAGCTTTACGCTGATGTGTTTCGTATGGTGAGTGTAGAGCCGAAGACCAGACCTTTTTTACTACAACCGACGATACATTCTACCTTACTCCTCACGGGTGACAACGCATCTGCATTTTGATCCGTAATCGAGGATAGCTCTAGATAGATGTCTATGGACAGCAGTAACCACTTACCATCAGGTGGACTGTGTGCTCGTTTGTCACCATTTTACTATAAAAAAACTAAAAAAAATTATGGGAATGCCCAAAATATGACCTTCATAAATGACGGTTTCTTTTTCTTTATCATCAGTCAATAAAAGTACTACTGGATATGGATCTCTTCCTTTGTGTCTACGGTTTGCCCCAATCGTCACACTTGGCAGGCAAAGTGACATGCATATTTTGAGGCTGAATGTTTTATGCCTAGTGCTAACGCGATGATTAGACTGCCAATTATCGGAAGCTAAATTATCTCTTTCATGAATATAGTAGTCTGGAAGCGAGAGTAGCCTAATGGCAGGATGCAGACCGCGATATCAAAAAGTCGTAGGTTCGAACCCGCCATTTGAATTTTTTTATATAGGAGAGGGCGCAAACGAGCATGCAGCGTACCTGATGGTAAGTGACTACCGCCGCCCATTTTTTTTAAAGGATAGGGTGACAACAGAAACAGAAAACAGTCCACCTGATGGTAAGTGGTTACTGTGGCCCATAGACATCTACAATTATCCTCGTTTGCGAATCAAAATGCAGATGCGTTGTCACCCGTGAGGACTAAGACAGAATGCCTCTTTTCCAGTAAACAGGGTCTCCGGTTCTCTACACTCACCATACGAAACACAGCAGCATGAAGCTGCTATTTGACGCTGGTATTCTGTGAGAGCGTGGTCCTTCCCCGATCGAGCCGACCCATTCGTGCTACAACTTTACGACTAATACAGCTGCAGCATGGCTCTAACACGTATAAATGAGCCCATGAACAACTGCAACACCAGGGGAATAGCAGATGCATTGCAGGTCTTTTAAATAGGAGTAGGCTCTTTTCTTGAAGGTCCTTAAGTCCCATCGGTCCGGGAAAATCGCTGGTGGTAATTGATTTCACACGGAAGTTACTTATTTTTAAGCATGCTGGTGTTTACATCCCGAGCCAAGGAAACCTCAGCCCAGGCCTGATAACACTCCTGCTTACTGCGTAATACAGTCTTACAGGAGCAACCAAACCAAGGCTAAGAAAAATAAGTTCTTAGTACATAATATTTCTTACGTTTACGCTAACACTACACATTGAATAAAACTATTTTTGGATTTTATTACGTTTAGTTTTACTTGTTTTTAATTCTCGACCTTTCGTGTGCTATTTTCGAGCAGGGGTGATGCATCTGTATTTTGATTTTTAATTGAGGATAAATGTAGATTTCCATGGGCCACAGCATCCACTTACAATCGTTGGACTGTATGCTCCTTTATCATCTTTATTCTATAAAAAAAAACCACTGTTTACGTACTAACATTATTTAATCTTTACTACGGTAAGCAATACTCGTATATTATAATACCATGTGATAGTGACGTAAGAAAAACCATCACCTTCTATTACAGCCTATAAAGGTTCACTGCTGAACATAGGCCTACTCATAGAACCATATATTATTGTCTCAAAGGAGCTTTTGCCATAGATACCACGCTTGGTGGGCGTGTCGTCAACTGCAGTATTTTTATTATTCTGAGGTCTTATCAGGAAGATGATGCTGCATCCTTTTCTGGTTTACTTTCTCCTGTCGTCTCTTACGACATCCACGGTACGATATGGTTCACATATTATATATCCAAGCGAAACGCCCCGGCTTCGCTCGGGTGGTTTCTGGATCTGGACTACAGCGCCACCTACTCATAGGGTCATATTGTGAATTTAAAACATTCTCCGTTTAGGAGGAGTTCAGTCACACATACACACACGGACAGAATAATTATATATATAATGATATAAAATAGATTAAATTTCAGAAACTCATTCCGGTCTCTCTCTAAAGCTGTCTAAGAGAACTTTTGTCAGCCATCTCTCCCATCTTTGTGCGTGAAGCACTCCTGTGCCTGGACCTCAACAAATCGATGGAGTCACAACTATTGTGCTGAAGAGGTGTGCTCCGGAGTTGGCACCGGTTTTGACGCGTCTTTTCCTGTATTCCTACTACCTAGACATAGTCCCGAACTCATGGAAGACAATTTTAGTGCACCCGATCCCTAAAAAATGCGACCGCTCAAATCTGTCCAACTACAGGCCTATCGCTATCACCTATTTGTTCTCCAAAATTAATGGAGTCCATTATAAACTGCCAGCTCTTGCGGTACCTTGAGGTTCACCAGCTGATTAGTGACCGCCAATGTTATCGTCGGGGTCGATCAGCTAGTGATTTTCTCGTTCACCTAACTCAAAGATGGGCGGAGGCAGTGAAGTCCAAGGCGGAGGCGTTGGCCGTTAGTAGCTTAAACATAGCGATGGGATTTGGTACAAATCGCTTCATTTGAAGCTCCCTTCCAATGAGCTTCCCGAGAAATTTTGCAATTGGATCACCTAGTTTTCTTGCAAGCGGAGGATCTAGGTCGTAGTAGATGGTGCATGCTCCGATTACAAGCCCATTAACGCTGGTGTTCCACAAAGCTGCATGGTATTATAATATTTTTACGTGGTAGAGCCATACTGCAGCTATATTAGTAGTATAGTTGTAGCACGAATGGGTCGGCTCGACCAGGGAAAGACCACGCTCTCACAGAATACCAGCGTAAAATAGCAGCTTAACCCTGCTGTGTTTCATACTTCTCTATACTGAGAACTGGAGACCCTTTTACTGGAAAAGAGGCATTCCTACTTAGTCCTCACGGGTGACAACGCATTTGAATTTTGATTCGCAAACGTGGATAGATATAGATGTCATCAGGTGGACTGTGTGCTCGTTTGTCACCCTATCCTATAAAAAAAGGATATTAGTAGTATAGTTGTAGCACGAATGGGTCGGCTCGCCCGGGGAACGAACACGCTCTCACAGAATAGCAGCTTAATGTTGCTGTCTTACGTATGGTGAGTGTGGAGAACCGGAGACCAATTTTACTGGAAAAGGGGCATTTTATCTTAGTCCTCACGGGTGACGAAGCATCCGCATTTTGAATCTTTACTGAAGATAAATGTTGATGTCTATGGGTCACAGCAACCACTGACTCACTGGCCCTGCGTTGCATGTCTTTGCGTATTTTATCGCATCTAGCACGGGGAGTGCTCTAAGGAATTGTTCAGACCAATTCTAGCCGCTCAATTTTACCATCACACATCGCGATGAAACTCGCGATACCATCCATACCATCTGGATGATGGGTGGACCACCACTATGCGATTTAGAAGAAGTTTTCTTCCTCGCACAACTTCCTTGTGGAATCGTTTACCACCAGCGATTTTTCCAGACCGATACGACTAGGTCCCTAACCTTCAAGAAAAGAGCTTACTCCTTTTTAAAAGGCCGACAACGCATCTACAATTCCCCTGGTGTTAGTGTTGTTCATGGGCAGCGGTAGTCACTTATCGTCAGGTGAGCCATACGCTCGTTTGCCCCCTCTCCTTTAAAAAAAAACTAAAGAACTTTTAATAAAAGTTTCTACAAAGAGAAAGCAAAACTAGCTGTACTTAGTTTCGGTTAGTTTGTTGTCTAAATATTACTGCAAAACTTTTAACTGTCCGATTACAAGAAGCTGTGTATTGATTTTATATTTTATAGAAAGACTTTTAACAAAAGAAGTCATTTAGCAGCGACATCACAGTTTCCGCGTAATTTGACATTTGCATTCAAATTCCACACTTTACTTTTGTGTTCCGTTTTATTTCCGCGGGACTTCTTTCGTGAAACAGATTCTATAGATTATGTTAAACCTATTAGAGCCTATCAAAAGTATACTGCTGAACGTATTCCTCCTGGAAAATTTGCCTCATTAGGAGATGCTTGCCATAGTTGCCACGTTTGGCAGGCGGGTTAACAATCGCAGTTTTTTAGTTTTTAATTGTTAATAGGTAAACGCTGCTACCCATCTCACATAACTGTTTCTCAGCCTTATTCTATAAAATAAACATTTTATAGAATAAGGTTGAGAAACGAGCACACAGTCCACCTGATGGTAAGTGAATGCTGTAGCCTATAGACATCTACTTTAATCCTCAATTAAAATCAAAATGCAAATCCGTTGTCATCCCTAAAGACTAAGATGGCATGTCTCGATTCCAGTTAAAAGGTTCTCCGGTTCTCTACACTTACCATACGAAATACAGCAGCATTAAGCTGTTATTTTACGCTGGTATTATGTGAGTGCGTGGTCCTAATTCAGTCGAGCTGACACATTCGTGCTACAAACATAATTTACCTGCAACTTGGCTCTACCACGTAAAATAATAAACTTTATAAAATAATTTTCCTCTGTCACCTTTTACACACAACCGGGCGATAGAGGTTAGTGCATATTCTTTCACCGCCACTAACCGTATATTGGCATGGTGGGGGGTGAGAGACTAATTATAAGCTGTTTTTTTAATAAAGAGGAAATGATCTGGATCAATAATAAACAATAATAACTATGCATTGAGTAGCTTTGAATAAATTTCAGCGTGAAATTAAGGAATGGTGCTTCGTCTAAAATTTTCTGTTGCCCCGAACCTCACGCCCCGTCTCATTTCTGAGAGTGTCTTATACATCTACATCTATACTCGATTAAGAATTAAAATGCAGTTGCGTTGTCACCACTGAGGACTACGATGAAATGCCTCGTTTGCAGTAAAGAGGGTCTCAGGTTCTCTACACTCACCATACGTAACACAGTAGCATTAAGCTGCTATTTTACGCTGGTATTCTGTGAGAGCGTATTCCTTCCCCGGTCAAGGCGACCCATTCGTGCTACCATATAGCTGTAGCATGACTCTACCACGTAAATGTTAAGTACGAACTTTAAAAAAATAAGAAGGGCATTAAGGCGGATTACTGTGTTAAATGGAAGAGTGATTTACCAAAGATGTAAAAATAAAAGTAGTTTGTGTAGTGCACTTTATATTTAGAATTAGTAATTCATTTATTAGGTAATGTATACGCATTTACAAAAAAATCACAATAAATCTTCAGTTTGCTCATAAACAAATTTAAAAGTTGTATTAAAAAAAATTGTACAAAAAGGGTTATTTTAATATCAAGGATGAAAATAACCCCCGGGAATGTGATGATCGCCACCATGCTCGTTCTATTACAGTCCATTTAAAAATTTTACAAAATTAGTATGAACTGAATTATGTTAAAAATAATCCCGGTGGGTTTCTAGCTGCTTAAATGCTTACATGACATAAGTTTTTTCCGAACTAATGGTATTTAAAAAATAAATACTTTCAATAAGTATTAAGGAATAATCTGTTTAGAATAAAAACAATTATTCTATTCTATTATAATTTTAATTTTTCGAACCCATATAAATATGTATCATTTTATTTCATTTCCCATTATAAGCCTATTTTTATGAAACCTGTACATAAGTACACATCATCATCATCATCATCATCATTACAGCCCTTCGCAAGTCCACTGCTAAACACAGGCCTCCCCCAAGGTATCCCACAAAGCACGGTCCTGAGCCACTTACAACCATCGACTTCCAATATAGTACCTTACCAGGTCCTTACTCCATCAATTGGGGGCCGCCCTACACTTAGAATACCGATAGTATAGTACACGACAAGACCAAATTCAAAGCGATTTTTTCTTTGGAAACAATTATTCTATTTCCAAATCAGTTAAGATAATAGAATTGTACATTCGGTCGACGAACATAATTTATTTGAGCGCTTGCGATAGTTTTACGAGGCGAGTAGGCATCAAGACGGACGGGTGCTGTAGCCGAAGTGATATAGATAAAAACTTTACGATGTTCCATCCCTGCTGAACCCCTGTTTCTTACATGAAAATAAGGGTGGATTGTTTTACGGCTTAGGAAGACTAAATTTGCACATCTATAGGTATATCTATAGTATTTCCATTGATTCGAGACGACATGAAAGTGTTTTTCGTTAGGAGTTTTAAGTATGTTTAGATAACTTGTAACAGTCATGATTTCTTATATTTACGCGAATACTACACATAAAATGAAAATAATTTTACGAATGTGATTGCTTTTAATTTTTTACTTCTTAATTCCCGACGTTTCAGGTGTTTTACGGCACCCATGGTCACGGGAGCACTGAAGTGTAAGTCCCGATGGAATTGTTAGCGCGGTTACTTTCAGATTTAGAATGATTACAACAGAATATTAAAGTCGAGAATTAAAAATCAAAAATTAAAGGCGATAAAATCCATAAAATTTGTTTCATTATAATAGTGTTTTTTTTTTCTTGTATATTATAGCTTTAACTTATCGTGGAGGGAGCTGCAATTGAAAGATGTAAGTAGTGAAGCAAAAGGAAAGACTTATTATTATTTCTTTTTATTATATTCTGTCACTCTCCTGGTTTCACACCTACCACGTGATAGCGGATTTCATATATCCTCAATGTTGTTTCAGATTATTTTTCAGATATACAGGTTTCCTCACGACGTAATCATTTATAGCTGAATACTTTTAATGGCCCCTTTGCATTATTCCTTAACTTTTTAAACCTTTCTAAATCTTCGGAATATATTTATTGCGCAAACACCAAATCCACTATAACTTTATTAACCTTTGTACTGTAGTGGACTTTGTAATGAATGATACTTGATAGAATCGGGCGTTACTTTGCGGAAATCCATTAAATTAAAGAGGATAAAAATTTATTTGCCTTAATATCCGCGTAATAAAATAAAAAAGATGTTTCTTACCTAGATGGAAGAAGACCACTACTCCCAACACGGCGGGGATACTGCTCAAAATTGAGAAGAGGAGGTAAGACACATCATATTATTTTATTACGCGAATCTTAGCAAATGGATTTTAACAACTTTAATGTAAAGAATAAATAAATTATGAATGTAAAATATTAACAATTGCTTATTTAAATATTATTGACTATCCAAACTCAATAAACTATGCTATGAGATATGCTCGGAGTTTCTCTGCGTAGTGAGCATATCCGCAGTGGAACTACAGTACATTGCCCGACGGATTAGTAAGCTGAAGTGGCTATGGGCTGGTTTTATAGCTTAAATAACTGACAACAATAGGGAAGTAAGGTTCTCGAGTAGCAGCTATGTACCGTTAAGTGAAGTGTAGGGCGACCTCTCACTAGATGAAGATGCAGGAAGTCGATGGATGCAGGTGGCTCAGAACAGTGCTTTGTGAAATTCCTTGGTGGAGGCCCATTTTGAGCAGTGGAGTTTTGATATGCTGTAATAAAGTACACGCTTATCACGATTGGTTTAAAAAAAATAATTAACGATGAATGTAGACACTGCGACAGAACCCAAAATTAAAAAAAAATCTTCATTATATCTATATTTGTCGATCCGAAACTGTGCGATTTACACAGCATTTTCTACCACAATACTCCAGCCGTAATATCCCGCCTATCATAAGTCTATGTACTTTATAATTGAAGTGAACCATCTACATTCTAGATGATTGACAGTCCACCACTGTGCGGTGTACCTGAACTTTTCTTCGTTGCATCACTTGTAGTATTGAGATTTAGGGACCATAAAGAAAAGAACCTACTCTTTTTTACAAGGTTGGCAATGAACTTACATTTCCACTAGTGATGTAGACGTTGATGGGTGACGGTGATTCTTACCATTAATAAGTTAATTTTTCTCCTCTCCCATAAAAAAAACGTGGTTGGGTGTTTCAGGAGAAACCTGCCTAAAGCGTACTGCACGAGCAAACTGAGTTCAGTTTTCCTTGCCACATATAAAATTATTAATTTAAATTTTGATAACATACTGATTTACTTTGTTCTCTTAAATCGAAAACAAAGTTGACTTTCAATCACCCCGAAAAAAATATAATAGGAAAAACGAAAAATTACAATTTAACTTATTCAAAGAAAATAAGAGGTTTGCGCTCGAAGTAAAGGTTTGGATCTGATTGATTATCTAACTTTGTAATTTAAAATTGATTCATTTGAGATTTGAAATAATTTGTTTTGATGTTATGATTCTGAACCTGAAAATAAACAACTTTTTACTGATTAAAAACAAATCCTTTTTTTTCCATTTTTTTAATTTTACGTACACACTCCAGAATTTTCTCCTGTATCATGGAGGCAGTTTATTAACGTAAAATACACAAGAACAAACATCTTGATCTAGAACAATTATGTGTAGGACAATTACGTCCCTCAAGAATTAAATAAAGGCAACCAATCATTTGTCATTTTCCTTAACCTAGCAAAAGTTTTCGATACAGTTTTTATTCCCATCCCGTTTATTAGGCTAGAGAGCATAGGTATTGAAGCTTCGAATTTTGCCGTACTATTTATAAAATCGAAGTTAATGTTAAAAAAATTGTTAAGGTCATTAGCTCTGAAGAAAACACATCTTGTTTCGGAGTGCCTCAAGACAGTGTTACAGGCTAACCCTATTTTTGATATATATATATATATATATATATATATATATATATATATATACATATATATATATATATATATATATATATATATATATATATACACAACAATATTAATATATATATATATATATATTAATATTGTTTGCGCGAAATGCTAAATGTTTAAAACTGCATTACCAGCGTTAACGTCCGATGGCAACAGGGATTGCTGTCGGGCCTCTCCTCCCCGCGCGCGTTCCCCTGCTCACGCCCGGTCACCTGATGCGTCGATTAACGGGACGGTGGGCCGATCTCCGTTGAACGACGTGGCGCAGCGGAAGTCAAAAAAAGCAGTGCGGTCTAGCACGACGTGGTCGTCCGGTATGACCTCCCTTTTAGTATCGGTTTGTTAGCAAATTTATGCAACGACGAGGTTTTTGTTGAGTCTAGAAAAATAGACGCCATTTGGTTATCCTAGTGCGTTTACAAGATGACGATGCAGTAATAATTTGATTGATTAACCTAAATTTGTTGGCAAGTAATTTACGTAATTGCATAGTGATTGCCGGTTGAAGTGCTTGACAATAATAATTCGCGTCAACGAGTTGCTTTGTGCCATTTGATTTAACTCGGAGATATTTTCTTGTGTCGGTTAAAACCGCTAAACTTTGTGACCCGCGAGAAGCGTTCGTATTAGATTATAGATTTGTTCTAATGGACGCTAGACTTTGAGTGACACCGAGTGACGCCGCTGGAGTGGTACCACATAGGGTGGCGGTGCAGGAGTCAAGGTCGCTGCTGATTAAAAAGGGCTCATTCAGGTTACGCATACATACACTTCTCACACGCTACTTACATTTACGACAATTAACGCCTGAACGAGCCTTGGGACAGTCTTCGCCTCAGAATCAGGTACGTCGCATTAAGTACCTAGTCCATATGTATTAAATATACATAGGTATTTGAGCCCTACACTTAGTTGTCCGTCGAACCTAACTGCTGTATGGGCCCCTGTATGGTAGACCTTAGTCTGGGCAACTAGGTGTGTGTACATTGTTGGTAGCAGAGCGTGGTTGATTGGTTCTCCAATCCCCCGGCCGTAATATAGATAAAAATAGTACGTAATAAAAATTACATATAAATACTTTTTTTTTGTTTTGTGGTGGAATTGGAACCACGCCCGTAGTTTGTTAGGGCTAGGTTATCTGATCTTGGCCTTCAGTCCGTCACCCTCAGGCAGGCTGCCACGGGTGCACGGCTGTTCGAGGTGGCTGGTACTGTGAGCGGCAGTGCCGAAAAGGCGGACGCACTGGCCTCAACTCTGAGGACGTTCGGGTCTCCAGACCATTGAAAACCGCAGAGGTGTGGATTGCTGGTCTGCACGACTCCGTGACCTCTGAGGAGGTGGTGGCGGCCGTTGCCAGAAGCGGAGAGTGTCCGCCGGACAAGGAGCAGGCCGGCGATATACGCACCGACGCCACCGGACTCGGCGCGGTCTGGGTTCGGTGCCCTGTAGCGTCGGCGAAGAAGATCGCCGATAGCGGCAGATTGCTGGTAGGCTGGGTGGCGGCAAGGACCAAGCTCTTACAGCCCCGGGCTTTGCAGTGCTTTTGGTGCCTAGAAAAAGGGCATGTCCGGGCGAAGTGCACCGCCGAGGTTGACTGTAGTGACCTCTGTTATCGCTGCGGCCAGCCTTGCCACAAGGCTGCCCTGTGCGCCGCGGCGCTCAACTGCAGCCTTTGTTCTGCTACGGGAAGGCCAGCGGAGCACAGAGTAGGCGGAGGGGCCTGTGGGGCGCCTGCCAGCAAGAAAAAAGAAAAGAAGAGGGGCACTAAGCCTGCCGGGTTAGCCTCGCTGCCCCCGCAGGCTAGCAGCTCCGCGGTCGACTCCCGGCCCAGGATCGTTTCCGAGGGAATGGAATGCCAGTAACGGCACAATTCCATTTTCTCCAGAGAAACATCAACCACTGTGCCAGAGCTCAGGATCTCCTACTCCAGAGCATGGCAGAGTGGTCGATTCACCCGTGACAACTGGTTGGGATGCGCTGACGGTTTGGTGGCCATTATTGGCGAGACTTTGATCGACCCGTCTCGGGGCCGTGGCTGGGTTGCTGCGGTCTCGGGCGGCATCGTTATTGTATGGGCGTATTTTTCCCCCAACAAGAGTCTCGCCGACTTTGAGGGTTTCTTTGTCGAGTTGGGCGCCGTCGTAGGCCGCTATCACCCTCGTCCCGTTCTGGTGCTCGGAGATCTCAACGCCAAGTCATCGGCGTGGGGATCTCCGGTCACTGACCCTCGGGGTGAGGTGCTAGAAGAGTGGACGGTGACGACTGGTCTGGTCGTCCTGAATCGGGGTTCGGAATACACGTGCGTGCGGCAGCGGGGTGGGTCGATAGTGGACGTCTCGTTTGCTAGACCCGCTGTCGCGAGCCGAGTCCCCGACTGGCGAGTCGCCTCAGAGGTGGAGACGCTGTCGGACCATCGGTATATCCGGTTCGACGTCTCTGCCCAGACAGCGAGCGGCCGCCATCCAACAACCCCGATTAACGACGGCCCGCGTTGGGCGCTTAAGCGCATCGACAGGGAACTACTCGAGGAAGCTGCCTTAGTCCAGTCCTGGATCTGGCAGTCGACGACGGACGGCCCCGTCGACGTCGAAGCGGTGGCGCTATGGTTTCGCGGGGCGATGACGCAGATCTGCGACGCGTCCATGCCCCGTGTCTGCCAATGGTCCGCAAAGCGCCAGGTGTACTGGTGGACCGCCGAGATCGTGCAATTGCGCATAGCGTGCGTTGCGGCTCGTCGCCGGTACACCCGATACCGGAAGCAGCGTCGACGGGATTCCACCGAGGAGGACGCGCTGTATGAGGTGTACCGCGCGTCTTAGGAGACTCTGTGGCTGACCATCGGTGACTAAAAGTCGCGTACCAGGGAGGAGCTGCTGGGGTCCTTAGATCGGTATCCGTGGGGGCGCCCCTACCGATGGGTACGGGACAAGTTGCTTCCCTGGGCGCCTCCACTAACAAAAAGCAAGCAAACCCAGTTGCTAGAGGCGGTGGTATCGGCTCTCTTCCCTGAGTGAGTGGGACACGTTCCCCCGGCGATGGCTTCGCCCTCAGCCACAGACTCTCCAGAAGAGGAGAGCACTGAAGTCCCCGAGGTAACGCAAGCAGAGACGAGAGTGGCCGTGTCGCGACTCCGGGCTAAGAACATAGCGCCCGGACCCGACGGAGTTCCTGGTCGAGCTCTCGTCCTGGCTCTGAAGGAGCTAGAGCCCCAGCTGAGGGGGCTCTTCACGGCATATCTCGAGCAGGGTCAGTTTCCCAGTGTGTGGAAGAAGGGGAGGCTGGTCCTGCTCAGGAAGGAGGGGCGCCCCGCGGTCTCACCGTCCGCGTACCGGCCTATAGTGCTGCTCGACGAGGCGGGCAATTTTTTTGAGCGTATCATCGCAGATCGCCTCGTCAGCCACTTGTGCAGAGAGGTGCCGGACCAGGACGAGAACCAGTTTGGTTTTCGTCGCGGGCGCTCCACCATAGACGCTATTACGCGCGTGAGGGCCCTGGCGGAGGAGACTGTGTCCCGGGGTGGGGTGGTGCTGGCGGTGTCTTTAGACATCTCCAACGCCTTCAACACCCCACCCTGGAGTTGTATCCGGGAGGCGCTGAATTACCATCGCGTGCCTCCCTACCTCCGCCGCACAATAGGGGCTTACCTTGAGGAGGGATGCGTTACGTATCGGGGACGTGGCGGCGCAGGTCGGCGCGTCATGTCGTGCGGTGTTCCGCAGGGATCGGTCTTGGGACCGCTACTGTGGAATATCGGTTATGACTAGGTGCTGAGAGGTGAACTCCCGCCGGGCGCCGACTTGACGTGTTATGCGGACGACACGCTCGTCACTGCCCGCGGGAGCTCGCACAGGGAAGCAGCGTTGGTTGCCAAGGCTGCGATGTCACAAGTGGTGAACCGCATCCTGTATGGGGCCCCTGTGTGGGCGATGGACATGACGGCCAGCACTCTCGCCATTCTGCGCAAACCGCAGAGGGTGATGTCCGTCAGAGTCGTCCGCGGGTATCGCACGATTTCCTACGAGGCGGCTTGCGTCCTGGCCGAATCCCCGCCCTGGGACCTAGAGGCGAAAGTACTCGCGTCATTATATCGACGGCGCGAGGAAGAGCGGGCACGGGGCTCGAGGCCGGTTCAGCGGCAGATCGTGCTGCGCCGAGAGGAGCTCCGTCAGGTCTTGGTGGCGGAATGGCGGCAAAGGCTTCTGCGCCCTACCGCCGGCCTCGCTACCGTCGAGGCAATCCGGCCAGTACTCGACGACTGGCTCGGGAGAAGGCACGGCTCCTTGTCGTTTAGGGTGACGCAGGTGCTATCGGGGCATGGCTGCTTCGGCAAGTACCTGTGCCGTATAGACAGGGAGCCGGACGCTCGGTGTCACCACTGCGTCAATTGCGGGGAGGACACGGCGCAACACACGCTCGCCGAGTGTGTAGCTTGGGAGGAGCAGCGCCGTGTCCTCACAAATAAAGTAGGAGGCGATCTGTCGCTGCCGGCCTTAGTGCGGAAGATGGTCGGTAGCGCAGACTCGTGGGACGCGGTGGTGTCCTTCTGCGAGGACGTGATGTCGCAGAAGGAAATTGCGGAACGGGAAAGGGAGATCTCGACTCCCTTCCCCGGCCGCAGAAGGCGCACCGGGCGCAGGAAAAGGGCGGACAACGCCCTTTTCCAACCCCCATGAATGGGTCCAGGGGCGAGGGACTTGGGGAAGCCCACGCCACCCCTATTCGATGGACCCGAGGTGGAGGCGCGCGTGGGTGTCGGCGCGCGCCCCTAAGGCGATACACGGGGTAGTTAAACACCTCACTACCCCGTGCAGGAGACGAGGCACGGATAGACCGGGCCAGCACTAGTGTGGGGCTGCGGAAGAATTTGGATTCCCGCGGCCCCACGCGCACGTGCGAGGAGACACCAGAGTGGTTTTAACCGGTAAGAGTCCGGCACGCCCCTCCGCCTTTCCCCAGGGTGGTGGTAGTCCATGAGGATTTCCCCCCGTAAAAAAAAAAGGTACGCGTCAGGTATTTTGACTACGTAGATAAGGTTATCACGTAATCTGATAATTATCGTTGGCGTATAATTAAAGTAAATTAATTGTCGAAGGGTCGGTCGCTTCAGCGAGGCATCTTTTCGGACCGACTGTGGTGTGTACTTGTCGTGTAGTGTAATTTGTATTTAATTTAATAAATAGTCATTTGTATTTGTGTTATTTGTATTTAACGTGATTTGATCGTACTTGTATTTGTAATTTGTTAATTTGATTTATATTTGAGCCGCGTATTAATTTGTATTCAGTAGTGATGCCATCGCACAAGCTACCGATTCGTTGCCCTGGGCCACTAGCGCCCATGCTTTGATTGGTCGACCGTATAGGGTCCGCATTAGAGGAGGCTTACGCTGAGCTCTAGGATTCGGATGTGGAAAAAGGAGTCCTGGACTCCTGCTTTGCGGACTACGAGCAGTTCTTTTCGCTCACAGACGAGTTGATCGAGGCTGGGCCCAGGTATGCTGAGGAGGCGCGTCAAGCTCAGATGAGTGGCCTGCCCGAGTCCCCTCGGAAGCAGCCTACTCAGCCGGAGCTGTTGGGACGACTCCCAACTCTGGACCTGCCAAGGTTCTCCGGGGTCCTTTCCGAATGGCTGACCTTTGTAGGGCTTTTTGATAGCCTAGTGGACGCCCGGAGGGATATGACACCAAGCCCGAAGATGGCGTACCTCCTAGCCTCACTGGGGGGGAGGCCCTGGGCGTCGTCGGCTATTTGAGATTGTTGGACGACGCCTACCAGACTGCTCGGGACCTCCTCGCCGGAAGATACGCCAACGTCCGGCGAATTGCGGACGAATAAATCAGGCAGCTTCTAAGCCTTCCACTGCTTAGGGACCGGGCCAGGCTACGTCCGGACCTCTTGAATCCAGTCTTGGTGGCCTGTAATACGTTGAGGCGGCTGGATTTGCCGGTGGATGAATGGTCCTTCTTATTGCTCCACATCGTGCTGTCCCGCCTACCTCTCGACCTTAGGATACATTTTGAGGAGAGGTATGGCGGGGACGGCGCCTCCTATATTCCGCCCATTAGTGATCTGCTGCGGTTCTTAGAGGAGCAGTGCTGGCAGATTGAGAATGCGGCGGGCATCGTTGACGACTCACAAGCCTTGCCCAGTGAGAGGCGGGATCCGCGGGCAAGTTGTCGTCAACCCCCTAAAGCCGATCGGAGCTTCCGTGGGAGGGCGCCGCTACCTACCATCTTACAGTGGCCTATTGGCCAGCGAGGCGCCCCCCTGTTCCTATTGCCGAGCCTCCGATCACTGGGTGACGTCGTACCCGAAGTTATTAGGTAAGCCGGTTCCGGCTAGGCAAACTATCGCTAAGGAGTGCCGCTGGTGCAATGGTGTCGTCGCCCCCCCTTAGCGTGTGAAGAGGAACTTCACGGCCACTCAGCAGTCAGCTAGACCCTTTTCACCCCCGTTAGCTGAGTGGCCGCGGCTGGGGTACCGCCATCCCCCCTTTGATGGAGGCAGCCCTAGCTAGCTGCCGCCCTAGCTCCCACGACGGCCGCCTCCACTGAGCCTTTGAGCCGTCAACAGTCCACTTGTCAAACTGTTCTGTTGCCGACGGCATCAGTGAAGGCGTACCGCGAACCCGAGTGGCGACTTTAGCCGCTCGCGCTCTATTGGATTCGGGTTCACAATGCTGTGTGGCCTCCACTTGGTTGGTGTGAAGATTAGGGCTCGTCGGGAGCGTTGAATTGCGCTGTCAAGGACTATTAGATTTGGTTTGGTCGAACACTTAATAAATGATGCTTTAAATTAAAAATAAAAATGCTTTGGGTTTACCGCGAAATGTTTCATAGTTGTAGCGGTTGTTAGTAAAAAATTGAAATTGAATGATGTGCTCTTTGAATGCGTGTGAATATGTTTTTGTGAATGAATTTGATCATTTTGTTTGCTTTGTGGAAAAGAAAATTGAAATCGAATAACCCTATTTGTGCCGAAGGGAATAAGAATAATTCCTCTCTCTGTTTTCACATTTTTTTTTGGCGCGGTCGAAGATATTTATTTGGAAAGAGAAATAGGGCTGTCTCTTACGTTTATTGTTTTGTTTAATTTGTCTGTTTCATTTATGCGCATCGGTAAATTAATTTGTTTGATTTAATTCAGTAGTTCAACATTGATGCTTTTGAAACTTGTTTGAAATATAAGCATAGGACTACATGTCTAAAAGGCTAGCTAGTTGGGAGATTATCAGATTAAAATCAGCTGCCACACAATTGAGTAAATGGTTCTAAGGTAGATGGCTAAGTTATGCCTACTTGCTTAAAAATCATACTAAGGACTATCTGTGCGTTTCGTTTGCCTCTCCACAGACGCCGTTCATGTGGAACTTGTGGGTGCCCTCTGCACTGAAGCTTAGGTGACCACGCTGGGCCGCTTCGTATCGCGTCTCTGTTTGCAGACTGATCCAGTCTGATTGCGGAACGAATCATAGGGGCACAAATAGGTGTTTGAAGGAAGTCGTCGGACTTCTGTCCAGTAACAGGACTTATTTAGGTGCTGCGATGTCCAGGAAGGGCATCCAGTGGAGGTTCGATCCTCCAGCTTGCCCAAATTAGGGCGGTATTTTTGAGGCGGTGCTTAAGGTTCCAAGATCTGATGAGGTGCCTAAGGTGACCTAGATTTGGTTGTAGATTCGGTCTTGCAACGTGCCGTCGCGACCTTGTCCTGCTTGCCGGTTTTGTTCGCGGACATAAGTCCTTATGTCCGGGACGGGGGTTTTTTTGCACCAAATTTTACAGTGGTAGAGCCACGCGGCAGCTTTTGCTGTCGCACGGATGGGCCGGCTCGAATCGGGGTGGTACCACGACATCACAGAAAACCAGCGTGAAGTAGAGGTTTACCTCTGCGTTTCGCTTGGTGAGTGCAGGTGGCCGGAGGCCCTTTTTGCTGGGAATGAGGCATTCTATCTTAGTCCTCACGGGTGACAACGCATCTACATTTTGATTTGTAATAGAGGATAGATGTAGATGTCTATGGGCCGCAGCAACCACTTACCATCAGGTGGACTGTGTGGTCGTTTGTCACCCTTATCCTATAAAAAAATGCTAAATGTTTAAAACTGCATTACGAGCGCTAACGTCCGATGGCAACAGGGATTGCTCTCGGGCCTCTCCTCCCTGCGCGCGTTCCCCCGCTCACGCCCGGTCACCTGATGCGTCGATGAACGGGTTGGTGGGCCGAGGCGTCTCGCGCCACGAGTCAGCCTGAAATCTCCGTTGAACGGCGTGGTGCGGCGGAAGTCAAAAAAAACAGTGCGGTCTAGCACGACGTGGTTGTTCGGTATAACCTCACTTTTTAGTGTCGTTTTGTTAGCAAATTTATTCAACGACGAGGTTTTTGTTGAGTCTAGAAAAATAGACGCTGTTTGGTTATCCTAGTGCGTTCACGCGACGACGTAGCAGTAATAATTTGATTGATTAACCTAAATTCGTTGGCAAGTAATTTACGTAATTGCATAGTGATTGCCGGTTGAAATGCTTGACAATAATAGTTCGCGTCAACGAGTTGCTTTGTGCCATTTGATTTAACTCGAAGATATTTTCCTGTGTCGGTTAACACCGCTAAACTTTGTGACCCGCGAGAAGCGTTCGTATGAGATTATAGATTTGTGCTAATGGCCGCTAGACTTTGAGTGACACCGAGTGACGCTGCTGGAGTGATACCACATAGGGTGGCGGTGCAGGATTCAGGGTTGCTGCTGATTAAAAAGGGCTAATTCAGGATACACATACATACACTTCTCACACACTACTTACATTTACGACAATTAACGCCTGAACGAGCCTTGGGACAGTCTTCGCCTCAGAATCAGGTAAGTCGCATTAAGTACCTAGTCCATATGTATTAAATATCCATAAGCATTTGAGCCCCACACTTAGTTGTCCGTCGAACCCAACAGCTGTATGGGCCCCTGTATGGTAGAACTTAGTCTGGGCAACTAGGTGCTTGTACATACAGGGTATTTTTGGAACGCTCCCGAAAACTTAGACAGGCGACAGCACCAAGTATACCTTTGATCATGGGTCACAAATAAATTTGATCCTGATGAAAAAAAAATCATATTTTTACAACGTTTTATTAGATTTATTCACGCGCCATCATGTTAGTACAGCTAAATGAAACGATAATTTCATAAAAAAAATCATGAAAATACTGAAACCTAAAACCAGCAGTGGAATAACTGAATTCATATCAGCTGATTAAAGGTCAATGTACGCGCGAACGCAAATTCACGCGGTCCGCAACTAGCGGGCTATACCACAATACCTAATAATTTACAACACTTGTCTAAATACCTAACTTATCTACTTAACATACTATTTTGCCACGGTACTTGTCTCCACGTAGCCATTTTAATCCGAATTTACAGGTTAAATAACCCAAATAACTGGTTCGATTTCCCACTAATAACAAAATACATAAATGAAATGTAACCAAGGTTAGAGTCATGCGTTTTTATTCATCGTGTAGGTATAATTATTATTCTCATGTATTCAGTTATGTATGTATTCAGATTAGTTCAGTACTAAGTTATTTAAAAAAAATTAGTTATGAAACAGCTTACCGCTCTAAATCCTCCGTGGTCTTATGAGATGCGGCTCAAATTGTGATCCATTCATTTCAAGGCAGATTTGGGCTCGGTGTTGCGTCTCCTCATGGAGGCGGGGCATCATCGTGTGATCTTCGACACAGTCCGTACGTAGTTTGTCGAAAACATTCACGATCCTTTTGTAGTTTCGTCAGAACTATCACACTCACGATTAAAAACCCTTTCTTTCACATACCCTACAGAAAGAAGTCTAACGGGGTCAGATCTGGTGCGCGAGGTGGCCAAGCGTGTGGTCCTAGTCCGCCAAATCCAGCAATCATCAAATAGCTCATTGAGGCGCTCACGGACGAACCTCACATGTGGAGGGGCACCATTATACTGGAACCATGTGCGGCGATATTCAGCCAACGATAGGTCGTCTAAAATGTCTGTCAACTGTTCATTTATAAAGTTTAGGTATCGCTGTCCGTTCAGTCGCTGTGGCAGAAACACTGGTCCCAGTATGCGATCCTTAAATAAACCTGCCCATACGTTAACCGACCATCGGGTTTGGTGCCCGGTTTGTCGAACAGCGTGCGGGATAACCTCTGAATACACATGTGTATTTCTTCGGTTCCACAGGCCGTTTCTGGTAAATGTCGACTCATCCGTTCAGATAATGTGCTCAATGGAACCAGCCACACGTTGTTGCTGGTATAATAACCAACGGCAGAAAACTCGTCGGCGGTCGTGATCGCCGGGAACTAAAGCTTGCACTTTGTGCAATTTGTATGGGCGCATTCGGTTACGCTTCAACACTTTGTGCACTGCACAGTATGACACACTTGTTCCATCCCGACGTCTTAACAATTTATTTAGCGATACTTCGTGTACATAACATGTTGTCGTATTCACAATCACTATAAACGTACGCGTTAAGCATTATTAAAACAAAAAACGTAACAACAAGTAACAAAATCAACACGGAACTGTTTCAAAAACTACAATTAAACTGAAACCTACTGCGTCACAGCGTGATGCGACACGAGTCGGGCGGGTTACATTATTTCGCACCGAGCTAGCAGGTCGAGTGGAGGGAGGTTACAGTCGCGTTCTAAAGTACTACATGGTATTGGGATATTGTTTTATAATATTATATAGTAAGTAATTAATTGTTTTATTGTAGAATCATAATAGGTGCCTTACTTGGAATTAAAAATGGATAATGTTTACTTGAGCATTATTTGTTATTTATATCGTAAAATATAAAGTAGTTTGTAACAAGAAAACTTAAGGTAAGGGTGGCACGCCGTCCATTATGTCGTCTTGGATCACATGGAAGCCAGATGTTGAAGGTGTGTTGGTGTTACTGGATGCTACTTGATCATCACTTTCATCTTCGCTTGAGCTTCCGTCATCAGGTCGATCACATGGTAATTTTTTCGGTATTCTTCCTCAACACTTTTAAATTTACTGCACAATTTTCCCCATTCACCTTCTCCTATCATATTTACCTTTTCGTTCACTAGTTTAGTCATAAAACAATAGATATAAATAATTTTTCTTTCCTCCCTTTTTAAAACATCGTCGCGAGTCGCAAAGTAAGCTGTGTATGCGACTGTATTTTTGGAGCGAACAAAGCGCGGGCACCAATAGCATGCAGGCACAGTAATACTGGCGGATTGTTTCCCCGTCGCGCCCCTTCGTACCAATATGTGATAAATCGCTGTGCCCAAGTTCAAGGCCAGCGTTCTTTTTTCACCGTTCGCGCGTACATTAACCTCCATTAGTCAGGTGATATCAATTCAGTTTTCACTGCTGGTTTTATGTTTCAGTATTTTCATGATTTTTTTTATGAAATTATCGTTTCATTTAGCTGTACTAACATGATGGCGCGTGAATAACGCTAATAAAACGTTGTAAAAATAGGTTTTTTTTTATCAGGATCAAATTTATTTGTGACCCATGATCAAAAGTATACTTGGTGCTGTCGCCTGTCTTAGTTTTCGGGAGCGTTCCAAAAATACCCTGTATATATAAATGATTTCTGCAATTTTGAACTCAACTCTGATAAAATAATATCTTATTTAAATGATATAGTGCTCCTAAATCCTGCAAATACATAATATATTATCACACAAATAAATATATTAACACTGAATTGGGGCAAAACTAAATATATTCTTTTTTCTATGTCCAGCCTAACCCACCCTTCAATTATTCCGGAAATATATGCACATCAATGTTGCTCATTTGCAAAGTCTGTATCGATGGCAGCGAAGTGAAGACGGACATCTACAAAATCGCAATTTTACAGGAGAGCAGATTTAGTAAAAAATTGTGGTCATTTTGAGAGTTATGGACCGATCAACATGAAATTTTCTATGAAGCCTTAAAATAGCATTCTTTATGAATTATGTAATAGTTTTTTATCGCTATGTCATTGTTTTACTAAAATAATTTTGATGTCTTTTTTTACTCTAAAAACTTTGACGTAGAAGACATCTGCCTGATATCCGTTTGTACGTTGTGATAAAAAAACGTCCATTTTATTTCAAATATGTAATAAACTAAGATAATAATCTCCATTAATACTTTTAAGGATATTTAAAGTAAGTCTAAGCAACATGCAAACAGTATTCCCCTTTTTTTGACGAAATTTTGCAGATTTCTTTATTTACTTTGCATTTAAAATTTTATACATTATCAATTCATGAGTTACTTACCAGGCGGACAAATTCAAATGTCCGTTTCTACTGCGATGTTTTTTTAAAATCGAGGGTAGATGTCTTTATTTACGTGCCAGATTTTCTTCACTATTTTGAAATTTGAAATAATTTTAATACAGACTTGTAGATAGGGTTGATTTAAGCTCATTTTTGTAAAAAAAGCATTTTCATAAAAATGTAGATATCCGTTTCTGTTTTGCTGCCATCGGTATGTAAAAGCCCAGTTATTTTAAAATGCAAACACTTTTAAATATCTAGAAATATTTATAGATCCTATATTTTTTATTTTGCAATTAACAACTACATAGACCCCACCTGTGCAGTAAAAGTCTGTAATTTATGCTTTTTATTAATATTCGTTCTTTTGATGATATTTAGGTAGTTAAACAAGTATATTTCGCATTATGTCAATCGATTCTCATCGATTTTATAAACTCTTGGGGAAGAGCAGATAAAACTACAACGCTTCCACAGTAACTTGCTAAAAGAGCTCCAATAAAACTCGCAACATTCCGCCCTACCTTATTCCCGTCCTATCTCTTAGGTAAATCCTGTAATATCCTCTCAGTGTGACAATTACTCGTTATGAGTTTGTTACTGAAACATTACTTAAAATTGCTCTACAGAAGAGAGGTTTCTGATAAAAGAAG
This sequence comes from Parnassius glacialis, assembly GCA_033319125.1. NCBI lineage: Eukaryota > Metazoa > Arthropoda > Insecta > Lepidoptera > Papilionidae > Parnassius > Parnassius glacialis. Next base: position 1,241,342 of record JAVANC010000008.1, read on the forward strand.
CAAAAATAAATAAATGAAACCATCATTAGAATAAGGCATTCTTTCATGGTAAGATTTGTTTACATTCCTTGGCTCTTTTCTGTATACTCTATTCAATGCAATCTTGTACATGTATCCATTAAAAGATCGTGGGCTCCTTGAGCAGCGCTGCTGACGGACGTAATGGGAACAAAAATTTACTAACCAGTTTGGTTGACTGGCTTCCCTCGAGGCAGCTGATAAAGAAAGTAAAAAAAAGAACCACGGTAGCTCAGGGGCTAAGCGCTCGCTGTAAATTTCACAATACGCGAGCAACCCGGGTTAGATTCCTGCCGGCACCAATGAAATTGTTGATTTCAATTTTAAGCGCTGGTTTATGGAAAAATTTGAAGTCGATAAATTATTTCAAGACAAACAGATTTACGTACAGATAAAAACAACTGAAATGGTAACCAAACTACGCCCTTCTAGAGTACAATTGTGCGCGCTTACATCCGATTGTTTGTATTTATGGGTTTTCCCAACTCCTTCAATAAATACACTCGATGTGAGTCAAGTGACAGTAGTAACCAACTTCGGCGTCGAGGTGTGCTCAATCTGAGATTTATCGCAAGCGAGGGTCCAAAACGGCAAGTTCTTACTCCTGTTGTAAAGTTAAATTGATATTTAACGCCAGTACCAAGCTTTTGCCGTCGAAATGGATGAAAAATTTTCTCACCTATGGGATTTTTTTATTGAATTATTATGTCAATTACTAGGTTTTGAAATAAAATCGAAACAAAATTACTAAATTTCGAAAGAAAATAAATTATTATACTTGACAGCATTTAACTTAAATTTAAAAATTATATATGTGCATTATTTTAAAATGGAATTATATTAAAATGGTGTTCTATCTTGAAAGACATTTTATTTATTTATTTATTTATTTTTTATCGCATTCCTTAGTCTAAAAGAATACAAAGGGCGGACTTAATGCCTTGTAGCATTCATTCTCTACCAGTCAACCCATGGAGTGGTGAGAATTTGAAGTAGATGTAGCAACATAGAATAAAATCAAAATAGAAATGATAATTAATTACGTTATATATACATTTAACTAGTATATACAATAAACAAACTATAAAAATATATCCTATTCATACATATATACAAATACATTATATCTTGTCTATACGTTTAAGCAGCAGTGAAGCAGTATTGTATTTGGATCAACACGGTAAGAAAACCAAGCAAAAGTGGAACCACTATTGTATTTATTTCTTTATTTATTCTTTATTGCACTAAATATTTGTACAAAAGGCGAGCTTTATGCTATATGGCAATCTCTACCAGCTAACCTTGGGTAGAACAGAGAGTGAGTTTGGGCAGATAAGTTCATCATCATCATTATATCATCATTACAGCTCTTCACAAGTCCACTGCTGAACATAGGCCTCCCCCAAAGAATGCCACAAAGCACGGTCCTGAGCCACCTGCATCCATCGACTTCCTGCATGTCTTACCAGGTCGTCACTCCATCTCGTGGGGGGACGCCCTACACTTCGCCTACCGGTACGAGGCTGCCACTCGAGAACCTTTCTTCCCCATCGGTTGTCGGTTCTTCGAGCTATATGGCCGGCCCACTGCCACTTCAGCTTACTAATCCGTTGGGCTACGTCGGTTACTCTGGTTCTACTGCGGATATCCTCATTCCTAAGTTTATCACGCAGAGAAACTCCGAGCATAGCCCTCTCCATAGCTCGCTGAGCGACCTTGAGCTTCCTAATACGGCCAGCAGTGAAGGACCACGTCTCAGTTCCGTAAGTCATCACTGGCAACACGCACTGGTTGTACAATTTCGTTTTAAGGTTTTGAGGTATGTCTGACGAGAAGATGTGTCGTAGCTTCCCGAACGCTGCCCAGCCGAGTTGAATCCGTCGATTGACCTCTCGGTCGAAGTTGGACTTACATAGTCGGACTATTTGTCCCAGGTAAACATACTCGTCAACAACTTCGAGCTTAGTGCTCCCAACAACTACCGGCATAGATGTGACATGGACATTAAACATAATCTTTGTTTTGTCCATGTTCATCTTAAGACCTGTGACGCAGATAAGTTGTCATGATATAATTCAGTTCAAATATATATATATATGATGCAACACATACATAAAATATACACATATATATTAGAAAAAAATATATATATATATATATATATTATTATTATTATTACAGCCCTTCACAAGTCCACTGCTGAACATAGGCCTCCCCCAAGGAATGCCACAAAGCACGGTCCTGAGCCACCTGCATCCATCGACTTCCTGCATGTCTTACCAGGTCGTCACTCCATCTTGTGGGGGGACGCCCTACACTTCGCCTACCGGTACGAGGCTGCCACTCGAGAACCTTTCTTCCCCATCGGTTGTCGGTTCTTCGAGCTATATGGCCGGCCCACTGCCACTTCAGCTTACTAATCCGTTGGGCTATGTCGGTTACTCTGGTTCTACTGCGGATATCCTTATTCCTAAGTTTATCACGCAGAGAAACTCCGAGCATAGCCCTCTCCATAGCTCGCTGGGCGACCTTGAGCTTCCTCATACGGCCAGCAGTGAAGGACCACGTCTCAGTTCCGTAAGTCATCACTGGCAACACGCACTGGTTGTACAATTTTGTTTTAAGGTTTTGAGGTATTTCTGACGAGAAGATGTGTCGTAGCTTCCCGAACGCTGCCCAGCCGAGTTGAATCCGTCGATTGACCTCTTGGTCGAAGTTGGACTTACCTAGTCGGACTATTTGTCCCAGGTAAACATACTCGTCAACAACTTCGAGCTTAGTGCTCCCAACAACTACCGGCATAGGTGTGACATGGACATTAAACATAATCTTTGTTTTGTCCATGTTCATCTTAAGACCTATCCGTTGGGAGACACTATTGAGGTCATTGAGCATAGTGCTTAGCTCCTCCAGCGATTCTGCCATGAGGACTATATCGTCGGCAAATCGAAGGTGAGTGATGTACTCGCCATTGATGTTAATTCCGTATCCTTTCCAGTCCAGAAGCTTGAAAACGTCTTCCAATGCAGCGGTGAAGAGTTTCGGGGATATAACGTCACCCTGTCTTACACCTCTCTGCAATTGGATAGGTTTCGTACTCTGGTTCTGTACTCGGATAGCCATCGTAGCCCTACTGTACAAGCACTTCAACACTTCGATATACCGACAGTCAACTTGGCACCGCTGAAGGGACTGCAGCACCGCCCAAATTTCGACGGAATCAAAGGCTTTCTCATAGTCCACATACGCCAGACATAGTGGCAAATTGTACTCTTCGGACTTCTGTACAATTTGCCGTAGGGTATGTATGTGGTCTATGGTGCTAAAGCCCTTTCGGAAACCGGCTTGTTCGGGAGGCTGGAAGTCGTCAAGTCTGCGCGCGAGACGATTCGTAATGACTCTCGAAAACAGCACGTAGACGCGGCTCAGAAGGGAAATCGGTCTGTAGTTCTTCAAGAGAGCGTTGTCACCTTTCTTGAAGAACAAGACCACCGCACTTCTGCTCCACGCCTCCGGTGTAATGCCACAATGGAGGACGGAATTAAAGAGCTTCTGAAGGACTTCAAGTACCGGTCTTCTACCCGCTTTCAGAAGCTCCGCTGTAATTCCATCCTCGCCTGGGGCCTTGCCGTTTTTAAGGTGCTGGAGAGCCATTCTAATCTCGCTCAGACTGACGTCCGGGATATCTTCGGAATAGTGTCGAATAAGACTCGCTCTTGGATCGTTACTCACACTTGCGTGTGGCTCCAACGACGACGTGTACAGCTGCCCATAGAACCTCTCAATCTCACTCAAAATCTCAGGTGTCCCGGAAACGATGCTGCCACATTCGGTCTTCAGCTTTGACAGTTGGCTCTTTCTGGCAGACAGATCTCTGGCAAAGACTTTGGAGCCTTGGTTCCGCTCGATCGCTTCTTCAATACGAGCTGTATTGAAGTTGCGTAAGTCTCGCCGCATGAATTTGGAGATCTGTCTGTTCAGTTGCCTGTATGCTGTCAAATCTGTTGAAGAATGTAGCCTCATCTCCCGTCTAACAGCCATGAGATTAAGAGTGTGATCGGAGAGTTTTTGTGTTCTTCTGCGGTGGGTCTTGCAGAACTTAGCTCCGACCGCATGGACAGTTTCCACGAGCTTGTCATTCATATCGTCCAATTCATTGCAGTCTTCTAGGCACTGAAAACGGTTTTGTAACTCGAGCTGAAAGGTTTCGGGACTTTGGATTAGAGCACGAGGGGGACGGAGCGTTGACTTCATCAGACGAGACCTCTCCAACTTAACATTTAGGTTCAGTGTGCCTCTAACCATTCGGTGATCGCTGCCGGTTTTCACCCTCGCGATCACTGAGACATCACTGAACAGTTGTCGTCTGGTCGTCATAATGAAGTCAATCTCATTTTTTGTCGAACCGTCGGGGCTCGACCAGGTCCACTTCCTGTGGGGCCGCTTCTTGAAGAAAGAGTTCATCATAAAGAGTCCCTCTTTCTCCATGAAGCCGGCCAGCTGCTGGCCCCTTGGGTTCCGTTGCCCTATTCCAAATTTCCCTACTTTCAGCTCACCGTTCTCTCTTGTGCCTAGTTTTGCATTGAAGTCTCCCATTAACACCGTATATTGGGTTTTGGAGGAATGCATGGCTCTAGAGATATCCTCATACATTTCCTCCACCTCCTCATCGGGGTGTGCCGAGGTTGGTGCGTAAACCTGTATGACCTTCAGCGAATACCGTTTGGTGATTCTGAGTATAAGGTACGCAACCCTCGTCGACACACTCCCGATCTTTACAACGTTGTTAACGAGAGACTTGTGGACGATAAATCCGACACCTCCTTGGGACAGATGGTCGCCCTCCCGGTGATAGAACAAGTTGCCGGATTCGAGGATTACCGTGTCCTCCCCCTCTCTTCGGACTTCGGATAATCCTATAATATGCCAGCGCAACTTGTCTATCTCTTCTTCCAGCTCCACGATCTTCTCGTCAATCCTCAGGGTGCGTGCGTTGTACGTTGCCAGGTCGAGTCGTCTAAGGTGGCAACCGAACCTCCACCGGAGATTCTTAGCACCCCCTGCCCCGCCGTTACCATGGTCGCCACCGTAGCCAGGAATATATATATATATATATATATATATATATATATATATATATATATATATATATATATATATAATTCATATGCATATATAAATAAATACACACATTTATACATATATATCTCAATAAATGTATATATAAATAACAATAAACATATAAAATAAGTGGACTCAACTTTGTAGGCTACGGATATGCTCATATAGTTTCCTTTTAAAAACATTTTTGGCAGGTATTGTTCGCAGGTCAATAGGCAATTTGTTCCAGAGGGTAATGGAAGTAACTGTGAAAGAATTCGACATAGACCCAGAATGCTGGAGAGGAGTGGACAGGAATAAACTTTGTGAAGAACGGAGATTGAGAGTGTCACTATGGAATTGAAATCTTTCTTTTAGATAAAGGGGTGAGGAAGGATTATTAAGAACTGAAAACAGAGTGGACAGGATTCTGATACCTCTGTGCTGGCGTGTAGTCAACCATTTTAACTTAGAGCGAAATATATTTGGAATTAATATATTTATATATATTTGGATTGAGTAAGAGAGCCAATTAATTGACAAGTTAGCATTTAATAATAGTCCTCAGGAATGACAACGCTACTATGATCTTCCTTATGAAAATAAGGTAGCTGGTGCGGTAGGTTAGATCATTTATCACTCTAGTCTTCAAAATAAACTTGCGGTAGTTCAAAATAAACATGACACTTATTATATTTTATTAAAAACAATGTACACTGATTATACAGCCCACTTAATGGTACATGTTATATGTTGGTGATGGTATATGTTAATACACTGTATATGATAAAAATACTTCTTTTCATCTCTGTGAACTGAGACAGAATATTCACGCAATGAAAGATGCAAATAAAGTAAATGAATCTTTGAGTGTCGTTATGAAATATGCATTTAGGTTCTCTTCATCATTATTCGTGTATTTCATTATCAGCCCTTAAATATCCCCTGCTTTGGTGTGTAGCGGCGGTGTAAGAATATCCACTACCCTATATCGTCCCGTGAGTTTCGAAGTGGCGACAGAGGGAAACAAATCAGGAAGTGGGCTTCGTCTTCCTAGTAACAAATAAAAAAACTGCGGTTGCCAACTATGCCAAGCGTGGCAGCTATGGCAAATATCCCTCGTATGAGACAATCTATGGAGCTGTCCTTTGTTCAGCAGTGGATTTTAATAGGTTGTGACGTAACGGTAATATAAAATATCAATATATTACACTGGCAACACTGATTTATTTGTTCTTTTACATTTTGGACTTGACTATATCCACTTAAAAAACCAGTTTAAAATTTTATGGATGTTTTATTTAACATTATATACTAGATCGTGCTCGTATCTGAGTAATTTTCCTAGTAAGACAGTTATGAACCACTGTCATATAACTATATTACGGTATACAGTTATATCCCTAGGGATATAACTATATCACTGCTTTAACCACCTTACTGCGACATATGTAAAAAGACAAGCAACGATGCATTTCTCGCTGTAATCACTCACTGATTCATCAACGCCCAGGCCAAATCGTTGGACCTAAGAAGCAAATATTTGTCTAAAATTAAATTGTCTTTTGTGTTTTTCCAATTACTAATACAAAACAAAAAAAACAATCCAGTCCTTGTCTAAATTACAGAGACCTTCTGTAATTTAGACAAGGGAGAAGGAAGGATTTTTCTAACTTCTCACGCGATCGGATATTAAAGAGGATATATCATTTCATTAAGTTGCCGTATTTCCATAGATACGAAACCTAAAATTTGGCATATAAGTAGATAATTATAAATATTGCATACCTTAAGCGAAAGCGCAAGGTATGTTCTACTATCGCCTAAAAATTAAGATTCCAACGTTTTATCGAATAAAAAGCAATCATATTATACATATAAATGATATAAAAAGCACATTGTTAGAAAGATAAATGATTGTTGAACTTATTAATATTTTTTTTTTAAATTGATTAATTGCTATTTACAAATAAAAAAGGGGTTTTTGTGGCTTATGGTGTGGATTTATCAAGTCCGGAAGGCTTGTAAACACTCTAACTTTTGAAAATATCGATTGTTTAACTCAATCTATTTTTTAATCTCTTCATCTATCATGTGGGAAGCCACTGAATGTAAATGGCAGTGAAATTTTATTTGTTTAGTTATAATGAATTTTTTTCGGCTCCAAAATGGCGAAATATTCGTTGCTTTGGTAGCCTTGTATGTAAATTAATTCTGTAAAGGGAGCTAAAGCCACAGAGTAGTTTACTCACTCACTCAGTTCGACGCACAGAGTACTTTTTATATACTGGTCAGTCGCCGTCGTGAGTGGACATTGTTTCGGATGTTTGCAGCGGCTCAAAAAGATCGCTGTACAAATACACAATATTCGAATATCCAAATTTCTTAAATAACAGATTATTATAATAATAAGAGATTTTTTTAATTACAATATTTTAAAAGCACAGAATAAATAATAGTAGTACGTACTAAAAGTAAGTAGTATCAATTTTTTTGTCATGAGTGACAGTTTGATGGTTTTCGAGAGTGTTGAAACCGATAGGGTTGTTGAAATGTAAATCCAAGATGGCGGCCGCAATAGGCATAAATTTTTTCATCTTGGGTGTCATTTTCATGGTTTTCGAGGGTTTTGAAGTCGATAGTGCTGTTGAAATGTAAATCCAAGATGGCGGCTGAATTAGGTACCAATTTTTTCACCATTGGTGTCATTTTCATGGTTTTCGAGGGTGTTGCAGCCATGAAGCAAATATAAAGAGGAGACGGCTTATACAACTGTGCACTGTGATTCTAAGTAGGTCCTGACGTCATCATAGGGGGCGTGGCTTTAGTTAGTATACTGACAGCACTCGTCCTGTGCGCTTATGTGTTGAAAATCGCAAATCGATGTATTTTCGTAGTATTAAGAAGAAAAGGATGAAGTGTTGTGTTTTATCGTGTAAAAACTACTCAGATAGACGCTCTGATGCTATGGATGGCATCACATTTCATTTGTAAGTAATTTTGCACCTAATTTATTAAAATAGTTCTAGAAAAATCACTTTCCGTCGGCTTTCAAATATAATTAAATATATTCGACACTAGATGGCGACACTTTGTGTCATGTGAACTAAAAATATAAAGTTATAAAGGTACGTTGAACTCAGTATTAATAAAATAATCATACGAAGGTGCTGAAATTTGTTTTGCATTCAGATATAAAGAAATTTTAATCGCCAAAATATTATTTTATAGTTTATAATCATTTTGTGAACAGGTCGTATTCTATCGTCAAGTAAATCTCATAAAAATAACAAAAAGACAGGGCCGTAATTAGAATTCAATTATTTTACACAGTAATCCTTTCTTCTAAAACTTTCAATATTAAAATGAAGGAAATTGTACTAAGGCTGATTTTTCGAAATGTTTAAGTTATATTTAAGTGACATTCTATATGCAAAGAAAAGCTCTCTGAAAATAAATATTTTATGTACAATATTCAAAGTACTTTCCTTTCGCAGGACAACTATTATATCAATTGTAGTTCAGTTAATTAAAAAGCTCACCTAGATAACTTTATTTACTTTATGTTCTAGATTTCCATTCGAAAATAATCGTAAACAGCAATGGATCACAAAAATTAATAGAAAAGACTGGACTCCGACAAAATATACAAAGATTTGTTCTTGTCATTTCAATGCTGACGACTTTACAGTTACAAAAAAAGGCTTTAAAAAATTAAAGAATGCCTGATTAAAAAAGAAAATATACTAAAATATCTTAGTCTATACAAATTTTCGCAAGATTATTATTTTTTGGGGTAATAAGGGCACATGGAAGGGCAAATAATAATCCAACCTCACGTCAGTTTAAAGCAGCTTACAAAAAAATTCTGATAAATACAGAACTGAAAGAGGGTTTCAGAGGAAATTGTATTCCTTTAGAGGATATTGCCATTTTGAATGAATACTCCGTGAAAAAAATTAATATTACTTCAGAACATTATCGAATTTTGAAAAATGACTTGAATGAGGAATCATTAGATGGCATGGATGTCGAACCTATGCCTGATGATTTGCTGTTAGAATTTGATGCGCAATTAAATACAATGATAGGTCATTATTTGCGCCGTCATATTGTTGCATATATTTCTGGGTATGTAGTTAATTATTTACATTCAAAGATCAAATGTGAGAGCTGCCTTCATGAATTATATGCTGATGATTACGACGATCATGACCTTTTTTTTGATAAAAACTAAAAATAAAAGTGGTCTTACTTTTCCTTCTAAAGATGTCATAAATTTTTTTTTATGGAATCGGGGGCAAACGAGCATGCGGCTCACCTGATGGTAAGTGACTACCGCCGCCCATGAACAACCGCAACACCAGGGGAATTGCAGATGCGTTGCCGACCTTTTAGAAACGTGTTTGCTCTTTTCTTGAAGGTTCCTAAGTCGTATCGGTCCGGAAAATTCGCTGGTGGTAATTGATTCCACAAGGAAGTCGTGCGAGGGAGAAAACTTCTTCTAAATCGCACAGTGGTGGATCGCCAATCATCCAGATGGTATGGATGGTAACGCGAGTTTTGTCGTGATGTGCGATGGTGAAATTGAGCGGCTGGAATTAGTCCGAACAATTCCTCAGAGCCCTCCCCGTGATAAATGCGATAAAATACGCAAAGAGATGCAACATCTCTACGCAGTGCCAGTGTATCGAGCCGATCAGAAAGAACTCGGTCGTCGACGATTCGAACCGCTCTGCGCTGGATGCGGTCAAGTGGAAGGAGCTGGCACTGGGGTGCCCCGGCCCAGAGATGAGAACAGTATTCCATGTGGGGCCGAACGTTGCAAGCGATGTGCCGGCATGAAATACTGTCTCGCTCTGCTGAGCACGCCAAGCTTTTTAGAGGCCAATTTGGCCTTCCCTTCCAAGCGACCACGAAACTGCACACTATTCGATATGTCGACGCCAAAGATTCCGATACTAGCTGAGGCAGCAAGGGGAGTGCCTTGAAACTGAGGAGATACGACAAAGGGGTTCTTTTTAGCGGTTTAGCTTGTGTCTTCTGGGGGTTAAACTGGACTAGATTTAGTCGGCCCCAATCCGAGACTTTGTTAAGCAAAGAAAGACTCGACTCGAAATTTTAATCGTTAAAATATTATTTTTATAGTTTATAATCATTTTGTGAACATACCGCCATCTACCGTCAAGGTAGCTAAACTACATTGCAACATCGATATGGAACGATTCGAGTAGTTTTACTATTTATCGGTAGATGTAGATCATGTAAAGTGGGCGGGGCTTTGCATCCCCTCACCCCGCAAATTGTCACGCGTTGTTACATAGTGAAATTTAATTAGAACGTCTCCTCTTTGTATTTGCTTCATGGTTGCAGCCGATAGTGCTGTCGAAATGTAAATCCAAGATGGCGGCTGCAATAGATATCAATTTTTTCATCATGGGTGTCATTTTCATGGTTTTCGAGGGTGCTGAAGCCGATAGTGCTGTCGAAATGTAAATCCAAGATGGCGGCTGCAATAGATATCAATTTTTTCATCACGGGTGTCATTCTCATGGTTTTCGCGGGTGTTGAAGCCGATAGTGCTGTCGAAATGTAAATCCAAGGTGGCGGCTGCAATGGGTATCAATTTTTCCATCATGGGTGTCATTTTCATGGGTTTCGAGGGTGGTGAAGCCGATAGTGCTGTCGAAATGTATTTAAACTACTTTAAAAAATTCCGAATAATCGTGTTATACGTATTTTTTTTATGCGCTTAAGGTATGCTCAATTGGATTTACCAATTATATTTATAACTATTCTTAGGATATTTCGATATTTCTACGGGATATGGAATAAAGTTGATTTATCTTTTCGCTTTTATATTGCCTCATTTTCATATCTATAATGCATGTAAGTAGATAATTATACAGTACATCTATCCTAAAAAGTACAGTTACTTAGGGAGCAACTATAAGCAAAATCACTTATATGCACAACAATAATTATAATAACAAGTAACAATAATTAAAGCTAATGATAATAAGTAATTAATTGTCGGGTTGATAGTACAGTTCCTTAAAAAAGTATATTTCTCAAAAGAGTATAGTTCCTCAAGGAGCAACTATAAACAAAATCGCCGTAATTTTCAATTCCACGTAAGCGAAGCCACGGGCGTTCACTAGTATTTCATAAAAGCCCGTATAAGTAATTCTCTTATTAACACTTATTTTTATTAGAAAGCATATAATATTTTATTTTATGGAGAGGCAACAAGATATAGAGTGCCAGCAGTGCAAAATAATGAAGCTAAAGTTTTTCCATAAAACAAACGGAGTGCGGAGATAGACTGTAAAATACATTCCCCACGTGCACTGTACTAATGTATTCATTCTGTTATAGATTATGAAGTAACCTGCAACTACAAATAAAAAATAAAATTACAGCCATTTTTGTGAGTCTCGTGCACTGGTACAGAATAGCTAGCTTCTCGATGTTCTACAGCAGAGGTTACAAACTCGATTTTCTATGGGGTTATTTACAAAATTAAGTATGCTATGCGGGTTCAAACTTAAAATAAGTTTATGCAAAAAGATACAATAAAAAAACTAGTAAATGGCATCATCAAATGATTGAACTTAGTCGTATATAAGAACATAATTAAGCTTTTGGGTTGCTTAATCACGAATCAAGGTATGTATCAAACATATGTCATATCAATTTATATATTATGGAGGGTGTGTTTTTATAGGAGAGGAGTCAAACGAGCATGCGGCTCACCTGATGGTACGTGACTACCGCCGCCCATGAACAACTGCAACACCAAGGGAACCAGGAGCTCGCAGATGCGTTGCCGACCTTTTAAAAAGGAGTAGGCTCTTTTTTTGAAGGTCTCTAAGTCGTATCGATTCAGAAAAACTGCTGATAGTAATTGATTCCACAAGGAAGTTATGCGAGGAAGAAAACGTCTTCTAAATCGTACAGTAGTGGACCGCCAATCATTCAGATGGTGTGAATGGTATCGAGAGTTGTGCCACAATGTGCGTTCGTGAAATTAGGCGGCTGGGATTAATCCGAACAACTCCTCAGAGCACTCCCCGTGGTAAATGTGAAAGAGAATACAAAGGAATGAAACATCTCTTGGCAGCGCCAGTGTATCGAGCCGATCGGAAAGGACTCGGTCGTCGACGTTTCGAACTGCTCTGCGCTTTCTTACGTTACTTTTATTTATACATTAAAATTATAATAAACTAGCGACCCGCCCTGGCTTCGTTTGGACAGGATCTATTAACGTGGCGTTATTTAGATTTAAGATCACTTTTTCAAAAAAAAAAACTTCAAAGTTATAAGGATAAAATGTAGTCTTTATCACTACTAGCATATTTTTTATCTGTTTGTCAAGTTTCATTACAATTGGTTCAGCGATTCCGAAGATTAGCTCGGACAATCTGACAGACAAACAGACAAAAAAAATCGTTATTTACCTAGTTAGTTAGTCCCCTCAGCTCAACACGTAGCACTCATTTCGATATAAACTACAGACACTTCAGTTTTCTTTAAATGTATAGATATCTCGTTTTTTATTAATTGTTATAAGCCGGTGCTTGATAACAATCCCATCTGGTGATAAGAGGTGATGCAGCCATAGATGGTAAATCGCACTGTCTTATCGTAACAAAAGCCTATTCACCCCTGCCTTGTAAAACAATATCATAATGATCAGCTGGTGACATTTTTAGTTTCATTTCACTTTATTGTCAAAGAAAACACAATGTTTAATGTATGTACATTAATTTAATTCTTTCTAAATATCAAGGCGTTACAGATTTATGTGTTGAACATAAAGGACAACAAAAAATGTAATAGTCCCTCAACTAAACCAATTTGTTCTCAAAAGGGTTCCGAATAGCCCCGGCGGCCGGTCTGTTCGTAAAAGTTTAATACCCTTGAGAAACGTTGCATTAGTCTTACGACACACTAGCTTCTGCTTGCGGCCCGCCGCGTGGAAACAGATGTGACCTCATGTTAATCCACTTTTTCTTCTTTAACTTACTACATCCTATCAAAGTCTACTGCAGAACAAAGGTCTCACTCAAAGATTGACTCATAGGAGTACTCAAATATTTGCCATAGTTAGCACGCTTGGCAACCGCAGTTTTTTTATTCTTAGTCGTTGTTAGGGAGACGCTACTGCCCATCTGATTTGTTTCCCTCTGTCGCCTCTTACGACACCCACTGAATGATATGAGGTAGTGGATATATTTACACCGCTACTACACGGTTAAGGTTAAAAATTGCCTCATAGAGGGATATCTGCCGCATCTGCAATAGCGTTCTATTTTGAGTTGTTATCAACAAGAAGCTTTTTCTTATTAAATAATATTTATGAACATCAATATAGTAGTATTCTATACATGTTAATAAAATGCAATCAAAAACATAACTTGTAAAAAAAACCAAATCTCGCAACTCAGTTATTTTACCGTAAAAATTTGTGAGATCCATGTACTACCAAGTCGGTTAATTTATTCAGTCCCTACTTAAGGGTACTTCTGTCTTAAGTTATTACGTAATTAGCTGACCTAATAACACCTTATAGTGACCACATCAATACTAAAAATATTTTATATTATAAATAAATATGACAAGATTCCGGCCATTTTATTGGTTAATTGTGCATCAAATTTAGTCACTCCACTACACTACATATTTAATATTTAAGTTTTCTCTAGAGTCTGGAGTTTTTCCTGAAGTCTGGAAGGTGGCTAAAGTTCATCATCATCATTATCATCATTACAGCCCTTCACAAGTCCACTGCTGAACATAGGCCTCCCCCAAGGAATGCCACAAAACACGGTCCTGAGCCACCTGCATCCATCGACTTCCTGCATGTCTTACCAGGTCGTCACTCCATCTTGTGGGGGGACGCCCTACACTTCGCCTACCGGTACGAGGCTGCCACTCGAGAACCTTTCTTCCCCATCGGTTGTCGGTTCTTCGAGCTATATGGCCGGCCCACTGCCACTTCAGCTTACTAATCCGTTGGGCTATGTCGGTTACTCTGGTTCTACTGCGGATATCCTTATTCCTAAGTTTATCACGCAGAGAAACTCCGAGCATAGCCCTCTCCATAGCTCGCTGAGCGACCTTGAGCTTCCTCATACGGCCAGCAGTGAAGGACCACGTCTCAGTTCCGTAAGTCATCACTGGCAACACGCACTGGTTGTACAATTTTGTTTTAAGGTTTTGAGGTATTTCTGACGAGAAGATGTGTCGTAGCTTCCCGAACGCTGCCCAGCCGAGTTGAATCCGTCGATTGACCTCTTGGTCGAAGTTGGACTTACCTAGTCGGACTATTTGTCCCAGGTAAACATACTCGTCAACAACTTCGAGCTTAGTGCTCCCAACAACTACCGGCATAGGTGTGACATGGACATTAAACATAATCTTTGTTTTGTCCATGTTCATCTTAAGACCTATCCGTTGGGAGACACTATTGAGGTCATTGAGCATAGTGCTTAGCTCCTCCAGCGATTCTGCCATGAGGACTATATCGTCGGCAAATCGAAGGTGAGTGATGTACTCGCCATTGATGTTAATTCCGTATCCTTTCCAGTCCAGAAGCTTGAAAACGTCTTCCAATGCAGCGGTGAAGAGTTTCGGGGATATAACGTCACCCTGTCTTACACCTCTCTGCAATTGGATAGGTTTCGTACTCTGGTTCTGTACTCGGATAGCCATCGTAGCCCTACTGTACAAGCACTTCAACACTTCGATATACCGACAGTCAACTTGGCACCGCTGAAGGGACTGCAGCACCGCCCAAATTTCGACGGAATCAAAGGCTTTCTCATAGTCCACATACGCCAGACATAGTGGCAAATTGTACTCTTCGGACTTCTGTACAATTTGCCGTAGGGTATGTATGTGGTCTATGGTGCTAAAGCCCTTTCGGAAACCGGCTTGTTCGGGAGGCTGGAAGTCATCAAGTCTGCGCGCGAGACGATTCGTAATGACTCTCGAAAACAGCACGTAGACGCGGCTCAGAAGGGAAATCGGTCTGTAGTTCTTCAAGAGAGCGTTGTCAGCTTTCTTGAAGAACAAGACCACCGCACTTCTGCTCCACGCCTCCGGTGTAATGCCACCATGGAGGACGGAATTAAAGAGCTTCTGAAGGACTTCAAGTACCGGTCTTCCACCCGCTTTCAGAAGCTCCGCTGTAATTCCATCCTCGCCTGGGGCCTTGCCGTTTTTAAGGTGCTGGAGAGCCATTCTAATCTCGCTCAGACTGACGTCCGGGATATCTTCGGAATAGTGTCGAATAAGACTCGCTCTTGAATCGTTATTCACACTTGCGTGTGGCTCCAACGATGACGTGTACAGCTGCCCATAGAACCTCTCAATCTCACTCAAAATCTCAGGTGTCCCGGAAACGATGCTGCCACATTCGGTCTTCAGCTTTGACAGTTGGCTCTTTCTGGCAGACAGATCTCTGGCAAAGACTTTGGAGCCTTGGTTCCGCTCGATCGCTTCTTCAATACGAGCTGTATTGAAGTTGCGTAAGTCTCGCCGCATGAATTTGGAGATCTGTCTGTTCAGTTGCCTGTATGCTGTCAAATCTGTTGAAGAATGTAGCCTCATCTCCCGTCTAACAGCCATGAGATTAAGAGTGTGATCGGAGAGTTTTTGTGTTCTTCTGCGGTGGGTCTTGCAGAACTTAGCTCCGACCGCATGGACAGTTTCCACGAGCTTGTCATTCATATCGTCCACTTCATTGCAGTCTTCTAGGCACTGAAAACGGTTTTGTAACTCGAGCTGAAAGGTTTCGGGACTTTGGATTAGAGCACGAGGGGGACGGAGCGTTGACTTCATCAGACGAGATCTCTCCAACTTAACATTTAGGTTCAGTGTGCCTCTAACCATTCGGTGATCGCTGCCGGTTTTCACCCTCGTGATCACTGAGACATCACTGAACAGTTGTCGTCTGGTCGTCATAATGAAGTCAATCTCATTTTTTGTCGAACCGTCGGGGCTCGACCAGGTCCACTTCCTGTGGGGCCGCTTCTTGAAGAAAGAGTTCATCATAAAGAGTCCCTCTTTCTCCATGAAGCCGGCCAGCTGCTGGCCCCTTGGGTTCCGTTGCCCTATTCCAAATTTCCCTACTTTCAGCTCACCGTTCTCTCTTGTGCCTAGTTTTGCATTGAAGTCTCCCATTAACACCGTATATTGGGTTTTGGAGGAATGCATGGCTCTAGAGATATCCTCATACATTTCCTCCACCTCCTCATCGGGGTGTGCCGAGGTTGGTGCGTAAACCTGTATGACCTTCAGCGAATACCGTTTGGTGATTCTGAGTATAAGGTACGCAACCCTCGTCGACACACTCCCGATCTTTACAACGTTGTTAACGAGAGACTTGTGGACGATAAATCCGACACCTCCTTGGGACAGATGGTCGCCCTCCCGGTGATAGAACAAGTTGCCGGATTCGAGGATTACCGTGTCCTCCCCCTCTCTTCGGACTTCGGATAATCCTATAATATGCCAGCGCAACTTGTCTATCTCTTCTTCCAGCTCCACGATCTTCTCGTCAGTCCTCAGGGTGCGTGCGTTGTACGTTGCCAGGTCGAGTCGTCTAAGGTGGCAACCGAACCTCCACCGGAGATTCTTAGCACCCCCTGCCCCGCCGTTACCATGGTCGCCACCGTAGCCAGGAATAGCGGGGCCGCCGGGGACTTGGGGCCGTTTATTATTGTCATTGCTCATGGGGGGTATATTGCCATAGTTGCCACGCTTGGCGAGCGGGTCGGCAACCGCAGTTTTTTTTATTGTATTTATGCCGTTACCAGGAAGATGCTGCTGCCCATCTCCTGCTTGTTTCCCTTTGTCGCCTTTTACGACACCCACGGGAGGATATGGGGTAGTGGATATTCTTGACCGCCACTACACGGCAGCACGGCTAAAGTTGCCAATTTACAAATCTGACGGTGAAAATGTAATAGGAAAATACCGACCAATTTCAATTCTCCCTCTAATGGGTAAAGTTATGGAATCATTGATTACACCCCTAATTCAAAACTATTTCAAACAATTTTTAACAGACCAACAACACGGATTTACGCGGGGTAGATCGACTTCTACAAACTTAATGTGTTTCACCGAAGAACTGATTAAGTCTATGGACAATAACAAACAGATTGACGTTATTTACACGGATTTTAGCAAAGCATTTGATAAAGTATCTCATTGCCTCTTTATTCGTAAGCTTTCATCCTATGGTGTGCATGGTGCCTTGCTGGAATGGTTCAGTTCTTACCTAACTCACAGGTCTTTTCTCGTTGTAGTTTCTAAAATCTACAAAATATCATCAGGAGTGCCACAAGGCTCGCACCTCTGCCCTGTCTTTTATAACATATTTTTCAATGATGTCTCTGTTAACCTTAATAATGTTAAATCTTTTTTATATGCTGACGATCTTAAACTTTTGCGTGAAATCGATTTCATGGATGATGTGAATCTCCTGCAAGCTGACTTGAATTAGTTGACGAGGTGGTGTCACGAAAACAATATGGCACTCAACGTGAAAAAGTGTATACATGTAAAATTCACGCGCAAAAAAAAAATTATAAATTCGTCATACCAAATCGATGGTGTCAAATTACGAGAAGTTGATAATGTCCGTGATTTGGGCGTGCTGCTAGATAAGAAGCTTACATTTATAACACATTTCGACCATATTATAAAAAAAGCATCTGGAATGCTCGGTTTCATCATACGCAATACAAAGATTTTCTAGACCA
Source organism: Parnassius glacialis (assembly GCA_033319125.1). NCBI lineage: Eukaryota > Metazoa > Arthropoda > Insecta > Lepidoptera > Papilionidae > Parnassius > Parnassius glacialis. The sequence goes on from JAVANC010000008.1 coordinate 1,259,236, forward strand.
TTAAGACCAAGATGATTCTTTATAATAGTTTTGTGCGTAGCATTATGGAATACTGCAGTGTTGTTTGGAGGCCCCATTTCGCAACACATACGTTACGCTTGGAAAGGGTTCAGAAAAGGGTTCTATGCCACGTAGCGTTCTCTGTAGGTAAAGCTCGATCGCTTAAATCGTACAAAAGTAGGCTTTTCGCTTTTAATTTACTGCCGCTTGAAGCAAGAAGTGACATTTTAGATTTAATGTTCGTATACAAGCTGTTCCATAATAAGTAAGACTGTCCTCTTTTGTTAAATTCCTTTTCCTTCAGAATACCTTCTCGACTTCCGAGAAAGCCTGTACAACCTATGAACCCACCATTGCGTAGGACTAAACTTGGGCATTTCGCTCCTGTTCCTAGATTGAGTAGACTTTACAATAAATGCGGCACATCGGTAGATCTTAATTTTGATACTTTAAAACTTTTTCGTAAACAGATCAGGAACTTTATCACAAAAAATATCTTCTGTCATTTGTTAAAAAATAACTTAAAATAGGTTTTTATGATTTTTCTTTTCTATTACATATAAGTAACTTATTATTATTAAGCGCATGATGTGTTCCCCTATAAGTAGTTATGCACTTAGTTTAAGACATGTTGGAACTTGTATTTTTTATTCAAATGTATTGTGTTATAACTGTTGGAGAACCTAATAAAAAAAATTAAAAAAGTAGATTGACTTGGCAATCGCATGAAAACGCAATGTATTTCTCAAGTAATACATACTCGTGTTATATTAAATTAGATTGTTTAGTGCGATTGCCAAGTCAATTTATTTATTTAAAACATAAAAGATTTATAATATTGATATGGTCACTATAAGATGTTGTTAGGTCAGCTAATTACGTAAAAACTTAAGACAGAAAGACCCTTAAGTGGTAACTGAATAAATTAACCGACTTGGTAGTACATGGATCTCACAACTTTTTACGGTAGAAGAAGTAAGTTGCGAGACTTGGTTTTTTTACAAGTTATGTTTTTGATGGAATCTCATTTCTTTATGTAGATAGTTATATCTAGGTACCTATCTACACCTATTATTCCATTATATTACACGTACATAAGTACACTGTTTCATTCACTGCAAATATAACTTTGTAATCCTATATATTTATATAGGATTACAAAGTTATTTATGCAGTTGGTGTATCTCAAAAACTGGACCGAAATTACAAAATATTGTAATTTTTTCTTGATTTATATACTAAACAATAGTTTTATTCCAAATTTGAAGCTTCTATGTCTGCTAGAAGTGTCTTAGAGTTTTGATGATCTGTCAATCAGTGAGTGACAAAATTAAGAAACTGACTAGTTATAATTCTTAAACTACTAGTTTAAATTTAATTAAATTTGAAACATATTGAGATAACACAATTCCTACTTGGTTACTGAAAATTCAGGCTTCTAGTTTTATCCACAAAGAAGTTATAGGGTTTCGAAAATGGCCTGAACTGCTTCGAGAAAAGGAAGGTACGGCCGTGCCGCTTTTTTGCTCGACTTGGCGGGGGCACTGCCGTGCCCCCAGATTAATGTGTCTGCCTGTAATTTTGAAAAGAAAAATTACTTATACAGGGGTTATTCGTATGATATTCAGACACGACAATAATTTAAAAAAAAACTGTGTATGTCTGCCTGTCAGGGCTAATCTTCGGAATGGCTGAACCAATTCTGATAAAACTTTACGAACAGATAAAGAGCTACGCCAGGAGGAATCTAAACTTTATATACTAGGCTGTACGGTATAAACTTGAAGTTTTTTCTAAAAACGAAAAATTGATAACATAAGTAGTCTTTGATTATCTCAAATCTAAATAACAACACTTCAGTAGATCCTATCCAGGCTAAACTCTGTAATATTTGCTAGTCATAACATTGAACATTGTATTGACTTATAATAACATTAAACTATATTAACATACAATAGAAATAAACTGAAGTATCATCATCATTATCATTACCATTACAGCCCTTCACAAGTCCACTGCTGAACATAGGCCTCCCCCACGGAATGCCACAAAGCACGGTCCTGAGCCACTTGCATCCATCGACTTCCTACATATATTACAAGGTCGTCACTACATCATGTGGGGGTCTCGAGAACTCGAGAACCTCTTTTCCCCATCGGTTGTCGATTCTTCTAGCTATATGGCCGGGCCATGCCACTTCAGCTTACTAATCTGTTTAACTATGTCGGTCACTCTGGTTCTACTGCGGAAAACCTCATTTCTAAGTTTACACGCAGAGAAACTCCGAGCATAGCCCTCTCCATATACCCTTCATGAAAAAAGTTACAAACTTGAAGTATAATAAAATATATATCAAAACTGTATATATGTTTATATAACAAATACTCTACATAATATGAAATACTAGAATTAGTAGCTGTCAATGCAGTCATACCACCATAGCCACGTACAAATGCGGAAATTACGTAAAAGAACTATAAATTTCACTGAGCGTTATATACGTCCGTAAAAAATCTAAGTTACCCTCAAGTCGAATCCAAAGAAGTTCCACTCCAAAAAACGACCTTTAAATTCTATTCAAACAGCGCTGGGCGTTACTAAACTGAACGCCTCTCTGAAAAGAATACAGTAGGTATATTATATAATTCTTTCTAACTTTTTTAGGTAAATTATTCCCAGACTGGGAGAGGCAGTCTCATGAAAATTTTAGATAATACAAGCGCTTTTTCTCTTGATATTGTTAAGAAGACTTTGTTACTTATCCCGGAGCTCATAAAAACACCTCATGGATTTAAGTGAGTTATATTCAAATATTGTAATAGAATACTGTGGAATAAAAACGTAAATGAATAAATGGAGAATGTGATTTGAATACAGAACGATATTGATAGACGTGTTTTATTTAGGCTTTTATAGTTCGCATAATCGCTTTTATAGTTAAAACAGGTTTTAGTAATTTATTATTATACTTGTCTATAGGAATGTAATTTTAAATTAAAAGTAAAAAAAAGACCTGATGATCTTCAAACGGCTATACAGATTTTCTTGAAACATAGCTAAGGTCACTCTCCATTAAAGCACCTTTTAAACAAAAACAAACTTAAACAAAATCGATTCATCCTTTCAGGAGCTATGTTGCCACAGACAGACACAGACACACAGGTACACAAATACACAGACACACAGATACACACACAAACATAACACTTCTCTGTTTTCGTCAACATCAACATCTATCATCGACTAAGAATCAAAATGCAGATGCGTTGTCATCCCTGAGAACTAATAAGGAATGCCTCATTTCTAGTAAAAATGGTCTCCGGTTCTCTACACTCACCATACGAAACACACCAGCATTAAGGATGACTCGCGCTAGACCATGTCGGGTCCGAGCCGAGTGTCGGCCGTAGCACGTTCACCGAGCCGGTCCCGTGTATCTAATTGCAAAGACGGGCCTCGACCGAGCAATTACCGTTGCGCCGTGATGCAGTACACTCGTCCGAGCAAAAATACTGTTGTAACTAGACTACAATCATGTTGAACTTTGACGATCTGGAATTAGCGGCTATTGCGATCACTCTGGACGATGAAGATTCTGATAAATCTTCTACTACAAGGAAATGGCCGAGCCGAGCCGAGTTGTTTCCGAGCGTTGTCCGTTGCTCGGCCGTCACTCGGTTGCCGCTCGGTATAGCGTGAGTGCGTCCATACAAAATATAATATGTAATATTAGTTGACCGTGCTACGGCCGACATTCGGCTCGAACCCGACACGGTCTAGCGTGAGTCATCCTTTAAACTGCTATTTTACGCTGGTATTCTGTGAGAGTGTGGTCCTACCCCAAGCTAGTCGACATATTCGTGCTACAACCATAATAATGCTGCAGCGTGACTCTAAATAATAATGATGATCAAGTATTAAAAGCATCGATTTATCTCGTCATCCTAAAATATTCGGCTTCGTGGATAGAATTTTTATCAGGTCAGACAGAGCTGTGACCTTCTAAAGTTGAGATTAAGTTAGTTCTGCGACAGTTATTGCGCCCGTGACAGTGGTGTGGTATAATTCGCTCTGTGAATAATAAGTTGATGAATAGAAAATAATAAAAATATGATGTCGACACTGCTATATGATTTTTGAGTTGTGTCTTAGATTTGCTAAAATAAATAACTTCTTAGTACAGAATATATAATATTTTTCGGATTTTATCGTGTTTAATTTTACTTATTTTTAATTCTCGACATTTCGGGTGCTATTTTCGGGCAGGGGTAAGGCATCTGCTTTTTTATTTTGAATTGTATCTGGACAACAACGCCACTTACCGGGTCATATTGTGAATTTAAACCATTCTCGAATAACCTTAATCACATACAAAATATTTTATCAAAATCGGTCTTGCCATTTATAAGGAGTTCAGTCACACAAACACGGACAGAATAATTGTATATACATATAAAGATATAAAATAGATGAATTTCAGAAACTAAAGAAATTTTAATACAAGTTTCAAGAGAAAGCAAAACTAACTGTTCTTAGTTTCAGTATTAGTTAGTTGTCTAAATATTTCTATATTGATTTTATCTTTTATAGAAAGAGTTTTACTTACAAAAAAGTCCCTTAGCAGTGACTTCACAGTCTCCGCGTAATTTGACATTTACATTCAAATTTCACACTTGTTCGCATATTTCCGCAGGACTTCTTTCGTGAAACAGATTCTATAGATTTGTTAAACCAGAGACTAATTACCGTTAGAGCCTATCAAAAGTCCACTGCTGAACGTATTCCTCCCTGAAAGACTGCCTCATTACGAGATATTTGCCATAGTTGCCACGTTTGGCAGGCGGGTTAACAATCGCAGTTTATTAATTTTTAATTGTTAATAGGAAAACGCTGCTGCCCATCTCACAGTGAATTTTATAGACTAAGGTTGAGAAACGAGCACACAGTCCACTTGATAGTAAGTAAATGCTGTAGCCTGTAAACATCTACATTTATCCTCGATTAAGTATCAAAATGCAAATCTGTTGTCATCCTTAAAGACTAAGATGGAATGTCTCGATTTAAGTAAAAAGAATCTACGGATCTCTACACTTATCATATGTAATACTCTGTGGTATTCTATGAGAGCGTATTCCTTCCCCAGTCGAGACAACCCATTCGTAATACCATATATCTGCAGCATGACTCTACCACGTAAGTGTTAAGTACGAACTTTAAAAAAACAAGAAGGGCTTAAGGCGGATTACTGTATTAAGTTGAAAAGTGTTTTACCGAAGTTGTAAAAATAAAAGTAGTTTATGTAGTCCACTTTATAATTAAAATTATTAATTCATTTATTGGGCAATGTACTCGTATACGCATTTACAAAAAAAATCACAGTAAATGTTAAAAGCTTGTCAATAAACTAGTTTAAAAATTTATTAAAGAAAAATTGTATAAACAGGGTTATTATGATATCAAGTATGAAAATAACCCAATAATCACAATAAAATAATCACAACAAATATAAATAATCACAAATAAATAAAAATAATCACAATAAATCTTCAGTTATTCCATAAACAAATTTAAAAGTTGTATTAAAGAAAAATTGTACAAAAAGGGTTATTCTAATATCAAGGATGAAAATAACCACCGGGAATGTGATGATAGCCACCATGCTGGTTCCATTACAGTCCATTTAAAAATTTTACACAAATAGTATGAATTGAAAAATGTTAAAAATAATACCGCTGGGTGTCTGGCTGCTTTTCCCATGACAGAGGTTTTTTCCGAACTAATGATAAATTAAAAATAAATACTTTCAATAAGTATTCAATAATAATCTGTATTGAATAAAATTATTTACATTACTCTATTCTGTTTTGTTTTTTTTTTTTCATTATTCTTATTCGAAATAAAGATTTATTATTATTTAAATTTTCCGAACCCTTATAAATATGTATTCATTTTATTTCATTTCCCATTATAAGCCTAATTTTATGAAGCCTGTACATAAGTACATATCATCATCATCATCTTAATTACAGCCCTTCGCAAGTCCACCTCTAAGCATAGACCTCCCCCAAGGTATACTACAGATCATGGTCCTGAGCCACCTGCAACCAGCGACTTTCTATATAGTATCTCACTAGGTCGATACTCCATCTAGTGGGGGGCCGCCCTACACTTCGCATACTGATACGTTATTACACGACAAGACCAAATTCAAAGCGATTTTCTCTTTGGAAACAATTGTTCTATTTCCAAATCAGTAAAGATAATAGAATTGTACATTCGGTCGACGAACATAATTTATTTGAGCGCTTGCGATAGTTTTACGAGGCGAGTAGGCATCAAGACGGACGGGAGCTGTAGCCGAAGTGATATAGATAAAAACTTTACGATGTTCCATCCCTGCTGAACCCCTGTTTCTTACATGAAAATAAGGGTAGATTGTTTTACGGCTTAGGAAGACTAAATTTTCACATCTATAGGTATATCTATGGTATTAACATTGATTCGAGACGACATGAAAGTGTTTTTCGTTAGGAGTTTTAAGTAAGGGTGATAAACGAGCACACAGTCCACCTGATTAAGTAAGTAAGTGGTTGCTGTGGCCCATAGACATCTACTGCTAGACTAAGATGGAATGCCTCAATTCCAGTAAAAAGGGTCTCCGGTTCTCTGCACTCACCATACGAAACACAGCAGCGTTAAGCTGGTAACTTGTAACAGTCATGATTTCTTGTATTTACGCGAATACTACACATTAAATGAAACTAATTTTACGAATGTGATTGCGTTTAATTTTTCCTTCTTAATTCCCGACGTTTCAGGTGTTTTACAGCACCCATGGTCACGGGGAGCACTGAAGTGTAAGTACCAATGGAATTGTCTGCGCGGCTACTCTCAGCTTTAGAATTGTGGCGGGTGGAAGAAAAAGGGGAGATCTCCCGCCGTGCAAGGTGTTCTGCCCGGGGAGCGGCCAACACTCCGATTGGTAGTTCGGAGCTATTCTATATATGCTGCTTTAACTTCGGAACTTTGTTAGCGCGAATTAGACTTCGATGTATTTCGCTTGTGGCGCGACGACAGCGCCGCCACAGAATAATTACAACAGAATATTAAAGTCAAGAATGAAAAGGTTATAATTAAAAGTGATAAAATCCATAAAATTAGTTTAATTCTAATAGTAGTTTTTTTTTCTTATATATTATTAGCTGTGCCCCGCGGTTTCACCCGCGTCATCACGTGTCCGAGGTGCGCGACATGACATGACACCTAGTTCAAGCATTTTATAATTGCAATTAAATATTTTAATTGGTAGCAATGTGTGGAAAAATTGGCATAATTCTGTCGGCATATTATGTATGATGTACAGCGAAATTAAGTTTTATCCACTTTCCCTCCCCCTCCCGGTTGAGCGTCCCCTCCCCCCTCACGTCCCAGGAAGTGTCCCGAAGTGCAGTTTTTTCCAGTTTTGAAGAAAACCGTACATGATACATGAAAAGTGTGTAGGCATGAAATGATTCCTGATAAATTTGCTATCAAACTCTTATACTTATTAATCAATAACATTTTCAAAATACCATAGCAACGTGAAATGAAAGAGTTCAGAAATAAAGATGTAGCTAATCATTATCATAAAAGTACTCAATTAATTTTTAATTTATTTTAGCTATAATGATTGAAATAACCTCTCTCGTAGCAGCTTTCAATACTGTTCTCACCGGGCGGCTAGGGTTTATGCGTCGTTCGTGCGCCCAGCCAAGTATTGAACTATTTTAATTTTACATTATCTCTTAAACTATGCATAAAAATAACATGGTATAAAGAACAAAGTTTATCTTTATAAAATTGTCTTCATGATGAAGTAACATTCGTTCGTAAGGATTAATATGCCATGCCTAATAATAACGCTCATAAATCACTTTTTAATTTTCAATATTTTTTTCTCACAAAACCTAATTATGGCTTATGTATAAGAAATAGACATATGGTATCACGGACTGTTTTTTAGACGGAGTAAAGATCTATATTTTTCTAGAACATTGTATTTACGTATCCCTAACCATAACACCAGCGTACGCGGATAAATCATCTCGGGAGCGCTTTTTCTTCTGACTTGCCTAACAAATATCCATATTTAAGGCTAGCTGAATGCTATAGCTTAATGTTATATAGACTATACTATTCCAAATGAATCTGGCTATAACATATAAAAAGTATTTTTCAAATCGGACTGGTAGTTCTAGAGATTAGCGCGTTTAAACATACAAAAAACAAACAAACTCTTTCGTTTTATTATATTATAGTATAGATAATCTTTACTTATCGTGGAGGTAGCTGCAATTGCAAAAAAGCAAGTCTCGCAACTCAGTTCTTCTACCGTAAAAAGTTGTGAGATCCATGTAATACCAAGTCGGTAAATTTATTCAGTCCCTACTTAAGGGTCCTTCTCTCTTAAGTTATTATGTAATTAGCTAACCTAACAACATCTTATAGTGACCATATCAATATTAAAAATCTTTTATGTTTTAAATAAATAAATTGACTTGGCCATCGCATGAATACGCAATATATCTCTCAAGTAGCACATATTAAATTAAATAAGATTGTTTAGTGTTTGTGTAATTTTTCAAATCGGACTGGTAGTTCCAGAGATTAGCGCGTTTAAACAAACAAAAAAACAAAAAAACTCTTCCGCTTTATTATATTAGTATAGATAACCTTTACTTATCGTGGAAGTAGCTGCAATTGCAAAATGTAAGTAGCTGAAGCAAAAGCAAAGACCCTTTCACATCTTTGACATACCACGCATTCGAACCAAACGGTTTTTTCGTCATTCATAATGCGTACATCAACGCAGTGGGATAATCTGCTAGCATCTGTCTTTCTATCCCATTATAACGCGGCTGTCTTCAAAACAAGTGTGGTTAGGCTTTTGTTGAGCCAAGTCAGTTTACCATCTTCAGCTGCTGCACTATCTACCATCGGATGAGATTGTAGTCAAGCATTGGCTTTATAATAGCAAAAATTCTCGCTCGTTTCGTTTTCTCGCTTGTTTGCCCTCAGTCTTATAAAAAAGTGTAGTTAGAAGACATTCATGCTAAAACTGCATCATGGCTCTGATGCAGTTTTAGCATGAATGTCAGCAACACCGGAGGAAGAAGACGCTCTCACAGACTACCAGCATAAAATGCAACATGAGTGTAGAGAACTGGAAACGCTTTTTATTGAAAACAAAGTATTCCATCTAAGTTATCAGGAAAACACTATTCATAATCAAAAATAAATGTAGATGTCTATAGACACAGAATCCACTTACCACCAGGTGGACTTTGTGCTTGTTTGTTATTCTTATTCTAAATAAAACCCTATAAATTTGGTAAAAGCAAAAAAAGTATAAAACGATTTCCAATAAGAATTACATGTAATCTATATTGGATATAAAATTATTTTATTCTATTTTATTGTATTCTGTCCTTCTCCTAATTTCACACACGTGATAGCGGACTTCATATATCCTCAATATTGTTTCAGGTTGTTTCTCAGATATACAGGTTTCCTCACGACGTCATAATTCACAGCCGAATACATTTTATGGCGCTTTTGCATTATTTCTTAACTGTTTAAACCTTTCTTAATCTTCATTTTCTTCCTTTTTTAAAAACAAAATTAATTTATATATTGGAACATAATTATTTTTTATCGTCTTAAAAATTTCCTATCTTTCAAAACCAAGCTTACACTTGTTCATTCCCTCATCCAGATTTGTCACAAAATCTTCTAAACAAGTTGGAGCGCCTTCTTAATAATTCCATAAGGTTTATTTTCGGTTCGGTAATTTTAAACGATCCAAGGTCGCCTTCTTATCTTAAGGATAACTTTCATTTTCTTCATTCGATTGATGGTCCAATACCACGACAATCAAACCGTCTGAGGATAAGGTTTCCACAGCATAGGTCTGATTTTTTCAGGTCCTCGTTTACGATACAAGATATACATCTTTGGAACACCCTCCCCGATGATATTAAGAATGCTAAAAATAGAAATTCATTTAAATTACTTCTACGACAACATTACCTGAAGGCACTTAATAACTGACATTTTTCTTTTTTCAAATATTTATTTATTTATATATTAATACGGATATAATAATACTAAGTTTATAGGCATGTATACACATTACATATATGTATGTATGTATTATTTTATGGAAGTAATTGTTATATATATATATATATATATATATATATATTTCAATTCATGTTGTGTATGTATGTACTATGTTTATAGATATTATATTTTAATATAAATACACTTTATTTATGTATTATGTTTCGCACCTGCCTACAATTTTCTATGGCACCCAGGGTTGACTAGCAGAGAATGTCATATGGCATTAAGTCCGCCCTATGTACCCTTTACCTTAAGGTGTTACATTTAAGTTTTTAAATAAATAAACAAAAATAATTACAACACTTGCATAAATATATAATCTATAACTTTATGCATACTTTGCAGCTAGTCAAAAGTCGACAGCTACACAGAAAAGAACCTACTCTTTTTTACAAGTTTGGCAATGCACTTGCATTTTGACACAGTGTTGCAGACGTTGATGGGTGACGGTGATTCTTACCATTAATATGCTCATTTTTCTCCTCTCCCATAAAAAATACCGTGGTTGGGTGTCTCAGGAGAAAACTGCATAAAACGTACTGCTTGAGAAAACTGAGTTCACGGTTCCTTGCTACATAGAAAATTATTAATTTAAAGTTTGATAACATACTGATGTACTTTATTCTCTTTAATCGAAAACAAAATTGACTCTCAATCAACCCGAAAAAAACATAAAAGAAAAAACGAAAAGCTTCAATTTAACTTATTCAAAGAAAATAAGAGGTTTGTGCTCGAAATAAAGGTTTGGATCTGATTGATTATCTAACTTTGTAATTTAAAATTGATTCATTTGAGATTTGAAATAACTTGTTTTGATGTTATGATTCTGAACTGAGATAAACAACTTTTTACTGTTTAAAACAAATCCTTCTTTTTCCTGTTCTTTAATATTACGTACCCAATCTAGGATGTTCTCCTGTATCGTGGAGGCAGTTTATTTACGTAACCTAAACAAGGACAAACATCCAGATCTAGAACAATTATGTGTAGGCCAATTACGTCTCTCAAGAATTAAATAAAGGCTACCAATCTTTTGGCATTTTCCTTAACCTAGCAAAAACTTTCGATACAGTTTTACTTCCATCCCGTTAATTAGGCTAGAGAGCCTATGCTATAGCTATTCGAGCTTAGAATTTTTGCGTACTAATTAGAAAATCAAAGTCAATGTTAAAAAAATCGTTAAGTTCATTAGCTCTGAACAGAAAACTACTTGTTTCGGAGTGCCTCAAGGCAGTGTTTTAGCCCAACACTATTTTTTATATATATTAATGATCTCTGCCATTTCAAACACAACTCTGATAATATTATATCTTATTTAAATGATATCGTGCTCTTATTTTCTGCTAAGACACCAGTTACGGTTCATTTATCTGCACAGCATGGTTTTGATAGAGTAAATAGATTAGATTAGAGTTAAAGGTTTTGATAGAGTAAATAATTAAAAAAATATTTTAACACTGAATTCGGGCAAAACCAAATATATTCATTTTTCTATGTCCAGCACAACCCAGCCTTCAATGATTCCAGAAATATATGTACAACAATGTTGCTCATTTGCAAATCCTGTATGTAATAGCCCAATTATTTTGAAATGCAAACACTTAAATATCTAAAAATATATTTTATATTTTGCAATTAACAATCAAATAGAGCAGTTGTGCAGTAAAATTTCGTAATTTATGTTTCGTTTTTTAATATTCGTTCTTTTGTTGATATTAAGGTAGTAAAACAAGTATATTTCACATTATGTCAATCAACTCTCAACGATTGTATAAACTCTTGGGAAGGAGCAGCTAAAACTACAACGCTTCCACAATAACGTGCTCAAAGAACTCCAATACAAGTAGCAACATTCCGCCCTACCTTATTCCCGTTCTATCTCTTTGATAAATCCTGTAATGTCCTCTCAGTGTGCCAATTACTCGTTATGAGTTTGTTACTGAAACAGCACTTAAAATTGCTCTACAGAAGCTAAGTTTCTGATAAAAGAAGCAAAGATAAATTAAATGAAACATCATTAGAATAAGCCATTCTTTCATGGAAAGATTTTTTACATTCCTTGGCTCTTTTCTGTATACTCAATTTAATGCAATTTTGTACATATATCCATTAAAAGATCGTGGGCTTCTTAAGTAGCGCTGCTGACGGACGTAATGAGAACCAAAATTTATTAACCAGTTTGATCGACTGACTTCCCTCGAGGCTGCTGATAAAGAAAGAAAACAATTAGCCATGGTAACTCAGGGGCTAAGCGCTCGCTGTAAATTTCACAATACGCGAGCAACCTGGATTAGAGTCCCGCCGGCACCAATGAAATTGTTAATTGAAATTTTAAGCGCTGGTTTACCACGTGCTTGGCGGTGAAAATAAACATTGTGAGGAAACCTGCAAGTCTGAAAAATCAGAAAAAATATCGAAGACATTTGAAGTTCGCCAACGCGCAATGGAGCATCGCCTAGGACATTTCCTTACCTTAAAACCCTCTCGGGGATGAGAGGAGGTCTGTGCCCAGCAGTGGGACGTACATATATAGGCTGTAACATTAACTTTACCTATTAAAAGTGGTAGATTATAAATTATTTATTCGAACATCGTTACAAAATATTTCATTTGATGATACGGAAAAGTTGCTGATTGTTTAAAGTTAATTTATATAAATTATATATAAATAATTTTTAAAAGCAATTTCTTCTCAGGGGTATTTATTATTTTCAAAGCAGTGGTAAATTATTCATAATTTATTATGAAGAAAGGTTCGATTAGATTTGTTGTTGAAAACGTGTTTCTTTAATTTTCCCTTTTAAACTGCCGTTTCACTCGTATGCGGACTTTTTTGATATTTGGATTTCTCTTTGCGCAAGGTTTCTTCTAACTTGATTTTTTTTATTTTTTTCTCGACTCGACTGTATTGTATCTCGACGAAAGTTTTAATTATCTTACTTTGGCTCCTAGTAGTGCTATGCGAGCTGTTAACAAGGTCATTTGAATCAACGTTCTATCATATCCCATTTTTACACTACACTAATTTATGACTTTGCACAAAGCTAATTTACGATAATACGATGACGTCATATTCAAAAGAAATGCTACACGTCGAACTGTAACAGACATGCATGCATGGGGTTTCCAAATATTTGGCTTGAATCTTGTCGGGACGATTTTCTTGGCGGTAGTTTTTTCATCGGAATATATTATAAAACAGTCATTATCAATTACAAAATATTTATACAGAATAAGTATGACAAACGAGCTCACAGTCAACCTGATGGAAAGTGGATGCTTCGGCAGACAGATATCTACATTTATTCTCAAAAAGGTTACAAATTTCAAATGCGTTGTCACCCCTGAGAAAAAAAATGGAATGCCTCGTTTTCAGTAAAAAAGGTTTTTGGTTCTCTATGCTACCATATGAAACACAACACCAATAAATTGCTATTTGACGCTGGTATTCTGTGGGAGCGTGGTTCTACCCCGGTCGAACCGACTCTTTCGTGCTACAACCATAATATAGATTAAAATCTGAAGATTTATTAGATAGTTCGACATACCGGCTATCACTGTACATAACGAGTGAATAAACGTTTTCACGCCAAGAAAAACTATAACTATTTATTTTAAGTCGATAAATTATTTCAAGACAAACAGATTTGCATACAGATAAAGACAACTGAAATGATAACCAACCTACGCCGTTCCAGAGTACAATTGTGCGCGCTTACATCCGACTGTTTCTATTTATGGGCTTTCCCAACTTCTTCAATAAATACACTCGATGTGAGTCAAGTGACAGTCGCAACCAACTTCGGCGTCAAGGTGTGCTCAATCTGAGATTTATCGCAAGCGAGGGTCCAAAACGGAAAGTTCTTACTCCAGTTGTAAAGTTTAATTGATATTTAACGCCAGTACCAAGCTTTTGTCGTCGAAATGGATGAAAAATTTTCTCACTGTTGGGAATTTTTTTTGGATTATTATTTCAATTACTCGATTTTGAAATAAAATTCAAAACAAAATTACTAAATTTCGAAATAAACTGTTTTAGTTAACAGCATTTAACTTAAATTCAAATATACGCAGTCAGGTCATAAGTATTGTCACACAGTAAAAACTTTTCTTTTAGAATGCTGGCCACAAAAAAGTTTATTGAATTCGAATTTCGAATTGTTTATGAAAATAAAACTGTATACTTTTTAAAGTTTTACTCATTTTCTCTTGGTAGAGAGTATTGTGTTCTGTGCTCATTTTTAAATATGGAGTGGACGCTTAAAGAAGACCGTGTTGCAGTTATTGCGTTGCATCGTTGCGGTTACGCGCCAATTCAAATTTTTGACATACTAAAAATTTGAATATAACCAAAAGATTCGTTTATCGTACCATCAAACGATACAATGAAGACTCTAGTGTAGATGACAGGTCAAGAAGTGGTCACCCTCAGTCTGTTAGGACTCCAGCAGTGATGAAAGCTGTGAAAACGCGAATTCAAAGAAATCCCAAGCGTAAGCAGAAACTGTTGGCCCTTCAGATGGGGTTAAGCAGAACCACGGTGAAAAGGGTGTTAAATGAAGACTTAGCGCTTCAGGCATATCGAAGAAAAACAGGACATCGTTTCAATGCTCGTCTAATGGACCTGAGACTAAAGAGATGCCGCGCGTTGTTGAAGCGGTACGCGGGAAAAAAATATCAGGAAATTCTTTTTTCGGATGAAAAAAATTTTACCGTAGAAGAGAGCTAAACGAGACGACGAGACGAGAGCTTTAAACAGTGGTAGAGCCACGCGGCAGCTTTTGCTGTCGCACGGATGGGCCGGCTCGAACCGGGGTGGTACCACGACCACACAGAATACCAGCGTGAAGTAGAGGTTTACCTCTGCGTTTCGCTTGGTGAGTGCAGGTGGCCGGAGGCCCTTTTTACTGGAAATGAGGCATTCCATCTTAGTCCTCATGGATGGCAACGCATCTGCATTTTGATTTGTATTAGAAGATAGATGTAGATGTCTATGGGCCGCAGCAACCACTTACCATCAGGTGGACTGTGTGCTCGTTTGTCACCCTTATCCTATTAAAAAAAAGCTACAACAAACAAAATGATAAGGTGTACGCACACAGTAGTGAAGAAGCGAGCAACCCTATTCCGCGTGTCCAACGAGGTCATTTTCCATCCTCGCTCATGGTATGGTTGGGAGTTTCTTATTGGGGCTTAACAGAGGTACATTTTTGTGAGAAAGGTGTAAAAAAGAATGCAGTTGTGTATCAAAATACAGTCCTGACGAACCTTGTGGAACCTGTTTCTCATACAATATTCAATAACAGGCACTGGGTATTCCAACAAGATTCGGCGCCAACTCATAGAGCGAAGAGCACACAAGACTGGCTGGCGGCGCGTGAAATCGACTTCATCCGGCACGAAGACTGGCCCTCCTCCAGTCCAGTTTTGAATCCGTTAGATTACAAGATATGGCAAGACTTGAAGGAAAAGGCGTGCTCAAAGCCACATCCCAATTTGGAGTCACTCAAGACATCCTTGATTAAGGCAGCCGCCGATATTGACATGGACCTCGTTCGTGCTGCAATAGACGACTGGCCGCGCAGATTGAAGGCCTGTATTCAAAATCACGGAGGTCAATTTGAATAAACTTTAGTGTCATAAGAATCTATGTTTTGTTAAGTTCATTTTGGTATATAAATAGTTACATAATGAATAAACTTGTTTCAATTACTTTATATTAAACATGTGACAGAATTTATGACCTGACTAGGTATATTTTTTTATAGGATAAGGGTGACAAACGAGCACACAGTCTACCTCATGGTAAGTGGTTGCTGCGGCCCATAGACATCTACATCCGGCCTCCGATTCTCTATTCTCACCATATAACACAGCAGTTTTAAACTGCTATTTTACGCTGGTATTCTGTGAGAGCGTAGTCCTTCCCCTGTCGAGCCGAACCATTCGTGTCACAAACATAGTACAACGTACGTACAAAAAATAATCATAAACAAATTCGCCGTAATTTCCATTCCCACGTAAGCGAAGCCACGGGCGTTCTCTAGTATTTCATAAAAGCCCGTATAAGTAAGTCTACTAGTAACACTTATTTTTATTCGAAAGCATATAAGACTTTATGAGATGGAGAGGTAACAAGATACAGTGTGCCAGCAGTGCATAAAATGAGGCTAAAATTTTCCTTATACATATATCAAATGGAGTGCGGAGATTAACTGTAAAAATACATTCCGCATGTGGTGCTGTACTTAATGTATTCATTCTGTCATCTTTATATATAAAAATTACGTGTCACGTTGTTTGTCCGCTATGGACTCCTAAACTACTGAACTGATTTCAATGAAATTTTTGGTCAATGTGCAGTTTGGTCCAACTTAAAAGATAGGATAGCTTACATCTCAATTTATAGTCGCAATACAATATTATTTTATTGAAAATTATTTGTCTATTATATGACAGTCACAATTATCTGTTAGCTCCAAACGATTGTGTCAGATGACGATATCTGTTGACTGGATTGAATAAATATTTAATAGATGGCGCTATGTTAAAAATACAAACGTTTAATATAAGCTACAATTTAGTAGTATAACCACCACGTGTTGCTGTAAGTATTCAACAGATAGAACCGATTTCAAAAAAAATTTGCAGACTGTGTGCAGTTTGGTCCAACTTGAGAGATAGGATAGTTTTATCCCGATAAGTGACCCTTAATTTTTTTATTGCTAATTTCAGGAGTTTTTTTTTGGTAAAACAAATGGTCGTTCGGAAAGGGCAGAACAACGTCTGCCTGGTCAGCTAGTAGATTATAAAGATCTGAGGCAAAAGATAAAATTACTTGATAGCTTCTCGATGTTCTACAACAGGGGTTACAAACTCGATTTTCTATAGGGTCATTTACAAAGCTAAGTATGCTATGCGGGTTCAAACTCAAAATAAGTTTATGCAAAAAGAAATAATAAAAAAACTAGCGATGGCATTATCAAATGATTGAACTTAGTCGTGTATTAACATGTTTAAAATTTTGGGCTGCTTAATCACGGATCATGGTATGTTTGATATGATATATTTTGAAGAGTGTGTGGAGCGACTTATTATTTATTTATTTAACATAACAAAAATTAACAGCGTTACGGTTTTACAATCTTTTGTTGGCAGAAGTGACTTAACTACTTGAAACACTTTAAAAATTCAATATTTCTACATCGTCACGATGTCTTTCTCTTATTTATATATTAAAATTATAATAAACTAGTGAGCTGCCCTGGCTTCGTTTGGACAGGATCTAATAACGTGGCGTTATTTAGATTAAAGATCGTTTTTTCTTTCAAAAATAAAACTTCAAAGTTTTAAAGATTAAATGTAGCCTTGATTACTACTAGCATATTGTCCATCTGTTTGTAAAGTTTCATTACAATTGGTTTAGCGATTTCAAAGATTAGCTCGGAAAATCTGACAGACAAACAGACAAAAAAATTAATCGTTTTTTATGCCTTAATGCCATGCAAGTCCCCTAAGCGCAACACGTAGAACTCATTGCGATATAAACTACAGACACTTCAATCTTATTTAAATATATAGATATCTCGTTTTTTATTAATTATTATAAGCCCGTGCTTGATTACAATCCCACCTTGTGATAAGAGGTGATGTAGCCAATGTAATTAATAATGTAAATCGCACTGTCTTAATAACAAAAACCTATTCACTCTTGCCTTGTACAACAATAACATAATGATCAGCTTGTGGCATTTTTAGTTTCATTTCACTTTATTGGCAAAGAGAACACAATCTTTAATGTATGTACATTAATTATCTCTAAATATCAAGCGTTACAGATTTATGTGTTTAACATAAAGGACAATAAAAAATGTAATAGTCCCTCAACTAAACCGATTTGTTCTCAAAAGGGTTCCGAACCGCCCCGGCGGCTGATCTGTTCGTAAAAGTTTAACACCCCTGAGAAACGTTCCGTTAGTGTTACGACACACTAGCTTCTGCTCGCGGCCCGCCGCGTGAAAACAGATGCTACCTCATGTTATTCTACTTTTTCTTCTCTCACTTACTACATCCTATCAAAGTCTACTGCTGAACAAGGGTCATTCTCAAAGGCTGGCTCATAGGTGTACTCAAATATTTTCCATACTTACCACGCTTGGCAACCGCAGGTTCTTGTTTTTAGTCGTTGTCATTTTTTTTTATAGGAGAGGGGGCAAACGGGTATGCGGCAACACCAGGGGAATTACAGATGCGTTGCCGGCCTTTTAGAAAGGTGTAAGCTTTTTTCTTGAAGATCCTAAAGTCGTATCGGTCCGGAAAAACCGCCGGTGGTAAACAATTCCGTAGAGAAGTTTTATGAGGAAGAAAACTCCTAGTAAAACGAACAGTTGTTGACCGCCAAGCATCCAGATGGTGAGAATGGTATCGTCAGATTTGACGCGAAGTGCGTTCGTGAAATTTGGCGGCTGGAATTAATCCGAAACAATTCCTCAGGGCACTCCCCGTGGTAAATTTGATAGAAAATGCAATGAGATGCAACATCCCTACGCAGTGTCAGTGTATCGAGCTGATCAGAAAGAACTCGGTCATCGACGATTCGAACCGCTTTGGGCCAGATGCGGTCAAGTGGAAGGAGTTGGCACTGGGGTGCCCCGGCCCAGAGATGAGAACAGTATTCCATGTGAGGCCGACTTGCGCTTTGTAAAGTTGCAAGCGATGTGCCGGCATGAAATACTGTCTCGCTCTGCTGAGCACGCCAAGCTTTTTAGAGATCAATTTGGCCTTCCCTTCCAAGTGACCACGAAACTGTACACTATTTGATATGTCGACGCCGAGGATTCCGATGCTAGCTAATGCATCAAGGGGAATGCCTTGAAACTGAGGAGATACGGCAAAGGGGTTCTTTTTAGGGGTAAACGCGCAAACTTGTGTCTTCTGGGGACTGAACTTGACTAGATTTAGTCACCCCCAATCCGAGACTTTGTTCAGCAAAGACTCGACTTCAGACACAAGTTTGTCTCGGTACTAGGCAACGTTTTCCCGAGAAATATTGGCACGGCCGGTATGTAAGGCATCACCATTGCTGTTGTCTGCATAGCAATGAATGTTACCAGTTTGCAACTTATCATTGATATGCAGGAGAAACAACGTTGGTGATAGCACTCAGACTTGTGGAACACCAGCATTGATAGGCTTGAGGTCAGAGCGCATTAGAGAGCCCCGTCTACTACGACCTTGATGCTCTGATCAGCAAGGAAATTGGTGATCCATTTGCACAACTTCTCGGGAAGCCCATAGTAAGGAAGCCTTCGCTATGTACAAACTAACGGCCAATGCCTCCACATTGGACTCTACTGCCTCCGCCCATCTATGAGCCAGGTAGACCAGAAAATCACCAGCTGATCGACCCCGACAGAATAGAATAGAATAGAATAGAATAGAATAGAATAGAATAGAATAGAATAATTTTTATTCAATATAGATCACATGTGTAATTCTTATTGAAAGTCATTTTTTACTTTACCACTGGTTCGAAAAAAAAAACCTCCGTCCTGGAAAGAACCAGCAAGAAACCCAGCGGGACTTTTTTTAAAGCAATTTTTACAATAATGGTTATACAACTATATAAGTACAAAATTTACTTTAGAAACAGCTTGGAAGCGGTCACCTCATTCCCAGGGGTTATTATCAATCATGTATTCATTTATACTATAATAACCCTTTTTATACAGTTTCAACTTAACTAAACATTTAAACTTGCTAATAGAGAGAGCCTGTACACTTTCCGGGAGAATGAATTACTGACTCTGTGGAGTCGAGAAACGGGTATCACTAGCTTGTGTTTGTTTCTAGTGTTTACAGAATGCATATCACTTTTTTTACTAAAACTACCTTTGTTTTTGTGAACATACATTAAATTTTCGTAAATATACTGAGAGGCCAAAGTTAATATATTTATTTCTTTAAATTTATCTCTAAGAGACTCTCTCGGTTTTAGGTTGTAAATAGCTCTAATGGCCCTCTTCTGTAAAACAAAAATAGTTTCTGAATCAGCCGCATTTCCCCATAGCAAAATCCCATAAGTCATTATGCTATGTAAATAACTGAAATAAACTAATCTAGCTGTCTCGACACTAGTGAGACCTCTAATCTTTTTTACAGCATAGGCTGCAGAACTTAGTCTGCTTGCTAGTTTGGATATATGGGGGCCCCACTGAAGCTTTGCGTCGAAAGTGATGCAAAGAAAAACAGTGGATTCAACAGGGCTCAGTTCTTCCCCATTTAAAAACACATTGGTACTCAGATTTTTAACATTCGTTGTTGTAAATTTAATACATTTAGTTTTATTTCCATTTAAATGTAGATTATTAACGTTAAACCAATGCACTAATTTTGATATAGCATTATTCACTTCGTCACATTTAAATGATTGACGTTTAAGTTTAAAAATCAAGGAAGTATCATCAGCAAATAATACTATATCATGATTATCCTCTACAAGAGAAGGTAAGTCATTAATATACACTAGAAATAGGAATGGGCCGAGAATCGAGCCCTGAGGGACACCCATTAGTACAGGTGAGCCGGAAAAACTTTTACTTTATTGATAATAACTTTCTGCATTCTATTATTTAAATATGAAATAATAAGTTTAAGCGCTGTGTTCTTGACACCATAGTACTGTATCTTCCTGATTAATGTCTCATGGTGAACGCAGTCGAAGGCCTTGGAAAGGTCACAAAATATACCCAAAGCATCCTCTGAATTCTCCCATGCACAAAAAATATGTTTAATAAGCTCAACTCCAGCGTCAGTTGTCGAGCGACCCCTTGTAAAACCGAATTGATTTCTATGTAGCAATTTATTAATATTAAAGAAACTTAACATCTGATCTAAAATTATTTTTTCAAAAATTTTCCTAAATGTTGGTAGTACAGAAATTGGTCTAAAATTGGCGGGGTCTAATGTACTACCAGATTTAAATAAAGTTATGACTTTACTATGTTTCATCAAATCAGGAAACACACCAGATTCGACGCTGGTATTAAATATAGTCAGTCAGTAGTACAGAAACCGTACTCGTGGTCATTAATCAGCTGTTGATCCTCAAGGTATCTCATGAGCTGGCAGTTTATAATGGATTCCAGTATTTTGGAGAACAAGGAGGTGATGGCGATAGGCCTGTAGTTGGACGCGTCTGAGCGGTTGCCTTTTTTAGGGATTGGGTGGACTAAAGCTGTCTTCCATGAATTCTGGACTACCGGAAAAGATGCGTTAAAACCGGTGCCAACTCCGGAGAACACGTCTTCAGCACAATAGGAGGGGCTCCATCAGCCCCACTCGACTTGCTGATATCCAGGGAGAAGAGTGCTTTGTGCGTTCGGAATGGCTGAACTGATTCTGATAAAACTTTCCGAACAGATGAAGAGCTACGCCAGGAGGAATTAAGACTTTATTTATTAGGCTCTAATGTTTAAACTAAAAGTTTTTTTAAAAACAAAAATGGATAACATAAGTGGTCTTTGATTAGCTCAAAACTAAATAACGACACTTCAGTAGATCCTATCCAGGCTAAGCTCTATTATAGTCGCTAGTCATAACATTGAACATTGTATTAACTAATAATAACATTAAACTATATTAACATATAAAAGCAATAAATTGAAGTATCATTATTATCATTACAGCCCTTCACAAGTCCACTGCTGAACATAGGACTTCCCCAAGGAATGGCACAAAGCACAGTCCTGAGCCACCTGCATCCATCGACTTCCTGCATGTCTTACCAGGTCGTCACTCTATCTTGTGAGGGGTCTCGGGAACTCAAGAACCTCTTTTCCTCATCGGTTGTCGGTTCATCGAGCTGTATGGCCGGCCCATTGCCACTTCAACTTACTAATCCGTTGGGCTATGTCGGTCACTCTGGTTCTACTACGGAAAACCTCATTTCTAAGTTAAAGATAAACCCTGAGCATAGCCCTCTCCATATAATCCTCATGAATTAAACTTAGAAAATTGTAGTATAATAAAATATATCTCAAACTGCATATAGGTACAATACAAAACAAACATTCACGCCTATCACCCAGAGGGGTAGGCAGAGACTACAGACTACCATTTGGTGCGATTCTGACACACCTCTCTCGCCTCCTCTACGCTACGCTCGTCGGTTAAGGGTACTCCTAATCTGGCTCATTTTTAATGTATCACCGATTTGGTCGATAAACCTTCGTCTAGGGCGACCCTTTCCGACCCTGCCGTTCACTTCTGCAACATACCTAGTCGGGTCATAAATTCTGTCACATGTTTAATATAAAATAATTGAAACAAGTTTATTCATTATGTAACCATTTATATACCAAAATGAACTTTATAAAACATAGATTCTTATGACACTAAAGTTTATTTAAAATAACCTCCGTGATTTTGAAAACAGGCCTTTAATCTGCGCGGCCAGTCGTCTATCGCAGCACGAACGAGGTCCATGTCAATATCGGCAGCTGCCTTAATCAAGGACGTCTTGAGTGACTCCAAAATGGGATGAGGCTTTGAGCACGCCTTTTCTTCCAAGTGTTGCCATATCTTGTAATCTAACGGATTCAAATCTGGACTGGAGGAGGGCTAGTCTTCGTGCCGGATGAAGTCGAATTCACGCGCCGCCAGCCAGTCTTGTGTGCTCTTCGCTCTATGAGCTGGCGCCGAATATTGTTGGAATACCCAGTGCCTGTTATTGAATATGGTATGAGAAACAGGTTCCAAGGTTTGTTAGGACTGTATTTTGATACACAACTGCATTCGTTTTTACACTTTTCTCACAAAAATGTACCTCTGTTAAGCCCCAATAAGAAACTCCCAACCATACCATGAGCGAGGATGGAAAATGACCTCGTTGGACACGCGGAACACGGTTGCTCGCCCTTCATTACTGTGTGCGTACACCTTATCATTTTGTTTGTTGTAGCTCTCTTCTACGGTAAAAATTTTTGCGTCCGAAGAAAGAATTTCCCGATATTTTTTTCCCGCGTACCGCTTCAACAAAGCGCGGCATCTCTTCAGTCTCAGGTCCATTAGACGAGCATTCAAACGATGTCCTGTTTTTCTTCGATATGCCCGAAGCCCTAAGTCTTCATTTAATACCCTTTTCACCGTGGTTCTGCTTAACCCCATCTGAAGGGCCAACAGTTTCTGCTTACGTTTAGGATTTATTTGAATTCGCGCCTTCACAGCTTTTATCACTGCTGGAGTCCGAACAGACCGAGGGTGACCACTTCTTGACCTGTCATCTACACTAGAGTATTCATTGTATCGTTTGATGGTACGATAAACGAATCTTTTGGTTGTATTCAAATTTTTCAGTATGTCATAAATTTGAATTGGCACGTAAACGTCTTCTTTAAGCGTCCACTTCATATTTAAAAAAGAGTAAAATTCTAAAAAGTATACAGTTTTATTTTCATGAACAATTCGAAATTCGAATTCAATAAACTTTTTTGTAGCCAGTATTCTAAAAGAAAAGTTTTTGACAATACTTATGACCTGACTGTGTATATTTGCTTTCTCACCCTTTCCTCATTCATTTTTTCTACATGACCAAACCACCGAAGCATTCCTTTCTTAATCCTTGTCACAACGTCATCTTGCAATCCACACTTTCCTCTTATCACACTATTTCTCACCCTGTCATTCAGATTCAGGCCTAGAATACTCCTTAAGGACCGCATTTCTACAGCATATATTCTACTCTCATGCTTCTTCTGCCAGACCCCAATTTCACTACCATACATTAAAGTAGGGACTAACACAGCATTATGAATTGCCATACGTGCCTTATTGGACACATTCTGACTCCTCATAATAGCGTATAGAGCCTTATTCACTCTATTTCCTGCGTTCACTCGTCGTTCTCTATCCTTATCATATCTACCATCCCTGCTAAATAAACATCCCAAATATACAAACTCATCCACTTGCTCAATCAACTCCCCTTCTATTCTTATTTCACATAACGTTTTACTTTCTTCTCTTTTAAAAACCATCACTTTCGTCTTACTTGCGTTCACTTTCATACCCCTTTCTTTCAATGACCAGTTCATCAAAGTAACCATCATTTGCAACTCGGCCGCCGACGATGCAAATATGACTTGATCATCGGCGTAAAAAAGACATGTGACGGTTAACTCACCCATCCTCGTCCCACATTCTTCAACTTTCAAAGTTTGCAAACAATTGTCCATAAATAGGTTAAACAGCCACGGGGAAGCCACACATCCCTGTCTGACACCTTTATGAATACAAAACCAGTCCGAGTAGACCCCGTTGATCCTGACCCGAGCACTAGAGTCCCTATAAAGAGACCTTAATGCTTGTATCAAGCCAGCGCTCAACCCAAATGAGTTCAGTATTTGCCATAACACATTCCTGTCCACTCTGTCATAAGCCTTTTCCAAGTCCAAAAACGCACAAAAAACTTTCTGGTTTTTGGCCAAAAACTTCTCCGCAATCATGCGCATGGAAAAGACTTGATATGTACACCCCACCCCCTTTCTAAATCCAGCTTGCACATCCCAAATTTTTCCATCAGTTTCTTCCATAACTAACCTCCTAAACTTTTTTAATATTATTCCATACATTCTTCAAGTCTAAATCATTAATACATAATTCAATCAACCCACTTATATTTTCCCTCAGTCTGCATTTATATTTCTCTTTCACACTTCCATCTTGTAACCTCTCTATTCTTATACGCTGTAACGCAGTGGTAGACACAGATGTCCGATGCCGCCAACGCCTGAATAGACCATGCAGGGCCGGCCATATAGCTCGAAGAACCGACAACCGATGGGGAAGAATGGTTCTCGAGTGGCAGCCTCGTACCGGCAGGCGAAGTGTAGGGCGTCACCCTACTAGATGGAGTGACGACCTGGTAAGATATGCAGGAAGTCGATGGATGCAGGTGGCTCAGGACCGTGCTTTGTGGCATTCTTTGGGGGAAGCCTATGTTCAGCAGTGGACTTGTGAAGGGCTGTAATGATGATGATGAAGACCAAGTAATGATCCGTCCCTACTTTGGACCCCAAGTAAACCCTTGTATCTACCACTGCGCTCCTCATTCTTTCATCCACAATTATGAAATCTATCATGCTTCTATCATCCCCTCTTTCCCATGTATACATGTGAATCCTCTTATGGCGAAAGAAAGTGTTCACCACAAAAAGATTATTTTCCACACATACGGTGAAGAGGTCTTCTCCATTCTCATTTATTCTTTCATCGCAAAACGTTCCTAATATCCTTTCATAACCAGACCTCTTCACACCAACTCTTCCATTAAAATCTCCTAACATAATAATATTTTCATTTTGCTTACATTTCATCAACACCAGCCTTACCCTGTCCCAAAACTGCTCTCGGATAAGTGGGCTTAGACATATCTGGGGCTTACACCCCTAGCACAAACAACTTTTTTAAGCCCACTTTCATTCGTATCCACAGCAGCCTTGTGCTTACACTTTCATACTCTTTCACACATTGACCCATTCTTTCTGAAAGGATGACACCGACTCCCTGGCATGCCCGCTCGGTCTCGTCTACACCAGACCAGTAAGCGGTATACATGCCATGTGCAGTGACATCTCTTCCCTTTCGTTTCGTCTCCTTTACACATAACACATCTATTCCTCTATCATTCATCATTTCGCATACTTCATCCATCTTATCTTTCATTGCTCCACATACATTCAGCGTAGCCAGACGGGCCTCCGCAATCCACTTTTCGCCCCTCCGGGAGACGACGTGACGGGTGGCGAACCTCGTCGCCGGTTATTCTCCCGGAGATTCTTCGCACCTCTGCCCCATTAAAGGGGCGCCGGGAACTCGGGGGCATTTCCAGGCTCATGGTGCAAACTAAGGGGGTGGTAGATTTTACGCCGCTATCATACGGCGAGGAGCCGAGTCTATCCTATCGGCTTTGTCGCTCGTTTAACACCACCCGGGGGACACGTGTGGGGTGGGCTTAGGATTAAGTGGTCAAAGCCTACGGACGCGAGCGACTCATCCCCCAATGTATATAGGTTTATATATTTATATAACACATAATCTTCATAATATGAAATACTAGAATCAGTAGCTATCAATGCAGTTCCACGTTTAAATGCGGAAATTACGTAAAAGAACTATAAATGTCACTGAGCGTTATTTCCGTCCTTAAAAAAATCTAAGTTGCCCTCAAATCGCATCTAAAGAAGTTCCACTCCAAAAAATGACCTTTAAATTCCATTCAGGGGGCGCCGAGCGTTACTAAAATGAACGCCTCTCTGAAAAGAATACAGTAGGTATATTATATAATTCTTTCTAACTTTTTTAGGTAAATTATTCCCAGACTGCGAGAGAGGCAGTCTTATGAAAACTTTAGATAATACAAGCGCTTTTTCTCTTGATATTGTTAAGAAGGCTTTGTTACTTATCCCGGAGCTCATAAAAACACCTCATGGATTTAACTGAGTTATATTCAAATATTGTAATAGAATACTGTGGAATAAAAACGTAATGAATAAATGAAGAATGTGATATGAATACAAAACGATATTGATAGACGTGCTTTATTTTAGGACTTGCTTTTATAGTTCGCATAATCGCTTTAACATTTAGAACAGTTTTTAGTAATTAATTGTTATATTTGCCTATAGGAATGGGATTTTGTTCACAACTTGATGGGTTTTAATTTTTTTGCTAGAAATCCTAATTCTTTTTCTATAACTAAAATTAAAAATGTTCAAAACCCCCGAAACAAAAAGAACTGGTGATCTTGAAACGGCAGAACAGATTTTCTTGAAACATAGCTAAGAATGATCTCGATTAAGACACCTTTAAAAAAAACTAAATCGAAATCAGGGAATCATTTCATTTATTACAAAGCTGTTATTTTGACATACAACAGACACAACGATTTATTTAATTGCATAGCAGAAAAGTAACAACTTTTTTTTCTTTTGTTATGGACTTGTGCAATTGACTGATGGATCTTTCAGATTTTATAGAAGACTTATCTAATACTCACATATTAATAATGTAAGTATGCAGCATTATGTTAAAACCAAAAGGACTGGATTTATGTCCCTCTAGTAATCCGATTAACGTGCCGAGTTGAAAATCGTATCAGACAAAGAACCCTTCATATTACCGAAACTTTAACCTTTCTACGAAAATATTTTCCTTAAGTTCGTGCCGTACTATATACAAAACGGAAAAGATGAAATACAATGCAATGAAGTGAAATGAAATAAATAAAATCGATAGCGCTATAGGTAGTTGGACAATCGATAGGGAGTAGGACTGTATGATAATTAGGTTACTAGTTTTAGTTTTTTTTTATATAGTTTTTATATTGTATATAATAAAGAATTTGAAAAAAAATTAAAAAAAATATCTTTATTTACTCGACATAAGAAAATAAATCTCGTAGGTCAAATGTAATTTTTCAACCTTACATTCATAATACATACGTAAACACTCACGCCTGTCACTCAGAAGAGTAGGCAGGTACTACAGATTTCCATTTAGCACGATCCTGACACATGTCTCTTGCCTCCTCCACATCCATATACATCCCATCTAAATCCATTACCGTTTCGTAAGAGGTTCCTCTGACCGGAGAAGAAACGGCGAAAATAGCTCCGCAGGTATATTTTTGTCTCCTTTTCCAAAGTTAATATTACGTATATACAGAATGGGAAACGACAACATCATCATCATCATCATCATCATTACAGCCTTTCATAAGTCCACTGCTGAACATAGGCCTCCCCCAAGGAATGCCACAAAGCACGGTCCTGAGCCACCTGCATCCATCGACTTCCTGCATGCCTTACCAGGTCGTCACTCCATCTCGTGGGGGGTCGCCCTACACTTCACCTACCGGTACGAGGCTGCCACTCGAGAACCTCTCTTCCCCATCGGTTGTCGGTTCTTCGAGCTATATGGCCGGCCCACTGCCACTTCAGCTTACTAATCTGTTGGGCTATGTCGGTTACTCTGGTTCTACTGCGGATATCCTCATTTCTAAGTTTATCACGCAGAGAAACCCCGAGCATAGCCCTCTCCATAGCTAGCTGAGTGACCTTGAGCTTCCTCATACGGCCAGCTGTGAAGGACCACGTCACAGTTCCGTAAGTCATATTCCATAAGTCCATAAGTACAATTTCGTTTTAAGGTTTTGAGGTATGTCTGACGAGAAGATGTGTCGTAGTTTCCCGAACGCTGCCCAGCCGAGTTGAATTCGTCGATTGACCTCTCGGTCGAAGTTGGACTTACCTAGTCGGACTATTTGTCCCAGGTAAACATACTCGTCAACAACTTCGAGCTTAGTGCTCCCAACCACTACCGGCATAGGTGTGACATGGACATTAAACATGATCTTTGTTTTGTCCATGTTCATCTTAAGACCTATCCGTTGGGAAACACTATTGAGGTCATTGAGCATAGTGCCTAGGTCCTCCAGCGGTTCTGGCATAAGGACTATATCGTTGGCAACTCGAAGATGAGTGATGTACTCGCCATTGATGTTGATACCGTATCCTTTCCAGTCCAGAAGCTTGAAAACGTCTTCCAATGCAGCGGTGAAGAGTTTCGGGGATATAACGTCACCCTGTCTTACACCTCTCTGCAATTGGATAGGTTTCGTACTCTGGTTCTGTACTCGGATAGCCATCGTAGCTCTACTGTACAAACACTTCAGTACTTCGATATACCGACAGTCAACTTGGCACCGCTGAAGGGATTACAGCACCGCCCAAATATCGACGGAATCAAAGGCTTTCTCATAGTCCACATACGCCAGCCATAGTGGCAAATTGTACTCTTCGGACTTCTGTACAATTTGCCGAAGGGTATGTATGTGGTCTATGGTGCTAAAGCCTTTTCGGAAACCGGCTTGTTCGGGAGACTGGATGTCGTCAAGTCTGCACGCGAGACGATTCGTAATGACTCTCGAAAACAGCACGTAGACGCGGCTCAGAAAGGAAATCGGTCTGTAGTTCTTCAAGAGACGTTGGCACCTTTCTTGAAGAACAAGACCACCGCACTTCTGCTCCACGCCTCCGGTGTAATGCCACCATGGAGGACGGAATTAAAGAGCTTCTGAAGGACTTCAAGTACCGGTCTTCCACCCGCTTTCAGAAGCTCCGCTGTAATTCCATCCTCGCCTGGGGCCTTACCGTTTTTAAGGTGCTGGAGAGCCATTTTAATCTCGCTCAGACTGACGTCCGGGATATCTTCGCAGTAGTGTCGGATGACACTCGCTCTTGAACCGTTACTCACACTTGCGTGTGGCTCCAACGATGACGTGTACAGTTGCCCATAGAACCTCTCAATCTCACTCAAAATCTCAGGTGTCCCGGAAATGATGCTGCCACATTCTGTCTTCAGCTTTGACAGTTGGCTCTTTCTGGCAGAGAGATCTCTGGCAAAGACTTTGGAACCTTGGTTCCGCTCGATCGCTTCTTCAATACGAGCTGTATTGAAGTTGCGTAAGTCCCGCCGCATGCATTTGGAGATCTGTCTGTTCAGATGCCTGTATGCTGTCAAGTCTGTTGAAGAATGTAGCTTCATACAACATACCCATCGGTAACTGAATGAAAAACTGAAATACGTTCTATGATATACACAGAATGGAAGATGAAAAAGAAGCTGATCACTGCAATGCGAACTTGAGCAGATCAGCCCCTACTATTGATTTTATTTTGGCAAGTACATTTGTCATACGCAGCGCGACTCGAATTCTTTCTTATCAGCTCGATTCGCTGGTGATGCAAAGGGATGTTTCATCCATTTGCATTTTTTATCTTATTTACCACGTGGAGTGCTCTGAGGGATTGTTCGGACTAATATCGGCCACCAAATTTTACAAACGCTCATCACGATAAAACTCATGATACCATCCACACCATTTTGATGTTTAACGATGTGTATGTTACTAGGAGTTTTCTTCCTCGCACAAATACTATATGGTTTTTTACCACCGGTGATTTTCCCGGACCGATACGACTTAGTTACCTTAAAAAAACAAGCTTGCTCCTTTATAAATGGCCGGCAATGCACTTACAATTCCTCTGACGTTGCATTTGTTCATGGGCATCGGTCGAAACTTACCATCAGGTGGTCTACATGTTTGTTTGTCCCCTTTTCTATAAAATAAAATTCGACTAACTATGGGAAAGCCCAAAAACATGACCTTCATAAATGACGGTATATGTTTCTTCCTCGTCAATGTATAAAAGTCTACTGCCGGGTATGGGTCTCTTCCTTTGTGTCCACGGTTTGCCCCAATCATCACACTTGGCAGGCGAATTGACATCGCATATTTTGAGGCTGAATGTTTTATGCCTAGTGCTAACGGAATGATTATACTGCCAATTATTGGAAGCTAAATGATCTTTTTGACGAATTCCATAGTATGGAAGCGACATTCGCACAAAATATTGGCAAAATTAATGGAGTACTTTTATATATCGGCATATATACTCTCGATACCATTCACACCATCTTACAGGGGGGAACACACCGCCGACCATCCCACGGTGTGAGTACTCTATGCCGGATGTGCGGTTCACATAGCGCTCGATTCGCAAAGCACTCCACTCCCTGGATGTCAGGAAGTTGAGTGGGCCTGATGAAGTTCCTCCCATTGTGATGAAGACGTGTGCCCCAGAGTTGGCACCGACTATAACGCGTCTTATCCGTTAATCCTACTCCCAAGGCGTAATACCGAATTCATTGACGACAGCTTTGGTCCACCCAGCCAAACCACTACAGAAGGAGATTGCTCAGACACTACAGGTTTATTGCCATCACCTCCTTGTTTTACAAAATAATGGAGTCCATTATAAAATGTCAACTCATGAGGTACCTTGAGAATCACCAGCTGATTAGTGACCGCCAATGTTTTCGTCGATAGTCGATCCTCGATCAGCTGGTGATTGTCAGTGATGATCAGTGGTGATCTGTGAGTCAGGTGGACCAGAAGGTCCACCTGACTCACAGATGGGCAGAGGCAGTAGAGTCCAAGGGTGAGGCATTGGCTGTTAGTTTAGACATAGCGGAGGCTTTCGATCGGGTCTGGCACAAAGCGCTTCTTTCGATGCGCCCTTCCTATGGGCTTCCCGAGAAATTGTGCAATTTGATCACCAGTTTCCTTGCTGATCGGAGCATCAAGGTCGTGGTAGACGGTGCATGCTTTGATTACAAGCCTATTAACACTGGTGTTCCACAAGGCTGCGTGCTATCACTAACGCTGCTTCTTCTAAATATCAATTATATGTTGCAAACTGGTAACATTCATTGCTATGCAGACGGCACATCGCTAGTATCTTTACAATGCGGAAGTGCGGCCTCATATGAAATACTGTTCTCATCTCTGAGCCGGGGCGTCCTAGTGCCAGCTCCTTCCACTTGACCGCATATCCAGCGCAGGGCGGTTCGAATCGTCGACCACCGAGTTCTTTCTGATCGGCTCGATTTACTGGTGCTGCGTAGGGATTTTGCATCCCTTTGCATTTTCTATCATATCTACCACAGGGAGTGCTCTGAAGAATTGCTTGGATTAATTCCAGTCGCCAAATTTCAGGAACACACATCGACATCGCGTCAAAATTCACGATAACGTCCTCACCTCATGCTTGGCCGTCCACCATTGTGCGTTTTACTAGAAGTTTTTTCCTCGTACAACTTCTCTTAGGAATTGTTTACCACCGGCGATTTTTCCTGACTGATACTTCTTTCTAAAAGGCTGGTGACGTCAATTCCCCTGGTGTTGCGGTTGTTCATGGGCGGCGATAGTCACTTACCATCAGGCGTGTCGCATGCTCATTTGTGTCAACTGAAAAAAAATATTCTGTAAAAAAAATATTAGTCTGAGGTTTGCACAATTGATTGACCTATTAATTGATTAAAATTGAATTATACCTACATACATACATATAATCACGCCTCTTTCCCGTAGGGGTAGGCAGAGACCACTTCTTTCCACTTGCTACGATCCTTACATACTTGTTTCGCTTCGTCCACTTTCATTATTCCCTTTATACATGCTCTACGGTTTAGGGTACTCTTGACCTGGCCTTGAAAGGCCAGGTCAAATTGAATTATATATATATATATATATATATATATATATATATATATATATATATATATATATATATATATATATTGATTAAAATAGTATTGGTAGAATCCTATCAATTAAAGCCATGAATCAAAAGAAGAAAAAAATTACATTTGTTTGTCAATTTTCATTTTGAAGAAATTTTCTCAAATTAATTCATAGGTTTAGATTTTAATAAGCTTTTTGCTTATTCGCAGTTATTGTCGGTTCAGAATACTTCGTTTTCGTTTGTAGGCATTTCCGCGGGTTGATCCTGGTGTTGAATCTGTATGATATATAAACTATAAATTAATTTATTATTTTAAATTTTGTGAAATGAAAAGAAGCGTAGACTTTTGCCTTGACGCTATGTCTTTCTCAGCTGGTAAAGTAAGCGACTAGGGTACCCGATGTAGACGGTCACACAGCAAATTGCTTGGACCTTCTGCTGACTACCGAACCAGTACAGAGTGGTAGAGCCACGCGGCAGAATTGCTGTCGCACGGATGGGCCGGCTCGAACCGGGGTGGTACCACGACCTCACAGAATACCAGCGTGAAGTAGAGGTTTACCTCTGCGTTTCGCTTGGTGAGTGCAGGTGGCCGGAGGCCCTTTTTACTGGAAATAAGGCATTCGATCTTAGTCCTCACGGGTGACAACGCATCTGCATTTTCGCATACGATATCGCAAACGAGGATAGATGTAGATGTCTATGGGCCGCAGCAACCACTTACCATCAGGTGGACTGTGTGCTCGTTTGTCACCCTTATCCTATAAAAAAAAGACAGGTATGAAGTACAGGTTACCTCCCCTTTGGGTACATCTGACCACAGTCTGGTGAAATCTGTATCGTCATATTCTCCACCTGATTGAGAATCCCAAGGTGTTCGACGAATATGGCGGTATGAGTCAGCTGATTGGGATGAGATGCAACACTTTTTTGCATCTTATCCTTGGTTTCGAAACACCACGAGCATTAAGCTGTTATTTTATCATGGCATTCTGTGATAACGTGGTCCTTCCCCAATCAAGCCGACCTATTTGTGCAACAACCATACATAGCTGCACCTGTGGCTCTACCATGTGTATAGAACTGAACTAAATCACACAAGCAACCTCAAATCAATTCCCGTTGGTTGCACTGAATTTCTGAAACAAAGGGTGACAAACGAGGCGCAAGTAGTAATCAAAATGCAGATACGAGTACGTTGTCGTCCCCAAGGAATAAGGTCCTAAGGTAGAATGCCTCGATACCACTAAAAAGTGTCTTTGTTTCACTTAACATATGAAAAGTTTAAAAGAGTGACTTTCAATAAGTAGTATTTATAATCTATATTAAATAAAAAAGTTTCTGTTTCTGTTGCAGTTTCACATTTTTATTTTTTATTTATTTATTATTTAATTATAACATCATTACAGTTATGTTAACCAATGCGATGCTATAACTAACCTAAATATAAGAGAACTACGGAATAATAAATAATGACTATAAAATAATGAATAATAATATTAACATATTAATTTAAAAAAGTATAATTTTCAACGCATTTGTATGCTGCAATTATGAACTTCGTCTGACTGCATGTAAATATGTCAATATCCTGTGAGATGATATTAACATAGCGTATATATGGCACTTGACTATAATCCATTGTGAAGCAACTTGGTCCTAGCAGCGGGCACGAGGAGTAACGGGGTACGGTGACGAGAACCCACGTAAATATCAGGTACACGCATCTTTAATACGTCGAGCACATCTGGGTGGTGCTGATGTATACATCCACGTATTACGTTCCACATATATTTAGGTGGCTGTAACCGCCCATACCCAATACAAATAGACTCGGATACATCAGTGGAAAACAAAGATAAATTCCGTGCTGCTTGAAAAATAAAAATCGTGCAAATATTATTTTGATTTTTTCCGATCATGACACTATATTTGCTTTAATGTGCATTCCAAATAATGGAATGCGTTTCAAGTTGACTTCTTACGAGAGCATGATATAAAATTCTAATAGTAAGTAAATTCTGAAAATTGCTGCACATTGCAGATTCCTAAAAGCTTTTAAGAAAGCTTTACAAATATTTAAAAGGTGATTACGAAAATTTAGTTTCGGGATCATCTCGACGTCTAATGGTGGCCACACACGGTCAGTTAAACCGATCAGTTTAACTGACGTACATCCGAAAATTGACCGTGAATGTGAAATCTTATGTTGAAATTTTTAACTGATGGCAACACACGGATTTTATTAGGGCGTGCTGTCAGTTAAACTGCTCCGTTGAACTGACGTACATCCAAAAACTGATCGTGAATGTGAAATCTTAAGTTAACATTTTTAACTCCCGGCAACCCACGTATTTTTCCGGGCGCACCGTGGTCCGCTGGCTTCAGTTCGTTTCCATTATTAAGTAAAGTAGTAAGTACATACTTTCTTAGTAGCTTTTATATAATATATTTTATAAATTTTTATAACATTATTTGTATGCTGTTTAGATTTTATATTATTTTATATATTTTTTTTATTATATAAAAACGTTACCCGCACAATAGGATTTTCTCCTGTATCGTGGAGGCAGTTTACAAACACAAATTGCACAAGGACAAACATCCAGACCCGGAACAATTATTTGTAGGCCATACAAATACTTGTTCCGTGCGGGATTCGAACCCACGCCCCCCAGCGCAGCAATTGATTGCTAAGCCACTGCGCCATGGAGCCGTCATATATATTTAGAGAAGTTGGTTTGACAGAGGATGAAGACCATGGTGATTTTAATTATGTCACCTTCCTTATGGTGGAGTTATGGGTAAAGGATCTCAGTGATGCTACTACATAGAACCATCGTGTTTGGACTCATTTTCAAATAGGTAAATGGAGACCTAGATGACTGTAATGATATCACCTTTATGTTGGTGCAATCCGAAGGTGGGTATAAGATCTCAGTGACAACACTAGATAGAAAGACCGCGTTTGAACTCATTTGAATGGGCTCATAAAGACCTAGGTGACTGTTATGACCTCACCTTTTTGATGTTCAATCCGAAGGTGGATATAGGATCTCAGTGACGGCACTAAATAGAAGGATCGTGTTAGAACTCATTTGAAAAGGCTCATAAAGACCTAGGTGACTGTTATGACCTCACCTTTTTGATGGTGCAATCCGAAGGTGGACATAGGATGTCAGTGACGGCACTAGATAGAAGGATCGTGTTAGAACTCATTTGAAAGGGCTCATAAAAACCTAGGTGACTGTTATGACCTCACCTTTTTGATGGTGCAATCCGATGGTGGACATAGGT
Source organism: Parnassius glacialis (assembly GCA_033319125.1). Taxonomy (NCBI): domain Eukaryota; kingdom Metazoa; phylum Arthropoda; class Insecta; order Lepidoptera; family Papilionidae; genus Parnassius; species Parnassius glacialis. The sequence goes on from JAVANC010000008.1 coordinate 1,294,845, forward strand.
TCTCAGTGGCGGCACTAGATAGAACGATCGTGTTTGAGCTCATTTAAAAGGGCTCATAAAGACCTAGATGACTGTTATGACCTCACCTTTCTGATGGTGTAATCCGAAGGTGGATATAGGATCTCAGTGGCGACACTAGATAGAACGATCGTGTTTGAGCTCATTTGAAAGGACTCATAAAGACTTAGGTGAGTGTTATGACCTCACCTCACTTCACTTCAATCAAAATTTATTTGTATAGATATATATTAAAAGACAGGAAATTATATTAAATAAGATTTAGATATTATTAAATGTCATTTAATTTATCTATATATATATGATATTTTATAGGAGTCACGCAAACCAAACGCCCATGGCCACGCCCCACGTTTGAACTAGGACTGTTGATAAAATATCGACATATCGAAAAATCTATTTTATGATTTAGAAATATCGATATTTATTTTTTAATATTATTGGACGACATATATTGAAATATAAGTTTGATATTGGAATATAGATATACGATGGACGATATATTTTTTAAATTAATTTAATTTTTATTTTTTTACGTAAATCATTTAATCTACAACACCATCGTAAACTTAAATCCTAATCCTTGATACTTCCAATCCACTACACTTTATTTACACTAAATTATGTTTTTAATTTTTCCCCAGTTTATTTATTTGCTTATATCTTAAAAAGAAATGTAATTTTGTAAAGTATATCTCTGTGATATTAAAATCACTATAATCTATGAAACTTGTACTATTTTACTTACTGTGAGTTTTGGCAGGAGCTTGACCATCGACAGATGGTTGCTCCTGTTTTATCGTTTAAATAATCGTTTGAAGTGGATTTTTATCAAAGTGATAAGTGTCTGCGCATGTGAGCCATTAGAGAAAACGACGAAATAAGTGTTTCGATGTTGGTATAGCCTCTAGTTATTTTAATCGCTTAGGCGTCTTATGATTTACTTCCGTGCTATCAGAAATAGCTGTTAAATATTTGATTTCTTCAGCTGCTTCCGTAGCATCTGAACGAATTACTTCTACAATGAATCTTTTAGTGCCCAATAATCGCAGTATTGAAACAGCTGAACATATAAAACAACGAGTATTTTTGAAAACTCTTACTGAAAAATATTGGTAAACATAATTGTCTTATTTAAATTAAACAATAATTCAAGTTAAAGTTACAGCTTATATACGTCTCAATGATGGGCACTCCTCAGCTGGGCAGGCCTCTCCAAATTTCTGAGAGGGTTTTGGGGCAACGTCCGCCGCGCTGCCCTAATGCGTGTTGGCGAACTTTAAATTTATTGAAATTTTTATTTTATTTCTCAGACATGCAGGTTTCCTCATGATGTTTTCCTTCATCGCCGAGCACGTGGTAAATCAGCACTTAAAATTGCCATTAACAATTTCATTAGTGCCGGCGGGGATCGAACCCGGGTTGGTCGCGTAATGTGAAATTTACAGCAAGTAGCGCTTGCACCATCTGAGCTACCACGGCTCATTAATAGTTACTAAGAACTATAATCTAACATTTTCATACATTTATAATTTAATTTCTTTAATAAATATACTAAATTATAAACTGTATAAATCATTTTTAAGCAATAAGCATCGATATATCGCTTATGTTTTCGATATATAAAAATCCGATATTTTGAAAATATCAACAGTCCTAGTTTGAACTGATCAGTTGGAATGATCAGTTGAACTAATCGTGTGTGTCGAATTTGTTTTGGATTAAATCCGTTTGAAATGATCACTTTAACTGACCGTGTGTCCGAGGCCGTTCATTTGATTAGTATAATTATGAGGGGCTTCTACACGACCATAACTCAAGACACAACATTTATTCACATTTAAGTTCAATTTCTTTTCCATACTCCACCGTGCCACTCTGTCAAAGTCCCTTTGTAAACTTGGACACTCAGAAGAATTGTTTACTTTCAAAAAAAATGTAAGATGCCTCCTGCACAGTGTTTGCTATTTGCCGACGATCTTAAACAACGACCGGAGGAAGATCATTAACCATTAACATAAATGATAAGGGACCGAGATTGCTCCCTTGACTGACTGCAGAATAAATACAGTACGATTGTGATTCAAAACCTCCAAAATCTACGTATTTTCTACGCCCACTAAGATAATTTGAAAAAAACCATGCGTGAGTGTCGTGGAACACTCGATCGAAACGTAGTTCCCTTCGTAGTATGTTATTATTGATAAACATATTATTAATTAAAAAAATACAAAGAAATGAATTACTATCGTATATGAAAACGAAGCGTCAATTAAAATAAAATAATAAATTCTCATTAATAAATTATTTCATGGCAAGATAAGAAATAGTGCGAGAGAGATGGATTTTATAGATGGATGGATTATTCCATCTCGCTTCCTTATAACCGCCAAGGCCATCTACACTACGTCAGAGGGGGTCGTGACGGAAAAATCTTACACTTTTTCTCGCCTAGCCACCATCCGCCAATTTCGTACCGTCCGATAAGGAACTTCGTTCCAAAAATCTAGTAAGCTATGTGTAAAACCTAATTCGGCAAATTTTACCTACAAGATATCATTATCAACGGTACCAAAGGCGTTTTGAAAATCGAAATATGCAGTGTAAACCTGACTCCCAGCATGTACTACTGGCACCACATAATTCATAAAAGACATTAAAATTTAGAAGGCCGACAATGCATCTGCGATTCCCCCAGTTGTTCATGGGCGGCGGTCGACACTTACCATTAGGTGCACGCCCCGTTCATAAGTTCTTAGCACACAGCACACAGCGCTCGAACTGTGTTGGCTTATTATTTCTTTCTCTCTCTTACTTAACAAGTGAATGAAAGAGAGAATGAATGAGATCGTTGTTATTAATTTATTTTTTCAATGTTCACTCCTTCGCGTTCCGCTGGCACTTCAACATCTTAGCACATTACGAATTTCCTGGACCTGCGCTGTGCACCAAGACATTGAAGAAGTGAGTTAAGACATCCGACGCAGAACTGAGTTGGCGCAATTGCACAGCGCAGCGCAATGTTACTTAAACACCTCCCAAAATTCACCTATGAGCTTTTACGGGTTGATAAAAAAGGAGGAATAATAAAAAATACGCACATCTCTTGATTATTTTAATTCAGCTTAAACTAACTCAAAGTCACCAATGCTCGACATTAGCTAACTCTACACATGGAGCACAGGCACGTTGCTCGGCGTTTGGTAGTAATGCGGCGTTTCATTGAGAGTTGTCGCACCGATGACATCACCAGCCGCTACCAGTAGCAGCCGACGGCGGCGGTGGTGACGTAATAATGACGTCACGCTACTGAAGCTCCGTTCTCCACGTCGAGCGAAGCCGAGCGCCAGTCTTCCATCAGGGCGTCGTCGGACCCCCACGTTGTGTACAGCGTTGCCACAGGAAACGCTGAGTGTATAGGCGTGGTTGGGCTGGAAAGTGTTATAATATTAACAATAATACATTATAGGTGGAAGAGCCACGCTGCAGCTATGTTATGGTTGTAACATGAATGAGTCGGTAGAACGACAGCTTCAAAAATATCAGCATAAAATAGCAGCTTAGCCTTAGTCCTCAGAAATGACAACGCATCTCCATTTTGATTCTTAATCGAGGATAGATGTAGATATCTTTAGACACAGCATCCACTCGCAGTCAGGTGGACTGTGTGCTCGCTTGTCACCCTTATTCTATAAAAAAAATCTGAATATATACGTTACGTATATTAATAAAATACATATGTATTTGCAAATAATGAAACATCTAAATATATCATCATCATTCTTAACGTTCAACATCGCTTCGTTTCAAAAAGAAGTCATGTACCAATTACGTTTTCGTTTTCGGGCAAGGAAGTAGTGTTGCCTAAATAAAGGAATTGTTGGTGAACCTAGTGAATACTAATTTTATGATTATATGTGAAGCAAAGAACCTTATCATGAGTTGGATAGAGATACTGGAATTTATCCTTGAGATATGTCGGAGAAGTTGGATGGTCTAAAATTGAGGAAGAAACAAGCAGAATTCTAAAGTTTCATCTTTAATTTAAGTCCCGACTTCAGAATGTGAAATTACTTTATTATTTAAATTACTTAATATTTATTAATAGTTTAAAAAATTACTTTCACTTTCTATTAAATGTTATTTTTTAGGTACATTTTTAAGGTACTACATCACAATCTCAATGTCGTCTAAATAAGTAACGTTAAAAATTTCATCATGTTTTTAGTATTTTTGAAGTCAGCTAATATTTATAAAAAAAAAAAATCAGTTTGTTCTCAATTTTAATATAATAGATACTTTATAAATGTATATATAAATATGTATTATTATAACTATTTTAATAGCACATATAATACAATTAAAAGAACGTAAAGAAAATTATGAACATAGCCATATAGTATTGACATAGATTATTTAATCTAGAAGTAAATAAAATCGACGGTAAATATTGAATTTAGAAATGAAACTGGCAAGAATCAATTTTGTTTATAAATGTATTTGTTGTCAAGTAGGTACCTACGTGTTTCAAATAACTGGTCGTAAATATTGTATTCCAAATAAAATTAAATGGAAATTGATTTCTGAAATGCGCCTGTATGATAAAAATAGCAACACTTTTCATATTGTAACTTTTACTGTTTTCGAAGTATTTTATAATAGTAACATAGTAAGGGTTTTTATTAAATATTAATTAATTTTTTAAAGAAATAATTCTGTAATTATTGTTTAAAATTTCGAAGAGTAAAATTGTTTCATTAGGAATAATACATTCATTGAACTAGACGATACATAACTTTGAAATATATTTGTTGGTACCATACGCGCGCCACCTACTGCAAGTTAATTGTATTATGTCTATAACCTTCGAACAAGTGCAAGCAATAAGTTGACAAAGTTTCACCGCATCTGATGAACGGTATGATACACACATCATGATACATACAATTTTATTATTATACTAAAATAATATAGTTTATGTTTTTTTTTATAGAATAAGGGTGACAAACGATCACACAGTCCACCTGATGGTAAGTAATGCAGATGTGTTGTCATCCCTGAGGACTAAGATGGAATGCCTCATTTCCAGTAAAAAGGGTCTCCGATTCTCTACACTCACCATGCGAAACAAAGCAGTGTTAAGCTGCTATTTTACGCTTGTATTCTGTGAGGGCGAGATCCTGCCCCAGTCGAGCCGACCCATTCGTACTATAATCATAATATAGCTACAGCGTGGCTCTACCACGTATAAAATTATGGTATTTATGACGATGGTATTTATGGTATTTATGGTATTATAAATAAATTAAGAAGAGTTTTTTAAATGTTACCTCTTTCGATTTTTTTGTAGAGGCAATTTGCGTACATAAATTGCACATGGACAAACTTCCAAACTCAACACCCCTCCATTGATAACTTAATATATTTTTATAGGATAGGGTGACAAACAAGCACACAGTCCAACTGATGGTAGGTTAAACAGTGGTAGAGCCAGGCGGCAACTTTTGCTGTCGCATGGATAGGCCGACTCGAACCGGGGTGGTACCACGACCTCACAGAATACCAGCGTGAAGTAGAGGTTTACCTGTGCGTTTCGCTTGGTGAGTGCAGGTGGCCGGAGGCCCTTTTTCTGGAAATGAGGCATTCCATCATAGTCCTCACGGGTGAAAACGCATCTGCATTTTGATCTGTAACAGAGGATAGATGTAGATGTCTATGGGCCACAGCAACCACTTACCATCAGATGGACTGTGTGCTCGTTTGTCACCCTTATTCTATAAAAAAAAATCTCACCATATATGTAGTTCATTAAGAATCTATTTCAATAACATGACTTGCTTAGTGTCGAAAAACATTATATAGTTATACATATATCAAAATTACAGAGGCATTCCTCTTAATCCTCATGGGTGACAACGCATCTGCATTTTGATTCGCAAACGTGGATAGATGTAGATGTCTATAGGCCACTGCAACCACTTACCATCAGGTGGACTGTGTGCTCGCTTGTCAACCTTGTCCTATAAAAATATATCAGGGTTCTTCGAAAAGAGCAGAACAAAATCTGCCTGACCAGCTAATATTATACATATAGTTATTGCTTACAAAAATGGGTACTATGTTAGTTATTAACTCCGCTCCGTAGCGCAGTGACTTAGCAATGTCGTTTAAATTTAGTCGTTTCTGCGAACGGGTTAATCCTAGTCAGCCTCTCAGGTCATCTGAGGCGACTGGGACTCCGTGACGGACCGCTCCAAACTCAAATGCAGAAGGCGGTGCTCCTCGATACCGCCTGCATCGTCTGCCGATTTCTTTCCCATTCCCCCTAACCCTCGGCCGTTTGTTCTCTCCTGCTGAAAGCTTCCATCTGATTAGGTTTTTATTTATTTATGTATTTTTATGTATTTATTTTATTTTATTGATATTTATGTATGTTTATCATATTCATTTACAATTATATATTTATACAGTCCAATCAGATAATAAACCTTTATAGATACCCCACAATAATAATAATGATGTTCTCCAGACAGAATTTCTCTAAGGAGAATAGGCATCTGTGCAGGACAGGATTATAGTGCCTGAGTGTATGCATGGCACAGGCGTACTCTCTATTCCTTCACTCTCACAGTTCGATAGGACGGTAATCTGACACAACCAGAGATAAATCAGGCACAGGACCAACTCGAGAGTGCAATTTTTCTAACTTCGCGTTGTTATTGAAAATCTCAAAAAAAATTAGTAATAATAATATGTAAGCAGACAATCACCTGGCTCGATGGTCGAAGCACAAACGTCCCATCCGGTTGACCGCGAAGCAAATTCTCCGCTTCGCTTCGGTCCACGTTCATATAGAACGGCTCGTTTTCAATTGGGACCGGAAGCGGCCGCGCCGCCATGCTCCCGCCAGGCTTTTTCGCGTTCCATTTGTCCTCGCATTCCTTAGAATCCGTTTCCGATTCTTCTGAGAGAGTTCCGTCATTCGTTTCTGAAAATGCATATAATAGAACTCGTTAATCTCAAAATATATACCTTTTATTAAACGATTCGATTCTATTAGAGGGAAAGCATCAATTTGCTCCAGCCTTGCGGACAACCGGACTAGATTCTGATGAGCAACTGATACTGATACAACAAAATTATTCATCCATAGAATTATGAACCCACATCCCATACACTAGTGATGACAAACAACAATAATAATGTCCTCCGAGCCGAATTTCGGCCACGGCGGCCAGCGTCAACGGAGACTAGCCATCAGCACAGGATAAGATTATAGTGCCCACGTATATACGCAAGCACTGGTGCACTCTCTATTCCCTCACTCTCATAGACCGATGTGACGGTGAACCAACATGACACGGGAAAGGTCAGGCGCAGGATCAACGGCTTTACGGGCTTTCCGAGGCACGGGGTAAGACACCGCCAACTTCCTGGCTTTGGGTAGCTACTGAGAATTTCTTGAAAGAAAGACTCAATTACAGATTTTTATGGCCCGACCTGGGATTCGAACCCGGGACCACATGATCAGCAGTCGCGTTTTCAACTACTAGACCAACGAGGCAGTCACAAACTACATAACAGTATAGAAGAAAAAGTATCAGCTCATTGCTCACTGAACCACTAGTTCAACGTGATAAGTATTTAAAATTATTCTAGGGTAGTAAAATCATGCTCACAGCAAAACTCCTTTTGCCATAGATCTCTGGTTCAATCCAGATTCCCATGTTCCTGCTCGAAGGACTATTTCACAATATTTTTTAAACGTTAGCCCCACACTAGGATGTTCTCCTGTATCGTGGAGGCAGTTTACAAACATAAATTGCAAGAGGACATACAAATAACAAATTTCAGTTTAAAGACATCGAATCACGGTCATCATCAAAAACAGAAAGAATAATGGTGTTGAGAAAACATTAGGTAAAAAAACTCAATCTTTTGCTGTTGTAAAGCATAATAAAGCAAACATTTTTTCCGTACTGTTTTTTCTAATAAAAGTTACAGCCTCCGCCTATAAATAATGCTTACTATTTTAATATGCGCCCTGCGAAATTGGAGTGGAATTTAATACAAAAATATTACGTTACAATAAATTATGCAAATATATATCAATGTGCAAGTAAAATATAAAGACAAGAGTAAGAAAATATTTTTTTATTTTATTCTAAGTCAGCATTTAACTTCCCGCCTGATGATAAGTGGTGATGTAGGCTAAGATGATGAAGCGCACGGACTTAACAAAAGCCTTCACTCTTGCCTTGAAGACACCACATTATACTCGGATTGAAAAACAGATGCTGGCAACTTATTCCACTCCTTTGCTGTACGCATGATGAGCGACGTAGCAAACCATTTGGTTCGAATGCGTGGTAAGTCAACAACGAAGGGGTGGAGACTGGTTGAACGTTTGGTTGTCCGATGGTGGAAGGGAGAGGGAGGAATTAAATTTTACAATTCCTGCGCACACTCTCTGAAATGCATCCTGTAGAAAACCGAAAGGCTGCTTACTTTGTGCTTATGTTCGAAACTGGTAAGATTGGTTTTTATTCAAATTCGGCCTCTTAGCACGTTTTTCCATTGAATCCAAAGCTGCTAGGTGGCATTATGCAATACTAGCCCATATATTATATGCGCTTTATTTAAAGTAAGCAGCTGTTGCGGCATGAAGAATCGCCGCATCTTTGCAAGGACTCCTAGCTTCCTTGCAGCTGCTTTGGTCTTGGGCTCAATGAACTGCCCGAAGTTCATAATTGAGGATATCTCAACCCCCAACGTTTGAAGGCGGTCGGTGTACTCCAGTGATACATTTCGGAAAGAAGGAGCCAAGGTGAGCTGGCTCCTTTTTGCAATGGAGAGACACGCTTATGTTTTGGAGGCGTTGAAATTCACAAGACTGGCATCGCCCCATTCGGAGATTGCCTGTAGTGTGAGATCACACGCTCTACCATAGTTTCTCTTTGGAACTGGATTTGAGCCCGACTGACCCAAGAACTTGGTTGGTATCTCTTCACGGCTGTACTATCGTCTACATAACCATAGACACCGGACATAAGCAGATCATTAATATGCAGCAGAAAGAGAGTTGCGGACCGGCGTTAGTCGCAACAGGATCGGATGAGCATCGACGACGATCCGGAGAGAACGTTCACTCAGAAAAAGGACTTTCTGAGTCCTTTTTCTGAGTTTTTTACCCATTCAATCAGACCAATGGATAAGCCGTACGCTGGAAGCTTACCCAAAAGGCTAGTGTTTAAACTCTGTCAAAGACCTTCAAGACATCAAGGAAAACAGCAAGTGCTTCCCCGCTGTTCTCTAGTGCCTCGCCCCATATGTGTGTGGCATACGTTAGAAGGTCCCCAGCTGACCGATTTCGACGAAACCCGTTTTGGCTGTCACTAAAAAGGTCATTCTGTTCTAGGTATGACATTAAGTGGGCGTTCAATATACGCTCCATAATCTTGCAGAGTATGGCAGGGTCAGCATGGCTGCCTTTTTTTGGAACATGCTGCAAGTAGGCCAGCTCCCAGGATTTTGGCACTATTCAAGTCCTAAATGAGAGGTGGAACAAGCGTGTCAGCACAGGAGACAACTCAGGTGCACAAGCCTTTAGGATTATGGCTGGTATACCATCTGGTCCACTAGGTTAATTCACGTCTAGACACCGCAAGTTTTTAAGATCCTTCTTATTTGTGATACGGACCTCGGACATAGAGGTCCCGCAGTGAGTTAATTTAGGTAGAACGTTGTTGCCACTGTCCAGAGGTGAATTGTAGGCAAAGAGAGAGACGCGAACAAGTCCGCCTTCTCTTTAGCTGTATGCGCCAGTGTGCCATCCGGTTTTATTGGCGGAGGCAGTGTAGGCCTACAGAAGTTTGTTTCGACAGTTTTGGCGAGAGACCAAAAAGATCTAGTATCGGAGGGTCTGGCAGAGAGTTTTGTGCCAATATATTTAATATAAGTAGATTCTGCTGGCCGCTAAAAAAAATCTTAGCGGTCATCCTCCACAGTTCTAGTTCACCTGAGGATGCTACATTTAGTCGCGAAACACGTGTCGTATTATCGACGGAGGTGTGACTTTCCTAGTGCAGTGGTGTTCGGAGTAGTGGTGCTTGGATTAGTGGTGACGAGGATAGTGCACGCAATTGAGGGGTAGAGGAAGGTGCTGTTCAAGTTTGGTAAAACATATAATTTTATTTAATACGTGGATCAAAAACCTTTTATTTAATACGTGGATAAAACATATATTAATATTTAATCGTTTAACTTTTGCTGTCGCACGGATGGGCCAGCTCAAACCGGGGTGGTACCACGACCTCACAGAATACCAGCGTGAAGTAGAGGTTTAAAGTAGAGGCTTGTGGAATCAATTACCACCAGCGAATTTTCCGGACCGATACGACTTAGGAACCTTCAAGAAAAGAGCTTACACCTTTCTAAAAGGTCGGCAACGCATCTGCAATTCCCCTGGTGTTGCGGTTGTTCATGGGCGGCGGTAGTCACTTACCTTCAGGTGAGCCGCATGCTCGTTTGCCCCCTATTCCATAAAAAAAAAAACTTCGCTAATTAATTTTTAATATCTTTGAGAATATTTAGCTTAAGCTTTAGTGTGGATGAAAATGACAAGCGTGAGGCGGGGAGTGGCATTAGGCGTGTATGACAATCATATTAGTCTTTTTATTTTTTACAGCTTGTATGTATGAACTGTTGGATATGCGCCTCCGCCATTTTAGTTAGGATCTGCCTTAGATGTCATGTATGGCAGACGAATTGATAACCACAGTACGTCTTGGACCTTTGACTCTGTTCCCCTATCAATAGAAATCCATTAATTAGCCTTTTTGATGAGCGTTCGGCTTACCTAATAAATATATTCTAATTCTAGCTGTGCCTGCGACTTCCACATGTAATTAGTACTTTTGTTATTGTAATTGATGATGATTTTTTTATACTTTTAACTGTCGCAAATACCTATAAAGACACTGACCTAGATAAAAATATTCAATTAGTCAGTGAATCAGACAAACTAACGAACGAACGTATAAACGGGCTAACAACTGAACCAACGGACGGATAAACGAACTATGAAATAACGTAATCCACAATTTGCTCCTAAATTTCACTAGCCTACAATTGGTTCTTAAACAAAAAATAAAAAATTGTCCTAAACAAGCAAAGCTTCATAACCAACTTTTGGTATAAGTTGCGGCACGTAAGTCTAGCTGTGACAGTTATTGCGCATATGTCGCGCTGGTTGGCTCGTACCTATCGTTTTCGCGCGCTGATTGGCTCACCAGTCGGATTTTGAGAGTGAAGGAATAGAAAGTGCACCTATGCTAACGCACACACTAGTAAACCTTAACCATGTCCTACGCCATTAAAGTGTAATATAACTTCCTTGATACTTACGTACGTGCCACAGAACGTTATTTCTCTTAAGCGAAAGGTTCATGTATATAATATTATATTATGTGCATATGATGAAGCATACCGTATATTATATTCACAAATAAAGGGATCTACGACGTCTTGGATTCAGAACTGAGTAGACAGATTTTTGATCGACGAGTCATGCCATTATTACTCACCCGCAACGACGTCAGTGAGACAATGGAAGATACGGTAGAACAGGTCCACGGTTCCTTCTCCAACGCGTGCACCCAAATTGTACATCAAGGGGACACTCACTTTTATCCACCAGCACATTGTCACTTCGTTATCATTTATATCATATTCATTTTATTTTGCAGTTAATGATTTCACACTTCTAAATTATCGATGTGTTTTGAAATTTTAATTACCATATTATATGAGCATTGGATTTATTGGATAAAGGTTTTTGCCCCAACATCTAAATAAAAAAAATGGCGGTAACATGATTGCTAGTAGACCTTAAAATTATAATTTATAAAAGGTAAATCATCATCTGTAATGTGTCTACAGTTTACAAGATGAGTACAAAACGAGATGTAAGGGAAAGTTAATGTACGAAACCAACCCAATGAAAGTCACTATACAGGGTTACTTTTCAAAGAGTAGCTAACTATTAAACTTAAGTTCAAGTATTTAAATAATGATATACCGTTATTGCAGTTTATAAAAATATAAGTAAATAAGGATTCTACTTTTATTTGAAATTATCCTACACGGAATGTGATTTATGCGCAACAACGTTTTTGCCTACCGATCGACCCTTACTAATGTATGTTATGCATTATTTTAACTAATTTTCCTCCGCACCCACACATTCTTAAGGATCGATTGGTCCACACATTTTAAAAGATAAAAAGGACAAAATGTTTGAGATTCTTTTTTTTTTAATAAATTTTCCTTCATTTGCCTACATTACTTATTCTGAACCTTCTCTGCAGATTTGGCCGGTTTTTGCAAAATAACCCTGTATTTTTTCTTGTAACAATTTTTCAAACTAAGAGGATAAGATAATATCAAGGACGTAACAAAGTTTTTAGCCTACGAGTATATCCTAAATAATTACGTACTATATCATCTCTCAAGTGTCACTAGTTAGTCACCATTAATTAACGTCTCAGTCGGCAATGAATCGCCGGTTGACTCAGGATAAGCTTCATCCCCCCCGAACGGGTTCTCGCCTTGTCGTGGCGGGGGGGCTTAGTAGCCGTGGCTTGGTCAGCCGCGGTGAACGAAGAGGAACCCCTTGGCTGGCCCGTGGTGTAGGGCCGGCCCGAGGTGGCCACTCCGAGTGGGCTTGGGAAGCCCACTTCGGATGTGTGTCGGGGGGCTGCGGTGAGAGGGGAGTCCGCACCCTCTACCGCTGCAGCCGAGGTGGAGTCGCGGAGGAAGAGGAGTGCTGGTATGGCGATGCGCCACTCGCCCTATCCTCCGCGACTCAGACGGGGCCGCACCGTTTAATGATGCGGTGGTGGTGGGGCTGCGGGGGGAGAGGAGTGTCGGTATTGCGAGGCGCCGCTCTCCCTACCCTCCGCAGCCGAATCTTGGTTCGCGGCGGAGCCATAGACCAGATCCGCCGCTGGGGTCGGGAAAGCGGGCGCTAATAAGCGCTCGATTTTCCTGGCCCCATGGCCTCCGCGTATCGGACTCGGGGGGGTCCGATACGCAGGTGGAGTTGGAGGCTGTGGAGGGGGGTAGCTGAACACCTTGCTACCCCGTGCAGGAGACGAGGCCCGGCCAGACCGGGCCAGCACTAGTGTGGGGCTGCGGAAGAATTTGGATTCCCGCGGCCCCGCGCGCACGTGCGAGGAGGTAACGTGGGGTTTTAGCCGGTAGGAGTCCGGCATAACCTTCCGGTTGCCCCCGCAGCCGGAGGTATCCATGAGGATTTCCCCACGAAAAAAAAAAAAAAAAAAAAAAAAAAAAAGGATAAGCTTCATAAATGGTTGCTAGGCAACCAGACTGGACACAGTGACTGGATTACGGATACCTAGCTCCATCTTCGTTCACGTCAAATTCAAAATATGAAAGGGCTTAGTTGTTGCACATGGCTACTGTGTAATAAACACGTTAGACTCTAATACCAACTGAATTCAACATTTGAGCAATACAATGTGAGAATGCTTTAGCTCCTAAATACCTGCATCTGTCCTCGATTAAGAATTGTAAATGCAGATACGTTGTGATCCCCAAGGATTAAGATGTACACTACACATACGGTACGAAACACAGCAGCAATAAGCTACTATTAACCGCTGGTGTTCTGTGAGAGCGTAATCGTATCCCGGTCGAGCTGACCTATTCATGTCGCCATAGTGCGCTGCCACATATAAAAATAATTAAGTAGATCTTTGTATTCCATAAATTTTTCACCCCACAAAGTGGACAAAGAAATATCAAAACCTAGAGGTAAATACTAGAATGTTTTTAAATACGTGGTAGAGCCATGCTGCAGCTATAGATATTAATAGTAGGTCGGCTCGACCGGGGAATTACCACGTCGATCTCACAGAATATCAGCATAAGAATAGCAGCTTAATACTGCTGTGTTTCTTATATATATATATATCGATATACGATATATATCGTATGATAGATGTAGATGTCTATGGGCTTCAGCAACCACTTACCATGATGGACTGTGTGCTTGTTTATCACCCTATTCTATAAAAAAAGAAAAAGAAATAATTTTTACGTAACTGACTCATAGTTGTCGTTAGATATAGTGTAAGTATAGAATAATTAAAACCACGACTTTAGAAGCCGTTATGCGAAAATTATTTCATTATTTTTAGTTATCCCAAGTCGATTATATCTTTTTATTATAAGTTTAATTTTTGACCCCATAAAGTGGACAAAGGAATATCAAAACTTAGAGGTAAAAACTAGAATGTTTTATAAATAGTTACATTAAAAAGTATCCCCTATTTTGCTACCCCTATTGTAGTCTCCAAATTAAATAAAAAAATGAAAATAAAAAAATCATTAAAATCAAAATTGACGAAAACATCACATAACAATATAAAAAGAACATAGTACAGTCGAATTAACAACCTCTTCCATTTTAGGTTTTCGTACCCGAAGGGTAACCAAGAGGACCCTATTACTAAGCCTCCGCTGTCCGTCCGTCTATCCGTCCGTCCGTCTCTCATGATCCATAACAGGTAGATAGTTGTGATCCACACAGAACCACACAGAATGTGTAGAACAAATAATAATAATTTAAAATTAAAAATTTTGTACAGCCGACTTCAATTTAAGGGACTTCAATATAGGTTATTTAAGAATAACTCAATAACCATTGGTCTGACCTTGATCAAATTCATATGGGACCACAAGAGAACTATCAGCTTTCATATAAAAAAAGAATCATCGAAATCGGTTCGCCCAGTACAAAGTTATGAGGTAACACACATAAAAAAAACACACTCGAATTGAGTACCGTCTCCTTTTTGGAAGTCGGCAGAAAATAAATTTTAAATTAAAAGGGATCCCCTAATCCCCTTCTAGTAAGAAACGTCTATTACGATGGTACGGAACCGTTAATGCGCGAGTCTGACTCGCACTTGGCCGGCTATTTATTTCGTCAAAAATTATATTGGTACGATTTATTTTACGCGCAATCTAAATAAATATTATGTTTAAAGCATTACGCAACTTGTATCGCTTACTAACTGTTCCCCGTATTTAACGTGCATTTATCTTTTGTAATAATTATTATTTAAAAAAAGTATGGTATGTTCTAAAAGTATGGTATGATCTATTCACACATTTGCACATTTATATCATAAAAATTGTTGAGTTTCCATAAGAGAAATTCTATCACACTTCACTTTCACTATTTTTTAAACTATTTCCATTTTATTTAATACAACTTATAACGCACAGTACACATGTAATATAATATGTTTATTGCTCGCCTACGCAGTACCTCAACTAAAAATGTCCCACAAACAAATGTTTTTATTTCATTTCATTAATAAAAACCCTAAGATTCTACTAGTGATGTTCACAAAATATCGACAATGTTAATTTAAATACAAATATCTACTGTAGTCGACAAGAGAGTAAGATACAGCTATATTTACACAGTGGCCTAAATAGGCCTCAGTAGACAAAATGAATCATTTCCTAATGGAATGTGTTGCGTTTGTTTTATTTTGTTTTGTTATTTCCTTGGCATTATTTCAATTGTTGGATAAAAATGTTAAATTTAAATGGTTTTGTCAGTGCTATGTGGATTATAGCGCGCAATTCACGAAATATTAATTTGGAAATATTTATGAGTTTGAGTTGGTGATACTGGAGACCGCCTTGGGGGAGTTCGAAACAGATCTGTGAGAATTTCTCACTCATTATCAAATAAAAATGAGTCTGACCAAGCTAAAAGGAATTATTGTAAAAGCTGTTAGGAAAAAAATACTTTTTATGACAATCCTAACATTGTAAAAATGATTAATAAAATCAGGCAATATTTTGCGAAAATTTATTATAATAATGACGTAATAAATCAATTAGCTAATGTAAGTTATTACGCGGATCTCAGCTTACTAATTTTTAACATCTTTTACATTATTTTAAATGAAAATTGTAAACAATATTATTAAAATCAAACATCGATACAAAAAAACTCAACCACATCGATTATACTATATTTCACATCCCTAAACAGATGTCGTCCACATGATGCGTTTGTAAAACGAAAGCAAAAACGACCGTCGTATTGTATGAGAAAGTAGAAATAAAAGTGCTTTTTTTTCTTTTATGTTGGGATCAGTTTCTTAAACTTTGTAAAGGAGTGAATGGAATTATTAATTTATATTAAGATTATTTTGGTAGCTACGGAAGATAATCTATCACTCTTTATCAACCTATGGTTGAAGTACGAGGCGACATGGAAAATGCCAAAAAGTTTTCATAGCTTCCAATAGATGACAGCATCTTATTTACGGCAGGAGTGAAATCCAGAACTGCCATAGAGAGCAGCGAAAAAGATAAGAGATTCATACCCGCAAACTGGATTATTATGGAAAAGTTTTTCCCTACATATTATAAATTACTAAGAGCCGTGGTAGCTCAGATGGTTAGCGCTCGCTGTAAGTTTCAGAGTACACGAGAAACCCCGGCAACCACGGGTTCGATCCCCACGGGCACTACTGAAATTGTTAATTGCAATTTTAGGCGCTGAATTACCACGTGCTCGGCGGGGAAGGAAAACATCGTGAGAAAACCTGCATGCCTGCGAATATATAAAATATAATCGTGAAAAAACCCTCTCAGAAATAAGAGGAAGCCTGGTCCCAGCAGTGGGACATATATAGGCATGTAATTTTAACTTTTATAAATTATTTCAGCAACCCGTAAAAATATCATATACATATTATAAATTATTATGTCATAAAAACCATGTTTAATTTTAATGTGAGATGCTACTTGCGTAAATACTGGCGGCCTCACATCTCAGGGGTACCTCGTTTAGAGCCGGGGCAGCATCAGAGGCAGTTGAACTAAGTGGTGCAAATATGAGTCTCTGTGAGATAACTACATATTTGCGCCATTTGCTGTAGAGTCTATCGGTCCGAGGTGTCCACGTGCGGTGGAGTTCCCAAAGCAACTCTATCCGTGACTGGTCGTTGCTGCTGGTGATAAGAGAGCCGGTTGTTTTCTCGCTCATAAGCTAAGTACAGCCATTCAGCGAGGAAACGCAGCCAGCGTTCTTGGCACGATTCCACGGGGTGTAGGACTGTATAATAATTAAGTTATTAGTATTTAGTTATTAGTATTAAGTAGTTAGTAAGTTTTTTTTATTGTTTTTAATATTATGCTTTTCAATGTTTCTAAAAACAATCATAATATATTTCGATACATTCATTATAAACAACCAGTGCGTATTGCCAGTGATGACTTACGGATCTGAGATGTGGTCATTCACTGCTGGCCGTATGAGGAAGCTCAAGGTCGCTCAGCGAGCTATGGAGAAGGCTATGCTCGGGGTTTCCCTGCGTGATAAACTTAGAAACGAGAATATCCACAGTAGAACTAGAGTAACCGACATAGCCCAACGGATTAGTAAGCTGAAGTGGCAGTGGGCCGGCCATATAGCTCGAAAAACCGACAACCGATGGGGAAGAAAGTTTCTCGAGTGGCAGCCTCGTACCGGTAGGCGAAGTGTAAGGCGACCCCCCATTAGATGGAGTGATGACCTAGTAAGACATGCAAGAAGTCGATGAATGCAAGTGGCTCAGGATCGTGCTTTGTGGCATTCCTTGGGGGAGGCCTATGTTCAGCAGTGGACTTATGAAAGGCTGTAATGATGTTGATAATGATGATATATTTAATGTGTAAATTTCACCACTCCATGAGTTGACTGGTAGAGAAATGCCTTTAGGTATTAAGTCCGCCTTTTCTTTAATTTTTTTTTCTAAAATAATGCAATAAAGATTTCAAATAAATAAATAAATAAAAAACCATCGCTGGACATAGACCTTTCCCACTATAGGGGAGATTTCTTTTCATCTTCGCGCTTGGCAGGCGTATTGAGGACAGAAGTACCAGACGTCTCACACTTTTGCTACCTGCTACCTGTTAAATTTACAGCTTATATACGTCCCACTGCTGGGCACAGGCCTCTCATTCCTGAAAGGGTTTTAGGGCTAGGAAATGTCCGCCGTGCTGCCCAAATGCGTGTTGGCGAACTTCACATGTATCCGAAAATATTTTTTTTATTTCTCAGACATGGAGATTTCCTCACGATGTTTTCCTTCACCGCCGAGCACGTGGTAAATCAGCACATAAAATCGCAATTAACAATTTCATTGTTGTCGGCGGGAATCGAACCCGGGTGGCTCGGGTAGTGCGAAATTTACAGTGAGCGTTAACCATCTGTGCTACCACGGCTCTCATACCTGTACCTGATCTGGATATTTTACGTAAGTGCAAACGAGATGGTTACACCGCCATCTGTCGGAATTTTAAGTCATTTACAAGTAGTCCATTCTGCAGCTATTTAATGGTTGCAGTAATAGATCGGCTCGACCGGGAAAAGACCACACCCTCACAGAATATCAGCGTAAAATAGCAGCTCGATGCAGCTGTGTTTTGTATAGTGAGTGTAGAGAACCGAAGCACCTTTTTCCCTGCTAACGAGGCATTCCATCTTAGTCCTCAGGGGTGGCAACTGGCATCGCATCTGCATTTTGATTCTTAATCGAGGGTAGATGTAAATGTCTATGGGCCACAGTATACACTTACCACTCGGTGGACTGTGTGGTCGTTTGTCACCCTTATTCTATCTTCTTCTAGAAACGTAAAGCCTGACCTGACATCTGATTCTATTAATTATTTTTACATATTAAAATTATATTCATATATTTTTTACGTATCCCTATAAATGATAGTCATAATTAAACGTCAGTCGGTGATGAGCACGGCAAAACAGCGCCGTTTGCGACAACTTATTAGATTTCGCTAATTTCATCGCACGAACACGAGCTTTCGGGCGTCAGGCCGTCTCTCACACCGTGCTGTAACATTTTGGAGGGCATGTTTGTTGTGTTTATATTAGATGATATTTTTAGTACTCAGGCTCACAAGATCGTAGTAGATAACACCGTGATAATTATAATGAAATATATTTATTACTTCGTCCATGAAATTAATATTTTGTATGTTAAATGTAATTCTTCTTTTTAAAGAAATCTGAATGAAAATTTCCAAATCTGTCGCTTCGTAATGAGGTTCTTCTGCCTACAGAAGAAACGGCAAGAGTTAGACGCATTATTACCTCTGAGGACTAAGACGGAATGAATCGTTTTCGTAATAACACCACGTACTTCCTATTATCTACCAATTTAATATTATTAATAATTTTTGCGATTTAAAAAAAGATTGATATAATTTCTTGTTTAATATATTCTACGACTTTAACAAATTTTTTTTAAATTATGTAAAGTTAACAGTTGACAGATGCGATATAACAATCTTGATTACCCTCGTATAATGTGAGTTTTATACTTTGTTATAACTGCAGCAGAATTGCTCGGCTCTCTCGGGTATGTGTAATAACAAAACTAACATAAAGTTAATAATGGGGTGGACAATATAATCTGCGGTTGCCAGCCCGCCTGCCAAACGTGGCAATATCATAAAATATGCAAGAAGAACAGAAATAAATATCAAACTGCCTTCACCATTAAATCATTACAGTGCAGTGTGATAGTCGTCCATTTAAATCCATTTAAATAGAAATTATGTCGAATGACATTATTCGTTATTATCGTGATTTCCTTTGACTGAGTCGCACACTGGGGCGCCCCCAAACGTAATATCCGAGGCGAAGACATCAGTCATATATACTGATGTGTCATAAGATTGTGTCATGCCGCCTCTACACGTTGGCCAACACGCTGGCGAATGTGTTGGCCAACAACGATGGCCATCGTGTGGAGCGGGTGTTTAAGCTACGTTGGTACGTATTGGGACGATGGCCCACAAGTTGGCGCGAGATCCGTCTGGTGTCGGTTTTTTACAAAAGATCAAAGGGTTGTGGCAGAGTATTGGCCGCCGCGTCCACACGTTGGGCGCACGTTTAGTTTGCTACGAGCTCTCAGAGTGATCGCACGCACGCACGCTTAAATTTTATATGCACGCATCGTAACTAGTGTCTACATAACGGCAGTAACAATGACCAATGAATAAACTTTTCGCTTTATAGAGCCCTACCAAGCCGGAAATTGTTTGTGAAACATAAGTTTTTCAAGTCTTTTTTTAAATAAACGTCACCCCCACATTAGAATTTATCGAAGAGGTAGTTTACAAACTACAAAACACAAAGATTTTACAAAGTCTTTTTTAAAAAAAAATGTTATTATACACAGGATTTTCTCCTGTATCGTGGAGGCAGTTTAGAAACATAAATTGCATAAGGACAAACATTCAGACCCGGAGAAATTATGTGCAGGCTATACAAATACTTGTTCCGTGCGGGATTTGAACCCGCGGCCCCCAGGGCAGCAACTCATTGCTAAGCCACTACGCCACGGAGCCGTCAAGAAATAAAATTTCTTTTTTCCATTTCTTTTTGATCACCCTTATCTTATACACATTCACGTTGTAGTGATTGATGTATTCATTTATTTATTGATGTATTAATGCTATATTATAGGTAGCATACTAAAATCAAATTAAAAAGTAGGATACTAAAATCATGTTTGTACTGTCTTTATTATTCCCTATTAGTTTCTTTATTTCGTTAATAATACTTTAATTTTTAGCTATGGAAGAGCGAAGCCACCTGTTACAGGCATTATTTTGCTTACTAGGTGACCTCGATCACTGATCGTATAATGTAACTTTAATGTTTGACAAAATAAATTATTTATTATTATTATTATTTAGTTTTATTCTATAATTATATAATAAGAATAACCCTTTTTAAAAAGGCTTTGTTTAATAAAATTTTACAACAGTTTTATAGACAGGCTTCGAATATTTTCCAGGCCTTAGTTGTAAAAGTGTTCATTATACCTATGCCTAGGTGTGTTAATGTTTATATAGTTTACTTATCTGTATAACGTTAGTGTATAATAAAGAAATATTAAAAATTTATATTAAAAATATTAAATATTAAAAATAGTGAAAATTAAATAAGAAAATAGTGGTATGCTGTGAAAAAATAAACCGCAGCAGACGTTAGCGCATCAATAATCATTTTAATAAATTCGTCCGCACATTGGCCTGAACCGAAGCAAACTGAACGACCTTCCAACGTGTGGACGCGATCACAATTTCTTGGCCAATATCTCTGCCAACACATTCGCCAGCGTGTTGGCCAACGTGTAGAGGCGGCATCAGACGCTCCGTCTAACGAACCCGATACACGTCTGCGGCCTTCGTGTCCTTGGAATCCCTCAGCCCTTAACCTCTTTCTTCTCTCGTTATTACGTTAGAATAAAGTGAAATATTAATGAATTTAATTTTATGCACTCAACATTAATTGACTCATCAGTTCATAAATACTAATAAAAATACTAAGAAAGGCTACTAAAAGAAATATGAATACTATAAAACAAAGTCGCGTTGTTTTTTATAGAATAAGTTTGGCAAATGAGCACACAGTCCACCTGATGGTAAGTGGTTACTGTGGCGCATAGACATCTACATCTATCTTCGTTTGCGAATCAAAATGCAGATGCGTTGTCACCCGTGCGGACTAAGATGGAGTGCCTCTTTTCCAGTAAAGAGGTTCTCCGGTTCTCTACACTCACCATACGAAACACAGCAGCGTTAAGCTGCTATTTTACGCTGGTATCTATTCTGTGAGAGCGTAGTCCTTCCCCGGTCGCGCCGAACCATTCGTGCTACAACTATACTACTAATATAGCTGCAGCATTGCTCTACCACGTAGATTAAGATTGGCTAAGATTCCGATGCTGTACTAAAGTCTCGCTCATAGATTACCGCATATGCCACGGTTTCTGTCCATCGTCTGTTCTAGTTTTCCTTACGACACCCCTGAGAAGATACGATGTAGTAGATATTCGTACACCTCCATTACACGGTATGTTATTAGGTTCAATAATAATAATTTATGGATTTGGATTCGAATCTTTGGACATATACATTTACAGAATTCAGAAAAGTAATTTTTATATATTTTACTAAGCCAGCGCTTATCTACGATCCCACCTGATGATAAGTGGTGATGTAGCCTAAGTTGGTGAAGCGCACTGACTTAACAAAAGCCTATTCTCTCTTGCCTTGAAGACACTCATCTGTAATCGAATGGAAAGACAGATGCTGGCAACTTATTCCACTCCTTTGCTGTACGCATGATGAACGAGATAGCGAACCGTTTGGATCGAATGCGTGGTAAGTCAACAACGAAAGGGTGGAGAAAAGTATATGCATTACTTATTAAATCACTAATAGAAATGTTTCAAAGTAGGCGTGCCACCCAACTTTATAATAAACTGCCTTATAGGGTGGATATTTGCCATAGTTACCACGCTTGGCAAGCGTTGCTGCTGCCCATCTCTTGTTTCAGTTTCCTTCTGTCGCCTCTTACTACCCCTACGGGACGATGTGAGATAGTGTATATTCATATATCACGACACGGTAGTGTACTGTAGTATGGTACTGAACTGTTAAAGAGTTGATAAGGAAGTAACTTTATTTTATAGGATAAGGGTGACAAACGAGCACACAGTCCACCTGATGGTAAGTGCTTGCTGTGGCCCATAGACATCTACATCTATCGTCTATTAGAAATCAAAATGTAGATGCGTTGTCACCTGTGAGGACTAAGATGGAATGCCTCATTTCCAGTAAAAAGGGCCTCCGGCCACCTGCACTCACCAAGCGAAACGCAGAGGTAAACCTCTACTTCACGCTGGTTTTCTGTGAGGTCGTGGTACCACCCCGGTTCGAGCCGGCCCATCCGTGCGACAGCAAAAGCTGCCGCCTGGCTCTACCACTGTTATAAATCCACGAAAATCCACTGTTATAAAAACTTAAGGAGGAGTTCTTACCTCTTCTAAATCCAAATCGGTTCTCGAAATAGCTCAATATGTAACCCATTAATGACTCTTCTTTCTGTTTTACGGTGACGTCGCAGTAGTCCTTGTTCAGATGCACAGGCTCTAAATAATCTTCAACTGGTATAGTCTGAAAAGATTTTTTTGTAATTAAGGGACAAACGTTCAGACGGTTCATATCATGACGGTAAGTGACTAACGCTGCTAATAATATAATTTAATGTAATGAAAGTACACACACATCACCTACACACCATTAAGCAACAGGAGCAGTATTAACAGTTTTAAGTGCTTTTGCCATATCCGGTAGCGGAACACCGCCAACTTTCTGACTCCGGGCTACAATTGAAAATTTCTTGATAGAAAAACGCAATAACTGATTTTGGCCGACCCGGGATCCAAACCCGGGACTTCATGATCAGCAACCATGTTTATGACCACTTGACCAACAAAGCAGTCCTAACATAAAAATGTTATACACCATGCTGTCAAGTCAAAATGTTTCCTAAATTAAACAAGTAAGCAATAGAAATGGATACGGTATTTTTTTATATCATACCTTGTATGCGTCAAAAACAAACAAGGTACCTAAGGTGTTTCAAGCTTCTGTATAACTCAAGGCATTCCGTTATATGCAATTTCTTGAACGCATTAGGTAAGAAGATACTATGACCCATTAGCACCCAGATCTGTTCTCGATTATGAATCCAAGACTGATACGAGAATGGAACGTCTCGTTAACAGTAGAAACAGACTTGTATCTGTTTACTCACCTGAAATACAACTACTTTTTTATAGTATAGGGTGACAAACGAGGACACAGTCCACCTGATGGTAAGTGGTTGCTGTGGACCATAGACATCTACATCTATCCTCGTTTGCGAATCAAAATGCAGATGCGCCGTCACCCGTGAGGCTAAGATGTAATGCCTCTCTTCCAGTAAAAAGAGTCTCCGGTTCTCTACACTCACCATACGAAACACAGCAGTTTGAAGCTACTATTTTACGCTGGTAAACTGTGTAACTATACTTTCCGTGATCGAGTCAAGTCAAACATGTTGCAGTCTATAGCTACAGTTTGTCTCTATCACATAATAAATAATGTACGACCTTTAGATGGAATTTAATTATATTTATCAAATCTTGAATGTAATCATAGATATCAGCCTCGATGGCAGGACTCCTTTCCTGCCTAGCAGCCCGTCTGAGTAAGAACTACCCTCTTACCTATTTCTGCCGTCTAATACTACTGCTTGCATTGCTACCTTCATCGTTCACAGCATCGACTTCAGCAGATATTATGTGTAAATCATTTTATTGTTCTTGGTTTTCGAAGTTAGTTTTTACTTTTCATTAAATGCTATTTTAAATTCCCGACATTTGTTCATGAGTAATAATCATAATCACAGGGCACTGAGGTGATTGATCTCTTATCATACCTGACGGGCTACCTTTCTGTTTCATTTTCCTTTTTTTATGACACCCACGAGATGATAAGTGTTAGTGGATATGCTTACACTGCCAGTACACGGTTTTTAAATCATTCAATAATAAAAATAACAAAGGACACACTTACATTCTTCTCTTCTTTACTCTCAGCTTTTGTATCTTCATTTACTACATGAATTGAATCATACATATCCAAAATACTGTCATTGTTCTCATAAATATTTCCCTCTTTCTCTGCTTCTTTAACAAATTTCCTCTCCCTCTCCAAAACTTCTTCATTTTTTCTGAAGAAAGGCAGTTTGAAAGACTGAAACAGCTCTTGTATTTTCACCATGCACGGTTTCACCTGAGATACTTGACCTGGAGGTTCCTCTTGATTAATTTCGTTGATTTTAGTAATTTCATTATAATTTAAATCTTCGTAAAAGTGGTCGTCATGGATATTATCATTAGTTTGTTCAGGTGTAGGAAGTGATTTATATTTAGTTTTAACTTCTTGCCTTTTATAAGATTTTTGTATACAGCAACGATTATTTGATTTTACCGAATAATATCCTCTGTCAATATTATTATCGGTTTTCGAAAACCTCAATCGAATATCAAAAAAAGGATATTCGTATGAACTTAAGCGGAAAAACCATTTCTTCTTCGGCGTGCCTGCGTCCATCGGTAAGTAAGACGTCACCGCTTTCTCGTTTCTTTTCTGCTGGTTTCTATAAAGAAAACTCTTAGCAGGTACTATCTTCTTTAGTATCTCTTCCACAGAATTTACATTTGCTTCTTCCATTGTCTTTCTAACAGTAACTGTTTGGTATTGGCTTTCTGGACATATATTAGTTTCTTTGCTTATTTTAATTATTCCACTTCTAGATTTTTGTAAATTTGATAAGTACTTATCAGGATTTTCTTTTACATCGTGAACGAAGAGGAGAAATTTCTTGGCATCAGCCTTCGGTCGCCATAATTTAACAATACCTTCTGTGACCTCCTAAAAACAAAAAAAATGCTCAATTAAAATTATATGTTCGCTCAATTATTAAACCTCTTAAGTACTAGTAGGGAGTAGTGATGATGGTGATAGTCCACGCAATTGAGGGAGGGCTGGAGGTGCTCTTCAAACTAGGTAAGACACATCGTTTTATTTTATCGAGCGGATGTATGCGAAGCAATTTTCGCCAACTTTAATATCATGGACTTCCGCAAAGTAACGCCCGATTCTATTAATTATATTAAACCTCTGACTAATACCGATAATTAGATTTTAAGACTTAAAATTTTATATAATATTTGATCTGATAATGACATTAGTTGTAAAATTAGACTGACCATAACCGACAACATAATGGTCTATGAACACCTGCAGCCATATTTAAAATTATTCTTGTTATATATCATCATAATTAGTTAATTAGCATATAAGAGTCCACTGCTAAAATAGATTTGTTAGTTTTTTGATTTGATTTTCTTATCCGATCGATGGCCTAAATCGGATTGACAATTGCGGTAATAATAGTAATAAAGTCCAAGTTTTGATTCAGTCTCAACGGAGAACTGTGACATCGGGACGTCAATCACCTCAGTCTCTCGTAACCATGGGTACTGGAAAGCATCCGAAACGTTGGGAATTAAAAATAAGTACAACTAAATACGACAAAATCCGTAAAAGTACTTACTTCCATTCAAATGTTCTCCTAAATCTAAGAAATCGTTACTCCCTAACATAATGCTAATGCCTTGTCTTCTATTAAAGATTTCAAATTAAGGGACAATATAAATGTTGTGTCTGAAATAAACTAGTTGGGACGAACTCGATTTGACCGGAGAGAGATTAGGCGCAAGACTAACGGCTTTATGTACTTTTCGAGGCACGTGTGTGAAACACCACATCCTCCATGACTGCAGGCTGCTACTGAGATTTACTTGAAAGAAAAACTCAATAACTGATTTTGGCCTGACTTGGGATTCGAACCAGGGACACCATGATCAGCAGCCCAGCGAGGTAGTCAAAACAGACAATTGCAGTACCAGACGCAGCGCATGATATTTTACGTCTGTTGTAAAGATAGCTTTACTCCTGTCAATAGTAAGCCATTCGATTTTTTGTTACAGAAACAATTTTTTTTTTTCTGTGGCAACCCCGGTGACAAGTTGTAAAATAATTGCTCCCAACTATTTTTAAAAATTAAATATTGTAAATTGATAATATCCACCTCAATTTTGAGTTACAGTTGTTAAATACGACTTATTTGTATTTGTGAAATAAGTAAAACTCAGAAGTACCTATTTTAATTACATTGTGATTAGTGTTCTAAGTACCAACCAAACGTAACAGCTGTAACGAACATCGTTTAAACTTACTGTAAGTGTAATTCTTGTTATCCCTTTAACATTTTAAGATTTACCTTTTACCCATTTTATTTTAGTTAAGTAAGTATTGTTCTGGGTTTCATTTTGAATTATTTACATGATAATTTAATTTGAGATCTGTAAATAAACCCATACATCTAGTCATTTGCTTACTCTGCTTCTTTGGTTTTCTTTCTTTGTTTTCTTTTGCTATTTACACTTAATAGTAATAAACGTAATAGTAAAAAACGTAATAAACGCAACGCCAAAACGCGCCAATTGGAGAACCAACTTCAAATGGCGCTTCAAGAACTTAAGGCGTCAAAGGAGCAGTGTGAGCTGTTATGTAAAGAAAGGGATGACAATGAAAAGGAAATAATAAATATAATAGCTAAAAATACTGAGCTAAAAAGTGATATGGTTAAGTTGCATACAGAATATACATTTGTTTCAAAAGAAAGGGATCAACTTCAGAGAACAGTCGATGAGTTTGACCAATGCAGCAAGGAATATGAGGAATCCCTCAGATTAATTGCTGCATTGCAGTTACAGTTAAGTAAGGCTAATGAGCAGATTGTGCAATTAAAACATTACATAGACAACATGAAAGCGTCCCAAACTCAAAGTCTGTTCAACGAGCTCATAGAATGTGAATCTTTTAAAGCATTGCAACCCTCCACAACAATTGATTTGACTGGTGATGTTTATGTCACATCAAGAACAGCATCAAGGACTACCTGCAGTAGAAGAAAATTAAAGAAATATATAAAAATCAATAAATATATTAGAAAAATGCAAAAATTAATTAAAACTAAAATTAATGTTAAAAATTATATAAATGTATGCAAAGAAAAGCAACAATTAATTAATAAACTTAAAATATATTCAATTGAGGTGGAAAATATGAATCACTGTTATGAGACTGATAGAGAGTGTCTAAATTCAACAATTTTATCCCTTAAAAACTCCCTACAAATTTTATCAAATAAATATGCATCGGCTCAAAATGAGATAAAGGAACACATATTGGCCATGAATGATCTGGTAAAATCATGTAAATATAATGAGGAGCGCTTTGACTCCTTAATAAAACATCAGAGTGAGTATCAGCGCTCCATACCAGGTTCGTCGGGGACAATATGTGTAAATAACAAAGTAAACAGTAAGGACTCATTATTTTCACCTACACTCTATGACAGTGCCATGACAAAGGATATAAACTTAAAAAGCAATGTAAATATTAAAAAAAATAAAGTTATTATGTATTGTGATGACATAGGCAAAAATTTGGGCATGATGTTAAATAACTGTTTAGAAGGACATATGATTAGTAATTATTGCATGCCAGGAGCATCCTTTAGTCATATAATGAATAAAGTTTTAGCTAGTAAATTTTGCCCTAATAGCACATTAATAATTCTTGTTGGGAGAAGAGGCAATCTAAACAAAAATCAATTATTAAAATATATTGATAATCTTAATAATTTAAATGTACATAAAATTATCTTGTTTACATTGCCTTACATACAGGGTTGGCCGCAGGAAAATAAAATAAGATATGATTTAAATTTATTAATGAATAACTTTTCATGTAATAATAATATAAACTCGACATTTAATTGTTATAATTATAATAATAAATGTAATTTAATAGACATAAATAATTTACTTAAGAAATTTTTGACTAATGATAGGTATTACCTATCTAAATATATTTTAAGACAGATAGCAAATGTGCTATCTTATTGTTTATATATTAACTCAGCCAAGGACTTGGCTACACAGACATCTGCTCCTTTTGAGCAGTGTAATGACTTAATATGTAATTTGGAATCAGTTCCAAGTAATTTAAATTAGAAAATGAGACAATAGAGGTAATCTCTAGCAGTTGTAATAATTTAAATAATTTAGAATGTAGCTTACAAATCTTTAATTGTATGACTCCACAGAGTGATAATGAAAATTGTATACACCTGGTGCATCAAAATATACAAGGCATGGTAGGCAAAGAGTTAGAAATTGAGTTGTTCTTAAATAGCAACAATATTCATATTTTATGTATTACTGAACATTGGTTAAAAGCTTATAACTTAATGTTTAACTTCAGTAATCACCAGGTGGTCAGTTCTTTCAATAGAGAAACGGTTTTAAGAGGTGGCTCCTTAATATTAGCTAGTAAATTATTGTCATGTAAAGAACGTAAAGATATTGTGAGCCTCTCTGTTGAGCGAACTGTAGAAATGGCATGTGTTGAGTTTGAGCACCTCATTGTTGTGAGCGTCTACAGACCCCCATGTTCTATATACGATACTTTTGAAAAAATTATGGAGGAAGTTTTTGCTAAACTTAATAAACGGAATAAATCTGTTGTAATATGTGGAGACTTTAACATTAATCTCCTAGAAGCTTCCTCAATCAATATTAAATTTAGATCATTGTTTAAATCATATGGTCTTTTTAATTTATTTTTAGAGCTCTGCTCTCTTGCTCAATCTAGTGCAACATGTATAGATAACATTTTTACAAATGTGAAGCCGTTGCATAAATGTATAATTCAAAAATTAAGTTCTGATCACTGTGGACAAGTAGTTTCGTTACCATATGTTCACAAAAAGCAAGTAGATAAGAAAGTTGTGTTTGTTCCAGTAAATGCACGTCGCTTGGAGAAATTTAGAAGTAACATAGTGAAAAAACTTCCATCACTTACATACCAAAATGATCCAAATTTTTTGTATGGAACATTATTTAAGCTTATTTGCAATGAATTTAATAATACTTTTACTTCTAAAACATTCTCCTTGAACAGTCGGAAGTCATTTAATGAATGGGCGACAGTAGGAGTCCATAAGAGCAGACATAGGTTATATGATCTTTACCATGAAAGGTCATATAATCATAGCGTCGAATTTAGGGAATATGTAAAAAAATATTCAAAAATATTTAAAAGAGTGTGCTCCACAGCCAAGTCTTTGCATTTGAGCAACAAAATTAAGACGGCTTCTAATAAAATTAAAATGACATGGAGTATAATTAATAGCGAAACTGGTAAGATTAACTCTCGCAATTCAAACTACCAGTTAAGTGTTAATAACAAATTAACCGAATCAGATCAGGACGTTGCAATGGTTTTTGAGAAATATTTTACTGATATTCCGATATTAACCACTAAGTCACTGAATTCTTCTCCTGCGGTCGCCGAATCATTACTTAAACAAAATGTAAATGCGTGTACAAAGAATTTTACATTTCATAAAGTATCATCAAAAGATATTGTAAAATTTTTTAAAACTATTGATGTTAAGAAAACTGTGGATCTGTGGGGAATTTCCGTTAAAGTTATTGCGTCTATAATAGATACAATCGCGCCTCATTTAGCTACTATTTTTAATACTAGTATCGAATCTGGTGTGTTTCCTGATTTAATGAAGTATAGTAAAGTAATACCTTTATTTAAATCTGGTAGTACATTAGACCCCGCTAATTTTAGACCTATTTCTGTACTACCAACACTTAGTAAGATTTTTGAAAAAATTATTCTTCATCAAAAATTTAAATTTCTTTAATATAAATAATTTACTTCATAAAAATCAATTTGGTTTCACAAGGGGTCGCTCGACAACTGATGCCGGTGTTGAGCTGATTAAATATATATTTAATGCATGGGAGAATTCACAGGATGCTTTGGGTATATTTTGTGACCTATCCAAAGCCTTCGATTGTGTTCACCATGAAACATTAATCAGGAAACTTAAACACTACGGTGTAAGAAGTGATGCTCTTAAATTAATTATTTCATATTTAAGTAAGAGAACGCAAAAAGTTGTCATTAACAGTATGTGTTCTTCCGGGTCGATGGTACAGATGGGCGTGCCTCAAGGCTCAATTCTAGGCCCCTTTCTGTTTCTTGTATACATTAATGACTTACCTTACATAGTAGGAGATAACCATGATATAGTATTATTTGCAGATGACACTTCTTTAATTTTCAAATTAAGTCGACAATTGCTAAAATATGACGAAGTAAATAATGCTATATCTAAATTAGTAAATTGGTTCAATGTTAATAATTTGCATTTAAATGGCACTAAAACGAAATGTATAAAATTTATGACTCCAAATGTCAAACAATTAAATACTAATGTAATTTTAAATGGGGAGAAACTGAGTCTTGTAGATACCACCATTTTTCTTGGAATCACACTAGACGCGAAGCTTCAATGGAGCCCCCATATATCAAAACTAGCAAGCAGACTTAGTTCTGCAGCATATGCCGTAAAAAAGATTAGAAGTCTAACTAGTGTTGAAACAGCTAGACTAGTTTACTTTAGCTATTTCCATAGCATAATGTCGTATGGTATTTTGCTATGGGGACACGCAGCTGACACTGAAATTATATTTGTTTTACAGAAGAGGGCCATAAGAGCAATTTATGGTTTAAAGCCTAAAGAGTCGCTGCGACAAAAATTTAAGGAAATTAATATATTAACTTTGGCCTCTCAATACATTTATGAAAATGTAATGTACGTACACAAAAATAAAAGTAGTTTTACAAAAATAAGTGATATTCATTCTGTAAATACTAGGAACAGACACAAGCTAGTAGTACCGGTTACTCGACTCCATCGAGTCAGTAATTCATTCTTGGGGCGATGTATACGCTTTTACAACAAAATTCCAGAAAATATACAAAATTTGACCTGCTCAAAGTTCAAAAACTTTATTAAACTAAGTTTGTATAAAAAGGGTTATTATAGTATTAAAGAATTTATAGATAATAATAACCCCTGGAAGTGAGGTGATCGCTACCAAGCTATTTCTAATTTGTTGTGTTGTTAATTTGTGTAACATACATGATTGTAAGCTGTTATTTTTAAAAAAAAAGTCTCGCTGGGTTTCTTGCTGGTTCTTCCCAGGACAGAGGTTTTTTTTTCGAACCAGTGGTAATTATACAAAGGAGTGACTTTCAATAAGCATTATTTATAATCTATATTGAATAAAAAAGTTTCTGTCTCTGTTTCTGTTTCAAATGAACTCATAGTCTACCTGATGGTAAGTGGTAACTGCAGTAAATGTACACCTACAGCAAGAGATACATTAAATGTGGACAGCGCCCTAGGTTGTCACCTCATGGGCGCCCACATAGCAGCCATATATTATGAATTATAACTACTCGTTTTGCACTAATAACTACATTATTATTTATTATATAATTTATAGTTGCAATATAATTAGAACACGAGTACCCTTAATATGTGGGCGTGATTAAAAAATGTGATGAGAGAGTGAGGGCGATGTAGGAGTAATCAAATACGACGATCTTTTTTTGTTTAAAAGCTTCAGCGCGCGCCCCTTTAACCTTGCGCCTCTAGGCACGTGCCTGGTTTGCCTTAAGGATAATCCTCCACTGCCTATAGCCAACTGCAAGCAAAGAAGTCTAAACATGCTTTGTCACATCTGTAGACTAAGATGAAATGCCACACAGTTTGATATTATACTGACTCTCTTATACCCTTTAGATCGGGACATTGCAAAGAGCAATGGCAGAAAAATAGTTGACAAAAATTATTGCGTCTAGAAATAAGTTATATATAAAATGAGTTTTATTATTTTTCTATGAAATTTCAAATAAAAATGTATTTTAATTAAAGCCACAGAAAAGAACAAACATTTTTGGGAATATCAAATGACTTAAATCATTTTACTCTATGCAGGTGTTGTCATTATGGTAATATTCATACTATTTTCGTATACACTTTGTAAGACTAACAACACAACACACAAAGACAAAATATTTTTATATTAAGTTATTATTATTAATTACTATACTATCAGTAATAATAATAATAAAAGTGATATGGTTGAAAAGAAGTCTCTTACAAAGAACTTCCTACAATAATACATTATCTCAATCATAGTAATATGTAACAATTCCATTCACTAACTAAAACAAAGCGTCAATGTTAGTAGGAGTTTTAGCGGGAATTTTCTCAATCATAGTAATATGTAACAATTCCATTCACTAACTAAAACAAAGCGTCAATGTTAGTAGGAGTTTTGGCGGGAACTTGATCGGCGGCGGTCTGCTGCTCCTGTATTATAGTTTAAATAATAGTTTGAAGTGGATTTTGATATGTAAAAGTGGTGCGATTTTATGTATTAACTGTCTAGGCATGTGAACTATTAGTGAAAACGGTGAAAGAAGTGCTCTGGTGGTGATGGATTCTCAAGATAAGTTGTTTGCATAGGCGCCTTTAGATTCCATCGCCAACTGTCAGCTGCCTGCTGGCTCAAGTTGCCATCAAAATCTCCCAAGGGCTGCACAATGTGACGCATCAACATATTGTGAAGCAGTGAACTATGAAGGATAATAATACATAAAGACAAGGCTTGGATAAATTATAATAAACCGAATAAAAATACTCTAGACTTGGCCTAAAGGTCTAGATACCAGGCCATAAACTCCAAAAAAGCGTCAATGTTTTTTTTACTGGCTTTTCGGCTCTAGGTTCTAGCCCTTCTGAGAATGTCACTGTATGACACAAAGGCCCTGGAGCCATGCCAGAAATATACATTTATAGTATGGAAATATATAACAGAGATACAATAATCTAAAAATGCTCAATTGTGTAGGTAGGGCACATTATGTTGAGAATGTATCAAGCTAACATCAAATAACTACTTTTTCCAAGCGACATAAGACATAACCTAAAAAGGTTCAAATCTAAATATCTTTTTCTTGACGCCTTCTTAGAACAAAATTCTTTGACAGAGTTATTAAGGGAGTGACGCTTGACATATTAAGATATTTTTGATATATAGACGCTACCATTCATTCTCAACTAATTTTATGTATGAAAGTCTGCCATTGTTCTTTTTGCCGCTATTAGCAATGCTTACACTGGATTTATAAACCAAGAAGATCTCTTTAATATTACTAACTCAATATACAAAATGAAAGCAGAAAAAAGGCTTGTGGCCTGTATCAAGGCTATAAAGCTATTTTGTTTATTTAATTTTCTCAAGATTCTAAGATATGGTTGTAAATAAAATTAGACAAACGGAACGAAATTATAAGGTTATTTATATGAGACCTAAATCCAAAAACAATTAAAAATATATTCAATCATATTGCAGTCACATTGGAAATTACTGCTGAGTACCGGCCTCTTCTCATTTCTGAGAGGGTTTTAGGGCAAGGACTTGTCCGCCGCTCAGTCCCAATGCGTGTTGGCGAACTTCAAATGTTTTCTTATTTCTGAGACATTCAAGTTTCGTCACGATGTTTTCCTTAACACTAGAAGGGACAACGCTGTCAATTCGACGACAAAATGATTTTGATCGCTAATAACTTTTTATCTATTTTTCAGTTTGTATTCATATTTAATGACTTTCCCTAACTTATGATTGTATAAGTTTTAACTTAATAAAAATAAGTGAGTTATGATTCTCAAACGAGAAATGCTTACTTATTCCTAATAAGTCCGTATGCCGTCAATTTGACGGCACATCAATTAGTGCGAAGTATTGGAAACAAAAGATTTCTTTCTACTTTCTGACCGTAGCTTGTATTTATATTTTGTTTACGTTGACATGACTTATAGTTTCAACTGATTCTTTGAAGTGTGAATCAGTACTTAAAATTGCAATCAACAATTTCATTGGTGCTGAGAGGCATCGAAAACGCGAGCAATCTCATACTGTGAAATTTACAGCAACCCCTTGGCCCCTGAATTACTACGGCTATTTTAATTATCCAGATAAAATTACCAAATACTTCAATTTTGAGTTTCTAACTCTTAATTACTTGCTGCGTAGCAATTAATTTAAATAACCTTACACTCAAAAGCAACACGACCTTAAATAAACTTGATAGCAGTCTCTATTTGAACAAAATGTTCCCAGAAAATGTGTTTAAATTAAGATGGCGCATATCAATCGCGAATACCCGAATAATTTGTTACAAGAATTTACGTAGGTACAATTTGAACTTTAGAAAATAAACAAATATAAGTTTAATCTCAGACTAACAAAGAAAGAGAACAACGGAGGCTGCTTAAATTTCGGATGATGCTGAAACTATGCTCAACTTCTTGAAGCGCTCATACACACCTCTTTCTTATTTCTTTTTTACCAGTACGTAAACTTTCACTGCTGTCGCAAACCACGTTGTTGGTTGCAAATAATTTTAGATACAAGTGTTTTTTATAGGATAATGGTGACAAATTAGCACACAGTCCATCTGATGGTAAGTGGATGCAGTGGTTGCTTCATAGACATCTACATCTATTTCCCTGTCCGGGTGCATTGCCAATCCTGAGGACTAAGATGGAACAAATCATTTGCAGTAAAAATGGTCTTCAGTTCTTACAGTCACAATACGAAACACAGCAGCATTAAGCTGCTATTTTACGCTAGTATTCTGTGAGAATGAGGTCCTTCCCCTGTCGAGCGATCCATTCGTGTTGCTACCATAACATAGCTGCAACGCCTAACACGTACGTGAAACACAAGCAGTCATTTGTCTTAATCCACGCGTGGCCTTGTTCTTATTAAATCGGTATGCTTCAGTGTCTGATACAATCACTTACAAACCCAAAGTCAATCACTTGTATTTCTACAAGCATATTACTGACGGCTGGGCTTAGAACCTGAGACCAGTGTCGTATAAAATTATATTTAAAGCATTTAATCATGTAATCTAACGTTATAATATATATTTATTAACCTGGAAACAAAATGCCTTGCATAGACTAATAAGTCTATGGACAAAATTGGGAACAGATATCACGTTACATAACCTGTTTCTCGAAAAAAAGATACTACATACTATGCAGTACGGTACTTATGTATACGTTTTGCTAAGAGTATTCATACTTCCTGTGTAATAAGTAATAAGTGAAAGCCATAAGCTGAAAGAACTGATTGATTAAAAGCATAATTTTAAAACACTGTTTGATTAGTATGAGTGGCGGTATAAGAATTACTACTACTACCCCATATCATCCCGTAGGTGTAGTAAGAGGCGAACGAAACAAATCAGGAGAAGGGCAGCAGCCTCTTCCTAATAACAACTAAACAAAATTGCGGTTGCCATCCGCTTGCCAAGTGTGGCAACTATGGAAAATACCCCCTTATGAGGGGAGGTCTATGTTCAGCAATGGACTTTAATAAGCTGTAACGGTAAGGGTATAAACGGTATAACGGTAATTAGCTAATATAGTATTAGCGTGCAACTGAACCAAGTTTTATTCAAAACTCATAGCTTGCAAAGCAACATTTGTGAGCTGTGATAGCCCGAAAATGAAAGAGCAGTTTTACCATCAAAAGCGTAAAATTTAGGAGATTAAAATCCACATCATCCAGTTCCAAGGGTAACGTAAACAGCAACTATGGAAAACCCCAGAAAGATCTTGTAGCTTCTGTTAGATACGGTATACCATTTCGTTTACGCTAAACGTAAAAAATCCAGACTGGCCTAAGAGATTATCAAAGGTATTTACACCATCAAGAGCCATACTGCAGCTATATTAATTGTATAGTTGTAGCACGAATGAGTCGGTTTGATCGGGTACTCATAAGACCAAGCTTTCACAGAATATCAGCGTAAAATAGCAGCCCATTCGTATGGTGATTATAGAGATCCGGAGACCCTTTTTACTCAATACGAGGCATTCCATCTTAGTTCTCATAGGTGACGACGCATCTGCACTTTTATTTGCAGACGAGGAAAGATGTAGATATCTATGAGCCACAGCATTCACTTACCATCAGGTGAACTGTGTGCTCGCTTGTCACCTTCATTCTATAAAAAAAGACCCAGTCTGACCTCCGGCAGAATCCTACACTTCATTAATCAATCCGGTTGCTAAGTAAGTATTGCCAGAATAGTACCCCTAATCATTTGTAAGTTTCATCGTGATAGCATAGTTTTAAAATATGATGCACCCATGAACGCGCTTCTTAAGGCGACGATGACATACTTGAAACTTTTTTGAAAACAAAATCTGTATATATAAAAATCAATTGCTGTCCGTTAGTCTAAAACTCGAAAGTGGCTCAACTGATTGATGAAATCTGATGAAATTTTGTGTGTCATCCCTGTTCACAATTGGACCCGGTAGGTGGTGCTGTTGTCGAGATCGAAAGATCACCCGTGCGAACCCAGGCCGGATCGTTAGTTATTTTATAAAAAATGAACATACGTATAATGGTTGTGTGAGTACAGAAACGCGGGTTCATTATAATTATTATAAACTGCTAGGTCAAGAGGTGCCTCGAGGATCACCAACTGATTAGTGACCGCCAATACGGTTTTCGTTGGAGTAGATCAGCTGGTGATCTTCTGGTCAACCTCACTCGAGGGGGAGGCATTGGTCGTTAGTTTGGACATAGCGAAGGTCTTTGATCGGGTCTGGCACAAAGCGCTTCTTTCGAAACTTCCTTCCTATGGGCTTCCCGAGAAATTGTGCAATTGTATCACCAGTTCCCTTGCTCGTTGTCGTAGTAGACGGTGCATGCTCTGATTACAAGCCTATA
Organism: Parnassius glacialis; assembly: GCA_033319125.1. Taxonomy (NCBI): domain Eukaryota; kingdom Metazoa; phylum Arthropoda; class Insecta; order Lepidoptera; family Papilionidae; genus Parnassius; species Parnassius glacialis. Next base: position 1,332,155 of record JAVANC010000008.1, read on the forward strand.
AACGCTGGTGCTCCACAAGGCTGCGTTCTTCTGCATATCAATGGTAACATTCATTGCTATGCAGTGATGCCTGATACACTGACCGTGCCAATATTTCTCTCGAAAACGTCGCCAAGTGCCGGGACAAACTTGTGTCTGAAGTCGAGTTTTTGCTAAACAAAGTCTGGGATTGGGAGCGACTAAATCTAGTCCAGTTCAATTCCCAGAGGACACAAGTTTGCGCGTTTACCGCTAAAACTAACCGCTGTATAGTATCTCCTCAGTTTCAAGACACTCCCCTTGCTGCCTCAGCTAGCATTGGAATCCTCGGCGTCGATATATCGAATAATGTGCAGTTTCGTGGTCAGTTGGAAGGGAAGGCCAAATTAGCCTCTAAATAGCTAGGCGTGCTCAGCAGAGCGATACAGTATTTCATGCCGGCACATCGCTTGCAACTTTACAAAGCGCAAGTTCGGCCTTACGTGGAATTCTGTTCTCATTTCTGGGCCGGGGCACCCCAGTGCCAGCTCCTTCCACTTGACCGCATCCAGCACAGAGTGGTTCAAATTGTCGACGACCAAGTTCTTTCTAATCGGCTCGATTCACTGGCGCTGCGTAGAGATGTTGAATCCCTTTGCATTTTCTATCGCATTTATCAATTTCACGAACGCACATTGCGTCAAAATTCACAATACCATCCTCACCATCTGAATGTTTGGCGGTCCACCACTGTGCGATTTTAGGAGCTTTCTGCCTCCTACAACTTTTCTGTGGAATTGTTTACCACCGGCGATTTTTCCGGATCAATAATACTTAAGGACCTTCAAAAAAAGAGCTTACTCCTTTCTAAAAGGCCGGCATTGTACCTGCATTTCCCCTGGTGTTACGGTTGTTCATGGGCGGCGGTAGTCACTTACCATCAGGTGAGCCGCATGCTCGTTTGCCCCTCTTCGATAAAAAAATTTGCTCAATGAGTGAATAGGCTTCTGTTAGGTCAGTGTGCTTCACCATCTTTTTCTTTCACATACCATTAGGATTGTATTCAAAAGCGACCTTTAAAATGAAAAGAAAAATGAAAAAATCATCAAGATGACACTAAAACGCTACTTCAACGTAAACGTTGCAGACAAAATTCGTGAAAACTTATATTAAATGCAAAGGCTTAATACTTTTTAGATCATATTAATAACACATTTTACAAATTCTTTTTTATCTAATAAAAAAATAAACATGATCGAACAATTCCGGCGCTCGCGGCCACCCCGGTCAGTGCTTTCATGTATTTATACTCAGTGTTGCCAACGTAGGCGATTTTTCGTCAACTAGGCTACTCGGGATGGAAATCAGCTACGAAAAATTGTGAAAGGCGACTGGTCGCCAAATAGGCTACTTGAGAGATGAGCGATCGACCGTCAATTAGACTGAATCACAACAGAAGTTAATATAAGCGTAAAAAAACACCTCCTACGCAAAATGTACAAATCAAAATAAAAAAAACTGGCAACACTTAATTTCGGGGAATACTCCCAAAACTAAGGCTCACTCTCACTCATCTGCAGACGTGTGCGAGAGAGACGTGTAAATCCGAATTCACGGACAAAGCGTTAGGGAGTAGGGCTTCTAACTTAGCCTGTTGCACGTATTAAGTAACCTGGGAGAAAAAGGTACGTTTCTAGTTCCAGCGAAGCTTGCACATGCTCCAGCATAGCAGAGGCTACTGAAAATTTTGTAGGTGAAATTCTTTGTCAAGATGCTTTTGTGCTGCTGGCAGCAGGTGATCATTGTTGTTTTTTTTAATTTGATACTCTATGTACATCTCATAAACATAAACAAATTGTTAAAAATTACGTTTTTATTTATTCGTAGCGAAGTTTTGACGTTTGGGCTACTTTATGTTACCTCAGCTCAAATTCGGCTATATTAGTCTACTAAATCTGTGAAAAATGGCAATTTCAGGTTCCAAGTTGTTGGCAACACTGTTTATACTGTATATATATGCAGTTACCGCCAAAACGTGTTTCAGGTTAGACGTAGTTGTTTTCTGAATTCTCCCCGCTTTAGCACTATTTCGCTCGACAATGAGCGCCAATGATATTCCGCTCACCAGATGTCGCTAGTTAGAACTAAGGTATAGCTCTTTTGTTACACAATATCATTATAATTGAGGTCACATTTTAAATATAAGTTTTCCCGTTCTAGAGTATTATGTCAATACACAAGGCAATGGCTTCGGATTGCCCTTTAATTTATTGCACTTTTTTCTATTTTTAAGAATATCCATAGTTTATTTTATTCATCATTATTCAAATTAATATAAAATTGTATAATATTACATAAAGAAAAATTACTCTTACATTTTTCTAACAAATTACTTTCCCCGCTATGTAATCTGCCTAATATTTCACCCTGTTTCTAAGTGAAGCCGCTTTTTTTATAGGATAGGGTGACAAACGAGCACACAATCCACCTGTTGGTAAGTGGTTGCTGTGACCCATACACATCCACATCTATCCTCAATAAAGAATCAAAATGCAGATGCGTTGTTACCCGTGAGGACTAAGATGGAATGGATCTTTTCCAGTAAAAAGGGTCTCCGGTTCTCTACACTCACCACACGAAAGAGAGCAGTGTAAAGCCGCTATTTTACGCTGGTATTCTGTGAGAGCGTGATCTTTCCCTGGTCGAGCCGACCCATTCGTGCTACAACTATACCACTAATATAGCTGCAGCATGACTCTACCACGTAAATAAAACTCTAGCTCCAGTGGCAGAAAAAGTAGATGCCCTTATTGCGGTGTGCTAGTGTCAGATAACGTTTTCATACTTAACATCGTATTACTACAGGGCCTTAATAAGGCTTTATCAATTAAAACAATTCAGACAATCACGAATATGAGGCAATGCTTCGGATTTGGTCTCGAATATTTGAATCAGATGAGTCATCGTACGTACTAAGGAATACAATGGCGTGCTGTTTACGTGTCTGGTAGCTTGTTATGGTCACCACACACGATTTAAAGGTCACGGTAGTTGTTATGGCTAAAATTTATGATGGTACTTGTCAAGTAAATCGGAAAAAATCGTGCCTTCTGAGAGCTTCGACGTGCACTGAGTCAATAGTTAAAGTAGTGCGAAAATAATGTATGGCTGAAATGTTCCTCTTGAAAAGTTTAAAGAAAAATTTCGCAACTAAACACATAAACATGTGTAAATAAATTCTCGTTAAAAAAAACTCTCGTGTGACAACGGACAGAGATATGAAGGCAGACAGTGGTAGAGCCACGCGGCAGCTGTTGCTGTCGCACGTATGGGCCAGCTCGAACCGGGGTGGTCCCACGACCTCACAGAAAACCAGCGTGAAGTAGAGGTTCACCTCTGCGTTTCGCTTGGTGAGTGCAGGTGTCCGGAGGCCCTTTTTACTGGAAACGAGTCATTACATCTTAGTCCTCATGGGTGACAACGCATCTACATTTTGATTTGGAATAGAGGATAAATGTAGATGTCTATGGGCTGCAGCAACCACTTACCATCAGGTGGACTGTGTGCTCTTTTGTCACCCTTATCATATAAAAAATACATCGTTGACATTCGTCTTGAATTTACAATATTTCGTTCGGCCTGTACCACATAATTATTAATTTTAATATTGAGTACTTAGGTTTTTGTAGAGGATGAGGGTGACAAACGAGAACACATTCCACCTGATAGTAAATGGATGTTGTGGCCAATAGACATCTACATCTATCCTCGATTAATAATGTAGGTGTGTTGTTACCCCTTAAGCCTAAGATGGAATGCCTTGTTTCCAGTGAAAAGGTTATCCGGTTCACCACACTCACCAAACAAACACAGCAGCCGTTTATCAAACTGCTATTTTACGCTGGTATTCTGTAAGAGCGTGTTCCTACCCCGGTCGAGCTGACTCATTCCTGCTACAACCGTAATATATTGCAGCCACGTAGAAAGGTGTAGTAAGATATTTACTTTCTAAGTCGGCTCCGAAATCGCGGATTATTGCTTGTGACAATGTTATCAATCATCAGATAGTATTGGTTTATGACAACTACCTAATATTTAAGATCGATTATTGCTTAACCCTGGCAAAGATGGGGCGTCCCTCTGTTACTACAAAAAAATGTACCGACGATAGACGATAACAACTTTTTCCTGTATGGTGGAAGCAGTTTTTATTCATAAATTATATAAGGACAAACATTCAGACCCGGGTAATAATTTGTAGGCCATACAAATACGTGTTCCGTGCCGGATTCGAACCCACGGCCCTAAGTGCCACAACTCAATACTGCAAGCCACGGAGCGGTCAAATATGACTTACATTGCAATATTTAAGCGCTACAAAACGTTAAAATATACAATATTTATTAACATAATAAGCGAAACTTATATTGTCATATGAGTACATTCCTACTCCCCACCGTATTCTAATGGTTTTTAATTGTTATATTGATATGAAAAACGCGTAAACTATCCAACGGTAAGACACCTGCAAATAACTTGTAGCAAACAAGGCTACAAAATGCGTTGTTAGCTACAAATACATCTAGTACATAATATATAATAGTAGTAGGTACGTAAGTGTGACAAGCGAGTATACGTTTCATCTGATTTTTTTAATAACTGGCTTTACGGCTCTGGGTTTTAGCTTTTCTGAGCCTGAAGTTACAATGTATAATTATCCTTCATAGTACACTGCTTCACAATATGTTGATGCGTCACATTGTGCAGCCCTTGGGAGATTATGACGGCAACTTAAGCCAGCAGACTGCTGACAGTTGGTGATGGTATCTCAAGGCGCCTGAGCAGACCGACACTTATATTGAGAATCGCATCACCATCAGAGCACTTGTTTCACCGTTTCCACTAATAGTTCACATGAGCAGACACTTAATACACAAAATTGCACCACTTTTACATATAAAATCTACTTCATACCATTATCTACATCTACACTAATAATATAAAGAGGAAAGATTTGTTTGTCTGAATTGAATAGGCTCCGGAACTACTGGACAGATTTGAAAAATTCTTTCGCCATTAGAATCCTACATTATCCCTCCGCATGAAAATCCGCATGAAAACTTCGTTAATGTAACTCAAGGTGTGAAAAAACATCAAAAAGAATCCTTATATCGCGAACGCTGCGGAAACTATTGACAATAGAGCAAAGTTGTGTGATAAAATGTTATACAGGACATCAATATCTGCAAAAAAGTCCGCGATACCATGTGTCTAACTATTACAGTTATGTCACAATAACTACTTTTTCATGTTAAAGTATGCAATAGTAATGCCGGTACAAACTAGGCCACTTTATTCGTACCTAGTTATTAGTCCTTATATCCAATAAATCACTACGTATTCAAGGCTATATCAGTACCGGCACCATGCATAACCACCAATTGCGTTAACCATGTAATTTAAGCAACATTTTTCACTTTGTAAATCTCTTTTTAATTCAGCAACCGATCGAAAGAGGACTACGGACAGTGACATCTCTTTCGAAGTTCGCATGTCGCGAGGCGCAGATGCGTGATATACGCGGGTGAAACCGCAGGGTACAGCTAGTTTAAACAATAATACAAGAGAAGCAATCCTCCACCATTCAAGTTCCCGCCAAAACTCCTTCCATCTGGACTTAATTGACTAACTTGACTAGGTCTGAGACTATGTTACGATTGAGAAATTCCAAATCTAACAGTAATTATGATGAGCATAGATGCTATAGATGCCATAATCATTATTTAAACAATCAAGAAATAATTATAACTTTTAACAAAAAGTAAAAACCGACTAAAAATAAGTTATTTATTTACTACCCTTAGGCGTGGAAATTTTTCTTCAAATTTATATGGGATCACCCTTAAAGTATAAACTATTTAATTTAAAAAAAATCATTAAATTCGGTTATCAACCTGCGAAGATATATGAAATTCCTTAAACAATAGTCCAATATTAAACTTTTTTCCCTATTTTCCACTCTTGGAGGCGGAAACTTTTCTTAATTATTTTTAAAGATTTTTTTTAATGGGACCACTCTTGTCATATAGCCTATTTAATAACAGAATAATCATTAAAATCGGTTCACAATCTGTAACATACATACAAAAAAGAACATGCACTAGATCTAAGAACCTCCTCCTTTTTAAAGTCGGTTAAAAATTCCCTCGCACGCCATTGAATCTTATCTTCACGGGTGACAACGATCCTTACACGCATAGATGATCGTGATCAAGTAGACCGTGTGCTCGTATGCCACCCTTACTTGTATAAAGAAAGCTACAAAATTATACAAAATTAAATATCTTACCATTAACTTTCTCCCATCCAACTCTTTCTCTTTTACAAAGTCGTCAAACTCCTCCATATCCCATTTCTGCAGCAGTGACAGCACATCCTCTAGATCTAATTCTTCTACTGCAATCTTTCCCTTTGTTTCCATTTTTATTTCCCCACTAACAAACACACGGACAAATTTATAACTGCACCATTAAATAACATTAAAATGACTCTTAAATTATTCACGCACTTTCGTGGGACCTGTTATATTTTCCTAAATTTAATTCATAAATTTTAATGATAGTACTTAAGTAGAAGTACTACTTAATATTTTAAAATTTCCGAAATAAACTGAGTTTTTTTTTTCAATAATAATATTTACTTTAAAGAAATAGGTAAATATGTAATGTATGATCGAAAATAAATAGACAAAAATAATTTGATTAAAAAATAATTTGATATTAAAACGCCTTCAAAAATGACCTCTGTTTAAAATTGCTATAATTTAATCTATCGATAAATAAAAAAAAGCTAGTAAATACTATTCACTTGTAAAACAAAATGTTTTTTTTTTCTTATTACAAGCCAGTGCTTGACTGCAATACTTTAATAATAAAATTAAACCTTAAAAAAATAGAATTAAGAAAAGAAGACATTCACTTTATTTCAAAAATAAAAAAAAACACCACAAGTTCACACTCACAACACATTCACATCAAATTGAATATCTCCTCTTTCGAGAGGTAATACAACTGATCTAATTAAAGAGCACCTTCAAAGAGCGTGGACGACACTCGAAGCATCAAAGTCTGTGTGGCGTTGCGAACCGACTCAATGGTTTAATTTGCTTGATTGGAAGCATGTAACTCTACTTCATGTACTTCGGATCAGTTCAGTGGTTTCATGTATTTATACGGACCTTTTTGTCACTTTACTATGTTAATTTGTAAAGTAAATATGCAGTGTCAAATCGATATATCGGTCGAAATAACAAGTAGTAGGTTGTTTTTATTTATAACTGTTATTTTTAAAAAAAACGTTCCCCACACTAGGATTTTGTCGTGTCATGGAGGCAGTTTACAAACATAAATTGCACAAGGACAAACATCCAGACCCGGAACAATTATTTGTAGGCCATACAAATACTTGTTCCGTGCGGGATTCGAACCCGCGGCCCCCAGCGCAACAACTGATTGCTAAGCCACTGCGCCACGGAGCCGTCAATATGTTTATGTTATAACAGAAACAGAAGCTTTTTTATTCAATATAGATTAAGAAGATTATAAATAATACTTATTGAAAGTCACTCTTTTGTTTAATTACCACTGGTTCGAAAACAAAACCTCTGTCCTGGGAAGAACCAGCAAGAAACCCAGCGGAACTTTTTTTTTAAATAACAGCAATCATGCATGTTACACAAATTAACAACACAACAAATTAGAAATAGCTTGGTAGCGGTCACCTCATTTCGAGGGGTTATTATCATCCATAAATTTTTTAATATTATAATAACACTTTTTATACAAACTTAGTTTAATAAAGTTTTTGAACTTTAAAAAAATCTTAACAGTGGTAGAGCCACGCGACAGCTTTTGCTGTCGCACGGATGGGCTGTCTCGAACCGGGGTGGTACCACGACCTCACAGAAAACCAGCGTGAAGTAGAGGTTTACCTCTGCGTTTCGCTTGGTGAGTGCAGGTAGCCGGAGGCCCTTTTTACTGGAAATGAGGCATTCCATCTTAGTCCTCACGGGTGACAACGCATCTGCATTTTGATTTGTAATGGAAGATAGATGTAGATGTCTATGGGCCGCAGCAATTACTTACCATCAGGTGGACTGTGTGCTCGTTTGTCACCCTTATCCTATAAAAAAAAACTTTGAGCAATAATGTCTTCCAGACCGATTTCGGTCACGGCGGCCAGCCACAACGGAGACTAGCCATCGGCGCAGGGCAGGATTATAGTGCCCAAGTGTATGCGCAAGCACATGTGCACTCTCTATTCTCTCACTCTCAGTGCGATAGTAATCCGACAGAAGAGAGATCAGACGCAGGGCCAACGTCTTTACGTGCTTTCCAAAGCACGGGAATAAAAACCGCCAACTTCCTTACTCCGGGATGCTACTGAGAATTTCTTAACTGAAAAACCCAATGGATTTTGGCCCGACACGGGATAGAAGCGTCAGTAGCCTAATGGCAGTGCGCGGACCGCGAACTCGAAAGGTCGTAGGTTCGAATCCGCCATTCGACTACTGTCGTGAACCACTTCTAACACAAGCATTATAAGCTTACCAGAAGTGGTTAAAGGGAATACTAGTAAGGTTTAATAGCATTACTTACTATTTTAAAAAAAAATCGAACCCGGAACATCATGATTAGCAATCGAGTTTACGACCAATACGCCAACATGCAGTCGATTTCTTTTGATAAAACTTTAGCCATAAGTTCATAGACACTTACAGCCAACTTCAAACAAAGCAGGCTGCAGATGCGTTGTCACCGTGAAGATGGAATGCCTCATACTCTGTAATTATAGTGGCACTCTAGCTTAATGAAATATAAAAAAACCCGGCCAAGTGCGAATCAGACTCGCGCACCAAGAGTTCCAAACAAATCCGTAGGTATATAAGTTTCAAAATATTTTGATTATATGATGTAACTAAAAATTTATGTTTTTCGCAATTTTTACTTTATCTGTATTATAAAAAATTGCTTCGTACCTAATTTTAAGATTCTGAGTTCACAGGAAGTACAATGTAGGTTTTGATTCCCTTGCGAATGTCGAAAATTGCAGCATAAACGGTTGTATCTTTTGATTGCTTTGACTTAGAAGTTTGATTTTTTCACAGCTCCGTGGGATTGTAAATTTGAGTATTTGATATGAATTTCAGCTTCATACCTCCACGCGTTCCTGAGAAAAAGGGTCTTGACAGACAGACAGACGGACAACAAAGTGATTCTATAAGGGTTCCGTTTTCTCCTTTGGAGGTACGGAACCCTAAAAAATATAAGCCACGTTTCAACTGTATTATGTTAAGGAAGATCCCGCCTTTCTCCTTCATCATCTTGTAAAAAGTGCAGCTGGAAATGGACTATCTGGCCAAGTACTTTTTTAATTTATTTATCAGATCAAAAAAATAATACAGGTCTAATTAACATCTAAACATCACGGAGGTTTGACTTGATGATAAATAATTAAGTTTAAGTTAGCATGTTATGTACAAAACACAGTCTAAGTATTAGGTATGTACCTACTCACTCAATAGTAGGTATAGTAATATTGTTTACTTAAGAACCCGTGAAGATTATATTTAAATGAGAGAATAGTTCTTGCGACATATACCCATATTTTCACCGCTACAATTTTCAACAGAAAACATGCCAATGCTTTATCAACGATCGGTCATGTTCTCCTTCTTTTCTGAGCTCACTGACAGTTTTTCATCTCGACGTAAACAACTGACTTTTATTACAAAAATGACAAATGAACCTACAGTCCACCTGATGGTTAATAATTACTGCACTCCGTGGTCACATACAGCCAACTTCAAACAAGAAAAAATACAAATGCCCTGTCATCTCTGAGGGCTATTTTACCGATTCTCGTCACTAACTGTATATATTTTTACGTGGTAGAGCCATGCTGCAGCTATATTAGTGGTATAGTTGTAGCACGAATGGGTCGGCTTGACCGGGGAAGGAACACGTTCACATAGAATACCATCGTAAAATAGCAGCTTGACACTGCTGTGTTTCGTGTGGTAAGTGTAGAGAACCAGCGACAATTTTTACTGGAAAAGAGGCATTCCATCTTAGTCCTCACGGGTGACAATGCATGTGCATTTTGATTCTTTATTGAGGATAGATATGGATGTCTATGGATCACAGCAACCACTTACCATTAAGTGGACTGTGTGCTCGTTTGTCACTCTATCCTATAAAATAAAATATAAGAAAACAGCGATATGTTGCTATTCACACTTGTATACTATGGTACCGTTAGAATTTCATCTGTATTTTGACTAATAATCGAGGATACGTGTAGGTCTTTGTGAGCTTCAGCATCTATTTACCACCAGGTGGACAGTGCACTCGTCTCGTTAGTCACTCCTACGAGGGCGACACTGAAAGTTTTTAGAACTGGCCCCTTGTAAACGATATAATAAAAAAATAAGTCCAAATTTTGAAAATGAAACTCTTTGCCAATATTATTGTGTATGCGTTTTATTAATTCGTTATTTGTTTACGACTTAGCGGCAAATTGAAAATTGTCTTTGTCAGGTCAGCATGAACATAACGTGAGAAAATTTTCGTACAATGATTTTTTATGACTTTCAATGTCATATAAGTTATCAAGAAATTAGTAGAAGTTATGAAAGACTTCGATTGGCCTTTCAGAATGAAGCCTCATGTCGTGCCACTGTTTACAACTGGTTTAATGAGTTTAAACTTGGTCGCTCTAATCTCGTCGATGATTTCCGTGAGGGACAGCCTTCTACGGCGACGACTGAAGATAACATCAGTGTTGTGCGGCGCATGATAGAGATTGACAAAAAAGTGACTTATCAGCAGATTTGGACAAACTTAGGCATCGGAATGAGTAAAGTGCACAAAATCCTCCATGAACATTTAGCGGTCAGGAAGCTTTGGGTCCACTGGGTACCTCATAATTTGACAGAGGTCCAAAAACTCCGTCGTATTGATTGGTGTCGTGAAATGGTTCAAAGATTTAACGGAGCTGACTCAAATAATGTGTTCGACATACTTACGGGTGACAAAAGCTGGAGTTATTGTTATGGTTTTGAAACTAAGAGACAGTCTGCTGTCTTGGTGTTTCCTTCCGAGGAGTTGCCAACTAAAGTAAAGTGAAGTTGAAACGTGGGGGGAAAAGGTGGTGGCCTCGTTCTTCGGAACGACAGGTCATTGCTCAACAATTGTTTTAGATTATCGAAAAACAGTTACTACATAATGGTACACTAACAATTGTTTGCCATTTGTCTTGGAAAATCTTTTCGTGAAACGACCTCTCAGTAGGATCCTCCTTCACCACGACAACGCCTCATCGCACACCGCCAAGCAAACAATCGATTACTTGGCGACGTCAGACCTAGAATTACTGGGTCACCCGCCCTATAGCCCCGACTATAACCATAATAATAAAGCAATCTATATTAAAAGCTGATAGATTTAATATAATGATAAGAATATTCGATTATAGAACGACAGTTCGGGGTTCGATTCCCCGGTCGAGAGTTTATTTTGTCACAGTTACCGCGCATTGCAGGCGGGTTGGCAATCGCAGTTTTTTTATAGGACAAGGTGACAAACGAGCGCAGGTGGACTACCTGATGGTAAGCGGTTGCTGTGGCCCATAGACATCTACATTTATCCTCGATTACGAATCAAAATGCAGATGCGTTGCCACCCGTGAGGACTAAGATGGAATGCCTCGTTTCCAGTAAAAAGGGTCTCCAGTTCTCTACACTCACCATACGAAACACAGCAGCATTAAGCTGCTATTTTACGCTGGTATTCTGTGAGAGCGTGGTCCTTCCCCGGTCGAGCCGACCCATTCATGTTACAATTGTACCAGAAATATAGCTGCAGCATGACTCTACCACGTATAAATTTTTAATTTTTTTTTATAATATTGAGTTTCTATCAAAAAGACTCTGCTACTCATTTTGTTTCGGTTACTCTCTTTCTCATCTTACGACACCCACGGGACTATATTAGGTAGTGGATATTCTTATACTGAGTTACAATAAGTATGTGAACGAAAATTATATACATGAGAGCAGCTGGGTGCAATGATCCTTGTGTTGACCCCCAGCTAATTGGTTTATAGCAATGAGCCAGTTGACCTCATATAATAGAATTACACCTAAAGATGTTAAATCCTAAGTAGATATCCTACTAGGCACATAAAAGTAGCATAACATAAGAGCAGGGTGTCTCAGAGAATGAGCGCTCGCCATAAATTTCATAACACTCGAAAACCCTGGTTGGATCCCCGCCGGCACCAATGAAATTTTTTTTTATAAGATATGGTTGACAAAAGAGCACCCAGTCCACCTGATGGTAAGTGGTTACTGTGGCCCATAGACATCTACATCTATCCTCGTTTGCGAATTAAAATCAGCCGTGAGAACTAAGATGGAATACCTCTATTCCAGTAAAAAGATCTCCGTTATTCCACACTCACAATACGAAACACAGCAGCATTAATCTGCTATTTTACGCTGATATTCTGTGAGAACGTGCTCTTTCCCCGTTCGAGCCGACCCATTCGTGCTACAGTTATACAATTAATACATCTGCAGCGTGGCTCTACCACATACATAAATTATACGTGGTATATATAATAATAAATTACTATTGAAAGGAGCTGATTTACTACATAGAGTGGCATTCTATCTATGTCCTCAGTGGTCACAACTATTCTGTAAAAAAAAACACTAAGATTATCTCCTGTATCGTGGAGGCAGTTAACAGACATAAGGATTGCATTGCGTAAGGACAAACATCCAGACCCGGAAGAATTTTTTGTAGGCCATATAAATATTTGTTACGTGCGGGATTCGAATCCGCGGCCCTCAGCGCAGCAACTAAAACTAAGCCACTGCGCCACTTAGCTGTTCTTGTTTCAAGTTGGTTACAGAAATCCATGGTATGCCATAGCCACTTACCATCCAGGGGCCTGTTAGTTGTCTTGTCACTTCTATGTTATAAAAAAAAACAGTTCAGTTTCAGCACAAATCGGTTGGCTCGATCAGTGATGGGCCAGATCAAGATCGCACACAATACTAGCTAAAAATAGCAGCTTAATTAAGTTGTGCTTCAATATAAGCAACGAAAGCTGGAGACGCTCTTTACTAGTAACAAGGTTAAATTTTAGTCCTCAGGTGTGACCACGCATCTGCATTTCGGTTTTCATTCAAGGATAGACGTTGTTATCTATGAGCCATAGTATCTAATATCTACCATCAGTAGGACAATATGCCCGTTTATCCTCCCTATTCCTAAAAAAAATGTGTGTATACACACTTATGTACGCACCGAAGAAGTTATACTTCTTTATCCTAACAAAACAAAAATAATTAAAATAAAACACGTTTTATAGATTCCTATATATTTAAATAAATACTTTGAATATGTATAATTATCAGTTCTCATGAAAAATTTACAGCTGACAGACAATTACCAACTGAAGTTGTCGCTTTTAGGTTTCGGTGTGCGCACTCATCGTAACAACTTCACGATGTCGTTTTTAGGTGTCGGTGTGCGCGCGTGTCTTAAGAAATTCAATCTCATCATTTTTCTCAAACGCGCCATAAGAAGTATAACTTCAAAAATAATAAAAAAGCTAACATATTAAAGTACCGAAAACGAAACCGAGATATTTGACTGCCCCAATATTTATTTTAAAGATTGTAAACGTTACCCCCACACTAGGATTTTCTCCTGGGTCGTGGAGGCAGTTTACAAACATAAATTGCACGAGTACAAACATCCAGAGCCGGAATAATTATTTGTAGGCAATACAAATACTTGTTCCGTGCGGGATTCGAACCCGCGGCCCCCAGCGCAATAACTCATTGCTAAACCACCGCGCCACGGAGCCGTCAAAATTAGACGAGAGAATTCGAGTCACGAACAACGTCATGTTTTCGTAGCAAAGTAACGGGTTAATTTAATTGACCAAGGTGAGGTCTGACTGACAAATATGTTGGTCAATATTTTTTTATAATTTTAACGTTGCAAACGACCTTGTATTAAATGTGTACTGCCATGGACAGCTGAAGCCAACTTCAAACAAAGAAGGACATCAGGCAATCCATGTGTAAAATTGAATACCTCAGTCTATACTTACACCTTATTATACGTGGTCGATATTCATACGTGGTAGAGCCATGCTGCAGCTATATTAGTGGCATTATTGTAACACGAATGGGTCGGCTCGACCGGGGAAGGACCACGCTCTCACGGAATATCACCGTAAAATAACAGCTTAACACGGCTGTATTTCATGTGGTGAGTGTAGAGAACCGGAGACCCTTTTTACTGGAAAAGAGGCATTCCATCTTAGTCCTCACGGCTGACAACGCATCTGCATTTTGATCCGCAAACGAGGATAAATGTAGCTGTCTATGGGCCAAAGCAACCACTTACCATCAGGTGGACTGTGTGCTCATTTATCACCCTATACTAAAAAAAATATACAAAATTATAGGCCCTTTTTTAAAGCCATTTAAGCTATTTGTAAAAAGATTCCCTGTAGTACTACTGAGTTCCCTTCGTCTAAATTTAAGGCCGTGCCGTGTAGTGGCGGTCAAGAATATCCTCTACCCCATATCCTCCCGTGGGTGTCGTAAAAGGCGACGAAGGGAAACAGGTGGGAGATCGGCAGCAGCATCTTCCTGATAATAGCCAAAATTACAATAAAAAAACTGCGGTTGCCAACCCGCTCACCAAGCGTGGCAAATATGTCAAATAACCCCCAATGACGAGAGTAACAAAGAGACGGCCCCCAGTCCCCGGTGGCCCCGCTATTCCTGGCTACGGTGGCGACCATGGTAACGGCGGGGCAGGGGGTGCTAAGAATCTCCGGTGGAGATTCGGTTGCCACCTACGACGACTCGACCTGGCAACGTACAACGCATGCACCCTGAGGACTGACGAAAAGATCGTGGAGCTGGAAGAAGAGAGACAAGTTGCGCTGGCATATTATAGGATTATCCGAAGTCCGAAGAGAGGGGGAGGACACGGTAATCCTCGAATCCGGCAACTTGCTCTATCACCGGGGGGCGACCATCTGTCCCAAGGAGGTGTCGGATTTATCGTTCACAAATCTCTCGTTAACAACGTAGTAAAGATCGGGAGTGTGTCGACGAGGTTACGTACCTTATACTCAGAATCACCAAACGGTATTCGCTGAAGGTCATACAGGTTTACGCACCAACCTCGGCACACCCCGATGAGGAGGTGGAGGAAATGTATGAGGATATCTCAAGAGCAATGCATTCCTCCAAAACCCAATATACGGTGTTAATGGTAGACTTCAATGCAAAACTAGGCACAAGAGAGAACGGTGAGCTGAAAGTAGGGAAATTTAGAATAGGGCAACGGAACCAAAGGGCCAGCAGCTGGCCGACTTCATGGAGAAAGAGGGACTCTTTATGATGAACTCTTTCTTCAAGAAGCGGCCCCACAGGAAGTAGACCTGGTCGAACCCCGTCGGTTCGACAAAAAATGAGATTGACTTCATTATGACGAACAGAAGACAACTGTTCAGTGATGTCTCAGTGATCGCGAGGGTGAAAACCGGCAGCGATCACCGAATGGTTAGAGGCACACTGAACCTAAACGTTAAGTTGGAGAGGTCTCGTCTAATGAAGTCAACGCTCCGTCCCCCTCGTGCTTTAATCCAAAGTCCCGAAACCTTTCAGCTCGAGTTACAAAACCGTTTTCAGTGCCTAGAAGACTGCAATGAAGTGGACTATTTAAATGACAAGCTCGTGGAAACTGTCCATGTAGTCGGAGCTAAGTTCTGCAAGACCCGCCGCAGAAGAACACAAAAACTCTCCGATCACACTCTTAATCTCATGGCTGTTAGACGGGAGATGAAGCTACATTCTTCAACAGATTTGACAGCATACAGGCAACTGAACAGACAGATCACCAAATGCCACATGCGGAACTTACGCAACTTCAATACAGCTCGTATTGAAGAAGCGATCCAGCGGAACCAAGACTCCAAAGTCTTTGCCAGAGATCTGTCTGTCAGAAAGAGCCAACTGTCAAAGCTGAAGACCGAATGTGGCAGCATCATTTCCGGGGCACCTGAGATTTTGAGTGAGATTGAGAGGTTCTATGGGCAGCTGTACACATCATCGTTGGAGCCACACGCAAGTGTGAGTAACGATCCAAGAGCGAGTCTTATCCGACACTATTCCGAAGATATCCCGGACGTCAGTCTAAGCGAGATTAGAATGGCTCTCCAGCACCTTAAAAACGGCAAGGCCCCAGGCGAGGATGGAATTACAGCGGAGCTTCTGAAAGCGGGTGGAAGACAGGTACTTGAAGTCCTTCAGAAGCTCTTTAATTCCGTTCTCCATGGTGGCATTACACCGGAGGCGTGGAGCAGAAGTGCGGTGGTCTTGTTCTTCAAGAAAGGTGACAACGCTCTACGCGAACTACAGACCGATTTCCCTTCTGAGCCGCGTCTACGTGCTGTTTTCGAGAGTCATTACGAATTGTCTCGCGCGCAGACTTGACGACTTCCAGCCTCCCGAACAAGCCGGTTTCCGAAAGTACTTTAGCACCATAGACCACATACATACCCTACGGCAAATTGTACAGAAGTCTGAAAAGTACAATTTGCCACTATGTCTGGCGTATGTGGACTATGATTTCTCAAATAAATTTGGGCGGTGCTGCAGTCCCTTCAGCGGTGCCAAGTTGACTGTCGGTATATCGAAGTGCTGCTGTGCTTGTACAGTAGGGCTGCGATAGCTATCCGAGTACAGAACCAGAGTACGAAACCTATCCAATTGCAGAGAGGTGTAAGACAGGGTGACGTCATATCCCCGCAACTCTTCACCGCTGCATTGGAAGACGTTTACAAGCTTCGGGACTGGAAAGGATACGGTATCAACATCAATGGCGAGTACATCACTCACCTTCGATTTGCCGACGATATAGTCCTTATGGCAGAATCGCTGGAGGACCTAAGCACTATGCTCAATGACCTCAAAAGTGTCTTCCAACGGATAGGTCTTAAGATGAACATGGACAAAACAAAGATTATGTTTAATGTCCATGTCACACCTATGCCGGTAGTTGTTGGGAGCACTAAGCTCGAAGTTGTTGACGAGTATGTTTACCTGGAACAAATAGTCCGACTAGGTAAGTCCAACTTCGACCGAGAGGTCAATCGACGGATTCAACTCGGCTGGGCAGCGTTCGGGAAGCTACGACACATCTTCTCGTCAGACATACCTCAAAACCTTAAAACGAGATTGTACGACCAGTGCGTGTTGCCAGTGATGACTTACGAAACTGAGATGTAGTCCTTCACTGCTGGCCGTATGAGGAAGCTCAAGGTCGCTCAGCGAGTTATGGAGAGGTCTATGCTCGGAGTTTCTCTGCGTGATAAACTTAGGAATAAGGATATCCGCAGTAGAACCAGAGTAACCGACATAACCCAACGGATTAGTAAGCTGAAGTGGCAGTGGGACGGCCATATAGCTCGAAGAACCGACAACCGATGGGGAAGAAAGGTTCTCGAGTGGCAGCCTCGTACCGGTAGGCGAAGTGTAGGGCGTCCTCCCACAAGATGGAGTGATGACCTGGTAAGACAAGCAGGAAGTCGATGGAAAAAGTAAAAAGGGCTTCCGGCCACCTCCACTCACCAAGCGAAACGCAGAGGTAAAAATCTCTATTTCACGCTGGTATTCTGTGAGGTCGTGGTACCACCCCGGTTTGAGCCGGTCCATCCGTGCGACAGCAAAAGCTGCCGCATGGCTCTATCACGCATAAGTGCTTTGTGAATGCCAATTTTTGACTTTGAAAAATAAAATAACAACCTATATGGATCAGTAAAATCCTCCTTCACCACGACAACGCCTCATCGCACACCGCCAAGCAAACAATCAACTACTTGGCGACGTCAGACGTAGGATTACTGGATCACCCGCCCTATAGCCCCGACTATAACCATAATAATAAAGCAATCTATATTAAAAGCTGATAGATTTAATATAACGATAAGAATATTCGATTATAGAACGACAGTTCGGGGTTCGATTCCCCGGTCGAGAGTTTATTTTGTCATAGTTACCGCGCATTACAGGCGTATTGGCAACCGCAGTTTTTTTATAGGACAAGGTGACAAACGAGCGCACAGTCTACCTGATGGTAAGCGGTTGCTGTGGCCCATAGACATCTACATCTATCCTCGTTTGCGAATCAAAGTGCAGATGCGTTGTCACCCGTGAGGACAAAGATGGAATGCCTCATTTCCTGTAAAAAGGGCCTCCGGCCGGCTCACCAGGCGAAACGCAGAGGTAAACCTCTACTTCACGCTGGCATTCTGTGAGGTCGTGGTACCACCCCGGTTCGAGCCGGCCCATCCGTGCGACAGCAAAAGTTGCCGCGTGGCTCTACCACAGTAAGGCCACGAACTGAAATAGCTGCTTGCCATCAAGGTGATCGTAAGTTTGGTTTTTTTATAAAATAAGAATGACGAACGAGCACACAGTTCACCGGATGGTAAATGGATACAGTATAACCATAAACATCTACATTTATCCTCGATTGAGATAAACGCAAAGTAGTCAGCCTTTCAGTTTTCTACAGGATGCATTTCGAAGAGTGTGCACAAGAATTGCGTAACTTAATTTCTCCCTTTCCCTTCCACCATCGGACAACCAGATGTTCGGCCAGTCTCCACCCTTTCGTTGTTGACTTACCACGCATTCGAGCCAAACGATTCGCTACGTCGTTCATCATACCGACAGTAAAGGAGTGGAATAAGTTTCCAGCATCTGTGTTTCCATCCGAGTATAATTTAGTTGTCTTCAAGGCAAGAGTGAGTAGGCTTTTGTTAAGTCAGTGCGCTTCACTTTCTTAGGCTAAATCATCAGTTACCATCAGGTGGCATTGTAGATAAGCGCTGGCTTGGTAGAATATAAAAAAAAAGTTTAAAATGCAGATGCGTTGTCACCCCTGAAGACTAAGATGGAATGCCTCGTTTCCAGTGAAAGGAGTCTTCGTCTCTCTACACTCACTATACGAAATACAGCAGCATTGAGCTACTATTTTACGGTGTTATCCTGTGAGAGCGTGGTCCTTCCGGTTCGGTATCCGGTATTCCGGTCGAGTATAGAAATACCTGCGGCATGGCACTGCCACGTAAAGAAACCTTTGCTGGCTACCTGTAGGCAGTGAAGATTGGCGTAAAAAGTTAGATCAAAGCTAGTTAATTAAACAATGTTGTATAAGGAGAAGGGTTAATTAACTAACTATTCGACATTTGTATCCTTTATTGGATAGTAATTACTTTTAAATATCAGTTAATAAGGTTCCAAATTGCTTGTTTCGAAACTTAACATGATATGTACGATTTATTAGAGATTTGAGACTTAAGCAGAGGTTACAAAACCTAAAATCGTACTACATTCCGGATTATTTTAAGTTGACAAATAAAATATTTGAAAACCGTCTTTATATGATATTACGTATAGTTTATATTTGCATGTTTGAAATGCTAATGAGAAGATACAGCGTTGGTCAAAGCGCAACTAGAGGCAATTGTGAAAGATGATATCATTCTTTAGGATGACTAACATGTTTTGCCTTTCTCACAGACAGATCTGCCTACTGTGACGACCTGTGTGCCTTATTGTCCAAATACAAAGAGATGCTGGATTCAGAGCCAATTCTCCTTCTCATAATATCAGACCGAATCCGGTTTGAAGCGAGACATTCGTTTTTTTAAATACAGATTATATTATAATACAATTGTTATAAAGTTTAATTTAGTGGTAAATTTAAGTTTGGAAATGCCTGGAAAGATTAAAAAACGACGGGTTGCATTCCGGGAGTGCCGGCGGAAGTGAAAACTTGAATATTAACGTTGTGCATTTTTGATATTTTGGAATGGCGGAGATTATTTATTATTATCTTATTTCGTTTATTTTCATTCGAAATTATTTGTTTGGTAAACCTACACCGCACATGTGCTTATTGTGATGTTATGAAAATATAGGTTAATGCTATAAAGTATAAACATATTACACTTATAATGTGTCAAGTGTCAAGCAGTACAGTAGACTCGATCGAAACCTAATCTTAATAATAAAATTATATTAATTAATAAATGAAAATTAATTAAACCTAACCTACTTCCTCTCCTACGCCGCGCCGGCTGTCTACTCTTCGTCCGTCTTACGAATTTTCGATCAGGACACGTGACCTGACGCGAGTTTAACATTTTTTACCCATTACAAAAAAAGTGCACAACGCCGCTAAAGAAGTTTTCACTTCAAAAAACCCGGCGGGTCTTTAAAAATTAACAGAAAATATTTTCCATAATCGCCACACACTATATCTAATGGTACTACCCTGTCTAACTATAGTTGTTTTAAACATGATATACCGTTTTAAACAACTGAAAACTGCAATTAAATACTAATTTATTACTAAAAGTTGGTCTCAGCCTCCAAGTTGGACTCTAAGAAAACCAACGCCCACAAATATCCTTATCATGCTCTCAGCGGGAACCAACTTTCGTAGTCGAACGACATTTCTAGAATTAAAAAAAAAATAGTAGATATTAGTATAAGTAAGCTATTTATCCATCTATTAAATTGGTAAATAAACAAATTACTCATTCGGGTGTAGGTTTTTTTTTAACTTATTATTAGCCAGTACTTAACTACAATCCCACCTATTGGTAAGTTTTTTTTTTATAGAATATGGGTGACAAAAGATCACACAGTTCACCTCATGGTAAGTGAATTCTGTAGCCCATAGACATCTACATATACCCACGATTGAGAATCAAAATGCAAATGAGTTATCTGGGGGCACGGTAGTGCCCCCGCCAAGTCGAGCAAAAATGCGGCACGGCCGTTCCATCCTTTTCTCGAAGCAGTTCAGGCCATTTCCGAAACCCTATAACTTCGTTATGGATAAAATTAGAAGCCTGAATTTTTACTCACCAAATAGGCATTGTATAAACTCGGTATATTTTAAATTTCAATAAATTTGAACTAGTAGTTTAAGAATTATAACTAGTCAAAGTTTCTTAATTTTGTCACTCACTGACTGACCGATCATCAAAACTCTGAGGCACTTCTAGCAGACATAGAAACTTCAAATTTGGAATACAATTATTGTTCAATATATAAATCAAGGAAAAATTAAAATATTTTACAATTTCGGTCCACTTTTTGAGTTACACCAACTGCATTAATAACTTTGTAATCCCATATAAACATATAGTATTACAAAGTTACATTTGCAGTGAATTAATCAGTGTACCTATATATGTATAATGGAATAATAGGTGTAAATAGCTATCTAGATATAACTATCTACAAAAAGAAGTGAGATGCCATCAAAAACATAACTTGTAAAAAAAGCCAAGTCTCGCAACTCAGTTCTTCTACCGTAAAAAGTTGTGAGATCCATGTAATACCAAGTCGGTTAATTTATTCAGTCCATAGATTGATACATAGATTGACTTGGCAATCGCATGGAAACACTATATATCTCACAAGTAATACATATTATATTAAATTAGATTGTTTAGTGCGATTGTCAAGTTAATCTATGTATCAATCAATGGACTGAATAAATTAACCGACTTGGTATTACATGGATCTCACAACTTTTTACGGTAGAAGAACTGAGTTGCGAGACTTGGCTTTTTTTACAAGTTATGTTTTTGATGGCATAACCTTTGACGACTAAAATGGAATGCCCTGTTTTCAGTAAAAAAGGGTCTCTGGTTCTCTACACTCACAATACGAAACACAACAGCATTAAGCTGCTATCTGTAAGCGCGTGTTCCTTCACCAGTCAAGTCGACCCAATCGTGCTACAACTATAATATAGCTGCAGCGTGGCTTTAGCGCGTATAAAATATGAGTATATTTTCTTTATTTTTATGTCTCTTACACTGTATCAAAGTTAAATCGGATATTTTTCTTCTTCTTCTTTAGCAGCACGTGAAAGTCCACAAATGGAACTGGGCCTCTCGCGTTATAAGAAAATTTGCCTTAATCGTCGCGCTTAGCAGGCGAATTGAGATGAGTAACTGACGCTACTACCCGTCGCCGGTCTGGTTTCCTAACGTGATTAATTTTTTCTCTCTGTCCGGGACGCCCTTAAACTATTTATAGTTTATTTTAAAAATAAAACAAATGTCTAAGGAATGTTTAATGATCAAGAGTAAACATAATATTAAAATTTAAGAAAACTTAAAAATCACGCTTTGAACATGAGCTGTGATAGAAGGAATTACGCTTGTGATTCTGATCTGGATACTACGTTAGTTATTAAATTATTGTATTATCATCGGTCCTCGATACGAGTGCAAATTTTCAAGACAATAGGCGTTCTACAAGTTGGTGAAAACTACATTAAAAGATTCCGTTACATAGATAGATACATAAACGCGAAGCTAATAAAAGCGTCTTAATAAGAACCAATCTTATACAGTAAAGTAGGCTGACTATAATATTCTATTGAATTGAATTGCTGTATTCAGCAAAAAATATTACTTAAAAATAACTCGTTGTTATTTATTCATTTATTCTAGATCGTCTAATATCGTCACTTCGTAAATTTTACTAAAAAAATGTAGCTTTTCCAACATGTCAACGCAATTTGTAGACAATCCTTGCTGGTAATTCGTTAAAAACGTTACCCATATTAAGATTTTCTCCTGTATCTTGGATGCAATTTACAAACATAAATTGCACATGAATAAACATTGAGAGAGGGATTCAAATCCGCGGCCCTCAGCGCAGTAACACATTGTCAAGTTCCTGCGACACGGAACCGGCAAGGACGACCATGAGATGGTTTTTTTTTTATAGGATAAGGGTGACAAACGAGCACACAGTCCACCTGGTGGTAAGTGGTTGCTGCGGCCCATAGACATCTACATCTATCCTCGTTTGCGAATCAAAATGCAGATGCGTTGTCACCCGTGAGTACTAAGATGGAATGCCTCATTTCCAGTAAAAAGGGCTTCCGGCCACCTGCACTCACCAAGCGAACCGCAGAGGTAAACCTCTACTTCACGCTGGTATTCTGTGAGGTCGTGGCACCACCCCGGTTCGAGCCGGCCCATCCATGCGACAGCAATTCTGCCGCGTGGCTCTACTACTGTTAAATAAAAAAAAAACATGCAAACTACATACCAGTAAAACTGGTATGTAGTTTACGGACTTACATCTTTCATTGATGACACAGGCTTACATGCTACTACGCTTTTGTTTGTTCAAGCGGAACATTTTTAAGTATTTTGGAGATAGTACGACACACATGAAAGTCCTAAGTAAGTAAGTTATACGTGGTAGAGCCACGCTGCAACCATATTATGGTTAAGGCACAAATGGGTCGGCTCGACCGAGGTGGGACCACGCTCTCACAGAATACCAACGTAAAATAACGGCCTTAACGCTTCTGTGTTTCGTATGGTGAGTGTAGAGAACCGGACACTATTTTTACTGGAAAAGAGGCATTCCATCTTAGTCGTCACGGGTGACAACGCATTTACATTTTGATTCGCAAACGAGGATAGATGTAAATGTCTATGGGCCACAGCAACTACTTACCATCAGGTGCACTGTGTGTTCGCTTGTCACCCTTATTCTATAAAATAAAGTCGAGACTGTCTTGCAAAGTGGAACTTATTGGTCACGTTAGTTATACCGCAATCCATTGAAAGTTATAAGATCTTTCTGCTTTTCCCATAGTTGCTTCTTAGGACATCACATGGTACGAGTTAGTTACAATGAAACACCATAAAATTTATAAAATTATTTTTATTTCATTTGTATTAGGCATGTACTTATACGCGTTAATGTATGCAATCATTATATGAAAATTATTTATTACGCATTAAAAATTTACTTAACCATTTTTTTAAATCGATCCACTTGTATACAAACATATTTAATGGCTTAACAGTTATAAATATATACTTTTTTATTTATTTATTTACGTATTTCTTGATCAATAACTTAGTCCCGTGTACTGGCGGGTAAGAAGAGCCACTACACCATATCTCCTTTGGGCGTCGTAAGAGGCAACAGAGGGAAACTGAGGCAGAAGATGGGCAGCATAATCTTTTTGATAACAGCAAAACACCAATAAAAAATTGCAGTTGCCAACCCGCTCGCCAAGGGTGGCAACTATAGCAATATAAGACCTATGTTTAAAGTTACGAAAAGACGGCCCCCAGTCCCCGGCAGCCTCGCTATTCCTGGCTACGGTGGCGACCGTGGTAACGGCGGGGCAGGGTTTGCTAAGAATCTCTGGTGGAGGTTCAGTTGCCACCTACGATGACTCGACCTGTCAACATATAACGCAAGCTCCCTGAGGACTGACGAGAAGATCGTGGAGCTTGAAGAAGAGATAGACAAGTTGCGCTGGAATATTATAGGATCATTGGAAGTCCGAAGAGAGGGGGAGGATACCGTAACCCTCGAATCCGGCAACTTGTTCTATCACCGAGAGGGCGACCATCTGTCCCAAGGAGGTGTCGGATTTATCGTCCACAAGTCTCTCGTTAACAACGTTGTAAAGGTTGGGAGTGTGTCGACGAGGGTTGCGTACCTTAAACTTAGAATCACCAAACGGCATTTACTTAATACAAATTTACGCAACAATGCATTAGTAAGCTGAAATGGCAATGGGCCGACCATATACACGAAGAACCGACAACCGATGGGGAAAAAGATTCTCGAGTGGAGGCCTCGTACCGGCGGACGAAGTGTAGGGCATCCCCCCACTAAATGGAGTAACGACCTGGTAAGACATACAGGAAGTCAATTGATGTAGGTGGCTCAGAACTGTGCTTTGTGGCATTATAGGAGAGGCCTATGTTCAGTAGTTGACTTGTAAAGAGCTGTAATGATGATAATGATGATGACCAATAATAATGAAACACTTATTACTAATAATATTAAACTAATAAAAAAATTATATTATTAGTGTAAGAAACCATTAATGTAAGTGTAAGTTTTTAAGTACACTAATAACTTCTTAAACTCATAATATAAAAATTTACGTAGCTAACCAAATTAATAAACCATTTAAACTTTATGCCATATACATTAAATTTTATACCAAAAACGGAACTAAATAAAATTAAAATCTTTAAAACAATCTGTTGATACAAATAAACCATTCCAAAGAAATAAAAAAAATATTTATCGAAGTATAAGATACAATATCTCTACCTAAAAAATAATATGCGAAAACGCAATAGCGTGATATTTTTTGATATCATTCTGTTTATCATACAAACAAAGTCTTTTGTTTCGCACAATACTTTTTTTTTAATTAGAAATTTAACCTTTATTATTTTTAAGCCATTCAGAACTTTCATCTATGCAGCACAGCCTGTATAGGCCTCCACTTAGATTATCTCATAATGAGAATATTTGCCAAAGTTGTCACGCTTGGCAGATTGGCAATCGCAATTTTGTTGTCTAGTTGTTATTGGAAAGATGCTACTGCCCATCTCATTCTTTCTTTCCCTCTCCCTTTTAAAACATCCACGGGAAGATAAAGTAATAGAAGAATAAGATAGAAGATAAAGATAGGGTAATGGATAGTGGATATTTTTACACTGTCACTACTCAGTGGAAAGTTTCAGAGGTTATACGAGTAATTTGACATTAAAATAAGTAAAAAATTTTAAAGTGCTTTACAAATCGTTATCAATATTAATAGTATTTAAAGTGAAAACTTGAGTATCTAGTAAAGACCATCATGTATTAAAATAAGGGATATTTTTAACCAACTTTAAAAAAGGAGGTTCTCAATTCGTAGATTTTTTTTAATGTTCAGCGATAACGCTAATTATCTCTATATCTGTTTCTATCTGTTATCACTTAATAAACACAACTTTAATATAAATATAAACTTTAATATAGATATAAACTGCAGGAAAATTAACATACCACCTACGCTTTTATGTTATCACACGCGCAAACTCAGGAGCAGAAGCTATTTCTATAATCTATACAAATAAATAAAATTCATGTGTCTGTTTGTTATGTCAAAATAACAGCTTTTTACATGTACATGTAAGTATATACGGTACTTTAAAAAAAACAATTTTAAATTTTTTGTCTGTCTGTTTGTTCCAGCTAATCGCCGAAATGTTTGGACCGATTTTGACGGGACTTTCTTTAGCAGATAGCTGCAGATAGAAGTAACTTAGACTACTTTTGTTTTAGGAAATAATTAAGGTTCTGCGTAAAAAAATCCTTTCAAATCAAATTGTAATAAATTCCACTAGGATGAAGCGCCGGGAAACAGTATAATATCATAAAGAAAAATTATATTATTCCACACAAATGAACACGATTTAACCAATATCGGCCTTACTCATAAAAATCAATTTATATAATTTTTCTAATTGCTTACAGTACAGTAGTTCATCGAACAATTAACTTAACCTGCACAGAACGTC
The DNA here is from genome assembly GCA_033319125.1 of Parnassius glacialis. Classification (NCBI taxonomy): domain Eukaryota; kingdom Metazoa; phylum Arthropoda; class Insecta; order Lepidoptera; family Papilionidae; genus Parnassius; species Parnassius glacialis. The sequence goes on from JAVANC010000008.1 coordinate 1,358,654, forward strand.
ATACATTTTGTGGACTACTTCTGTGCCACCAAACCCAATGTAACAGGCGTTGTGACTTGGATGCACTTTTCCGGGAGTTATGGATAGTTGGTGTCTCGCTCTGCCCACATACAGCGTCTCACCTGAAGCCGTTCTACCACCAGGTATTGCCCCAGGTGGTACGTTACCGTTAGAAGCTGGAACCCATCTAAGATTTTCAGGTCTTGCGCAAAGAACCTCAATATTCTGCACTGGTATCTCTTTTCCGCTATACGTGACCGTGGCTGCATTGTGTCTCACAGATAACTTGCCGGGAATCAGGTCTCCATTATGCCAAGCTCGGATCACCCAAAGAGGACTTCCGTCCCATCCTTCGTGGCCTCCTAAAACTGCTTTTCCCGTGAGATGCCCGGCTGTAGTCGCTGTTGTAGGTACCCAATCGAAGTCTCCAGATGTTTCTGCAATCTGTACCTCTGATCCCGCCGTTGTGTTTGTTGATTCACCGTGATATATATAGTTCGTTACATATGTCGGCTGACTCGTATCGTGTTGCACTGGTACAGGAATCATCATTGTTCCAGGTACAAAGTAAGGGTACGGCGCGGAGGTTTGTCCGTGATCGAACGGGTAAAGTGGGGGATGGTGAGCAGGAGGGTAATGTGGATGTTGTGGGGGAGGATGGTGTGGGTTTGGAGTATAAGGCCACGGCGGAAGAGGTCCGTAGTACGGAGGAGGTGGCCCTTGTGGTGGATAGCTCATTTTGACGTCACAGTCACTTCACTCAATTATAAATTGAAAGTACTAAGGAATGTTCTTTCACAATACATTTTATATGTCGCGATCGCCAGCTATATATAATCTTATCACTTGTCTGATAAAGATATCGCCAGTTCGATACCTTGATGCTTTGAGTCATATAATACGTAGGAATTAGTAATTGTATGTCACTGAAAACTATTTTGATTTCCTTTAACTGCAATACGACCACGCTCTCACAGAATGCCAGCGTAAAATAGCAGCTTAATGCTGCTGAGATTCGTATGGCGGGTGTAGAAAACCGAAGACCCTTTTTACTGAAAACGAGGCATTCCACCTTAGTCCTCGGGGATGACAAAGCGTCTTTATGTTGGTTCTTTATCGAAGATAAATGTACATATCTGTGGGCCACAGTATACACTTACCATTAGGTAGACCTCTGTACTCGTTTGTCAACCTTATTCAATATAAAAAAATCAGTCGTCACGACGTTCCTTCTTTAATAGATAACAAATAAATATTTTTTTTTATAGAATAAAGGTGACAAACGAGCACACAGTACACCTGATGTTAAGTGGCTGCCGTGGCCCATAGATATCTACATCTATCTTCGTTTCCGAATTAAAATGCAGATGCGTCGTCAGTCGTGAAGACTAAGATAGAATGCCTATTTTCCAGTAAAAAGGGTCTCCGGTTCTCCACACTCACCATACGAAACACAGCAGCATTAAGCTGCTATTTTACGCTGGTATTGTGAGAGCGTGGTCCTTCCCCGGTCGAACCGACCCATTCGTGCTACATCTATATTATTAATATAGCTGCAGCATGGCTCTACTACGAACTGTTTTATAAGCATAAAAATATGAATAGAAAAACAGAAAAAAAAATAAAACTATATTTATCATAAAATTGTTTATTTTTAATTATAATTACGCCTTAATACAATGTAATCAAAACACAGTTGATAAAATAAAATTTTATGAATGTTATCGAGTTTATTTTATTTTTATTCCTGTAATAGGGTGATATGCAGCATCGTTAATGAAGACCCCGACTTCGAAATTCAAAATAAATAAAAGAACGCGATGGAATCCATAAAATTTGTTTTATTCGCTGTATGTTATTCGTGTAAATACAAGAAATTATTTTAAAACAAAATTAGTGAAAGACTTAAGTAACAAAATAAATTAATATCCTTTGAGTTTGGAAAATTCTTCATTAACATAAAAAGAGGAAGCCTCTGAAAGTTTAAAGTATACGCTCTTCACCAATATATCTATATACAAAATTTTACTATAAACAACAGTTTGATTGAAAACTACTATTCTTTATTCATTTTTAAATTAACGTAAACTAAAAAACTGCCCATATGCATGCCGCTGCTGGGTACGAAAGAATCGACTGCACTTCTTTAATGTGTGTTGGTGGACTTCACATGCTATTAAAATGTTTTTCATTTCTTAGACATGTTGTACAACAGTACAAATCATTACCAAAGAAAGAAAGATAACCAAAAGTCTGGGGAATCAAATCGTCTATCACAAAGATGAATGGAGAAATGTAAAATATTTTTTAAATTTCTACTTGGTTTCGTTTCAGCTAACAGCTATGTCAAAGGCTGTTCTGAGTTCCTTACGATTCACGAAAGTAAGCTTACTTAGTTTATTGGTAAAGTATGGCGGTATCCAGTGTCTATAATTTAAAATTAAAAGTTTTGTACAGCCGACTTCAATATAGGTTATTTAAGAATAACTCAGTAACCATAGGTCTGACCTTGATCAAATTCATGTGGAACCACACGAGAACTATCAGCTTTCATATAAAAAAAGAATCATCGAAATCGGTTCACCCAGTACAAAGTTATGAGGTAACACACATAAAAAAAACATACAGTCGAATTGAGTACCGTCTGCTTTTTGGAAGTCGGCAGAAAATGCTTTGTAATATTCAGTCGATTTAATTAGAGTAATATGTACAGAACGACGGATTATTTTTTCCCACTGGCATCAGGAGTACGTAGTTTTGCTTAATTTTTTTTTAATTAATCAAAATTATGTTTTTCACTCAACGGAATTTTAGAAATCAGATAGTATAATACTGGTTTTTATTATGAAATTGTATATAATACAAATATATACTGATATACAAAAAAATTCTCCTATATCAAATGCTTTGTATAAATCTTTGTTTAAGCGCGCATTCTCCTGTTGTTGTTTATATCGTAAGATCAATAATTCTTATGTAATGAATTCTCAAAATATGTTCCCTGATGCTCCATGGTGCAGTGGTTGCGGCGCTTAGAGCTGTGGGTTCAAACCCCGAACAAGTATTTGTATGTCCTATAAATAATTGTATCGGGTCTGGATGTTTGTTCTTGTGCAATTTATTTTTGTAAATTGCTTATACGTTACAGGAGAAAATACTAGTATGGGAGTAACGTGTTTGTAGTGAAAACTTCTTTAGAATCGTTGTGATTTGAAACTCGATGAAACGAAAAACAGACCAACATGTATAGCTAAATGCTATACATGTAGGTCTATTTTTAGTGAACGACGTTGCGACGCCAGCCTACGAAAGAATGAGATAGAATACAGTATACAGTTTTTTCTATTATCTCGATCTCTTTTTCTATAGGTTTCACTACTACCGCATGTGAATTGTACACATGTTTAAAAGAACATTGTGTCTTCCTTTGATAACTCGGTGACGGCAAATGATAATGTCATTGGGCCGTCAAGTTAAAACCACAGCGCGGAAAACGCACCGATTTCCATCCATAAGTGCTGGCCATACGAATGATTTGATGAGGTCCGAGCGGCGAGAGCTGTTGTGGAGGCGAACATGCCGTTCCGGATTCATTACCACTGGAATTTTAATTTTATTTTATTTAAATAAATATAATTGCATTATGTTTATTACTCATGCTAATAAGTTTGTGTATCTGTGTGTGTGTGTGTGTGTGTGTGTGTGTAAGAGAGAAAGGGCGTTTTATATAGTAGAGCCACGCTGTAGCTATATTATAGTTACAGCACGATTGGAGTATGATAGAATCTAATATTATCAATCCTATTCTTTATCTGCACGGTTAGAAGGTGCGTGTGGGTGTTCGTGTGCGTGTTTGTGTGTGTGTGTGTATGTACGTGTTTGTGTTTGTGTGTGTGTGTGTGTGTGTGTGTGTGTGTGCGTGTGTGTGTGCGTGTGTGTGTGTAAGAGAGAGTACGTATCTCTCTCTCTCTGTGTGTGTGTGTGTGTGTGTGTATGTAAGAGAGAGAGAGAGAGCGAGGGAGGGAGGGAGTGAATGTAAGTGTGTGTGTTTGGGTGTGTACTCACGTTCAGATCTATGAGTTGCGTAAAGTATGCGAATGAGAGGGTGTGTGAGTGTGAGCGTGCGTACGTGTGAGTGCGTAAGTGTACATGCGTGCGTAAGTGTACGTGTTTGTGCGATTTCGTGTGTGTAGATACATGTGTGTGCGAAAGTTTACATGCGTGTGCGTGTGGTAATGTACGTGTTTGTGAGTGCGAGCGTGTGTGTGCATGCGTACGTATGTGGGCGCACGTACCGGGCGTGAAGTCGGTGTCGATGCGCAGCGGCGGCGCGCGCGCGCCGAGCGCCCAGGCGGCGCGGCAGCTCGCGGCCGCCAGCGCGTGCAGCGCGCCGCACGACGCCAGACACGGGTACTCGCGCAGGGTGCTCACAACCTTGCCGTCGCAAACATCGTACAACATGCTTTCGTTTACATTTATAGGATAAATTACTCGGCTTTTGGAATCATTAGGCTACGATTACTGTGCATGCGAGTTCTAACAAATTCGTCAGACTCAGTTAATCCAACTTTGATCGAAAGATCAATCGACGGATCGTAACGGCGGGGTAGCATTGAGCACACAGTCCACCTGATGGTAAGTGGTTGCTGTGGTCCATAGACATCTACATCTATCCTCGTTTGCGAATCAAAATGCAGATGCGTTGTCATCCGTGAGGACTAAGATGGAATGCCTCGTTTCCAGTAAAAAGGGGTCTCCGTTTCTTTATACTCACCATACGAAACACTGCAGTGTTAAGCTGCTATTTTACGCTGAAGTTCTGTGATAACGTGGTCCTTCCCCGTAACTATACCAGTAATATAGCTGCAGCATGGCTCTACCACATACAAACGCATTCGGAGGATTACGCTACATTTTCAAACTTAACAACAAGAGTGTGTAACATATATCCGCAGTAGAACCAGAAAGACCGACATTGCCCAACTAATCAATCTTTTGAAGTGGCACTTGGCCGGCCATACAACTCAAAGACCTGACAATCGATGGGAAAGAAAAGTTCTCAACTGACGGCCTTGTACCAGTAAGAGAAGTATATGGCAGCCCCCCCCCCCCCCCCCCCACTAGACGGAATGTCAACCTGGTAAGAAATTATCCTTGGGAGGCTCATATTCAGCATTGCACTTCTGAAAGGCTGTATAATGATAATGTTGATCCATTACACTTTGTTTATTTTCGGGGATTTTGACGACAGCTAATACCATCAGACATTTGAATTGCTTATGCCACAGGAAGTGGACCTGGTTGAGCCCCGACGGTTCGACAAAAAATGAGATTGACTTCATTATGACGACCAGACGACAACTGTTCAGTGATGTCTCCGTGATCGCGAGGGTGAAAACTGGTAGCGATCACCGAATGGTTAGAGGCAGACTGAACCTTAACGTTAAGTTGGTGAGGTCTTGTCTAATGAAGTCAACGCTCCGTCCCCCTCGTGTTCTAATCCAAAGTCCCGAAACCTCTCAGCTCGAGTTACAAAACCGTTTTCAGTGCCTAGAAAACTGCAATGAAGTGGACGATTTGAATGACAAGCTCGTGGAAACTGTCCATGCGGTCGGAACTAAGTTCTGCAAGACCCGCCGCAGAAGAACACAAAAACTCTCCGATTACACTCTTAATCTCATGGCTGTTAGACGGGAGATGAAACAACTTTCTTCAACAGATTTGACAGCATACACGCAACTGAACAGACAGATCTCCAAATGCATGAGGCGGGACTTACGCAACTTCAATACAGCTTGTATTGAAGAAGCGATCGAGCGGAACCAAGGCTCCAAAGTCTTTGCCAGAGATCTGTGTGTCAGAAAGAGCCAACTGTCCGATCGAATGTGGCAGCATCGTTTCCGGGACACCTGAGATTTTGAGTGAGATTGAGAGGTTCTATGGGCAGCTGTACACGTCATCGTTGGAGTCACACGCTAGTGTGAGTAACGGACCAAGAGCGAGTCTTATTCGACACTATTCCGAAGATATCCCGGACGTCAGTCTGAGCGAGATTGGAATGGCTCTCCTGCACCTTAAAAACGGCAAGGCCCCAGGCGAGGATGGAATTACAGCGGAGCTTCTGAAAGCCGGTGGAAGACAGGTACTTGAAGTCCTTTAGAAGCTCTTTAATTCCGTCCTCCATGGTGGCATTACACCGGAGGCGTGGAGCAGAAGTGCGGTGGAACGCTCTCTTGAAGAACTACAGCCCGATTTCCCTTCTGAGCCGCGTCTACTTGCTGTTTTCGAGAGTCATTACGAATCGTCTCGCGCGCAGACTTGACGACTTCCAGCCTCCCGAACAAGCCGGTTTCCGAAAGGGCTTTAGCACTATAGACCACATACATACCCTACGGCAAATTGTACAGAAGTCCGAAGAGTACAATTTGCTACTATGTCTGGCGTATGTGGAATATTAGAAAGCCTTTGATTCTGTCGAACTTTGGGCGGTGCTGCAGTTCCTTCAGCGGTGCCAAGTTGACTGTCGGTATATCGAAGTGCTCAAGCGTTTGTATAGTAGATCTACGATGGCTATCCGAGTACAGAATCAGAGTACGAAACCTATCCAATTGCAGAGAGGTGTAAGACAGGGTGATGTTATATCCCCGAAACTCTTCACCGCTGCATTGGAAGACGTTTTCAAGCTTCTGGACTGGAAAGGATACGGTATCAACATCAATGGCGAGTACATCACTCACCTTCGATTTGCCGACGATATAGTCCTTATGGCAGAATCGCTGAAGGACCTAAGCACAATGCTCAATGACATCAATAATGCTTTCCAACGGATAGGTCTTAAAATGAACATGAACAAAACAAAGATCATGTTTAATGTCCATGTCACATGCCACTATGCCGGTAGTTGTTGGGAGCACTAAGCTCGAAGTTGTTGACGAGTATGTTTACCTGGGACAAATAGTCCGACTAGGTAAGTCCAACTTCGACCGAGAGGTCAATCGACGGATTCAACTCGGCTGGGCAGCGTTCGGGAAGCTAAGACACATCTTTTCGTCAGACATACCTCAAAACCTTAAAACGAAATTGTACAACCAGTGCGTGTAGTGATGACTTACGGAACTGAGACGTGGTCCTTCACTGCTGGCCGTATGAGGAAGCTCAAGGTCGCTCAGCGAGCTATGGAGAGGGCTATGCTCGGAGTTTCTCTGCGCGATAAACTTAGGAATGAGGATATCCGCAGTAGAACCAGAGTAACTGACATAGCCCAACGGATTAGAAGGCTGAAGTGGCAGTGGGCCGGCCATATAGCTCGAAGAACCGACAACCGATGGGGAAGAAAGGTTCTCGAGTGGCAGCCTCGTACCAGTAGGCGAAGTGTAGGGCGTCGCCCCGCGAGATGGAGTGACGGCCTGGTAAGACATGCAGGAAGTCGATGGATGCAGGTGGCTCAGGACAGTGCTTTGTGGCATTCTTTGGGGGAGGCCTATGTTCAGCAGTGACTTGTGAAGGGCTTTAATGATGATGATGATGATGTAATGAGCATACACTACAACAATAATGTTCCAAGTTGGTTCTAATCGTGCACATACAAGCCCTCAGGTTACTTACGATCATGTAAACAGTGTGATCGTCATTCTCATTCTATAAAAAAATGCACATCATAATGAAATAATACACGAAAAAGTTTGCCAAAAGTTACCTGATTAATAACAGTTCTCTCAGCTTCGCCTAGTGGGAATGTGTGCGCTGTGCTCCTCAAAAGGCGCATAGCGGAAGCCACAAAATTGGCTGTAGCGGGTGACGAGTCGCCTTCGGCGCCCAAAAGCGCCTTAACTTCAGCGATACGCTTGTCTCTTAGGCTGATTGTAGCTCGGAACGACAGCTGAGGAGGTCCAAGGTTTAAAATAAGATTACTTGTTTAATGAAAGTTACTCAATCAAGTGTTTACTCGTTACACGGCAGCTTTAGACTTCTGGAGTTTTTTTTTAACAATTAAATATTTGAATAAAACTACTTTTACGCATTCTATCGCGTTTAATTATCTTGTTTTTTATTGATTCCTGACGTTTCGGGTACTTTACAGCACCCATGGTTACGAGGGACTGAGGTGAAAAGGTTGGTTTAAAAAACAGCCTAATTTCAATAGACAGGGAGCCTGGGTACTACCACCTGGTTAGTACCCAGCCTCCCTCTCTAATATGTAATTAATAAAATTTAAAAAAACTGCAAGACTTCAAGACACAGTATGTTCATTCTCCATAGATCGGATCAAAATTAATAATTAAAAAAGCTGAAGGTACTCCCGGTTTACTCTAACATCGGGACGTCAATCACCTCAGTCCCCCGTAACCATGGGTGCGGTAAGGTGCCCGAAACGTAAGGAATCAATAAAAAAACAAGTTAATTAAACGCGATAGAATCCGTAAAAGTAGTTTTATTCAATGTGTAATGTTCGCGTAAATATAAGAAATCATAATGGAATATTTTTTAAATGATCAAACGTCTGAAAAACTGACAACCATTGAGGAAATATATGTTTTCGATTGACCTCATACTATTGCTAGTATGAGGTCAATCGAAAACATTTTTGATTGACCTCATACTAGCAATCATAACATGTTATTAGACAATAAAGCAGTGGAGTGTAGTGGAGGACATATATATCCGGCTCGAAGGACCATTAAAAATGTAGCGTTTAGTAGTGATTCCCTATACTGAAGTAGTGTAGATATTGACTTCTAGAAAAGACCATAGTACCTATGTAATGTATCATCTAGTTAGCGCACAAAGACAAACGGGGATGCATGATAGCACGCTCGGCTAGTAAATGACCTCAGTGGCCATGAAGGCACGACTTGCCTAAATAAATTTTTACAATTCCAAACGCATACATTATGCAATTTATAGCTAACAGCTTTTTATAAGTTTTTTTTTTTTGATAATTATTTAAATGTTAATGGTGACGGTTAAGAATATCCATTACCGTATATCTCCCTGTGGGTGTCGTAAGAAGTGACAGAGGGAAACTGAAGCAGGAGATGGGCAGCAACATCATTCTTATAACAGCAAAATAACTCACTTAAAGCGTGGCAACTATGTCAATATGGGGAGTATGGTGAAAGCTACAAAAAGAGGGCCCCAGTCCCCGGCGGTTCAGCTATTCCTGGCTATGGTGGCGACCATGGTTTGTTATGTATGGTACTAAGGACTAACAAGAATATGACGAGGAGCTGGAAGAAGAGATAGACGCGTTGCGCTGGGATATTAAAGGACTATCTGATATAAATATCTCTTTATCTGAAGTCCAAAGAAAGGGGTAGGATACGGTAATCCTCGAATCAGGCAACATGTTCTAACACACGGAGGGCGACAATCTGTCTTCAGGAGGTGTCGGATTCGTCGTCCACAAGACTCTCGTTAACAACGTTGTAAAGATTAGGAGTGTGTCGTTGAGGGCTACGTACATTATACTCAGAATCATCAAAGGGTATTTGCTGAAGGTCATACAGGTTTACGCACCAACCGACACATTCCCATGAGGAGATACTCCAAACCAACTATACGATCTTAATGGGAAACTAAAGCAAAAATAGGCACAAGAGAAAACAGTGAGCTCAATGTGAGGAAATTCTGGGTTGGGCAACGGAACCCAAGGGGCCAGCAGGTGGCCGACTTCATGAAGAAAGAGAGACTTTTATGATAGACTCTTTTTTTCTAGAAGCAGCCGCTCAATAAGTAGCCCTGGTTGAGCCCCGACAGCTCCACAAAAATGAGATTGACTTCATTATGACGACTAGACACAAGTATTCAGCGATGTCTCAGTGATCGCGAGGTTGAAAACGATCACTGTTCGATGCGTGCGAGCGATCATCGAATGGTGAGGGACACACAACCTACACGTTAAGTTGAAGAGGTCACGACTAATAAAGTCAATACTCCGTCACCCTCGTGCTAAAACCCAAAACCCCAAAAAATTTCAGCTCAAGTTACAAAATCGTATTCAGTGTCCAGAGGACTGCAATACAGTGGACGATACGAATAAAAAGCTTGTGGAAACTGTCCATGTGGTCGGAGATAAGTGCTGCTAAACCCGTCCCAGAAGAACCCAAAAACTCTCCGACCACACTTCTAATCTCATGGCTGTTAGACGGGAAATGAAGCTGCAGTCTTCAGCAGATTTGATAACATACAGACAACTGAACAAATAGATCTTCAAATGCATACGGCGGGACTTACGCAACTTCAATACAACTCGTATTGAATAAGCGATCGAGATAAGAATCTAAAGTCTTTTCCAGATATGTGTCTGCCAGAAAGACCCAACTTTCGGGGATGAAGACCGCTTGTAGTAGCATCGTTTCCGGGACACCTGATGTTTTGAGTGTGATAAAAAGGTTCTACGGGCAGCTGTACACGTTATTATCGGAGCCACAGGCAATTGTAACTAACGATACAAGAGCAAGTCTTATTCGACAATATTCCGATGGTATCCGACAATAGACCGAGCAGTATAATTTGCCACTACGTCTTGCGTATGTGGACTATGAGAAAGCCTTTGATTCTATCGAAATTTGGACGTTGCTGCAGATCCTTCAGTGGTGTCAAGTTGACCGTCGGTATATCGAAGTGCTGAAGTGTTTGTATAGTAGGGCTACGGTGGCTATACGAGTACAGAACCAGAGTACGAAACCTATCAAACTGCAGAGAGGTGTAAGACAGGGTGACGTAATATCATCGAAACTCTTCACCTCTACATTGGAAGACGTTTTCAAGCTACTGAACTGGAAAGGATACGGTATTAACGACAATGGTGATCACATCACTCACGTTCGATTTGCCGACGATATAACTAAATTAAATTAAAACTAAGAACCATTTATTTGAGACCTACTCCATATCACAAGTAGATTGAAATTAAAATATTAAATCTAAATTATGATGTCAATTTTAAATCAATTACGTAAATTAATTAATTATTTCATTTAAATTAAATTATTACACATAACTAAATTCACATAAAATACACAAACACAACACAACAGATACACAAGTCTAACAAAATCTAAATTTTTATGATATAGATCCGGATTGCTCGACATGCAGCATGGTCCCGTGCCGCATTACAGGGCAATCCAGATCCAACCGCCAGGCGCATAGTTGCAGGTATCTGTTTGTTGGAGGCGCCCCGTATGCGCCCGTATGCCGTATGGGATGCGACTCGCGTCCAAATGATCGCTTCGAATCCGTCTATATTCGCATCCGCAAATATTCCCTATGCGCTACAGTAGCGTGGCAGCTTCGTCAGTGCTCTGAAGGCGTTATTGTATAGAATACGTAGGGCGTCGTAAGAATTTTTGGTGTACTTGACCCATAGGCCACATGTATAGAATGATTGAGAGAAAGCTCTGAACAACGTAGCCTTTAATTCTGCAGTACAGCGCGCGAACCTACGTACCAGTATGTTGGAACAGACAACGCTCTACGCTCCCTTTCCATATCAATATCATCTGAAAGGGTCTCAAGATATCAGTTACCCAGTGGCCCAGATATGTGAAATGTGAGACTTTTTAAGGACACCGCCATTTAGTATGACCATTTAATATGATTTATGATAGGACAGTGATAATCTTTATGGCGGAAGCGATGAAATACCAAAGCACTATGCTTAATGACCTCAATGGTGTCTCCCGATGGATAGGTCCTAAGGGGAATATGGAGAAAACGAAAGTCACGTGTAACGTCCATAAACACCTATGCCGGTAGTCGTTGGGAGCACTAAGCTCGAAGTTGTTGACGAGTGTGTTTACCTGGGACAAACAGTCCGACGAGGTAAGTCAAACTTCGACAAAGAAAACAATCGACGTATTTAACTCGACTGGGCAACGTTCGGGAGATTACTACACAACTTCTCAAATATATATCAAATCAATCAAATATATAAAAAAATATCTTCAGGATTGATAACAAGATTGTACAACCAGTGCGTGTTGCCAGTGAGGACCTATGGGTCTGAGACGTGGTCCTTCACTGCTGGCCGTATGATTAAGTTCAAGGTCGCTCAGAGAGCTGTGGAGAGAGTTATGAGCGGGTTTTCTCTGCGTGATAGACTTAACAACGATGATATCGTAATCGACAAAGCCTAACGGATTAGTAAGCTGAAGTGGTAATGGGCCGGCCATATAGCTCGAAGAACGGACAACCGACGGGGAAGAAAGATTCTCAAATGACAGCCTCGTATCGGCAGATGAAGTGCGTCCTCCCACTAGATGGAGTGACGACGATCGGATCATCTCTGGCCACAGTTTTCCGTTTACGTTCCTAACCTCCGACTTTCTTATACTGTCCAGTCTGCTGATACCTCTTGACTTTGATGTTTAGATCACAAGTTTGTAGGTGTGCCCAGTTTTAATTAAAGTATCTGCCCTAGCAACTTGAGTGGCGTTTACATCTTTCATTATCAGTTTCTTTGCAGTAACAATTCATACTTAACACCATAAACAAGACAGTCAAGGCAAACATTTAAAAAAAAACAAAATTGAAAAGTTGGCAGAATTTTTCAGAGTATGAAAAAACGCTATATTACACACTCTATCTTTATATATAAAAATTATGTGTCACGTTGTTTGTCCGCGATAAACTCCTAACCTACTGAACTGATTTCAATGAAATGTTTCACAATGTGTGCAGTTTGGTCCAACTTGAGAGATAGGATAGTTTTTATCCCGATAAGTATCCCTCAATTTTTTTATTGTGAATTTAATAATTTTTTAGGACACATGATCGTCGAAAATTAAAAATTTTGTACAGCCGACTTCAATATAGGTTATTTGAGAATAACTCAATAACCATTAGTCTGACCTTGATCAAATTCATATGGGACCACACGAGAACTATTAGCTTTCATATAAAAAAAGAATCATCGAAATCGGTTCGCCCAGTACAAAGTTATGAGGTAACACACATAAAAAAAAAAAAAACATACACTCGAATTGAGTACCGTCTCCTTTTTGGAAGTCGGCAGAAAAGGGCAGAATAACGTCTGCCTGATCAGCTAGTACTAATATTAGAAGGAAGAGATTTTTTTTTGCTTCTTGCTTTTGTTTTTTTAAATACGGTAATTTTTGAACTACCATTCAGATTTGAAATATTGATTCTATATATGATAGCCAGATTTATGAGGACTAGTATAGGTTAAGTAGCATTACTCTACATCTCACAACTAGCTTTAAATATTGCTTAAATAGCCTTATAAAAAGCGCTCGCGAACTGCTTTACCCGCGTGCGCTGGTGTATTGATTAGTGATACTCAAATACAGTGTTCAGCAAAAATATTGATTTTTACTCCATATAAAAAAAGTCCGCCACATCATATGTCAATTTCTTATACATAAGCCACAATAAGGTGTTATGTGACAAAAAAATATTTTCAAATTAAAGAGTGATTTATGAGCGTAATTATTAGGCATAGTATATTAATCGGTAGGAAAGAAAAATTCATCATCAAGACAATTTTATGAAAATAAACATTGCTTTTATAGCATGTTATTTGGACGCATAGTTAAAGAGATAATGAAAAAATAAAATAATTCAACACTAGGCTTGGTGCGCGAATGCCGCATAACTCTAACCGGCCGATGTGAATCTAAAAAAACCGACAAAGTGCGAGTCGGACTCGCGCACCGAGGGTTCCGAACAAATCTGTGGGTATATAAGTTTAAAATTATTAAAAATATTTTTATTATATGATGTAACTAAAAATTTATGCTTTTCGAAATTTTTCCTTTATCTGTGCTATAAAATGTTGCTTCGTACCAAATTTCAAGATTCTGATTTCACGGGAAGTACCCTGTAGGTTTTGATTCCCTTGCGAATGTCGAAAATGTACGGCATAAACGGTATCTTTTGATGGCGTTGGCTTAGAAGTTTGATTTTTTCACAGCTCTAAGGGACAGTAGACTTGAGTATTTGATATGAATTTCAGCTTGATACCGCCACGCGTTCCTGAGAAAAAGGGTCTTGACAGACAGACAGACGGACAACAAAGTGATCTTATAAGGTTCCGTTTTTTTCTTTTGAGGTACGGAACCCTAAAAAGCGTTGAATGCCTATATATAAGCGAGATGACATGTCGCGCAGCTCTGACGCGTGATATACGCGGGTAAAACCGCGGGGCACAGCTAGTAATTACATAAAAAGTAATAGTATTTGTGGTCAGCACGCACGATAATTATGTACAACAGGAGAAGCCTCTTTTTGCGTCCTAAATTTTAACTTTAATTCTAACAGATTCTAACAGTTGTTTACGAGTTGGTAGAACTAATTTTCTACTAAGTAGTCCGTCTGGGAGTAATTTATACTTAAATTGTACAGCGATAATTATGAAAAATAATATTTAACTAAACCTAGCGACAATATAGCAATTGTAATTATATAAATTGATGTAATACAATGTCTACCAATAAACAACTAAGAATGTATCTTGAAGTTTCTTTTATCCCAAGATTTTACAGTAGCGTATTATTGCGTCTTCTTTTTAGATCTAATAGTAATAATAATAATAAATATAATAACACTAACATCTATTTTGAGCGCGAGAATCATCACCTGAACTCAAATCAGGTGATGTCGCGGGCTCAGAATGGATGTTGGGGCGGTGGTCGTGGAACCAAGGAATCACTCCTCATTGACGCGGTCATTGGCAAGGTGGTTAAACGCAACCGTCGGAACCTCTCCGCCGCCTGGATAGACTATAAAAAGGCATCCGACTCGGTGCCTCATACATGGCTTAAGAGGGTCTTCGAGTTCTTCTGTATAAGGTTAACTGTACAGTCCGAGACTTCCTCGGGCAGTGTATGGGGCAATGGAGTACGATCCTTTGTCATCTAGGCGAGCGGATGACGGCTGCGGAGAACCACATAAGGATAAGAAGGGGTATCTTCCAGGGCGATTGTTTGAGTCCAATCTGGTTCTGCCTCTCTCTGAACCCTCTCAGTACCTTACTGGTGGGCTCCAGGAGGGGATTTCAGCTTCGGAAAGGAGGTACTAAAGTGACCCACCTTTTCTATATGGATGATCTCAAGTTATTCGCCTCCAGTCGCTCTCATCTTATGGAATTGCTAAACATCACTTGTGATTTTAGCAATTCTATTAATAAAGGGCTTAACCCTCTATCCTTAGCCAACGAGCAATGGCAAGATCCGGCAGTACAGAGCATTTCCGACCGGGAGACCGTATGGATGGAGAAGGAGCTCCACGGGAGGTTCTACAAGGCCCTTCATGAGCCTTTCGTAGACACAGTCGCCTCTCTCCACTGGCTACGTTTCGGTGACCTCTTTGGAGAAAGAGAGGGTTTTGTCTGTGCAATACAGGATCAGGTTATTAAGACCAACAGTTATCGGAAATACATCCTAAAGGATGGCGCCGTCGACATTTGTCGAGCTTGTCGCCATCCCGGTGAGTCACTTAGGCATGTCATCTCCTGTTGTTTGGCGCTTCCTAGTTAGGAAGCGCCAAACAACAAATCTGTGCAAATACTCAGAGTTCTGAGTATTTGCACAGACAAACCCTAGTAGCTAGGATTTTACACCAGGAGCTCGCTGCCATATTATAAGTACTTGCCGGAAGCCATGGTCGAAAATGACCGCGCCAGACTTTACTGGTACCGGGCCATCATCACAGACAGGACTATTCTTGCGAATAAGCCTGATATTGTGCTGATGGACCGGGCACAGTCAAGGATATTTTTGGTCGACATTACCAATCCTTATGACGAGAACCTCGTGAAATCCGAAACAGATAAGCTGAGAAAATATCTGGACCTGGCTCACGAGGTGGCCGACATGTGGAGTGGTCGGCCGGCCGAAATTATTCCTGTGGTCATTTCTGCGAACGGGTTAATCCCAGTCAGCCTCTCGGGACATCTGAAGCGACTGGGACTCCGTGACGGACCGCTCCAAGCTCAAATGCATAAGACGGTGCTCCTCGATACCGCCCGCATCGTCCGCCGGTTTCTTTCCCTTTCCCCCTAACCCTCGGCCGTTTGGTCTCCCCTGGTTGGGTTTGATATATTATTTATGTATTTTTTATGTATTAATTCTATTTTATTGATATTTATGTATGTTTATATCTTTCGTTTACAATTATATATTTAAACAGCCCAACCAGATGAGAAAACTTTATAGATAACCCCAATAATAATATTATAATTTAGCTTAGGTTATAATATAGCATAATTGCAGTGTATAAATTGTCAGGCGCTAATATTTAAGAAACCTAATGTACCATGTGTGAGTGTAATCAGACACACCACTAGACACAGATGTTCTTAATCGATAACACCACCTATTATCATAAAAAATTATGGTGTCCTATAGGTCATTAAGAAGATCAATCATCTGCATCTGCGATGTTTGTCTAAGGATCTAGTTATACTATGTGAAATTCTATCCTTGTTATCGTATAAAAATGCCATCCAGATTGCAATGTTTACACTTATTATATTCAGGTAGTGCATGTTTTGTTGTCATTCCGTTTGTGTACCGAAATAAACAAATAAATAAATAGATAAAAAACAGCTATATTATGGTTGTATCACGAAATGTCGAATCGATCGGGGAAGGACCACGCTCTCACATAGTAACAGCTAACAGCGTAAAATAGCATATTAATGCTGCTGTTTTTTTATGGTGAGCGTAGAGAACCGGAGACCCTTTTAACTGGAAACAATGGATTTCATCTTATTCCTCAGGTTTAACAACATATCGTTATTTTGATTCTTAATTGAGGATAGATGTAGGTGTCTATGGACCACAGACACCACTCAGCTTCAGGTAGACTGTGTGCTCGATTGTCTATGTCTCATATATCTCTTAAAAATTTCTTCTAATTCATCAACTCTACCACGCTTTTCAGATGGCTTAGTAACCGCAGTACTAAACGTAGAATATTCGTTGCAAGTCTACGCTAAGTTGCAAAACAAAGATAACGCAACGTATTCAAATGTCATTTATACGCATTCAAATACACCATGCTATGTAACAATTTTCGCCTACAACTGTCAACGGGCTGCCTCACTTATATGTAAAGAGGGCTAATAATTTTCTGCTCACCAGATGTCGCTAGTTGACACTGAGGTTTTTTTTGTTACGCAATGTAATTTAATTGAGAAGTTGGTTTTTAATAAAAATGTATCAGTTTCTAGAGTATTATATTAATACACAAAACAATGCGTCAGTGGTTTTCTCTTTAATTTTTTACACATTTATAACTGTTTTTTTTTATTTTTTCTACTTTTATGAGTATCTGTGATTTGGTTTATTTATTTTTAATCTTATTAATATAAAATATAGCTAATAGTACAGAAAGAATCAATAACCTTTACATTTTCCGAATAAACCAACTTCCCCGCTATGAAATCTGTCAAATATTACACCTTACTTTCTAGTGGCGCCGCCCTGGTGGCAGAAAAAGTCGTAGATGCCCTCATTGAAATGAATGAAAGGTGACTAAGGATGATAACGAAAAGTTACAGTACTTACTACAACCACAGAGAACACGATCTTGTACTTAAGGTTTGGTGTTTGCTGGAGCTGCTCGAGAGCTCCTAACGCTGGCAGCACTTCCTCGGCTGCTTTCGTCCAAACGGCTGCGTACTGTGACACCAGAGCACTCCTGGAGATTGTTATAAGGACCGGTAAATTTTTGTAATTTCAGTAATTTAGGGAAAATTGTATCTTATTCATATTACACACTTTTTTTTTCCTTCAACCCCTGACAGTAATAGTCCATAGCGGGACATAGACATCCGCAATAGAAGGCATTTTTTAAAATTACTAGTAATGCTATTAAACGTTACTAATATTCCCTTTAACCACTACTGGTAAGTAAAATGCAGATGCGTTGTCACCCGTGAGGACTAAGATGGAATGCCTGTTTTCCAGTAAAAAGGGTCTCCGGTTCTCTACACTCACCATACGAAACACAGCAGTGTTAACGTTAAGCTGCTATTTTATGCTGGTATTCTGTGAGAGTGTGGTCCTTCCCCGAACGAGTCAACCCATTCGTGCTACAACTATACTACTAATATAGCTGCAGCATTACTCTACCACGTGTAAAATGGTATCATATATATTAAAATCCGTCGAGAAATTCTGGCCATAGAAGAAAAGTGCGCCAATGAAATCAGACATACATACATACATTCAAACATGCACTCGAATAACATTACCCTCCTACTTCTAGGGCTTGGGGTTAAGGAATATTGTGTCACCTGTCAGGATGCTGTTGCGAGTCGTCGCTGTCCGAGTGATAGCCATCGCTGGCGGAGTCCGTGTGCGAGCGCGGCGTTGCCTCACCGCCGCTAAGCACACCCTCCCTCTCACCCTCCCCCGAGGGAAAGGGAGAGGCACTTTCCCTCTCTCCCTCCGACATCAACGACAGCAGCGCCGCGCAGCCGCGGGAGTAGTTCATCAGCACTCCGGCCACCGGTCTGGAATGAAGCAAAGTTACAACTCTTTATCTCCCACTGCTTCGCCGTGTAGTGGCGGTCAAGAATATACACTACCCCATATCCTCCCGTGGGTGTCGTAAAAGGCGACAAAGGGAAACAGGCGGGAGATGGGCAGCAGCATCTTCCTGATAATAGCCAAAGTTACATTAAAAAAACTGCGGTTGCCAACCCGCTCGCCAAGCGTGGCAACTATAGCAAATACCCCCCAATGACGAGAGTAACAAAGAGACGGCCCCCAGTCCCCGGCGGCCCCGCTATTCCTGGCTACGGTGGCGACCGTGGTAACGGCGGGGCAGGGGGTGCTAAGAATCTCCGGTGGAGGTTCGGTTGCCACCTACGACGACTCGACCTGGCAACGTACAACGCACGCACACTGAGGACTGACGAGAAGATCGTGGAGCTGGAAGAAGAGATAGACAAGTTGCGCTGGCATATTATAGGATTATCCGAAGTCCGAAGAGAGGGGGAGGACACGGTAATCCTCAAATCCGGCAACTTGCTCTATCACCGGGAGGGCGACCATCTGTCCCAAGGAGGTGTCGGATTTATCGTCCACAAGTCTCTCGTTAACAACGTTGTAAAGATCGGGAGTGTGTCGACGAGGGTTGCGTACCTTATACTCAGAATCACCAAACGGTATTCGCTGAAGGTCATACAGGTTTACGCACCAACTTCGGCACACCCCGATGAGGAGGTGGAGGAAATGTATGAGGATATCTCTAGAGCCATGCATTCCTCCAAAACCCAATATACGGTGTTAATAGGAGACTTCAATGCGAAACTAGGCACAAGAGAGAACGGTGAGCTGAAAGTAGGGAAATTTGGAATAGGGCAACGGAACCCAAGGGGCCAGCAGCTGGCCGACTTCATGGAGAAAGAGGGACTCTTTATGATGAACTCTTTCTTCAAGAAGCGGCCCCACAGGAAGTGGACCTGGTCGAGCCCCGACGGTCCGACAAAAAATGAGATTGACTTCATTATGACGGCCAGACGACAACTGTTCAGTGATGTCTCAGTGATCGCGAGGGTGAAAACCGGCAGCGATCACCGAATGGTTAGAGGCACACTGAACCTAAATGTTAAGTTGGAGAGGTCTCGTCTGATGAAGTCAACGCTCCGACCCCCTCGTGCTCTAATCCAAAGTCCCGAAACCTTTCAGCTCAAGTTACAAAACCGTTTTCAGTGCCTAGAAGACTGCAATGAAGTGGACGATATGAATGACAAGCTCGTGGAAACTGTCCATGCGGTCGGAGCTAAGTTCTGCAAGACCCGCCGCAGAAGAACACAAAAACTCTCCGATCACACTCTTAATCTCATGGCTGTTAGACGGGAGATGAGGCTACATTCTTCAACAGATTTGACAGCATAAAGGCAACTGAACAGACAGATCTCCAAATGCATGCGGCGAGACTTACGCAACTTCAATACAGCTCGTATTGAAGAAGCGATCGAGAAGAACCAAGGCTCCAAAGTCTTTGCCAGAGATCTGTCTGCCAGAAAGAGCCAACTGTCAAAGCTGAAGACAGGGTGTGGCAGCATCGTTTCCAGGACACCTGAGATTTTGAGTGAGATTTAGAGGTTCTATGGGCAGCTGTACACGTCATCGTTGGACCCACACGCAAGTGTGAGTAACGATCCAAGAGCGAGTGTCATCCGACACTATTCCGAAGATATCCCGGACGTCAGTCTGAGCGAGATTAGAATGGCTCTCCAGCACCTTAAAAACGGCAAGGCCCCAGGCGAGGATGGAATTACAGCGGAGCTTCTGAAAGCGGGTGGAAGACCGGTACTTGTAGTCCTTCAGAAGCTCTTTAATTCCGTCCTCCATGGTGGCATTACACCGGAGGCGTGGAGCAAAAGTGCGGTGGTCTTGTTCTTCAAGAAAGGTGACAACGTTCTCTTGAAGAACTACAGACCGATTTCCCTTCTGAGCCGCGTCTACGTGCTGTTTTCGAGAGTCATTACGAATCGTCTTGCGCGCAGACTTGACGACTTCCAGTCTCCTGAACAAGCCGGTTTCCGAAAGGGCTTTAGCACCATAGACCACATACATACCCTACGGCAAATTGTACAGAAGTTCGAAGAGTACAATTTGCCACTATGTCTGGCGTATGTGGACTATGAGAAAGCCTTTGATTCCGTCGAAATTTGGGCGGTGCTGCAGTCCCTTCAGCGGTGCCAAGTTGACTGTCGGTATATCGAAGTGGTGAAGTGTTTGTACAGTAGGGCGACGATGACTATCCGAGTACAGAACCAGAGTACGAAACCCATCCAATTGCAGAGAGGTGTAAGACAGGGTGATGTTATATCCCCGAAACTCTTCACCGCTGCATTGGAAGACGTTTTCAAGCTTCTGGACTGGAAAGGATGCGGTATTAACATCAATGGCGAGTACATCACTCACCTTCGATTTGCCGACGATATAGTCCTCATGGCAGAATCAATGGAGGAACTAAGCACTACGCTCAATGACCTCAATAGTGTCTCCCAACGGATAGGTCTAAAGATGAACATGGACAAAACAAATATTATGTTTAATGTCCATGTCACACCTATGCCGGTAGTTGTTGGGAGCACTAAGCTCGAAGTTGTTGACGAGTATGTTTACCTGAGACAAATAGTCCGACTAGGTAAGTCCAACTTCGACCGAGAGGTCAATCGACGGATTCAACTCGGCTGGGCAGCGTTCGGGAAGCTACGACACATCTTCTCGTCAGAAATACCTCAAAACCTTAAAACAAAATTGTACAACCAGTGCGTGTTGCCAGTGATGACTTACGGAACTGAGACGTGGTCCTTCACTGCTGGCCGTATGAGGAAGCTCAAGGTCGCTCAGCAAGCTATGGAGAGGGCTATTCTCGGAGTTTCTCTGCGTGATAAACTTAGGAATAAGGATATCCGCAGTAGAACCAGAGTAACCGACATAGCCCAACGGATTAGTAAGCTGAAGTGGCAGTGGGCCGGCCATATAGCTCGAAGAACCGACAACCGATGGGGAAGAAAGGTTCTCGAGTGGCAGCCTCGTACCGGTAGGCGAAGTGTAGGGCGTCCCCCCATAAGATGGAGTGACGACCTGGTAAGACTTGCAGGAAGTCGATGGATGCAGGTGGCTCGGGACCGTGCTTTGTGGCATTCCTTGGGGGAGGCCTATGTTCAGCAGTGGACTTGTGAAGGGCTGTAATGATGATGATAATGATGATCTCCCACTGCTAGTTACAGGCTTCTCCTCCATTCTCTTGGAAAGTATGAAGACTGGAGAAATTAGTCTTCATACTTTAGATTTTTGTTCTCATATTTCCCACGGGACTTCTTTTATAAAACAGAGTCTAGTTTAAAGTCGAAACTAATTACAAATTACTTTAAGTAATAAAACGGACAGAAACGAAAGTGTCTGTTTATTTCTATACACAGATCATTTATTATAAGTAGCGGCACGAAAGTCTAGCGCTGATCGTTATTGCATATAAGTTGTGCTGATTGGCTCGTGCGTATCGTACGCACGCGTTTTTTGGATCTCCAGTCGCATTCGTGCAATTCAATTCGTGCGCGTCCCCTCCACGTTTCGTTCAGCCCTAGACTAACGTATTGTGACTTGTACTTGCGGGATCCGCTAATATAAATAGACATATAGCTTCATCATTTTTTAATTGGGGGTAGATGGAAGTGTCTATTGGGCGTTGTATCCACTTAGAGACAAAGTAATATAATAATTATTTACTTGTCACTCCCATGACTGACTCAGTGTGAAGTCGGAATTCTATCAAGATTAGCCATAGTTTAAAGATGGAAGAAGAAGAAAATTAATAGAAATAAATTAAAAATATATGCCACCCATCCATCCATTATCTACTACAGTGTATAAAAGACTAAACTCCACTACATTTTGCCATAGTTACACTGCATTTTGCCATACCACGCGTGGCAGGCGGGTTGCCAACAAGACGCTGCTGTCCATCTCCTGGTTTGTTTCCTTCGGTCGCCTATTACGACACCCACGAACAATATGGGGTAGTGGATATTCTTACACCTCGTTGGTCTAGCAGTCGTAAACATGATTGCTAATCATTAGGTCGTGTTCGAATCCCGGGTCGGGTCATATTTAGTTATTTGGGTTATCTGTCAACAAATTCTCAGTAGAAGCCCAGAGTCAGGAAGTTGCCGGTGTTTCACCACCGTGCCTCGAAAATAATGTAAAGCCGTTGGTCCTGCGCCTGATCTCTCTCCGGTAGTGTCGGTTTACCGTCCCATCGGGCTATGAGAGCGAGGGAATAGAGAGTGCACCTGTGCTTGCGCGTGCACTTGGGCACTATAATCCTATCCTGTGACTAGTTAGATGGCTAGTCTCTGTTGAGTCTGTCCGCTGTAATTAGGCTTGCCAACTCCAAAAAAGGCATTTCCGGGATTAGCCAGCTCGACAACCGGGACTTGGGTATATTATGCGGGACACAACACACCACATACAAATTGATAAGAAAAAAAACACATTGGTTATAAAATTCACTGCATTTTTGATCAAAATTAGTGTTAATTTTTAGTTCAGCCTTGACGTGGGCAACAAACAGCCTATTTCTGCTGTCTGTACATGCATTTCCACAGAGAGAAAACACTCTCAGGGTTATGGTGTAGTTGGTACGAGGTAGATACTAATGTCATATAATCACTGATTTCCGGGACAAAAGGCGTCCCGCAAGGGGTTACGGCGGGACGGTTAATAAATAATTAACCCAGAAGCGGGACGTCCCGGAAAATCCGGGACGGTTGGCAAGCCTAGCTGTAATCGAGATTTGGTCTGGAGGACGTTATTCTTACACCGCCACTACACGGTACTAACATACATATGTATGCAACTTACACTGAGTATTCACTTACCATCAGAGACGGTTTGTTTGTCAAGTTTATTTGCATAGTAATTTTCTCGCGCGAACGTAATCCTAGTAATTCTATACTGGAAAAGTAAAAGCGATAACTATTCTGTAAGCTTACACAATGACTTTCCTTTGATGCGAGACAATCGGAGATGCGTCTGGCTCTGTGAACGATTATATCACTGCGTCTCGTTGAGTGGGAGCGAGCGTTACGTCATGTTAAACAATACATTTAATTATGTGTTATTGTTGTGCGTGTCATAGCTGCACGAACTAATAAAAAGCTGGGATGAAATGTGTGAAATTTTGTAAAAACACGTCATTATCTCTTCAAATTTTTAATTTCTATTTTGCACGTTATGTGTTCGACACGCGGTAATACAAATTTCAAAATTAATCCACTGTAATAGAGACCAATATCGATCAATAGAGATCGTTCGATATCTTTATAAGAAACTATTATAAATTAAATAAAACTAATTTTACTTATTTTGCCAGTGATGACCTTATGAATCTGAGATGTGATTCTTCACTGCTGGCCATATGAGGAAGCTGAACGTCGCTCAACGAGCTGTAAGAGGAGTATCCTTGGGGTTTCTTTGTATTATAGGCTTAAAAACGAGGATATCCGCTGTAGAATCAGAGTAACTGACATTGCCCTACGGATTAATAAGCTGCAGTGATAAGTAGCTACAGCTCGAAGAACAGACAGCCGATAGTGAAGAAAGGTTCTCAAGTGGCAGTCTCGTAAGACAAAGTGTAGAGCACCCTCTCCCCCTTTCCCCCGAGGAGTGACGACCTAATAAGACATGCAGGAAGTCGATGAATGCTGGTGGCTCAACACCGCGCTTTGTGGCATTCCTTGGGGAGGATTATGCTCGGCAATGACCTTCTGAAGGGCTGTTATGATGATAATGATAATGATCATGAAGAATAAAAGGCAATTTTATTTTATTATTTGCGTAAAAATTAAAAATCATTACGCTTAAAGCGGTATCCGGGATGAATCCTGATTCACAAAATATCGACATTTTAGACAAAATTTTGGCGCTTGAGAATTAATATTTCTTGAAATGGTATACGCGCGGAATTTATTTTATAAGATATGATGACAAACGAGCACACAGTCCACCTGATGATAAGTGGTTGCTGTGACCCATAGACATCTACATTTATCTTCGTTTGCGAATCAAAATGCAGATGCGTTGTCACCCGTGAGGACTAAGATGAAATGCCTCTTTTCCAGTAAAAAAGGTCTCCGGATTCCTACACTCACCATACGAAACAGCAGTGTTAAGCTGCTATTTTACGCTGATATTCTGAGAGCGTGGTCCTCCCCCGGTCGAGCCGACTTATTCGTGCTACAACTGTACTACCAATATTGCTGCAGCATGGCTCTACCACTTATAATATTTCTTAAAATTAATATTTCTTGAAATGGTATATGCGCGGAAAAAATATGTGCATACATACA
Organism: Parnassius glacialis; assembly: GCA_033319125.1. Lineage (NCBI taxonomy): Eukaryota > Metazoa > Arthropoda > Insecta > Lepidoptera > Papilionidae > Parnassius > Parnassius glacialis. The sequence goes on from JAVANC010000008.1 coordinate 1,383,498, forward strand.
TAAAATACTCAATTGAATTCTTAATATGTAAATTTGTTTATTTAGAATTATCTTTTTAAAATGTTTATGGGCATGGGTTTACTTGGTAAGAGAATGGCACCTACCCTTATAAACTCCTAGGCAAGAAAGGAGTCTTATCACCTAGTATTTATTCTTATATTTACGAGAATACTACATTTTAAAATCCCTAAAATTCTTTTTATTAAATTTACTACACGATCGACTAGCCCCAGCTTCGTACGGGTGATTTCTTTATCTCGACAACAGCGCCACCTACCGGATCCAATTGTGAAAAAATTTCATCAAAATCAGTCTAGCCATTTTCGAATTTTAGCGAGACTAACGGACAGAAATTGATTTTTAAATATAGAGATAATAGAAATTTAGGCTCTTGAACCCCTAAACATTGACAACCAACTTCAAGTTAAAGACGACAGATATGCTCACCCTTGGGGCTAATACCAAAATGCCTCACAGCTCACACAGTAATAAAAAAAATAATAATATTACTTTATTTATTTATATTAAAGTGATTGTAGTACATGGGTTTGACATTACATTGTTCGTACTATCCATAAAATATGTCCTTAAATCTAGTGGGCGTGGCTCTGCACTCCTAGCTAGGTTACAGAATAACCTGTATTAGTAACAGTTTCAATCCCCATAATATTAGGTATACCATAAGTACATATATACAGTTAAAAGTGCTACGATTATAACAATTTCTAGTTATTCAAATTATAATTATAATAATAAAAATAATAATTAAAAAGTAAAAAAGAATTAGGCGTTACTTTGCGGAAATCCAATAAATTGACGTTGGTCATAATTAATTTGCTTGTATCCACGCAATGAAACAAAATAATGTGTCTTACCTAGTCTAGACCGCTAAGTCGGTCTTAGTGACCAGCCACCGCAGAGTCTACTTCACCTGCACGCCTAGCATGGGCTCGGGACAAATAATTTATCCCCCGATTATATCCACTGACAAGAGATAAATTTATCTTGTCCTTATGCCCAAGCATGACAACGGGGAGAAGTATATCCTCGTTTGACATAACGAGTTTGATATATCCCCCGTACGTAGCATGAAGCTAAAAACAATAACACATTGGACATGGGTCTTTATATTCATAGAAACAATCTATCTAAGTCTATCTCCCATATTATTTATATTTTAACGTGGTAGAGCCATGCTGCAGCTATATTAGTAGTATAGTTGTAGCACGAATGGGTCGGTCCCGGCCGGGGAAGGACCACGCTCTCACAGAATACCAGCGTCAAATAGCAGCTTAACACTGCTGTGTTTCGTATGGTGAGTGGAGAGAACCGGAGACCCTTTTTACTGGGAACGAGGCATTCTATCTTAGTCCTCACGGGTGGGAACGCATCTGCATTTTGATTCGCAAACGAGGATAAATGTAGATGTCTATGGGCCACAACAGCCACTTGCCATCAGGTGGACTGTGTGCTCGTTTGTCACCCTATACTATAAGAAAAATCTACTGTTGATATTATATCCACCGGTGTGCCCATGCTCGAAGGGTGGATAAACTCCCTGCCCATGCCAGCCAGAGCATGGGCACACCGGTGGATATAATATCCACAGTAGATTAAATGGGAGATAGCCTTAGACTTAGATAGATTTTTCGTATGAATATAAACTAAAACCCACGTCCAATGAATTAGGATAAAATTGTCCCTTTCAAATGTCAAAAAAGCATAATTTTTATCTTTTATTTGGCTCCATGCTACGGACGGGGGATATAATATGTGTACTCGTTATGTCAAATGGGGATATACTTCTCCTTTCCCCTGTTGCCGTGCTTTGGCATAAGGACAAGATAATTTTATCTCTTATCAGTGGATATAGTCGGAGGATAAATTTTTTGTCCCCAGCCCATGCTAGCCGTGTTGATTAGGATACTTCGTGTAGAGGCGAAACACGTGTCGTATTATCGACGGCGGTGTGTCTTTCCTAGTGTAGTGGTGTTGGGAGCCGTGGTGCTCAGATCAATGGTGACGGGAAAGTGCACGCAATTGAGGGAAGATGGACGGTGCGCTTCAAACTAGGTGAGACACATCATTTTATTTCATTACGGGGATATCTATACTCTATACAATACATACATACATACAAATAAATAAAATTGAAGTATCTGTTTGCAATGTCAAAATTACAGCTTTTTACTAAATGCATAATTATGAAAGTATATACCGTACTTATAACAACTACAATTTTTAAAATGTTTGTCGGTCTTTCTGTCTGTTTCTTCCGGCTACTCTCCGAAACGGCTGGACCGATTTTGACGGAACTTTCTCTGGCAGATAGCTGATGTCAAAGAAGAGCAACTTAGGCCATGTATTTTATAAAAAGAATTAGGTTTCCCCGCAATTAAATAAAACCCTAAATAACACGCGGGCGTAATCGCGGAGAACAGGTAGTAATCAAAGAAATGTTGACCAACTTTAATTAAAAAAGGGATCCTACCACCTCGTGCCTTATTTCTTCTTCTTCTTCTTCTTTATCGGCCCGCAGAAGTCTAGTTATTGCTGGACATAGACACTTCCAGGTGTAGAGAGGATTTGCTTTAATCATCACGCTGTTCAGGCGGATACGAACGCTGAGATATCTTGAAGTTTTAACGGTGCTGTCCGTTGCCTATTTACTACTTTGCGTCTGGCTGCATTTGTATACGTGGTAAAGCCACGCTGCAGCTGTATTATGTTGTAGCACGAATGGGCAACTCGACCGGGGTAGGACCACGCTTTCACAGAATACCAGCGTTAGATAGCAGCTCAATGCTGCTGTTTCGTATGGCGAGTGTAGAGAACCGGAGACAGTTTTTACTGGAAACGAGGCATTTCATCTCGGTCCTCATGGGTGACACATCTGCTGATTCTTAATTGAGGATAAATCTAGGTGTTTATGGGCCACAACATCCAATTACTATCAGGTGGACTGTGTGCTCGTTTATCACTCTTATTCTATCAAAATAAACACCACATTATAGAAGCAGTAAGAACTTACTGCTATGCCTTCTAGTTTCCTATTTTTTTTTGGGATAAGGGTGACAAACGAGCACGCAGTCCACCTGATGGTAAGTGGTTGCTGTGGCCGATAGACATCTACATCTATCTTGTATTACGAATCAAAATGCAGATGCGTCGTCACCCGTAAGGACCAAGATGGAATACCTCGTTTCCAGTAAAAAGAGTCTCCGGTTCTCTACACTCACCATACGAAACACAGCAGCGTTAAGCTGCTATTTTACGCTGTTATTCTGTGAGAGCGTGGTCCTTCCCCGGTCGAGCCGACCCATTCGTGCTACAACCATAATATAGCTGCAGCATGGCTCTACCACGTATAAATTATGCAACACCATAGAAATAGAATGATGGGTTCTACTACTACATATTTTTCCACGGTGCTATTTGATAATTCAGAGCTAATCAAACTTTCAGTGAACAGTTGTTGCCCGGGAATCGAAAGAGTATTCCGCTTACCATAAATTTGCCGTGTCGTGACAGCGTAAGAGAAACCTTAACACCATATCATTCCGTGGGTGTCGTAAGAGGGACAGAGAGATGACAACTCAAAGCAATAACTACTGCTGCCAAACAGCCTATCAATCGAGACAATCTGTGGGGAGACCTATGTTCAGAAGTGGGCTTTTGATAGGCTATAATGTATGAATAAATGCATTTTAAAATCATCATCATCATTACAGCTCTTTACAAGTCCACTGCTGAACATAGGCGTCAAGGAATGCCACAAAGCACGGTTTGATTATAGAAGAGGGCAAAGGAGCATGCGGCTCATCTGATGGTAAGTGACTACCGCCGCCCATGAACAACGGCAACACCAGGGGAATTGCAGATGCGTTGCCCGCCTTTTAGAAAGGTTTAATCTCTTCTTGAAGGTCCCTAAGTCGTATCGGTCGGGAAAAATCGCCGGTGGTAAACAATTCCACAGAGAAATTGTACGAGGAAGAAAACTCCTAGTAAAACGCACAGTCGTGGACCGCCAAGCATCCAGATGGTGAAGATGGTATCGTGAATTTTGACGCGATGTGCGTTCGTGATATTTGGCCGCCCCGTGGTAAATTCGATAGAAAATGCAAAGTGATGCGACATCCTTACTCAGTTGCCAGTGTATCGAGCCGATCAGAAAGAACTCGTTTGTCGACGATTCGAACCGCTCTGCGCTAGATGCGGTCAAGTGGAAGGAGCTGGCACTGGGGTGCTCCGGTCCAGAGATGAGAACAGTATTCCATGTGAGGCCGAACTTGCGCTTTGTAAAGTAAGGGTTCTGAGCTACCTGCATCCATCGACTTCCTGCAAGGCTTACCAGGTCGTCACTCCATCTAGTGCCTGCCCTACACTTCCATTTTAGAATATAATAGATTTTTTTTTCAATAAAGATTACAAGCAATTCTTATTGAAAGTATTTTTTTACTTTTGCCACTAGTTCGCATAAAGCCTCGTTTCTGAAAAGAACCAGCAAGTAACCCCTGCTGATGAGCTAAGCTATTCTAGTCGTGGTAAAGTCGAAATTCAAACGAGACAATCACAAGATCGCGTAAGCACTTTCGGCCCAGCGGTTATGAATGGAACATAACGTTATGCGTCAACTTCACAGTGAAAATAACACGAGAAATTTTCGCATCGCAATTCTCCCAACGAAAGCTCAAACAATGCTTCGTATTGCTGTCATAAAGCGTGTTTATTGCCACTTAATACTGCAAGTATTGTTTTATTACGGAAACAACAGTGACAAGCAGAGCGGTCGCCCTAACGGTAAACGGTAAACATAAAAAAATGATGAGGTTTTTAATAATTTATTAATTAAAAAAAAGTAATGGGGACGCACCGGTAGTGCGCGAACTGTTTCGAACTACTTACATTGAACCCTTTATAACTTAAAGTTGAGTACCCACCCGACCTATTCGTGCTACAACTAATATAGCTGTAGCATGATGGCACTACCACGTATAATGCATACACACATATAATCACGCCTCCGCCTTTTCAATTTATGCTGGCGAAATGAGCAAGTACCGGGAGACTGGTGCAAAGCCGTAATTGTGCCATTGTATAAGGGAAAAGGGTCACGGCAGAACTGCATAAATTACCGCGGTATAAGCCTTCTCAGCGTCGTCAGTAAATTGTATGCGAAAGTGTTGATTGAAAGGGTTTTGAATGAAACAAACGAAAAAGTATGGGATGCACAAGCGGGATTTAGAAAGGGAATGGGATGTACGGGTCAGGTCTTTTCCTTGCGGTGCATAGCCGAAAAGTGTTTGGCTAAAAACAAGAAGGTCTATTGCGCGTTCGTGGATCTAGGAAAGGCCTATGATAGAGTGGTGAGGAATGAATTGTGGTCAGTACTGTCCATGAACGGTGTGAGCAGTATCCTCATACGAGCATTGCAATCTCTTTATAGGGATTCTAGTGCTTGTGTAGAGTACCCTAAACCGTAGAGCATGTATGAATGAAATAATGAAAGTGGACAAGCAAAACAAGTATGTAAGGATCGTAGCAAGTGGAAGGAAGTGGTCTCTGCCTTCCCCAGGTAGGTACTCTTGACCTGGCCTTTTTTCAAGACGTCCCTGATTTGGTCTTGAAACGTCCGCCTAGGTCTACCCCTTCCAACACTTTCATTCACACTCGCCTTATACACTTTTTTCGTCAATCGTTCTTCATTCATTCTCTCGACATGGCCAAACCATCTCAGCATACCTTTCTCAATTTTTGTCACTACATCTTCTTTCAGACCACAACGTTTCCTTATCTCACTATTTCTTATCCTGTCACTCAGTTTAACTCCTATCATACTTCTTAACGCTCTCATCTCAACTGCATTTATTCTGCTTTCATGTTTCTTCTGCCATACCCAACTTTCACTTCCGTACATGAGTGTCGGAACCAACACCCCCTCATGACAGCCAAACGAGCCTTGTTAGACACCTTCCGACTGCTCATAAAGGAGTGCAAAGCTCCATTCACCATGTTTCCTGCATTCACTCTTCTTTCGATATCACTCTCATATTTTCCATCTTTGAACCCAGATACACAAACTCCTTCACCTGTTCAATTTGTTCATCTCCAATCACGATATTGCAGTCTGTCACTGCCTCATCTCTTTCAAACATTATCACTTTCGTCTTCCTTACTTTCATCTTCATTCCCTTTCTAACAAAAGTTCCACTCATAGCAGTTTCCATCTCCTGCATCTCCTCGGCTGAAGACGCAAGTAATACTTGGTCATCAGCATAAAGAAAACATTTGACGAGTAATTCATTCATTATCAACCTTCTTTCATTCTCTTTTAAATCTGTCAAGCAATTGTCCATGAACAGATTAAACAGCCACGGTGACGCTACACATCCCTGTCTAACACCTTTTTCGATATTAAACCATTCAGTGTATGCCCCGTTTATCCTTACACAAGCACTAGAATCCCTATAAAGAGATTGCAATGCTCGTATGAGGATACTGCTCACACCGTTCACGGACAGTGCTGACCACAATTCATTCCTCACCACTCTATCATAGGCCTTTCCTAGATCCACGAACGCGCAATAGACCTTCTTGTTTTTAGCCAAACACTTTTCGGCTATGCACCGCAAGGAATGAAATGACCCGTACATCCCATTCCCTTTCTAAATCCTGCTTGTGCATCCCATACTTTTTCGTCTGTTTCATTCACAACCCTTTCAATCAACACTTTCGCATACAATTTACCGACGACGCTGAGAAGGCTTATACCGCGGTAATTTATGCAGTTCTGCCGTGACCCTTTTCCCTTATAAAATGGCACGATTACGGCCTTGCACCAGTCTCCCGGTACTTGCTCATTTCGCCAGCACAAATTGAAAAGGCGGTACAGCTGACTAGCCACTATGCCCTGTCCAGCCCTCAGCATTTCGACGGTAATCCTGTCATACCCTGCAGCGTTACCTAATCTCATACTTTTCAACGCTTTCACTATCTATGCTTATCTCACTTTCATCAACATTTATATTAATTTCCATGGAAGGTGCCGGATGCTGTACCTGCACTTCCTCTCTTTCAAACAAAGTTTCAAAATACTCTTTCCATCTCTTTAACACACATTCTTCTCCTTTTATAATGCGTACACGTTTAGTAAATAGGTACAATTGTTTTTGAGTTATACAGGGTCTGCGCGCACTGCCGGTACGTCGCCCTTTTCTTATCTAAACTTGACTGACTCACCACCGTGTGCCTAGATTTAAAATCACAAGTGTTTGACAGGTATTATAAAGTGAGAAAACATCGATGTATAGATGGCTGTTTTCTCTACATTTCAATCGAGATTTAGAGAAAGCCGCTTTCTTCCAAATATTATGAAATGTGTTAGGTAACTAGAAATAGTGAGGTCTGTGATTACAAATAAAATTTTATCGACATTTAACAGCTGTGACGGATTTATTGTTATTGCTATTGATTTTTTGTTTGTAAAGAACTGCGTGACTAATGGTCGATATATTCATCAAAATTTCATTTTTATTGCTATCTGCTCGTTGTAAAAAAACCGTTAGTGCATACTATTTTTTATTTATTCAAATAAGGTAAATATGTAAATTCGAAAATAGGTACATAAATAAGTATTTGATGATTTTTATGTACTTAAAAGTATTTAATATCCTTCTTTTTATTTATACTTACGTACTATAAAACGGGGGTCACTTGGTATCGTAAAAGGTACTATGGGAAAATGCTATCAATAAAATATCTCTAAAAGTAAAATACTGGTGACAGATAGCAGCTTCAAGAGTGCAAGACCTCTGGTACAGCGATCGTCTATGCACCTGCCAAGCGTGATGATTATGGCAAAACCTTCCCTTATCTGGAGAGGCTCATGTCCAGAATTGAGTTTTTATAAGCTGGACAAGGAGTATTTTTTCGTGTACTTTCCGTTTTGTAAAATCGAAGTCACGGTAATTGCTTAGAAAGAAACAAGTAAATGTTTTACTTTTAGTACTCAATCCAGACTTTAGAAGACAGTACATTTACAACACAGAATGATTGATTTATGATCTATAAATCTAAAAACTACTACTATAGTAATGCCCTCCAGATCGAATTTCGGTCACAGTGGCCAGCCTCAACGGAGACAAGCCATCTACGCAGGACAGGATTATAGTGCCCAAGTGTATGGGCAAGCGCAGGTGCACTCTCTATTCCCTCACTCTCATAGTCCGATGGAACGGTAAACTGACACGACCGGAGAGAGATCTGGCGCAGGATAGGATTATAGTACCTAAGCGTATGCGCAAGCACAGGTGCACTCTCTATTCCCTCACTCTCATAGTCCGATTCGACGGTAAACCAACACAACCAGAGAGAGATCAGGCGCAGGATAGGATTATAGTGCCCAAGTGTATGCGGAAGCACAGGTGTACTCTCTATTCCCTCACTCTCATAGTCCGATTCGACGGTAAACCAACACAACCAGAGAGAGATCAGGCGCAGGATAGGATTATAGTGCCCAAGTGTATGCGCAAGCACAGGTGCACTCTCTATTCCCTCACTCTCATAGTCCGATGGAACGGTAAACCGACACGAACAGAGAGGGATCAGGCACAGGACCAACAACTTTATTTGCTTTCCGAGGTACGGGAGTGAGACACCGCCAACTTCCTGACTTCAGGCAGCTACTGAGATGGAAAAGCTCAATAACTGAATTTTTTGGCACGACCCAGGATTCGAACCCGGGACCTCATTATCAGCAGTCGCACTACTACAACCACTAGATCAACGAGGCAGTCACTATACATACAGACTACTATAGTATCATCTTGAGGTTTGACGACCGCTTGAGCTAGGTTCAAATTACTTAGTCCACTAAAAGTGAACATTTTGTAAAAATTTCACCAATTATTAGATTTCGGGTTCGGTCAGATTAGACGGGTGGGAATAGTAGACCAAAGAAGTAGTGCGTGACTTCGTCTCACATTACAAATCGAAAAAAAACGATATATCGTGGTAGCTCCTACGAATAACAAAAACATCAAAATTTTCAGTTCAGTAACAATGGTTTCTAAAAAACTAAGATGTAACGGTTATAGGACATGAGGTTTAGTATAAACAATTAAATAATGCACAAGATTTTAGCAAAAAAATGTTTGTCAGTTCTTCCAGACGCGCCGATGATATGAAATAATAACAATAATAATAGTAGTGTCCTTCAGGCCGAATTTTGGTCTCGGAAGCCAGTATCAACGGAGACTAGCCATCTGTACAGGACAAGATTAGAATGCCCTAGTATATGCACAAGTACAGATGCATACTCTCTACCCTCACTCCCATATTCCGATGGTACAGTAATCCAACACGATCGAAGAGACGATTAAGAAAACAGAAGAAGTTAGATACCTGAGAATAGCGTTCGATAAAAAAAATCGGTTGTCTGTAAAGTCGGTTTACTGACGATAGTTGAACGTGACAACGTTATAGGAAAATGTTGCTATAAACAATTGACACCACATTCACTTTTCACTGCATACTTGACCAAAACATGTAAATGTATTATTGCATAGCAGCTGTCCATGCGGACGCATCACACACTCAAGTAGGAGAGAGACAGATGTCGAACGCTGCCGAACGCGGAGGCCAATTGTGCCTCTTTGTTGCTCGTTCCGCGCTCTCGCTTGCACTTAAATGGAACGCCTCAGAGCGAGGTAACGCCGCATGAGTCATATTTTTTCGTGCGTGCAGCCAGCTTCATCGAATTATAAGACGTTGTCACGTCAAAAATTTACCTTCGTTCCCCACATAGAGAATTCTACAAAAAGGGCGTATAGAATGCTAGGCTTTGTTTTGCGTAACGCTAAAAATAATGACGTTAAGATCCTACTGTACAAAAGTCTCGTACGAAGCATAAATAAGTATTGCCGTATAGTACGGATGCCTCACTACGCGACACACTCCTTACGATTGGAACGTCTGCAAAAAAGTTCGTAGCAAATTTAATTATTAATGGGATATATTTTAATGGATAATAATTTAATGAGATTCACAAAAAAATTCGGTCTTACGAAAAACTATTAAAATTCTTCAAAATTTTATCCCTGGAAAATCGCAGAAATTTGCTTGACATGTCATTTCTTGTTAAAACTTTTAACCAAGAAATTAACTGTCCTCCCTTGCTCAAAAAATTTAAATTTCGTGTTCCATTGAGAAAATTAACAGTGGTAGAGCCACGCGGCAGCTTTTGTTGTCGCACGGATGAGCCGGCTCGAACCGGGGTGGTACCACGACCTCACAGAATACCAGCGTGAAGTAGAGGTTTACCTCTGCGTTTCGCTTGGTGAGTGCAGGTGGTCGGAGGCCCTTTTTACTGGGAATGGGGCGTTCCAACCTAGTCCTCACGGGTGACCTAGACTCTATGGGCCACAGCAACCACTTACCATCAGGTGGACTGTGTGCTCGTTTGTCACCCTGATCCTATAAAAAAAAAGAATTCTTTGCGCTCCCATTACTCCGCCTTGCCCTCCTTTAAGGAAATCTGTCTTAGGTGCAAACTCCCCAATTCCAAGGTTGTGCAAATTGGTCAATGGACATAGTGACTTAGTTGACATTCACGCCGACTCATTTGTCAAAATTAAGAAAGTTCTAGCTTTAGCCTGGTTTAAAACCAACAAATAAATTATAGGTTTTTTTTAACCATATACATATTTTCATTAAGGTAATTATACTTCTTTTTATTCGTATTTATAATCTTTCTCGATGCATGTGGTGTTAACATAAAACGATTGTTACACTTAGCTACATAAGTTAGTTCTTAAGCCATTTTGTTAAATACAGTATAATCAAACATTGGTAAATCTTAATAAACAAAATAAAATAAAAAATAAAACAGGCATTAGCCACAAGACCAACGGGCGTCACCAACTTCCTGAATCCAGGCTGTTGCTAAGGATTCCTTAACAGTTAAAAACAATAATTGAATTGACCCGAGATTTGAACCCGGGACATGATCAGCGAGGTAGTTAAGACCAAGAAGGTAATGTGAAGTATTAAGATAATGTATAACAAGGATGAGTAAGTTTAAATCAAATGAAATCAAATATCTGTATTTATGTAGACTTTAACAATGTCAATATATAATTATGACTTTGAATTTAGATATACTCGCACAGAGAAGACTAGAATATCAACTTCCTACTGCTGAATGTTTCAACCTTTTGAATACCAACGTAAAATAACAGCTTAATGCTGCTGTGTTCCGTATGGTGAGTGTAGAGAACCGGAGACACTTTTGACTGGAGACATGGCATTCCATCTTAGTCCTCAGGGCTAACCCAGCATCCGCATTCTGATTCTTAATCGAGAATAATTGTAGATGTCTATGAACCACAGGTGAATCAGGTGGACTGTGTGCTCTTTCGTCACTTTTATTCTATAAAAAAAGCTGAGCAGATGAAGACTCCTACACCAAGTCCTACCCTCATAATTACTATTAAGTTACGCATTTCATGCCTTTAACTTTTATTTGCAGCTAGAAATGATCTTACGACGTGCCTCAATACGATAATAGATATAAATATAGTAATTATTCAAGCTACAAACACATTATTAAATGTAACGTAAATACTGCGGAAGTCTCCATTTGCATGACAGACGCGTAACTGTGCTAGCTTAATTTTACGCGTAATGTTGTTACGAGATAATTATATATAAGGATAACGATTTAAAATTACATCACTCGAAAAACTTTAATAGATAAGTATTATACGTCAACTACACCTGTAAGTGATGAGTTAAATAAGCGAAGATTAAACAGAGTAAGAGATGTTCGATATTGACTTACTAAACATATTTTTTATAGAATAAGGGTGACGAACGAGCACCCAGTCCACTTGATGGTAAGTGGTTGCTGTGGCCCATAGACATCTACATTTATCCTCAATTAAAAATGAAAATACAGATGCGTTGTTACTCCTGAGGACTGAGATGGAATGCTTCGTTTCCAGTAAAAAAGGTCCTTCAGTTCTCTACACTCACCATACGAAACACAGCTGCGTAAAGCTGCTATTTTACGCTGGTATTCTGTGAAAATGTGGTGCTACCCCGGTGGAGCCAACCCATTCGTTTTACAACCATAATATAGCTGCAGCGTGGCTCTACCATGTAGATATATTAGTATTATATATGTATATAGATATTAGTGTAAAAATATTTCACAAGACAGATCTGTTATTGTTATCTAATTGTTTTCCTTTTGCTTGTTTTTGATGTTTTCAGTTTTTTTTAATTTTTCATTAATTTATTCACTCGTATTCTGTTTATTCTGTATTTGAAATTTCTTTGTGGATAACGGTACAGGTTACATAATTACTTTATTTATTTAATTACAACGGTTTTACTCCAAAGTACGGGTCCAATTAACGGTTTTACTTATGTTATTTGCCAATTATTATTTAGTTTCAGTTTTATTATGTAATTGTTTGATGTTTTGAATGAAATTGCATAAATCTGTTGGTGATGGCAAAGTAACAGGGTGAGAAATTATGCGGTTTGCAACATGATGTGGCCAAGATTAAGAAAGGAATGCTTCAGTGGTTTTGGTCATATAGAAAGAATAAACGAGACAAAAGTGACAAAGCAAATCTATGTTGCAGAAGGAACGGCAGAGTAGAGAAGGGACGTCCTAGGCGAATATTTATCGACCAAATTGACGATATATTGAAAATGGTCCAGATTAAGAGTACCCTTAACCGACAAGCATGTATGTGTAAGTATATAGACGTAAAGCAGGCAAGAGAGGTGTGTCAGAATCATGCCAAATGGATTTCCGTAGTCTCTGCCTACCATTCTGCGTGACAGTCGTGAGTGTTTATGTATGTATGTATGTATTATGAAAACATTATTACCTTACGTACTCGTGGTACATACAACATTGCCTGCATTACCTCTTCATTGCCGGGGAGTAAGAGTATTGCCAATGACCCCGCTTGAGGGATGGGTGTGGCAGTTCGAAGTAATAAAACTTTCATATAATTTTTTATGTTCGAGTTTTTTAAGGTTTTTTTTATATGATAAGGGTGACAAACGAGCACACATTCCACCTGATGGTAAGTGATTGCTGCGGCCCATAGACATCTACATCTATCCTCTATTACAAATCAAAATGCAGATGCGTTGTCACCCGTGAGGACTAAGATGGAATGCCTCATGTCCAGTAAAAAGGGCCTCCGGCCACCTGCACTCACCAAGCGAAACGCAAAGGTAAAACTCTACTTCACACTGGTTTTCTGTGAGGTCGTGGTACCACCCCGGTTCGAGGTTTAAAAAAAAGTAATTTCTATACGTTTTACATTGAGTTATAATGTAGTACGTAGTATATGTTGTTTATGTATATATATATATATATATATATATATATATATATATATATATATATATATAACACGTCACTAAAGTAAAGTTGCAGCCTATTTATGTCCCACTGCTGGGCACAGGCCTCCTCTCATTTCTGAGAGAGTTTTATAGCAAGGAAATGTCCGCCGCGCTGTCCCAATGCGTGTTGGCGAACTTCACATGTCTTCGAAATATTTTTTTTCATATTTCTCAGACATGCAGGTTTCCAATACGATGTTTTCCTTTACCGCCGAGCACGTGGTAAATCAGCACTTAAAATTGCAATTAACAATTTCATTGATGCCGGCGGGGATCGAACTCGGGTTGCTCGAGTACTGTGAAGCTTACAGCGAGCGCTAACTATCTGAGCACACGTCACTGTACGAACAGAAATAGAACTGTGGAACATTAATAGAATATATTACACATTTTCATTTGACTGTTTTAGGTTTTAAATACCTATAGAGAGAGAAAGAAATATATACTCCTTACGTTACCCTAATATAAGAAGACAGCAATAAACAATAAAAAGTGAGAAACGTGGGATTAGGCTCGCACGATTGAAGTGACAAAACTTCAGAGCTTATCGAATAAGGATATGTTATTGCTAGTTTGTTTAATCGCATTCATACGAATTGTTGTTTTATCTCGAATACTTAAGGATCAAAATTATTTAACTATCAACCTATTCAGATGTCACTTCCATAAATATTTGGTCTTATGAACGGATTTTACACCAGGCAAGGTGCTAATCCTGGGACGTTGCCTACGCCCCATGTGATAGGACGATGCTTGTGTATATAGGCAAGGCACTGACGTTTGCACCACAAACAAAAATAAATTTTTAAGATATATTATTATCATATTTAATTACGTATATTAGTAATTTATACATATTTACTGTATTTTATTTGCATACACTGTATATTAAAATTGCAGAACTTAACTTGCGTTTGTACGTTTATTTATTTTTTACCTTTGGTTGTTTAGAAGAGATCGCTAGATAAGGCCGCCAAATTATATAATTTACTTCATTTTTCAATGTATTTGTGTATTTTTTTATTTGTGGTGTAATTTATTTTTGGTTCTACTGCAGTTGGTAAATAAATTTTGATACTTTTATCGACAAAAGATTGACGCGCATGGCACATCTCTATAATTTAAGGAATCGAATGAAATAATTTTTTAAATATTCAACATTATGAAGCTGTATCTAAAAGTATTTTAAATCCAAGTTTAGAATTTAATATTTTCGTCTCAACTTATCAACAACACATTATCAAATTGGCTGGGATTTTGAGTTTGTGATTATTTTGACTATGGGCTATCAATTCTTTCACGATTTTCCATCTAATCCTGTTTTTGCTTAACATGGTCCAAGTAGCTCTTTACGTTCTGGACCTACCTCGTCGGGAGTACATGCGTGACGCTATGCAAATATGCGATGCTTATTTGTCCTAATGCCTTATTTACATTACAGAACCTATCTTTAAAGTTATCTAACTGTGTATAAGAAAGGCCTTATCGCGTAATGTTTGCAGAGCAAATATGAGTTCCCCTTCCTTTGCAGATGATATCTTTATGTCTCCATCCTGCGGAACCGTTGCGAGGTAAAAAGTGATAATGGCTCTGTGAGATCTCGGAATTGCTTCAAGTCTCACGACGATTAATACCTGCTCTTGTTTAAATAGAGCCTAGATAGTTCAGGGACTAAACACTCGATGTAAATTTTACGGTATGCACGCAACTCGGGTCGATCCCCGAAGACACCAATGAAATTTTTAATTGCAATTTTAAGTGGTTAACAGTGGTAGAAACACGCAGCAGCTTTTGCTGTTGCACTTATGGGCCGGCTCAAACCGGGGTGGTACCGCGACCTCACAGAATACCAGCATGAAGTAGAAGCTATGCTTCTGCGTCTCATCTAGCGAGTGCAGGTGACCGGAGGCCCAATCTCCCCCCAACCTCCCTCCCCTTCAACGTGAAAGCGGAATTAAATGAAATCCTACCCCAGGACCCCTGGCAATAGAGATTCCCTCGCTGAGCATCCACGAACAAACTCCTCCAGTCCTACTGTAGCGGGTGCTCAGGCTGCCCTGCGTATTCAGAAGGGGGGAGGGCGGGGGGGGGGGGGGGGGGGGATTCCGCTCAACAACTGCTCGGGGCAAAATTAGCAACAAGACCAAGGCGCCCCTGTCACGCTATCCGTGAATTTCCGCAACATCAGGAGACTTCATGCGAAACACCTTCCACTACCATCTGGAGATGTCTAAGCCGGCCTTGCTATTTCTGACCGAGACCGTAAATTTCTTAATTTTACCGTGAATTGGCGAGAAACTAGTTCGCCTTCCTGCGGGAACCTGTGCATTCTGGTCTCTCGCCAAGGCTGTCCAAGGGAACTTCCGTCAGCCATCTCTTCCATCACTGCACAGAAAGGACGACTCATAGGCCCATGCCGCAAAGAAAAAAGCCTATCTGTTAGGCTCTCTTTTTGCGTCCTACTCGACTCTAGATGACGGGGTGAACACACCGCCGACCATCCCGCGGTGTGAGTGCTACATGCTGAATGTGCGGTTTACACAGCACTTGGTTCACAAAGCACCCCACTCCCAGGACGTAAACAAGTCAAATGGGCCTGACCTGATGGAGTCTCTCCCATTGTGCTGTAAACGTGTGTTCCGGAGTTTGCACCGATTTTACGCATCTTTTCCGGTACTCCTACCCCCAAGGCGTAGTCCACAATTCTTGGAAGACAGCTTTGGTCCACCCGATCCATAAAAATCGCTACCACTTAGAGCCGTCCAACTAAAGGCCTATCGCCACCATCTCCTTGTTTTCCAAAATAATGGAAACTCGTGAGGTCTTTGAGAATTACCAACTGATTAGTGACAGCCAATACGGTTTTCGTTGGGGTCGATCAGCTAGTGATCTTCTGGTCTACCTGACTCATAGGCCGTTAGTTTGAACATAGCGAAGTCCTTCGATCGGGTTTGGCACAAAGCGCTTCTTTCAAAGCTCCCTTCCTATGGGCTTCCCGAGAAATTGTATAATCGGATCACCAGTTTCCCTTCTGGTAAAATTGATTGCTATGCAGACGACAGCACTGGTTGATGCTTTATATACCGGCCGTGCCAATATTTCTCGGCAAAATGTAGCCGAGCACCGGAACAAACTTGTTTCGGAAGTCGAGACTTTGTTGTACAAAGTATCGGCTTGGAGGCGACTAAATCTAGACCAGTTCAATCTCCTGAAGACACAAGAATGCGCGTTTACCGCTAAAAAGTACCCTATTGTCGTATCTCCTCAGTTTCAAGACACTCTCCTTGCTGCTTCAGCTAGCATCGGAATCCTTGGTGTTAACATATCGAATAATGTGCAGTTTCGTGGTCACTTGGAAAGAAAGACCAGATTGGCCTCTAAAAAGCTTGAGCGGGATAGTATTTTATGCCGGCGCACTGCTTGCAACTTTACAAGACGCAATTTTGGTCCTACATGAAATATTGTTCTCATCTCTGGGCCGGGGCACCCCAGTGCCAGCTCTACCACTTGACCGCATCCATCCGTATATTCTTTCATATGCATATAGTAAAAAGCTGTTATTTTGACAATAAAACAGATACTTCAATTTTATTTATTTGTATAGATTAATGAATCTTCTATTGATGGTCATTGATATATAAGTGTTATACGAACCAGATCAATCAAAATCCTTAATTTGACTAAGTTATCAGTTTCTTATTCCATTAACGGCACATTAATTGTGGTTTTCATAGAATGTAAAAATGGCAACAACCTTGTAAAGGATAGAAGGTGAGATTAACACAGTTATCTTCTTTTGTACCACGTAAAACGTCATATGAGTTTAAGTACAAGAATTTTGTTTTTATTTCAGGATCCCGCTTTCTAGTTATCTAGTTAGTCTGTTTTTGCTGTATATCTTTGACATTGGGTCCACCCAATGTCAAAGATATACAGCAAAAAAATCAGTGGAAACAGTGTGAATTTTGCAATACACAACCATCAAAAAACATGCTGTGTGACTTATTTAATACGAGAAGTTTGGAAAAATTGCAAGTCGGAAAAGAGAAAATAAGTAAATGAAAAGCGATAAAATACGTAAACGTTTTATTTAATGTAATTTCCGCGAAAATATAATAAATCATTATTGTGTTCCTATTGTCTTTCTAGTGAGTTACTGTTACTATTTTGTTACTACTGTGTTACTACAGAGTTACTAGAGTTACTCACCGCGTATCGCTGAGGTCGACGGCGGGGTCGGTGCGGCGGATGTGGCCGAGGCAGGCGAGCACGGCCTTGTCGCAGTCGACGCGCGCCGCCAGCTGCCCCACCAGCGCGGGCAGCTGGCGCAGCGCCGGCTTGTCCACGGCGGTCAGCAGCGACTTGTTGTCGATGAGCCGCCGCTCCACGTCGCAGTGCGAGAGCGACAGCAGCCGCTGGTGAGATGACGACGCCGGCTCGCTGTGGAGCGTCACCGACGACTGCGGGAAGGACCCAGGTGGTTAATAGCCTAATCGTCCGCGAATTCTAAAGTTCGTTGGTTCAAACCCGCCATTTGACTATGAGATATAATTTTACGTGGTAGAACCATGCTGCAGTTATATAATAGTTGTAGCACGAATGGGCACGAATGGCTCCGGGAAGGACCAGGCCCCCGCAGAATACCAACATAAAAACCGCGAACTCTAAAAGACCGCCATTTGATTATTATGCGATGATGACGCCGGTTCGCTGTGGAGTTTCAACGATGATGGCGGGAGACGATCCGGGTGAACATGAGTGACAGTAATCAATGGTAGGGTGTGGGCCGTTAAATCTATAGACTATGAGTTCAAATCCACCAATAGCAGAGAGCGAGATGAACACAAGTGCCAGTGGCCTAATGGAGGACTGCGAATCCAAAAGGTCGCGGATTCAAATCCGCTATTCGACTATGAGACTTATTATTTTACGTAGTAGAGCCATGCTACAGCTATATTATGGTTGTAAAAGTTGGTTTGATCGGGGTAGGACCATGGTCTCACAGAATACCAGCGTAAAATAGCAGCTCAATGCTGCTGCGTTTCGTATGTTGAGGGTCGAGAACCGGAACCCTTTTTACTGGAATCGACATTCCACCTGAGTCCTCAAGAGTGACAACGAATTTGTATTTTGATTCTTAATGGAAGAAAAATGTAGGTGTCTATGTGCCACAGCATCAACTCACCATCAAGTGGGCTGTGTGCTCACTTGTTACCCTACATTCTATAAAAGAAATCCTATAGTTACCTCTCATAATACCCAAATGTCGATATGCGTTTGTGGAATCTCCGACGCTCCACAAACGCGATTTTACACATACATATACATCTCCTTCTCCTCTATTGGCTCGTAAAAGTCCACTTCTAGGCATAGACTCCCATTGTAGCGAGGTTTTATCTCATCATACTTGGAAGATGGGTAGACGTTCGCAGTTCCCGACATATCACACCGTTGATGTCGCCAGTCTGGATATTACTAGCGGCTCACGTGATTGAGATAATTAGATAGATAGTAACCCATCACGGCATCCATGGAATAAAATATGATGGAAATATGATGATGGATTCTCTAATGTCGCCACCACACAACCCATACGTGTTCTTACATTTGAAAAGCAATCACTTTTGCCTTATTATTTTTTAAAAAGTAAATAAAATATGGCTTTATTGCCTTTTAAAACTGAGAAGAGGATTGTGCACAACTGTGGGACGTGTAAAAATAAATAAATATAGTTTATTTCAGATTTTATTTACAATCATTAATATCTGGAGCCCCTTTTACGCAAATAATCCCTGTAGCAGGTAATTCCGCTCTGCCGTATTTTATTTTCGCTTTTCAAAAACACACAAACTATGAATTGCAGCGCTAAGGGCCCCTAGCTCAAATCCCACACGGACAATAATTTTATGGCCTACAAATAATTTTTCCGGGTTTGGATGTTTGTCCTTGTGAGGTTTATGTTTGTAAACTGCCCCCCCCCCCCCCCCCCACGATACAGAAGAAAATCCTAGTAAAGGGGTAACGTTATTTAAAAAAAAAGTAATACCAATTCTTCGAATTTATGCAGTGCCTGCTTGTACACCTCCACGTGCCTCTGCAACTCGTTCTTCATCGCGATATGTAATGAGATGAGGGAGCCCGAGGGGTCTGCTGTTAGACCATGAGTGCCCAATCCTGGAATAAAGTGATATTGTATAGTACAACTATAAACTGCAGATGTGTGACGTCATAAGAATACTCTCTCTTTCTAAAACTTAGACTAATCAATAAGCTATCTTTTGTAATAGGATCTTCCATCACTTTCATATTTTGATGGGGCGGTAACCAATACGACCGGACGGAGATCAGGCGTAGTACCAATAGCTTTACGTGCTTACTAAGATACGGGGGTGGAACACCGTCCATTTCTTGATAAAAAACTCAACAGCTTTTGTCCCAACACGGGATTCAAACCCAGGTGACAGAAAACCAGGTGGCATTATAGTTAAGCGTTGACACATATAAAGCAAAAAAGGCTTCATTTGCCTCTTAACCTCGCACCGTCACTATGAAGGTCAAAAGCCATAATAATTATCCATAGTAATTTTAATAGTCCGTTATCTCATCCGTTTAAAAAGGAAGCTAATATGCATACATCCTCATTATGTTTTAAGTATACTCTCTTTAACCACTATCAACCAAATGATCTTATTCTAACTTCATGAAAGGAAGTCCTTCCTTAGAGTTGGTAAAGGAATAATTTTTAATGTTATACATTAGTCATCAATATTTATATTTATTAACTTTATTTTACAGTGGTAGGGTCATGCTGCAGCTATGTTATGGTAGTAGCACGAATGGGTCGGCTCGACCGGGGTAGGCCCACGCACTCACAGAATACCAGCGTAAAATAGCAGCTAAATGCTACTGTGTTACGTATGATGAGTGCAGAAAACCGAAAAATTCTTTTAGTATATACGATATAGTTTGCAAGATGATGTTGTGACCAGGATTAAGAAAGGAATGCTTCGGTGGTTTGGTCATGTAGAAAGAATGAATGAGGAAAGAGTGACAAAGCAAATTTATGTTGCAGAGGTAAACGGCAGAGTCGGGAAGGGTCGCCCTAGGCGAAAGTTTATCGACCAAATTGGCGATATATTGAAAATGGGCCAAATTAAGAGTACCTTTAACCGACGAGCGTGTATGCGTAGCGTGTATGGATGTGGAGGAAGCGAGAGAGGTCTGTCAGGATCGTGCCAAATGGAAGTCCATAGTCTCTGCCTACCCCTCTGGGTGACAGGCGTGAGTGTTTATGTATATGTATATACGAGTGACAACGCATCTGCATTTTAATTCTTAATCGAGGATAGATGTAGATGTCTGTGGGTCTCAGCATCTACTTACCGTCAGATGGGCTGTGTGCTTGCTTATTCTATAAAAAAGGTGGTTAAGCCACGCTGCTGTTATGACTGTAGTATAAATCAATCAGCTTAAGAAGGAAAGACCACTCTCTCCCAAAATACCAGCATTATACTGCCATGTTTCGTATGGTAGGAGACGAAAATAGGAGCCTTTTAACTGCTAACTAGATTCCATTTCAGTGGCAGAATTAGTAGGTATATTTAAGCCACAAAATTCACTCATCATAAGGTCAACTGTGGTCATCACTCACTAGCAATAAAAGAGTAAGGAATGTGTTCCGAGGGATGTGTGCAAGAGATGTGTTGAGAAGTTAAACAAAACGAACTACGTACAATTTGAAAATTATTTAAAATATTCCTGTTTATAATAATAATATCTCTTTGTAATTTTACATTTTTAGCCCGCTACTCATTCTCGGCCCGCTTATCTGCGCACCGTTTCACAGCGTCGCTACGCATCCTCGCACTGCTCGGCTACCTCACACATCTCTGGTGGAAACGCAGCCTTATCCTACTCGTGATACTCCACATTCGTTCCATTCTCTCGAAGTTTAGTTTTCTGAATGCTTCACTTCTACTGAACACACATGATTTTTATATAATAAACCTAGCAAGCTAACAGCATAGCAAAGTGGCGAAGCAATCAGCTTTGTAGCGTTTTCTAACGGTTTCCGTTGAGCAATCAGTTTCAAAATAGGAGGTTCAGATGCCTGGGTGATCAGTAATCGATTGCTGAAAACAGAATTTGAAAATTCGAAACCGTTCTCGAGATAATCGTGGGACAGACGGACAGACGGACAGACGGACAGGCGGACAGGCGGACAGACGGACAGACGGACAGACATCGTGAAATCAATAAGTGTCTTCGCAAGCTTCGCTACTTAATAAGCACACAGTGTACTTAATAGTAAGTGGATGCTATGGCTTAAAGACAACTAGATAATTATATAATCAAAGAAAGATCCGTTGTCTTCCTTGAGGACTAAGATGCAATGACCCGAGCAGTAGAAAGTGTTAGGTTATCTACACTTAACAAAGCGGCATTAAGTTGCATGAACGAATGATGATGAATAACATTATATGGACCGTGTAGTGGTGGCGTACGAATATCCACTACCCCATGTCGTCCCGTGGATGTTATAAGAGACAATAGAGGGAAACAAAATAAGTAATTGGCAGTAGCATCCTCGTTATAACTACTATAAAATAAAAATAAAAACAGTGGTAGCCATCCCACCAACCGTGGGAAATATCGTCCTTATGAGGCATATGTTGAGAAGAGGAAGAAGCAGTATTTACTAGATAGTCATGAATGTATGGATAAAAATATTACTATAATTTTTAAGAGGATAATGGATATTGTTACACCGCCGCTACATGATAAGTGATACTAAATACTTAATATTATTAAAAAAATCTAATACAATTTAATGATTTCTTATTAAGTGGCAAAGCTTGCGAAGACACTTATTAAGTGGCGAAGCTTGCGAAGACACTTATTGATTTCACGATGTCTGTCCGTCTGTCCGTCTGTCCGAACTGTCAGAACGGTTTCGAATTTTCAAATTCTGTTTCCAGCAATCGATTAATGATCATCCAGGCATCTGAACCTCCTATTTTGAAACTGATTGCTCAACGGCAACCGTTAGAAACCGCTACAAAGCTGATTGATTGCTTCGCCACTGCTATGCTGTTATCTTGCTAGGTTTATTGATTTCACGATGTCTGTCCGTCTGTCCGTCTGTCCGTCTGTCCCACGATTATCTCGAGAACGGTTTCGAATTTTCAAATTCTGTTTTCAGCAATCGATTACTGATCACCCAGGCATCTGAACCTCCTATTTTGAAACTGATTGCTCAACGGCAACCGTTAGAAACCGCTACAAAACTGATTGCTTCGCCACTTTGCCATGCTGTTAGCTTGCTAGGTTTATTGATTTCACGATGTCTGTCCGTCTGTCCATCTGCCCGTCTGTCCGTCTGTCCGTCTGTTCGTCTGTGCCACGATTATCTCGAGAACGGTTTCGAATTTTCAAATTCTGTTTTCAGCAATCGATTACTGATCACCCAGGCATCTGAACCTCCTATTTTGAAACTGATTGCTCAACGGCAACCGTTAGAAACCGCTACAAAACTGATTGCTTCGCCACTTTGCCATGCTGTTAGCTTGCTAGGTTTATTGATTTCACGATGTCTGTCCGTCTGTCCATCTGCCCGTCTGTCCGTCTGTCCGTCTGTTCGTCTGTGCCACGATTATCTCGAGAACGGTTTCGAATTTTCAAATTGTGTTTTCAGCAATCGATTACTGATCACCCAGGCATCTGAACCTCCTATTTTGAAACTGATTGCTCAACGGCAACCGTTAGAAACCGCTACAAAACTGATTGCTTCGCCACTTTGCCATGCTGTTAGCTTGCTAGGTTTATTGATTTCACGATGTCTGTCCGTCTGTCCATCTGCCCGTCTGTCCGTCTGTCCGTCTGTTCGTCTGTGCCACGATTATCTCGAGAACGGTTTCGAATTTTCAAATTCTGTTTTCAGCAATCGATTACTGATCACCCAGGCATCTGAACCTCCTATTTTGAAACTGATTGCTCAACGGCAACCGTTAGAAACCGCTACAAAACTGATTGCTTCGCCACTTTGCCATGCTGTTAGCTTGCTAGGTTTATTGATTTCACGATGTCTGTCCGTCTGTCCATCTGCCCGTCTGTCCGTCTGTCCGTCTGTTCGTCTGTGCCACGATTATCTCGAGAACGGTTTCGAATTTTCAAATTGTGTTTTCAGCAATCGATTACTGATCACCCAGGAATCTGAACCTCCTATTTTGAAACTGATTGCTCAACGGCAACCGTTAGAAACCGCTACAAAGCTGATTGCTTCGCCACTTTGCTATGCTGTTAGCTTGCTAGGTTCATTATTAACGCGAAACCATTTTACGGCTTTTATCGAGTTTAATTTTACTTTTATTTTTAATTCCCGACATTTCGAGTGCTTTACAGCACCCATGGTCACTGGGGTACGGGTGCTGCAAAGCACCCGCAACGTTTGGAATGAAAGACAACCGGTAAAATTTTGAAAAAATCTGTAGAAACGACTTCAATTAAAAATGTTAAGGATAACTCAAAAACTATTAGTCAGTCCTTGATCAAATTTATATGGGACTACATGAGAAGCGCCAGCTTTCACATAAAAAAAGTATTATCAAATTCGGATCACCTAGAAAAAAGTTATGACGTAGCCCACATAAAAAAATACAGTCGAATTGAGTACCTCCTTTAAGTCGGTTGATAAGTAAAATTAAACGCGACAAAATCCGAAAAATAAAATTATTCAACTATACAATTTTTTGTCCCTGTGGTAGCAGCGTCGACAAGTTTGGGCTCCACGGACTTTCATGTAAGAAAAGCGCTGGTAGATTTTCACGACACGGTTCTTTGAACGATGTCATCCGAAGGGCTCTTGTCTCTATAAA
Source organism: Parnassius glacialis (assembly GCA_033319125.1). Taxonomy (NCBI): domain Eukaryota; kingdom Metazoa; phylum Arthropoda; class Insecta; order Lepidoptera; family Papilionidae; genus Parnassius; species Parnassius glacialis. The sequence goes on from JAVANC010000008.1 coordinate 1,407,800, forward strand.
TGTTCCCTCGGTTTTAGAGCCTTGTGGAATATTTAGAGACGATGGCAGGAGACCCGACGGTATGACATTGGTCCCTTGGGAGAGAGGTAAAGCCTTAGTGTGGGATGCTACTTGCGTAGACACTCTGGCGGTCTCTCATCTCAGGGGTACCTCGTTTAGAGCCGGGGCGGCATCAGAGGCAGCTGAACTGAGTAAGTGGCGCAAATATGAGTCTCTGAGAGATGACTACATATTTGTGCCATTTGCTGTAGAGACTATCGGTCCGTGGGGTCCACGTGCGGTGAAGTTCCTAAAGGAACTCCATCCGCGGCTGGTCGTTGCTGCTGGTGATAAGAGGGCTGGTTCTTTCCTTGCTCAAAGGCTAAGGATTCAGCGGGGAAACGCAGCCAGCGTTCTTGGCACGATACCGCGGGGAGTAGGACTATATGATATTTAAGTTTCTAGTTTTAGTTTTTTTTTTTAAATTATTATTATAGTTTTTAGTATTGTATATTTTAATAAATGTAAATAAATACTTTAGATTTGTGAAAAAAAAAATTTAGTCTTAATACAAATTCTAAACCCGCAGCAGCGGTCAAATCACTTTCTAATAAATGTTTACTTGCTAATGAATTACTTTTTCTTAATAAGAATACTATAAAACTATAAATTAACCTGACATTTATCTCTTTCTCCATAGTGGTCGACATGCTGTTTATAAACGATTAAATATCCTGTCAGAACCTCTATGTTCTACCTGTGAACCATAACAGACGCTCACTAAACCAGTTTCGCTTTTTAAATTTTGATATTAGATCTTGTCTTAACTAAATCATCGCTCACGTGGAGAAATTCAGATAAGATCTAAATTTCAGGTCGCGATTAGACCGGTTTTTATTTAGGCAACAGTTCACACTTGAAAACCCGCTTCCTTAGATATATGTCACGGATATTTAGTACTGGTTGCTTACCAGGAGGACTTCAAGAAATCAGATCACGACAAGTAGATAATGGACGATTCTGGTGGATATGGAGAATTCATCATTCCATTTCATCCCGTGGGTCATAAGAGACTGGGAAATGCAATCTTACAAATTATATAATATAAATGTGGCGGTATACCATTGCGTTTATGTCAGACGTAAAATATCCATACGTCGTCGGTACTGCGTTTGGATTGGAGGTGACGGTTACTTTCAAAACAGTGTTTTCGACACCTAATAAACTTACAAGATACAAAATTAAAAATTTTGTAGAACCGACTTCAATATAAATAAAACGAGAACATCATCAATGTAGTCGAAGTCAATTAAATAAGCATTATTAAGGATAACTCAAAAACTACTGATCAAATCTTGATCAAATTTATATGTGACCACACGAGAAGCACAGAATCATCCAAATCGGTTCACCTAGAAAAAAATTCTGAGGCAACACTCATTAAAAAAAACAGTGTAATTGAGAACCTCCCCTTTTTTAAAGTCGGATACAAACAGTTCATTAACTCTTGTCTATGACTAATATGACACATTTTTTCGTCGGTTAAACCTCAAAACTTGAAGACGAGAGTGTGGAACCACTGCGTTGTGTGGTCTAACACAACTGGTTACTTCGCCTACGCGGATCCCAGATGTGGAAGACCATGTACCTTCCCTGTTGGACCTTCTGCTGACCTCTCATCCGGACGGATATCAGGTCTCCGTCGATGCCCCTCTGGGCTCTTCGGACCATTGTCTGATCCGGAGTACGGTGCCACTCACGCTCCAATCGCAGTTGCGATCTACAGCTTGCCGCCGTGTTTGGCACTATAGGTCAGCTGATTGGGACGGGATGCGGTCTTTTTTTGCATCCTACCCTTGGGGGCGGGTTTGCTTCTCGCCGGAAGATCCCAGCGTTGTTGCCGATTCTGTTGCTGATGTGGTACTTCAGGGTATGGAACTTTTTATTCCATCGTCTGTGGTGCCCATCGGAGGCAGATCCCAGCCATGGTTTGGTCGCTCCTGTAAAATAGCATCACGCTATAAGCACGAGTGCTACCAGGCCTGGGCTGACGCATCAACGTCTCGGGATGTAAACACCAGCGCACTTAAAAAGAAGTATAATTCCGCCTCCAGGTCCTTCAAAAGCGTCATTGCCAAGGCAAGGTCTGAGCACATCGGCAGAATTGGCGAGAAGCTAGTTCGCCTTCCTTCGGGAACCCGTGCATTCTGGTCTCTCGCCAAGGCTGTCCATGGGAACTTCTGTCAGCCATCTCTTCCATCTCTGCACAGAGAGGACGACTCACTGGCCCATGCCGCAAAGGAGAAAGCCGATCTGTTGAGCTCTCTTTTTGCGTCCAACTCGACTCTAGATGACGGGGGGAACACACCGCCGACCATCCCGCGATGTGAGTGCTCCATGCCGGATGTGCGATTTACACAGCGCTCGATCCGCAAAGCACTCTTCTCCCTGGACGTCAACAAGTCGAGTGGGCCCGATGGAGTCCCTCCCATTGTGCTGAAGACGTGTGCTCCGGAGTTGGCACCGGTTTTAACGCGTCTTTTCCGGTACTCCTACTCCCAAGGCGTAGTCCCGAACTCATGGAAGACAGCTTTGGTGCACCCGATCCCTAAAAAAGGCGACCGCTCAGACCCTGGACTACAGGCCTATCGCCATCACCTCCTTGTTCTCCAAAATAATGGAAGCCATTATAAACTGCCAGCTCATGAGGTACCTTGAGGATCACCAGCTGATTAGTGACCGCCAGTACGGTTTTCGTCGGGGTCGATCAGCTGGTGATCTTCTAGTTTACTTAACTCATAGATGGGCGGAGGCAGTAGAGTCCAAGGGGGAGGCATTAGCCGTTAGTTTGGACGTAGCGAAGGCCTTTAATCGGGTCTGGCACAAAGCGCTTCTTTCGAAGCTTCCTTCCTATGGGCTTCCCGAGAAATTGTGCAAATGGATCACCAGTTTCCTTGCTGATCGGAGCATCAAGGTCGTAGTAGACGGTGAATGCTCTGATTTCAAGCCTATCAACGCTGGTGTTCCACAAGGCTGCGTGCTATCACCAACGCTGTTTCTCCTGCATATCAATGATATGTTGCTAACTGGCAGCATTCATTGCTATGCGGACGACAGCACTGGTGATGCCTTATATACCGGCCGTGCCAATATTTCTCGGCAAAACGTCGCCGAGTACCGGGACAAACTTGTGTCTGAAGTCGAGTCTTTGCTTAACAAAGTCTCGGATTGGGGGCGACTAAATCTAGTCCAGTTCAATCCCCAGAAGACACAAGTTTGCGCGTTTACCGCTAAAAAGAACCCCTTTGTCGTATCTCCTCAGTTTCAAGGCACTCCCCTTACTGCCTCAGCCAGTATCGGAATCCTTGGCGTCGACATATCGAATAGTGTGCAGTTTCGTGGTCACTTGGAAGGGAAGGCCAAATTGGCCTCTAAAAAGCTTGGCGTGCTCAGCAGAGCGAGACAGTATTTCATGCCGGCACATCGCTTGCAACTTTACAAAGCGCAAGTTCGGCCCCACATGGAATACTGTTCTCATCTCTGGGCCGGGGCACCCCAGTGCCAGCTCCTTCCACTTGACCGCATCCAGCGCAGAGCGGTTCGAATCGTCGACGACCGAGTTCTTTCTGATCGGCTCGATTCACTGGCACTGCGTAGAGATGTTGCATCTCTTTGCGTATTTTATCGCATTTATCACGGGGAGTGCTCTGAGGAATTGTTCGGACTAATTCCAGCCGCTCAATTTCACCATCGCACATCGCGACAAAACTCGCGTTACCATCCATACCATCTGGATGATTGGCGGTCCACGACTGTGCGATTTAGAAGAAGTTTTCTCCCTCGCACGACTTCCTTGTGGAATCAATTACCACCAGCGAATTTTCCGGACCGATACGACTTAGGAACCTTCAAGAAAAGAGCTTACACCTTTCTAAAAGGTCGGCAACGCATCTGCAATTCCCCTGGTGTTGCGGTTGTTCATGGGCGGCGGTAGTCACTTACCATCAGGTGAGCCGCATGCTCGTTTGCCCCCTATTCTATAAAAAAAAAAAAAAAAAAAACCACTGCGTATTGCCAATTATGACTTATGGATCACAGACGTGGTCCTTCACTGCTGGCCGTATGAGGACGCTCAAGGTCACTCAGCGAGCTGTGAAGAGGGCTATGCTCTGGGTTTTCTTCTTTCTCTGGGTTAAACTTAGAAATGAGAATATCCGCAGTAGAACCAGAGTAAACAATAAAGCCCAACGGATTAGTAAGCTGAAGTAGCAATGGGCCGTCCATATAGCTCGAAGAACCGACAACCGATGGGGATAAAGGTTCTCGAGTGGCAGCCTCGTACCGGTAGGTGAAGTGTAGGGTGACCCCCCACTAGATGGAGTGACGACCTGATAAAACATGCAGGAAGTCGATTGATGCCGGTGATTCAAGACCGTGCTTTGTGGCATTCCTTGGGGACCTATGTTCAGCAGTGGACTTGTGAAGGGCTGTAATGATGATGATAATGATGACTAACTGCACAAAGTCTTTAAAATAGGGATTTTGAAACTATGCAGAAGATTTAAACATGTTATTTGGCTAAGGTCTTTAATACAATATACAAGGCAATAAATTAAAAACTCCTTAACGATTAAAACACTTACGTAAGCAAACAGATGAAGAAAGAAGAAGAAGATTATCTTTTCCAAATAGTGTCAATTTACATCAATACATCACTGCATTCGATGGAACCACTGAGAAAATCATCCTTAGGGATTTCTTCGACGGCATTTTGAAACGCAGCCACTGCTTCGTCGGCGTCCATAAAACGTTTCCCTCGAAGTTTTAATTTTTATTTTCGATAATAAATAAAAATCCCAAGGTGCGAAGTCGGGGCTATAGGGCGGGTGACCCAGTAATTCCACGTCTGACGTCGCCAAGTAGTCGATTGTTTGCTTGGCGGTGTGTGACGAAGCATTGTCGTGGTGAAGGAGGATCCTACTGCGAGATCGTTTCTCCCGAACTTTTTTCAAGACAAGTGGCAAGCAATTGTTAGTGTACCAATCTGGAGTAACTGTTTTTCGATCCTCTAAAACAATTTTTGCGTAATGACCTGTCCTTCAAAAGAACGAGGCCACCATTTTTTGCATGCCGTAAGCGCAAAGCGCGTAGGTACCTATGTTCTACTAACGCCTAAATATCAAGATTCCAACGTTTTGTCGCATGAAATCGTATCTAGCAATCATATTATACATATTAATGATATAAAAAGCACATTGTTAGAAAGATAAATGGTTGTTAAACTTATTGATTATTTTTTAAATCGATTAATTGCTATTTTTACATAAAAAAGGGGCTTTAGTGGCTTATAGTGTGAATTTATCAAGTCCGAATGGCTTCGTAAACACGATAACTTTTGAATATATCAATTGTTCAACTCAATCTATTTTGAAAACTCTACATTTATCATGTGGAAAGCCATTTAATGTAAATGGCGGTTAAATTTTGTTTTGTTTAGTTATAATTAAATTTTTTCGTCCGCTAATGTCGAAATATTTCGGTGATTTAGCAGCCTTGTGTGAGTTCATTTTAGTAAATAGAGACTGCCTCACCGTGAGGCGGTCGACGCCGAACTAACCGTGAGGCTCACGGCAATGTTGCCACTTTGGGGAATTTGTCGCTAGATTTAGGCAATTCTGCAATAGCTCAACGATTTTTGCATTTGCTAGTCACTAGATATGGATTTGGTGATTTTTAGCGGCTTTCTCAAGACGGCTTAGGCGACGATGACCATTGACCATGATGGTTGCTCGTCTGCTTGTTTGCCTCTGGTTGATTAAAAAAAATTTTGTAAGGTATTTTTTTATTATAGTATTGACAACACTGATTATTCTCTGTACGACCGATCGTCGCACGATGGCGTTAAAATCTTGATTGGTGGGCTCTTACGTACTGAATTAGTTAGGTATTTGATATTCCTGTCCACCATAGACACGGTCGTTTGGTCATAGACACGGGATTTCCCCTGCAATAACCATACAGCTTTTTTTCGATATTTTAATTAATAGTTAATACGTAAAACTTTTGTAAAAAAAAATATTGTACATCGAAAATCAAAATGGAAATTCCTTTAAAAAAGAAAGTTTACGGCCAAAAATATATAATTATTGGATTTAGCGAATTCTAAAGAATTATTAACATCCTGAATTCTCATAATCTAGCGAGATTCGATGGTACTTCTAGTGACTTGTCCAAATTGAAGGTGGCAACACTGGCTCACGGTTAGTTCGGCGTCAACCGCCGTTGTGAGTGGATACTATATCGGTTGTTTGCAACGGCTCAAAAAGATCGCTGTACAAATAAATACAAAATATTCCAAAAGACAAATATCATACATACTTGATTATTATAATAATCACAGATTTTATTACAATATTTTAAAAGCACAGAATAAATAATAATAGTATGTACTAAAAATAAGTATGATGTAACATTTATACTTAAATACGTCTTGGACTTTATGACACGAATGAAGATATGATGTTCATCTACCTCATATCGATCATATGTGTCGTGCACTTTTGGATTTTCCAAACTTTTTTTAAATTCAAGTATGACATATAATTATCGGAAAATTGGAAGTATAATAAGTTTACTATTAAAAACTTGTGTGTATTTAAACTACTTTTAAAAAAATGAAAATAATCAGATACACGTAATTTTTTAATACGATTACGGCATGCTCAATTGGATTTACCAATAGTTTTTTCCCATTCTTCGACCTCCCTTCACTTTAGTTGGCAACTCCTCGGAACGAAACACCCAGACAGCAGACTGTCTCTTAATTTCAGGATCATAACAATAAACTCAGCTTTCGTCAACCTTTAAGTATGTCGAACACAGCATTTGAGTCACCTCCGTTAAATCTTTGAACCATTTCACAACACCAATCAACACGACGGAGTTTTTGGGCATCTGTCAAATTATGAGATATCCACCGGGCACAAAGCTTCCTGACCGCTAAATGTTCATGAACCATTTTGTGCACTTGACTCATACCGATGCCTAAGCTTGTCCTAATCTGCTAATAAGTCACTCTTTTGTCAGTCTCTATCATACGCCGCACAACACTGATGTTATCTTCAGTCGTCGCCGTAGAAGTCCGTCCCTCGCGCAGATCATTAGTGAGATTAGACTCATTTAAACTCATTAAACCAGTTGTAAATAGTAACACGAGATGGGGCTTCATCGTGAAAGGTCGATTGAAGTCTATCATAACTTTCTTGTTGACTTAAAAGACATCGAAAGTCGTAGGAAATCATTGTACAAAATTGTCTCGCGTTAAATTCATGCTGTCGTTTGCCGCCAAGTGGTAAACAAATGACAAATTAATAAAATACATACACAATAATATTGGCAAAGAGTTCCATTTGCAAAATTTGAATTTATTTTTTTATTATATTGTTTACAAGTGGCCAGTTCCAAAACTTTCAGTGTCGCCCTCGTAGATTGCCTCATAATTGCGATATTTTCCATAGTTTTTACCACCGCTTTTAGTTGGCGATCACTGTTTTTTTTATTTTTAGACGTTATAAGGAAGACACTGCTGAGCATCTCCTGATTTGTTTCGTATTGTCGTCTCTTACAACGCTCACGGGATGATATGGGGTAATGGACTTTCTTACACCGCAACTACAAGGCACTTACATTATATGACCAATGGAAATATACTTTTAAGGTATCCATATCAAAATCGGATATCCTACCTACAACAGGAGAGGCTTACTCCTGGACTTCTACTTCCACTGCAAGAACCAAAAGGAAGTGGATATAAGCATTTTTTAAATAAGTTAACAGGCATATATGCTCGAAAATTCGCGTAAATAACTATAAATAAAAATATTGGTGAGTCAAAGATTGACAAATATCGTCCCGTAAGTGTCGTAAGAGGCGAAAGATGGAATTAAAACAGGATCATCTTCCTAATCTGCCAAGCGAGGTAAATATCTACACACTATGAGGAATCCCATCTATAGGGGAAGTCTATTTTTTTTATAGTATAGGGTGACAAACGAGCACACAATCCACCTGATGGTAAGTGGTTGCTGTGACCCATAGACATCTACATTTATCCTCAATTAAGAATCAAAATGCAGATGCGTCGTCACCCGTGAGGACTAAGATGGAATGCCTCTTTTCCAGTAAAAAGGATCTCTGGTTCTCTACACTCACCATACGAAACACAGTAGCGTGAATTAGCTATTTTACGCTGGTATTCTGTGAGAGCGTGGTCCTTCCCCGGTCGAGCCGACCAATTCGTGCAACAACTATACTACTAATATAGCTACAGCATGGCTCTACCACGTATAAAAATATCAAGGAGAATATAGTCAAGGAGCCTTTGATATAAAATAATGAGAATAAAGTATCGTTTTATCGTTTTTCATTTCATAACAGATGAAATCGAGAAAGTTTTTACCTCTTACCACCCCCAAACTTTAATTCTAGATTCACGCCTGTTTGGGCTGTGAATCTACCCCAGTTAGTCAATCGTTGGTGGACTGCTTACAGATACAGTGTGAACTTTTCACTACCTTTTAAAATCTAGCTATATTATGGTTGTGGCACGAATAAGTCGGCTCGACCGGGGTAGGACCACGCTCTCACAGAATACCAGCATAAAATAGCAGCTTAATGCTGCTGTTTATCGTATGGTGAGTGAAGAGAATCAGAGACTCCTTTAATTGGAAAAGAGACATTCCATCATAGTCCTCCGGGGTGACAACGCTTCTGCATTTCGATTCTTAATTAAGGATAAATGTTGGTCTTTATAGGTTACAGCATTCACTTACCATGAGGTGGACTGTGTGCTTGTTTGTCACCTTTGTTCTATGAGAAAAAGATTTACAAAAAAACTAACCCTGTACAGCAGAATCCAGCTGTCTCCTTCGAGCATCCACCGAGTCCCTCGTATCGGGCATGTACTGGACCAGCGCGGTTGCAAGCCGGGCGGTCCTCGCGCGTAGACCGGTACCCTGGTCTCCGCCAAGAAGACCGACCAGTCGCCACGCGATTGCCTCGCATTGTAAATCCGGGCGGGGAGTGATTTCTAATGAGATTAACCTGCAACGAATTAGAAAATTTAATGCACAGATTTTTAAAATTGTATAAATACTAATATTTTATTACGTTATGTATTTGATATATACATAATTAATTAATTAATTGTAAAAGCACTAGTACTAAATTATATGTGGTAGAGTCACCCTGCAGTTATATTATTGCATACCTTAAGCGAAAGCGCAAGGTAATGTTCTACTATCGCCTAAAAATTAAAATTCCAACATTTTATCGAATAAAATCGTATCTAGCAATCATATTATACATATAAATGATATAAAAAGCACATTGTTAGAAAGATAAATGATTGTTGAACTTATTAATAATTTTTTTAAATCGATTAATTGCTATTTTTAAATAAAAAAAGGGGTTTTATTGGCTTATGGTGTGGATTTATCAAGTCCGGAAGGCTTGTAAACACTCTAACTTTTGAAAATATCAATTGTTTAACTCAATCTATTTTTTAATCTCTTCATCTATCATGTGGGAAGCCACTGAATGTAAATGGCAATGTAATTTTGTTTTGTTTAGCTATAATTAATTTTTTTCGGCTCCAAAATGGCGAAATTTTCGTAGATTAGGTAGCCTTGTATGTAAATTAATTCTGTAAAGGGAGCTAAAGCCACAGAGTAGTTTACTCACTCAATCAGTTCGACGCACAGAGTACTTTTTATATACTGGTCAGTCGCCGTCGTGAGTGGACATTGTTTCGTATGTTTGCAGCGGCTCAAAAAGATCGCTGTACAAATACACAATATTCGAATATCCAAATTTCTTAAATACCTGATTATAATAATAATAAGAGATTTTTTTATTACAATATTTTAAAAGCACAGAATAAATAATAGTAGTACGTACTAAAAGTAAGTAGTATCATTTTTTTTGTCATGGGTGACATTTCATGGTTTTCGAGTGTTGAAACCGATAGTGCTGTCGAAATGTAAATCCAAGATGGCGGGTGAATTAGATACCAATTTTTTCATCATGGATGTCATTTTCATGGTTTTCGAGGGTGTTGAAGCCGATAGTGCTGTCGAAATGTAAATCCAAGATGGCGGCCGCAATAGGTATAAATTTTTTCATCATGCGTGTCATTTTCATGGTTTTCGAGGGTGTTGAAGCCGATAGTGCTGTCGAAATGTAAATCCAAGATGGCGGCTGCAATAGATATCTTTTTTTTCATCATGGGTGTCATTCTCATGGTTTTCGCGTGTGTTGAAGCCGATAGTGCTGTCGAAATGTAAATCCAAGGTGGCGGCTGCAATGGGTATCAATTTTTTTATCATGGGTGTCATTTTCATGGGTTTCGAGGGTGTTGAAGCCGATAGTGCTGTCGAAATGTAAATCCAAGATGGCGGCTGAAGCAGGTACAATTTTTTTTATCATGGGTGTCATTTTCATGGTTTTCGAGGGTGTTGAGGCCGATAGTGCTGTCGAAATGTAAATCCAAGATGGCGGCTGCAATAGATATCAATTTTTTCATCTTGGGTGTCATTTTCATGGTTATCGAGGGTGTTGAAGGGGTAGTGCTGCCGAAATGTAAATCCAAGATGGCGGCTGCAATAGGTATAATTTTTTTCATCGTGGGTGTCATTTTCATGGTTTTCGAGAGAGTTGAAGCCGATAGGGTTGTCGAAATGTAAATCCAAGATGGCGGCTGCAATAGATATCTTTTTTTTCATCATGGGTGTCATTTTCACTGGTTTCGAGGGTGTTGAAGCCGATAGTGCTGTCGAAATGTAAATCCAACGTGGCGGCTGCAATGGGTATCAATTTTTTTTATCATGGGTGTCATTTTCATGGGTTTCGAGGGTGTTGAAGCCGATAGTGCTGTCGAAATGTAAATCCAAGATGGCGGCTGAAGCAGGTTCCAATTTTTTTTATCATGGGTGTCATTTTCATGGTTTTCGAGGGTGTTGAAGCCGATAGTGCTGTCGAAATGTAAATCCAAGATGGCGGCTGCAATAGATATCAATTTTTTCATCATGGGTGTCATTTTCATGGGTTTCGAGGGTGTTGAAGCCGATAGGGTTGTCGAAATGTAAATCCAAGATGGCGGCTGCAATAGATATCTTTTTTTTCATCATGGGTGTCATTTTCATGGGTTTCGAGGGTGTTGGATCCGATAGTGCTGTCGAAATGTAAATCCAAGGTGGCGGCTGCAATGGGTATCAATTTTTTTATCATGGGTGTCATTTTCATGGGTTTCGAGGGTGTTGAAGCCGATAGTGCTGTCGAAATGTAAATCCAAGATGGTGGCTGAAGCAGGTACCAATTTTTTTTATCATGGGTGTCATTTTCATGGTTTTCGAGGGTGTTGAAGCCGATAGTGCTGTCGAAATGTAAATCCAAGATGGCGGCTGGAATAGATATCAATTTTTTCATCATGGGTGTCATTTTCATGGGTTTCGAGGGTGTTGAAGCCGATAGGGTTGTCGAAATGTAAATCCAAGATGGCGGCTGCAATAGATATCTTTTTTTTCATCATGGGTGTCATTTTCATGGGTTTCGATGGTGTTGGATCCGATAGTGCTGTCGAAATGTAAATCCAAGGTGGCGGCTGCAATGGGTATCAATTTTTTTATCATGGGTGTCATTTTCATGGGTTTCGAGGGTGTTGAAGCCGATAGTGCTGTCGAAATGTAAATCCAAGATGGTGGCTGAAGCAGGTACCAATTTTTTTTATCATGGGTGTCATTTTCATGATTTTCGAGGGCGTTGAAGCCGATAGTGCTGTCGAAATGTAAATCCAAGATGGCGGCTGCAATAGATATCAATTTATTCATCATGGGTGTCATTCTCATGGTTTTCGCGGGTGTTGAAGCCGATAGTGCTGTCGAAATGTAAATCCAAGGTGGCAGCTGCAATGTTTATCAATTTTTTCATGATGGGTATCATTTTCATGGGTTTCGAGGGTGTTGAAGCCGATAGTGCTGTTGAAATGTATTTAAACTACTTTAAAAATTCCGTAAAATCACTCATAATTTAAAAATTACGTATTTTTTTGATGCGCTTAAGGTATGCCCAATTGGTTTTACCAATTATATGTTTGTACTACGAATGGGTTATCATTACAGCCCTTCACAAGTCTACTGCTGAACATAGGCCTCCCCCAAAGAATGCCACAAAGCACGGCCCTGAGCCACCTGCATCCATCGACTTCCTGCATATCTTACCAGGTCGTCACTCCATCTAGTGGGGGGACGCCATACACTTCGCCTGCCGGTACGAGGCTGCCACTCGAGAACCTTTCTTCCCCATCGGTTGTCGGTTCTTCGAGCTATATGGCCGGCCCATTGCCACTTCAGCTTACTAATCCGTTGGGCTATGTCGGTCACTCTGGTTCTACAGCGGATATCCTCATTTCTGAGTTTATCACGCAGAGAAACTCCGAGCATAGCCCTCTCCATAGTTTGCTGAGCGACCTTGAGCTTCCTCATACGGCCAGCTGTAAAGGACCACGTCTCAGTTCCGTAAGTCATCACTGGCAATACGCACTGGTTGTACAATTTCGTTTTAAGCTTTTGAGGTATATCTGACTAGAAGATGTGCCGTAATTTCCCGAACGCTGCCCAACCGAGTTGAATCCGTCGATTGACCTCTCGGTCGAAGTTGGACTTACCTAGTTGGACTATTTGTACCAGGTAAACATACTCGTCAACAATTTCGAGCTTAGTGTTCCCAACAACTACCGGCATAGGTGTGACATGGACATTAAACATGATCTTTGTTTTGTCCATGTTCATATTAAGACCTATCCGTTGGGAAACACTATTGAGGTTATTGAGCATAGTGCTTAGGTCCTCCAGCGATTCTGCCATAAGGACTATATCGTCGGCAAATCGAAGGTGAGTGATGTACTCGCCATTGATGTTGATACCGTATCCTTTCCAGTCCAGAAGCTTGGAAACGTCTTCCAATGCAGCGGTGAAGAGTTTCGGGGATATAACATCACCCTGTCTTACACCTCTCTGCAATTGGATAGGTTTCGTATTCTGGTTCTGTACTCGGATAGCTATCGTAGCTCTACTGTACAAACACTTCAGCACTTCGATATACCGACAGTCAACTTGGCACCGCTGAAGGAACTGCAGCACCGCCCAAATTTCGACGGAATCAAAGGCTTTCTCATAGTCCACATACGCCAGACATAGTAGCAAATTGTACTCCTCGAACTTCTGTACAATTTGCCGAAGGGTATGTATGTGGTCTATGGTGCTAAAGACTTTTCGGAAACCGGCTTGTTCGGGAGGCTGGAAGTCGTCAAGTCTGCGCGCGAGACGATTCGTAATGACTCTCGAAAACAGCACGTAGACGCGGCTCAGAAGGGAAATCGGTCTGCAGTTCTTCAAGAGAGCGTTGTCGCCTTTCTTGAAGAATAAGACCACCGCACTTCTGCTCCACGCCTCCGGTGTAATGCCACCATGGAGAACGGAATTAAAGAGATACTGAAGGACTTCAAGTACCGGTTTTCCACCCGCTTTCAGAAGCTCCGCTGTAATTCCATCCTCGCCTACATCTACATTTGATCCGTGCATCCTCTTTCAGGTCTAAATCCGCATTGTGCCTCCCATAGAAATCTTTCCGATTTCTCTTGCATCCTACGTGTCAAAACCTTCGAGTAAACTTTACTTGCTAAACTGGTCAAGCTGATCGCCCGATAGCACCCGCAGTCAAAATGTGAACCTTTACCTTTATATAAAGGCACAATGACTGCGGATCGCCAATCATCCGGGACATCCACCGTCCGCCAGCACAAATTGCACAGCAGATGAAAGCTGTCCCAGACGCGAGGCCCACCATACTTGACCATTTCAGCAGTAACTCTGTCTAGTCCCGCAGCCTTACCACATTTCAAACTTCGAATCGCACGTTCAATCTCTTTCATACTGATGACCTCAGTGTCATCGAGGTCCGGGTCTGGCGTACCAGTCTCGGCGTCATCCCCGGATCCCTCACTAAGATCATCACACGCATACATTTCTCTATAAAATTCGCTCCATCGCAGCATGACGTCCGATTTGTCTGAGAGGACGTCATTAGTTCTCGAAAGCACTTTGTTCATTCTTAAGGCCGTCGCACCACTTCGGGTCCTTCCAACCTCTTTCCAGAAGAGTTTGGAGTTCTCCTTAAAGTTGTGCGACAACCTTTCGTCCGCTTCCATTCTACACCTTTCACGCACTTCATCAATCAATGCTTTCGTGTGAACTTTTTGCAGCTTATATCTTTCTTCCATCTTCTCTCTCATATCCTTATCATTACTAGAGGCCAAGTAGTCTAATTAAATGTTTTCTCTCCGCATGATGACGGAAAAGCTTCTGGCTGCTAACCAGAGGATTTTCTGTGCTTTTGTGGATCTTGAGAAAGCATTTGATAAGGTTGTAAGGAAGAAAATGTGGGAACTGTTGCCAGGGTATGGTGTGGATGGTCGATTGCTAAGGGCTGTGCAGTCACTTTACTGTGACTGTAAAGCCTGTGTGCGGGTATGGCATGACCTGTCACCCATGTTTAGCGTCCAAACGGGCGTAAAACAGGGTTGTGTCATGTCTTCCTGGCTGTTCATACTGTATCTCGACAGCTGTTTACAGAAGCTGAAAGATAGCTGTTTGGGTGTGAAATTGGGTGACATTAAAGTGAATTGTCTGCTGTATGCTGATGATGCAGTGCTCATTGCACCATCAGAGGCAGAACTGCAGGCATTAGTCACGTGTATGAAAGAGGAATGTGAAATTAAAGGTCTCCGCTTGAATGCTAATAAAACTAAGTTTCTGGTATTTGAAAGGGACGAAGAGAGAACAAAGTGTGAAATATGGGTAAATCAGGAATGTCTAGAACAGGTAAATGAAATTGTATACTTGGGGAGTGCTTTTAGCCGGGATGGAAGATGTGATTTAGATGTGGACAGGCGTGTCGCTGCCGGGAACAAAGTCAATGGTGCCCTGACTGCGTTAGTCAAAAGGCAAGGCGTAGTGAAGAGTGCACGCCTTGCAATACATAACGCAGTGTTGGTACCGACTTTGTTATATGGCAGCGAAACCTGGGTATGCCAGAAGAAGCATAAAAGCAAGTTGAATGCAGTGGAGATGCGATCTCTTCGTAAAATGTGCGGCGTTACCATGGCCGACCGGAAGCGAAACGAAGAGATTCGCAATATGGCAGGTTTGAAAGATGACCTTATCAAAAAAATTGATAAGGGCGTGCTTCGATGGTTTGGGCACGTTGAGAGAATGAGTGAAGACCGAATGGTGAAGAAAATATATAGCGCGAAAGTAAATATTAAAAGGTGTCGAGGTAGACCGAGACTAATTTTCGAAGACCATGTGAGCAAACTGCTCGAAGAGGGGAGGGTCAAGAGTACTCGGATACCTAGACGTGCATGTATGAAGAAGATAATGAATCTGAAAGAAGCGAAAGAGGTATGTAAGGATCGTGACACTTGGCGATCTGTTCTCTCTGGCTACCCCGTCAGGGATTGTGCGTGACGATAAGTAAGTAAGTAAGTAAGCCTGGGGCCTTGCCGTTTTTAAGGTGCTGGAGAGCCATTCTAATCTCGCTCAGACTGATGTCCGAGATATCATCGGAATATTGTCGGATAAGATTCGCTCTTGGATCGTTACTCACACTTGCGTGCGGCTCCAACGATGACGTGTAAAGCTGCCCATAGAACCTCTCAATCTCACTCAAAATCTCAGGTGCCCCGGAAACGATGCTGCCACACTCTGTCTTCAGCTTTGCCAGTTGGCTCTTTCTGACAGACAGATTCTCTGGCAAAGACTTTGGAGCCTTGGTTCCGCTCGATCGCTTCTTCAATGCGAGCTGTATTGAAGTTGCGTTAAGTCCCGCCGCATGCATTTGGAGATCTGTCTGTTCAGTTGCCTGTATGCTGTCAAATCTGTTGAAGAATGTAGCTTCATCTCCCGTCTAACAGCCATGAGATTAAGAGTGTGATCGGAGAGTTTTTGTGTTCTTCTGCGGCGGGTCTTGCAGAACTTAGCTCCGACCGCATGGACAGTTTCCACGAACTTGGCATTCATATCATTGCAGTTTTCTAGGCACTGAAAACGGTTTTGTAACTCGAGCTGAAAGGTTTCGGGACCTCTCCAACTTAACGTTTAGGTTCAGTGTGCCTCTAACCATTCGGTGATCGCTGCCGGTTTTCACCTTCGCGATCACTGAGACATCACTGAACAGTTGTCGTCTGGTCGTCATAATGAAGTCAATCTCATTTTTTGTCGAACCGTCGGGGCTCGACCAGGTCCACTTCCTGTGGGGTCGCTTCTGGAAGAAACAGTTCATCATAATGAGTCCCTCTTTCTCCATGAAGTCTCTCCATGAAGCTGCTGGCCCCTTGGGTTCCGTTGCCCCATTCCAAATTTCCCCACTTTCAGCTCACCGTTCTCTCTTGTGCCTAGTTTTGCATTGAAGTCTCTCATTAACACCGTATATTGGGTTTTGGGGGAATGCATGGCTCTAGAGATATCCTCATACATTTCCTCCACCTCCTCATCGGTGTGTGCCGAGGTTGGTGCGTAAACCTGTATGACCTTCAGCGAATACCGTTTTGTGATTCTGAGTATAAGGTACGCAACCCTCGTCGACACACTCTCAATCTTTACAACGTTGTTAACGAGAGACTTGTGGACGATAAATCCGACACCTCCTTGAGACAGATGGTCGCCCTCCCGGTAATAGAGCAAGTTGCCGGATTCGAGGATTACCGTCTCCTCCCCCCCTCTTCGGACTTCGGATAATCCTATAATATGCCAGCGCAACTTGTCTATCTCTTCTTCCAGCTCCACAATCTTCTCGTCAGTCCTCAGGGTGCGTGCGCTGTATGTTGCCAGGTCGAGTCGTCTAAGGTGGCAACCGAACCTCCACCGGAGATTCTTAGCACCCCCTGCCCCGCCGTTACCATGGTCGCCATCGTAGCCAGGAATAGCGGGGCCGCCGGGGACTGGGGGCCGTCTCTTCGTAACTTTCATCATGGGGGTATATTGCCATAGTTGCTACGCTTGGCGAGCGGGTTGGCAACCGCAGTTTTTTTATTGTATTTTTGCCGTTACCAGGAAGATGCTGCTGCCCATCTCCTGCCTGTTTCCCTTTGTCGCCTTTTACGACACCCACGGGATGATATGGGGTAGTGGATATTCTTAACCGCCACTACAGGGCATCGACTACACGGCATGGGTTAGCTCGACACAAAAACAAATCAGGATAGATTCAGCAGCGTCCAACTGATAACAGCATTAACATTAAAATAAACTGCGATTGCCACCACAGCTGCCATGGCAACTATAGCAAGTAGCCCCGTTAAGAGGCAATGTGTGGGGAGGCGATCGTATGCCTCGGTGCACTTTGATGAAAAATATTTTATACGACGTGCCCGGGTCTTAAATAAATCTAGACAAGTACGTAAAGTAAGTAAGTAAAGGGGTGCTTAATGCTGCTGTGTTACAACAATTGATGAGTGTAGGGAACTACATTCACTATACAATACACTGCTATTTTTCGGGGGTATTCTGTGAGAGCGTGATCCTACCCTGGTCTAGCCGACCCATTCGTACTGTAACCATAATAAAACTGCAGATTGGCTCTGCCACGTAACACTGGAACCCTCGCCTTAGTCCTTTCTAATGCGCCGGGATCGCTAAAGAATTTGTGAGTAACGTAAACCAAACAACTAATGTCACTGAGTTCGAATTCGCAGTCCGCAAATCGTGACCGGCAAAGGCCAAAACGTTCATTTTATTGGAATTTTCTGAACATTTTTGTTTCTAGTCCATGGTTAGTGGGTACTGTGGTCCATAGACATTGACATTTACATTTACTCGATTCGACAAAATGCAGATGCATTGTCACCCTTATTAGGACTACAATGTAATGCTTCGTATAAAGTAAAAAGAGTATCACCATACGAAACACAGCAGTATTAATCTGCTATTTTACGCTGGTATTCTTCTGTGAGAGCGTCGTCCTTCCCCGGTCGTGCCGACCCATTCGTGCTACAATCATAAACTGGCCAAATGCAGAAAAGGCTCAGAATAAAAATAGGCAAATGGTAAAGAAAATTAAATAAAAAAATCTCAAATATTTTTTAAAATGTAATGCAAAATAAATATAATGCATTATTTTAACTGATTTTACTGCGCACGCACGCATTCATAAGGGTCGATCGGTATTCAAAAACGTTTATATATATATATATATATATATATATATTGTAATGTAGCTAATATATATATATATATATATATATATATTCGCTACATTACAATTTGTAATTTATTCAAAGAGTTGTGGCCTCCTAATCACCAAATGTATAGTCGTTCAACAGTTGAAGAACTTGGTAAGCAAGTATTATATTAAAGGAAGGAATTTGTCCATGTTCGTGTGTAAGTATGACATTTTTCTTTCTTCTGGCGCGGAGATTACATAATAATTTTTTCATTGCTTGTTTTATTTAACATTGACAAATACACAGAAACATCATCTCGTTTACGCCAGACGCAAAGCAGCCAGATTGGCGACGATGAATAGTGTCAAAGATATGCAAACGTCCTTTTTATACAATAACGGTAACACACGATTACACAGTCCACCTGATGGTAAGTGAAAGTTGTGACCCATAGACATCTACTGTAGATACGTCTATCCTCGATTAAGAATCAAAATGCAGATGCGTTGTCACTCTTGAGCACTAGGATGGACTGCCTCATTTCCAGTAAAATAGCATTAAGCTGCTATTTTACGCTGGTATTCTGTGAGAGCGTGGTCCTTCCCCGGTCGAGCCAACACGTAAAACATCTAAAGAGAGCGTTTTTATTTTACGTGAAACTTAGCTAAATTATTTTAACATCTTAAACCTACGCTTATAATTGAATATAAAAAGGCAGTTGTTTTAACTAAGTTGACGTCTCTAAGGACTAAGTTGTTGTTATCGGGAATATGCTGCAACCTATATTCTATTTACACGCATATACACTCACACATACACTCACTCTCTCTCTCACACACACACACACGCGCACACACGCACACACACAAACACGCGCGCGCGCGCGCACGCACGCACTCACCTACACGTGCACACACACACACACACACACATACACACACACATACACACACACACACACACACACACACACACACACACACACATTTGCTTTTCGTATATTTATTGTTTGTCATACACCTAATATTACCTAGATTATAGATTGGTCTGTAGGTGGGGGCTGGTGATCTGTCATACAGGGAATCGTACTATCTACTGGTGTCAGAGTCACTCACAAATTGATAGTATATAGTATATTAATAATAAGTCGTGTGTTTATGTTAATTACTAAATTTGTGAGAGAAAATAATAAACTTTATTATTATTATTATTATTTCAGTTTCCTTCAGTCGCCTCTTAGGACACCCACGAAGATATTGAGTAATGGATTTTCCTACACCACCATTACACGGTTACTCTTACGTTGTCACCTCATATTTCTACAAATTGAATTAAAAATCGATTTTATTCGAAAGTCTGGCAAAGCTATTCGGATACTTGGGATAAAAACAAGCGATACGCCGGCCTGGTGGGCGTGCCCGTCGGACCTGCCCCGCCACTTTCACTTCCGAAAGTAGATGCGACATAACTCACATGTGTCGTACATGCGGCTAATTATACTCGTAAGCTTGTAACTAATATATAAAATACGCGTGAGATTTTTATTCGGTACAGAAGACGTGTAAAATACCGTAGAAATTAATGAAGATTTTTAATGTGTTTTAACTGCTTACGGCTCAAATGTAGGAAGCGCTCAAATCGTCGGGTATATTTATGTTTTTATTTAAGTCACTCATATTATGTACTCCTTTGTATATTTTCATTATTCTTATTTCATAAGTTTATATTCAGGAATTGTCCAATATAAATTTGAAGAAAACCTTGCAACCCTCAAAATGGAAAATAGAAGATGAAGATTTTAATATAACTATTTACATTACATTTCAGTGGATATTGTTACCTTACACTTCGGACATTTCTTAGACCACATCAATAATAAGGGATAAACAATCAAACTTTTAATAAAAATTAAATCTGACTTTAAAACTAAAAGGAATGAGACAATATTCACATAACAACTTCTGAAGTTACAGTTAAGAGTTAAAACATAGTGTCTAGATGAATTATAGAAGCTATTATACTCGTAGTTACATGCATTTTATTACATGCATGGTAGAGACATGCTGCACTACACGTGGTAGAGCCATGTTGCGGCTATATTATGGTTGTAGCACATTCGTTGGGTTCACATGGGTTTACCATTAGAAAAACTACCGCATGGGAAACTAAAAAGCAGGCGAATTCCAATGAACATTGTGGGCCTATTCACCTATTTTAGGCATGACGTCCCCGCAGTTGCTTTAATGCAGTTCATTGATTTTATTTTTTGCTCGCCAGAAATTACTTGCTCTTTAAGTATTTCTTATTGAAAGCGGACAAGATATGTTTACGTGTTAAAGCCACACTGCAGCTATATTGGTTGTAGCACGGATGGATTGGCTCGACCGGGGTAAGCCTACGCTCTCACGGAATACCAGCGTAAAATAGCCCTTTAACGCTGCTGTGTTTCGTATGGTGAGTGTAGAGAACCGGAGACCCTTTTTACTGGAAACAAAGCACTCTATCTTAGTCCTCAGGGGTGACAACGCATCTGCATTTTGTTTGTTAATCGAGGATAGATGTAAATGTCTATGGGCCACAGCATCCACTTACCATCAGGTGGACTGTGTGCTCGTTTATCACCCTCATCATCATCATTACAGCCCGCATCACAAGTCCACTGCTGAACATAGGCCTCCCCCAAGGAGTGCCACAAAGCACGATCCTGAGCCACCTGCATCCATCGACTTCCTGCATGTCCTATCTTTATATATATATAGGTATATACTATATCCTACACTTTGTCTCGTTATCACGTCGTCCTTTATCACCCTAATTCTAAAAAATTAAAATTATGAGGAAATTATTTTATTCATTTTAGTTTTTCAAGTCGGATTTTTAGTATTATTTAAAAATAATGTATAATTTAATATTAAAAATGTTGTACAACCGACTTCTATATAAATTACTAAGAATAACTCAGAAACTATTAGTCATACCTTAATCAAATTCATACGAGACCACATGTGAAGCACCAGCTTTCAAATGAAAAAATAATCATCGAAATCGATACACCCAGTAAAAAGTTATGAGGTAACACATATAAAAAAAACATACAGTCGAATTGAGTACCGACTCCTTTTTGAAGTCGGTAGAAATGGTAAAAACTTTGGCCGTGACTCATTCGTTCAGGAGCTATGATGCATAGACAGACACAGATACACATTACAAACTTATAACACCCCTCTGTTTTCGTCGGGGGTCAATAAATTGCACAAGGACACATCTCGACCCGGAACAATTATTTGTAAGCCATACAAATACTTGTTGCGGGCGGGATTCGATCCCGCGGCAATAAGTGCCGCAGCTCAGTGCTAAGCCAGTTCGTCATCTAGCCGACAGCCGTAAAGCAGACGTGAGGTTATAATTTCTAATTTTTGATAAGGAACTTTCGTTTTGCGGAATTAAAAATGTAACTATTTTAGCCAACCTGTAATTTAACTTTAAAAGTGTTTCTAGAGCACCGCTGATGCACAGAAATGTACAGAATAGAATAGAATAATTTTTTATTCAATATTGATTATTACATAATTCTTATCGAAAGTCATTTTTTTATTTACCACTGGTTCGGAAAATACCTCAGTCCTGGGAAGAACCAGCAAGAAACCCAGCGGGATTTTTTTTTCAAACATCACTTAACAGTAAATTCGTTTATACAATTTTAAATGATTTTTCATAGAACCAGCATGGTGGCGATCACCTTATTCCCAGGGGTTATATATATATATATATATATATATATATATATATATATATATATATATAGTGGTCAACAACCCTTAAACTAAGATATTATACCTGTATTTCAAGGGCTAATTTCCTTCCTGATTCATAGTCTTTTCAATACGTTGTTTATAGATATATATTATATTTACAAGTATTCCCTTAAAAGTAAGTTATGATAACAGCTATAATCCATCCATAGATTACAGCCCTTTTCTACCGACTTCAAAAAGGAGCCGGTACTCAATTCGACTGTATGTTTTTTTATGTGTGTTACCTCATAACTTCTTACTGGGTCAACCAATTTCGATAATTCTTTTTTTATTTGAAAGCTGGTGCTTCACACGTGGTCCCATATAATTTGATCATGGTTTGACCAATAGTTTGTGAGATACTCTTAATAATTTATTTATATTGAAGTCGGTTCTACAACATATTTAATTTTAAATTATAAAATCTACTGTTGAGCATAGCCCTCCTCTTATTTTTGTATCAGATTGCATCATAGGGGGTATTTTGATACGTTATAATTACGCTGCATAAAAATCCCTCAGCCTACGAGCATTTTAGAACTGTGTGCTCTGCCTACCCCACTGTGACAATCATAAGTGTTATGTTATGCTTAATATCTGTCCATCTGTGAAGTGGCAAAATCGCACTTCACCAACGCGTTAGTTATTGCCCGCGGCGTTGTTTACATTTCCCACTACTTGGTGGTGTACGTAATACTTGGATGATTTCACCGTTACGAAATTATTTTAGGACAAACATAAGAAGCATACTTTCATCTTCCGGTCTATACTAACGTTCCGGTTACAGTTAGACCTCACCTGATAGTAAGTTGCAGGTGCGTTGCCATCTTTTAAAAAGGAGTGATCTCGTTTCTTAATGGTCCTTAAGTCTTATCGGTCCGAAGAATTCGCCGGTGGTAAGCAATTGCATAAAGAAGTCGTGCGAGGAAGATAACTCCTAGTATACCGCACAGTAGTGAACCGCCAAGTATCCAGATGATGTGGTAGCGTGGGTTTTGTCCAATGTCCGTTGGCACGAGTACAAGTGTAGTTTTATACCCCACACTACGCCCTATCCCCTGACTATCACCGAATGAGGGCTAATAATCTTTCACTTACCAGATGTCGCTAGTTGTGACTGAGGTTAAGTTTTTTATTACACAATTATTATAGTTAATTGAAAAGTTCATTTTAAATAACAGTTTATCATTATCTAGAGTATAATATTAATACACAACACAATGAGTCAGCGGTTTGATTTTTAATTTTTTGCACTTTATAACTCTCTTTCTGTTTTTTTTTTACTTTTAGTTATATTTATAGTTTGGTTTATTCATGTCCATTTTTATAGGATAGGGTAACAAACGAGCACACAGTCCACATGATGGTAAGTGGTTACTGTGACCCATAGACATCTACATCTATCCTCAATAAAGAATCAAAATGCAGATGCGTTGTCACCCGTGAGGACTAAGATGGAATGCCTCTTGTCCATTAAAAAGGGTCTCCGGTTCTCTACACTCACTATACGAAACATAGCAGCGTTAAGCTGATATTTTACGCTGGTATTCTGTGAGAGCGTGGTCCTTCCCCGGTCGAGCCGACCCATTCGTGCTACAAGTATACTACCAATATGGCTGCAGCATGGCTCTACCACGTATAAAAGTCTAATCTAATTAGTATAAAACATAACTAATAATACGGAAAGAAACATTAAAGTTTACATTTTTACCTAAGAAATTATTGTCCCCGCTATGAAATCTTTCAAAAATATTTTACCTCATTATAAAGCGGCGCCGCCCTGGTGGCAGAAAAAGTCGTGGTTGCCCTCGTATAGAATAAGCATAATCAGCCTTTAGCCGTAGAATCGGCCATCGTAATCAGTACGGTTCCTACACCCTTCCGCGCAGACGAGACTGCCTATGAACTCAATTCTAATTCTAATTGCAATACCAAAAATTCTATTTTGTAATTTAAATAAATACCTTTATTTTTAGTTCATTAAATATATATTTTTTGAAGGACTGGAGTCCGTAACCCGTATAATACATCCATCCATCCATTACAGCTGACAAAAGTCCACTGCTGAACATAGGTCTCTTACAGAAGAAGGTCATAAGAGCAATCTATGATTTAAAACCTAAAAAGTCGCTCCGATAAAAATTTAAGGAAATTTTATTAACTTTGGCCTTCTCAATACATTTATGAAAATGTAATGTACGTACAAAAAAATAAAGGTAGTTTAACAAAAATAAGTGATAGTCATTCTGTAAATATTAAGAACAGACACAAGCTAGTAGTACCAGTTACTCGACTCCACCGAGTCAGTAATTCATTCTTGGGGCGATGTATTATACTCTTTTATAACGAAATCCCATAAAATATACAAAATATATTGGTAAATCCAATTGGGCATGACCTAAGCGCATTAAAAAAATTACGTATAATATGATTATACGGAATTTTTAAATGTAGTTTAAATATATTTCAACAGCACTATCGGCTTCAACGCCTTCGAAACCCATGAAAATGACACTCATGATGAAAAAATTGATACCTATTGCAGCCGCCACCTTGGATTTACATTTCGACAGCACTATCGGCTTCAACACCCGCGAAAACCATGAGAATGACACCTATGATGAAAAAATTGATACCTATTGCAGCCGCCGTCTTGGATTCACATTTCGACAACCCTATCGGCTTCAAGTTTCCCGAAAACCATGAAAATGACACACATGATGAAAAAATAGATACCTAGCCATCTTGGATTTACATTTCGACAGCACCATCGGCTTCAACACCCGCGAAAACCATGAGAATGACACCCATGATCAAAAAATTGATATCTATTGCAGCCGCCATCTTGGATTTATATTTCGACAGCACTATCGGCTTCAACACCCTCGAAACTCATGAAAATGACACCCATGATGATAAAAATTGATACCTATTTCAGCCACCATCTTGGATTTACATTTTGACAGCACTATCGGCTTCAACACCCTCGAAAACCATGAAAATGACACCCATGATGAAAAAAATTATACCTATTGCAGCCACCACCTTGGATTTAAATTTCGACAGCACTAACGGCTTCAACACCCGCGAAAACCATGAGAATAACACCCATGATGAAAAAATTGATATCTTTTGCAGCCGCCATCTTGGATTTACATTTCGACAGCACTATCGGCTTCAACACCCTCGAAACCCATGAAAATGACACCCATGATGAAAAAATTGATACCCATTGCAGCTAAATATGGGCTTCTCCGTTGTAGAAAGAACCTGCTCTAGTCATCACGCTTGGCACCTGGCACTTTTGACGCATGAAGAATATTACATCCACTTAAATTTGAAATGAGGTACTTGATTTCATACAGTCATTTATCATAAGAGAACTTGAAAGTTGTTGAGTAATTCGGTACGCAGACTTTCGACATTTTGGAAATTCGCAATAATAGCAATGTAACTCTTATGTACATTGAAATAAGGTTTATTGGTTGTCGAACATTTTAATAGGAGTTATAGTGCCGTTCTGTGGACATAGATAAGTTCGATAATTACTTTCTCTTATCAGATGAAAACGAGTATATGGAGTAAAGTTAATTTTAATTATCTACCGACCTCAAAAATGAGACGGTACTCAATTCGACTGTATGTTTTTTATATGTATGCTACCTCATAACTTTTCATATTTCAACAATTCCATATTTTTTTATTAAAAAACACGTTACCTCCACACTAGGATTTCCTCCTGTATCGTGAGGGCAGTTACATAAATAAATTTCACAAGGACAAACATCCAGACCCGGAACAATTATTTTTAGGCATACAAATACTTGTTCCGTGCGGGATTCGAACCCGCGGCCCTTGGCGCTGCAACTTATTGCTAAACCACTGCGCCACGGAGCCGTCAAATTTCATGAAGCGATTTTGGCGATTTTTCCACCCTCTCCTTCCCCCTAGTGAGATGTAGGGAGATATGGCTTGACCCGCTCACCCCCTTTTTTATAGGATAAGGGTGACAAACGAGCACACAGTCCACCTGATGGTATGTGGTTGCTGTGGCCCATAGACATCTGCATCTACACTCGATTACGAATCGAAATACAGATGCCTTGTCACCTGTGAGGACTAAGATGGAATGCCTCTTTTCCATTAAAAAGGGTATCCGGTTCTCTACCCTCACCATACGAAACACAGCAGCATTAAACTGCTATTTAACGCTGGTATTCTGTGAGAAACCCCCTCCCCCCAACCTCACGTGAGATTTTTCATAATGCGTGTTTTAATGTAAAGCGGTGCTTAATTGCGTTGTTTATTTAAAAAAAAATAATAATTTTTATATAGTTTGTGGATTTCGCATAACCACGATGAATATTATTGTGTACGGTTTACTGTTTATTGTGGAAAAAACTTACGTAATCACCCTCTCCCCCGCGTGAGATTGGGTGAGATTCGGCTCGAGGCCCTCCCTCCCCCCCTAAACATCTCACGTAATTAGTGGACGCCCCCTAACACAGACGGACTTGTAGTAATGATTTCGATATTTACGCGAAGACTATACTTTGAATAAAACTAATTTTTACGGATTTTAGACCACCTTTATTCCATAAACTCTAAAATACGAGTACAATTCACAACGGAGTTAGAGGCAAACAATTCTTTAGCTTTCCTAGATGTTTTAGTCATCCGAAATCCTGATAACACTATTGGTCACACTGTGTATAGGAAAAAGACCCATACCACCCGATATTTAAATGGTGAATCGCACCATCATCCTTCACAGTTAGTTTCAGAGAGCATGAGAGATCTGCGACAGAAAACATCTGGCCGCCGAGCTTTAGCACGTCGAGCAAATATTGCAAGACAACAAACTTCGGGTCCCGCGCCTAAGTCACAGTGACAGAGTGAAGCCGGCCACAGTCGAGCGTGTGCCTGCTGTACTACCCTATGCCAGAGGAGTCACAGACAAGGTTGACTACATCTTGAAGGAGCTTCCACTAAAACATAATTCAAGCCGCCGAAGAAGGTTAGTCAATTTTTACCATCCGTCAAGTGCCATATCTCTCTACAAGATGCAGCAGTGTACAAGCTGGATTGACAATGTGGTCTCTCTTACGTCTCTTACGTGTGAACCTGTTCAAGATCGTCCCCGCCATTACATTAGATTTGATAGACCACAAATCCTTGCGAAATAATACCGATTCCTATCAAGGATGATTCGCGGGGATATTGAAATTAAAAAAACTAAATTCCATAGAGAAGATGTATGGGTGCTGCCATCTGCTTGGGATCCTATAATTAATAAAAGTAAATCCAAACCCAAGCATACCACTGCAAAACTACAAGATAATGTAAGCTCATTCTGCGTAGATTAAAGCACCCGAAACGGCGTGAATTAAAAAAGTTATAAAGTTAAATTAAACGCGATAAAATCCGTAAAAATTAGTTTCATTCAATGAACTTCTAGCAATTTCTATTTCATAACAGAATTTTCCCTCTATCCCCTATAGTACTCTTATAGTAAAGTATAATGTATTACCTATAAAAGTTGCAGCCTATATACGTCCCACAGCTGGGCACAGGCATCCTCTGATTTCTGAGAGAGTTTAGGACAAGGAAATGTCCGCCGCGCTGCCCCAATGCGTTTTGGCGGACTTCACATGTCTTAGAGATTTTTTTTTATTTCTCAGACATGCAGGTTTCCTCACGATGTTTTCCTTCACCGCCGAGCACATGGTAAATCAGCACTTAAAATTGCAATTAACAATGTCATTGGTGCCGGCGGGGATCGAGCCCGGGTATTACTTATAATAAGTAGGTATTAATTAAAGATGAGACATTTATTCAATAATATTGTAATAAATATACCTTAGATAAATATACTGTGTGGTGATTAAGTTATCACATTAAATAACACAGCATTAAATACAGGTTCATATATGTCTGTTAAAATAATAAAATAAACAATTCTACCATAAATAAAAATGCATCTTTCAAACAATATAAATAGCATAAAAATTGACACGAAATAAATCACCTAGATAATATTACTTTAGTGACCTGTAAAAGCGGTAACGGTGCGGCAGGTGATTATTTACCTACACTTTCCCATTCAAAGGTAATTAGGCAAAAAACGAAAAAAGGTTTACCGGGACTAGAATGTTAATTGTTATATATTTTTTTAGTTGTGTATGTTCAAATAACGTTATCTAAAATAAGTACTTTCCTTTAATGTGATAACTTTATCGCTTCCTCGTATACGTAACATTAAATACATATTAATGTATAAGAAAAGAGCGCGTTTATCACCCACAAACTGTTTCATAGTTTCGCGATGTTTATAATTATTGTAAATGCCTGTATTTTATATGAATAAAAAGTTAAAAAAATTAGGATGTGGTAGTAATAATTACTACAACAATGTCCACACGACTTTGACATAACGAGTTGACTTCTAATCACATATTTAATCAAATAAATCTCGAATTATATACACTACTTTATAACAAAATTATTAATACATTAAAGAGTATGCAACGCGAACATTACTACATGCTCTCATAATCACTTCGCACTCGACAATGACCCTGTGTTCCGCCGAGCGTGGCGAATACGTAAGCGGCCGCGACCAAATATAATTTAAAATTAAAAATTTTGTACAACCAATTTTAATATATATTATTAAGAATAACTCAAAAACTATTGGTCAGATCTTAATCCAATTTATATAAGATTGCATGTGAAGCACCAGCTTTCAAATAATAAAGGAATTATCGAAATCGGTTTACCCAGAAAAAGTTATGAGTAATGAGAAATTGTTAACACACATATAAAAAAAAACATAAAGTCGAATCGAGTACCGTCTCGTTTTTGAAGTCGTTAGAAAATAAAATATTCGGTGATGAATATAGCACAAATGAGGAAGAAGTCTTATAGTTGATTTTCGTTTGTATTAAAAATACAAAAATACAAGCAATGTACGGTGACTGTGTGCAGCGTGAAAGGGGCGAAACGTCTCTTTTATTCACCTATCAAGCATGACGATTATGGCAAATTTTTCGTGTTGGTGATCGCTGCCAAGCTATTTCTAATTTGTTTTGTGTTCTTAATTGTGTAACTTACATGATTGTAAGCTGTTATTTTTTAAATCCCGCTGGTTTTCTGGCCGGTTCTTTCCAGGACAGAGGTTCTTTTCCAAACCAGTGGTAATTAAGAGTGACTTTCAATAAGTCTTACTTATAATATACATCGAATAAAAAAGTTTATGTTTCTTTCTTCTTACCACGGGAAAAGTCCATTTCTAACAGTCTATCAGATCGAACAGCTCTCGCCTCTCTTTGAGTTGAGCTGGTAGAAAATGCCTACATGCATTAAGTCCACCCTTTGTATCATCTCTTATAGGAAATGCAATAAAGACGAAAAATAAATCGTAACGTAACAAAACAAAAATCTTATAGCCGTATTGCTTAATAATGCAAAATTATGTAAGCTTTGGTGCGAAAATTATTGTTTAATTTGTACGTGGATAGACGCGAGAATCAACTTCAATAATCTAGTTAAACTATACAAAAAATAGTCATTTCATCACACGGATGTGTTGTGTACATACGTTACGCGTTCAATATTTACCGCAATAGCTTACGTGGGGAGAAATTGGCAAACGTAATTATTTATTACACTTTGTGATGCGCACGCGATGAAAAATCATTGTTCCAATTAACGCGATTTTTATCTCTTTTATTCAGAATATATTTAAATGAAAAAGTATTTTACCGTTATTGAACTTATTGATGCAAATTTGACATATTGCTGGTGATGAAAAGAAATATCAGGCGCAATTAAACACCGCTTTTTGTGCATTTAAGAGAATTATAAATTGAATACGGAATTACATGATTCAATTATTTCTCCGTTCTTTTCTTCTTTCTTCTTCTCCGTATTTAACATCAGACTTCGCCTATTTGTCGTGGACATTCCAGGTATTCAAACCAAATGGTTAGCTTCGTCTCTTGCATATATCAAAGGAATGAAATAACTTGCCGGCGACGTTCTTTACATCCGACTACTATGTGGATATTTAGAAGGAATATGAATCTGGGGGCACAGCAGTGCCCCCGCCAATTCGAGCAAAAAAGCGGCACGGCCGTACTATCCTTTTCTCGAAGCAGTTCATTATTTCCTATTTTCTAAACCCTATTACTTCGTTGTGGATAAAACCAGAAGCCTGAATTTTCACTAACCAAGTAGGCATTGTATATATTCGGTATATTTCATATTTAATGAAATTTGAACCAGTAGTTTATGAATTATACCTAGACAAAGTTTCGTAATTTTGTCTCTCACTGACTGACCGATCATCAAAACTCTAGGGCAATTCTAGCTGACATAGAAGCTTCAAATTTTGAATACAATTATTGTTTAATATATAAATCAAGGAAAAATTAAAATATTTTGCAATTTCGGTCCATTTTTTGAGATACACCAAATGCATAAATAACTTTGTAATCTCATATAAATAAAAATAATATAGGAATAAAATATATAAGATTACAAAATTATATTTGCAGTGAATGAATCAATGTACCTATATATGTATAATATAATGGAATAATAGGTGTAAATAGGTACCTAGATATAACTATCTACAAAAAGAAATGAGATGCCATCAAAAACATAACTTGTAAAAAAAAGCCAAATCTCGCAACTCAGTTCTTCTACCGTAAAAGTTGTGAGATCCATGTAATACCAAGTCGGTTTATTTATTCAGTCAAAAAATTAAATAAAAAAACAAAAAAAATATTATTAATAATCTTTTATGTTTTAAAATTAATACATTGACTTGGCAATCGCACTAAACAATCTAATTTAATATAATATGTATTACTTGGAAGATACATTGTGTTTTCATGCGATGGCCAAGTCAATCAATTTATTTAAAATATAAAAGATTTTTAGTATTAATGTGGTCACTATAAGATGTTGTTAGTTTAGCTAATTACGTAATAACTTAAGACAGGAGGACCCTTAAGTAGGGACTGAATAAATTAACCGACTTGGTATTACATGGATCTCACAACTTTTACAGTAGAAGAACTGAGTTGCGAGACTTCGCTTTTTTTACAAGTTATGTTTTTGATGGCATATGCTTTTTATAGAATAAGCTTAACAAACGAGGCACACAGTCTACCTGATGATAATTAGATTCTGTGGCCTGTAGACCTCAATAAAGAAATAACATGCAGATGTGTTGTTATCCCTGAGGACTGAGATGGAACCTCGTCTCAAGTGAAAAGGGGTCTCCGGTTCTCTACGGTCACCATACGAAACGCAGCAGCATTAAACTGCTATTTTAAGCTGGTATTCAGTAAAAGCGTAGTCGTTCCATAGTAAGAAATATCAACAACCCCAGTAAGCCGTCTCATTCGTTTTACAACCATAACAAAAGCTGCAGCGTGGCTCGACCATATATTAGTTACACTAAAACAGTTTGATTTCCCATCTAGGGCTTTATTACCACTTACCGGGTCTAGTCAAGCACTAGCTTATAATACTTGATACAATAATAACCATAATATAAAATATAAGAGAAATGTAGGGACAGAAATATACTTGGAAGGAAAAGCATATATATACGAACTTACCTATTTAATAGTGTTTCAATTAAATGTGTAGAATGTGGTAAAGCTTCAACAAGAAGATCTATCGGCAGCTCAGAGGCTACACTCTGTAACACGCCCGGACCAAGTCTGGACAAGATGGCAGCCGCTTCCCGAAACTGTCTCCCTTCAGCCAACAGCAGCACGCGACGAAGTGCCAAACGAGGAGAGGTGTATGTATTTTTCTCCCTCTCCCTCTCGCGTCGAAATCGCTCTCGGCTTTCGTTCATGTTTGCGATCGAGTTTTTGTAGTACTAGCCCATTATATTTTTTTTATTCTGGTGTGAGGTAAATTTAATATTTGTACCTGAGAAAAAAAACAATTCTGTTAGAAAGGAAATAATTTAAAATTGTACTTATAAATTATAAACCGCTGTCAAAAGACCGGATGATGTTACGCAATACATTAAAAAAAATTCAAATGTCAATTACGCAATTACAGTTGCAGTGTACACTTGCGTGCAAATTAAACTGAAGTAATTAGTCGGTAAACTGTTATTCAACAGATCCACACGCTGTATGTTTCCGGCGAAAGGTCGGATAACTGGTAATATGAGAATGACTTCATTAAATTATACGTTACACGATGTTCTGACTGATTTTAACCAGGGCAACAGTTTTCAATTACTTTCGGAAATCGTTATATTATCAAGTTCCCGAGGCATACTTTTCATAGAAGGTAAAAGTGACAAACAAACACCTGACTATGTGATTAAATTTCAAATGTATCGAGAATGTGCCATCACCACGTCATCATCGTAAAACACGTTTCTAGTGGGGTAATTTATTTTCAATTTCAACTGTCTACCTACTACGGATCATGAGATACAGCCCGCTGACATACAGACGGCCGGGCAGCCGAGGCTTAGTAATAGGGTCCCGTTGATTACCCTTTGGATACGGAACCCTAAAAGTGACGAAGTGAAAGTTTCGTCTCTCACTATACGAATTACAGCAAAGCCAGAGACAGATGAAGCTGTAAAGGCTTAAATTCCAACATCTCTGACATCTCAGAACATATACTAGATGAAACACAGTATTTAGTAGAGTGCTCCTTCCGTGATCCAAGTCAATTATTTTTACTTTCGGTAATCATTACATTATCAAGTTCCCTAGGCGTACCTACTTTTCGTAGAAGATAAAAGTGACAAACAAGCAAGCTGTGCACCCGACACCCGACTGTGTAATCAAATTTCAGAAGTATCTGGAATGCCTATTCACTGTTAAAAAGTGACAAAGTGAAAGTGAGGATAGTATATTTTGTACGTGGTAGAGCCATGCTCCAGCTATATTAGTAATATAGTTGTAGCACGAATGGGTCAGCTCGACCGGGGAAGGATCACGCTATCACAGAACACCAACGTAAAATAGCAGCTTAACACTGCTGTGTTTCGTATGGTGAGTATAGAGAACCGGATACCCTTTTTACTGGAAAAGGCATTCCATCTTAGTCCTCGCGGATGACAACGCATCTGCATTTTTTTGTCAACGACGATAGATGTAGATGTCTACGGGCTACAGCAACCACTTACCGTCAGGTGGACTGTGTGATCGTTTGTCACCCTAATTCTTTAAAAAAAATGTTGCCTATTGTATTTAAAGTCGGTTAAACATGTTTATGGGTTGCACTAACCTTTTAACATCAGGTGGATTGAAAGTTCGTTTATCACTTCGATTTTATCAAAAAACGCAAATATTTGCTTGTGGAAAGTGATTTTTGTTCGTTCGTATAATATGCGCTGCCATAACGTTCATCAGATTACGCTAAAACTTTGTCAACTTATTGCATGCACCTGTGTGAAGGTTATAGGCATAGTACAAATAACTTACAATAGGTGGCGCGTTATATGTCATTCAACTTAAATCAATGTATTATTATTCATAATTAAACAACATAACTCTTCCAAATTTAAAACGACATTTGAACAATTATTTCTTCTGCGGCAGCAACGCATCGGATGCTACTATACTTTATAAAAAAATATTTAAAAACTTATTTACAGTATGTTAATGAGTCATTCCACACAAGTTTTTGGGACATTTTGGCGGCAGCCTGAGTCAGCAGACACTCGATGACGATAATATCTCAAAACGAGAACCACAGGAGCTCTCGTTTCATTGTTTCCACTAAAAGTTCACATGTGCAGACATTTAACACAAAATCGTATTACTTTTACGTATCAAAATAATATTTAAACTATCGTTTTAACAAAGATACAGAAGCATTAATCCGCCAGCGGTCAAGTTCGCGCCAAAAAATCAATAAATAATTTACATAGTGAAAGTATGTCAAGCTGATAGACAACGAGATGATCCTGTATTTAGCGTAGAACACTAATAATCTAATTAAAATAGAGCCCACGCGAACAGAAGTGTATTTAATAATAAAAATTATGTTTGTTACACGAACGGGTTGGCTGGACCGGGGTAGGACAACGCCCTCACATAATACCAACGTAAAATAGCAATTCAATGTTGTGTTTGGTATGGTGAGTGTATAGAACCGGAAATCATTTTTTACTGGAAACGTTAAACATTCCATCTTAGTCCTCAGGGATGTTAACGCATCTGTATTTTGATTCTTAATCGAGCATAAATGTAGATATCTATGGGCCACAATATACACTTACCATCAGGCGGACTGTGTGCTCGTTCGTTACCCTAATTCTATTAAAAAACCGCTACATCTCGCGCTGTCTCCATCAGTCTAAGTCGAAATGACTGTGACACAAAATACTTCACGAGATCTTAAAATTAAGCAGCGTTTGATTATTTGGGCCATAATGATGTAATTTAAGTCCACGCGATCAAAACGTATTTGTAAAAGTGAAAGGGTATTTAATATTACTAAGAATTTGAATAAATGACATTTTGATTTATTAATATTATTATTATATATTATACTTAATTGTGCACCACAAAAACGATAAAAGAACAGATTACAGGGAATAAAACTTAGGGAGATAGTTACAATAAAGCGGTTTTTTTTTTACTTAATAAGGGTGACAAACGAGCACACAGTCCACCTGATGGTAAGTGATTGCTGTGGCCCATAGACATCTACATCTATCTTCGTTTGCGAATTAAAATGCAGATACGTTGTCAGCCGTGAGGACTAAGATGAAATGCTTCTTTTCCAGTAAAATGGGTCTCCGGTTCTCTACAATACGAAACACAGCAGTACCAAGCTGCTATTTTTACGCAGGTATTGTGAGAGCGTGGTCCTTTCCCGGTCGAGCCAACCCATTCGTGCTACAATTATACTATTAATATAGCTGCAGTATGGCTCTACCACGTTTAAAAGTATTATCTCAAAAAGGCGATCTCTTCCAGACAACCTTAAGATTGAGAAGAAATTTTGTATTATTATTCATTTTACATATATTTTTCTCAACTGAGACGTTAAGGCGCCATCAAGATATGCGAAGTGGCGGTGTATGAATATATATTGCCCCATATCATCCCATGGGTGTCGTAAGAGACGACAGCGGGAAACAAATCAGGAGAGAGAAGCCTGTGTGCAGCAGTGGACTTTAGTAGATTGTAACGGTAACGGTAAGGAATGGGTTATGTGTCATGGGTGTCATTGCAAGATGTTTTCAATTTTCTGCCCACTTCCAAAAAGGAGACGGTACTCAATTCGACTGTATGTTTTTTTATGTGTGTTAGCTCATAACCTTTTACTGGGTGAACCGATTTGGATGATTCTGTTTTTGTTTGAAAGCTGGTACTTCTCGTGTGGTCCCATATAAATTTGATCAAGGTCAGACCAATAGTTTTTGAGTTATTCTTAATAACTTATATTGAAGTCGGCTGTACAAAATTTTTAATTATAATATGTCCAGCATGTTGTGATATTTCTTAACACCTACACTGAGGATTATTTTATTAACCGCCTTCAAAAAGGTGACGATACTCAATTCCTTTTACCTTTTTACCTCATAACTTTGTTCTATGTGAACCGATTTCGATGATTCTTTTTTTAATTGAAAGCTGGTGCTTCTCATGGTCAGTTCCATATAAATTTGATCTGTGTTTGACCAATAGTTTTTGAGTTATTCTTAATAATTTATATTGAAGTCAATAGTACAAAATTTTTAATTAAAATTATAATGATTCTTACTTCAATAAGGAGGAGGTACTCAATTCGACTGTGTTTTTTAAGTGTGTTACCTCATAACTTTATTCTAAGTGAACCGATTTCGATGATTCGTTTTTTATTTAAAAGCTGGTGCTTCTCATGTGGTCCCATATATTGATCAAGGTCTGACCAGTAGTTTTTGAGTTATCCTTAATAATATTGAAGTCGGTTGTACAAAATTGTTTAATTATTTATTAAATAGTTTGTACTTCAAGGGTGGTCCCATATAAATTTGGAAAAAAATTCCGTACCCTAAGGTAGCAAATAAGTAACTTCATTTTTCGCAATTTGAAGTCGGTTTTAATTTTTTGTAAAGTTATAATAATTTTTATATATTTAACCTATCTCTTCTACTTCTATTGACTAGAACAAAAACAAATATATTTGTAGATCACATTGTGGTAGAATACACGAGACCTACAGTAAATTTAACGAACACCTAACTCACTGTATTCACAAATAAATAAAGAAATTAAAATGAATTTGAATTTAAAAGCCGCTGAAAGAAGTTAATTAATAATTTAACATCTTAAGCTTGTTCAACGTCCTCAAAACACAATTAGCATGTAGTTACAAAATTAAGATTCACCTAAAAACAGCAATGGCTTTGAAACTAGCACGAAACATTACCGCGTTGATTATTATCGTGATGTGGTAACACCTTGATGTAGGAAGTAGTCGATGGCAAATAGTCCGATACATGAGCCGTGGTTATGGTAAGATTCACAGATTCTTTGTTGGTTTCACTAGACATCTTAAATCGCAACGTAACAAAACAAAAGTCTTATATTAGGTATTACTTAATAATGAAAATATACTTAATAATAGAGCCATGCTGCAGCCATATTAGTAGTATAGTTGTAACAGGAATGGGTCGACTCGACCGGGGAAGGAGCATGCTCTCACAGAATACCAGGGTAAAATAGCAGCTTAACGCTACTGTGTTTCGTATGGTGAGTGTAGAGAACCGGAGACCCTTTTTACTGGAAACGAGGCATTCCGTCTTATTTCCCACGGGTGCACTGTTCGAAATACATCTTTTAGAGGCTGGTTACTCTGCGCTACTCTTTATCTTATGTTAGCACAGTATTAACAAATGTTGAGACTCTCGTGTTAGTGTGCCACCATATGCGGTAACATATTTTTAAATTAAAAATAAACAAAAAGTATGTCACATAAAACTGCATTGGTGCGTCCAAAATTTACTAACGGTCTTGTGTTTACCGCTAAATAAGACCGGTAAAGTACTTCAAATATAATAAATATTGTAATATCGAAGGCTTCAAAAATACCGTATCCATTTTGTAGTAAAATTACTGTGTCGTAGCGGTAACCTTCTTTTTTAAAGATAATTAATAGCGATCAGCCACTGCACAATCTACTTCTTGAACACACTACTTCAGAAACACGTGTCTTATTATCGACGGTGGTGTGACTTTGCTAGTGTAGTTGTGTTGGGAGTGGTGGTGCTACGATTAGTGGTGACGGGGACAGTGCACGCAATTGAGGAAAGGCGGGAGGTGCTCTCCAAACTGGAAAAGACACATCATTTTATTTTATAGCTAATTAATTTTTAACATCTTTAAACTCCTTTTTCTTCTGTGCTCCGTGGTCGAACCGAATACTATAGACGCAGATGGTGAACTTTGTGTGTTTATTTCATAACTTAAAGTTATCATTTACGGTTCAAAGTTTTCAGTAGAGTTTTTCTCAGAGTTAAGTGTGACAAACGAGCACACACTCCATCTATATGGTACGTGGATGCTGTGGTCCATAAACATCTACATCTATCCTCGATTAAGAATTAAAATGCAGATGCATTGTCACCCCTGAGGAATAAGATGGAATGCCTCGTTTCCAGTAAAAAGAGTATCCAGTTCTCTACACTTATCATACGAAACACAGCAGCGTTAAGCTGCTATATTACGTTGGTG
Organism: Parnassius glacialis; assembly: GCA_033319125.1. Lineage (NCBI taxonomy): Eukaryota > Metazoa > Arthropoda > Insecta > Lepidoptera > Papilionidae > Parnassius > Parnassius glacialis. The sequence goes on from JAVANC010000008.1 coordinate 1,445,569, forward strand.
TTCTGTGATAGCGTGATCCTTCCCCGATCGAGCCGATCCATTCGTATAGAATACCATTCTGTAACGCGCTCACACAGAATGTAGATGCCTATGGACCACAGCAACCGTTTACCATTAGGTGGGTTGTGCTCGTTTGTCACCCTACCCTATAAAAAGAAAAAAATTCTAACCAACTTGTTAGTAGTAGACTTTACTGACGCATGTAGAAGAAAACGATTCAACAATAGTTATTTTTGGATTATTTGTTGGACTAAATGAACATTAAAAATATAAGTGACGTGGACACCAAACGTCTTCTCTGTGTCTATTATTGACTTAAAATCAGATTCAAACAGAACTACACAAAAAATGTTGTGATAGGTCCAGAAGATACATATAGATCGATAAATCACGTAGGAGAGAAAGCTAGCAGGCATAAGCATTAATGAGCTGGTAAATACATATTAATGAGATCAACCGAGTAGCAAACTAAGAAAAATATCTTGTGTGAATATTTAAAACGTAGAAAAACACTGCACTTCCAGTCTCATTCACACAACACAGAACGGCGAGCATTATTTCTCACAGCTATGTCTCATCTTTTTGTTACTTCGTCCCGTTAAGATCCCATGTTATACATTTAGTTAACGGGTTGCCTCTGATAAATTTGTCAGTCATTGCTATTTGATCGCTACGCGCGATTAATAACTATATTCTTCTTTGTTCTAGTTTCGCAATATTTCTTTTAAATTATTATTAGGTATACTAATCATCTATTATTATAGGTACTAATTATAATAATATATATTTTTCATATGGCTTCAACAGAGTAAATCATTCTTGGGGCGATGTATAAGCTTTCACAATAAAATTCCAGAAAATATACGAAATTTGACTACCGCGAAATTTAAAAACTTTATCTAACAAAGATGATATAAAGAGTTATAATAATATTTAGGAATTTATGGATGGTAATAACTCCTGGGAACGAGGTGATCGCTACTATGCTATTTCTAATTTGTTTAATGTTGTTAATTTTCGTGTAATTTTAATGATTGTAAAATGTAAACTGTTCTATTTTTTTATAAAAAGTCCCATTTGGTTTCTTGCTTGTTTTTCTCAGGACACAGGTATTTTCCGAACCAGAGGTAAGTTAAACATAAGAGTGACTTTCAATAAGTATTACTTATAACCTATATTAAATAAAAACTTTACGTTTTTTATAAAACTGTCCTCACGGCATCATCAGGATATATAAGATACCTTACAATTCGTATAATAATAAAAAGAAATATTGTGAAACTAGTACGTGTTCACCCAAATCACAAAAATAAAGCTGGAGTTTCACCAATTGACAACAATCGGAAGTATAAATCATGTTCCTGTTTATTATGAGCCGAGATAGCTCAGGCATTAAAAATATGAGTCTTAGTTACTTAAATAAATGAATTCCTCTAAATGAATCAAATCAGAATTTCAAAGTCCGCTAGCAGCCGGCAGTGTTTAATCCCCGTCGAAATCAAAATTGTCACCACCGAGAATGTCGTAGAACAAGTCCTGTTGAACGACATTCTCTGTGGTGAAATAAAACATAGTAAGGATCTTACATGTCTGCAGATATATGATGAACATAGACGTGTCTAAGGTTATGTTTCAGGGATCCCGGCTGCCGAAAAGCGATTTACAGAGGCGACAGAAATTACGAAAAAAATTCAGACATTTTATTTCCGGAATTGAGCGGAGAAATGTTATTATTCCGAGTTTTGAATAGATTAACGGTGATAGACGGGCACACAGATTACCTGATGGTAAATTAATACCGCTGCCCATAAACAACTGCAACACAAGGGGATTTGCAGGTGCGTTGCCAGCCTTTTAGAAAGAGGTAAGCTCTTTTCTTGAAGGTCCCTAGGTCGTATCGGATGGTGAAAACCATCGGTGGTAAACGATTTAAGGTGATCAAAGATTTGTAAAGCTAGCATAGCTAGAGTGTGACTCTACCACGTTAAATCTCTCTGTCGCCTCTTACGAAACCTACGGGTTTATATGACTAGTTATTCTAACACCGCTATTACTGTTACAGCCTATTAAAGTCCACTGCTGAACATAAGCCTCCCCATAGATTGCCTCATAGAGGATATTTTGTCATAGTTGTAATGTTACTGTTGATTTAATACTTTCACCTCTCAGTGGGTCATGTGCTCCTGGTAGATTAAATTCTATACATCCATCCATTACAGCCTATTAAAGTCCACTGCTGAACATAAGCCTCCCCCATAGATTGCCTCATAGAGGATATTTTATCATAGTTGTAATGTTACTGTTGATTTAATAATTTCACCTCTCAGTGGGTCATGTGCTCCTGGTAGATTATCTTCTATACATCCATCCATTACAGCCTATTAAAGTCCACTGCTGAACATAAGCCTCCCCCATAGATTGCCTCATGGAGGATATTTTGTCATAGTTGTAATGTTACTGTTGATTAATAATTTCACCTCTCAGTGGAACATGTGCTCCTGGTAGATTATCTTCTATACATCCATCCATTACAGCCTATTAAAGTCCACTGCTGAACATAGGCCTCCCCCATAGTTTGCTTCATATGGAGAACACGTGCCATAGTTGCCAAGTTAGTTTAAAGCGTGCTGGCAACCGATGTTTTTTATTTTTAGTTGTTTTTAGAAAGACGCTGCTGCCATCACCTGATTCGTTTATCTCTATCACCTCCTACGACACCCATGAGACGATATAAGTGGGTATTCTTACACCGTCACTACACCGCATGACAATAATTACATATGAATAATTATTAGCTATTTATATATTTACATATTAATGTCACTTAACTGAGTTCTCTAGTTACAACTAAATGAAAACATCTAAACCGGACCCTGGAAGTACGACCATCGAAACTAGAAAATATTCTCCACATATGAGGCGATCGATAGGCTGACATACTTGTGACGCCACCTGTTTTGCAAGTTGCGCGAATTTCACCGCTCTCTACAGAATGATTTAATATCCCCGGAGCTGTATGAAGTATCCACTTTTTGTGGCAGTCGCGAAATTGAGAAACTGATTCTAGGAAACGTCACATCGAATTTTTGTTACTTGACTTCAGATTTTAGATTATTTTTGAGATAGTCATAGTTGCTGCATACTCCACTTAAAAATTAAAGGTTTGTGTCCAACCATTATTTATTTTAAAACATCATTGTTCTAACCAATAAAAAGTTACAAAGGGCGGACTTAATGCCAGTTAGCATTCTCTGCCAGTCAACCCATTGCGTGGTGAGAAATTAGTGGCAGATGACATATAATAAATTTATATAGATATAACACCTTATAAAATAAGGCTTATAAATTACACAAATGCATATGAATACAAACAAATACATAATAATCTATATAAAACAATGATCCTTAATACATATATACATACATACATAATATGTCTCGATAAAGGTAGCAGTATTGGTATTATACTGCCGAAATTGTTTTTGAGAGATGTTCCTGGACCAATCTAATGAAGACTATCTTGAATGGTGCTTTCCTAATATCTTCAGGTAAAGAGTTCCAGAGTAGTGTATCCTGAACAGTAAAAAAACTGCCGATAAAGCCAGTAAAATGGAGTGAAACTGAAATCTTCAGATTAGTTGAAGGGCAAAGTACCTAATCGTGGTTGAAGGAAAGGTATTGAATTTTTTCTTTAAGGTAGGAAAGGGAGCACAAATTATTTTAAATGGAGCAGAGAACATACAATATTATAGAAGTGCATTTTTCTACTAAATTGAGATATATGGTTATTTTTTCGAAGGCCGAAAATTAACCTGATGCAGTTATTAAGAAGGAGCTCAAGCGTATTGACAAGATTTTGGCTCAAGTCTGAGTAACAAACATCTGCATAATCGATAACAGGCATGATTAGTGTATGAACAAGCATATGCTTAGTTTTGTATGGAAGAAACTTTTTCAGACGATAGAGCGGTCTTAAGGCAGCAGTGACTTTACAGCTGAACTCAGTGACTTGTTTTTCCCAGTTTAGCGTTTTAATCCATGTATAAACCCAAGTTTTTTACCCAGTCAGAGAACGGGATCAAAATATCATTATAAAATACGGATGGCAAGCAACTGACGTCAATTTTGCCAGCATTCGTGAGCTGCCAACAAGTATTTTTTGACATTTAGATGGATTGACAGAAATGCGAAACTGCAATGCCCAGTCATAAATGGCTTTCAAGTTATGGTTTAGTTTAGCGATAGCATCATGTAGATTATTGATATCCGATTGCACATATATTTGGAGAACGTCTGCATATATGTAGACGATACGAACAATAAATGACGGAGGATATGTAGTTAATGAAAACTGAAAATAATATGGGAGATAAAATTCCGCTTTGCGGCACACCAGAATCAAGACTTAACCACTGAGAATGCTCCTCCCTTAAATGGACTGATTGCTGGCGGTCGCGATGATTCGAGGAAAACCATTCCAAGACCGAGGGAGCAAATTTAGGAAGAGACAGGATACATAGGAGTATATCGTGGTCAACTGTGTTAAAAGCGTTGGAAAAGTCTACTAACACCATCAATGTTACTATGATATGCAGGAAGTCAAAGGATGAGCAAGTGGTTTTAGACCGTCGGTGACTACCTCGTTGGTCTAGTGGTCGTAAACGCGGTTGCTGATCATAAGGTTCTGGTTAGAAACCCAGGTCAGGCCAAAGTATGTCAGTTATAATGTTTTTCTGTCAACAACTGTTGTTTAACAGTGGTAGAGCCACGCGGCAGCTTTTGCTGTCGCACGGATGGGCCGGCTCGAACCGGGGTGGTACCACGACCTCACAGAAAGCCAGCGTGAAGTAGCGGTTTACCTCTGCGTTTCGCTTGGTGAGTGCAGGTGGCCGGAGGCCCTTTTTACTGAAAATGAGGCATTCCATCTTAGTCCTCACGGGTGACAACGCACCTACATTTTGATTTGTAATAGAGGATAGATGTAGATGTCTATGGGCCGCAGCAACTACTTACCATCAGGTGGACTGTGTGCTCGTTTGTCACCCTTTTCCTATAAAAAAAAAATTACAATAGCAGCCCGGAGCCAGGAAGTTGGCGGTGTTTCACGCCAGTGGACAGAAGAACGTAAAATAGTTGGACCTGCGCCTAATATCTCTTGAGTCCTGTCGGTTTACCGTCCCATCGGACTATGGGAGTTAGAGAATAGAGAGTGCAACTGTGCTTGCCTATACACACGAGCACTATAATTCGGTCCTGCGCTTATGGCTATTTTGAGTACCCGGAATTCAGTCTGGAGGGTATTATTAGACTGTGTTTTGACACAGTCTTGAAAAGGACTATAATAGTTATGATAATTAGACACATATAGCCTATGTTGCTATAAATTAATTTTGTCAGTTTTTATTCAATATAAATTTGAAATTATGATAGAGCCATGCTGTAACTATATTAGTAGTATAGTTGTAGCACGAATGGGTCGGCTCGACCGGGGAAGGACTACGCTCTCACAGAACACCAGCGTAAAATAACAGCTTAACACTGCTGTGTTTCGTATGGTGAGTGTAGAGAACCGAAGGCCCTTTTTACTGGAAAAGAGGCATTCCATCTTAGTCCTCACGGGTGACAACGCATCTACATTTTGAGTCTTTATTGAGGATAGATGTTAATGTCTATGGGTTACGGTAACCACTTACCATCAGGTGGAATATGTGCTCGTTTGTCACCCTACCCTATAAAAAACATTCCGATGTAAATAACTTAGGTCTGTTCTAAGGGACAATTATGATGGACATGGTCAGCAGTAGTTGTGTGATATGATCGCGATGGTATGCCTTAGAACCAACTTCAGAAGCGACTATGTGGAAATTATTTTATTATTTTAGTTTTCTGAAGTTGATTTTTACTTTTTATAAAAGGTTTAAAATAGAATAATTTTTATTCAATTTAGATTACAGTACATAATACTTGTTGAAAGTAATTTTTTACTTTTACCACTGGTTCGCAAAAAACCTCTGTCGTTTAATTTTCATAGTTCTGTTTTATTTCGCTAGCTAGTTTTTTTTTCTAATATTCTCTTTTTTACCGGTACTTTTAGTCTTTAAATCATGTTAGTCCCATTGACATTATAAGTAATAAAAAAATTACGCTGGTATTCTATGAGAGCGTGGACCTACCCCGGTCGAACCAAACTATTCGTGCTACAACCAATATAGCTGGAGCGTGGCTCCAACACATATCTTGTTTCAATAAGAAATACTTAAAGAGCTTTTGGCGAGTAAAAATAAAATCAGTGAATAAAAATAATTAGCCAAAGCAATGAACTGCATTAAAGCAACTGCGGGGACGTCATGCATAAAATAGGTTAATAGCCCCACAATGTTCATTGGGATTCGCCTGCTTTTTAGTTTCCCATGCGGTAGTTTTTCTAATGGGTTCGATATTTAAATATTAAATTTTTGATCTTCACGTATCTGTGGTCCATTTTACGAGACGGCTATGCTCGAGGTTTCTCTGCGTGATGAGAAATGAATATACCCGAAGTAGAATCAGAGTAAACGACAAGGTCCAACGGATATGTAAGCTGAAGTGGCAATGGGCCGGCCATAAAGCTGGAAGAACCGATAACCGATGGGTAAGAAAGGTTTTCGAGTGCAGCCTCGTACCGGTAGGCGAAATGTGCCCACCTAGGCCCCCGCTAGATTGAGTGACAACCTGGTATGCAGGAATTATGAACTTTTGACATTGTGAAACTACCAGGAGTAGATAAAGAGTAAGGCAGCTCACACGTGCTGTATGGGCACGATGGCGAGCACGACTACGTAGCGGTACAGCGCTACGTCGTGCGCTCGGAATATCAGTTTGAAACTACCAGGAGCACATAAGAGTAAGGCAATGTAGGTGGCACAGAAGCGAGATTTGTGGCATTCCTTGGGGGACGCCTATGTTCAGCAGTGGTCTTGTGAAGGGCTGTAATGATGATGATCAAGGAAAAAGTTTCCCTCCAATGTGCACTTTCATTTCTCTACGGTTTACAATAATTTTCTGTTATTATAGTGAAGCTTTGGAATTCATCGACTCTGTCAGTTAAACGTGATCAACCCTCAATTCGTTATTTACGTAATACAGCATTATAAAAACAGGTTAAGGAACTTATCTCTCCTTCTAACTTCTCGCTTTTCTTTTTTAGGGTTCCAAAGGTTACCAACGGGACTTTATTACTACGCCTCGGCTCTCTGTCCTTCCGTCCGTCCGTCTGTCTGTCAGTGTGCTGTATCTCATTATCCGTAATAGGTAGACAATTGAAATTTTTACAGAACGTGTATTTCTCTTGTCGCTATAACAACAAATTATAAAAGTAAATTAAAATTGAAGGGGGCTCCCCTACTAGAAACCTGTGTAATGGGACGGAACCCCTCATGCGCGAGTACAACTCACACTTGGCCGGTTTTTTCGTTCATTGCCACTAGATTACTAGAGCCACTGCTCTAGCAATAAAAGTAGGTTGTCTCTAGTGTGCTATTAATGACGTTTTATTATTGTGATGTACTCTACTCGTCAATCTTTCTCCTTCTTTCTTCTTCTATTTAATATTTTGTTAATTTGCCTGGAAAAATTACTGATCAGCATAAGAGCGCCTTATATTTCTCCTACAGTGTATATTATGTTAATCATTTCTTGGTTTTCAATAAAGAGAATTATATAATTAAAATTGCATAGACAAACATTCACACACGGAACTATTATTTGTAGGCCATGCAAACACTTGTTACGTACGGGATTAAAACCTGCAGCCCTCAGCCTCGCAGCGAAATGTAAAGCCACTGCACCACCAAGATGTTGATATCATCTCGATGATTGGCGGTCCACCACTGTGCAGAAGTTTTCTTCCTCGCACAACATCCTTGTGGAATCGACTACCACCAGCGATTTTTCCGTACCGATACGACTTAGATATCTTCAAGAAACGAGTCTACTGTTTTTTAAAAGGACGGCAATGCATCTGCAATTCCCCTGACGTTGCAGTTGTTCATGAGCGGTGGTAGACACTCACCATCAGATAGGCCGCATACTCGTATGCCTCTCTTATATAAAAAATAATAATTATAATGTCTTCCAGACTGAATTTCGGTCGCGGCGGCCAGTCTAAACAGGGACTAGCCAGCGTAGAATAGGATTATAGTGCCCGAGTGTATGTGCAAGCACAGGTGCACTCTCTATTCCTTCACCCTCATCGTCTCATGGGACGGTGATACGACACGGCTGGAGAGACAGACAACCCAATGACTGATTTTTGCCTGACCCGGAATTTCGAACCTATGACTCACAATCAGCAACCGTGCAACTACTAGCCCAATGTGGCAGTAAGATGTTGATATGAAGTGCTTCAACTTCAATTCAAAACACACATCGTATTCTTTCAATTATGAGTTTTACAATTAAAATAGCACTTGGTTGTAATCACACAGCCTCGATCCGGTATTCAAGCAAAGGCAACGCTAAAAATGCGTAAGGTATGTTATTATTAAGAAATATTCCTATTGCTCAGTCAAATTCTACTGTCGCAATAACTTTCAGCCTTAAACGTCAGTAGTCATCTTCATCGCGCATCACGGAAAATCTACTATATAAATTTCAATTAGGTTTTCAGTTTTATTTCTTAGACACTTGACACTTATCTAAAAGAAATACTATAACTAAATTTTAAATAAAAAAAAATACTAATACTATATTCGCCGATATCTTCATTTACTATAATATTTAAGACTCGGTGCCTCATATATGGCTGAACAGGGCCCTCGAGCTGTACGAGGTTGACTGTACAGTTAGAAACTTCCTCGGGCAGTGTATGGGGTGGGGGAGTACGATCCTTTGTCACCTAGGCAAGCGGATGACGGCTGCGGAGAACCCCATAAGGATAAGGAGGCGTATCTTACAGGGCGATTTTTGAGTCCAATCTGGTTCAGCCTCTCTTTGAACCCTCTCAGTACCTTACTGGAGGGATCCGGGAGGGGATTTCAGCTTCGGAAAGGAGATGCAAAAGTGACCCACTTTTTCTATACGGATGATCTCAAGTTATTCGCCTCCAGTCGCTCCCATCTTATGGAATTGCTAAACATAACACGTGATTTTAGCATTTCTATTAGAATGGAGCTGGGTACAGATAAGTATGCGGTCCTCCATGTCGAAGGGGGTAGGGTTGCTAACTCTGAGGGCATAGCCTTACCTATGCCCATCAACATAAGGACCTTTTCCGAAGCTGAAATATACCGATACCTGAGTATGTCACAGAACATAGGTGTCGATGAGGCGAACATGAAACAATCAGTTTGCGATTTGTTTTATGCACGCTTGACCAGTGCTTAACAGCATTTTGTCGGGCGTGAATAAGACACAGGCATATAAAGGTTGCGTCATACCTGTCCTCATGTATACCTTTGGTATACCCAGGTGGACTCGGACTGAACTGTACGCTCTGGATAGAAAATTCCGCACTGTTATACTGTCTCATAGCATGCACCATCTTAGATCGTCGGTGATGAGGCTGTACTTGCCGCGGAAGCATGGTGGACGTTGCTTTTTAAGCACGCTCACCATGAATAATCGGGAAGTGTGCAGCCTCCGTTATTACTTCCTGGCGAGATCGGATGCTTCATTCTATAAGGGCGTCATTTCTTGTGATAAAAGGCTTACACCTCTATCCTTAGCCAAAGAGCAATGGCAAGATCCGGCAGTACAGAGCATTTACGACCGTGAGATCGTATGGAAGGAGAAGGAGCTCCATGGAAGGTTCTACAAGGCTCTACATGAGCCTTTCGTAGATACAGCCGCCTCTCTTCACTGGCTACGTTTTTGTGATCTCTTTGGGGAAACCGAGGGTTTTGTCTGTGCGATTCAGGATCAGGTTATTAAGACCAAAAACTATCGGAGATACATCATAAGGGATGGCGCCGTCGACATCTGATGAGCTTGTCGCCATCCCGCTGAATCACTTAGGCATAACATCTCCAGTTGTTCGGCGCTTTCTAACTCTGAGTACTTGCACAGACACAATCTAGTAACCAGGATTCTAAAGCAGGAGCTCGCTCTGAAATACGGTCTCGTGGATCGGAAACTGCCTTATTATAAGTACTTGCCGGATGCCCGTGCTCGAAAATGGCTGCGATAGGCTATACTGGGACCGGGCCATTATCACAAACAGGACTATTCTTGCGAATAATATTATGATATTATGCTGATGGACCGGCCACAGTCAAGGATATTTTTGGTCGACATTACCATTCCGTATGACGAGAACCTCGTGAAAGCCGAAGCAGATAAGAAAACAAAATATCTGATCCTGGCTCAAAAGGTGACCGACATGTGGGGTGGTCTGCCGACCGAAATTAATCCTGTAGTCGTCTCTGCGAACGGGCTAATCCCGGTCAGCCTCTCGGGTCATCTGAGGCGAATGGAGCTCCGTGACGGACCGTTCCAAGCTCAAATGCAAAAGGTGGTGCTCCTCGATACTGCCCGCATCATCCGCCGGTTTCTTTCCCTTTCCCCCTAACCCTCGGTCATTTGGTCTCTCCTGCCGAGGGCTTCCATCTGGTTATGATTTTATCTATTTATATTTTATTTATTTCGTCATCATTATCATCATTACAGCCCTTCACAAGTCCACTGCTGAACATAGGCCTCCCCTAAGTAATGCCGACTTCCTGCATGTCTTATCAGGTCGTCACTCCATCTAGTGCGGGGATGCCCTACACTTCGTCCGCCGGTACGAGGCCACCACTCGAGAACTTTTTTCCCCATTGGTTGTCGGTTCTTCGAGCTACATGGCCGGCCCATTGCCACTTCAGCTTACTAATCCGTTTGGTTATGTCGGTCACTCTGGTTCTACTGCGGATATCCTCATTTCTAAGTTTATCATGCAGAGAAACTCTGAGCATAGCCCTCTCCATAGCTCGCTGAGCGACCTTGAGCTTCCTCATCCGGTCAGCAATGAAGGACCACGTCTCAGTACCATAGATCATCACTGGCAACACGCACTGGTTGTACAGTCTTGTTTTCAAGTTTTGAGGCATACCTGACGAGAAGATGTGCCGTAATTTCCCGAACGCTGCCCAGCCGAGTTGAATCCGTCGATTGACCTCTCGGTCGAAGTTGGTCTTACCTGGTTGGACTATTTGTCCCAGGTAAACATACTCGTCAACAACTTCGAGTTTAGTGCTCCCAACAACTACTGGCATATATGTGACATTAAACATAATATTTGTTTTGTCCATGCTCATCTTAAGACCTATCCGTTGGGAAACACTATTGAGGTCATTATGCATAGTGCTTAGGTCCTCTAGCGAATCTGCCATAAGGACTATATCGTCGGCAAATCGAAAATGAGTGATGTACTCGCCATTGATGTTAATACCGTATCCTTTCCAGTCCAGAAGCTTGAAATCGTCTTCCAATGCAGCGGTGAAGAGTTTCGGAGATATGACGTCACCCTGTCTTACACCTCTCTGCCATTGGATAGGTTTCGTACTCTGGTTCTGTACTCGGATAGCTATCGTAGCCTTACTGTACAAGCACTTCAGCACTTTGATATACCGACAGTCAACTTGGCACCGCTGAAGGGACTGCAGCACCGCCCAAATTTCGACGGAATCAAAGGCTTTCCCATAGTCAACATACGCCAGACATAGTGGCAAATTGTGCTCTTCGGAATTCTGTACAATTTTCCGAAGGGTATGTATGTGGTCTATGGTGCTAAAGCCCTTTTGGAAACCGGCTTGTTTGGGAGGCTGCGCGACTCGTAATGACTCTCGAAAACAGCACGTAGACGCGGCTCAGATAGGAAATCGGTCTGTAGTTCTTCAAGAAAGCGTTGTCACCTTTCTTAAACAACTTTAAATTTTATTTATTTATGTTAGTATATTTAATATATATTTATGTATATAAATCATTTCCTCTTAAATTTTTATTTAGCCCAACCAGATGAGAATACTTAATACACCATAATAATACATGCTTTATTTCTTTAAAATTACAAACTTAAACAATATCGTAGATGGCTTCTCCTAGTAAGTTTAAAAGAAAACCTCTATCAGGAGTCCTTTCTCTTCCTTATCTATGACAGTCATAAATAGGAAAGTATATAATTACACTGTTATAAATTAAACTAGTTGGAAGTTAGGTGAACTTTTTTATTACAAAATGTCATTTTAATAAAGAAATTGAGTTTTTAATAAAAGTTTAACAGTTTCTAGAGTTTGCAAATACACAAAGCATTGCCTCACTGGTTTGCTTTTTAATTTTTTGCACTTTTGTAACTCCTTCTATTTTAAATTATCTGTTGTTTGGTTCGTTCATTTCTAATCTAGTTAATATAAATATAACTAATATTTCAGAAAGAAATATTAGCCCTTAATATTTCACCTCATTCTTAAGTGACGCCGCCCTGGTGGCAGAAAGTTCAAGGATGACCTCGTTGTGGTACGATGTGTGGTTTGTCTCTAAAATAATAATAATGCCATCCAGAGTCCCAACGGGAACTAGCTTTCTGCGCAGGATAGGATTGTAGTGCCCGAGTGTGTGCTCAAGTACAGTCTACTTTACACGTGGTAGAGCCATGCTGCAGCTATATTAATAGTATAGTTGTAGCACGAATGGGTCATCTCGACCGGGAAAAGACCACACTCTCACAGAATACCAGTGTAAAATAGCAGCTTAACGCTGCTGTATTTCGTATGGTGAGTGTAGAAAACCGGGGACCCTTTTTACTGGAAAAGAGGCATTCCATCTCAGTCCTCACGGGTGACAACGCATCTGCATTTTGATACGCATACGAGGAAAAATGTAGATGTCTATGGGCCACAGCAACCACTTACCATCTGTAGTGTATGATCGTTTGTCACCCTATCCTATAAAAATAAAAAAAAAATAAAAATACTAGTATAGCTGCAGCATGGCTCTACCACGTTTAAAAACTAACCCATAACCACGATTTTTTTTTGACGCGATCTCTCTCTCTCACTCTCATGCTCCGATGAGACGGCAATGCTCAGTAGTTGCATTCACGCGCATTAGACCTATGAGGAAGTCAAGTTGACTGTTACTAAAATTAATATCATCTAGTTAACCTTCAATAGGACAAGGTTAAAAGAGTTTAAAAACTTGTGGTGGTGATTAAAAATCGTTATCATCAAAATCAGCCAGCAAAGTTCCAATGACATAAGCCTCTCCCGTTATATGGATTTTTTACAGAATAATGTGGCCAACGAGCACACAGCACAGTGTAGTCTGATGGTATGTGAATATTGCCCATGGGCACCTACATCCCCAATTAAGAATCAAAATATAGATGCGTTGTCATCCCTAAGGACTAAGATAGAATTTCTCGTTACTAGTAAAATGGGTCACTGATGACGAAACTGCCAGGCATGGCAATCTAGTAAAATCCGTTCTATTAATGGAGAATCTTATATGTAGCAGTGGACTATTTGCAGGCTGAAGATGAACAAAGTATGCTGTATACTGTTACATTCTTCATCAGCTCAGAAAGGGTTGTTAAAGGAGAGAGTGTATAAGAGTGTGTGGGAATGTGTGAGAGAGAGTATGTACAATTAAGGTATTCAAGAAAAGAGTTTCCGCTTTTTTAAGAGGCCGGCAAAGCACCTGCAATACCCCTGGTGTTGCAATTGTTCATGGGCAGAGCGACACTTACTATCAGGTGCATGCTCGTTTGCCTCTTTTGCATGCAAACGTTTTCTCTACATGCCAATTTCATCTACATTGGTTTATAACAAGGATTTGACTGAAAAGGTAATTCGTCCAAATAAACCAATCCCTGTATGAAAAGCTGAATTCGGAAACAGATCGGTCAATCGGTTTGGGTTAGTGTGGGTCTGGACAGTCGGTCTCAGGGAACGATGAGCTTGGGAATATCTTTTAAAACACTTGTCATCTGATAAATGCGTCAGTGAATTCTTGGGAAAGCATCTCTCCATCGTGGGTTTCTAATAGCTGATATGGTGAAATAAAGTGACATCCTAAGTCCATTCTACAGGACACAGGTTGCTCTCATTCCTAAGAAGTTTTAATGCACGGTAGAGTTCGTCGCGCTGCCCTAAATCGTGTAAGTTTGAAAGACCTGGAAGCTTGGAAACCATCAAAATCTGCGAAATATTTTTAATTTTACTAAAATGCAAGTTTCTTGGCCAGGTACTTAGTTAATCAAGTCCTAAAATTGCAATTTACAGTTTTATTAGGACTGTTCTATAAGATTTTAAGAAGATCTCTTGAACTACTACGAAAGATAATGGAATTGGTTAAGAACTTGGTAACCACAAGGAATCCCAAAAAGTCCTAAGCTACAAAGTCACTACTCCATCTATTGGGGGGCTGGACTACACCAGCCGACAAATTTTCCTTTTTTTTTTACTTATTATAAGCTACTGCTTGATCACAATCCCACCTGGTGGTAAGTGATAATGCCGCCTTAGATGGTAAATCAATGTCACAATAGACTACGCGAGATTGATTTCCCCTCGGAGTTTACAGAGTGCAGTCGCGGGCTATGCAGTTTGGATGAACACAAGCGGGTGTTAGACCGGATGTATGACAGCATTGTACGTGCCTTGAGTGATGCGGCTAGCGAAACTAAGAAAAAACCTTGCAACAAGCCAAGTAAAAACAGACACCTCTGTGGCTGGAACAAACATGTTCAAGAGGCGCATTGGATGGCCAGGCTTAACTTCAGGATATGGTTGTCGTATAATAGGCCATCATCTGGAAGGATCTATGATCAAATGAACGAGTCCCGCAAAATGTTCAAAAGTCGGTTAAAATGGTGTCAACGAAACCAGGAACAATTAAAAATGGACATCCTAGCACAGCATAGGGTGGACAAAAACTTTAAACAGTTTTGGAAGGCTACCAAAAAATGTGATGTTAGGCCTGGCCTCCCGGTGAGTGTGGATGGGAATAGCGAGTCGGTACATATTGCGAATATTTTTGCTCAACATTTCAAAGTGCGTTCACCACTCGGGCCCTCTATCTCTGTATCTGTGAATAGTTCTAAGGCCGGATGTCAGGGGGACGTGCCACTGATGCGCGTTACTGCAAAGCAGGTTAGAGAGGCGCTAAAAAGAATGACCGGTGGCAAGTCCCCCGGTCATGACGGTATTAGTGTGGAACATCTGAGGCATGCCGGGCCTCATCTGCCGAGGGTGCTGGCCCTGTTCTTTTCAATGTGCATAAATCACTCCTATTTACCACGTGACCTCATAAAGACCATCGTAGTGCCCATTGTTAAGGACAGGACCGGAGACATCTCGAGCGGGGGGAACTACCGCCCTATATCACTTGCAACAGCAATTGCTAAGGTATTGGACAGTGTGTTTGACTCGGAATTAGATAAGTATGCAAACATACATGACGCGCAGTTCGGGTTCCGACCTGGACTTTCTACTGAAAGCGCAATCCTTAGCTTAAAGCACACTGTCCAATACTACACAGATCGCAAGACGCCGGTATATGCCTGTTTCCTTGACCTCTCCAAGGCCTTTGACCTTGTGTCCTATGAGATACTTTGGAGAAAGTTGGCGGAGGGGGGCGTGCCGGCCGAGTTGCTGGAAGTGTTTAGGTTTTGGTATTCCAACCAAACCAACTTTGTAAAGTGGGCTGATTCTCTGTCGGAAGGATACGTGTTGGAGTGCGGGGTAAGACAAGGGGGGTTGATGTCTCCTAAGCTCTTCAACATGTATGTAAATGACCTTATCGTGGAGTTGAGCGGCATGCGCGTCGTATGTCGTATAGATGGCGTTAACGTTAATAATATAAGTTACGCTGACGATATGGTGCTGCTCAGCCCAACGGTGGGAGGCCTAAGTGAAATGTTAAAGGTATGTGAGATGTATGCTACTGAGCATGGGCTCACATACAATGTCAAAAAAACAGAGTACATGGTCTTTGAGGCCGCTGGTAAATGTCACAATATTGCAGTTAATGTTACCCTTAATGGCATGAACGTGAAACGAGTCACTAAATTTAAATATCTGGGACATATTATTACTGGTGACCTCAAGGATGATGCTGACATTGAAAGGGAGCGCAGGGCTCTAGCGGTTAGAGGTAATATGTTGGCTCGCAGGTTTTCCCGTTGTACAAAAGAAGTTAAGATTACGCTTTTTAAAGCATACTGCCAGAGCGTATACACGGGGAGCCTATGGGTAAAATACACCAAAAGATCGCTTGAAGCCTTGCGCATCCAATATAATAATATATTCAGGATGCTGTTGGGACTGCCTCGTTTTTGTAGTGCATCAGGGATGTTTGCGGCATACCAAACAGACGGTTTTAATGCCATCATACGCAAGAAAACCGCATCCCTTATTAGCAGGGTACGAGCCAGTCACAACAGCATTCTGAGGACCATAGCGGACAGATATACATCGCCGCTGTGGAAATGTCTTGTGCAGAGACTGATAACTGGGCCCTATCCACCCCCATGATGATCTGTCTCGGCACGATGTATTTATTTTATTTCCCTAGATTTTAAGCAAACCGTTGTACTACCACTGTAACTAACCCTTGTTATTATTATTGTGTTACTAACCCACATATGGATTTTAATTATCTGAAATAAAGAATTTATTATTATTATATTATTATTATAAATCGCACTGTCTTAGTGTAACGAAAGCCTATTCACTTTTGCCTTGAAGACGCCCAGATTGTATTCGGACGGAAAGATTTATCAAATTATTCCACTGCTTTGCTGTACGCACTACAAAATAAGAAGCAAACCGTTAGGTTCTAATACGTGAAATATCAACAACAAAGAGATGAAGACCCGCCGACCGCCTAGTTGTCCGATGATGGAAAGGAGAGGGAGGAATTAAAGCGTGTAATTCCTGCGTATACTCAACGAAAGACTGAATTATAGAATACCGAGAGACCGGCTACTTTGCCTCTGTGCTCAAAGCTGACAAGATTTGCTTCAACCAAATCAAGGTCACTAATGAGTCTCTTAGCATGTCTCTACACTGAATTCAACGCTGCCATGTGGCATTTTGCAGCACCAGCCCATATGTGACAGCAGTACTCCAAACACGACCGGATTTGCGCTTTATATAAGGTAAGAAGCTGCCCCGGCGTAAAGTACCACCGCACCCTAGCAATGACACCAAATTTCCTTGCGGCTTCTTTGGCTCTGGACTCAATAAACCACCCATAATTTAGGTTCGAAGAAAATTCAACCCCTAACAACTGAAGGCGGTCAGTGTATTCCAAGGATACATTCCGGAAAGTAGAAGCCAAGGTGAGCGGGCTCCTATTAGCGGTGAAAAGATACGCTTGTGTTTTGGAGGCATTAAATCTCACTAGATTATCACCCCACTCGGAAACTGCCTGAAGTGTGAGACTCACACGCTCACCCATAGCCTCTCTTTCGACTGGATTTGATCCGATCCGACTGGCCCAGGCACTTGGTTGATACCTCTCCACAAATGTGCTGTCGTCTGCATACCCATAGATACCGGGAATGAACAGATCATTAATATGCAGCAGGAAGAGAGTTGCGGAGAGAACGCATCCCTGAGGAACACCGGCGTTAGTCACCACAGTACCGGATAAGCAACCACCGACGACGACCCGGAGAGACCGTTCACTCAAAAGTCCTTCACCCATGCCATCATCCTAGGGGATAAGCCGTACGCTAAAAGCTTGCCCAATAGACTAGCGTGCCGAACCCTGTGAAAGGCTTTCGAAACATCGAGGGAAACAGGAAGTGCTTCACCACTCTCCTCGAGGGCTTCGCCCCATATGTGAATGGCATACGCTAGAAGGTCCCCAATTGATCGATTTCCTCCTTATAGGTTGTCGGTTTTTCGAGATATATGCCACTTCAGCTTACGATGGAGATATGTCGCTTACACTGACTCTACCGTGGATATCTTCATTATACATCGAAAAAACTAAAGAATTCGCAGAGCGACCTTAAGCTTCCTCATAAGGTGAAAGACTCAATTCTGAATTATATATTAATAAAAAAAAAATAATTTAAAATTAAAAATGTTGTACAACCGTCTCCGATATAAATTATTAAGAATAATTCAAACTTATATCGGACCACATGTGAAGCACCAGCTTTCAAATAAAAAAAGAATCATCGAAATCGGTTGACGCAGTAAAAAGTTATGAGGTAATACACATAAAAAAACATACAGCCGAATTGAGTACCGTCTCCTTTTTGAAGTCGGTAGAAAAGCAAACAACTTGTTTTTTTTTGTCTATCAATGCATCGTTGAAACGACTTGACTCGAAATCTTACATTTGACATAAACCTTTGAAATGCCAAGAATGTAAGTGTTCTCTTTTAGGTATATTATCTATCGTTAATATTTTTCTCCTTAAAAATAATAAGCAATCTTCACATATGTTTATTATTACTATTACAGCCTCTGAAAAGCACACTGCTGAACACAGCCCCCTGATTACATATATCATAAGGGGAGATATTTGCAATATTTACATTTCCCTGTGTTGCCTTACCACACTCACGGGAAGTTATGGGATAGTGAATAAATTCTTACACAGCCACTGCACTTTTTTTTAAATATGTTTAATACGAATTTAATATGTAAATAAATTCATTTATCTATTAATTTATAGATTTGACTTGAACAATATTAAAATTCGAATAAAATGAAATACTTACAGGAAACTAATCCAGAAAAGCGCGGGAATTCACAAAAGTAAACACAACAGATTAAATAACACTACGTCAACACACAACACTAACGTTACTGTCCTGAATAAACAGTGCAATCGCCAAGAAATTTAATAAACTCGTGGAATATTTTAACAGCGTAAAATATACTTCACAAAGCGGCACACGACTTAACCACATGCAGCCTCAAAGACGAGTGAGGACTGAGGAGATGAAATGTGTAAGCTTTGACTTTGAACATTAAGCGGCGTAGCGTGAAAGCTTGCATGATGTTATGCGAGATGGAAGCAAGACTGATAATTATTTTCTTTTTTTAAATTTAGAAACATATAAGTTGTATGTTTCTCAAAAATGAAATGCTGTGTAGTGAGGGCCTAAAAGAATCCACTGACATAAGAAGCGACATTAGAATAGAACAGAATCATTTTTATTCAATATAGGTTACAATACATAATACTTATTGAAAGTCATTTTTTATTTTTACCACTGGTTCGCAAAAAACCCTCTGTCCTGGGAAGAACCACCAAGAAACCCAGCGGGACTTTTTGAAGTTATACTTCTTTTGGGGCGTTTGGGAAAAATGATAAGAGTGAATTTTTAAGATGCGCGCACATACCGACACTTAAAAACGACACCATGAATTTGTTACGATGCGCGAGCATACTGACACCTAAAAGCGACATCTTCAGTGAGTAATGCATCTCAAGTTTTTTGTTTTGTTACTCAAAAGAAGTATAACTTCCTACGTGCGTACACACACACTTTTTTTAATAAAAGCACAATTTACAATATAATATTTTATACAATTGTTATGAAAACATTTAAACATTTAGAAACAACAACAACAACATTCCCAGGGGTTATTATCAGTCATGTAATCTTTAGTAGTAGTAACCCTTATTAGACAATTTTTGTTTATTAAATATTTTAAACCTTTTGATAGATAAGGTCTGTATATTTTTGTTGTTAAAGCGTATAAATTGCCCCATGAAGGAATCACCGACTCTTTGGAATCGAGTAACTGATATAACTACCTTTTTTTATAGTATAGGGGGACAAAGGAGCACACAGTCCACCTGATGGTAAGTGGTTGCTGTGGTCCATAGACATCTACATTTATCCTCATTTGCGAATCATAATGCAGATGATATAGTATGATACAAATTATAAGTTACGTATGACCGTATCAATTAAAAATTTTCGCCGCAATTCGCTTTAATGTTATAGTGCTATTAAAGAATATCGGATATATTTCGGTGCTATCACTCGTTGAATCAAAAAGTCTGCAATTAGTGCGAACACTAGCTTCCTCTTTTTGAAGTTAATAAAAAAATTATATAAAAACAATATGCTTTTAGCATATTGTTTTTATATAATTTTTTTATTATTATTGTATTATATTGTTTTATACCAGTTCAAATTATTCTGCTAATATAGAATTTAAACTTCATATTCACATCTTGTTTACCACATGCCGGCAACAGGTGGCACTTGAGGCTCCCGCACGGACTCGCACCGCATGGTTGCACCAACGCAGCCGGTTCGAATCCCATGACTAATGGATTATCAGTGATTTACTACTGGTCTTCTCAGTACGCTGCGCCTTTACATGAAGTGACAAGTGATTCAGGCTATTTGTATGGTGAAAGGATGCAGCTGAAACTTAAATTAACACTCCGTAAGTTTCATGAATGTGTTTGAAATGATTTTGTTAGATATGCTTTAAGATTACATTTTGGACCTTTTCAAATTATATTTAGAGCGACGCTGTAGTGTATGATGACTGCAGCTTGAATGGGTTGGCACTATGGGAAAAGGACCACGCTAGCACAGAATACCACTTTAAAGTAACAGCAAAATGAAGCTCAGTTTCTTATCATAAGTTACGAGAACCGGAGACCATTTTACTGTTATGAGGCATTCCATGTGAATAGTTCGGGGGTGACAACACACGTGCATTTTTATTTATTTATTTATATACACTTTATTGTACCTTAACAAAAGCATTACAAAGGGCGGACTTAATGCCTTTAGGCATTCTCTCCCAGTCAACCCGGGACGTGTGGAAATTAAGTGATAGGTGACAGAATAAAATAATTTTCATGCATTGTGATTCTTAACTGAACAGCACCACGTGGTAGAGTCATACGGCAGCTATATTAGTGGTAAAGTTGTGGCACGAATGGGTCGGTTCGACCGGGGAAGGACCACGTTCTCATAGAATACCAGCGTAAAATAGCAGCTTAATGCTGTTGTGTTTCGTATTTTCGTATTTTATTATTTCCCCTGAGGACTAAGATGGAATGCCTCGTTTCCAATAAAAAGAGTCTCCGGTTTTCCACACTCGCCATACGAAACATAGCAGCATTAAGCTGCTATTTCACGCTGGTATTCTGTGAGAGCGTGGTCTTTCTCCGGTCGAGCCGACCCATTCGTGCTACAACCATAATATAGCTGCATCGTGGCTCTAAGACGTAAGAACAAGACACGTGTATTTTGATTCTTAATTGAAAATGGGGCCACAGCATCCACTTACCCAGAGATGTAACTTATCTAAGATATAAGTATCTGGAATACAGATACAAGATACAAAATATGTATTTTCATCTTGTAACTATAAAACTTTTTGTACGTCATCATCATCATCATCATCATCAGCCTTTCACAAGTCCACTGCTGAACATAGGCCTCCCCCAAGGAATGCCACAAAGCACGGTCCTGATCCACCTGCATCCATCGACTTCCTGCATATCTTACCAAGTCGTCACTCCATCTAGTGGGGAGACGCCCAACACTTCACCTGCCGGTACGAGGCTGCCACTCGAGAACCTTTTTTCCCCATCGGTTGTCGGTTCTTCGAGCTATATAGGCGGCCCATTGCCACTTCAGCTTACTAATCCGTTGGGCTATGTCGGTCACTCTCTATCTTGTATTTAAATACCTTTTGTTTAGTTTCTTAGTATTTTGTGGATACTATGTTTGCTAAAATAATTTTAGTAATAGATAACAGATTCTATTATGACATCTTAGGTGACATTAATTATAAATGTAAATGTTATCGTAGATAAAACTGAACGCGCCATTGAATCTTTAGTCTGGGGCCAAATTGATAGATGGCATGGCAATTCTATCTTTCTACAAAATGTCATCGACTATGCCCCTTGACTCGTGTCATTTTCGTAGACTGGTATACAGTAATCTATGCTCCGCATAATAATCTGTTTCAGCGAGACACGTAAAAGTTTGGAGCGACTCTTCTCATTTGGGGGCATGATCATCAGGCCTCATCGAAGAAAAATGAGTGATCAATATTTGACGAACTAGTTTACTTAAGTATCAGTTAAACCTTAAAAATATAATATTATGTTGTAAAAACCATAATTTAAAAAATGTTGTTTTTTTTACAAAAGTATTCAAAAGATACATATTTTATACGTAGTATTTCAGATACCATTCCAGAAAGTTATTTGCATCTGGTATCTGAAATACTTAATTTTGAAGTATTTTGCCTTTTGTATTCCAGATATTTTATTTAAGGTATCTTGTACATCACTGCACTTACCATAGCGTGGACAATTAGTTCACCCTATAATAAGTGGCTCCAATGTCATCTCTCCATCTCCATAGTCTAATTATAAATAAATTAAATAAAGTAAAACCCGTCTCTTAAAACCTATGAACAACAAATTAATTTCCTCATAATTTAATAACTTATGCTGACGTCGATGGTCTCTAATTCTTTGATACATTTCGTCTTAGCGCCGACTTAAGAAGCTTTTTACTATGTGGAAATTAATTTCTTGTTTTAATATTTTAAAAGTAGTTTTTACTTTTTACCGACTTCAAAAAGGAGATGGTAGTCAATTCAACTTTTTTGTTTATGTGTGTTAAGGTGCTTTGGGGTAAATACCTACGATATATTTTCTGATTAGTTAATATGATGCATATTTACTAATTATTTTTAAAAAATCTATCTAAGTTTACAACCAACTCATGTCACTTTTATTTATTGAAATACATATCTTAATTACTTTGTTAATTATCTTAATGAAATGTCTTTGCGTTGCGTAAATACAATCATTTAAAGTTTGACATATATTTCTTCTGAATAAGGTATGATTCCGATATAACGCGGGGTAAAACCGAAAATTTGGTAAAGTGTTCCTTTTGACTTTCGACAGAAGGTTTAGATTTACTTTTCGTTCGTCTATACCCCTCTACAAAAAGCATTGATACATACTTAATGTTTCTAATTTAACTATATTTTGCTCACTTGAATTTTCGGAATTACCCCACATAAAGTCCAGTCGTTCTAAACATTTAAGGCACCACCACGGCAACGCACCTTGCGTTCCCGTAGTTGGACAATTATTAGGCTATTTAAAGAGGTTTTTTCAAACTATTATAAAAGGTAAGCGAGGATAAAAAAACATTTTTTAAACATTTCTTTATATATTTTGAATGAGTCAAAGTATCCGAATTCGGGATTTTTTAAACCTTTAAAAACTCATAACTGCGAAAATATTACCTTTATCGTAAAACGTCATAGGACCTTTAATGAAACTACAGTGGAAAAGTAGTTCGATATTCCATTAATTCGTAATTAACCCTGTGGGCTATTTCCGGAAAAAAACACAACAACAATAGCTGGCTAATCCTAACCTATATACCTAAATAAAGCTTTAAAAACTACCTATCAATCATCAAAAGAAAATCAAAAGAACAATCATTAAGATTACTTAGCAAATTCCTAAGATAATGAACGCGAGGTAATTTCGAAAAACCGAAAGGTGTTGAAAAAAGCTATTTCCACCGAAAAGTGAACTTTGCACGCGCCCTATTGAGACTAGCTACCTGGAACGACTGAAACGAGGGAGACAAATAAAATGTCGTCTAGAATAAAGTTACCAGAGCAAAAAATATTGCCTAGTTAAGCCGTAATTTGTAAATATCGGAATTCCCCCATTTTCGTAATAAGCCCATAGCACCTTACCTCGTAACTTTTTTCCGGGTGAACCGATTTCGATGATTCTTTGTTTATTTGAAAACTGGTGCTTTTTTTATAGAATAAGGGTAAAAAACGAGCACACAGTCCACCTGATGGTAAGTGGTTGCTGCGGCCCATAGACATCTACATCTATCCTCTGTTACAGATCAAAATGCAGATGCGTTTTCACCCGTGAGGACTAGGATGGAATGTCTCATTTCCAGTAAAAAGGGCCTCCGGCCACCTGCACTCACCAAGCGAAACGCAGAGGTAAGCCTCTACTTCACGCTGGTATTCTGTGAGGTCGTGGTACCACCCCGGTTCGAGCCGGCCCATCCATGCGACAGCAAAAGCTGCCGTCTGGCTCTACCACTGTCGAAAAGGTGCTTCTCATATGGTTCCATATTTGATTAAGGCCTGACCAATAGTTATTGAGTTATTCTTAATAATTTATATTGATCCCCCGCAGGTCCCATCCGCAGAGATCGTGATTCTTGGCGATTTTAACGCCCACCATGCCAAATGGCTCGGTTCACGTTTCATCGATCATGTGGGGAGATCTGTTTATGACTTTGCCTTGGCATATGGTCTGACACAACTGGTTACTTCGCCTACGCGGATTCCAGATGTGGAGGATCATACACCTTCCCTGTTGGACCTTCTGCTGACCTCTCATCCGGACGAATATCAGGTTTCCGTCGATGCCCCTCTCGGCTCTTCGGACCACTGTCTGGTCCGGAGTATGGTGCCACTCACGCTCCCTTCGCGGTTGCGTTCTGCAGGTTGCCGCCGTGTTTGGCATTACAGGTCAGCGGATTGGGACGGAATGCGGTCTTTCTTTGCATCCTACCCATGGAGGCGGGTTTGCTTCTCGCCGGATGATCCCAGCGCTGTTGCTGACTCTGTCACTGATGTGGTGCTACAGGGAATGGAACTATTTATTCCATCATCTGTGGTACCCATCGGAGGCAGATCTCAGCCTTGGTTTGGTCGCTCTTGTAAAACTGCATTACGCAGTAAGCAGGAGTGTTATCAAGCCTGGGCTGCGGCTTCGGCGACTCGGGATGTAAACACCAGCATACTTAAAAAGAAGTATAACTTCGCCTCCAGGTCCTTCAAAAGAGTTATTGCCAAGGCAAAGTCAGAGCACATAGGCAGAATTGGCGAGAAACTAGTTCGCCTTCCTTCGGGAACCCGTGCATTCTGGTCTCTCGCCAAGGCTGTCCAAGGGAATTTCTGTAAGCCATCACTACCATCTCTGCACAGGGAGGACGACTCACTGGCCCATGACGCAAAAGACAAAGCTGACATTTTAGGCTCCCTTTTTGCGTCCAACTCGACTCTTGATGACGGGGGGAAAACACCGCCGACCATCCCGCGGTGTGAGTACTCCATGCCGGATGTGCTGTTCTCACAGCGCTCGGTTCGCAAAGCACTTCTCTCCCTGGACATCCAGAAGTCGAGTGGGCCTGACGGAATCCCCCTAATTGTGCTGAGGACGTGTGCTCCGGAGTTGGCACCGGTCCTAACGCGTCTTTTCCAGTACTCCTACTCCCAAGGCGTAGTCCCGAATTCATGGAAGACAGCTTTTGTCCACCCGATCCCTAAAAAAGGCGACCGCTCAGACCCGTCCAACTATAGGCCTATCGCGATCACCTCCTTGTTCTCCAAAATAATGGAATCCATTATCAACTGCCAGCTCATCCGGTACCTTGAGGATCACCAGCTGATTAGTGACCGACAATACGGTTTTCGTTGGGGTTGATCAGCTGGTGATCTTTTGGTCTAACTGACCCATAGATGGGCGGAGGCAGTAGAGTCCAAGGGGGAGGCGTTGGCCGTTAGTCTGGACATTGCGAAGGCCTTCGATCGGGTTTGGCACAAAGCGCTTCTTTCGAAGCTCCCTTCCTATGGGCTTCCCGAGAAATTGTGCAATTGGATCACCAGCTTCCTTGCAGATCGGAGCATCAAGGTCGTTGTAGACGGTGCATGTTCTGACTACAAGCCTATTAACGCTGGTGTTCCACAAGGCTGTGTGCTATCACCAACGCTGTTTCTTCTGCATATCAATGATATGTTGCTAACTGGTAACATTCGTTGCTATGCGGATGACAGCACTGGTGATGCTCTATACACCGGCCGTGCTAATATTTCTCGGGAAAACGTGTCCGAGTACCGGAACAAACTTGTGTCTGAAGTCGTGTCTTTGCTGGACAAATTCTCGAACTGGGGGCGACTAAATCTCGTCCAGTTTAATCCTCAGAAGACACAAGTTTGCGCGTTTACCGCTAAAAAGAACCCCTTTGTCGTATCTCCTCAGTTTCAAGGCACTCCCCTGGTTGCCTCAGCCAGTATCGGAATCCTCGGCGTCGACATATCGAGTGACGTGCAGTTTCGTGGTCACTTGGAAGAGAAGGCCAAATTAGCCTCTAAAAAGCTTGGCGTGCTCAGCAGAGCGGGACAGTATTTCATGCCGGCACACCGCCTGCAACTTTACAAGGCGCAGGTTCGGCCTCACATGGAATACTGTTCCCATCTCTGGGCAGGGGTTCCCCAGTGCCAGTTCCTTCCACAGGACCGCATCCAGCGCAGAGCGGCTCGAATCGTCGACGACCGAGTCCTTTCCGATCGGCTCGACTCATTGGCGCTGCGAAGAGATGTTGCATCTCTTTGCATTTTCTTTCGCATCTACCATGGGGAGTGCTCTGAGGAATTGTTCGGATTCCCAGCCGCCAAATTTCACGAACGCACATCGCGGCAGAACTCGCGATACCATCCACACCATCTGGATGATTGGCGGTCCACCACTGTGCGATTTAGAAGATGTTTTCTTCCTCGCACGACTTCCTTGTGGAACCGATTACCATCAGCGATTTTTCCGAACCGATACGACTTAGGGACCTTCAAGAAAAGAGCGTACTCCTTTTTAAAAGGCCGGCAACGCATCTGCAATTCCCTCCCTGGTGTTGCAGTTGTTCATGGACGGCGGTAGTCACTTACCATCAGGTGAGCCGCATGCTCGTTTGCCCCCTTTCCTATAAAAAAAATTTAAGTCGGTTGTATTATTTTAAATTATTAAACAGGATTTGATTAGCTTTGTCTATCTTTCTATCTATATAACGGAATCTTTTAATGTAATTTTCACCAACTTGAAGACGACTGACTGACATGAAAATTTGGACTAGTATCAAAGACCAAGGACAATACAATAATTTAATAACTTTATCCTAGTATCCTCATCAGGATTAAAAGGATAGAATAAAATTATTTTATCTGTAGTGTGTTTCTTTAGTTTGTTCAAAGTGTAATTTATTATTATGAAGTTTAATTATGATAAAATGATGTTAAATAATTAATTTATTTTAGTTTCTTAAATTCGTTATTAATTTATACGTTTTCATTAAGTTGCTTTCGTGTATGTCTATTCGATTCGAATTTAGTAATTGATTTTAAACCAACTTCCCGATAAGCCGGAGACTTGCTTAAAATCGGATGACAATGTAAGAATATGAAAAAAATCGTTTTATATATTTAATAATAATATTTTTGGATATATTCGTACCGATACTCGGTCTGGAGGACATTAAATTCTAATATATTCACAATAAAGTCGACTGGTTTCGCCTTATGCCATCCTCAACTATTATGGTATATAAACATACACTACTATGGTAACCTATTACCCAAATGGTCATGATTATTTTATAATTAAACATAACATACATGGGTAATTATGGCCAAGGCTTTGCGTCGGTAAATAATTTTTCTTTGTTTACGAAAATCAGGGAAATAGCATAATCATAATTATATATTTTAATTGTATCATAAAAATTTGTGACCTCGTTGCGAGGTTAATTAGTGCGGCGAGGGAAGTTAAAATTATTTCAAAACTCATACGCATCACTTCCTACGTTGTACTTATAATTATAATGTATTCTTACATTTTATTAATGTTCAAACACTTATGGAATCACCTAGGTGTCTGTCTGATACAGAGGTTTTTCTTTATGTTTTACATTGTGGATTAAAATTCTTCGTTACCTGAACCCTAGGATTTTCTCCTGTACCGTGGGGGCAGTTTACAAACATAAATTGCACAAGGACAAACCCGGAGCAATTACTTGCAGATTTAAATAGAACTAATTTTACGGTTTTTTATCGCTTATATTAACTTATTTTATATTCCCGACGTTTCGAGCACTTTGCAGCACCCATGGTCATAGAATAAATAATAGTATACCATGGTCACGGCGGGGACTGAGGTGTTTGACGTCCCAATATATGATATTTTGTTAGTTAACCACGGGTACCTCCAGATGAAAATTATTACGAATCTATTGAAATCAAAAAACATCCTAATTTCAATAGAGAAGATGACTGGGTGCTACCATCTGCTTGGGATCCCATAATTAATAAAATTAAATCTCAGCCCAAGCATACTACTGAAAGACTTCAAGATACTGTAAGTTCATATTGCGTAGATCAGAACAAAAATTTATAATTTTGATGGAGGTAGCCGTGGTTAACTGTGACATTGGGACTTCAAACACCTCAGTCCCCCCCGTGACCATGGGTGCTGTAAAGTGCTCGAAACTTCGCGGCGGGAATATAAAATAAGTTAATATACGCGATAAAAGCCGTAAAATTAGTTTTATTTAAATGTGTAGTGTTCGATATTAATACATGAAGATCATATCACAAATACTTTTTCCGTGCGGGATTCGAACCCGAGACCCTCAGTGCAGTAACTCATTACTAAGCCACTGCGCCACGGCGCCGTGTTTGAGTTTTAAGAGGTTAGTTTTGGGGATAGCATCACGTAACATTTTTGAGTATAGCATGCAGGGCAGTGTAAGAATGTACGCTAAGTAAAGTGGTCTATATTATCTACTACCCCATAAGGTCCATATTATCGTTACGTTGTAGTATATTATTGTTTTTAGTTTGTAAAATTAAAAATTTTGTGCAACCGACATCAATATAAATAATATGAGATCATCATCAATGTAGTACTTAACTTACTTAACGACTTATATAGGTTTTGCAGTTACTGTCGTGATAACCGTATTGGCGTAAATGCATCTAAATGTTTCCAAATTAGCTTTACTCGAAAAAAGAAAAAAAATGATATCTCAATACTATTTGAATAACGTACCTTTAGAAAACACTAACAAAACCAAAGACCTCGGAGTAGTTTTTGATTCAAAAATGATGATGTCTGATCATATCTCAGCAATGGTTACAAAGGCTTATAAAAATCTTGGTTTTGTATTGCGGGTTTATCAACCTTTTTCAGACGTAGAATGTATAAAGGTTTTATATTATTCTTACGTCCGTAGTGTCCTGGAATATTGCAGTGTTGTGTGGAATCCAAATTATATACGAGTAACATACATAGTGTCGTGAAGCGACAATTAAAAGAGAAAGAAAACCTAACCTACGATCAGCAAAACAACCAAATAGACCAAGACAAATAATATATTTAGGATTCGAAAATATTTACAAATATGATATATAATATCAAAAATGGAGTATGAAGATGATGGATGATGTGATTTACAAATTATATTTAAAAAAAAGGTATTAAAAAAACATTTAAGTCGTAGCTGAGTCCGAAGATCCCAAGCGTGCTCTCAGCGCCTGGAACGAGCATGCACGGCGTAGGTGGGTAGGCGTGGGCGTCTCTAGGCGACGACCTCAGGTGAATGCGGCGATTGCAGGATCGGCGACTTCAGCCCAGACAGGAGCTTGCAGGATCCTCAGCGACTTCAGACAGCGCAGTGGCCTGCAGGATCTGGTGACTGCAGGCGGGACAGAGGTTTGTAGGTTCCGGTGATTTCGGGCGGAACAGAGGTTTGTAGGTTCCGGCGACTCCAGGTAGAGTAGAGACTTGTGGGATCTCGGCGACTTCAGGCAGAGCAACGTTTTGTAGGATCTGGCGACTTCAGGCAGAGCAACGGATCGTAGAGTCCAGTGGCTTCAGGCAGGATAGAGGCTTGCAGGATCCCGGCGCCTGGTTTGCAGGATGCGCCGACGACTTCAGGATGCGCCGGATGTAGATGGAGGCTTGCAGGATCCCGGGGCTGAGCGGCCCCGGGATAAGGCCTTTAGAAGAAGCTTCCGATACGAGAACTGAAGCAAGACTGAATTTCTTCACCGATTGTTCGGCTTTTATATCTTTCTAGAGAGAACGGAAAAATTATTTAAATTAAAAGGAAATTTATTGTAAATGACCTAGAGCAAAAGAGTATTTATGTGAAAATATCGAGATAAAACATTATATCGGTAACGAATTTGAATAAAAATTGCCATGACAACGGTATAAATAGTAGCTGTCATAAAAACCAATTTTTGGTTTTTGGACTTTTATTAAGAAATTATTACATTTAAGTATGAATTGAGATATGATTCACATAGGAAAAACTTATGCACGGCTGCGTGCATGAAGCCTGAAATTGTAGAGTTACAGAGAATTCAATAAAATACCATAAAAGGTAAGACTTCATTGACAGCTATTTTAAAAGTGATAAATAGTGTGAAAATACGAAGTAAAATGATATGTTATTGTGTAAAAACGTTACAGGATCCTATAGAAATAAAGGTGATGCAAAATATAAATGCAGAAAATCAAAAACAGAATGAAAAAAATAGTATAAAGTGATGCAAAACATGAATGCAGAATATCAAAACAGAATGAAGAATTAGTGTACAATGAAATGTAAGTAGTATAACACTACATTTTCCCCCCGACCCTGGAAAATTTTTGACTCAGCAAAAATTTTGATATATACATTCTAAAATAAACCATAAAAACACAGCTTTGCAGAAACAGACATCACCAGTCAAAATCAGATATACTATCTCTTACATTCATCATCTGCATTCAGGTAAGGGTGGAGTTCACATTCAATGACTACCACTCTAAAAGTGTGTTTTCAAAATGACATTAAGGCTTATTTAAGGAGTAGTCAACCGCTCCTGTGTGGGAAAAAAAAATTAGTCGAAGAAACACCACTCTTAGAAGTGTGTTTTCAAAAGGACATTCAGGCTTATTTAAGGAGTTGTCAACCGCTCCTAAGTGAAGATAAAAATTAAGGGAGTAGTCAGCTGCTCCCAAGTGAAGATAAAGGTAAAGAAATACCTCAAGTAAGCTTTAGTCGCTATGACTTAAGTAAAGATTAAGAACGGCCAGAGCGGTAGGGCTCAAAGCCAGAGATCAGCAACATCACCAACGAGATGTGTCTGAAATAAAAATAAAAAGTGACGATTAACCAACGAAAGTTCGAGGTCCTAAAGCAAGATGTGTTGAAGAACACTGGATCATCAAACAAACAAACAAATTAAAAGAAATAAAATAATAAGGTGCGAATGATGGTGATATTTATACATATATACAAATTAACAGTTATATTTATACATATATACAAATTAACAGTTAATAAATGTTTAGAAAAGTATTTAACAGTTAATAAATGTTTAGAAAAGTTATGGTTTGTTTCGCTTCAGCTTTCAAAAACAATTTTATATAAAGTGCAAAGTGTAAAGTTAAGTTTAAGAAATAAAAATATTATTAAAAATCGTACCTCTAAGTTATCTAGAATAAAAAATATTAGAGTGATGAATGTAACTTAGAGTGATGAATGTAAATGAAGTGTTATATGAAGGCCTAAATACAATCCAGATAAGTTGAAAAACTAGAAGAAGTTTTGTTTTAGAATTTTGAAGGTATGAAAAGGATGTGTAAATGAATGATGAATAGTAAGTTAAGAACAAAAGGGAAAGCAATTAAATCAAAAGGAACTAGACAAGGCGCAGTAAAGGTGAAGAATTAAGAGAGAAAGAGGACTTTTACGTTGGGCGCCAAACTGTCGTGAAGCGACAATTAAAAGAGAAAGAAAACCTAACCTACGATCAGCAAAACAACCAAATAGACCAAGACAAATAATATATTTAGGATTCGAAAATATTTACAAATATGATATATAATATCAAAAATGGAGTATGAAGATGATGGATGATGTGATTTACAAATTATATTTAAAAAAAAGGTATTAAAAAAACATTTAAGTCGTAGCTGAGTCCGAAGATCCCAAGCGTGCTCTCAGCGCCTGGAACGAGCATGCACGGCGTAGGTGGGTAGGCGTGGGCGTCTCTAGGCGACGACCTCAGGTGAATGCGGCGATTGCAGGATCGGCGACTTCAGCCCAGACAGGAGCTTGCAGGATCCTCAGCGACTTCAGACAGCGC
This sequence comes from Parnassius glacialis, assembly GCA_033319125.1. Taxonomy (NCBI): domain Eukaryota; kingdom Metazoa; phylum Arthropoda; class Insecta; order Lepidoptera; family Papilionidae; genus Parnassius; species Parnassius glacialis. The sequence goes on from JAVANC010000008.1 coordinate 1,477,512, forward strand.
AGTGGCCTGCAGGATCTGGTGACTGCAGGCGGGACAGAGGTTTGTAGGTTCCGGTGATTTCGGGCGGAACAGAGGTTTGTAGGTTCCGGCGACTCCAGGTAGAGTAGAGACTTGTGGGATCTCGGCGACTTCAGGCAGAGCAACGTTTTGTAGGATCTGGCGACTTCAGGCAGAGCAACGGATCGTAGAGTCCAGTGGCTTCAGGCAGGATAGAGGCTTGCAGGATCCCGGCGCCTGGTTTGCAGGATGCGCCGACGACTTCAGGATGCGCCGGATGTAGATGGAGGCTTGCAGGATCCCGGGGCTGAGCGGCCCCGGGATAAGGCCTTTAGAAGAAGCTTCCGATACGAGAACTGAAGCAAGACTGAATTTCTTCACCGATTGTTCGGCTTTTATATCTTTCTAGAGAGAACGGAAAAATTATTTAAATTAAAAGGAAATTTATTGTAAATGACCTAGAGCAAAAGAGTATTTATGTGAAAATATCGAGATAAAACATTATATCGGTAACGAATTTGAATAAAAATTGCCATGACAACGGTATAAATAGTAGCTGTCATAAAAACCAATTTTTGGTTTTTGGACTTTTATTAAGAAATTATTACATTTAAGTATGAATTGAGATATGATTCACATAGGAAAAACTTATGCACGGCTGCGTGCATGAAGCCTGAAATTGTAGAGTTACAGAGAATTCAATAAAATACCATAAAAGGTAAGACTTCATTGACAGCTATTTTAAAAGTGATAAATAGTGTGAAAATACGAAGTAAAATGATATGTTATTGTGTAAAAACGTTACAGGATCCTATAGAAATAAAGGTGATGCAAAATATAAATGCAGAAAATCAAAAACAGAATGAAAAAAATAGTATAAAGTGATGCAAAACATGAATGCAGAATATCAAAACAGAATGAAGAATTAGTGTACAATGAAATGTAAGTAGTATAACACTACAATAGACGAAATAGAACGAATACAGAAAAAAATTATTAAGGCCTTGAATTTTCGATCTGAAAATAAAACATTAAAAAATTATAAAGAATCATGTAACTTATAAATAATATATATATATATATATATATATATATATATATATATATATATATATATATATATATATATATATATATATATATATATATAAAGTGCAGCATTAATAATTGCATATAATATGCAATTATTAATGCATATTTATACAAATTATATATAAATTAATGCAGTTGAAAGATCGCCGAACTTTACTGCAGATGCTATTCCTACATGATATCTGCGGTAATAAAATTGATAGCCCCGAATTAATTTTCTGCACTTTACAACTACGAGCACCTACTAAACGCACTATGTCTAGTGCTTTCCTTATTTCATGTTCCTTCAAGTCTCTCAAATTATGCACAGAATTCTGTAATATGTCATACTAAAAATTTATAATAAAGAATTTTCTTCGACTGACATCTTCCACCAAAGCAAATCAATATTTAAGAAGGAAATTATTATATCATTAAGCAAAAGATAACCAAACACACATACACACACACACACACACACACACACACACACACACACACACACACACACACACACACACACACACAAACACACACGCACACACGCACACACGCAAACACGCAAACACACGCACACGCACACGCACACGCACACGCACACGCACACACGCACACACGCACACACGCACTTAAACTTATTTTTAAGATAACTTTTAAAGATCTAAGCACTATATAACTAATATCATTAATTTGTCAATTAACAAGCGATAGTATAAATACAGGGTATTTTTGGAACGCTCCCGAAAACTAAGACAGGCGACAGCACCAAGTATACCTTTGATCATGGGTCACAAATAAATTTGATCCTGATGAAAAAAAAATCATATTTTTACAACGTTTTATTAGTTTTATTCACGCGCCATCATGTTAGTACAGCTAAATGAAACGATAATTTCATAAAAAAAATCATGAAAATACTGAAACATAAAACCAGCAGTGAAAACTGAATTGATATCACCTGACTAATGGAGGTTAATGTACGCGCGAACGGTGAAAAAAGAACGCTGGCCTTGAACTTGGCCACTGAGCGATTTATCACATATTGGTACGAAGGGGGCGCGACGGGGGAACATTCCGCCAGTATAACTGTGCCTGCATGCTATTGGTTCCCGCGCTTTGTTCGCTCCAAAAATACAGTCGCATACACAGCTTACTTTGCGACTCGCGCGATGTTTTAAAAAGGAAGGAAAGAAAAATTATTTATATCTATTGTTTTATGACTAAACTAGTGAACGAAAAGGTAAATATGATAGGAGAAGGTGAATGGGGAAAATTGTGCAGTAAATTTAAAAGTGTTGAGGAAGAATACCGAAAAAATTACCATGTGATCGACCTGAGGACAGAAGCTCAAGCGAAGATGAAAGTGATGATGAAGTAGCATCCAGTAACACCAACACACCATCAACATCTGGCTTCCATGTAACCCAAGACGACATAATGGACGGCGTGTCACACTTAGCTTAAGTTTTCTTCTTACAAACTTAAAAATATTTTACGATAGAAATAACAAATAATGCTCAAGTAAACATTATCCATTTTTAATTCCAACCTCTTCCAAAGTTCTAAGTAGCTAGTAAAACGCCTAGTATGATTCTACAATGAAACAATTAAATACTATAATATTATAAAACAATAGCCCAATACCATGTAGTACTTTAGAACGCGACTGTACCCACACTCCCTTCGCTACCGACCTATATCTAGCTCGGTCAATGTTACGGTCATAAGAAAAAAGGGCGCAACTGACAATTTTTGAATAAATGAGTTAAATATACCATTTGTCTCATGATAAGAAGGCGCATCTACTATTTTTTTTAATATTCACAAATATCAATATTTTATAAATTATCGTAAGAATTTTAGACGTAACTGTTGATCACAGATGACATTTTTTTAGTAGAAAAGACTTATACAAATTCAACATAAAAGAAAAGACTTATTTAACCAGTTGCTACGTCATCTTTAACAATATTTGCATCGATTACTTAAATTTCAATTATTCTTGTCTTATTATTCTATATCTTATTATTAAGAGCTGGTGTTTCACATGGGATCCCATATAAATTTGATCGAGGTCAGACCAATAGTTTTTGAGTTATCCTTAATTATTTATATTAAAGTCGGTTGTACAAAATTTTTAATTTTTAATTATTATCGTAGTAAGTCTCGTATGATATCCCCTTTAAAATCATTACTCAAGAGTTGAGGGTTGTTATTTTTTGTGTCTCACTACCAATGGTTCTCTAGTATTTACTAAGAAAAAAGTAATAAATTACTATTAGCGTCCTTTCAAATTCAAATGACCTTTCCAAAATATGTAAAAATGTTAAATGAATGGCAGTTTTTTTTATTTATTAGGTTGGAAAGACGCAAATAGTTATATGCGTCTTTCCTTCGATGTTTTTGTGTTGCTAGATGTATTTTTTTAAGCTAAGATGAAAAGGAAAATTCTTTTTATTTAAATAAATAAACAAATTATCAAAAAAAATAAGTTCGTCCTTAAAATCTTCATGTCTCTACGTATATATTTCAATTTTCATATAGAAACCTTTTAATATACTATAGACACAGGGTCTGAAAGAAAAATTCATCAATTTATTTTTTATTTCCATTTTACGTTTTTGTTAGTTGCGTCCTTCTTTATTATGACGCATGAGAATGTAACCCGGCCGGCTCGTATCGCCTCACGCTGTGACGCAGTAGGTTTCCGTTTTGTCGTGTTAATTAATTGAAGTTTTTGAAACAGTTCCGTGTTGATTTTGTACACGCGTTCACGAGCGTTTTGTTTATTAAATTGTTATAACGTGTTGGTATTATTCTTGTTACGTTTTTTGTTTTAATAATGCTTAACGCGTACGTTTATAGTGATTGTGAATACGACAACATGTTATGTATCCGAACCTAGGTACACGAAGTATCGCTAAATAAATTGTTAAGACGTTGGGATGGAACAAGTGTGTCATACTGTGCAGTGCACAAAGTGTTGAAGCGTAACCGAATGCTTGGCCACCTCGCTCACCAGATCTGACCCCGTTAGACTTCCTTCTTTCTGTGGGGTATGTGAAAGAAAGGGTTTTTAATCGTGAGTGTGATAGTGCTAACGAAACTACAAAAGGATCGTGGATGTTTTCGACAAACTACGTACGGACTGTGTCGAAGACCACACGATGATGCCCCGCCACCATGAGTCTGCCTTGAAATGAATGAAGCACAATTTGAGCCGCATCTCATAAAACCACGGAGGATTTAGAGCGGTAAGCTGTTTCATAACAATTTTTTTTTAAATAACTTAGTACTGAATAAATCTGAATACATACATAACTGAATACATGAGAATAATAAACATACCTACACGATGAATAAAAACGCATGACTCTAACCTTGGTTACATTTCATTTAAATGTTTTTTCATTAGCGGGAAATCGAACCAGTTATTTGGGTTATTTAACCTGTAAATTCGGATTAAAATGGCTACGTGGAGACAAGTACAGTGGCAAAATAGTAGGTTAAGTAGATAAGTTAGGTATTTAGACAAGTGTTGTAAATTATTAGGTATTGTGGTATGGCCCGCTAGTTGCGGACCGCGCGAATTTGCGTTCGCGCGTACATTGACCTTTAATCAGCTGATATGAATTGAGTTATTCCACTGCTGGTTTTATGTTTCAGTATTTTCATGATTTTTTTTATGAAATTATCGTTTCATTTAGCTGTACTAACATGATGGCGCGTGAATAAAATTTATAAAACGATGTAAAAAAAAATTTTTTTTTCATTAGGATCGGATTAATTTGTGACCCATGATCAAAGGTATACTTGGTGCTATCGCCTGTCTTAGTTTTCGGGAGCGTTCCAAAAATACCCTGTATATTGGTAAATCCAATTGGGCATACCTTACGCGCATTAAAAAAATTACGTATAACATGATTATACGGAATTATTAAAGTAGTTTTTTAAATACATTTCGACAGCACTATCGGCTTCAACACCCTCGAAAACCATGAAAATGACACCCATGATGAAAAAATTGATACCTATTGCAGCCGCCATCTTGGATTTACATTTCGACAACCCTATCGGCTTCAACTCTCTCGAAAACCATGAAAATGACACCCATGATGAAGAAATTGATACCTATTGTAGCTGCCATCTTGGATTTACATTTCGACAGCACTATCGGTTTCAACACCCTCGAAAACCATGAAAATGACACCCAAGATGAAAAAATTGATATATTTTGCAGCCGCCATCTTGGATTTACATTTCGACAGCACTATCGGCATCAGCACCCCCGAAAACCATGAAAATGACACCAATGATGAAAAAATGTATATCTATTGCAGCCGTCATCTTGGATTTACATTTCGATAGCACTATCGGCTTCAACACCCTCGAAAACTATGAAAATGATACCCATGACGAAAAAATTGGTACCTACTTCAGCCGTCATCTTGGATTTACATTTCGACAGCACTATCGGCTTCAACACTCTTGAAAACCATGAAAATGACACCCGAGATGAAAAAATTGGTACCAACTTCAGCCGCCATCTTGGATTTACATTTCGACAGCACTATCGGATTCAACACCCTCGAAAACCATGAAAATGACACCCAAGATGAAAAACTTGATATCTATTGCAGCCGCCGCCTTGGATTTACATTTCGACAGCACTATCGGCATCAGCACCCCCGAAAACCATGAAAATGACACCAATGATGAAAAAATGTATATCTATTGCAGCCGCCATCTTGGATTTACATTTCGATAGCACTATCGGCTTCAACACCCTCGAAAACCATGAAAATGATACCCATGATGAAAAAATTGGTACCTACTTCAGCCGCCATCTTGGATTTACATTTCGACAGCACTATCGGCTTCAACACCCTCGAAACCCATGAAAATGACACCCATGATGAAAAAATTGATAGCCATTGCAGCCGCCACCTTGGATTTACATTTCGACAACCCTATCGGCTTCAACTCTCTCGAAAACCATGAAAATGACACCCATGATGAAGAAATTGATACCTATTGTAGCTGCCATCTTGGATTTACATTTCGACAGCACTATCGGTTTCAACACCCTCGAAAACCATGAAAATGACACCCAAGATGAAAAAATTGATATATTTTGCAGCCGCCATCTTGGATTTACATTTCGACAGCACTATCGGCTTCAACACCCTCGAAAACCATGAAAATGACACCCATGATGAATAAATTGGTACCTAATTCAGCCGCCATCTTGGATTTACATTTCGACGGCACTATCAGCTTCAACACCCTCGAAAACCATGAAAATGACACCTATGATGAAAAATTTTATACCTATTGCAGCCTCCACCTTGGATTTACATTTCGACAGCACTATCGGCTTCAGCACCCTCGAAAACCATGAAAATGACACCCATGATGAAAAAATTGATACCTATTGCGGCCGCCATCTTGGATTTACATTTCGACAACCCTATCGGTTTCGACACCCTCGAAAAGCATGAAAATGTCACTCATGACAAAAAAAATTATACTACTTACTTTTAGTACGTACTACTATTATTTATTCTGTGCTTTTAAATACGAGGGTGGATTGAAAAGTACTCAGCCTAACACAGATCCATTCAATTCTAAAAATCAAATCTACCCACATTATTTAGTTCAGTTGAGACTAGTTCATTGTGTGAAGTTCGAAACGTGTGCGATAATTAGTTGTGATTTTATAAATTTATTAACAAAGTAATCGGACATAATTTCCGCGAATGGAGCAAATCGAGCAGCGTGCCGTCATTAAGTACCTCCATAAGAAGGGGCTATCATCAAAAGCCATCCATGATGACATGGTCAGTACATTAGGCGATTGTGCTCTGTCATATTCATCCGTCAAAAAATGGATAGCAGAATTTAAGCGTGGTAGAGAGAGTGTGAAAGATGAACCCCGCTCTGGAAGGCCTTCGACGTCAACTACTGAAGAAAATATTAAAAAAGTACTTGATTTAATAATGGGAGACCGCAGATTAAAAATTAGAGAGATAGCCGAGATTATAGGCATCTCTTATGAACGAACTCAAAACATCATTGTCAACGAGTTGGGTTTCCACAAGGTGTCTGCGAGGTGGGTTCCGCGACTGCTTTCAGTTGAACAAAAAAGGACGCGATTGACTATTTCACGCGACTGTTTGGAGTTATTTGAAGCCGATGCAGATGATTTTTTGAATCGTTTTGTTACTATAGACGAAACATGGGTTCATTACTGTACACCGGAAACAAAACAACAATCAAAACAGTGGAGAAGACCTGGTTCACCACCCCCTAAAAAGGCTAAGTCGATTTTGTCGGCAAATAAGGTGATGGCTTCAGTATTATGGGACTCGAAAGGTGTGATTATGATTGATTATCTTGAAAGGGGTCAGACTATAAACTCTGGTTACTACTGCACCTTACTACGTCGTTTAAGAGAGGAAATAAAAGAAAAACGTCGAGGAATGCTCAGAAGAAAAGTCCTGTTTCATCAAGATAACGCCCATGTTCACACGTCAGTACAGTCAATGGCTGAAATTCACAACTGTGGCTTTGAACTGTTACCGCATCCGCCGTATTCACCTGATCTGGCACCATCAGACTTCTTTCTGTTCCCTAACCTAAAAAAGCACTTGGGAGGTCAAAGATTTTCGACAAACGACGAGGTCAAAGCAGCTGTAGACGCATATTTTGACTCTAACAGGCTGGCCACGGGACATTCGCCATAGCGAAAATTCGCGCGGTGCGAACGGCGAGGCGTCTAGCGACTAAAATAAATGTATAGAAATGTACGGATCAAGCCACGCGCAGCGGCGAGTGGCGAAGCGACCGGCGAAATTTACCGAGCGAATCGCACGGGCGACTGGCGGCGCGGCGGGCGACTGAAACAAAGGCATGAATTAGCACGACGCAAGCCACGGAAACGAGCGGCAGACGCGGCGAATAGTATAAGAAACAAAATAATATTTTAGTTGTTTTCGCGGCGAAAAATGAATAGTGAAACTTTTATTGCCGAGAAGTATCTCGGCAAGTATGCTAGGCCTGCTAGCAGCTTTTAAATAGTAGTTATTATTAACAAGAATATAATCGAAGGTTTCGACATTCATTCTGGTATATTCGAAAAAAAATTCTGGATACATTCTGTACTTCTCGTACTTCTTGTGGAGTTCTCTATCTATCACCCGATTCCTATTCAAATCATGTACTCCACAATCTATTCCAAATATTATGTCTTGAACCAAAAAACGATTACTTTCTAAGCAATATCGAGATAACTTTGATAAAGACATTTCGCTCTTCGCCTATCTGGTCGTGGCGGCGAACCTGACTGCCCGTGGCCCTCAAACCACGCCGCGCGAATTGTCGCCCCGCCTGCCGCTTCGCCGTTCGTGCCGCCGATCCCCGTGGCCAGGCCGTAAGGAAGAATCATTTTTTTTCAACGGTCTAAATGCTTGGAAGGGGAGGTGGCAAAAGTGTATTGAACTTGATGGTGATTATGTAGAAAAATAAAAATATAACTGATTTAGTATGTGTTTATTTTCTTGATTAGGCCGAGTACTTTTCAATCCACCCTCGTATTGTAATAAAAAAATCTCTTATTATTATTATAATCAAGTATTTAAGAAATTTGGTTATTCGAATATTGTGTATTTGTACAGCGATCTTTTTGAGCCGCTGAAAACAACCGAAACAATGTCCACTCACGACGGCGAAAAAAGCCGAACTAAACTTAATACAAAGGTACTCTGTGAACTAAACTACTCTGTGGCTGTAGATCCCCATTTACAGAAACAATTTATATACGAGGCAACCAAATCAACGAAAATTCGCCATTTTGGAGCCGAAAAAAATTAATTATAGCTAAACAAAACAAAATTACACTGCCATTTACATTCAGTGGCTTCCCACATGATAGATGAAGAGATTAAAAAATAGATTGAGTTAAACAATTGATATTTTCAAAATTTATTGTGTTTACAAGCCACAGGGACATGATAAATCCACACCATAAGCCACTAAAACCCTTTTTTTATTTAAAAATAGCAATTAATCGATTTAAAAAAATTATTAATAAGTTCAACAATCATTTATCTTTCTAACAATGTGCTTTTTATATCATTTATATGTATAATATGATTGCTAGATACGATTTTATTCGATAAAATGTTGGAATTTTAATTTTTAGGCGATAGTAGAACATTACCTTGCGCTTTCGCTTAAGGTATGCAATATTATGTACTCGTATATAAAGTAAGAACCTGTAATTGGCATTAAGGATTGTATGAGAACTTCTATTTATATTTTATAACGTGCTGTTAGTTCTATGAACAATAAAGAGAAAAAAAGAGAAAGAGAGTAGTCAAAGTTAATTAAATACGCACTATTAAGGATAGGTATTTCAAATACTACTGATCAGATCTTTATATGGGACCGCATGATACCACCAGGTTTGAAATAAAAGAACGATCATCAAAATCGGCTCACCTAGAAAAAAGTTCTGAGGTAACACACATAAAAATATAGCCGAATTGAGAACCTCCTCCTTTTTTGAAGTCGGTTAAAAAACCGGCCTCACGTCGAGCCATGCACAATTTAGAGTTCCGCAGTTGCCCACAATACAAGAACTTAGAAAGTACTTCTAAGGAAAGAAAGTGGATAATACGAACATATTAAGTGCGTTCGCGGTTTGACCGCTATAACAACTAAAAATTTGATCAAATAGGACAGTCAATCAGGACGATGGTAACTTATTTTCCAAGCAGACTTATTTGGAACTGGTATTCAAAAAAAATTCAAGGAACTAATACCATATACATCTAATCATTCACATGCCAAGTCCGTAGAAAAATGGTCATAGTTCCAGAGGGCTATGCTCGGGGTTTCTCTGCGTGATAAACTTAGAAATGAGGATATCCGCAGTAGAACCAGAGCGATCGATGATGATTATCATGATATATAATTAATAGAGTATGGCATTACTTTTCAGAAATCCATTATAATGAGGTTATTATAACTGAATTCGTTTAATTCTGCGTAAAGAAATAAAATGATGTATCCTGCTCAAATTGAAGAGCAACTCCTACCCTCCCTCAATTGCGTGCATTATCCCCGTCACCATCAATCCCAACACCACCACTCCCAGCACTACCACTCCCAAAACCACCACACTAGGAACGTCACACCACTCAATTATCGTGAATGGAGGATGGGAGTTGCTTTTCAAACTGGGCAGGACTAACCATTTTATTTCTTTACGTGGAATTAAGCAAATTAAGTTATGGAATTAATTATTTTTTTAAAACATTCTCTTTATGTTTTTAATTCCAAACGCATGGTAATGTAACTTTAACTGATTTTACTGTGCACGTATACATTCTTAAGGTTCGATCGGTAGGCAAAAACGTTGTCAGCCATAAATCACATTAAATTTGGGATAATTTAAAATAAAAGTAGAAGCCTTATTTACTCGTATTTTCAAAAACTGTAATAACGGTTTAACATTATTTATATATTTGAACTTAAATTTAAAATTTGGCTACTCCTTGATAAATAACCCTGTATAATAACTTTATCACAGCTTTATTAGTTTTAAAAATGTTTGTGAGAATGGGTTGATAACCAACTTTAACACGATCAATGTCCGGTTTCCAGACACAATAGTAAGACAATAGCAGTGCCCTATATATAGTGCACGGGACAGCTAAAGGGTTAAATCGTTATAAGTTAAATGGTCATTCAAAACGAAAAATTATTATAGAAACCTAGGTATGATTTTCAAAGATGTATTTAATAATACCCCACTTCTATTATACTATAATAGTTCGTCGACTTTCATTATTTCGTTATCACAATGTGGCATTCGGTTGTTGCAATAATTAATTTTGATAAAAAATTTGACAAATCGATTGATGTAAGAACCGTCAAAATCTGCCCACACCTTTGATCTCTACCGCGCCACAAAGTAACAAACACCTACATACATAGCGTCGCGCAGTCTAATAAATAAAAAATCGTCATAAAACTCCAATCAAAACAAAATAATTACATCTATGTTTTTATAATTACTTCCGAAAGACGTAAAATTAAACAGTCCGATACTCGTAATAATGTCAAAGTTGTAGAACGATTTAAAGGCGGACGTTTTCAAAGTGGGAAAGATTAAAAAGTTTGTCTAAACAGTAATTTAAGAACAACTTATTACCCAACAAACTAAAATTACTTTCATTTTTAATCAAAAGCGCCCAATAGGCAGAATGTCCAGACTGCTCGTGTTACGTAATTTATTTTTAAAACTAAAAATCAATTGGGTGCGGGATTATTTAATTGAAAGAAATTAATATTTGGTTCCGTAGATATTAAACTATGAATAATAGTAATTTATCTGTGAGTGATGAGTGTGATTATGCTATTTTTAACTATTATAAAGCAGTGCTTGGTTACAATCCTACCTGATGGTATGAGTATTTTTTTAACTGGCTTTACGGCTCTGGGTTCTAGCCCTTCTGAGCCTAATGGTATGAGTAAATATGCTGTAACAGTAGATAATAAAATGCATTAACTTTTCATAAGAAATGTCTATTTACTTTTAGCCGATTTCAAAAAGGAGAGGCTTGTTGTATGGTGTTACGCTATGTTTTATTATCTTTATTTCATTATATAGATATAATACAGAGGTTAAATTAATTTAGGTAAAAAACAGTGAATGAGTTTTTTAATATATTTGGTGTTCAGTTTTTGAAATTGGCTTTTAATTTTCATCAAAAGTTTAATTTTGCTTTGGAGAATCCTACATTGTAATCGAATGGAATGATATATGTAGAGACAAGCAATTTTAATGAGGCAAAAATTTTGTAATAAGTGTTATTATACTACTAAAGGGTATGTAAACCCTGTGAATAAGGTGATCGCTACCATGCTGTTTCTAAATGTTTTCATACTAATTTTATAAAATATTGTACTGTAAATTAGTGTTTAAAGTCCTGCTGGATTTCTTGCTGGTTCTCAACAGGACAGAGTTTTTTTTCCGAACTTAAATGACTATCAATAGGAATTCTTGTAACTTATGTTGAATAAAAGTGATAGGGTAGAATTTCTAAAGGAACTGCGTCTCCGACTGGTCGCCCTACCTGATGGCAAGAAGCCTGGTGAACACCACCAAGGATGGAAAAATAGGGGAGAACTATTTAATGTAACTAATTAAGATGACTTTTCATCTGTTGTTACCTTGAGTTTGTGATATTTCTAAGTACACTTAAAAGGTTAAAAGGGCCAAAAAATTAAACTGATATCAGAAATATTTATTGGCCATGATATAAAAATCGTTACCAGCAAGTCGTTGGTTACAAAAGTTCTTAAATTTATAAGGTTAAATTACATTAGTATATTATGTACTATTAGTTTAATTTAATTACATTGATGCTTTACGTAGTATTAGGTAAGTTAGTTTGTTTGCAATTTACACAAGAATGATAATTCCAAGAGTTGTCTTGACTTGTATTAACTTAATTTGTAAAATGGGTTATTTTCAAAAAAATACTTAAGTTTCCTTTTAAATTTGATGTTTTTGATTTGATAATAAAAATAAAAATAAAATAGCAAAGAACTAAAAATAATGCATTGATTTCTTTACTTAGAGCTAATACTGCTGTGTAAAAAGTAATATTTTGCGGAACCCCAAAAATTCGTCAATGCATCCAACGAGTAGCGTCGCGTTTGGGAAGCAGTATGGAGTGACCTGTGGGTCCAACTTTCTCCGATTTATTGGGAGAGGGCTTCAAGTGAGCTCTCATCTCGCCGGCGACGTGACGTAATGGATATCGTGATAACTGATTGATCGCTTGTAAATTACAACGAAATTATAATTAAAATATATGTGTGGGTCGATTAAATTTTATTGACTATATAATTTATGTTTATATGTTAATGTTTCATATCCAATATATTTATTTGCTTTTAGGCATTCATATTCAAAATAAACACGGCTATTTTTCAAAGAGTGGCCAAATTATAAACTTAAGTTCAAAATTTCGAAAACATCTTTGTTTATTCTTTCTTTTTAAGAAATTAAGAATTAAGAAATGCCATAGGGCATTACGTCTGTCCGTTGTCACCCCTCGTTGAAGGTGTGTTGCAGTAAAGGATAAATAAATAAATAAAAAGTTATACATCATTCTATTTTTTTATATAGGATAAAGGTGACAAACGAGCACACAGTCCACCTGATGGTAAGTGGTTGCTGCGGCCCATAGACATCTACATCTATCCTCGTTTGCGAATCAAAGTGCAGACGCGTTGTCACCCGTGAGGACGAAGATGGAATGCCTCATTTTCAGTAAAAAGGGCCTCCGGCCACCTGCACTCACCAAGCGAAACGCAGAGGTAAACCTCTACTTCACGCTGGTATTCTGTGAGGTCGTGGTACCACACCCGGTTCGAGCCGGCCCATCCGTGCGAAAGCAAAAGCTGCCGCGTGGCTCTACCACTGTTACTTTGAACTTGTGATATTCCTTAATCCTACTCATAATTTAATATTTTTTAAAGTATAACTATGCTACCCATACTTGTACTTTAAAAAAATATGTAAAAACGACTTCAAAAATTTATAAAACTTTTGTAGAATATTTTGTGGAGACGATGGCAGGAGACCCGAAGATATGAAATTGGTCCCTTGGGAGAGACGTAAAGCCTTAGTGTGGGATGCTACTTACGTAGACACTCTGGCGGCCTCTCATCTCAGGGGTAGGTACCTCGTTTAAAGCCGGGGCGGCATCAGAGACAGCTGAACTGAATAAGTGGCGCAAATATGAGTCTCTGAGAGATGACTACATATTTGTGCTATTTGCTGTAGAGACTATCAGTCCGTGGGGTCCACGTGCGGTGAAGTGCCTAAAAGAACTCCTTTCGCGGCTGGTCGTTGCTGCTGGTGATAAGAGGGCTGGTTCTTTTCTCGCTCAAATGCTAAGTATAGCCATTCAGCCGGGACACGCAGCCAGCGTTCCTGGCACGATTCCGTGGAGAGTAGGACTGTATGATTATTAAGTTACTAGTTTTTTTTTATTATAGTTTTTAATATTGTATATAATAATTTTAAAAACAAAGATAAAATATTTTCCACATAATAGCTTTTGAAGTCGGGGCTTTAACAGAAACAGAAACATTTTTATTTAATATAGATTATAAATAACACTTATTAAAAATCACTCATTGTTAATTTACCACTCGTACGGAGAAAAACCTCTGTCCAGGGACCAAACCGAAACCGAAACTCGTGGAACTTTTTTTACAATCATATAAGTTACACAATTAACAACACAAAACAAATTAGAAATCGCTTGGTAGCGATCACCTCATTCCCAGGGGTTATTATCATCCATAAATTAACAATATATTATGTCTTGAAACACCACCAAGTGTTTCACTTCCCGTACTTCGAAAAGCTATACTAACTATATACTACTATACTATATACTAGCTATATGTAACTATATTAGTAGTATAGTTGTAGCACGAATGGGTCGGCTCGACGGGGGAAGGACCACGCTCTCACAGAATACCAGCGTAAAATAGCAGCTTAATGCTGCTGTGTTTCGTATGGTGAGTGTAGAGAACCGGAGACCCTATTTACTGGAAACGAGGCATTCCATCTTAGTCCTCACAGGTGACAACGCACAGGATTTTGATTCGCCAACGTGGATAGGTGTGGATGTCTATGGGCCACAGTAACTACTTAACATCAGGAGGACTGTGTGCTCGTTTGTCACCCTTATCCAATAAAAAATCACGTAAAGCCGTTGGTCCTGCGCCTGATCCCTATCCGATCGTAATCGTAATCAGACATTGCCGTCCATTCGGTCTATGAGAGTGAGGGTCTAGAGAGTGCACCTGTGCTTGCGCATACACTCGGGCACTATAATACTGTCCTGCGCCGATGGCTAGTCTGCGTTGAGACTGACCGCCGTTACCGAAATCGGTTTGGAGGACATTATTTATATAAACTATGTCTTAGCAAGGCCTTCAGAAGCTATAGTATAATTTTTTTTTGGTTATTGCAATCGATTTTAATATTTTACAAAAGTTTGATTATTAGAAAAAATACTATTATGAAGATAGTTCTTTTTTTCTAAATTGTCTTTGTGAGTAGGTAGGTGTAGCGGCGATGTAAGAATATCCAACCCCATATCATCCCGTGGGTGTCGTAAAAAGCGACAGAGGGAAACAAACCTGGATATGGGCAGCAGTGTCTTCCTTATAACGGCTAAAATAAAAAGGTGCAGTTGCCAACCCGCTTAGAGCAACTATGGCAAATATCTCCCCTAAGAGGCAATCTATGGGGGAGGCCTGTGTTCAGCAGTGGACTTTAATAGGCTGGAACGGTAACGGTAGAGCAGGTATCGTTCAGTCTCGTACCACAACGATAACACGCATTTTAGTGAAATTTATACATTTTGTTGGTATAGGGTCATGTCTGAGTCAGTCTGTCTGTCTATTTGTCACAGTGATTGTGTTAGCATTTTGTTTGAAATTTAGTGCTAATTGGATGCTAATTAATTGCTACACGAAGAAATTTGAAGCTCTTGTTTATCTAAAACACGAATATACTCGTATATGTATATATAGAAAGTTCAAAGTTTTGAATACAAATTTATGAACTTTCTTTTGCAAATTCTACGATTTACAAATACTGTGCTAGCTTATTAATGTCAAGCCAGCATTATATACATTTTTTACTGGTTTACTACAGCGGCATTTTTTGATACGACACTTATTTGCACTTCATCATTGCAGCCTATTAAACGTCCACTGTCGAAATAGGCCACCCGCATTGATAATTTAGCACCTACTAGCCCAACCAGCCTATCACATGCCAACCGACCTGCCAAGCGTGGCAAATATGACAATATATGGCGAGGCCTATGTTCAGCAATGCAGCAAACTTTGAGAGTGTAATAAATAATGGCGTAAGATAATACACTAACAAAGACATTTAAGTAGTAGAATATATATATATTTTAAATCTCTTTGTACACTAAATACCGTTACCGAGTATCGTCCTCGTAAGGGAAGGCAAAGGCATCTTAACTCATACAGCCACGAACTTGATCATGCAAATGTTTGCATTTGATTGGATAGAGTATTTTTTTATGGAAAACAATGTGTGTATGTTCGTTTTATTTTAACATTAACGGCAACATACACAGATAATTTTCTTATTAATGCACATCTATACCCTTCGAATGATAATTTTAATACATATTATGCAATACAATAAGTACTAAAAAGGAACTTTCATTTTTTTTTAAAAATTGCATTCTAAACAATTTTTACGTAGCATACAATTTAAATCAATGTCAACATTAATCCTTTTAATTCGCTATAATATCGGACAAGTCTTGGGACAACTGCTTGAAATTCGAAAGTAGGTACATTCATACGTCAAAAGTCCAGACAGTAAAACCTGTCAGTGGTCGATCGACGTATAATTAAGGATACAGCTGGTAACAGATATGAGTCGTACGATAATTTGTTTTGGAAGTCCAAAGCTCCAGTTAAGAATGTAAGTTGTTCCATTAGCTCTTAAAAAAGAATTGGTTCATTTGTATTGGTATTCGTTATTCGTACTGCAACGTGATACGGTAAGAAAGAGCACACATTCTTCCTTCCTACCACTCTACCTTGATCAGGCTGGGACGTTGTAATTCACGTTAGTTCGTAGTACCTTGTTAAGAAATGGTTTTATTTTCTTTGGCTGTGGACTCATATGTTTACACTTTTACCAGTGTTTTTTTTTTCATATGAGAGCGGGCAAACGAGCATGCGGCTCACCTGATGGTAAGTGACTACCGCCGCCCATGAACAACTGCAACACTAGGGAGGGAATTGCAGATGCGTTGCCGGCCTTTTAAAAAGGAGTACGCTCTTTTCTTGAAGGTCCCTAAGTCGTATCGGTCCGGAAAAATCGCTGATGGTAAACGATTCCACAAGGAAGTCGTGCGAGGAAGAAAACATCTTCTAAATCGCACAGTGGTGGACCGCCAATCATCCAGATGGTGTGAATGGTATCGGGAGTTCTGCCGCGATGTGCGTTCGTGAAATTTGGCGGCTGGGATAGTCCGAACAATTCCTCAGAGCACTCCCCATGGTAGATGCGAAAGAAAATGCAAAGAGATGCAACATCTCTTCGCAGCGCCAATGAGTCGAGCCGATCGGAAAGGACTCGGTCGTCGACGATTCGAGCCGCTCTGCGCTGGATGCAGTCAAGTGGAAGGAGCTGGCACTGGGGAGCCCTGCCCAGAGATGGGAACAGTATTCCATGAGAGGCCGAACCTGCGCCTTGTAAAGTTGCAGGCGGTGTGCCGGCATGAAATACTGTCCCGCTCTGCTGAGCACGCCAAGCTTTTTAGAGGCCAATTTGGCCTTGTCTTCCAAGTGACCACGAAACTGCACGTCACTCGATATGTCGACGCCGAGGATTCCGATACTGGCTGAGGCAACCAGGGGAGTGCCTTGAAACTGAGGAGATACGACAAAGGGGTTCTTTTTAACGGTAAACGCGCAAACTTGTGTCTTCTGAGGATTAAACTGGACTAGATTTAGTCGCCCCCAGTTCGAGACTTTGTCTAGCAAAGACTCGACTTCAGACACAAGTTTGTTCCGGTACTCGGAGACGTTTTCCCGAGAAATATTAGCACGGCCGGTGTATAGAGCATCACCAGTGCTGTCATCCGCATAGCAATGAATATTACCAGTTAGCAACATATCATTGATATGCAGAAGAAACAGCGTTGGTGATAGCACACAGCCTTGTGAAACACCAGCGTTAATAGGCTTGTAGTCAGAACATGCACCGTCTACAACGACCTTGATGCTCCAATCTGCAAGGAAGCTGGTGATCCAATTGCACAATTTCTCTGGAAGCCCATAGGAAGGGAGCTTCGAAAGAAGCGCTTTGTGCCAAACCCGATCGAAGGCCTTCGCAATGTCCAGACTAACGGCCAACGCCTCCCCCTTGGACTCTACTGCCTCCGCCCATCTATGGGTCAGGTAGACCAGAAGATCACCAGCTGATCGACCCCGGCGAAAACCGTATTGGCGGTCACTAATCAGCTGGTGATCCTCAAGGTACCGGATGAGCTGGCAGTTGATAATGGATTCCATTATTTTGGAGAACAAGGAGGTGATCGCGATAGGCCTATAGTTGGACGGGTCTGAGCGGTCGCCTTTTTTAGGGATCGGGTGGACAAAAGCTGTCTTCCATGAATTCGGGACTACGCCTTGGGAGTAGGAGTACCGGAAAAGAAGCGTTAGGACCGGTGCCAACTCCGGAGCACACGTCCTCAGCACAATTGGGGGGATTCCGTCAGGCCCACTCGACTTCTGGATGTCCAGGGAGAGAAGTGCTTTGCGAACCGAGCGCTGTGAGAACAGCAAATCCGGCATGGAGCACTCACACCGCGGGATGGTCGGCGGTGTTTTCATCATCATCAAGAGTCGAGTTGGACGCAAAAAGGGAGCCTAAAAGGTCGGCTTTGTCTTTTGCGTCATGGGCCAGTGAGTCGTCCTCCCTGTGCAGAGATGGTAGTGATGGCTTACAGAAATTCCCTTGGACAGCCTTGGCGAGAGACCAGAATGCACGGGTTCCCGAAGGAAGGCGAACTAGTTTCTCGCCTATTCTGCCTATGTGCTCTGACTTTGCCTTGGCAATAACTCTTTTGAAGGACCTGGAGGCGAAGTTATACTTCTTTTTAAGTATGCTGGTGTTTACATCCCGAGTCGCCGAAGCAGCAGCCCAGGCTTGATAACACTCCTGCTTACTGTGTAATGCAGTTTTACAGGAGCGACCAAACCAAGGCTGAGATCTGCCTCCGATGGGTACCACAGATGATGGAATAAATAGTTGCATTCCCTATAGCACCACATCAGTGACAGAGTCAGCAACAGCGCTGGGATCATCCGGCGAGAAGCAAACCCGCCCCCATGGGTAGGATGCAAAGAAAGACCGCATTCCGTCCCAATCCGCCGACCTGTAATGCCAAACACGGCGGCAACCTGCAGAACGCAAACGCGAAGGGAGCGTGAGTGGCACCATACTCCGGATCAGACAGTGGTCCGAAGAGCCGAGAGGGGCATCGACGGAAACCTGATATCCATCCAGATGAGAGGTCAGCAGAAGGTCCAACAGGGAAGGTGAATGATCCTCCACATCTGGAATCCGCGTAGGCGAAGTAACCAGTTGTGTCAGACCATATGCCAAGGCAAAGTCATAGACAGATCTCCCCGCGTGATCGGTTAAACGTGAACCGAGCCATTCGGCATGGTGGGCGTTAAAATCGCCAAGGATCACGATCTCTGCGGATGGGACCTGTTGTAGCAAAGAATCTGTAGCCATTTGGACGTGGTCGATGAGTCAGTCTGTTTCGGCATTACCGCTATGGGACCTATAGAGGCATCCGTAGACGCGCGGATGGTCGTCGCGTTCTACGCGTAGCCAAAGGATGGACATATCCGAACCTTCAAGACTGCCGCGGCATCGAGAACAGATGTCCTCTCTGACATACACGCAAACTCCAGTTCGAGGCACAAAGGAGTGCTCCAATTTGTACCCCGGGTAGGAGAGATACGAAATATCAGCCGGAGAGGAAACCTGCGTCTCGGTCAGGAAGAGCAAGGCCGGCTTCACCGTCTCGAGATGGTAGTGGACGGCGTTTAGGTTAGAGTGAAGTCCCCTGATGTTGCAGAAATTCACGGATAGCATGGCAGGGGTCGCCTTGGTATTGTTGCTCAGTTTGCCCCGAGCGATTATGTTTTTGAGCGGAATTTTGCCACCCCCCCCCCACCCAGAACACGCGGGGCAGCCTGAGCACCCACGCTCAGGATTGGAATAACATGGTCGTGGATGCTCAGCGAGGGATTCTCCAGGGGTACTGGTACCCTCCTGGGGTAGTCTATAGTGTAATTACGCTACCATGTTGATGGGGGGGGGGGGGAATTGGGCCTCCGGCCACCTGCACTCACCAGACGAAACGCAGAAGCAGAGCTTCTACTTCACGCCGGTATTCTGTGATGTCGTGGTACCAATAAACATACATAGAGTATACGAGTAGATATGGATGAGGAAAATAAAATAAAAATCTATCGGCAAAAAACAATTAGTTAAAATAAAGTATAATAGGTATATAGATGCATATTTCTATGGGAACTTCCGACCCCAAACCACATCTAAAGTTTCCCCATTCCCAAATTGGTCCGTCACTAAATCGGAGATAAATGTGAGCTCGTTTGTCACCCTTATAATATAAAAAGGCAACAATCCACCGGCGGTCAAGTTCACATCAAAACTCGTAGGAAACAGTTAAAATCTAATAAATGTGAATAGATATACTTTGCGTATATTTTTTTTGCGTTACAGTAAATCCTTGGACACAGACAAACGGCTATAGTGAAAGTGAACGCTATTGACAATTAATTATAATAATTAATCTCCGAATTGAGACGCGGGTGAAAGGGGACGATTCCAATTGACTAATGCTAATGAATATTATCGTAGAACTGTTTTTTATTTGGGAGAGATATTTTTTTTTTATTAGTTAAACTTTCTTGATCTTGTAGATGCTCTACAATGGGCGAATCGTGTCGCATTCTCTGCAAGATAACTCCGTGCGATTTCAAAAATAGTAAATTCTAACTTTACTACTACTCCTACGTCAAGTCGTGGCCATCTATTAAGGAAAATAATAAAAATGGGCTTTTTTATAGGATAAGGGTGAGAAGCGAGCACACAGTCCACCTGATGGTAAGTGGTTGCTGTGGCTCATAGACATCTATATCTATCCTCGTCTGCGAATCAAAATACAGATACGTTGTCGGGAGTTTTGGCGGGAACTTGACCGGCGACGGCTTGCTGCTTCTGCATTATTGTTTAAATAATGGTTTGAAGTGGGCTTTGATATGTAAAAGTGGTGAGATTTTGTGTATTAAGTGTCTACGCATCTAAACTATTAGTGGAAACGGTGAAACAAGTGCTCTGATGGTGATGTGATTCTCAAGATAAGGTGTCTGCTTAGGCGCCTTGAGATACCATTGCCAACTGTCAGCTTTCTGCTGGCTCAAGTTGCCGTCAAAATCTCCCAAGGTCTGCACAATGTGACGCATCAACATATTGTGAAGCAGTTTACTATGAAGGATAATTATACATTGTAACTTCAGGCTCAGAAGGTTTAAAACCCAGAGCCGTAAAGCCAGTTATAAATAAGAAGTGTGGAGTAAGATGAAATGCCTCTTTTCCAGTAAAAAGGGTCTCCGGTTCTCTACACTCACCATACGAAACACAGCAGCGTTAAGCTGGTATTTTAGGCTGGTAGCCTACTTACATGATAACTAATAAAGAGTTAGCCTACATATAGAGTTGCAGCCTATATGATATTTTGTTAAGTCATGACGATGCCAATTATTTTTAATTAAGTGCCACCTTGAATTTTGTCATTTTGTATTGTGTTTTTTTTTTTGGGTTGACGTTTTAGATATCACATTGTTACTTACAGACGTCTTATTAGTGACTATGCAATATTTTGACTTTTTGTTCTTTTAAAAAAAACGTGACCCCGTACTGTAGGAATTTCTCTTCTAATTCAGAGACCTGTTTATGGAATAAGGATGACAAACGAGCACACAGTTCACCTGATGGTAAGTGGATACTGTGACCCATATAGATCTACATTCATCCTCGATTAGAAATCAAAGGACTAAGATGGAATGCCTCGTTTCCAGTAAAAAGTGTCTCCGGTTCTCTACACTTACCATACGAAACACAGCAGCATTAAGCTGCTATTTTAGGCTGGTATTCTGTGAGAGCGTGGTTCTACCCAGGATTAGCCGACTCGTTCGTGCTACAGTCATAATATATCTGTAACTTGGCTCTACCACGTTAGGAAGGGAACAATCAATTATAACTCAAACAAAACCTTGGTAGAGTGACGCTGGGTCTGTGTTATAACTACAGGGCGAATAGTTTGGCTCGACAGGGAAAAGTCCACGCTCTCGGAAAGCACAGGGAAAAATTGATTGAATTGCACGAATGCGACTGGAGAGCCAATCAGCGCGTGCGAGCGATACGCACGAGCCAATCATCGCGACTTATGCGCATTTACGGTCACCGCTAGACTTTCGTGCTGCTACTTATAGCCGTCTAGTATTAGTGTAAGAGAAACCACTAACCCATATCTTTTTTTATACAATAAGTGTGACAAACGAGCTCACAGTCCACCTGATGGTAAGTGGATGCTGTGGCCCATGGACATCTACATCTATCCTCGTTTGCGAATCAAAATGCAGAGACGTAGTCAGCTGTGGGGACTAAGATAGAATGCCTCTTTTCAAGTAAATACGAAACACACCAGTATTAAGCTGTAATTTTACAGTGGTAATCTGTGAGAGCGTAGTCCTTCCCCGGTTGAGCCAACCTAATCGTCCTACAACTACACTATTAATATAGCTGCAGCATGGCCCTACCACGTATAAAATATAAAATATCATTCTTTGGGTACCATAGGAGGTGTCCAACCTAAAAACAATTGTTACATATAATAATAATTAACCCGGAACAATTATTTGCAGGCCATACAAAAACTTGTTCCGTGCGGGATTCGAGCCCGCAGCGTAACAACTCATTGCTAAGCCACTGCACGACAGACCCGTCGTTAATTAAAAAGTAAAACCTTATTTATTATACTAGAGCCTTCCCATAAGTTTGCTTCGTCTTTCATATTGCGTACAGGATAGGAGTGGAATAATTTGCCGACATCTAACATTCCGTCTGAACATATTTAGAACGTCTTCAAAGCAAGAGCGAATGGGTTTTTGTTACGCTAAGACAATGCAATTTACTATCCTTCATCCAGTTACTACTTCATCACCACTGGCAAGAGTATAATGATTACTCCAGTAAAAAAGTGATTCAAAACAGTTTTATTTTTATAGAAGAGGGGGCAAACGAGCCGACACTTACCATCAAGTGAGCCCCATGCTCACTTGATGGTAAGTGTCGACTGCCGCTCATGAACAAATGCAACACCAGGGAAATTGCAGATGCGTTGTCGGCCGGTTAAAAAGGGCTCTTTTCTTGAATTTCCCTAAGTCGTACCGGTCCGGAAAAATCGCTGGTGGTAGGGAATTTCACAAAGTTATGCGGGGAAGAAAACTTCTTGTAAATCGCACAGTGGTGGACCGCCAATCATGCAAATGGTACGGATAGTATCGCAAGTTTTGTCGCGATGTGCGATGATGAAATTGTACGGCAGAAATTAATCGGAAAAATTCCTCTGAGCCCTCCCCGTGGAATACGAAGCCGTGTGTGTGGTTTCTAAAATAAACGTGCATGTACAAACAGAGGGTATAAAAACCTTATTTTTTAAAGTCAGTTCAATATAAGACAAACCAAGCTATTTGTTAACAAAAATGATTTCAACCTTGTGAACCCGATTCAAACAATGAATAATCAGGTGTGTTAGTCATTAACCATATTACGCGTACGTTAAAAACAACAGAGACTTGAACTGCAACAAAGTATGCCATGAATAGTGGACATTGCAATAAAATTTAAATAATCGGTGCATGTCCAGGGTTGCCAACTTTTATATATCAAATTTTGTGTTTTATTTTCGAGATACCGTCGAAAATTGCAAGGACATTTATTACCTGTGCCTTATAGAGAGGATTATGTCATTGTTACAATGCTACGCAGGCAAGCATGTAACCGCAGTTTTTTAGTTTATTTTCAATAGTGATCAAGAAGATGCTGCTGCACATCTCCTGTTTCATATCCCTCGTATGTGTAGAAAGTATCACCTCTTACAACACCCACGGGATGAAAGAGGGTATAGTTATACTATTTCACGAAGAAGTTTTAACTTTGTTGGTCGTTAGCCGTGCACATATACATTGTGTTAGTGTGCGTAGGCCTCGGTAGCGCTACACCCGAGCGCCCGCAGCCTACGCACACTAACACAATGCGTATGTGCACGACTAACAACAACCAAAGTCAAAACTTCTTCGTGAAATAGCATAACTATAGTGATTCCTCTTATGCTGCCACTGCAATTTACATTCACATGTACATCATGGTATTTAATTTTTCTATGGTGGTGTTTTATTTGTATTTACTGTTGTAACTATGTATACTTAATATCTGAAATAAATAAATTATTATAAAAAATTATCTTTGCTAATTTCATTCTTTATGAACAGTCAATGGCGTCAGTCTCACGCCATAGTCAGCCTTCATTATAATATTAAATTAATAATTGAATAACAATATAAAATAATATATATAAAAATTGCGAACAAAATATCTGGCTCACGAAGTGATCGACATGTGGCGTGGTTCGATATTATTCCTGTAGTCGTTTCTGCGAACGGTCTACTGCTGGGCAGCTGTCTACTGAGCCGACTAGGACTCCGTGACGGACCACTCCGGGCTCATATGCAGTCAAATGCAGAAGTCGGTGTTCCTCCCCTCCGCCCGCATCATCCGCCGGTTTCTTTTCCTTTTGTCGAGGTTTTCTGTCAGTTTTAATTTTTCATTATCTGTTATAAATTTATACAGTCCAAACAGATGAAAACTGTATTAATACCCCACAATATATATATATATATATATATATATATATATATATATATATATATATATATATATATATATATATATATATATATATATAAAATAATAAGAGTAAGTCCGCCTGCTTTATTCTTAAGAATATATAAGAATAGTATTCGGGTCCATCATATAGTAGGATAATATATTATATAGTAGTTTTGGCAACCCTACGCATACACCACATCAGCTAATAAGTGAAAGTCCATCCATCGAGATGGATACACGACGGCATTCTTGTAACGCGGCACAAGTTCTGAGCGCAAAGCGAGAATAACTCCTTCATTTGACCTGTTTGTAGCATTTTTGTCGACACTAAAAAGGTAATGATAATATTCTTTATATAATCGACGTGCTCAGTTCGTTTTTTCTTTCACAAATCTACTCAAAACTTATTACTTAGATCTCTAATATTTCCCATCATAATTCCCTTCCTTAATTGTCTCTATCCTATTCTACCTATTATTATTTAATTTAAGTTTAACTTATTTGCTTAATTTTCGATGTAAACAACAGTTCTTTGCTTCTTGATAAGACTGTGTATTGTCCTTTATATATATGTACGTATATATATCTTTCATTTTGTCTCGTTTTAATGTGTATTGATGTACAATAAAGAATATATTGATTGATTTTTTCATTGATTAACTATATTTATTATTAATAATAATAAATTAATAAAAAAGGAAAATATAAAAATTTGAACCCTATACATATATTTTTAAGAGAGTTCTGAAGTAATAAGGGCGACTTTTCCACGACCACGACTTTTCCTGCCACCAGGGCGGCGCCACTAGAAAGAGAGGTATAATATTTGACAGATTTCATAGCGGGGAAGTTTATTTGTTCGGAAAATGTAAAAGTTGTTTTCTTTTTCTGTACTATTAGCTATATTTTATATTGATAACATTAAAAATAAATAAATCAAACCACGGATATTCCTAAACATAGAAAAATTAAAAACAAAGTTTTAAAAATATGCAAAAAATTTAAGATCAATCCACTGAGGCATTGTTTTGTGTATTAATATAGTACTCTAGAAACTGATAAACTTTTATTGAAAACTAACTTCTCAATTAAATTACAATATGTAACAAAAAACTTTACCTCAGTGTTAACTAGCGACATCTGGTGAGGAGAAAATTATTCGCCCTCATTAGTTTGCCACGCTGCACCAATGCGTGATTGACAACTTCACGTATGCTCTAAATAGATATTCCTCAGATATGTAAACTTCCTCACAATGTTTTCGTTCACCGTTGAGCACGTGGTAAATCAGCACCTAAAGTTGCAACTAACAATTTTTTTGGTGCCGGCAGGGATCGAACCCGGGTGGCTTAGTTTCTGAGATACTACGGCGAATCTAAATAAATAGAACATACATACAGGATCGATCCTAAAAGAATCAAGATGCAAATACGTTGTCACCTCTGAGGATGCTGATATAATTAGCCCCACTATCCCCTTTAACAATTAATAAAAATAATTAAAACAATTAAGTACAACTAAATTTTAAATTTAATCAAATGTAATGTAATGATTATATGATGAAGATAACATCAATATAATTCCTGTAAAAGAGACCCTTTTTATTACTCTTTTTGTTAACACTTCATCCCTTCTTTGTTTTCATTTGTGACAACTCGTTTGTACTTTTGTACTCGTTTGTCATGTAAGTAAATATGCCAACGATTTTTTTAAATAAAAGCCTCCTTAAGTCAGGTGAATATCCTTTATAATCAAATCTATCTATATCTTATCTAATATATCGAAAAGTGAACTGCTATAGAATGATAGTGAAAATTTTATAACTCTTCCATTTGAAAATATTAATATATATTAATATAAATTTTTCTCTCTCCGTTTGTTCCAGATAATCTTCGAAACGGACTGATTTTGATGGGACTTTCACTGACAGATAGCTGATGTTTTAAGAGGTAACTTAAGCTATTTTTATTTTAGAAAAAGAATTAGGGAATCGCGTAAATAAAAATTAAAACCCATGAAAGCTTATTGTAATAAACTCCACGCGGGCGAAGTCGCGGGGAAAGCTAATAGCTATATAAAATACTAGCAATAAATAAATAAATATTATATATAATAGAATTTGTTACGATTGAACTTTTTTATATATAACAGAATTTGTTACGATTGAACTTGATCGGTTATAATTTTTTTGCGCGGAACCCTAACTATTTTCCTAAAATAAAAATAATCTAAGTTACTCCTTAAAACATCAGCTATCTTAAAGTGAAAGTCCCGGTCCCGTCAAAACAGGTCTAGCCATTCCGGAGATTAGCCGGAACAAACAGACAGGCAAACAAAAATTATTGTTATAAGTACCGTATATACTTTCATATGCATTCAGGAAAAAGCTGTTATTTACACATTACAAACAGACACTTCAATTTTATTTATTTGTATAAATTCAATTTTATTTTTATATAGTATAGATTTTATAACTTGCGCCACAGGCCAATAACATATTAAAATCCCACAGAAGGCAAGGTTCTTCGCGCTGCACCATAAGACTTACGAGTACAATTTTAGAGTGGCCACTGATCGACTTTCGCTTTTGTCTTCTAATTGACTCAGTTTTTACCAGACAAATAAAACTAATTTCATTCCGGTTTTGAAGTTTTTATAGACATTAGTTTCTTTTTCGTATCGTCCTTGAACGAAAGTAGCTACAAAATGAAAAAAGATTTATCGAATCCTCGATTATACGGATTAAGTTTTGAAGATATAAATTTTAAGTAGTAATAGTTTTTCTTTTAATAGGAATATGGTGACAAACGAGCAAACAGTCCACCTGATGGTAAGTGGTTGCTGTGGCCCGTAGACATCTACATCTATCCCCGAGTGCAAATCAAAATGCAGATGTGTTGTCACCCGTGAGGACTAAAATGGAATGCCTCGTTTCCAGTAAAAAGGTCTCCGGTTCTCTATACTCACCATACAAAACACAACAGGGTTAAGCTGCTATTTTACGCTGGTATTCTGTGAGAGCGTGGTCATACCCCGGTCGAGCCGACTCATCGTGCTACAGCTATACTACTAATATAGCTGCAGTACGGCTCTACCACGTAAAACTGTGCAATAACTAATAATAATATAACTTAGTGCCGTATTGTGAACGGGTGAGAGTCCATAAACAGTGTTAGTTAAAGTTACAGCCTATATACGTCCCACTGCTAGAGACACATACTCTAATTTCTAAAAGGGTTTTTAGGGCAAGAAAATTTTGGCCGCGCTACGTGCGAACTTCACATGTCTACGATATATTTATTTTATTTCTCAGACATGCAGGTTCCCTCACGATGTTTTCCTTCCTCGACGAGCACGTGGTAAATTAAGCACTTGAAATTGCAATTAACAATTTCATTGGTGCCGGCGGGGTGACTGAACTTTGATCTAAATTCCTCGCATACTGTGAAATTTACTGCCAGCGCTACGCCTCTGAGCTACCACGGCCAAAGCGTTTAATGGCATTGTAATAATATCCACTACCACATATCGTTCCGTGGATGAAATGGGCAGCAGCATCTTCCTGGTAATAACACAATCTATAAATAAGCGGCCAAGTGCGAGTCGGACTCGCCCATGAAGGGTTCCGTAGCAGCAGGTAACATAATTTATGATTTATTACGTTTAATAATTTAAAATTAAAAATGTTGTACAGCCGACTTCAATATAAGTTATTTTAGTATAACTCAAAAACTATTAGTCTGACCTTGATCAAATTTATATGGGACCACACGAAAACTATCAGCTTTCATATAAAAAAATCATCGAAATCGGTTCACCCAGTACAAAGTTATGAGGTAACACACATAAAAAAAAGAAAACATACTCTCGAATTGAGTACCGTCTCCTTTTTGGAAGTCGGCAGAAAAAACTACTTACTAGATCTCGTTCAAACCAATTTTCGGTGGAAGTTTACATGGTAATGTACTTCATATATTTTTTTTAGTTTTGTCATTCTCTTATTTTAGAAGTTACAGTTACATGTCCCCCCCACACACACACACACACATTTTAGCACTTTGGAAGTGTCTCTCGCGCAAACTATTAAGTTAAGAAAAAAATTATATAAGAAACCTCAATATCATTTTTGAAGACCTATTCATAGATACCCCACATGTATGGGTTTGATGTAAAAAAAGTTTTGGAGTTTCAGTTCTAAGTATGGGGAACCCCCAAAATTTATTGTTTTCTTTTTTCTATTTTTGTGTGAAAATCTTAATGCGGTTCACAGAATACATCTACTTACCAAGTTTCAACAGCATAGTTCTTATAGTTTCGGAAAAAAGTGGCTGTGACATACGGACGGACAGACAGACAGACAGAGATGACAAATCCATAAGGGTTCCGTTTTTTGCCATTTGGCTACGTAACCCTAAAAGCAGCGGTTGCGGATTCGCCTGCCAAGCGTGCCAACTATGTGGGAGGCCTTTGTTCAGCAGTTGACTTACTTAGGCTGTGATGATGATGATGATTTCTATACATACGTCTTCTGATTACTCACTGGGAAGTCTCAGTATTATTTTGTTAATAAAATTACGGAAATAAACGTATTATTTATTATTTACACTATGTAAGAACGATGTAAAAATGTTGATGTTGTCGAATTGATGCTTTATTAAGAAAGGCGGTACAAAATGGTGTTCATATTGTTTTGATTTATTTAAACAGTCATTATTATCATTGCAGTCCCTCACAAGTCAAGAGAACATAGGCCTCCCCCAGGGAATGCCGCAAACCTCGGTCCTGAGTCACCTGTATTCATCGACTTCCTGCATATCTTTCCAGGTCATCAATCCCTCCAACTCTCACTGAGCGACCTTGAACTTCCTCATACGGCAAACTTATATATTACACACTGGTTGGGAAAACCCTTTGTCCTGGGAATCTTGCAAAAAGTATATACAATTACATAACAGCCTGGCTGTAGTCAAAATCGAGCCTTGTGGTCTACGCTGGATATAATTATCCAGTAGTAGTCCTCAGAGGTGACTACGCATTTGTATTATATCTCATTTTGAATCAAGGATAATATGGGGCACAGCATCCTCTTATCATCAGGTGGACTACGTACTCGCTTTTCACCCTTCTCTAAAATCTTTATCTATAATATAAAAATGAATCGCTGAATGTGTTGCTAAGCGCAAATCTCAAGAGCAGCTGCACCGATTTCGCTAATTCTTTTTATATAATATTACTTGAAGTACGAAGATGATTCTTACGTAGAGAAAAATTTTAAAAATTGCTTGAAAATGTCTAAAAACAACACTTTTCTATGTTCCCATACAAAAGATTCTTAATAATACCTAAAAGTCAATTTGAACCTTAATACCATACAATAAAGTTTAAGTGTTAGTGTAGGGGTTCCAAGAAGGTGAAACAATTGAGTGATTTTAGTATATAATTATTATATCGTATCCATATCGTATCGTATCGTATCGCATAAATATTTGTCAATATTTATACGATGGAACATTGCAGTACGAAGTTCGCCGGGTCAGCTAGTATAGTACAAAACAAAGTCGCTTTCCGCTCCGTCTGTACGCTTAGATTTTCTAAACTACGAAACAAATTTTATTGCAATTTTAGTTGTTAGCCAGAATGATTAAAGAGAAAAGTTTATATAAATATATATATATATATTACATGCATATTATACATTATGTAATTCTTCTGTCCGTGTGTATGTGACTGAACTCCTCTTAAAAGACTGGACCGATTTTGACAAAATTTTGCGTGGTGTGATTAAGTTGACTAGAGAATGGTTTAGATTTACAATTGGACCCGCTAGGTGGCGTTGTTGTCGAGATCCAGAAATCACCCGTGCGAAGCCGGGGCGGATCGCTAGCAATTTATTAAATAAAAATATTTAAATGATTTATGAGCCATATATCGTATGGCAATTATCGTCTTGTAGAATGTAGGCCGCCAGACGACGATCGTTGCCTGCTTTCTATAAAATATACGTAGCTCTAGTGTCTCCATGCGGTGGTCCTGCTTTATGGGAAACTTGTTTTGAAGATTCAATCCAACGACATTCATTTGTAGAAACAAATGTGTTATTTTAACTTACATAATCACCTCTTTTCTTATTTATCTTTCTATTTTGTCTTTTTACCGTACAGGCCGTTCATTTACGGAATGAACTCCCATTGAGGGTAAAACGCCCACCATCCTTTCAAATGTATAAAACAGATAAAAATTAATTAGCTAAGACCCCCGTAATAAAATAAAATGATGTGTCTTACCAAGTTTGAAGAGCACCTGCGCCCTCCCTCAATTGCGCGCATTATCCCCGTCACTACTAATCCCAGCAACACTACTCTCAACACCACTACACTAGAAAAGACACACCACCGTCGATAATACGACACGCATGGATTGTCGGTTGTCTGCGCTCAAGCTGCGCGGACGTATTCCTTCGATCGAGTCCATGCGCTCTCGAGTAATAAAGTGCAATGTACAAAGAACAATAACCGGAATATTTCTAGGAAGTGCTTCAGTTGTGTTTTTCAGGTTACACGGGTTCGCCGGCCCTTTTTAACACAGCGTGACATACCCGCTGCTGAACGTCCGACCTTGCTTGTTGACGACGCTATGTCGCCGAGCACCGGACCTGCGATCTCCATGTCCGTAGACTTTATACGACGTAGCGTCCCCCGCGCCTTCTGCGTTCTCCACCCGTGGCCCGTCCCCGGCATTCTCAGACGCCGAGTCGGGCTCTGAGATGGAGTTAGATGTAACAAAACCCGCCAAGCCCGAAGATGACAGCTTCACTTTAGTCTCGGGCAAAATACGTAAGCGCCCCGTAGCAAAAAAGGGCGACGAGCCTCACTCGGCCCCTTCGTCCCGTCTTACTCCCCTAACGCCACTCCGGCTAAAACGACCACGTCTTCAGCGCGCCCCAAATCTGCTAAGGCCGCGATTAAAACCGCGAACCCTAAAGTGGCCTCCGAGCACAAGGAAAAGCCGCCAAACAAATCTCGATGGAGCAACCTTTCCAAATGGATAGACTTCAAAAAATTCTTCCAATGTCTACAACGGTGGACAAGGCATTCGCATCCACGTCTCGACGACGGATGACTTCCGCGCTTTATCTGCGCATCTGAAAGCTCAGAAACTGAGTTATTACACCTACGTCCTCACGGAGGTATGAAACCTCAGAGTTATCGTACGCGGGCTCCCCAAGGAATTCGAAACCGAACATGCCTTCAGCGATCTTAAATCGCAAAACCTCCCAGTTATGAAGTGCACAGAATGCACCACCCAACTGACAAAAAAGATACCTAGACCTTTGCCGAGCCATCATGGACCTTTCCCCGGAAGGCAAAGAAATTTTTAACATCCGCCGAATCTGCAATCTGACGGGGATTGCAGTTAAAGCCCCCCGAACAGCGGCATCGTTGGTCAACGCCACCGATGTCAACTTTATGGCCACTCGGCCAAAAACTGTTTTGCCCAGCCTAGATGCGTTAAGTACCTAGGCGACCACGGTACGCCCGAGTGCACCCGAACGCCCGAGTCGGAAAGCCCTCCGAGCTGTGAAACGGGACACCCAGCGAATTATCGCGGGTGTACCAAAGCGCCGCGCAGGAAGAGGCGGAGGTGTAAACCGAAGTAGACAAGTGGCTAGCCAGCAAGTCCCGTCCTGGGCAACATGCCTCTTCAGTCACACCAATCTTGGTGTCACAACCCGCGCCCTCTCAGGCTAACACTAAACCCGCCCCCGTTAAAGGGGTTTCCGGGCAAGGCGTAAGCCCTTCCGTGCTCTCGGCACTCAAAACAAACGCATGGGTTAAGCCCCCGGCGATCGTACGCGCAGCCGCCTCACGGCCAGCGCCCTCTCTCCAGGCCCAAAAGCCCAAAACTGTCCCTCAGGCATCTTCAAGCTTCGCTGCGGACTTCTCGTTACTCTGCAGCTTCATCAGCAACATTAATGTTGCTGAAGCTACTTCTCTAGCCTGCAAACTTCACGAGGCTAAGACTACCCAGGATAAGCTCAGTGCCACCATTGAGCATATCACGCTCATCGATGCAATTGACTCCTTTCAGTGCGTCGAAGCTGACCCCCTCTTTTTAAACCATAATGACAGTACAACTTACCGGAAGAACCAAACCTAGCTCTCTGACTGTCGTGTTCTTTAACGCAAACGGAATCAGAGATCAAAAGGAAAAAATGTGTACTTTTTACGCGATCATGGTGACGACATCATGCTAGTGCAAGAGACATTCTTGAAACGTAGCGTGCGCGATCCGAAAATAGCTAATTATACCTTAGTAAGAAATAATAGGCTAACCGGACCTAAAGGCGGCATCTTGATCTACTACAAAAGGTCCTTGCATACATATACCGATAGATACTTCACGGCTTGCTAACTTAGAAGCATTGGTTTGTAGGATAGCACTTATGGGCCATCCGCCCGTCATAATTGCTTCGGCTTATCTACCACCGCAGAAACATATATTAGAAGCCCACATCTCAGCTCAACTAGATCTAGGCCCCAGTGTAGAAATCGCGGGAGACCTAAACAATAAACACGTTACTTTGAATTCTAACGTAAATAATCCAAACGGAAACGTATTTTGCGACCTCAAGGAGATACTTAACTTTGACGTTATCGCTCTTGAGAGTTCAATTCGCTATCCTTTTCTTTCACACCATCATCCGGACATCCTTGATGTAGCACTACTAAAAGACAACTTTCGTCGAAATTGCTCAGACCACAGGCTGGTCGTATTAGACCTGGGCCGGTCGGCACGTAAGGTCCCTCAGACCAAAACCATCGTCGATTGGCGTAAACTCGAGGTCAAACTCGAGTCTACGAACTCCCAGTATTTACCGGACAAGATTGACTCGCTGGAAGAAGCCAATAGAGTGATTAGCGCTCTATCGACTCACCTCACTTCAGCGGACGAAGATTGCTCCTGTAAGATTCGTGGTCGAGTGATCGGTACATGAAGCTTCCGGCACTCTTTCGACAACTGATTAGAGCGAAAAATACCGCGCTAAAATCTTATGGCCTTTATCGCACGGAAGGTAATAAAATCTGGCTACGTTCTCTGCAAAACTAGGTTAAAAACGCATAACTGAATTTAAAAAACGATAAATGGGATAACCTCTTAACAGGATTAGAACCATCACAAGACGCTCTTTGGAGGTTGACTAAAGCTCTGCAAGCAGAGGAAACTGCTGCCATGCCACCTCGTGAGACTAGACCACCCCGATCTCGCCTTAGACGATCTCGAAAAAGCCGAATGCCTAGCCGACAGTCTAGAGAGCCAGTATACCCCATCCAGCGTACCAACAGATCCCTTTCACCTACTAGAAGTAGAAATGGAAGTCGTAGGTCTGCGTTGCCACCAGCGGGCGATCCACTCGATCATGTGACTTTCGATGAAGTCACTGAAACCATAAAAATCCTTAAGAATAAATAAGCCCACGTACCAGACGGCTTCAGCAACAAGGTGATGCAATCTCTTCCGGCACCACTAATTTACCTCCTCATAGGAATTTTTTTCCTCGTAGATCGGGGCCAAAAGACCACGCGGCCGATTATCTAGCTGCTGGTCGAACCAGGTCAAATCACTCATTGGCTTCTCACTCACGACTGCAATGCGAAAAGCCGAGGAATGGACAAAATGGAGGGCTATAGTGAACAGCGCTAAGAAGGCACTAAACTACGGACACGACATTCAGTTTTAAAGAACACGACCAAGAAGAAGAAGGAATTTTCAACGCGCTTCTCTCGAGCTGCTCTTTCCCGGATATCTGGAAAGAAGCAGACGTAATAGGGATCCCAAAACCGGGGAAACCGCGCTATCAACCCACCAGCTACAGGCCCATCAGTCTACTCAACACATTGGGTAAATTATACGAGCGCATCGTTCTAAAGCGCCTCCGTCATTTCACTGAAATAAACAGACTCCTCCTTGACGAACAATTTGGATTTAGAGCCAAACACTCGTGCACTAACCAAATTCATCGCCTAATAGATTTTTTTTCTGGCTTTAATCATCATGCGACAAAGAAAGAATCTCGAAACACGGGAGTAATCTTCTTTGATGTCGCAAAAGCATTTGATAAGTTCTGGCACGACGGCTTGCTCTACAAGCTGTATAAACTAAACGTGCCCGACAGGCTCGTACACACCATCCGAGCCCATTTTACAAATCGCTCTTTTCGCTATCGAGTGGAGGGAACCCGTTCTTCGAAACGTTTTCTATAGGCTGGGATCCCACAAGGCTCTGTGCTGTCTCCAATCCTGTTTACACTTTTCACGTGTGATATCCCTGTGGTAAACACTGCTCTCTTCGCCCCCGATACGGCTCTCTTTGTATCAGATTACTATAGGAATAGTCTCACTTAAAAACTTCAAAAAGCTATCAATCGCTTAGGCGAATCGTCCCGCCAATGTGGATGATACGGCCTACGGCTGCCCCTGCAAAAGTATTTATCCCGGGGCCCAAGCAGGAATTCTACGGGCAGACGCAGGTCGGGCCTCTAAAGGCCACTGGGAAAATTTTCTATCACAATACAATTTAATGAGGAGGCTAACCAAATAAATAGTACGTACCTGGGTTGAGGCAAAGACTGTCTCAGGGCTCGGTCAGGCCGCATGTGGGTGTAGGGTGCATGGGAAATATGGGTTAGTGATGTGTATATGTGTGTGACTGGTGGTGATAGACCTGACTGGACCGTTGCAGTCGGCAGCAGCCCGGACTTCAGCACCGCTCCAAATTGTGGTAATCTTCAGCGGCGTCACCCACAGTCACTTTCTTCGTTCGTCACGAGGACAAACTATTAACTTTATCGTACAATTAACTAACTTCCAGACGCCACTAACTCTCGTTTGTTATAAAGCGTAACACAAAACGAATACAGAATGTCCGGATCAAAGGTCACTGCCGTTTCGCGTGGCAACAATTATTTCTAGAACTTAACACTACCTTCTCTAGTATCACAAAGCTCAGCGTTCAACCGACAACGAAAAATATTTCCGAACTATATCAAATGCCGCACTAGTATTTAATATTGTCAAATGCACCCGGCGTCTAATTCTAGATTACAATTCCTCGTCGTGCACAATTTGCTATCAAAACTGACTCTCAAATAATGGAGGTTATCCCGAGCGACTTCACTACGTGCTGTCGATAGCACTGTATTCTAGCAACTCTCCGGGAGAATCGCCGTGCTAGTCACTCCACTGCATTCAATCACTTCCGACCCGCCCCACAAGTAACCAATCCGTTTTCGCGCAAACGTCAAACGGTAGGAAATCACCGCTCTCCGCGCCCCCTGGCGTCGATTCTTGACATTAACGTTTGGTGCGAACAGTGGAATTGAAGTGAATCCCGAAAAAAGTGTAGCAATATGCTTTCAATGGAGTCCAAAACCACACCTTAAGTATTGTGGACCAAGAACCAGAATTAAGGTAATTACTTTATACGATTGCCTCATCCCTTGGGAAGATTCGGCCAAATATCTGGGCGTTACGTTCGAGGTCCGCATGAGTTTTGCAAATCACATAAGTGTAGTACGCAACAAAGCCAGGTCAGTCATTGGCCGCCTCTACCCTCTTGTTAACAAGATGAGTAAGTTACACACAAACTACACTTGTACAAAACCTGAGTTAGACCTATCATGCTTATAAACTAATTATAAACTATATAAACTTATTATTTCATATTTAAGTAATAGAAAGCAGAAGGTTATTATCAATGGTAAAAGTTCTTCCGGGTCACCTGTACTAATGAATGTTCCTCAGGGCTCGATTCTCGGCCCATTCCTGTTTCTGGTGTATATTAATGACTTACCTCACCTTGTAGGGGATAGTCATGATATAGTATTATTTTCTGATGATACTTCCTTGATTTTTAAACTTAAACGTCAATCATTTAAATGTGACGAAGTGAATAATGCTATGTCAAATTTAGTGCATTGGTTTAACGTTAATAATCTGCATTTGAACGGAAATAAAACTAATTGTGTTAAATTTACAACAACGAATGTTAAAAATCTGAATACCAATGTGTTTTTAAATGGGGATGAACTGAGCCCTGTTGTATCAACTGTTTTTCTTGGCATCACTCTTGACGCAAAGCTTCAGTGGGGCCCCCATATATCCAAATTAGCAAGCAGACTAAGTTCTGCAGCCTATGCTGTAAAAAAGATTAGAGGTCTCACTAGTGTCGAGAAAGCTAGATTAGTTTATTTCAGTTATTTCCATAGCATAATGTCTTATGGGACTTTGCTATGGGGAAATGCGGCTGATTCAGAAACTATTTTTGTTTTACAGAAGAGGGCCATTAGAGCTATTTACAATCTAAAACCGAAAGAGTCTCTTAGAGATAAATTTAAAGAAATTAATATATTAACTTTGGCCTCTCAGTATATTTACGAAAATTTAATGTATGTGCACAAAAACAAAGATAGTTTTAGTAAAAAAAGTGATATACATTCTGTAAACACTAGGAACAAACACAAGCTAGTGATGTCAGTTTCTCGACTCCACAGAGTCAGTAATTCATTCTAGGGGCAATGTATACGCTATTACAACAAGGTCCCGGAAAGTGTACAGGTTCTCTCTATTACCAAGTTTAAATGTTTTATTAAGCTGAAACTGTATAAAAAGGGTTATTAAAGTATAAATGAATACATGGTTGATAATAACCCCTGGGAATGAGGTGGTCGCTTCCAAGCAGATTCTGAAATAAATTTTGTAAATACTTCGTAATCATTTATATTGTAAAATTTATTTTTAAAGAAAAAGTTCCGCTGGGTTTCTTGCTGGTTCTTCCCAGGACATAGGGTTTTTTTTCGAACCAGTGGTAAAGTAAAAAATGACTTTCAATAAGAATTACACATGTAATGTATATGGAATAATAATTATTCTATTCTATTCTATTCTATTCATGTCTTACGCAAGTGTAGCCTTCGCCCACACGTATAAGTCCCACCTAAATGAACTACAGAAAAATCAAAACTTTTTCATCCGTAGAGTCACCGGAGCACGGTGCTATCAACGGAATTCAGATTTACACAGTGATTGTCAACTTCCCACTATCTCCGAATACTTCAAGAAGATGTCTCAGCGTTACTTTGATAGCGCAGAAAACCCATCCGAACCCGCTAGTGGCAAACGCAGCCAACTGCGTCCCGATACCGAACGTCGCGCCGACTCTCCGTAGACCGCGTAACGTACTAATAGAACAACCAAACTCGCTCGTTCCCGCCGACCCAAACGTCGCAGGCACATCATACAATGACACTACACTCACACCTAATGGGACAAACGCACACACCGCGTACACACTGTACACTCGCGTACCTGGGTCTTTCTCATGTTTCAAAACATCGACCGATACGATCTAAGCAGTCAGAGGCGGGGGTTCGCACTACATCCCCCCCCCACCCTCGGACAGCGATTAGATAGCTCAAAAATAACCTCAACAAAGGGGACATGATGATTGGTAACAATGGAATTCATAAACCTACATCATCCTCATCCCCATCTTAATTGCCACCTCTCCACTTTTTAAATAGCCTTACAATGTCACATAAAGCCATAAGAGCCGCATAGGCTAACGGCGCAAACATCACGATAATAGTTTCAATACGACACGCGTTTCGCCTCCAAATGAGGCATCCTCAGGTGGAGTAGACTACGGTGGCTGACCGCTAAATCTTAGCATATTAATCATTCATCATTACAGCCGTTCATAAGTCCACTGCTGAACATAGGCCTCCCCCAAGGAATGCCACAATGCACGGTTCTGAGCCACCTGCATCCATCGACTATCTGCATATCTTACCAGGTCATCACTCCATCTAGTGGGGGGACGCCTTACACTTCGCCTACCGGTACGAGGCTGCCACTCGAGAACCTTTCTTCCCCATCGGTTGTCGGTTCTTCGAGCTATATGGAAGGCCCACTGCCACTTCTGCTTACTAATCCGTTGGGCTATGTCGGTTACTCTGGTTCTACTGCGGATATCCTCATTTCTAAGTTTATCACGCAGAGAAACCCCGAGCATAGCCCTCTCCATAGCTCACTGAGGGACCTTGAGCTTCCTCATACGGCCAGCAGTGAAGGACCACGTCTCAGTTCCGTAAGTCATCACTGGCAACACGCACTGGTTGTACAATTTCGTTTTAAGGTTTTGAGGTATGTCTGACGAGAAGATGTGTCGTAGTTTCCCGAACGCTACCCAGACGAGTTGAATCCGTCGATTGACCTCTCGGTCGAAGTTCGACTTACCTAGTCGGACTATTTGTCCCAGGTAAACATATTATCATTTTATTATATTACGCGGAAAATATGTCATTATTTCCAATTGTTGACAACATCGTAATTTACGCTTTCCACTGCTGAAAATAGGCGTTGTTTTGGCTCGTATGGGGGATATTGGCGACACTGATACATCGTTATTATATCAGTATTTTTCTCTATTTATCATTATTAATTTAACTCACTCATTCTTTGATTCATTCAAAGCCCTAATGTATTGCACCGCTACTGATGCAGCCTCCTATAATTCCGCTACTATATAGGCTTCCGCCATAGTTTTCCTAATAGGAGCTCACCTATATGCCATAGTTACTACGCTTGACAGTCTTGGCAAACGTAGCATTTTTTTTAGTTGTTATTAAGAAAACGCTGCAACATATCTCCTGGCGTGTTTGCCTCTGCCGCCTTTTGCGACACCCACGGGACGATCTGGAATAGTGAATATTCTTTCTACTTAGAATAGACCAAGAAAACGTCAAATGAAACACGCTTCTCGCTTATTATTAATTTTTATTTGTCCATTTCATCTATATTTACAATTATAACACTTAACATATAATATAATAGTGTGAATTCGTCCATCCTAAGATCTAAGACAACCTAACACCTAAGTAGGAAGTCTGTACCAAGGCATGGTGTCGCTTGAGGGATTTGGACACTCTCTCACCAACTGGAGACAACGAGGCAAGACATTGGAGTGTACGGTCGGCGGACAAGCTACCAAACGAACAGTCAGCAATGCTCACGGCGTTATCCAAAAGATTCCAATTGGTGGGAGAATTAACACTAAGAGTAAATCCCGCCTCGCAACCACAATGCCAATTTGACCAGTACCCTTATCTTCTCGGAGCATCGCACAGTCTTCCGGGCCCTCAACTTACATCTACAAGCTAATACATGAGTTGTTATTAATAAGAACTGTAACAAGTAATTGAGCCCGTTGGTTTACTTGTTACAAATCCTTCTCATGTTGTCCCTCAGTCGCCTTTTACGCCATGCACGGGAAGAGAGGCAGCTGTTGCATTCTTTTTACATCCCAGAACAGCGCGGGATAGGACTTAAGACAAGTTAAATTAGTGAAGCACGTCGCAGCGTGACACAGACCGTCTTGGCACTAGTTTACCGGAGACATTATGTCTTGTTACAACGCTGCAAAGCCATCACCCTGTGCAATGATTTTACAGCGCTAAAAACATAATGTCTGCAATTAAACTTTGACAAGAAGGTGGACACGTCGCGCCCCAACATGTACGTCCCTAACATAACAAGTCATATAGAAACGCCCTAAAGTCCCTCAGTCGCCTTTTACGACACCCGCGGGAAGAGTCGGGGTGGCAAAATTCTTAAGCCGTCACCACACGGCAAAAGAATAGCTAAATTGTGTAAATATTCTAATAAAATAAAAAAAAACAATATCCAGGTGACAAACTAGCACCCAATACACCTGATGGTAAGTGAAAGGTACATAAACACCTACATTTATCCTCGATTAAGAGTCAAAATGTAGATGCGTTGTCACCCCTGAGGACTAGATGGAACGCCTCAGTTAAATGGGTCTCCGGTTCCCGTCACTCACCATACGAAACACAGCAGCATTAAGCCGCTATTTCACGCCGGTATCCTGTGCGGGCGTGGTCCCTCCCCGGTCGAGCCGACCCATTCGTGCTGCAGCCGTCTCACAGCTCCAGCGTGGCTCTCCCACGTACAGCAACTAAACATAACTAAATATAAGTTCAGTTTTGGTATGCACTTTACCGTCATCAGATTATTGCTCCAGTTTTATAATTTAAATAATGGTTTGAAGTTGATTTTGATACAAACGACAAAACAAGTGCTCCGCTGTTGGTATAAACCTCAAGTTACTTTAGGAATTTGAGATACTCTCGTCATCGGATGTCAAGCTGTCGTCAAAATCTCCCAAAGTCTTTGGCATATAGTTAAGAAGATTTTGAAATAAATTATTTTAAAATATAATTTCTTATTACTTGACGCTGGCAAAAGTATAACCGTACGAGTCCATAACCAAAGAAAATATTTATATAAGTTTCTGCAACATTACACTGTGTACATTCATACAGCATTAACTTTGATACACAACACCATATGCATTTATACTAAACTCCACTTTCCCAAATCATCAAGACCTAGTTACTTAATTTATCGATATGTTCATTCGCTGACAGTGATGGTCAATTGCTTGCTCCTGCTGGTCTCGAAGCGGTCCATGGTCTTGATATCCATGATCATTGAAATTGAGACCGCAAGACCGATCAGCATGATAAACGACACCATGAGTCCAGACCTGTAATGAAAATAATTTATTAAAATGTAATTTTTATTTATTTTGATAATTATATATCATTCAAATATAATACGCTATATTTATTACCATAATAACAAAAACTACAACTAAGAACTTAAATTATCATACAGTCCTACATGACCTACATCCTGCGATGTAGCGCCAAGAACGCTGTCTGAGTTTCCGCGCTGAATGGCTATACTTAGCATTTGAGTGAGAAAAGAACCAACCCTCTTATTAACGGGAGGGACGACCAATCGCGGATACAGTTCCTTTAGGAACTTCACCGTACGTGGACCCCACGGGCCGATAGTCTCTACAACAAAAGGCACAAATATGTAGAAAATAATCGGGGTGTGGCTGTGTCGTGGACACAGTCGTGTCCACAGAATACATGTCGTGTCTTTTATGTGAATAGGTATACGTAACGAAACGAACTCAAAATGGCGGCGCTCCCCCCACCCCGCTCGCGATGCTTCACAATCCTCACCTAACGTCACGAATCCTTTGATCTTTTAGCTAGGTACCGTACTATTGTTTATTCTGTGCTACCGAGTGGTGTAATTAAATTGGGGATGTAGATGACAGATATGTAGCTGCAACACCAAACTGTATGCCCCGATTTTGTTATCATCAGTTTTCTGAATTGCCTCCCCATATGGATACGACAGTAATATATTTGTCAATGTGTGTGTATTATTTAGTTTGACATTTTATCAATTAAATTTTATATTAGTTTTGTGAAACATACATTTTAGTACGTTTTTTATATTTTGCATAGTTAATTATTAAAATATTCAAATAAAAATATCATTGAAGTGTGATATAATATTATGCAATATTACATTAAATTGGCACTTATTGCATAGACGGTATTCACCTCAAAAATAACATTTGGCACCAATCCCAATTACTAGACGATGGGGCTACTCTTATGACAAGACGAACACGTGGTTGTACCGTCTTTAACCGGTTGGTACCGTCTGGTAAGCATCACTCTTTTATCAATTACAACCGCAAGGCCATTTGCCACTATAACACAACACTAGAAACATGGAGTATAAGGAGAACCATCTCATATAGGGGGAAAGTTGAAAAAGTGTCCAACTGTATACTGAAAATAGAGGTTCCAAAACCTACCACAATAGCGCTGGCGTCTGAAAAACTACGATATGAATATAACTGTTGTAGACGGAGTGAAGTCAGCTGAATTCAAATATTTAAAAATTTTCATGATTAGAGTAGTTAGTAAAATGCCAGTATACAAAATTTCAACTATTTAGGTAGTACCTACAAAACCCAGCGGATGGGTCGGTCCTTGTTAATTTCTCCATCTTATTCTAAGTACTTTTGGCGCTTTTTTATTTTTATCCTATGCTACCGCAGCGCCACCCTTATTGGACGCGTTTTTACGGACACATTCATATACAGAGATGGTCCTCCTTCTACTCTATACTC
Source organism: Parnassius glacialis (assembly GCA_033319125.1). Lineage (NCBI taxonomy): Eukaryota > Metazoa > Arthropoda > Insecta > Lepidoptera > Papilionidae > Parnassius > Parnassius glacialis. The sequence continues at coordinate 1,520,317 of JAVANC010000008.1, forward strand.
CATGACTATAAATTAAAAAATAACTAATAAAAACAGAGTATATAAACACATTTCGTTACTACAGCACATAATTCTGTAGCAGTGTTGCCACAGCAAAAGACAAAATTATAGACAAGGAGCTACATCATTGGACACTTGTTACGAGACGACAATTTTATTTGAGAACATTGAAGGAAACACAGAGGAAGAACAAGAGGTAGTAATCGAAGGAGATACATGGATCAGTAAAAGAGAAAGCTGGTTATATATTATAAGTATAGTAAAAGTGAAGTTACAGCTTATAACGTGGTAGAAAACTTATAACTTTTATACGTGGTATGGCTCTACCTCTAGATGCGTTGTCACCCGTGAAGACTAAGATGGAATGCCTCTTTTCCAGTAAAAAGGGTCTCCGGTTCCCTACACTCACCATACGAAACACAGCAGTGCTAAGCTGGTATTTTAAGCTGGTATTCTGTGAGAGCGTGGTCCTTCCCCGGTCGAGCCGACCCATTCGTGCAACAACTATACTACTAATATAGCTGCAGCATGGCTCTACCACGTAAAAAGAGTTAGTACAGAGCTGTTCTATATACTCGAATATAGCGCATTACTTCGGAACTTTGATAGTGTTTTAGGCTTTGGTGTGTTAGTATTTGGCGCGACGATAGCGCCGCCACAGTACATTTTAAGCTACACTCACTAAAATGAGGGGGATAGAATACTCACCAGATCGGGACCGTGGTGAAACCGATGCAATCGAACGCGTCAGCAAACTTTTGTGTGTTCTCCATAAAGGGTTGTATCTGCGAATATGAAGCATAGTTTTGATAATTCTTTTAATTTAAATTTAAAAACTTTATTGAACAAAGATTTTTTAATATGAGTTATAATATTGACCGCTACATTTCTAAATGTTTTCATAACAATTGTATAAATATTATCACTTCCCTCAATCGTCACGCTCTTGCAAACACCTCTCACCCTTGACGCTGATGCTCGTCCCTGGTCTGCATATTTTACGTCTGACGTAAGCGCTATGCATATAACACTATCTTCCGAAATCCATAAGATTTTTCTGGCAAAACCACCGATTATCGCTAAACCCATATACAGGCTGCTCATATGAAGAGCAGGATGACTATTCGTACTCGCCAAATACAAATGTGTAGGCTGCAGAAAGCAGCATTAAAAAAGTTGTTATTTCGAGTGAAGAGAACCGTAGACTCTTCTCTGTTTCTATACTGATATCCTTCTTTTTTCGTGCAGGTGTTAGTGATGAAGAAATGAAAAGAAATGAATTGGTAGCAGGTGTAGATGGATTACAGTAGCCACATTCCATCAGGTAGCATGTGCTTGGTTTTGTTACCCTTGCTTCTATAAAAATCAGGGAGTATATTTACTGGTAGAGGCCCACGTCTGAAGGTCTAAGAGCTGTTTAGAAAATGTCTTGTGACCCACATATCGTGGGAGGTCGTAAACATGCAACAGAGTCCAGTCAGTCAATCAATCAGTATAGGGGAAATTAGCGTCCAGTGTTGGAGAGCTAGTGGGCTTACTTTTAGAAGCTTTGTTAACTTTATATCGAGGAAGATATCTAATGATGAGGGGGTAGCGAATTTACTGGAAAAAGTCTCGTTACCTTTATATCGAAGAAGGTGGCATCTAGTGGTGAACAGTTAGCGGTATGATTCGATGTAATTTTGTTGCCTTAATATCGGGGAAGGTAGAGTCCAATGGTGAACAGTCAACGAGGTGATTCAAAGAGTTCTCATTAATTTTACACTGGGAACGGTGGCGTCCAACAGAACAGTTAACGAGTTAATTGGGAGAGGTGTCGTTGCCTTTATATTGAGGAAGACTTTATTCAGTAGAGGACAGTTAACGGGCCGATTGGGAGAGGCTTCGTTAGCATTAAATTGAAGAAGGTGGCGTCTAGTGAAGGACATTTAACGGACTGATTGGCAACGCTTCCGTAACCTTTTATGTCCAAAGGTTATGATCTCGAAACGGGAGAGGTTACGTTACTTTTATATCAAAGAAGATGGCGTCCAGTGGAGAACAGTTAACGAGTTCATTGGGAGAGGTTCTCGTTGTCTTTATATCGGAGAAGGTAGCGTTCAGCTGAGGGAAATTTTAGGAGCTAATTGGAAGAGGCATGGAAGATAACGTCTAGTAGAGAACATTTAACGAGCTGATTGGGAACGCTCTCAAAGGAAGTTGGCGTCCAGCAGAGGAACAGTTTACAAGCTGATTGGGAGAGGCCTCATTACTTTTGTATCAGGGAATATGGCTTGTAGTGAAGGACATTTAACGAGCTGATTGGGAATGCTCCTAGGGGAAGTTGGCATCATGCAGAGGAACAGTTTACGAGGATGATTGGAAGAGGTATCTTTACCTTTATATCGGGGAAGGTGAGCGTCGCGTTGTCGGAAGAGTAGACGAGCGGCTGCGAACAGTGGTAAGCGCGGCCGATCACAGCGGCGGGTGCGGTTTGCGCAGGCGCCAGCAGCCACAACCCCTCGCCGCGCCCGCGCCGCACTTCCGCCCCCGCGGCCGCCCACCACCCCGCTGACTGTTTGAAGCTAAACTCCACAGTTATCTAACAGGATCGAGGAATTATTTATTAAAACGGAAGTCACAAGCAAACTTTATATACAAAATTATACAAACATCGCTATGAATACCTGAAATGAACAAAGGTGGTTACAGATGTGCTATCACTTCTGGGGACAAAGATGAAATGCCTGAAAACCTGATCTCTAGTATATCCTGGCAGCATCAGTATATACTGGCTCTCTATAGTATTGGGAGCCATGTTACATATTACTACCGTCAGTGATTTAGGTATGTATATTAAGTATATTTTACATTATTTAACCTCGCGCATAAAACTATGCCTTAAATTGTTAGCCGCAAGTACAGTTTTTGTTTGATTTTTTCTTTATTTGAGTAGTTCGGATTGACAACCTTTAAACTTCTTCGACTTCAAATGGCATGGGTCTTTGACCTTCTAGAATTCATCAGGTGATATCTGTATGCATTTACATGATGTTATTTAATATTAAAATGAAAAAAATGCTACCGCGACTAATTTAAATGTTATATATTTTTTAGTTGTGTATTTTTAAAGAAATTTATTATGGAACTTTCAGTTAAAGATTCGAAAATCCGTAACATTAGTTTTATTCCATGTGTAGTATAATACATCATTATAGAACTGCGTTGATGAAATTTTGAAGTCTACTTGAACGTAAAACAAATATCTACTGTGTACACCTATTTTATGGTACCAATCAATATTAAATAGGACCAATGATATGAATAAAATATCTCATATAAACATTATACTGAATGAATGTAAACAGTAAAATGTAAATTGTAATAATAAAATGTTATTCCATGAAAATTTACCTTTCTTATATACATTTACACGGAGGACACGCGCTATATAAAAAATAGGTGTTTCTAGACATATATTCACGTGTTCCTGTAGCATATTATATCTATGTCAAACACCAATAACCTACGTCTAATAGTCTTTTAGAATTCATAAAGTAATCGAATTTTGCTAAATTTGGCACGGAACAGCTTTGATGATTTGAATGATGTTCCTAATTCATGCTCACGCGAGCGAAGCCGCGGGTAAAAAGCTAGTACAAAATATAAATTAAACGCTTATTGCCTTGGTATACACGCCATACACTATTGATAAAGGATAATTTTAAATCACACTAAATTCATAACATATTTATTCAATCTGTCAGTAATTATTTTTGACAACATTTTAAAATTCTTTGGTAACAATCTCTACTCTGTGCGACAGTTTGACCACAGACTATTAAGTGTTTGATATTGGCCATATGCTGTGTACAGACTTACGCAACGAAACATACAATGTTATATGAAAGGAGCATTTCATCAACGTACACGAATCGAACATACTATACCTGCTCGCATCTGTTCCCGGCGTACCGCGAACATAGCGTCAATCTGCTGAAAACATGCGAAGAGAATGGAGTGTGACGACCAATTGATGACTCTGCAGTCTTAAAAAAACGCACAAAGACCTCGACATTGGTGGCGTACATAGTTGTGCAGACAGAGAGTTGGTGCAGAATTAATGACTGATATGAGATGTCAGCACGAGTTTAGTTCGTGTTAGCGCACATCTCAACACAACCTGTCCACACTGGCGCTCCGAGGTCCGAGCATACTGCGCGCTCCTTTGTGTTCGTTCGTAAAAAATCACGTATTGCTCCGAGCGCGACTTGTAAAGCCGCGTCTCCACCAAAGTGTTGTTACCAACTGTTGTGTTGCCAACACGTATTGGTAACAAATGTTTTTGTAATTACCTAGTGTTGGCAACAAAACTTGAAACAATATCGGGAACCGTGTTTCCATTTTCGGTGGCAACATCAAAGGAATACGCTTGTTGCAAACATTTTTTCCCTCGGTGGAGACGCTTGTTGGTAACATTTAATTTTGTCGGCAAGATCAGAAACAAACGTTGGTAACTTTTGTTGAGTTGTAAACAGTTGGAAACATAAATGTTGTCAACATTTTTGGTGGATTATGCTCGTAGCGTGCTCATGCAATGCGCGGATCGCGCGCGCAAGGCGCTCACACTATCATAGTAAAAAAATCTGTTTTTACTATGACACTATGAAAATTTGTTACAGAGTGTGTTACATTACATGATAAATTAGACTAATGTGGACGGTCCACATTAGTAGACGGCAAATTCTTTCATTTCATGTTACATTACATGTTACGTTATATAAGTCTGTACGCAGCATTAGAGTAATATATTTTTAACTTGTACTTACTTTGAGATTGAACGTCAGAGACCGTGAGAAAGAGAACGTCAACAAATGTAATTTGTCCAAGCGATAATTATGTTGTTTGACATTGGCAGTATAAACGTAAAAAATGAATGATTTAAATAAAACTATGTAGTTTAACGGATTCTATCGCGTATATTAACTTATTTTATATTCCCGACGTTTCGAGTACTTTACAGTACCCATGGTCACGGGGGGGACTGAAATGTTTGACGTCCCAATGTCATAGTTAATCACGGCTACCTCCAGATTAAAATTATTAATTTTCATCTACGCAGTATGAACTTGTTTATTCGCAGTTAAGCTTGTAAACAAGCTTGACTGTTTACAAGCTTGACTGTGAATGTGGTCTCGGAACATAATTCATAATTTTAATCTGGAGGTAGCCGTGGTTAACTATGACATTGGGAGGTCAAACGCCTCAGTCCCCCCCCCCCCCCTTCCCCACCCGTGATCATGGGTGCTGTAAAGTACTCGAAACGTCGGGAATATAAAATAAGTTAATATACGCGATTAAATCTGTAAAAGTAGTTTTATTTAAATGTTTAGTGTTCACGTAAATATAAGAAATCATAATGAATGATTTATTTTATTTAATGTATTTATTCAACATGTGTGTTGATGTAAATACATTAAATGTATTTATTATATAATATATAATTTTAGATTTCTGCACTCATTCTCCACGTAAACTATGCCAAATCTCACACTATTTATTCCATACGCGCAATATGCAAAGAAATATACTTACAAATTTTATTTATAATTTGCATGACTAACCTTATCTCTTGTGTTTTCACCATCAGCGAAGCGTACAACTAGTATTGTGTACAGCCTGGTTGGCTTGACCGTAGGTTCCCCAATAGGCGTGTCCAGTATGGTGACTGTACCGTCCGGCAGCTGGAGTTCGGGCCAGCCAGAGGAGTACAACAGCGCAGCTTTACCTGGTGGTCCTGTAAATGTTCAAATGTAAAAAATAATTAGATGTTTATGTATGCAAGAGTGGATCCCACTGTCTACCTGATGGTTAGTGGATGGCGTGGCCAGAAGATTCCTACGTACATGATATATCCTTCATTAGGAATAAAAATATAAAAACATTGTCACCCTCAAAACTACGAAGAAATGCCTCATTTATTCAATCTACTAGCGTTTATCCGCGACTTCGTCCACGTAGATAATATACTTCAAACCATAGGTGATCCATCAATAATCGCACTTTCATAGTAAATTCCATCACCCTCTTTAGGGATGATACCCGTGATGAAAGCGGATTTAAATTATCTCGATATAAAATTTCATCTAAATCGGTTCTTTATTCTTTATTCTTTATTGTACACACTAAAGTTGGTAACAATTATTAAATATTCAAATAAGATGTACAAAGGCGAGCTTAACCCTAATAAGAGTTCTCTTCCAGCAAACCTATTGGGAAAAAGAAATAGTTTTACATATAAAGCAAGTAGGTAGCAGCGTGCGTACTTAATATTTAACTTAACACTACTTAATAGAAATTGGCTAAAGTTACAGTTAACAATTAACATATAAGTGTATAAAATATAAGTATAATTTATTTTCTTATTTCTATTGATTTACATACATATATACTAATAAAGATAATAAACATAAACATATATCCACATACACACACATATATATATACATACATATATATACATATACAATTATACATATAAATACATAACATATGTAAATATTTATAATTCTAAGTTGACAGATAATATTTCTTTACTCTGCTCCGAAATGTATCAAGGGAAGAGCTGGCACGAATGTCATGTGGAAGTGAGTTCCATAGCTTGACCGCCCTTACAGTAAAGGATCCACCACATCGGCTTGTGAAATGAGAAGGAGTTCTAAGAAGCAGCTGTTTAGTGGTCCGGCACTGAGTTTCACGAGGTACAAGATACTCAAAGCGCTCGCGGAGATATGGAGGTGCAAGAGGATTAAAGAGTACAAAGTAAAGAAATGAGAACACATGTAAGTCTCGACGTCTACGGATAGGAAGCCATTTTAATTGAGCCCTGTATTCTGAAACATGATCAAACTTACGAAGACCAAAAATAAAACGTATACACAAATTTTGAACACGTTCTAGTTTGTTTAACAGCTCCTCTGAAGCATCCAAAAAACTAACATCAGCGTAGTCAATGAGAGGAAGAAGAAGTGCTTGAGCTAAGGTTATCTTAGTTTTTAACGGTAAAAACATTCAGTTCAGGGTTTAGTGGTTTATGTGTGAAGATGTACATTTGCTCACGCGCCGATGAGCATTGTTTATGTTTTCCCCCACCTCGCCCGCAGTACGCCCGACCCGACCGGCCTGCGCACGCCGGATCGCACAATTTTATATCGTCGTTATATTTTAAATATTTGACCAAATTACGTAGTTTAAAAGACAAAGTTTATCTACTTTGAATATCAAAAGCGATTAAAAGTATTTATCAATTTATTTTAATAAAATATATTTATTACTGCAAAATGTGAATTGGATATAACATACATATAATCACGCCTCTTTCCCGTAGGGGTAGGCAGAGACCACTTCTTTTCACTTGCTACGATCCTCACATACTTGTTTCGCTTCGTCCACTTTCATTATTCCCTTCATACATGCTCTTCGGCATAGGGCATTGACCTGGCCTTTTTTCAAGACGTCCCCGATTAGGTCTAGAAACGTCCGCCTAGGTCTACCCCTTCCAACACTTTCATTCATCATACACTCGCCTTATACACTTTTTTCGTCAATCGTTCTTCATTCATTCTCTTAACATGGCCAAACCGTCTCAGCATAACTTTCTCAATTTTTGTCACTACATTTTATTTTGGACCAGGAATCAAGAATAAATATACATATTTTATTTACCCGTAGCATTATAAAGGGCATATTTAAGCAACGATTTTGTAGGTTTCTCTTCGTCAGCTGTAGGTGGCATCTGTGAAGTAGTTGGTTCATCTGTAGCTTCGCGTTTGACGCGTGTCCATTCACCATCCACATAGTCGGCTTGCTGACTTTGTGACACCGAGTTACCTGAAGCAAAATACTTATTGTACCACAAACATAATGACGTGTTGTGTGAATAGGCACAAAAACGTTACTAAGTATAAAAAGCCGCCTATTACAATCGCCGGACCGATACCACTTAGGAACCTTCAAAAAAAAACCCTACTCCTTTTTAAAAGGCCGGCAACGAATCTGCAATTCCCCGGTTGTTGCAGTTGTTCATGGACGGCGGTAGTTACTTACCATCAGGTGAGCCGCATGCTCATCTGCCCCCTCTCTTATAGAAACAAAATTCCCGTACGCTGGCCAGCCGAGTAGAACCCTTCGATTAACCTCTCAGTCGAAGTTGGACTTACCTAGTCGGTCTAGTTTCCCCAGGTAAATATACCCGTCAACAACTTCGAGCTTAGTGCTCCCAACAATTATCGGCATAGGTGTGACATCGACGTTATACATGATCTTTGTTTTGTCCATGTTCATCTTAAGACCTATCCGTTGGGAAGCACCATTGAGGTTATTGAGCATAGTGCTTAGGTCCTCCAGCGATTCTACCATTAGAACTATATCGTCCACAAATCGAATGTGAGTGATGTACTCGCCATTGGTCTTAATACCGTATCCTTTCCAGTCCAGTAGCTTGAAAAACACCAATGTAGCGGTGAAGAGTTTCGGGGACATAACGTCACCCTGTCTTACACCTCTCTGCAGTTGGATAGGTTTCGTACGCTGGTACTGTACTCGGATAGCCATCGTAGCCCTTCAGAACTTCGATATATCGACAGTCCACTTGGCACCGGTTAAGGAACTGTAGCGCCGCCCAGATTTCAACGGATTCAAAGGCTTTCTCATTGTTCACATACGCAAGACAATTTGCCGAAGGGTATGTGTTTTTTTTTATAGAAGAGGGGGCAAACGAGCACGCGGCTCACCTGATGGTAAGTGACTACCGCCGCCCATGAACAACTGCAACAACAGGGGAATTGCAGATGCGTTGCCAGCCTTTTAGAAAGGTGTTAGCTCTTTTCTTGAAGGTCCCTAAGTCGTATCGGTCCGGAAAAATCGCCGGTGGTAAACAACTCCACAGAGAAGTTGCACAGAAAGAAAACTTCTAGTAAAACGTACAGTCGTGGACCGCCGGATCCAGATGGTGAGGATGGTATCGTGAATTTTGACGCGATGTGCGTTCGTGAAATGTGGCGCTTGGAATTAATCCGAATAATTCCTCAGAGCACTCCCCGTGGTAGATTCGATAGAAAATGCAAAGGGATGCAACATCCCTACGCAGCGCCAGTGTATCGAGCCGATCAGAAAGAACTCGGTCGTCGACGATTCGAACCGCTCTGCTCTAGATGTGGTCAAGTGAAAGGAGCTGGCACTGGGGTGCCCCGGCCCAGATATGAGAACAGTATTCCATGGTCGAATTTGCGCTTTGTAAAGTTGCAAGCGATGTGCCGGCATGAAACACTGTCTCGCTCTGCTGAGCACGCCAAGCTTTTTAGAGGCCAATTTGGCCTTCCCTTCCAAGTGACCACGGAACTGCACACTATTCGATATGTCGACGCCAAGGATTCTGATGCTAGCTGTGGCAGCAAGGGGAGTGCCTTGAAACTGAGGAGATACGACAAAGGGGTTCTTTTTGAGTGTGTGTGTTCTATGGTGCTAAGGCCTTTTCGGAAACCGGCATGTTCAGGTGGCTGGAAGTCGTCGAGTCTGCGTGCGAGAAACAAACATATCCAGCAATAACTAAAAAATAAAATATAAATAAATAGCAAAAAAAAAAACATTTCCAAACAACAGATGTTTTAAAAAGAACAAAATAATCTTGAAGAAAAGCAAACCCATCACTTTATTACATTACACAATTTAAATGATACAAAAGCTTGTCTCGAGATTTACTTGTGTACATAAACAAGGATACAATATTTATGTAACTTGATATTGACATCAGTAGGTAATTCTAAGAAAAAAAAATAATGCTTTTATAAAACAGAAATATTTCATTAAATTGTAGACATAATAATAGTTTAGTATATAATTGCACGCCATTATCATGATAAAATGTAAGATCTCATTAATATCTAACAAATACGATCATTATATTATTATATTATATACTACATCTAGCAATAAATAAAATTGAATTGAATATGTTATGTTTATTTGATAATTTGTGCTCTCCTTCTTCATTATCGGAATTTGCAACTCACATCACTCTTCTTATCTCCTAGAATTGACACGAAGGAAATGCATCAAGGTATTAATTCCATCCATTATAGACTTCATTGGACTCGTATTTATAATAATGAATAAATAAATAACGACATCCACATGATCAAAGAACTTTATATAAATAATTAATTAAACAATATGTTATAATTCTTAAAATATTATTCGTTATTATATTCGCATTTGCAAATTAATTAAATCGCGTTCGCAAATGCAGTCTATTTATTTTTATTTGGAAAATTTAAACTAAATATTTTATGCTAGATTTACCCAAAACTCCCAGCACATTTCCAGGACCGTATATATCCTGGAGTCGAGCGAAAGTCTCCGTCATCTGGGCATCTCGTTCTGACCAAGGTCCTTGTAGCGTCAGTACCTTTAATAATAATACAAAATATTTTGATATTAAAACATTAACATGAAATAAAAAACGTTTTGCGTTGTTGCTTATTTCATTTATTTATTTATTTAATATTTACAGCTTACAACAAGGGATATAAAGGGCTGACTTAATGCCTTTAGGCAGGTGCACCATAGAGAGTAAAGATTCCTGTTTACTGTTGTCCGGAAACTAAACTTATGTATTCGCGGGTACAAAACAAACCGGCTTTTCAGCTGTAGCTGTAATAACGAGAAAATGTCGCTCAAAGGTCAATGTGGAGCAAGAACTGAGGGTAGTGATGTCAAGCCTTATCCCACTCATTCAAACTCATACGTCACATTGACCAAGTTGCTGTATTTTATTTCCAATTTTTCTTAAATAATAAATGTTTACTTGTGTGTCGGTATGAATATAAAAACTCAACTACATATTGTGGATGTTTAAATACTTGTGCCTATCTATCTACGACCATTGTAACCTATTTCTTTTTATTTCGACTAGCTTCGACTTCGTCGAGACAAAATACTAAACCGGTAAGTGCGCCGTGAACTGAAAAAGCTTGGGAATCCCTGCCTTAAGGCACTACCATTCAACTTTTCAACAACGTCACCCCTTGCTTATATAAATTTTGTCCTTAATAATTTGTCTGTAAAAGCGTATAAAGTTTTACTGTCCTCATTAGTAACATCTTAACATAATTGTGCATTTACGTTCATGCATGTCAAATAATCCATTTGCATGTGGTGTTTACCTAAAAGAGTTGGTGCAGTTAACTGGCAATATGTATTAAATAATTAGATTAATTTATTGTAACTGGCGTTGATAAAAAAAAATATAGAAAATATAAAAAATATTTCACAAAGAAACATTCATCTCTACACTTCATAACAAATTAACTTCCCCCGTTATGAATACTGTCAAATATTTTAACTATATTATCCTTAGTGGCGCCGCCCTGGTGGCAGAAAAAGTCGTGGATGCATTACTGATGCTCGGATTTAAATTGTGTATTGCTTTAGAAAAGGAAATAAAACGATAATCACATTCATTCTAAATAGATTAGTTAAACTATATGTAACTAGATGAGGACTAGTTCTGTCTCAATGTGTATAACCTGCCCTAGGACTGATTGATTGATTGACCTCTATGTTAGCGAGCTATGACTGCGCCGACTCGCCCTCTGCGCATGTGTTATTAAGAAGAAAGAAACCACAGGCTCCAAACTCATCAATCAATATTTATTTTATTTTAGGATCAATGGTTATTTATGCTGGATATGGGCAATTCAATTATGACTGCGATGTAATCACCTCTTAGGATAACAAAAAAAATATACAAATACATAATCTATTCTGCAAACGCAACACGAGGAGGCCGAGGGAAATTAAAATTGTGATAAGTTTCTTATCACATTGATTTATTTATTAACACTTATTATATTATATAAACTATGCCTGTGACTCAGCTATGTGGTAGTTTGAGGTACTGGTATTCTAATCTGGTATCTTAAACTAATTTTGGTTTTGTACAAATACTTTATTTTAGGATCACGTTTCAAAAATATATTGATTTAATTGCATCAAAATTAATTCTTATTTAAATATAACTTATTTAATCATATATAATTTTTTAAACTATATTTTATCTACATTAGGGAAAAGCTTAGGTAGTGGAAAAAAGTTATAAAAATAAAAATAAAATAACTGTTTTTAAATAAAATTTACTTAATAATAGTCTGGCATAAAGTTACGAATGTATGTATTATTTACCTATAAATACCAACCCCCCTCTCCCTTCCCCCACATGTATTCTCGATTAGGAATCAAAATGCGAATCCTTTCACTCCTGAGGATTGAATGCCCAGTTATTCTCTCTCTCTCTCCCTCTGCTCTCGATATTCATCATACGAAAAACCATACAAAAAATCACCAATTGTGGCTCTACCACATGAAAAAAATTACCACTCTACCTCTCAACAATGAAAGGAGGCTTGTGCCCAGTACCGGAAGATTGTTTCATCCAGTGTACTTATTAGCTGACGATACACTTACCTGAGTCTCATTGCTAACATAATCGGGATGAACGTCCAGAAAGTCTTGTGGCAGGACCAGCATCGTGTGACCCTCCAACATTTTCCTCAGCCTTGGAAAGTACCCGCTGGACAAAGGCACCGAGTCCTGGTTGTTGAATACCACGATAGCCGCCTGCTCGCCATATATCTTCATCAGTTCATCTTGATCGAGATATTTCAGCGCTGTCCGCTTGTACTGCTCAAGGGACTTCGGCCCAAAAAACAAGAACGGTCCCTCCAAATTCGCATAACAATAATTTAAATACCCTAATGATAGAAATATGACCGCTGTGTAATACATATCGTTGATTACTGAGAACGAGCAACCCGACCCTATGAACTCTGAGATATTGATTTTGTTCCACACGCATGCGATTTGGAGCTAAATCGATCGAATAACTCTCAAATGAATTCTGAGCTTTATGTCTTTAATAATACGTGCTTTTTCGAATTGGCAATTTCTCTATTTCCTAGTAATTCCAGGTAAACCTAAAACTGCGCAGGATGCAGAATCCTATTTTATCTAGATAGAAGCACCTGGATGCGCTCCTCCCCTCGCCCAATGGAGCCATAAATCAATATAATCGGACACTTTCAGAAGAACATTCTGGAATGGAGTCGAGAATAGGGTTGCCATCTGTCCGGCTTTAGCCGGACATGTTTGACTTTTTCGGGTTGTGTCCGGCCAAATTTTTATGTGCCCGGCCTGTCCGGCTTTTGTTACGATTTTTGTTAGTGTAACGCGTTGCACGCATCTCTTGCAGGATAAATAAATAAGTAACGTATACACTTCAAACTGTGCAGTGATCGATTAATAAACAATTAACGTATGTAACGGAGTATTTTAGTTTTTTTTCTTGGGGGGTTGGAGTTGGTGAGTTTCTGGGCTGCATGGCCTCAGAAAGGTATCTTTGGCTAAAAATTACTGTCCGGCTTTTTAGGAGCGCCGAGTCCGGCTTTTTCATTTTAGGAGATGGCAACCCTAGTCGGGAAAGCTGTTGTTACATAATCAACAAGTGTGTTTAATAAAGAAGAAAATAATTTGTGTCCTCAAAGCGAAAACAACCTGTTGCGTTCTCAGTTTTTCCTTTTCTCACATTTTTCTTTTTTACATTTAAATTACTAGCGACCGCCTGCATGTCCGCTCGCATGGTATTGTTTTTTTCTTTACAGAATAAGGGTCGCCAGCGAGCCAGCTCGTATGGAATGCCTCGTTTCTAGTAAAAAGGCTCTCCGGTTTTCTACACTAACCATACAGAACAAAGCAGCATTAAGCTTTTTTTATAGGATAGAGTGACAATCGAGCACACAGTCCACTTGATGGTAAGTGGTTGCTGTGACCCATAGACATCTACATTTATCCTCAATAAAGAATCAAACTGCAGATGCGTTGTCACCCGTGAGGACTAAGATGGAATGCCTCTTTTCCAGTAAAAAGGGTCTCCGGTTCTCTACACTCACCATACGAAACACAGCAGCATTAAGCTGCTATTTTACGCTGGTATTCTGTGAGAGCGTGGTCCTTCCCCGATCGAGCCGACCCATTCGTGCTACAACTATATAGCTGCAGCATGGCTCTACCACGTAGGCTGTTATTAATACAGTAAAATATTATAGATGGAGCTATATGAAATTTGTTGATTTGTTGTTGTGTAAAAGTGAATTTAATCTGTATAATAATAACAAAATATTTAGAAAAAAAAGTTAAAATTAAATTTCGCCATTTTTGTTTGTGGAATGTTAAAGTGTGAGAAATTCGATCAAAATGTGATAACTTTTCTGTTTTTATACGTTATTTCTAATGATATTGTACATCAAACGAATTGTGAAGATATTTTCTTTGGTAAATATGTATCATTACGACATATCAAGACCGCATTCACAATCAAGCCTGTACATTCCTGCATCTTGCAGACAGATATTATTTACACTTGACGGCGGCTTACTGTATGTTTAAATGGAAACACTCAGTCACACGGTACTCATATCTAACGTCGGGAATATATAATTTAAAATTAAACATATTGTACAACCGACTTCAATATTAATTATTAAGAATAACTTAAAAACTATAGGTCAGACCTTGACCAAATTTATATGGAACCACATGAGAAGCACGAGCTTTCAAATAAAAAAGAATCATCGAAATCGAATCATCATAAAAATGAGTTATCAGGTAACACACATAAAAAAAGAAAAAAACACAGTCGAATTGAGTACCGTCTCCTTTTTGTAGTTGGTAGGAAATAAGTTCTACACTATTTCTGGCGGCGTGTAGCAGTGCACCCACGGCTGTGTTACAATCATTTTTTTTTATTTAAAAAGAGTGTACTTTATTCACTTTTTTAATTTTTTCCAAAAGCCAGTTTGCCGGCAACAAAACAACGTAACGTTGACGTTTCACACTCCTTAATGACAATATGGTACTTATATGTAATTAAATCTCTGCTTATCTTAAATACAATAAAAAGAAACATTCACCACTCTGGGCACAACGACAAATAATGTTTACTCAAGATGTTTTTGAGCTGGGACGTGTTACGCTTTCGTCACATATGTCCGAAGGTCCCTTAAAATGGTTTATATACTTTCAAAGAAGGCTACAGCGCGTCTGATTTTTCTTTATTTAAAATAATATTAAAATTATATTGAAAATTTATATTTAATTTAATTAAATTAATTAAGAAAATTAAGATGGAATTCCGGTCACGGCAGCCAGTCTCGACGAAGAGTAGGCACTTAGGACAGGTTTACGGTGCCCAAGTATATATGCGAAAGCACAGGCGCACTCTATTCTCTCACTCCCATAGTCCGATGGGGCGAGGACCCGACACGACCGGAGAGATCACGCGCAGGTCCAACCGGCTTTACGTGCTTTCGAAGGCACAGGGGAGAAACGCCGCCAACTTCCCAACTCCTGACTGCTGATGAGAATTTTTAGACAGAAGTTTTAGGACGACCCGGGATTTGAAACCGGGACCTCATGAGCAGCACCAACGACAACTAGACCAACGAGGCTGTCAAAATGGTGATCAAATTATAAGCTACTCTATGCCATAACAATAATGCCTAATTAGCTTAAAGGAAATTAGGCGCCTGCGTGTTTTATTTCAGCAATTATTGTCTATTACGAATTACGAAACGAGTTTTTAGTTTTTTTTTTTTTCAAGTAAAGATTCTTTATAAAAATCTCTTAGTTATTAATTGAATATTATTTCGCGTCTTCTTAAACATTCTTTTTACAAAGGTTTTTATTACAAAACGTAATTAATCGCGTGTTATAATTAGACGGTTTCTGTCTCAATAACTGTATGTAAAAAGTATGGAGATTAAGTACGAAGAGCGCTTAAATTCACAAACTTCTTTTACGTGGTAGAGCCTCGCTGCAGTTGTATTATGTTGTATGTGTCGGCTCGACCGGAGAAGTACCACGCTCTCACAGAGTACCAACGTAAAAAAGCGGCTCTGTGCTGCTGTGTTTCGTACAGTGAGTGTAGTCTTAGTCTTCAGGGGTGATAACGAATCTGCATTTTGATTCTTAACTAAAGATAGATGTACTGCTACAGCATCCATTTAGCAACAGGTGGGCTGTAGGATTGATTGTCACCCTCATTCTATGAAAAATGTTATAGATCACAGAGTTTTCCTTTTTTTATAGGATAGGGTGACAAACGAGCACACAGTCCACCTGATGGTAAGTGGTTACTGTGGCCCATAGACATCTACATTTTTATACTCGTTTGCGCAAACGCATTTCCTGCAGAAATGGCTAAAAACTTTAGCTGGGCCCGATGCAATATCAAGCAGTGATGAGTAATGAGAGAAGCATACTCATATATATACTCATATATACGTATAACTTTGTAGGCGTGATTAACATCTATAACTAAGTTAAATTACAGCTTTTTAGCACCAATAGTCTCTTAGTAAAACCGCCCATGGACGGAAGGACATGCCGTAACTATATGGGTTTAAGTTCAATTAACAAGTTAACGTATAACGGTTAGGCCGTATATTTGTATTTGCTTATAGAAAAAAGAAAAAAAATTAAAAATATTAATTTATTGTACATTATATATAATTACAATATTAATTTATAATTTTTTACACAAGTAACCATTTCACAATTGGTACGATCGAGATCCAAAGGACGCTGAACGATGTAATCCGTACTGCTGATGAGTTCGACGAGAAGAAGTAAGAGGTCTCTGCAAGATAAAAATTAAAATATTGGTTAACGGAAAAGTTAAAATATATACGTAGTATAATCATGATGCAGCTATATTATGGTCGTAGCACGAATGGGTCGGTTCGACCGGAGAAGAATCACGCTCCCACAGAATACCATCGTAAAATACGCTGCTGTGTTTCGTATGGTGAGTGTAGAGAACTGGAGACCCTTTTTACTGGAAAGGCATTCCATCTTAGTCCTCACAGAGGACAGATGCAGATGTCTATGGGCTGAATGGTAGAGAACCAAGTGAAACGCCATTCGGCGTGGTGGGCGTTAAAATCGCCAAGTATTACGGTATCGTAGTATCTCTACGGATGGGATCTGTTGTAGCAAGAAATCTGTAGCCATTTGGACGTGGTTGATGAGTCGGTCTGTTTCGGCATTACCGCTATGGGTCCTATAGAGGCACCCGTAGACGCGCGGATGGTCGTCGCTGTCTACTCGCTGCCATGGACATGGAGGCGTCAAGAACAGATATCCTCTCTGACGTATAAGCAAACTCCTACCCGGGACACAAAGAAGTGTTCTAATTTGTACCCCGGGTACGACAGGTACGAAGTATCAGCCGGAGAGGACACCTGCGTCTCAGTCAAAAAGAGCAAGGCCGGCTTCGCCGTCTCCAGTTTGCAGTAGACGGCATTAAGGTTCGAGTGAAGTCCCCTGAATTCGCAGAAGTCCACAGATAGCGCGGCAGGAGTCGCCATGGTTTTATCGCTCCGTTTGCCCCGTGCAGTGTTAGTAGTGAGCGGGATATCCCCCCCCCCCCCCGCGCCGAATACGCTAGACAGCCTGAGCACCCACGCGCAGGAATAAGAGGGTAGCTTGACCGTGGATGCTTAGTGAGGGATTCTCCATTACCAGAGGTGCTGGTACCCTCCTGGGGTAGTCTTTTCTTTTAAAATTCCGCTACCATATTATGGGAGGGGGGGGACTCCAGATACCTTTTTTTATAGAATTAGGGTGACAAACGAGCACACAGTCCACCTGATAGTAAGGGGTTGCTGTGGCCCATAGACATCTACATATATTCTCGATTACGAATCAAATTGCAGATGCGTTGTCACCCGTGAGGACTAAGATGGAATGCCTAGTTTCCAGTAAAAAGGGTCTCCGGTTCTCTACACCCACCATACGAAACACAGCACCGTTAAGCTGTCATTTTGGGTGGTATTCTGTGAGAGCGTGGTCCTTCCCCGATCGAGCCGACCCATTCGTGCTACAACTATACCAGTAATATAGCTGCAACATGGCTCTACCACGTATAAAAACCACCACCTGCACTAACCGTGCGAAAGGTCATGGCACTTCCCCTGTTCGAGCCGGCCCTTCCGTACTACAGCAGAAGCTGCAACGTGGCTCTACCACTGTTACAAGCGGTGCCGTAAGTTACGACTATTGGAACTTCCAAATAGATTTTATAGTGTTGGAAAGATGTAGTATAACCCTATGTGATATCTGTGTATTGTAAAATGTTTCAAAATTCTTGAAAAAGTAAAAAAATATTCTATTCTATGGTTTATCATTTATAGAGAGAGATAGATACGGTCCAATCCAGGCTTACTTTTCCTCTCGTTGGGATCGGTGACGCCACATTGTCGGTAGGACGTGGTCTTCTTGCGTTTACTGTTCACGTAGCCCGGGATAAAGATGCTGGGAGAGTCCAAGCGGCCCGACGCTAGTAACCTGTCCGGAAAAATTACTTGTTCAAATCATAATCTACACATATAAATAAACCTAGCAAGCTAACAGCATAGCAAAGTGGCGAAGCAATCAGCTTTGTAGCGGTTTCTATCGGTTGCCGTTGAGCAATCAGTTTCAAAATAGGAGGTTCAGATGCCTGGGTGATCAGTAATCGATTGCTGAAAACAGAATTTGAAAATTCGAAACCGTTCTCGAGATAATCGTGGGACAGACGGACAGACATCGTGAAATCAATAAGTGTCTTCGCAAGCTTCGTCACTTAATAAAATTGAGACAACCTCCTCAATTTTATTTACATACCATTAAGATATGAAGAGCCATTATTAAAATTTTTGATAGAATAGGATATTATAATAAAAAATTATACACTTATATATACAAAATAAATAAATATCGTACATAAAATTAAATAAGTAAATATACTTCAAAATTACACAGATAAATACAGAAAAAAGTGATTATTGCAGTAACAGGTAACAATTTCTACGTCATAATTCAACACTCTAGTGTTATTGTACGACGAATTTGACTTATTTTAAATTTCCGACGTTATGGGTCTTTTCAGCAAACATAGTTATCATAATCATCCTAGGGTCCCAAGCGTTTGACGTTTAGGTGTCATAATGCACCCAAGCTGTCATCAGCTTTAAATTATCAGTTTATATTATCTTGAAGTCATACTTGGTTTTAGATTAACTTTTATCGATTACAGAATTCCAAGCAACCGGTAACTTCAGTTTTTTTTACCTACTCTATGAATTTTTTTTAATTTCTTCAGCCTAGAGCATATATTATAATTACCATAAGAGTTCATGCCCGACGCAAGCATTATGCAAGACAGATAAAGAGATAAGCGCAAACCTGGTGAAGTCCAGCTCGAGACGGTTGGCGTCGGGTCCAGTGAAGTGCAGCAAGATCTGCATGCAGGCGCCATGATGCAGCACACGCGTGCGCCGCGAGTCCACGCCCAACATCCAGGGTGGGACGCCCATGATGCTGCGTACTTCATCCAGGAATAGTCCACTATAACAAACATGGAAAACATTTTTGACGTCAAAGCCATAATATAGCTGCAGCACGAATGGTTCGGATCAACTGGGGAACAATCACGCTCAGAATACCAACATAAAATAGCAGCTTAATGCTGCTGTGTTTATTATGGTGAGTGTGGAAAATGGGAGGCATTAAATCTTAGCCCTCAGGGGTGAAAACGCATCAGCATTTTTAATCTTAATCGAAGGTAGATATATTGTATTCACCATCAGGTGGAATGTCTGGTCGTTTGTCACCCTTATTCTATAAAAACAATTGAAATTTCATTTGCTTTGATAAATGCAGAACAAGAGCCAGTATAATTTTCATCTTAATTATTGTGTGTATTAGGAATTAAATAAATAACAAAATTAAAATGTTATAATCTATATATTTTAACAGTGGTAGAGCCACGCGGCAGCTTTTCCTGTCGCACGGATGGGCCTGCTCGAACCGGGGTGGTACCACGACCTCACAGAATACCAGCGTGAAGTAGAGGTTTAACTCTGCGTTTCGCTTGGTGAGTGCAGGTGGCCGGAGGCCCTTTTTACTGGAAATGAGGCATTCCATCTTAGTCCTCACGGGTGACAACGCATCTACATTTTGATTTGTAATAGAGGATAGATGTAGATGTCTATGGGCCGCAGCAACCACTTACCATCAGGTGGACTGTGTGCTCGTTTGTCACTCTTATCCTATAAAAAAAATATATCTTCATTCTTATTCTTTATATTTCTTTTTTTTTCAAATTGATTTGTGTAAGATTTTCTCATTTATACAAGGTTATTTTTCAACGAGAAGCCAAATTTTAAACTTAAGTTCAAATATACAAATAATTATATACCGTTATTGCAGTTCTTTTATTTGAAATTATCCCAAATTGAATGTGATTTATGGGCAACAACTACGCGTACACGCACTTCTCTGTGTGCGATTCAATTCACAATATTTTTGCCGACCGATCTACTCTTGCGAATGTGTGCGTGGGTAGTAAAATAGTAAACTTTAGATATTTATGAATGACAATCAGTTAAAAGGAAACACATAGGGCGACTGCCCCACTAGATGGAGCGACGGCCTGGTAAGACATGCAGGAAGTCGATGGATGTAGGTGACTCAGGACCGTGGTTTGTGACATTCCGTGAGGGAATGAGAATGATGATGATGATGATGAATCAGTTAAAATAATGCATTCCCACGCAATTTGAATTTAAAAGATAAATAGGACAGAATGTTTGAGATTTTTTTTTATAAATTTTTCTTCACAATTTGCCTATATTACTTATTCTGTAGCATCTCTGCAAATTCAGCCGGTTATTTTACAATAACCCTGAATAGTAACTAGCGGGCCGCCAGACATTGTTCTGCCCTTTTTGTTACTTCTTACAAAGTAAGCCTTACCTTTACAGCCTTTTAAAAGTCCCCATAGATTGTTCTTTTTCCATGGCCACAATCGCAGTTTTATTAATTAACAGCATCATCCTGATAACAACTCAATTACAATTAAAATCTGCCAACACGCCATGCCAAGCGTGGTAACAATGACAAGTTTAATATCCCCCTTAAGATGCAATATATTAGACCTATTTTCAGCAGTTAACGTGATGTAAGGAATGAATGGTGAATAAGTTCGACTTACAGAACAAATCTCGGGGGTTTCATAACATTAACGTATTTGATGATATCCTTGTCGGGTTGTATGTTGGCGCAGGCGAATCGTTCGTTGCTCTGGTCTGGACCGAAGATCACAATAGAGCGGCCCATGGCTGACACGGTGCCTTCTAGTGGGAAGTTGTTGTCCATGAACATTTGCCGCTCACTTCCTATGGCTGTAAAGAAAATTACACACTGATTCTTTTCTATTTTCAAAGACAATTCATTGAGCACTATATTGTTACACCGCCTCTACACGGTGACGTTGAGAACGATTAACAATAACTACTCGGTAGCGAGGAGTGAACAGTGTTCAGTGTCACGTGTAGCGGGTGAGTACGATTGATGGAACCGTGGGTATCGTAAGATAGTGGATATTTCTACACCGCCACTACACAGTGACGTTGAGAACGATGAACAATAACTACTCGGTAGCGAGGAGTGAACAGTGTTCAGTGTCACGTGTAGCGGGTGAGTACGACTGATGGAACCGTGGGTATCGTAAGATAGTGGATATTTCTACACCGCCACTACACAGTGACGTTGAGAACGATGAACAATAACTACTCGGTAGCGAGGAGTGAACAGTGTTCAGTGTCACGTGTAGCGGGTGAGTACGACTGATGGAGCCGTGGGTATCGTAAGATAGTGGATATTTCTACACCGCCACTACACAGTGACGTTGAGAACGATGAACAATAACTACTCGGTAGCGAGGAGTGAACAGTGTTCAGTGTCACGTGTAGCGGGTGAGTACGACTGATGGAGCCGTGGGTATCGTAAGATAGTGGATATTTCTACACCGCCACTACACAGTGACGTTGAGAACGATGAACAATAACTACTCGGTAGCGAGGAGTGAACAGTGTTCAGTGTCACGTGTAGCGGGTGAGTACGACTGATGGAACCGTGGGTATCGTAAGAGAGTGGATATTCCTACACCGCCACTACACAGTGACGTTGAGAACGATGAACAATAACTTCTCGGTAGCGAGGAGTGAACAGTGTTCAGTGTCACGTGTAGCGGGTGAATACGACTGATGGAGCCGTGGGTATCGTAAGATAGTGGATATTCTCACACCAAAATACACTTAAAATCGCTAATACACTTAAGTATACGTATTCATGATGGTAAGTACTGACTGATGGTGCCGAGGCGCGCGGTGAGGTCGCCCACGTCGCAGCGCAGCGGGTTGTCCGCGCCGCACTCCGCCGAGTACAGGTCGTGCTGCAACACCACCACATCAACTACACATCACTGCTTAACACGGACAATTTGAAGTTAAATTAATGAGGGTTAATTTTTCGCTTACCAGATGTCGCTAATAGGGACTGAGATGAAGTTTCTGTTTTAAATGTCATGTAATTATGCTCCAAGCAGATTACCCAGTGTTAATGTATACAAGATATTTATGGTCCCACCTCACAGGACTAACCTCGGTCGGTTCGGCATAATGCAGAATGTTTAGACTGTATAAAGGTATCTAGGCATTTGAATATTTTCAATGACAATTTAAATAATTTCAGAAGAAAAATGTTAATTTATATAGATGATAAATGTAAACCTTTTTATTTCTCATGAATACGCAATTTTGCTACTGTACTATTAAATTTTAGGTTATTTAACTTTTCGCAACATTACTCTGTGTCAGCTATGGTTGCTTATAACTGGGTGAGCACGTTGCGTGTTTCTCACAATGCTTGTATCTTGTTTTTAGTTTTTGTGTATCATATGTCGGTGACCCTTATAAATAAATAAATAAACAGTTGAAAAGTTAGTTTTAAATAAAAGTTTATCAGTTTCTACAGTATTATATTAGTACAATAAAATGGTACTATTAAAATGAGCCATGCTGCAGCTATATTAGTAGTATAGTTGTAGCACGAATGGGTCGGCTCGACCGGGGAAGGACCACGCTCTCACAGAATACCAGCGTCAAATAGCAGCTTACCACTGCTGTGTTTCGTATGATGAGTGTAGAGAACCGGAGACCCTTTTTACTGGAAACGAGGCATTCCATCTTAGTCCTCACGGGTGGCAACGCATCTGCATTTTGATTCGCAAACGAGGATAAATGTAGATGTCTATGGGCCGCAGCGGCCACTTACCATCAGGTGGACTGTGTGCACGTTTGTCACCATATACTATAAAAAAAAGTTTTCCACAACCGACTTCAATACAAATAAAATGAGAACATTATCAATGTATTCGAAGTCAATTAGATAATTAAGGATAACTTAAAACTAGTGGTCAGATCTTGATCAAATTTATATGGAACCACATGAAAATCACTAGCTTTCAAATAAAAAAGAATCATCGAAATCGGTTCACCTAGAAAAAAGTTCTGAGGTAACACACATAAAAAATACAGTGGAATTTAGTACCTCATCTTTTTTGAAGTCTGGTAAAAAAACAATGAATCATTAGTTTTCTCTTAATTTTTTTCACATTTTTAACTCTTTCTCTTTTCAATTTTTCTTCTATTAAGAAAATCCCTAGTTTGGTTTATTCATTTCTAATCTAATTAAAATAATATATAATTATTGAATAAAATTACTTTTACGGATTCTATCGCGTTTAATTTACTTTTTTTTTAACTAAATTCCCAACGTTTCGGGTGCTTTCCAGCACCCATGCTCACGGGGGACTGAGGTGATTGACGTCCCGATGTCAAAGTTAACCCGGAGTCCTTAAGCTTTTTTAATTATTAGTTTTGGTCCGATCTACGCAGAATGAACTCACAGTGAGTTGAAGTCTTGAAGAGTTGCAGTGGAATGCTTGGGTATAGTTTTAATTTTATTACAGGATCCCAAGAAGATGGTAGTACGCAGCCTCCCTCTCTATTGAAATTAGGATGTTTTTAATTTCAATAGAATCGCGGATTATCCTTGGTAGAAATCGATGTTCTTTCGCGAGAATTTGTGTTTTACCAAATCTAATGAATAGAATAAAATAGAATAATTTTTTATTCAATATTGATTATTACATAATACTTATTGAAAGTCATTTTTTATTTACTACTGGTTCGGAAAATACCTCAGTCCTGGGAAGAACCAGCAAGAAACCCAGCGGGACTTTTTTTAAACATAATTTCACTTAACAATAATTTTGTTTATACAATTTTTAAATGATATTTTCATAGAACCAGCATGGTGGCGATCACCCTATTCCCAGGGGTTATTTTCATTCATGTATTCCTTGATATTATAATAACCCTTCATGTACACTTTTTCTTTAATGAAACTTTTAAACTTGTTTATTGACAAACTTTGAATATGTTCTGGGATTTTGTTGTAAAAGCGTATACATTGCCACATAGATGAATTACTGATTCTGTGGAGTCTAGTAACTGGCATTACAAGCTTATGTTTGTTCCTAGTATTTAAAGTATGCACATCCTTATTAAGTGGCGAAGCTTGCGAAGTCACTTATTGATTTCACGATGTCTGTCCGTCTGTCCGTCTGTCCGTCTGTCCGTCTGTCCGTCCGTCTGTCCGTCTGTCCCACGATTATTTCGAGATCGGTTTCGAATTTTCAAATTCTGTTTTCAGCAATCGATTACTGATCACCCAGGCATCTGAACCTCCTATTTTGAATTTTTTTTCCGTTAGAAACTGCTACAAAGCTGATTGCTTCTCCACTTTGCTATGCTGTTAGCTTGCTAGGTTTATTCTTATTAAAGCTATTTATGTAATGACGGGAGCCGTCTAGGATATGATGACACGCGTATTATATTAAAATTCTCAGTATCTTATTCGCGAGAGTGCCCGTATCCATTTTATAATGTTTATGTTTATGCGTTTGCTTTATTAAGAATACGTTTGAGTGTATAGGTATAAGGAATTGAGGAAGAGCGTCTTACTGAACACATAAAAGTGTGAGTGTGTTCATGTATGTGTATACGAGTGTGTGTGTATGTATGTGTATGTGTGCGCGAAATTGAGAATAATTCGCGCGCGCAAACGCGCGTCACAGTAATATTTACTGCGCGCGCGTGATGCATGTGTTGTGTGTGTGTGTGTGTGTGTGTGTGTGTGTGTGTGTGTGTGTGTGTGTGTGTGTGTGTGTGTGTGTGTGTGTGTGTGCGCGCGTACTATACTCACGTTGAGCGGGTCTGCGAGTTGCGTAAAATATGGGTTCCAGCGATAACCGCCAGCGACGCAGCGAGTCGCGGTCACCTTCACCGCCGCGTCCACACCTACCGGATTCACGTAGATCTCCCACTTGTGTCCGTGTGTCTGATCATCAACAAGAACTTCTTAATATGGCTAAACTAATTTTACCAGTCACAAGCAAAGCGCATAGAGACCAGCATTTCAGTGTTTTACGTAGATCACTCAATAAGTTTTGAGATATACAAAAAGTATTCTAGATACTATTAATATTTATTTTACAATTTTAATATATAAAAATATTCTCCATCATGCTTTATACAAAGTTTCATTCGCCTAAAGCAACTCTGAAAACACTTTTGCCAGTCTTGATCTGACTGTTCGGAAATCGCTTCTTCGTTCCACGACTCTTTCGGCGCTTGAAAAAAACTTGCCTTTTATGTTTTCTTTAACTCTTTGGAACAAAAAGAAATAACAGAGAGCTAAATCAGGGTTGTAGGGTGGTTTCACTTAGAGTTTCAACAACAGAAACCTCAACAAATGCTTTAGTTCTAAGGGAGGTATGTAAAGAGGCGTTATCGTAATGCAGCATGATTCCCCGAAGCCCGGTCTTTGGTCTTCTCTCACGCACAGCTTGAAAAGCTTTGGGTAATGCAACTGTGGTATACCATTCACAGTTGACTGACCTACAATTTTCCAGCATTGACGTCGACAAATGTCCGCTCCGCGCAAAAAACTAGCCACCATTTTTTTGCCGAAGTTGCGAGGTCTTTGCAGTTTTGTCGGTAACTGTCCTTCTAAGTAGACCCATACCGTTGATTTTTTTTTTATAGGATAAGGGTGAAAAACGAGCACACAGTCCACCTGATGGTAAGTGGTTGCTGCGGCCCATAGACATCTACATCTATCCTCTGTTACAGATCAAAATGCAGATGCGTTTTCACCCGTGAGGACTAGGATGGAATGCCTTATTTCCAGTAAAAAGGGCCTCCGGCCACCTGCACTCACCAAGCGAAACGCAGAGGTGAACCTCTACTTCACGCTGGTATTCTGTGAGGTCGTGGTACCACCCCGGTTCGAGCCGGCCCATCCATGCGACAGCAAAAGTTGCCGCCTGGCTCTACCACTGTTATGCTTGTTATGATTGCCTTTCATTTTCCGGATCATATTGATAGATCCATGTCTCGTCACCAGTAACGATTTCTGAAACACGCCTAGATACCCCGTTTTCAATACGTAGACGCATTTTATGGCACCAATCCACATGAGTCTGTTTTTCGCTTTCGGAGAGCAAACGAGGGATCCATCGACAATAAAGCTTCCTCACTCCAAGATGTTGACGTAGGATGGTAAGAATGCTCCCCGAACTAATGTCTACAATCTTTTCGATGTCTGTATATGTGATTCGTGGGTCTTCTCGCCCCAACATTTCAGTAGTCCATACATTTTCTGCCGTTACTGCTGTTTGCGGTGCCCTGGTTCTTTGGTCATCTTTAAGATTAATTTTACCCCTTTCGAATTCAGCAAACCACCTAAAAATTGTTGCGCGTGATGGAGCTGAGTCCCCTAATGCTGATTGTAACCATTGTAAACTGAATTATTCGGTTAAACTAAATTTAAAATCATAATATTTTATAGCGCGCAAATGTTCACGATTAAGATCCATCGTTTTAAATGAAAAGCGCGGGAAGCGTTGCAGGAAAATGAAAAGAACTTTGTTTTCTTTTTAATATTGAGCAATTGGGTTATGGAGTTCGATTTTTAAATAAATTTGTTTTTTAGAAACTATGTGTTTCTATGTTAACACGGGTGCTTTCCATTATTAAATTTCTTTTAAAAACTTATTGAGTGACCTACGTACAGGATATATTTCCGAGAATGTGCGTAGGAGTAGCATGACTGAATTCCTGTCCCTCCCTTCCATCATTACTTGTCGAGATACTACGTATTCGAACGAAACGGTTTTTTTGTTAGTTTATGCATACACCATAGGAAGAATTATTTGTTAAAAATTGTGTTTACTTTATGCGTGAGAGCACGTAGCTAATGATCTAGTGAGTAGTGGCATGTGTGGTGCTGACCAAGTTGCGGTCGCGCTCGCCGGGGTAGCGCAGGTTGACCTCGACGACGGTGTCGCTGGCGCTGCCGTCGCCGTGCACGAGCTGCGTGAGGCGCACGTAGCCCCACGCGAAGCCGCCCGGGTGGTGGAACGACGCCACGCCTCGCAGCTCGCGCGCCTCCGATGGACTGTAGCCGCGCTCCACACTCGAACATGCCCAGCGATGCTTCTTGCTCTGGAATACAATACAATATAATCATTTTGATGTGAATACGTCTTTAAACATATAAATAAATAAATGAATAATATAACATTAATGATGTTAAAAATTAAATAGCTAGGGTCCAGGTAACCGCGTAACCGTCACGCAGTCAGTCAACAAGTCTCCTGAAGATGCCTCGTTTAGAAGCGAAACTCGTGTCGTATTATAGACGGTGGTGTATCTTTCCTAGTGTAATGGCGTTGGGAGTAGGGACTTTATTTTTTTTATTCGGAAGACCAACAGCTATCATAATTCGGATAGATAATACTAATAACTACAGTAAGCCAATTAAAAGTCCTCACTAATAAATACAAAGGTGAATTTACAACAGTGATAAACACGTGTTACATATATCAAAACCGCGAACTACGCGGCAACTAATTTTCCCACACAACATTTCAACATTGCTTCCACGAGGCAATTTTGCTGACTTGATGGGAAACTCGGTCGCCGTGGACTCACAATGACCCACGTGATGTCAACCGACATAGCACCTTTACAAGATACCTAATGCAGCGAAGCAATTCTGCTAACCTGATGGGAAATGTAGCTGCTTTGGATTCACAGTGACGCCCGCGGCGTCATCCGACAGCATTTTATATACGGAACTCCACGATGCCACTTCACTTCGTTCCTAACATCGGGCGGCGTGTAGATTTAATTAGTATTAGTTAATTTAATTGTAATATCATTTAAATTAAAGTTAATAAAAGTAATTTTGGTTTTTTTTTTGGGTCCTCCGGCGGCGACATCCATAATTCACGATTCAACACTCAATACTAACATACTCATGCCAAATGAGGGCTTATCTGATATAACATGTATTATACGTATAAAAGAAAAATAATAAACACAAACATAAAAGAAGTAAATCATTAGTTTCGTAACAAACCCATCAATATCTCACTTAGAGCTACCAAAAATGCATTGTTAAGTATGCGCTTGGCTGACGCAACGCTAGTATTAAACAATGTGATGTAGTGATGCTGGAATTTGTGGTGACGGGCATAGTGCGCACAATTAAGGGAGGGTAGAGGTGCTCTTCAAACAAGACAAAACACAACTACTATATTTAAAATTCGTTACATCTTATAAATCACACTTTTCTGCAAGGAGTGAATTTTACAATAGATTAATCGATTAATAATTGATTACTAATCGATAATCCAAATCCAAGTAAACTGGAATAGGATAATTATAGGATACACATGACAGTGGCTTTTTGGTAAACTCACCTTCTGATGTATAACAACAGACCGTCCCAGGATGCTGTATGGACCAAACAAGGACATCTGTGTCTCGTTGTAGAACGTGGAGAATGTTTTCAAATCATCCAACAAGCCATATTTACTTCCCAAATCACCAAGCTCGTACTGGTCCGCTGTGCCTGTCAAATATTGATATTTAGTTTTAAACGTGGTAAAGTTATGCTGCAGCTATATTAGTAGTGTAGCACGAATGGGTCGGCTCGACCGGGGAAGAACCGCGCTCTCACAGAATACCAGCGTAAAATAGCAGCTTAACAGTGCTGTGTTTCGTATGGTGAGAGTAGAGAACCGGAGACCTTTTTTACTGGAAAAGAGACATTCCATCTTAGTCCTCATGGGTAACAACGCACCTGCATTTTGATTCGCAAACAAGGATAGATGTCTACGGGCCACAGTAATCACTTACCATCAGGTGGACTGTGTGCTCGTTTGTCACCCTATCCCATAAAAAAATAGCATAAAAATGTTACAAATTAAAGCTAACATAACCCTGTAGTGGCCATATAATACTCACTACTCTATATCTCCTATGTGTGTAAGGGACGACAGAAAGAAACATAAACAGAAAATGGGCAGCAGAATATTCCCGATAATAACTCAAAATTGTAAAAACTATGGTTGTCAACTGTGGCAAAATCCCCACTATGAAGTAGTTTATGGGAGAAATTGTTATAGTCTGTAATGAATGGATGTGTAGATGGAAAGCAAACAAGAAAACTGTTAAAGATACATTTTTTTTTTATTAACGTTTCATCCACACTAGGATTTTCGCCTTTATCATAGAGAGAGATTACATATGGCACAAATTACACGAGGACAAACATCCAGATCAGGACCAATTATTTATAGACCATATAAATACTTGTTCTG
Source organism: Parnassius glacialis (assembly GCA_033319125.1). Taxonomy (NCBI): domain Eukaryota; kingdom Metazoa; phylum Arthropoda; class Insecta; order Lepidoptera; family Papilionidae; genus Parnassius; species Parnassius glacialis. The sequence goes on from JAVANC010000008.1 coordinate 1,550,030, forward strand.
TGCGGAATTCAACAAAATGTATCTTTATAATAATATTTTTTTAAACATAGGTACTACTTACATATAAAAAAGAGATAGGGAGAAATAAATGCGCAATTTCGCCCCAATAGAATCCCGAATCGAATCCCGCACGTAATGGATATTTGTATAGTCAAGAAATAGCACAGTCGTAGTATCCCAGGGGCTTTTTTTTATAGAATAAGGGTGACAAACGAGTACGCAGTCCATCTGATTGTAAGTGGATACTGTGGCGCATAGACATCTACATTTATCCTAGATTAAGAATCAAAATGCAAATGCGTTGCCACACCCGAGCACAAAGATGGAATGCCTTCTCTACACTCACCATACGAAACACAGCAGTATTGAGCTGCTATTTTGCGCTGGTATTCTGTGAGAGAGTGGCCCTTCCCGGTCGAGCCGACCCAATCGTGTTACAATCGTAATATAGCTGCAGCATGGCTCTAAAATTTTAAGCCTAAGACCTCGCTATAGATTTCGCAGTACGTGAGCAGCCCGTGTTTAATCCCCGCCGGTACCAATGCAATTTTTAATTACAATTTTAAGAGGTGATTTGCCACGTGCTCATCAGTGAAGAAAAACATCGTGAGGAAGCCTGCATGTCTGAGAAAATAAAAAAAATATTTCAAAGTCGTGTGAAGTTTTTTTGATGAAGAACAACACTAAAAAATTAACAATAGTTTTGGTCTTCTGAGCGGGATTTAATTTTTATTAGTATGGGAAAATAAATTTGTATGCATATACCTTTCATTGGAGGAGGGATGAGTGATTTGTTGACATGGAAAGGATTGTACACGTCATACAAAGTTGTCCTTTCACAGGGAAACTCGAGGTCCCTTTCCACCGGTACCTGAAATTTAAAAATGAAATTGTATAACTAGTTGTAGCACGAATGGGTCGGCTTGACCGGGGAAGGACCACGCTCTCACAGAATACCAGCGTAAAATAGCAGTGTAAAGCTGCTGTGTTTCGTATGGTGAGTGTAGAGAACCGGAGACCCTTTTTATTGGAAAAGGGGCATTCCATCTCAGTCCTCACGGGTGACAACGCATCTGCATTTTGATTCTTTATTGAGGATAGATGTGGATGTCTATGGGTCACGGCAACCACTTACCATCAGGTGGACTGCGTGCTCGTTTGTCTCCCTATCCTATAAAAAAAAACTAAACAAAGAATAAAAATAATTTTATGAATTTTGTTTCATTTTTTTGTCTTTAGTTTTAACTTATTTTTACGTGACTGCACCAGATGGAGGGTAATGTTTGTGTCGAGAGTATGTATGTACTCGTATGTCTATTTCTTTGGCACGCTCTGTAGCCTAATTAGCTAGATAGATCTTAACGTAAGTGGTGTCGTTTGAAACGTATTAGTTGTATAAGTGACAGGGTATATAAAACTATTCTCTTTTTAGTAAACTTTTTACGCAGTCGCTTTCTTATTACTGTTTTAACCTATGGACTTCTTGAATTCTCAACATTACAGTACCATGGTCTTGGTCAGGGAGGGGGACACGTATCTCTCATTGTTTGTAGTTGAGTTTAGGTGTCCACTGTCTGGCAGTAGTTACTTACCATCTGGCGATACCAGTATTATAATAAAAAAAATCGAACTGACACACGATTATCTACTTATTTGGGATTGTGAAAACAGTAAAAAATTTAAAGTGAAGACAGCAGACACAAAATTAGTTTGTTGTGTCCGAAAACTCAGCAAGGATATTTATAATAAATGGATATTGGCTAAGTTAGACGACGAGTATTGGCGTAGTGAATATATATGTATATTTAACGTGGTGAAGCTATACTGCAGCTACGTTATGGTTATAGCACGAATGAGTCAGTTTCAACGGGGAAGGACCACGCTCTCACAGAACACCAGCATAAAATAGCAACGCAATGCTGCTGTGTTTTGGCGAGTGTAGAAAACCGCATGCACGTTTCACTGGAATCGAGGCATTACATTCTTGGTCGTGGCTAAATGTAGATGTGTATGGACCAAAGCACACACTTACCATAAGGTGGACTGTTTGCTCGTTTGTTACCCTTATATAATTATAAGAAAAAGAAAACCGGCGACCTATTTTGCTGGATACGAGGCATTCTATCTTAGTTCTCAAGTGGGGTTGTTATAAACTAATTTGCTTATTTCCGCGTAAAGAAAGAAAGAAAATGATGTGTCCTGCCCAGTTTCAAGGGGACCTCCCGCCCTCCCTCAATCGCGCGCACTATACCCGTCGCCGTTAATCCCATCACTACCACCACACTTTTTAATTATAATGGATTTCCGCAAATTAACGCCTGATTCTATCAATTATCTTAGTTCTCAAGGACGACAATGCATCAGAATTTTAAATTGTAGTGGAGGATTAGTGTATATGTGTGTGGGCATCAGTATCCACTTTTTATCGTATGGATTGGGTGCTCGTATCTCGTATGTCACCCTTATTAAAAAAGAAGATAGTATTTAAGTAAGTATTTAATATACGGATAAATATGTTCTTACTATCATAATATATTTTGTTATATACTCGTATAATGTATAGTAATTTTAGTTTCTTTTCTTTTCCTTTTTTTCTTTCAATTACTACACCTACGTCGAATTCTGACAACTCCATGGCTGGACTTGTAGAGAATGCCTTTAGACATTAAGTCCGCCCTTTGTATCCCTTTTTTTCTAAGGGAATGCAATAAAGTTTTAAAAATAAATAAATGAATATTGTACGCATGCAACGGTAACTCACCTCGTGCAGCATGTAGGTGTGCGCGTCGCGCAGACCGGCGAGCTGCACCTGCACGTTGGTGACGTCATACTCCGACTGTTGCACCAGCTCCAGGCGGCCCGTGGGGGCGTCGGGCTGCCCGTTGCCGAACCAGTCACGAATTACAGCTTTTCGACGGTGCAGCCCGTTTATTCTGCAAATTTCATATACGGAACCTTTGAAGTTCTTCTTTTTAAAATAAAATAAAATAATTTATTTATTTATTATAGAATAAGATTGACAATAGAGCACACAGTCCATATGATGGTAAGAGGATGCTGTTTTTTAATGGTCTTGTTAAAAAATAAAACACAGATGCGTTGTCACCCGTGAGGACTAAGATGCACTGCCTTGTTTCCAGTAAAAAGTGTCTCCGGTTCTCTAAACTCACCACACAAAGCACTTGTGCTACAATCATAATATAGCTGCAGCATGGCTCTAACACGTTTCTTACCTAGTTTTTTTTTTATAGGAGAGGGGGCAAACGAGCATGCGGCTCACCTGATGGTAAGTGACTACCGCCGCCCATGAACAACTGCAACACCAGGGAGGGAATTGCAGATGCGTTGCCGGCCTTTTAAAAAGGAGTACGCTCTTTTCTTGAAGGTCCCTAAGTCGTATCGGTCCGGAAAAATCGCTGATGGTAATCGATTCCACAAGAAAGTCGTGCGAGGAAGAAAACATCTTCTAAATCGCACAGTGGTGGACCGCCAATCATCCAGATGGTGTGGATGGTATCGGGAGTTCTGCCGCGATGTGCGTTCGTGAAATTTGGCGGCTGGGATTAATCCGAACAATTCCTCAGAGCACTCCCCATGGTAGATGCGAAAGAAAATGCAAAGAGATGCAACATCTCTTCGCAGCGCCAATGAGTCGAGCCGATCGGAAAGGACTCGGTCGTCGACGATTCGAGCCGCTCTGCGCTGGATGCGGTCAAGTGGAAGGAGCTGGCACTGGGGAGCCCCTGCCCAGAGATGGGAACAGTATTCCATGTGAGGCCGAACCTGCGCCTTGTAAAGTTGCAGGCGGTGTGCCGGCATGAAATACTGTCCCGCTCTGCTGAGCACGCCAAGCTTTTTAGAGGCCAATTTGGCCTTCTCTTCCAAGTGACCACGAAACTGCACGTCACTCGATATGTCGACGCCGAGGATTCCGATACTGGCTGAGGCAACCAGGGGAGTGCCTTGAAACTGAGGAGATACGACAAAGGGGTTCTTTTTAGCGGTAAACGCGCAAACTTGTGTCTTCTGAGGATTAAACTGGACTAGATTTAGTCGCCCCCAGTTCGAGACTTTGTCCAGCAAAGACTCGACTTCAGACACAAGTTTGTTCCGGTACTCGGAGACGTTTTCCCGAGAAATATTAGCACGGCCGGTGTATAGAGCATCACCAGTGCTGTCATCCGCATAACAATGAATGTTACCAGTTAGCAACATATCATTGATATGCAGAAGAAACAGCGTTGGTGATAGCACACAGCCTTGTGGAACACCAGCGTTAATAGGCTTGTAGTCAGAACATGCACCATCTACAACGACCTTGATGCTCCGATCTGCAAGGAAGCTGGTGATCCAATTGCACAATTTCTCGGGAAGCCCATAGGAAGGGAGCTTCGAAAGAAGCGCTTTGTGCCAAACCCGATCGAAGGCCTTCGCAATGTCCAGACTAACGGCCAACGCCTCCCCCTTGGACTCTACTGCCTCCGCCCATCTATGGGTCAGGTAGACCAGAAGATCACCAGCTGATCGATCCCGACGAAAACCGTATTGGCGGTCACTAATCAGCTGGTGATCCTCAAGGTACCGGATGAGCTGGCAGTTGATAATGGATTCCATTATTTTGGAGAACAAGGAGGTGATCGCGATAGGCCTATAGTTGGACGGGTCTGAGCGGTCGCCTTTTTTAGGGATCGGGTGGACAAAAGCTGTCTTCCATGAATTCGGGACTACGCCTTGGGAGTAGGAGTAGCGGAAAAGACGCGTTAGGACCGGTGCCAACTCCGGAGCACACGTCCTCAGCACAATTGGGGGGATTCCGTCAGGCCCACTCGACTTCTGGATGTCCAGGGAGAGAAGTGCTTTGCGAACCGAGCGCTGTGAGAACAGCACATCCGGCATGGAGCACTCACACCGCGGGATGGTCGGCGGTGTTTTCCCCCCGTCATCAAGAGTCGAGTTGGACGCAAAAAGGGAGCCTAAAAGGTCGGCTTTGTCTTTTGCGTCATGGGCCAGTGAGTCGTCCTCCCTGTGCAGAGATGGTAGTGATGGCTTACAGAAATTCCCTTGGACAGTCTTGGCGAGAGACCAGAATGCACAGGTTCCTGAAGGAAGGCGAACTAGTTTCTCGCCAATTCTGCCTATGTGCTCTGACTTTGCCTTGGCAATAACTCTTTTGAAGGACCTGGAGGCGAAGTTATACTTCTTTTTAAGTATGCTGGTGTTTACATCCCGAGTCGCCGAAGCCGCAGCCCAGGCTTGATAACACTCCTGCTTACTGCGTAATGCAGTTTTACAGGAGCGACCAAACCAAGGCTGAGATCTGCCTCCGATGGGTACCACAGATGATGAAATAAATAGTTCCATTCCCTGTAGCACCACATCAGTGACAGAGTCAGCAACAGCGCTGGGATCATCCGGCGAGAAGCAAACCCGCCCCCATGGGTAGGATGCAAAGAAAGACCGCATTCCGTCCCAATGCGCCGACCTGTAATGCCAAACACGGCGGCAACCTGCAAAACGCAACCGCGAAGGGAGCGTGAGTGGCACCATACTCCGGATCAGACAGTGGTCCGAAGAGCCGAGAGGGGCATCGACGGAAACATGATATCCGTCTGCGTCGAAACCTGCGTCTCGGTCAGGAAGAGCAAAGCCGGCTCCGCCGTCTCGAGATGGTAGTGGACGGCGTTTAGGTTAGAGTGAAGTCCCCTGATGTTGCAGAAATTCACGGATAGCGTGTCAGGGGTCGCCTTGGTATTGTTGCTCAGTTTGCCCCGAGCAGTTATGTTTTTGAGCGGAATTTTGCCCCCCCCCCCCCAGAATACGCGGGGCAGCCTGAGCACCCACGCTCAGGATTGGAATAACATGGTCGTGGATGCTCAGCGAGGGATTCTCCAGGGGTACTGGTACCCTCCTGGGGTAGTCTAATGTGTAATTCCGCTACCATGTTGATGGGGGGGGGGGGGTTTGGGCCTCCCTACCTAGTTTGAAGACCACCTTCTGCCCTCCCTAAATTACGTGCATTATTCGTCACCACTAACTTCAACACCATTACGCACACACTAAAGACACCACGGTCAGTAATACGACACCTGTTTCGCGTTTAAACGAGGCATTCTCAGGTAAAGTAGACTCTGCGGTGGCTGAACGCTTAGTGAGTGGCGAACCAAAATAGCCGATGCAGCTGTTCTTACTGGATCTTAGTGATCTTGGCTATTTAATTTTTAACATCTTTAATATAATGGATTTCCACAAAGTTACAGCTGATTCTATTAATTAGTTTTTACATAGGCCTTGTCCATTTCATTTATTCATTATAGCCTGTCAAAAATCCAATTCTGAACATAAGCCCCTACCATAGATGGAATCATAAAGGGGATGTTTACCTCTCTTGGCAGACTAGTTGATAATCGCAGTTTTTTGAAGTATCATCAGAAAAATTAAGCCGCCCAACTTGTTTTTATTTAAAACTGAAGAGAGAACTTACATTCATACAACACGCACGCACCCACGCACCCACACACACCCACATACACACACACACACAAACGCGCGCGCGCACACACGCGCACATACACACACACGCACACACGCACAAAATAACCTACAATTTTCAGTTACCATCAGGTTTTACAAAATTGAAATAGACAACTTACACGGAGCAGGCCATCCTCTCTCCCCGGGCGACAGGCCCGTGGTCATCATAGATGACCAGCGATCTCCGCATTACGGATAACTTTCCAGTCAGAGGTAGCGAGGTGTCGGTGAACATCCGTCTTGTAAGACGTGCACTGTCCTGCTTCTTGCCCGCCACTGCCAAAGTGCCATGTCTGAAAGATTTAAAAGTCTATTACTGCCAAGTCTCCACGTATTTCGCTCTATCACTCATTATACAGAAACATAGTAACAAAACATATTTGTTTCTATGTACCTGTTGATATATATTTGTAAATAACTGGGTACTTACGTTAATAATTATATAAATATGAGAAGTATTTTGTATTTAATATATTCTTGATGTATATACTTTTTATATATAATTTTTATATATATAATACTCAAAAGCCCAGTTGATATAATATTTGCATGTTATTATTCTAAGATATATTTCTCAAACAAGATAAATTTAAAGAAAACTTCCTATTACGCGCGCCAAAAAATATTTTCCATCAGCACAGTCAGCAAAACATAGGTAGGTAATGTTAGCAAAAAAAACCATGAAGCAAAATCGAAACTGTTGTCTAGTGCCTATACACAAACGAGTGGAGATTTCCTGATCTCGACTCGACTCGACTCAACTCGACTTGCACGAATTGAACGTAGTGTAAACGGCTCCGTATTGTTTTATTTTTAAAAGTAGTAAAAAATTTAACCTTTCAATATAAAACTTACACACATCGATTCGTTAATGTCTAACTCAAAAACTGTACAACTTAATTACAAAGGAACTAAGTGAAATTAGTGTAGAAACAAAGAAAAAGTATTAGTTTTAATTGTAAACAAACAGTCTTCAAGTGCCGTGTTGTGTGTGACTCATCCAGTGACTGTGCAATCGAAACACATTACCATATTTGGTCATGGAATAACTTTTACAAGCATTAAAATTACAAACATTACCGACTTTTCATCGCATATGGATATGTTAATATAGCTCCTTGATTTAAGCTCCTGACTGTATACTCTGCGCATGAACGGTGCCGCCAGTTCAAATCTCCGGAAAACTCATATTTTTTTAAATTATATATATTTTTTTCATTATTTAATATTTGTTTTGAATAAATTTTTCTTTTTTTTTTTTCTTTTTAAAATACTTAAAATGGCGAACAAGTGCGGAAAATGTAAAAGAGTTTTGTCTGATAGTAGAATCCTGACATGATACAACTGTGCAAAATTATACCACGTACAATGCGCAAATATATCAGAAAAATTGTATTATCTGATAAAGGGGAAAAAGAGCAGTAAATGGACTTGTGACAACTGTATATGTAAGCGGCGGGAATGCCCTGCTGGCACCAGTTATACCCCATTAACAGCATCTGTAAGCTCTCATAAGAAAATTCTATTGCAAAAAGAACTGAACAATACATCAGCAGCTGCTTTAAAAAATACACCTACGGTTCACTCAACGGCGGCATTTACATCCGCAAGTAGTATGCATAGTCCTCCTCAGATATATAAAACCCCTGTGCAATCTGATGTAGATGCAACTCGGAATCTATCGAATTCATTAACAAACACTTCACAAACAAATGATTTTGTGACTCAACGTGCCAAATGTCGAATAAACATTTCTACAGAGAATTCTTTTGAATCTCTACAATCAGAATTGTCAGGTAGTGAAGAAGACGAATCTGTATTAGAAACACGTATTATTAACAGAAGTTGTCCTGAAATAAGCCTTAGTCGGAAGGAAGAGCTGAATGAATTGATACTTAAACTAAATAACGTACAACAGAAATTACTTATTGCTGAAAAGGAAATAGAAAACTTGTCACTTGAAAATAATTCGTTAAAAAAACAAATAGCGGCGTACGAAATGAAAACAAATAGACTGGCATATATATGTCGATCGACACCGAAGACAGAAAAGTCAAGAGGAAAGAAAAATATGAATAAAATAAAAATAGATTTTCCTCATAGTGAGGTAATTACTGAAACAAAAGAAGCAAAAAGAAAAAATGATGACAAAAACAAAGAAGACAGTAAAGACGTATCGACAAGATCAATAGAAATGACCTATGAAGAATCGAACACAAATGAAAACAAAAAAATGAAATTATGCGTAGTTAGCAGTAATAATAGAAATAAAGTATTACGTGCTATAGAGAGAATGGATACTAATGGCGATTTCGAATACTGTCATTTCATCGCACCAAATTCAGGAATTAAGATATTGTTTAACAATCTTCACACAAAATTAAAAAAATTTACTAGAAGTGATTATTGCATTATTCTCATAGGAGAAGAAGATTTTAAGAAAACAGTAAACAACAATGAACTCATAAATGACATTAAGGAGAAACTAGGAAAAATAACTCACACGAATATAATTCTTGCAGTACCTACATATGTATGTGGGGCTCCCTTGTTTAACTATAGGGTGGAGGTATTCAACAATCTTCTGAGTAATAGCTTACAGTCTCTTAGAAATGTTCACTGTTTCGATTCAAATTTAAAATTGTCTTTAAATATGTTTTCTAAGATGACAGGAAAAATTAATAATATGGGAATCATAAACATCTTTGAAAATTTGAATGAAAACTTTTTTCGTTTCAAAGCAACACAAACTAATTTGTGTTTTGTCTTGTACAGAAAATACCTTGTTTAGAGATAATCAGTATACTCATGTAGACAAGCTAGAAGAAATTGATTCACATTGTAGTTTAATGGATAGGGACGAAAAAAAGGAGCCATGTAATATCTCTATATATCACCAAAATGTGTGTGGTTTAACAACAAAAAAGGATGAATTGGATTTGTATTTAGAAACCCTGAATACCTTAAAACCACATTATGTATGTATAACTGAGCATTTTTTAAACAGTAGTAATGTTGAATTGTTTAACTTGACTCAATATCAAATATTATCTTTTAATACAAGATCAAATAAGATTAGAGGAGGTAGTCTAATATTAGGTAGTAAAAATAGTGACCTTGTTGAATCTGTGTTCTGTAAAAAATTGTACAAAATGAACTATTTTGAGGTTTGTGGTATAACGGATATGCAAACACAACTTAACTTGATCTGTATTTATAGGAATCCAGTGGATAACTACTTCAGTGCTTTTATAGGACAATTGGAGAAGTTATTGGAATATAACTTTAATAAGAAATGCATAATTTGTGGAGACTTTAACATTGATTTGCTGAAAGATACGAAACAACGGTCAGAATTTCTGTCTCTGCTTAAATGTTACAATTTTAGACCATTAATATCTTCAGTGACATACATTAAGGGTATTGCACAATCTTGTTTGGACAACTTCATAACGAATCTCCCCGATGTTTGTATTAATGACACAAAAGTGGATCACAATGGTATTTCAGATGGGCATGCAGCAATTGTTTGCAATGTTTCTCTTCAATCCCGAAGTCAGAAAAATAAAGATCATACAGTCATATTGAAGGAAATAAGAGTGTTTAACGAGACGAACAATACCATTTTTAGAGAACACGTTCTAAGGCATGATTGGAATCGGAATGGTATAAATAGCTTTTTGAGACATCTTAACAGAATTTTTGCACAAAGTTACAGAAAAATTACTAAAAAAGTTAAAACCAGTAGCAAACAGTCTCTGAAGTGGATAACACGGGGAATTAAGACATCTAGCAAAATGAAACGCTTTCTTAACTCGGCACATCGTTCTGTTACCGATAGTACTATTGTAAGCTACAAAAATAATTACGTTCGAATTTTAAGAAAGGTAATACGAGCCGCCAAAAAACACGCAGTTCAGTCTACAATAGAGCTATCGAACAACTCGTCTAAAGCAATATGGAGCGCAGTAAACAAACATAGAAAACAAGTCTCTGTTATGAATAAAGATAAAATAACATTAAAGGAAAACGGCTTATACATTGACAGTCCTAAATTAATAGTAGATATTTTTTCAGAAAAATTTAATCATGGCAATTCTCCCTCCACAGGTAGTTTGAACGCATCAATGAAATTTCTTGAACAGAATATTCATACTTGTTCAAAGATCATGATTTGGGAACAAATCACACCCACAGAAATTACTAAAATAGTAAGAAAAATGGAGGATAAAAAATCGTGTGGCTGGGACGACATCCCAATATCAATTTTTAAAAGAAATATTGACTTATGGGCTAGTGCTCTTGCTAGGTTTTACAATGAGTGTTATGAGCAGAGTGTCTTCCCTGACCAATTTAAAATTGCCAAAGTATTGCCTGTATATAAAAAAGGGACCAGAACAGACTCGAAAAACTATAGACCTATTTCCTTACTGCCAATTCTTTCAAAAATTTTCGAAAAATTAATAAAGACAAGACTAATTAAACATCTCCATGAAAACAACATACTAAATAAACGGCAATTTGGATATCAGGCTAATATTGGAACAAATAACGCAATAGAAGTATTAATTGATGATGTTGTGACAAATTTAAATAAGAAGAAAAAGGTAGCAGGCCTTTTTCTAGATTTGAGTTTAGCTTTTGACATGGTGGATCACCAAATTTTAATTAAAAAGTTACAGCATTATGGTGTACAAGGTAAGGTTTGGGAGCTTTTCAAGTCATACTTGAGTAACAGATATCAATACGTTGAGATCAAGTATATAAATAATGAACAAGAGAAAGTATTTAAATCAAAACTAAATAAAATTAAAAGAGGTGTTCCACAAGGTTCAATCTTAGGACCTGTTCTGTTCATAATTTTTACAAATGACTTAATTCCATTTATGTACAACTCTATACCAGACATTGCACTTGTAGTATTTGCTGACGATACGAATGCAGTAATAAGTGCACAAAATATTTTTGATCTCAACAACAAAGTTAACTACATTTTAGAAGCTTTTACTCAGTGGTTTAATGCAAATAACCTTAAACTAAACCCAGAAAAAACCAAAACCATCCTTTTTAAATCTACTGCAAGAGCAAGAGATACCTTAAATATTAAATTAAATGATGAATATATATCCTGTGTAGATTCCGTAAAATTTTTGGGTATCCATATAGATTCTCTTCTAAATTGGAAACAAGAAGTAAATTTTGTAGAAAAAAAAATATCATCTTCATGTTATGCTTTACGAAGCTTAAGAGAGGAGCTAACAATAAAGCAATTAAAAATGGTATACTATGCTCTAGTAGAATCTCGTCTAAGATACACTATTAAATTTTGGGGAAATAGTTATGATTACAATCTTAAGAAGGCATTTATTATACAAAAGAGAGCAATAAGAATAATGGTGCGCATACCCCAAAGACAGTCGTGCCGAGAACACATGCGAAATCTAAAAATACTTACTGCGCCATGTCTGTACATTCTAGTTCTTCTTACAGACCTTGTTAAAAATTTAGATAGATATGAAACCGCAGAAGAAAGGGTAAAGCGTCATGGCACTAGGCGAAAAGATATTGCGAACCTGATACAGCCTAACCTACAGATAATTAAACATTGTGCAAGATATCAAGCGGTCAGACTATTTAATAAATTGCCAAATTATTTAAAATGCATAACAAATGTGATCCAATTTAAAAACAGATTGAGGTCGTATCTTCTGGAAAATAGTTTTTATAGTGTAGAAGAGTTTGTAAATTCTAAATGACTGATGATAAAATATAGTTAAAAAACTGACATATTCCTTTTTGTAATCTTATTATTTCGACAAATTTCTTTATTGTAATTTTATATTTTGACATAATATGTCTTTATTGTAATTATATTATTTCCTATTATTGTAATTTTATTATTTTGATGTGGATAATTGATTGACTATTGCATGAATGATAATGTTATTTTTTAAATTTTATTGAATTAACTTGTAATTTCCAACACAATGTATTTTGTTATCAATGGAATAAATTACTATGACTATGACTACTATGACTATGACTATAACAAAACAGCACAGGAGACCAACCTTAAAGCAATCTTTAAATTCGATTCAATTAAGGCTAGTTCAAATTTCTTATAAACGTCACTATCCACACCGGTTCCCAAAAACAAGACCTGTCACCTTGAGAGTCAAGTCAACCAATTTATTCTATAAAATTGCTTATAGAATGAAGTAGATGGCACTGTTAGTTTACGCAGTTCACTAATGGATGCGCGAATGTGTATCTTTTCTCTCGCTTTCCTGCAATATTTGAGAGGGATTTCGTGAAAAGGGACGAATATATTGTTGCGCGCCACTATTAATGTCTTGTACATGGCAACACTAGTTACACTAGCGCCCTCTAGTGTCGAGTAGTAGAACTAGGAGAGTCAAGATCCTTCCAGAAATTTCGGGACCGATATGTACTCGAACATTCTGGATGTCGCTACAGTAGAATGTTCTGGAAACTATCTGAGGCCCTATATAAGGCCGGTATAGACCACGACCGGGGCAGTATTGAATTGGCGATACAAGAGAATACATCGAAGCGAAATATCGGCGAACTGTGCTTTACTATTAGTGTGATTTTAAGTTGTAGTGTTGTGTAATTAAATAGTCAATTTTGGTAATTCAATCGGCAGTTTGTAATTGTCTCGAACCCCAAGCTCGTAACAATTGGTGTCAGAAGTGGGATCAAATCATGCCGATTTTACCAAAGGACGACATGGAGGGTATCCGTACCCGAAGTCAACGCCAGCTGGAGACGGACCAGAGACGATTTGCTAATGCAACGCCGCAAACGTCGGAGGGCCAGCTACTGACCACGGAGGCCGGCCCATCAGCAGCACCTGCATCTGCAGCACCTGACTTAGGTGCTCTGATGATGATGCTGCAGGAACAGGCTCGCCGACGGGAGGACAGACCCGTCGGTTGGAAGAGCAGCTGCAGCGTAGTATGGAAGAGCAGATGCTCCTCAGGAAGGACCTCCAAGCTACCTTCGGGAAAGAGATAAAAGAGGTGAAGGATAGGGTTGCTCAACATGACAACCGCCTGTCGGAAGCTGAAACCCGAATCGACCAAGTGAACAATCGGGTTGACAACGTGATGGCTGACGTGAAGAAAACGCTGGACGACCTCGAAATTGGGAATGGAATTACAGCTCCCGTGGTAGCTATAACACCTTCGCTAGGTGGATTATTCAAAGTGCCGCCATTCGACGGGACTTCTTCCTAGTCGGCCTACAAAATCCAATTCGAGGCTGTCATGAAGGCGAACGGCTGGAATAAAAGTCAGGCCATGACTGCTCTCACCCTAGGCCTGCGTGACCAGGCCTTATCTGTTCTGGAAGCTCTCGGTAAGGAAGTGACTTACGAGCAGCTCCTTGAGGCATTGGAGTCGAGATATGGCGACGCTCACCTGGAACACGTCTTTCGTGCGCAGCTCAAAGATCGCGTGCAACACAGCAACGAAAACCTGCAGCAGTGGGCCCTTGAGGTGGAGAAGCTGGTTCGGAAAGCATACCAGTCTGTACCTGCGCTCATTGTAGGGAACCTGGTGCAGACATTCATCGACGGTATCCGCGACCTTGAAGTCAGAGCTGCTGTGAGGCTCGGGCACCAGGAGACGCTTAAGGACGCGTTGGCCCATGCACTGGAGGTGGATGCCGCGCGGCAGGATCATCGTTCCCATCGCGTCAGGGAGGTTCCTGCAGCTACATTTCACGACCGCAATAAAGGATACAGCCCTAGATGCTACGGCTGTGGGAAAAGGGGCCATCTTCGATCCAGCTGCCCTAAACGAACTGTAGAAAAAGGTGATCGATCTCGAGAGGATAGTGTGGCTAACTGATAGCTGATTTTAGAAGAGGTACTCCTAAGATTGTCCATGTGGATCGACTGGCGCGTTATTATGGGGCCAATAATGCTCGGAACGAGCATGTCTTAGGAGGGGGCAGTGTTGCGCGCCACTATTTATGTCTTGTACATGGCAACACTAGTTACACTAGCGCCGTCTAGTGTCGAGTAGTAGAACTAGGAGAGTCAAGATCCTTCCAGAAATTTCGGGACCGATATGTACTTGAACATTCTGGATGTCGCTACAGTAGAATGTTCTGGAAACTATCTGAGGCCCTATATAAGGCCGGTATAGACCACGACCGGGGCAGTATTGAATTGACGATACAAGAGAATACATCGAAGCGAAATATCGGCGAACTGTACTTTACTATTAGTGTGATTTTAAGTTGTAGTGTTGTGTAATTAAATAGTCAATTTTGGTAATTCAATCGGCAGTTTGTAATTGTCTCGAACCCCAAGCTCGTAACAATATGTAACAGGAACCCGGAGAAGCGCGCGCTATTTTATTTGACCAATGAGCGAGAGGTGGTAGTAAAGCGTGCTGTTATAAAAACAAATTTATATAAATTTATATATGTGTAAACCATATTAATAAATATATTTACTGTTAACAATAAGCGGATGAAAAGAGTGCCGATTGATAAAAATGCTAGTGAGTAATAATGAATAATTATTTGCATTAATATTTCAGTATTTAGCTTTTATAACTTTTGAGGTTTATTTCTATCATGGTTCAATTGACATTTTTAATTTGGATTTAAAAAAAATCCAAGGTGAGGTGTCAGATCTTACACATCATATATGTAACATCTATAAGGCTATATATATATATATATATATATATATATATATATATATATATATATATATATATATAAAATTACGTGTCACGTTGTTTGTCCGCGATGAACTCCTAAACTACTGAACTGATTTCAATGAAATTTTGCACACTCTGTGCTGTTTGGTCCAACTTGAGAGATAGGATAGTTCTTATCCTGATAAGTGACACTCAATATTTTTTTTATTACGAATTTAAGGATTTTTTATATGAAGGGTCGAAAAGGGCAGAACAACGTCTGCCTGGTCAGCTAGTATACTATAAGGCTCGCTCGTTTTTTTTGTTTTACGACTTTACTTTTTGTCAACACTCAATTACGCTCTCTATCTATTTTGTGCATCGCGGCCTTAAATTAAAATCGATTCTTAAGAAATATACTTCAAGAAAAAAAGACTGTATATATGTATGTATATATATACTGTATTTTAAATTGAACCGCCGACGTACCGTGTGGTGAGGTCTCCGACCCTGCAGAGGTGCAGACCCGGTCTGCAGTATACGTCTGGGTGCCTTGCATCCACGTCCAGTGCAGCTGGGTCGAACAACTTGCCTGCGCTAAGACAGCGCGAAGTCCAGTTGTAATAGTCCTTGCCCGGTGGCTGGTCGTGCACGGCCCAGCGGTGGGAAAACGTGTTGTTCACGTTCGACCCATCCGCGTGCACCTGCAGTCATAGTTAGACGTGATGTTTAATGTTCGTTATTTCCGATTGTAATCAAGTGTACGCAGAATCTATAAAATAAATAAAATTGAAATGTCTGTTTGTAATGTGAAAATAACATCTTTTTACTAAATGCAATATCTATACAAATAAATAAAATTGAAGTGTCTGTTTGTAATGTCAAAATAACAGCTTTTAACTAAATGGAAAGTATGCCGGGTGTTTGTGAAAAACTCCCGAAAACGAAGACAGACGACAGTACTTACTATACCTTTGATAATGGATGAGATATAAAATCGATCCTGATGAAAAAAAAATCATCTTTTCACAACGTTTTATTAGCTTTATTCGCGCTCCATCATGTTAGTACAGCTAAATAAAACGATAATTTCATTAAAAAATATTATGAAAATCATTAAACATTAAACCAGCAGTGAAATTTAAAATAAATAAATCATAAAATCAGCTGACTAGGGTCGTCAATATCCGCGTCGAAGCCAAACTCTTTTACCTATCTCGGTACAGGTCCCGTCACGTAAAAAGAACGCTGAGCGACAGTGGAGGGGGTGTGTCAGCACAGTACAGTCGCGTTCTAAAGTACCACAGGGTACTTAGGCTATTGTTTTATAA
Organism: Parnassius glacialis; assembly: GCA_033319125.1. Taxonomy (NCBI): domain Eukaryota; kingdom Metazoa; phylum Arthropoda; class Insecta; order Lepidoptera; family Papilionidae; genus Parnassius; species Parnassius glacialis. Next base: position 1,566,570 of record JAVANC010000008.1, read on the forward strand.
TATTATAATAGTAATTAATGGTTTTATTGCAGAATCATAATAGGTACTTTACTAGCTACTTAGAACTTTAGAAGAGGTTGGAATTAAAAATGGACAATGTTTACTTGAGCGTTATTTTTTAGTTTTGTCATAAAATATAAAGTAGTTTGTAACAAGAAAACTTAAGCTAAGGGTGACACGCCGTCCATTATATCGTCTTGGGTCACATGGAAGCCAGATGTCGACGGTGTGTTGATGTTACTGGATGCTACTTCATCATCACTTTCATCTTCGCTTGAGCTTCCATCATCAGAATCATTATCATCAATGCGAAACAGAAACAGAAACTTTTTTATTCAATATAGATTATAAATAATGCTTATTGAAAGTCACTCTTTTGTATAATTACCACTGGTTCGAAAAAAAAACCTCTGTCCTGGGAAGAACCAGCAAGAAACCCAGCGGGACTTTTTTTTAATAACAGCTTACAATCATGTATGTTACACAAATTAACAACACAACAAATTAGAAATAGCTTGGTAGCGATCACCTCATTTCCAGGGGTTATTATCATCTATAAATTCTTTAATACTATAATAACCCTTTTTATACAAACTTAGTTTAATAAAGTTTTTGAACTTTGAGGTTAAATTTTGTATATTTTCTGGAATTTTGTTGTAAAAGCGTATACATCGCCCCAAGAATGAATTACTGACTCGATGGAGTCGAGTAACCGGTACTACTAGCTTGTGTCTGTTCCTAGTATTTACAGTATGAATAACACTTATTTTTGTAAAACTACTTTTATTTTTGTGTACGTACATTACATTTTCATAAATGTATTGAGAGGCCAAAGTTAATATATTAATTTCCTTAAATTTTTGTCGCAGCGACTCTATAGGCTTTAAATCATAAATTGCTCTTATGGCCCTCTTCTGTAAAACAAATATAATTTCAGTGTCAGCTGCGTGTCCCCATAGCAAAATACCATACGACATTATGCTATGGAAATAGCTAAAGTAAACTAGTCTAGCTGTTTCAACACTGGTAAGACTTCTAATCTTTTTTACAGCATATGCTGCAGAACTAAGTCTGTTTGCTAGTTTTGATGTATGGGGGCTCCATTAAAGCTTCGCGTCTAGTCTGATTCCAAGAAAAATGGTGGTATCTACAAGACTCAGTTTCTCCCCATTTAAAAATACATTAGTAGTTAATTGTTTGACATTTGGAGTCATGAATTTCATACATTTCGTTTTAGTGCCATTTAAATGCAAATTATTAACATTGAACCAATTTACTAATTTAGATATAGCATTATTTACTTCGTCATATTTTAGCAATTGTCGGCTTAATTTGAAAATTAAAGAAGTGTCATCTGCAAATGAAACTATATCATGGTTATCTCCTACTATGTAAGGTAAGTCATTAATGTATACAAAAAACAGAAAGGGGCCGAGAATTGAGCCTTGAGGCACGCCCATTTGTACCATCGACCCGGAAGAACTCATTCTGTTAATTACAACTTTTTGCGTTCTCTTACTTAAATATGAAATAATTAATTTAAGAGCATCACTTCTTACACCGTAGTGTTGAAATTTCCTGATTAATGTTTCATGGTGAACACAATCGAAGGCTTTGGATAGGTCACAAAATATACCCAAAGCATCCTGTGAGTTCTCCCATGCATTAAATATATATTTAATCAGCTCAACACCGGCATCAGTTGTCGAGCGACCCCTTGTGAAACCAAATTGATTTTTATGAAGTAAATTATTTATATTAAAGAAATTTAACATTTGATCAAGAATAATTTTTTCAAAAATCTTACTAAGTGTTGGTAGTACAGAAATAGGTCTAAAATTAGCGGGGTCTAATGTACTACCAGATTTAAATAAAGGTATTACTTTACTATACTTCATTAAATCAGGAAACACACCAGATTCGATACTAGTATTAAAAATAGTAGCTAAAATAGTAATAGTATATAAATGTTTCCGTCATCAGATCGACCACATGGCAATTTTTTGGGTATTCTTCCTCAATACTTTTAACTTTACTGCACAATTTTCCCCAATCACCTTCTCCCATCATATTTACCTTTTCGTTCACTAGTTCAGTCATAAAACAATAGATATAAATATTTTTTCTTTTATTTCTTTTTAAAACCATCGTCGCGCGTCGTGCAAAGAAAGCTGTGTGTGCGACTGTATTTTGGGAAACATCGAATTTTCAAAGTGCGGGAAGAACGAGGAACCAATAGCGTGCGCGCACAGTAATACTAGCGAGCATTCCCCTGTTGCGCTCCCTCCATACCACGCGCTGCCGCCGCTCAACCAAATGTGTGTCACCTCACGTCAGCGTTGCCCCAAAAAATGCGGGGAATTTAAAGAAAGGGGCTTGACATTATGCGGGGAAAATGCGGGGATTTTGAAAATTGATATACTTATCTTAACATTTTTGTTAGGTTGCTTATGAATATCGAATGACTCCGTTTTTTATAAATATCTTCATTGAACCACATTTAAGATTTATTTCGGCAACTTTTGTGTATCATTTAATGCTTTTCGTTTCCTATTTTTTTAATTTTAAGGCAGAGAACCGCATGCATATAAATGCGGATACTGTGGTACTTTTTAATGGCAACAAGGGAAGGAATTAAAAATACTCCATGGAGCAAAATGCTTGTTACAAAAATATGGAAAGTGTGAAAATAAATTTTTGTAAAAAGAAAAAAAATAAATCTTATAAATAAAAGCTGTTAGAAAATTTACTTCGCAATTATCCGCGTTATAAAATAAAATAATGTGTCTTACCTAGTATGAAGAGCACCTCCCGCCCTCCCTCAATTGCGTGCACTATCCCCGTCACCACTAATCCCAGCACCGCTACTCCCAACACCACTACACTAGGCAAGACACACCACTGACGACAATACGACACGTGTTTCGCCTCTACACGAGGCAGCCTCAGGTGATATAGACGCTACGGTGGCTAACCGCTAAGTGAGCGGCGAGCCAAAACAACTGCCTTTTATACAGACCGATGACGCAACCGCTCTCTACTTAAGGAGCGAGCGACCGCGTCATGCGATAAAACATGTGACCAATCACCGCCGGACTTACGCAGCCGTTTGTAAAATTAATACAAACCGCCGCGCAACGCCCGCCTACCCTCCAACCACGCAACCAATCGCCGATCACCATAAGGATAACAAACGACCATATTGCGAGGCTCTCTATTATTATAGAGCAGGCTTAAAGATAGAGTAGACTTTATAACGTGTCTAATTGAGCATTTAGCCGCGTACAGGAATTGCAATCCCGATAAATTCCATTTTGCCAAACATCTTTTGGACACTGGACACAACCTAGCCAACGACAACTCCTTTAAAGTCTTACATACGTGTAATAAAGGGCTGCGGCTGTGTGTGCTGGAACAGTTAGAGATATTAAAAAGTAATAATAGTACCGTTGCACCGCTGAATGAACAAACAAATGTTACTAACTCACACACTCATCTTCTTCTTCCTCTTATCTTATAAAAAACTAGCTGTCCCTCGCGACTTCGCCCGCGTAGAATTTACTACGATTTCAAGGGTTTTAATTTTTTTTGAGCGGAACCCTGACTTTTTTCCAAAATAAAAGTATCCTAAGTTACTCCTTATAACATCAGCTATCTGTCAGTGAAAGTTCCGTCAAAATCGGACCAGCCGTTTCGGAGATTAGCCGGAACAAACAGACAGACAGACAAAATATTAAAAATTGTCTTTTTGTTATTAGTACCATATATACTTTCATACGCATTTAGTAAAAAGCTGTTATTGGAATATTACAAACAGACACATCAATTTTATTTATTTGTATAACTAAACTTAACTTATCTTCACGCACAATCCCTGACGGGGTAGCCAGAGAGAACAGATCGCCAAGTGTCACGATCCTTACATACCTCTTTCGCTTCTTTCAGATTCATTATCTTCTTCATACATGCACGTCTAGGTATCCGAGTACTCTTGACCCTCCCCTCTTCGAGCAGTTTGCTCACATGGTCTTCGAAAGTTAGTCTCGGTCTACCTCGACACCTTTTAATATTAACTTTCGCGCTATATATTTTCTTCACCATTCGGTCTTCACTCATTCGCTCAACGTGCCCAAACCATCGAAGCACGCCCTTATCAATTTTTGTGATAAGGTCATCTTTCAAACCTGCCATATTGCGAATCTCTTCGTTTCGCTTTCGGTCGGCCATGGTAACGCCGCACATTTTACGAAGAGATCGCATCTCCACTGCATTCAACTTGCTTTTATGCTTCTTCTGGCACACCCAGGTTTCGCTGTCATATAACAAAGTCGGTACCAACACTGCGTTATGTATTGCAAGGCGTACACTCTTCACTACGCCTTGCCTTTTGACTAACGCAGTCAGGGCACCATTGACTTTGTTCCCGGCAGCGACACGCCTGTCCACATCTAAATCACATCTTCCATCCTAGCTAAAAGCACTCCCCAAGTATACAATTTCATTTACCTGATTTACCCATATTTCACACTTCGTTCTCTCTTCGTCCCTTTCAAATTTATTTGTATAGATTACCACAATGTTACCACAATGATTAATACGAGTATAGTACGGTGTTTCACAATCAATACGCACCATGCTCTCAATAATAATGGTGGTGTCATCCCAGGGTCGGTCCAGCGGCTGTCGGAACACGACTCGGCCGACAAGCGGGTAGCGAAATATCACTTGCGCAGACGTCATCGGCGTTTGGTACTCCGTGCCGTCCTCGTACGAGAGGATCGTGCCGCAGATCTCTTCCTTTGGAGCCCTCCTACGTAACAATGATATTTTTAGTCTTTAAGAGTATCTTTACCGTGTAGTGGCGGTGTAAGGATATCCACCACCTCTTGTCATTCCGTGGTTGTCGTAAGAGGTGACACAGGGAAACAGAGCAGGAGATGGGCAGCAGCGTCTTCCTAATAACGACGAAATAAAAAAGTTGCGGTTTTTTTTTTCACCAGCCTGCCGCTACCTGCCAAGCGTGGCAACTACGGCAAATATCCCCTCTATGAGGCAATCTATGAGGGGGGGGGGCTATTTTCAGCGGTGGCCGTTAATAGGTTGTAACGGTAATAATAAGAATGGGAGCAAGTAAAACAGTGAAGAAGAATTTGGGGATATTACGTCACCCTGTCTTACACCTCTCTGCAGTTGGATAGATTTCGTACTCTGGTTCTGTACTCGGATAGCCATCGTAGCCCTACTGTTCAAACACTTCAGCACTTCGATATACCGACAGTCAACTTGGCACCGCTGAAGGGACTGCAGCACCGCCAAAATTTCTACGGAATTAAAGACTTTCTCATAGTCCACATACACAAGACAAACTGGCAGATTGTACTCTTCCGTCTTCTGTACAATTTGCCGAAGGGTATGTGTGTGGTCTATGGTGCTAAAGCCTTTTCGGAAACCAGCTTGTTCGGGAGGCTGGAAGTTGTCGAGTCTGCGTGGGAGACGATTCGTAATGACTCTCGAAAACATCACGTAGACGCGGCTCAGAAGGGAAATCGGTTTGTAGTTGTTCAAAAGAGCGTTGTCACCTTTCTTGAAAAATAAGGCCATCGCACTTCTACTCGACGCCTTTGAAGTAGTGCCACCATGGAGGACGGAATTCAAAGACTTCTGAAGGATTTTAAGTACCGGTTTTCCACCCGCTTTCAGAAGCTTCGCTGTAATTCAATCCTCGTTCGGGGACTTACCGTTTTTAAGGTGCTGGAGAGTCATATAATCTCGCCCAGGCTGACGTCCGGGATATCATCGGAATAGTGCCGAATAAGACTTGCTCTTGGATCGCTACTCATACTTGCGTGTGGCTAAAGGGATAACGTGTACAGCTACCCATAGAATTTCTTAATCTAACTCAAAATCTCAGATGCCCCGGAAACGATGCTTTCACATTTTGTCTTCAGCTTCGACAGTTGGCTCTTTCTGGTAGAGAAATCGAGAGAAATAGAGGTGTATTGAAGTTCCCGCCGCATGCAATTGGAGATCTATCTACTCAGTTACCTGTATGCTGTCAAATCTGCTAAAGACTGCAGCTTCATCTCCCATTTAACAGCCATGAGATTAAGAGTGCGATCGGAGAGTTTTTGTGTTCTTCTACGACGGGTCTTACAAAAGAGATGCTACGTTTATCGATTTAGGGTTTTCCCTGTAATGGTAGATGTCAGTAGGAAATATAAATAAATAAAAAAAATAAAACTTAGCTCCGACTCCATGGACAGTTTCCACAAGCTTCGTATCCTCATATCGTCCACTTCATTGCAGTCTTCTAGGCACTGAAAACGATTTTGTAACTCGAGCTGAAAGTTTTCGGGGCTTTGGATTAGAGCACGAGGGGGACGGAACGTTGATTTCATTAGGCTTGACCTATCCAACTTAACGTTTAGTTTCAATGTGCCTCTCACCATTCGGTGATAGCTGCCCGTTTTCATCCTCGTGATCACTGAGACATAACAGTTGTCGTCTGGTCGTCATAATGAAGTCAATTTCATTTTTTGTCGAACAGTCGGGCTTGACCAGGTCCACTTTCCTCCGCTTTTGGAAGAAAGAGTTCATCATAAAGAGTCCCATTAACAAATATTCTGAACTCACTTCCTAACTAAGTGTTGCCAGCTGTCCCGACTTGTACGAGACGTCCTGATTTTCAGAGGGTCTGGTGACACGTGGTGGGGACATTTGACGTCGCGATCAAGGGTGAATTTTCACTAATCTATTGTCCCGATTTTTCACTAATCTCCTTAGTTTGTACTTTGAGGATACTTTGAGGGTAATGAAAATGAGACTAATGAGGATATCCGCAGTAAAACGCGAGTAACCGACACAGCCCAACGGATTAGTAAGCTGAAGTGGCAAAAAGCCGGCCATATAGCTCGAAGAACCGACAACCGATGGGGAAGAAAGGTTCTCGAGTAGCAACCTCATATCGGTAAACGAAGTACATGGAGGCCCTCCACTAGATGGAGTGACGACCTGATAAGCTATGCCGGAAGTCGATGAACGCTATTGTAGTAATATAATGCTAGTGTATTATATATACCATAATGATAATGTTTTCTTGTGGTTGTAGTAGTGCGACTGCTGATCATGAGGTCCCGGGTTCGAATCCCGGGTCGGGTCAAAAAACAGTTATTGAGTTTTTCTATCAAGAAATTCTCAGTAGCTGCCCGGAGTCGGGAAGTTGGCGGTGTTTCACCCCCGTGCCTCGGAAAGCACGTAAAGCCGTTGGTCCTGCGCCTGATCTCTCTCCGGTCGTGTCGGTTTACCGTCCCATCGGACTATGAGAGTGAGGGAATAGAGAGTGCACCTGTGATTGCGCATACACTTGGGCACTATAATCCTGTCCTGCGCCGATGGCTAGTCTTCGTTGAGACTGGCCGCCGTGGCCGAAATTCGGTCTGGAGGACATTAATGATAATGGTGATGATTAATTAGGTGATAGTATCCAGTATCCACCCATTTTCTCTATGGGAATTAGGATTCATTAACGTGGTAGAACCACGCTGCAGCTATATTATGGGTGTAACAAGAAATGTTCGTCTCGACCGGGAAAGAACCACGCTCTCACAGAATACCAGCGTAAAATAGCAGCTTATTGCTGCTGTGTTTCGTATGGTGAGTGTAGAGAACCGGAGACGGAATGTGTGCTCGCTCGCTTTTATTTCAATACATATCCTTGGATCGATGTTCTTTCGCGAGAATGGTCGCGTCTCTGCCAACCTCTCTAAATAACAGGCGTGATAGTTAATGTATATGCTATGTTTATATATGTAAAGTTAAGAAGTCAATTTACAAAAGTCATTACCTTTCGAGTACCAGGGGTCGATGCATGACGCTGTGTTGTCCATAAAGCGGTAGGAACACGTCCCAATAGGCACCGCTGAGTTCGTTGGCCAGCCCTGGTAGGAGGTAGCGGTGGTTGAGGTACTCCGTCCGATCCTTGTACTTCCCCAGTAAGTCACCCACTGGGTATTGGTCCATTGTACCCATACCTGTACACACATAACACTTAGTAATGCCTGTTACTAAACTCCAAAGAATTAGTTATTCATTTGTGGGGCAATGTATACGCTTAAAACAAAATCCCAGGAAATGTTTAAAGTTTGTCAATAAACAAGTTTAAAAGTTGAATTAAAGAAAAATTGTACAAAATGGGTTATTATATTATTTAGGAATATACAAATAAAAATAACTAACTAATGAGGTGATCGCCACCATGTTGGTTTTAGTATAATTCATATTTAAAATTATACAAAATTATTGTTAAGTTATTAATGAGTGTGTTTAAAATAACATATAATCCCGCTGAGTTTCTTGTTGGTTCTTCCCAGGACAAAGATATTTTCCGAACTCAGTGGTAAATAAAGAAATGACTTTTAATAAATTTATATTTACATGATTGTAATAATCAATCTATACAAATAAATATAATTTAAAATTAAAAATTTAGTACAACCGACTTCAATATAAATTATTGAGAATAACTTAAAAACTATTGATCAGACCTTGATCAAATTTATATGAGGTACATGAGAAGCACCAGCTTTCAAACAAAGAAAGAGTCATCGAAATCGGTTTACATAGAAAAGAGTTATGAGGTAACACACATAAAAAAAGAAAAAAACATACAGTCGAATTGAGTATACTGTCTCTCCTTTTTGAAGTCGGTAGAAAATTGAAGTGTCTGTGTGTGATGTCAAAATAACAGCTTTTTACTAAATGCATATGAAGGTATTTCTGGTACTTATAACAAAAAAACATTTTTTTTTAATTTTTGTCTGTCTGTCTGTTTGTTCCGGTTAATCTCCGAAACGGCTGGACCGACTTTGACGGGATTTTCATCGGCAGATAGCTGATGTTATAAAGAGTAACATAGGCTATTTTTGTTTTAGTAAAAGAATTAGGGTTCTGCGCAAAAAAATTAAAACCCACAAAATCAAATCGTAACAAATTCACGCGGGTAGTCGCGAGGAACAGCTACTACTGGATAAAAATTTATTCTATTCCTTTTTCTTTTCTTTTTAAAAAACGTTACCCCCACACTAAGATTTTCTCCGGTATCGTGAAGGCAGTTTACAAACACAAATTGCACAAGGTCAAACATCCAGACCCGGAACAATTATTTGTAGGCCATACAAATACTTGTTCCGTGCGGGATTCGAACCCGCGCCCCCCAGCGCAGCAATTCATTGCTAAGCCACTGCGCCACGGAGCCGTCTATTCTGTTCTATTCTGTTTCTACGGTCTAAGCATATCAACCAAGCAATTATATCTCGTTCTTATATTACGAACCGTTCTACAATGTAGATAGTCCATTTGCATACTCTAAAAACATTTTTTTTTATTTGTAAAACTGAAATGTCCACCTAATGGTAAGTGAGTACTGCAGCTCATAGATAACTTGCTACTGCTTCAAACAAAGAAAGCTACCGGTACGTTGTCACCTCATCCTATAATTGTAATGGGAATCGAATAATAGACGAAACTTTCCGCGTATACCTTCATTTAAGTAACATTAAGTTTTATAAAAATACATTCACGACGAAAATATGAATTAGTTTGCCTATATTTGTACATTTTACCTCTTTTTTATATATAAGAGGGCAGAGGGTTCAGACGAGTATGTGGGTCACCTGATGGTAAATGGCTGAGCGCCGCCCATGAACAGAATAAAATCAATAGAATACAATAGAATCATTTTTTTTTCAATATAGATTACATGTAATTGTTATTGAAAGTTATTTTTTACTTTTACCACCGTTTCGGAAAAAACACTTCCTGGGTAAAAAGAGCAAGAAACCTAGCAGTACTTTTCTACCGACTTCAAAAAGGAGGAGGTACTCAACTCGACAGTACGTTATTTTATGTTTTTTTTTTATAGTATAAGGGTAACAAACGAGCACACAGTCCATCTGATGGTAAGTGGTTGCTGTGACCCATAGACATCTATATCTATCCTCACTAAGGAATCACAATGCAGATGCGTCGTTACCCGTGAGGACTAAGATGAAATGCCTCTTTTCCAGTAAAAAGGGTCTCCGGTTCTCTACACTCACCATACGAAACACAGCAGTGTCAAGCTGCCATTTTACGCTGGTATTGTGAGAGCGTGGTCCTTCCCCGGTCGAGCCGACCCACTCGTGCTACAACTATACTACTAATATAGCTGCAGCATGGCTCTACCACGTACAGAGTTATGTGTGTAATATAATTTTGTTCTACATAAACCGATTTCGATGATTTATTTTTTATTTGAAAGCTGGTGCTTCTCATGTGGTCCCATATAAATTTGATCAAGGTCTGACCAATAGTTTTTGAGTTATCCTTAATAATATAATATATTGACGTCGGTTGTACAAAATTTTTTGCTAACTGCAACATCAGGGCAATAATAAAATGAACTAATTTAACTGAATTATATTAGTAAAATAATTGGATTAGCTTTGTATTTGTATATGTTTAGAATATTTTTTGTTTGAAATGTGTAATATCTAGAATGCAATCTGTAATTTTGTATAATTTTTATCAATAATGTACCTCTGGAAACCGAAGTGAACAAAGTGTAGAGACTTATTTTTATATTTATCCTTGAATTTGTTGCCACACGAAAATTATATTATATCATGTCATATTGCATAAATTTTAGCTCCGATAGATATTTGAATCCGGGATCCGTAAATTGTGAATTAGCAGTTGACATACCTACTGTAGCTTATTTACATAGGTAAGTCACTAATATAATATTGAGACATAACTTAAGTTTTTTATTTCCTTTACTTGCATTTCTTTGTGACTTTTTTTGTTGTTTTACGTGTTAGAGCCATGCTGGTACGATTATAGCCGCAGCACAAATGGGTCTACTCGACCGAGGAGGACCACGTAGGCATGGGTAAAAAATATCGATATATCGAAATATCGATATTTTTAATAAAAAACATCGATATTTTTATCGTCGATATTATAAATCATGATATATCGATATAACGATATTTATTTTCGAGTATCGAATTCGTATCAATTTCGATATATTTTAAAATATTGTATCGTTTTTTTCGTCGTCCAACCGTCAGTAAATAAAATTTTGGACCTTATCTTTGCATCATGCAAATGATGACGATATATCGATATATCGATATTTATCACTCGATATATATCGATACTGTTTAAATATATCGATTCGATATACATATATCGATATATTTTTTTCCTTGCCCATCCACCACGATTTGCAGAATACCAACTTCAAATAGCAACTTAACGCAGTTGTGTTTCGTATGGCGAGTGTAGAAAACCAAAGACCCTTTTTACTGGAAACGAGGCCTTCCGTCTTAGTCCTCAGGGGTGACAACGCGTCTGCATTTTGATTCTTAATCGAAGATAAATGTAGATGTTTATGGACCGCAGCATCCACGTACCATCATGTGTACTGTGTGCTCTCTTGTGACCCTAATTCTATTAATAACAATTGAGGATAATATGGACATGCCTGACGGCCACGATTTCCTGGCTTGGTGTATAGTGAATACAGTTCCCAATGAAGAATTTGCATGATTTTTTTTTCTCTCTATATCAATTTACAATAGGGCTGTATTCCCAAGATTTTTGGTCATCACTGAAAATCAACATTGTGGTTTCGCTATGATACTTATGGTTTCATATGACTAACGTTATGGTGACTTCAGAATGAAGTTTCAGTATTTCCTTCTTCTGTAAGTATGTCAAGTGATAACCAAGTCTTCAAATATTCGAACTATATTGTATATTATTATGTTAATCCAAACAAAATCCTACATTTTCCCTTTGTCGGTGTTCGTCGCCAACATCACATCAATAGCCTTGGTAGATTCACCGTTGGACATTGGCCTTTCCCATATTGCTTTTTTATATAATATGTGTATATCGCGTATGTGACAAACAGCACAGTCCACCCGATGACAAATGGAAATGGATGGAATCCCTCGTATCCGGTAAAAATGGTCTCCGTTTGCCCACACTCACCATACGAAACACAGCAGTATTAGGTTGCTATTTTAGGCTGGTATTCCGTGAAGCGTGGTCCTTCCCCGGTCAAGCCGACCCATTTGTAATCTATACAAATAAATAAAATTGAAGTGTCTGTTTGTAATATTAAACTAACAGCTTTTTACTAAATGCATATGAAAGTATATACGACACTTATAACAAAAACACAATTTTTAAAATTTTTGTCTGTCTGTCTGTCGGTCAGGGATTGAAAACGGTCCTAAAATACCGGTATAGAACCGGTATTTAAGGGTTTCGGTACCTATACCGGAACAGGAACCAGAACCTAAATAAGAACCTTTAAGAACCTTTATTTTACCGGTTCCTAAGTAAAGCGAAAGCGAGTCCAAACTTGTTTGAGGTGCGGTCGGGTGGACGGCGCGATGCGGCGCGCGGCGGAGTGTGAGAAGAGGGGAGTTTGTAAAATATCACATTTGTATTGGTGGATCTTATGTTGCATATCAATGCAGTGTTGCCAACTCTACGGATTTTCTATAGATATACGGAAATTTTTCATCATTTACAGAACTACGGAATTTGACGTTGCAATCTACGGAATTTTTATAAACTTAACGAGATTTTTTTATCATGAGTGTGAACTTGCCGACAATGTCATTCTCTCTCTCTTCTTCTAATGTTGTCTGTATTAAATTATATTTAATAATGAATTCTATGCTATCTGTATTAAAATAAAACCATTCTTACTGATAAATATCAAATTTTTGTGACGTTAATCGATTTCAAATGTTAATAGCTTAGATATTTTGAATTAAATTATGTACGTTTGTTTCTTCTTTCTTCTTGAAAAATAGGCAGTTCATATAACCGCTTATAACCTTTTTATAGATGATTGAATTTTCACTTATGTTTAAAATTTTTCTAATCCATACTATCCCATTTGTTTTTACAATTATTAAAAAAAAATCTGCCAGATTATTTTTTTTTATTCTTCGCTTTTCCTCTATTTTTCTTTTTCGAATTTCTCAAAGTTCTTAGTTGTATAGTTGTTCATCATCATCATCATTACAGCCCTTAACAAGTTCACTGCTGAACATAGGCCTCCCCCAAGGAATGCCACAAAGCACAGTTTTGAGCCACCTGCATCCATCGACTTCTTGCATATCTTACCAGGTCGTCACTCCATCTAGTGGGGGAACGCCCCACACTTCATCCGCCGGTACGAGGCCGCCACTCGAGAATCTTTTTTCCCCATCGGTTGTCGGTTCTTCGAGCTTTATGGCCGGCCCATTGTCACTCAGCTCACTAATCAGTTGGGCTATGTCGGTTACTCTGGTTCTACTGCGGATATCCCCATTTCTAAGTTTATCACGCAGAGAAACTCCAAGCATAGCCCTCTCCATAGCTCGCTGAGTGACCTTGAGCTTCCTTATCCGGCCAGCAGTGAACGACTACGTCTCAGTTCTATAAGTAATAACTGGCAACACGCACTGTTTGTACAGTCTTGTTTTTAAGTTTTGAGGTACACCTGACGCTTCTCGTCAGGTGTACCTCAAAATACAAAACAAAACAAACAAACAAACTCGTCAACAACTTCGAGCTTAGTGCTCCCAACAACTACCGGAATAGGTGTGACATGGACGTTAAAAAATGATCTTTGTTGTGCCCATGTTCATCTTTAGACCTATCCATTGGGAGACATTATTGAGGTCATTGAGCATAGTGCTGAGGTCTTCCAGCGATTCTGCCATAAGAACTATATCGTCGGCAAATCGAAGGTGAGTTATGTACTCGCCATTGATGTTAATACCGTATCCTTTCCAGTCGAGAAGCTTGAAAACGTCTGTCAATGCAGCGGTGAAGAGTTTCGGGGATATAACGTCACCCTGTCTTACACCGCTTTGCAGTTGGATAGGTTTCATACTCTGGTTCTGTACTCGGATAGCCATCGTAGCCCTACTATACAAGCACTTAAGCACTTCGATATACCGACAGTCAACTTGGCACCTTTGAAGGGACTGCAGCATCAAAGGCAAATTGTACTCCACGGACTTTTGTACAATAGGCCGAAGGTTATGTATGTGGTCTATGGTGCTAAAGCCCTTTCGCAAACCAGCTAGTTCAGGAGGCTGGATGTCGTCAATTCTGCGCGCGAGACGATTCGTAATAACTCTCGAAACAGCACGTAGACGCGGCTCAGAAGGAAAATCGGCCTGTACTTCTTCAAGAGAACGATGTCACCTTTCTTGAAGAATAAGACCACCGCACTTCTGCTCCACGCCTCCGGTGTAATGCCACCATGGAGGACGGAATTAAAGAGCTTCTGAAGGACTTCAAGTACCGGTCTTCCACCCGCTTTCAGAAGCTCCGCTGTAATTCCATCCTCGCCTGGGGCCTTGCAGTTTTTAAGGTGCTGGAGAGCCATTCTAATCTCTCTCAGACTGACGTCCGGGATATCATCGGAATAGTGTCGGATAAGACTCGCTCTTAGATCGTTACTCACACGTGTGGCTCCAACGATGATGTGTACAGCTGCCCATAGAACCTCTCAATCTCACTCAAAATCCCAGGTGTCCCGGAAACGACGCTGCCACACGCGGTCTTCAGCTTCGACAGTTGGCTCTTCCCGGCAGACAGATCTCTAGCAAAGATTTTGGAGCCCTGGTTCCGCTCGATCACTTCTTCAATAAGAGCAATATTAAAAATGCGTAAGTCCCGCCGCATGCATTTGGAGATCTGTCCGTTCAGTTGCATGTGTGCTGTCAAATCTGCTGAAGACTGCAGCTTCATATCCCGTCTAACAGCCATGAGATTAAGAGTGTGATCGGAAAGTTTTTGTTTTCTTCTGCGGCGGGTCTTGCTAAACTTAGCTCCGACCGCATGGACAGTTTTCACGAGCTTGTATGAATGACAAGCTCGTGAAAACTGTCCATGCGTTCGGATCGTCCACTGCATTGCAATCTTCTAAGCACTGAAAACGGTTTCGTAGCTCGAGCTGAAAGGTTTCGGGACTTTGGAGTAGAGCACGAGGGAGACGGAGCGTTGACTTCATTAGACGTGTCCTCTCCAACTTAACGTTTAGGTTCAGTGTGCCTGTCACCATTCGGTGATTGCTGCCGGTTTTCACCCTCGCGATCACTGAGACATCACTGAACAGTTATCGTCTGGTCGTCATAATGAAGTCAATCTCATTTTTTGTCGAACCGCTCGAGCTCGAGCAGGTCCACTTTCTCTGGGGCCGCTTCTGGAAGAAAGAGTTCATCATAAAGATTCCCTCTTTCTCCATGAACTCTGCCAGCTGCTGGCCCCTTTAGTTCCGTTGCCCTATGCCAAATTTCCCTACTTTCAGCTCACCGTTCTCTCTTGTGGCTAGTTTTGCCTTGAAGTCTCCCATTAACAGCGTATAGTGGGTTTTGGAGGAATGCATAGCTATCCTCATATATTTCCTCCACCTCCTCATCGGGCTGTGTCGAGGTTGGTGCGTAAACCTGTATGACCTTCAGCGAATACCGTTTAGTGATTCTGAGTATAAGGTACGCGACCCTCGTCGACACACTGCCAATCTTTACAACGTTGTTAACGAGAAACTTGTGGACGATAAATGCGACACCTCCTTGGGACAGGTGGTCGCCCTCCCGGTGATAGAACAAGTTGCCGGATTCGAGGATTACCGTGTTCTCCCCCTCTCTTCGGACCTCGGATAGTCCTATAATATTCCAGCGCAACTTGTCTATCTCTTCTTCCAGCTCCAGGATCTCGTCAGTCCTCAGGGTGCGTGCGTTATAAGTTGCCAGGTCGAGTCATCCTAGGTGGCAACCGAACCTCCACCGGAGATTCTTAGCACGCCTGCTCCGCCGTTACCATGGTCGCCACCGTAGCCAGGAATAACGGGGCCGACGGTGACTGGGGGCCGTCTCTTAGTAACCTCATTTATTTTGGGGTGTATATTGCCATAGTTGCCACGCTTGGCGAGCGGGTTGGCAACTGCAGTTTTTTATTGTGATATTGCTGTTATCAGGAAGATGCTGCTGCCCATCTCCTGACTGTATCCCACTGTCGTCTCTTACGACACCCACAGATATTCTTAACCGCCACTACACAGCTATAGTTTTTCATTGTGACATAAATCACCCGAGTCTGAAACACCGTAATATATCAAATAATAAACTAACAAAAACCAGAAATTAAAATCCATGTTAATAAGTCGTTATAATCAAGTTTATAACGTATTTTTTAAGTACAACTATCCACAAATATTAAAGTGTGTATAGTTACTTTATTTGTTGTTTACTAAATATTATTTAATTAAAAAAAACATTTAATTATAACCAATTTTTAATGGTTTATTTTTCTTACATGTGTAGCTTGATTTGATGTTATACTACATTTAAACTTACAACAAGAATTTTCCATGACAGAATGAATTTATCAACTAAGTTCAAAAACAAATATTATCGATCCTCAAAGGATCGGATATTTTGAAATAGCGTCTACGGAATTGTACAGAATTTTTTATACCAATCTACGGATTTGGAGAGATTTGATTATAGGTTCTCGGAACCGGTATTTAGAACCGGTACATCGGAACCCGAACCGGAACCGATACCGGAACAGGAACCGTACCGAAAAGAGGAACCTTTATAAGAACCTAAATGAAGAACCAGAACCGAAATTGGTACCGGTATTCAATCCCTGCTGTCGGTCTGTCTGTCTGTCTGTTTGTTCCGGCTAATCTCCGAAACGGCTGGACCGATTTCGACGGGACTGGCAGATAGCTGATATTATAAGGAGTAACTTAGGCTACTTATATTTTAGAAAAAGAATTAGGGTTCCGTGCAACATAATTAAAACCCTTACACGCGGGCGAAGTCGCGGTGAACAGCTAGTACAACTATATAACCACGTTGCTCCAATATTAAACCATTAAAAACTTATTTTATAGTCTATTTTAAAATCTGCATTAAAAACATACTTAAAGTCTAAACACTAAACCTACCTAGAAAGATAAAACAATAAATAATAAATTCCAATCAGTGTTTTCGATGTTTCACTGACGTTCGATCAATTCCATCGAAGTTCATCCCAAACGATTGGATTCCTCTCCGTATTGTGTAACGAGATAAACAATTGGCACGGTACCAAGAACTCAGGAAACGCGTGCTGCCTGACCGACATTACGAGAATGCTAAACTGTAGCTAATTCTGGATGAATACGATAGTCTCGTCGCTGTTCGTTGTATTTTCATTCGGTTTGAAATAGCAACTATTGTGGACCTAGCGTTCCTACCAAGAATTTGGATTTTATACTAAAAATATAATTTCATGAAAATAACTTTTTACCCGACTGCCCCAGAAGGAGGGTATTGTCTTTTGAGAGTATGTATATATGTATGTCTGTTTCTTTGGCACGTTCTGTATACTAAACAGCTTGATGGATTTTAATATATAAGATGTTGTTAGATTCGTCTTAATTATGGGAGTGGCTTAGGCTATACAATATTTATATATTGCATCTAATAATACCAAAAAAAATGAAAGTAAGGATTTTTCAGTAACCTTTTTAACGCAGTCGTGTTTTTTTAATTGTTAGCTTATTTACACAATATTATTCGGAAACTTAACACTTTTTTATTAGACTAATTTATTATACAGACCTAGCTTTTTTCGATTACGAGTGACAAACGAGCGCACAGTCCAACTGATAGTGTATGTTGTGCCTTATAGACATCTACATTTATCCTCTCTTAAGAATCAAAATGTAGATACGTCACTAGACATCGGATTTAATGCATTTGCATATTTGCATATGCAAATGCATATAACTGTCTAATTACGGCGTCAATGCATATTTCAGCCTTTTTTCCCAATCGTGCATATTTCATTTAGCAGCGGGAGGAACGTATATGGACCTAGATGACGAAGACGTGTAGGGCGCGAGCTGTGGCTGACTGAACTGACTGACCAAATTTTAAGTTTTGTCCAATAACGTTAGTTGATGTAGAGAGGTCGTTTTCGACGTACAAATTGATACTGGGTGAGAAA
Source organism: Parnassius glacialis (assembly GCA_033319125.1). Lineage (NCBI taxonomy): Eukaryota > Metazoa > Arthropoda > Insecta > Lepidoptera > Papilionidae > Parnassius > Parnassius glacialis. The sequence continues at coordinate 1,584,630 of JAVANC010000008.1, forward strand.
CATTACAAATTTGCGCTCGAAAATTTGGAAAAATACTTAATTGTATATTGTCATAAAAACTATGCATAATTTTATAAACATTTCGCTGTTTTTGTACAGTCTTTAATTAAAATATATAAAAGTAAAAATGGTTTTTTGATTTTGCATTGTGCATATTTTGGGTATATCAATAGTTTTAAGTGCATATTTCTGTCTCTTTTAGTGCATATTTGCATGCATATTTTGGCACTTTGTTAGTGCATCTAATCTGATGTCTTGTTATCACCCTTGAAGACTGAGATAGAATGCATCTCTACCATAATAAAAGGTCTACGGCACTCTACACTCACAATACAAAACACAGCAGAATTAAACTGCTATTCTGCAATTATTACATAGCTGCAACTTGGTTTCACCGCGTAAGTTTAACATACTTAATAAAATATAAATATTTGTTATTCTATTGAAAAAAACTCGAAGATATTGTATTTATAGCATTACAATTTCATGCGTAAACACCTACAAATACCAAGTAAAATTATATCAGAGATCACAAGAGATTTACGAAACATCTCGGCTGAAAAAGCATTTATCATGATGATAAACAACTTTAAAATAGAGTCAGATACACTAACCAATAAACAAATTTCCCATAAATCTAAAATGTGATTAAAAGATAGCAAACTAAGAATGGCAAACGAGCATGCAGTTCACCTGATAGTACAGCATTCTACTTAAAGTCGATTGCAGTGGCCCAAAGTCACCTACTATATACCGTGGTAGTTCAGGGACTAAGCGCTGGCTGTAAATTTCACAGTACGCGAGCAATCTGGGTTCGATCCCCGCCGGCACCAATGAAATTGTTAATTGCAATTTTAAGTGCTGATTTAACATGTGCTCGGCGGTGAAGTAAAATTTCGTGATGAAACCTGCATGTCTGAGAAATAAGAAAAAATATTTCGAGGAAGTAAAGTTCGTCAACACGCATTGGAGTTAGCGCGGCGGTCATTTCCTTGCCCTAAACCCTCTCAGAAATGAGAAGAGGCGTGTACCCATCAGTGGGACGTATATATAATTTTACTTTAACTTTTTCGTCTGTTGTCCCTTACGACACCCATAGTATGGCAAGCATAGTAAGGCAGTGGATACACAGCAACTACATTAAATTTAAATTAAATTAAATCTTTTACTCAATACATCGATAAGAAGGAGAACAAACCTGGAGGCGGCAGAGCTTTCAAATCCACGTTGGTGGGATTATAGAGATCCCCAGTGGTGTTACACATGGAGTGTACCAGCTCCGCGCTCAGCAGCCGTGCGGGTACCTGTCGCACGCTGTACCGCAGCATGGAGCCTACGAAGCGTAGGTTTGACTCGTACTCCTGGTCCGCGGCGCCCAGCTGGAAGTTCACCCACGTTGGATCGAAGGGTGACCGCTGCGTGAAGTCCACAGTACCTCTGACTCCGTCCATGTTTATCAAGGCTCTAATAAACGAGAAGTATGGTTTTTTGATGTTGATTTTTTAATAAATTAAAGATTAATAGAAAACGTAAAGTAGCAGTATATCGCTGCTGTGTTTGGTATGGTGAGTGTAAATAACCAGAGACCCCTTTTACTGGAAATGAGGCATTCCTTCTTAGTCCTCACGGCTAACAACGCATCAGCATTTTGATTCATAGTTGAGGATGGATATAGATGTCTATACGCCATAGCAGCTACTTACCATCAGATGGACTGTGAGCTCGTTTATCACCATAATCCTATAAAAAAAATATTTCTTAAGTTTACACGAATACTCGACATTGAATAAAACTAATTTGACGGTTTTTATCGCACCTAGGACATACGAAAATATCTTTAAAAACCACGTAAAAGCTGACATGAAGCACCGACGCGACGCTCCGGGAAGTCTGCAGCCTGTTAACATGTTCAACATCGTCCCCGCCATTACATCAAATTTTTTAAACTACAAATTAACACCGATTCCTATCAAGAATGATTCACGAGGCTATTGAAATTTAAAAACATCCTAATTTTAATAGAGCAGATGGATGTTTGCTACCAACTGCTTGGAATCCTATAATTAATAATATTCAAACTCAGGCATACCACTGCAAGACAAGATACTGTAAGCTTGTTCTGCATAGGTAAGACCAAAAAATTTATATTCAAAGCTGAAGATAACAGGGCTAATTATAACATCGGGACGTCATACACCTCACACCTCCCACCCGTGACCATGGGTGCTATAAAGGACCCGAAACGTCGTGATTAAAATAAGTTAAATTAAATACGACAAAATCCGTAAAACGAATTCCTTTTATTAAAGTATAATAAATAAACAAAAAGGCTTTGTAGTTGATCAGTAGATGCCGTCAGCTCAAAGTCATGTGAATAAATAGAATCGTTCGATAACCTTATTTAAGAAGAACCTTTTTAAGAAATTAAAAAAAATATATTGGAATAAACTGATGAAATAAATACATTAGTCTCTAGATCCTAATACATATCCTCCTTATGCATATACATACAATGTTTCATACTCTATATTATGGTTGTAGCACGAATGGGTCGGGATTACCACGAATTATACGTGGTAGAGCCATGCTGCAGCTATATTAGTAGTATAGTTGTAGCACGAATGGGTCGGCTCGACCGGGGAAGGACCACGCTCTCTCAGAATACCAGCGTAAAATAGTAGCTTAACGCTGCTGTGTTTCGTATGGTGAGTGTAGAGAACCGGAGACCCTTTTTACTGGAAAAGAGGCATTCCATCTTAGTCCTCACGGGTGACAACGCATCTGCATTTTGATTCGCAAACGAGGATAGATGTAGATGTCTATGGGCCACACCAACCACTTACCATCAGGTGGACAGTGTACTCGTTTGTCACCCTTATGCTATAAAAAAAATCTCGACTGGTCGTCGGTGATGGTGATAAGAGGGCTGGTTCTTTTTTCGCTCAAAGGCTAAGTATAGCTACTAAACGAGGAAATGCAGCCAGCGTTCTTGGCGCAATGCCGCGGGTAGTAGGACTGTATGACAATTTAGGTACAAATACGTAGTCATCTCAATAAATACAGAAATTAAATAATTTTAATCAACTATTTGGCGGCAACCGATTCATTAATGACTAATTAATTGGATAACTGACTGTAAATTGAGTTAAATTCGTCATCATCATAATCACAACCATTCACATGTCCACTGCTGAACATAGGCCTCCCCCAAGGAATGCCACAAAGTACGGGAGGAACCATCTGCATCCATTGACTTCCTGCATGTCTTACGAAGACGTCACACCATCTAGTGGGGGCTGGCCTACGCTTTGCTTGCCTTACGAATAAAATTACTAAACGCCATATTTAATTACAGCAGATATTAATTTTTACTTACTTGGCACTCTTCGGTTGCATCGATCTTAACTTGGCGCAAGCGAGAAAACTGTCAGAATGTCTATTATCATATATCACCACGTAGAGGCTTCTCGTCGTCACCTCCATGTCGCTTCGCAACGTGGCAAGTAGATCGTTTTTGTACACAGTCCTCAGCCGTTCCACATTAGGGTCAGAAGCCACTTTAACAGGGCCTAACATAACGTCCAAGTCACCAACGCTCATACCATCACCGTTATTCTCAGGATCGAACACCGCTTGGAGCACATTGCAGTTGTCTTCATGATTACCTTTATCAGAATCAAATATATCAGTTACAAAGAGCTTCCATTTGTGCTCTGTAAAGTCCACTTTCTCTGGTACTGCTTTTGTATGGTACAAGTCTGTTACAAGGAATGCATCGGATTCATCAAAGTCTCTCGCGTAAAGCCAACGAAATGTTAGTACACCAGCTACGGGAGCTGAAAATCTTGCTTCAGCGTATTTCTCATACGTTTTCTCTGTTGACAGAATAGATGCGCACACAACTCTATCTTTTTCTGCTGTTTCTAAAACTATGCTAGTTCCCCACAGTCCCAAAGACCCTGTCAAACTGTTTTTACTTTCAAACTCCGCGTGGTCTTTACCTGGTATGATTAAATATCCTAATTCTTCAGTTAAATCTATCAGTTCTTTACCTATGTTACTTTCAGAGCACCTATTTTCGGATAAATCCCGATAATCGACTGGGAATTCGTGGATAGTCCACCTCCAGACTCCATCTGGGTATTGCAAAGTTGGCTTCAAGTTGGTTCTGATGCTGATGAGTGACTCGTTCTTGTTCGAGAACTCGATCTCTCCGTGCAAGCCATGCTGAGAGATGTACGCACGAAGAACGAGAGCATTTGATTCTGTTGAAGTAAGAATACGTTAGTTTTCTTTCTCTTTTTTTAAAAAAAGTTGATAAACAAATATATTTTTATTAGAAATAGTGACATAAAATCTGTAAATACCAGGAACAAGCACAAGCTAACTACACAAGTTACTCGACTCCAAAGAATCAGTAATTCCTTCAAGCGGCAATGTATACGCTATTAAAACAAAGTCTCAGACATTAAATAAAACTAATTTTACCGTTAAATTTGTTTCTTCAATGTCAAGTATTTGTATATAATATAAAGATAAGAAATGATTAGTCCTAGAAAATATGCAAGATCCATCAACAAGTTAAAAAAAAATTTTTTTTAAAAGTTCTTTACAAAGTACAAAAACTATTGATAATAACCCCTGGGAAATCAATTTATTTTTAAATAACGATCGACCCTGGCTTCGTACGGTTGATTTCTGCATCTCAACAACAATGTCACCTATCGGATCCAACTGTCTAATCGAATCTAAATCATTCTCTAATCAACTTAATCACACACACAAAATTTCAATAAAAGTGGTACAGCTGTTTAGGAGTTCAGTCACAGACACACGGACAGAAGAATTATATAATATATAATATGCGCGTATTACACATATATATCTTCCCCTTGAATCATTCTCTCTATTAATGAAAATCGCATCAAAATTCGTTGAGTAGTTTAAAAGACATAAGCTTAGAGACGGCGAGAAGCGACTTTGTTTTATACTATATATAGAAATAGAGAAAAACGTAACCCACCCACGAGGATTTTCTCTTATATTGTGGAGGCATTTTACACACATAGATTGCAAAAACACACATCCAGATCCAGAAGCACTATTTATAGACCATACGCGTTGGACTCAGTGGCGAGACGTGCTAAGAGGCTTGTTGGTTCCCTTGATCTGGTTGAAACCAATCTTGTCAGTCTCGATCACAGGGGCAGAGTAGCCAGTCTATATATGACACATTTCGTAGTGTGCGCAGGAATTACATGCTTCAATTCCTCCCTCCCTTTTTCACCATCGGACAACCATACTATGGGCGGGTTACATCTTTGTTGTCCATGTTACGCATTCGAACTAAACGGTCTGCTTCTTTCGTAGAACGTACAGCAAAGGCGTGGAATAATTTGCCGACGTCTGTCTCCATCTTTTTTTATAGGATAAGGGTGACAAACGAGCACACAGTCCACCTAATGGTAAGTGGTTGCTGCGGCCCATAGACATCTACATCTTTCCCCGTTTGCGAATCAAAATGCAGATGCGTTGTCACCCGTGAGGACTAAGATGGAATGCCTCATTTCCAGTAAAAAGGGCCTCCGGCCACCTGCACTCACCAAGCGAAACGCAGAGGTTCACGCTGGTATTCTGTGAGGTCGTGGTACCACCCCGGTTCGAGCCGGCCCATCCACGCGACAGTAAAAGCTGTCGCGTGGCTCTACCACTGTTAAAATCTGAATACAATCTGGGTGTTTTCAAGGCAAGAGTGAATAGGCTTTTGTTACGCTAAGACAGTGCGATTTAACATTTACGTCTTCATCACCACTGGCATATAAGGAAAAAAAAACTCGTGCCAAACGGAATTCGAACCTAAGGCTTTTAGCACAGCAGCTATGCTAAACCACTAAGCTACAGAGCGGTAAAAACACATTATAATCTATTAGCATCGTCTAGACGTTACCAGTTATGTTTACCAAATAAGTAGCAAAACATTCAATATAAACTGTGTAAATTCTAATTTATCATGTTGCAAGATCGTAAGATATCTTAGACTTTTGTACGTGGTAGAGCCATGCTGCAGCTATATTAGTAGTATAGTTGTAGCACGAATGGGTCAGCTCGACCGGGGAAGGACCACGCTGTCACAGAATACCAGCGTAAAATAGCAGCTTAACACTGCTGTGTTTCGTATGGTGAGTGTAGAGAACCGGAGACCCTTTTAACTGGAAAAGAGGCATTCCATCTTAGTACCCACGGGTGAAAACGCATCTGCAGTTTGATTCTTTATTGAGGATAGATGTAGATGTCTATGGGTCACAGTAACCAGTTACCATCAGGTGGACTGTGTGCTCATTTGTCACCCTATCCTATAAAAAAATAGTATCCGAAGAATTGAGAACCTCCTCCTTTTTTGAACTCGGTTAAAAACTAAACTTTCGGTTCATCCGTTCAGGAGCTATGATGCCACAGATAGACACATAGATACACTACGAACTTATAACACCTCTCTGTTTTTGTCGGGGGTTAAAAAAAGCAGTCCACCTGATGAAAATTTGATGCAGAGGTCATATAGATGTCTAGCTATATGTTTAATCTCGTTTAAGGATTAAAATATTTTGGTCACCCTGAGGGTTAAGATGGAACAACACCATGTGCAACACAGCAGCGTCATGCAATGCTATTTTACTCTGATATTCTGTGAGATTGGCGCACTAATCCCAAATTATTCTCAGGTGTATATTTCTGGACTTTTTCAAAAAATTCAACAAGGAGATTCCTTAAGTGTCCCGTAAGCTAATTTTGAAGAAAATTAAAGGTAGATTAAAAAAAAATAAAAGCATAAAATTACTGAACAAAGAAATAAATAAACAAATAAACAAAGAAACAAAGGACGCGGTGAAACCATTTGTTATTAGTTTTATTATATTTTTACCTAAATCAATATAGGGGGCAATAATAAGTATCTGATATTCATTTTGTAGCTAGTAAAGTATATATCGTGTCCCACATCAGCAAGCTCCTCCTCAAGACGGCTCCGTGACGCTGTGGCTTAGCAATGAATTGCCGCGGGTTCGAATCCCGCACGGAACAAGTATTTGTATGGCCTACAAATAATTATTCCAGGTCTGGATGTTTGTCCTTGTGAAATTTATGTATGTATACTACCCCTACGATACAGGAGACAATCCTAGTGTGGAGGTAACGTTCTTAAAAAAAAAGAGAACAAAGAGAACAAGATTTTGAGAGGATTTTGAAGCAGGGAGTAGTTTGCCGCGCTTCCAAATGAGATCCAACAGATTTCACATGTCGAAGAAGTTTTTAAAATTATTGGAACATGCGAATTTACACGTTGTTTTTTTTTACCGTTCAGCACGTAGTAAATAGTTGCTAATTACAATTTCATTGTTGCGATTGGGAATCGTACTCAGGACCCTTACAGTTACCACTCTTTAATGTTTTATTAAATGTTAAACTTAAATAAAAAATATTTAACTGTTTTATTTTTAATTAAATTGCAAATTTCGAAACGCATGTAATTTCAAAAAGTCGTAATAGATATATGATTTCTTATATTTATAATATTTATTTGAACTTTACACATTAATAAAACTAATTTTACGTACTTTGCGGGACCTTTGTGAATATAATTGCTGCAAAATAAATTAAAATAGAACACGTAACATACGAAATTAATATTATAAAAAAAAACTAATAAATCCAATACAGGTTATACAAATTGAATCAAGGCCGTAGAAATAAAATCAAGGCACCAAATAAAGACCCACCTTTAAATAAATACACTAATAAAACACAGAATAACTTTGGTATCACATCACAAATCGTGTTACACATTATCACGGAAAATTATGTTACATTTTTATCTCAATAAAACTTTATAAAAATACGTCCGTATCCGTGAAACTTAAGACCACATTGTCTGTGAGTTTCACTTGGTGTCTCATAACTAAGTGAAAGGCGATTCAAGTCAAGCCAGCACTTAACAAGCGAAACGAGTATAGAGTATAGACAGAAAGAGACGACGGATATCACGTAGGCTGTTTATGATTCCTTAAAAACCTTAATGAATTCCTGCTAAGTAATAAATAACATGAGGTAAGAGTTACACTAACTTAATAACTTAGTAATCCACTTAACCATGACGTAACATATGTATGTATAGGCCATGCTAGGAGGAACACCCAAAAATATCTTACTTATAATTAGTTTTGAGCACGGATTTGGACCATAATATATTATAATTATAGTAATTTTTTTTTAATTTAAACATGAGGCAAACGAGCATACGGTTAACGAGGCTTCTTCTTGAAGGACCCTAACTCGTATCGGTCCGAAAAACCCGCTGGCGACTGTAAATTCCACGATGTGGTCGTGCTAGACAGAAATTTCCGTGCAAATTGCATGGTAGTGGACCGCCAGGTGCCAGCTATCGAGATGGCGGCACGAAGAACGACGATATCAGAATTTGAAAGATATGGTGTTATACATTCCAAAATACAATGTTCAATTATGATGTGAAGCGAGGAAAGGAAAGGAAGAAATACTATTTCTCGGTTAGGCGTATTGCAAGATAATTTATAAAACATTAAGCTACTGGCCTAACGGCAGGGTGCAGACCGCGAACTCAAAAAGGTCTTGGGTTCAAATTCGCCATTCGAATACGGTCGTGAACCATTCCTAGCACAAGCGTTTTAAGCATACCAAGAGTGGTCAAAGGGAATGTTAATAATGTTTAATAGCATTGCCAGTATTGAAAAAAAAAACATTCAACATCTGTTTTCAAGACCGCGGGTCTAATTAGATGTTAGATTATCTTATCTCACCACGGCATGTAAAATTAAAATAATTGTAAAATATCCTTAAGTTGTGTATAATATACCTATATTATGTTTGTTCTAGTTTCTTAATTTATAACTGCACTATTGAATTAGGTAATAACCTGTGATGATAGTTGTAAGTGGTAAAATAAAATAAATAAATAAATGTCATACACGGCACGTGAATTGTTTGCAAAGTTTATTTGACTGGAAAACGTTACTTAAAATTGAATGTGATTTCTTTGTTAATTAATGTAGGATGGTTGAGTGGAACAGAACGCAAGTGTAAAGAATGATCATTAAAAAAAAAGGAGGGTATTATGGCGAATTACTCTTTGAAGTTGAAAAATAAAGTATCTTTATAATTTGCATTCTCCGAACTCATCATAGGTATACCTTTTATACGTGGTAGAGCCACGCTGCAGCTAATATTATGGTTGTAGCAGGAATTGCTCGATCAGGTAAGGACTTCCTTTCACAGAATACCAGCGTGAAATAGCAGCTTAATGCTGATGTGTTTCGTATGGTGAGTGTAGAGAACCGGAGATCTTTATTACTGGAAATGAGGCATTACTTCTTAGTCTTCAGGGGTGACAACGCGTCTCCATTTTGATTCTTAATCAAGGATAGATGTTATGTCTATGGGCCACAGCATCCACTTACCATCAGGTGGACTGTGTGCTCTTTTGTCACACCTCTCTATATATAAAAATCAATAAACGTCTGTTAGTGTCGCTAAAACTCGAAAATGGTTCTACCGATTTTGATAAATTTATTCATTGTTTGTACCTATTCTGCCTGGAAGAGATCGCTATGTAGCGATAAGTCCGCCAAATTGTACATTTTGTAACAGTGGTAGAGCCACGCGGCAGAATTGCTGTCGCATGGATGGGCCGGCTCGAACCGGATGGTACCACGACCTCACAGAATACCAGCGTGAAGTAGAGGTTTACCTTTGCGTTTCGCTTGGTGAGTGCAGGTGGCCGGAGGCCCTTTTTACTGGAAATGAGGCATTCCATCTTAGTCCTCACGGGTGACAACGCATCTGCATTTTGATTCGCAAACGAGGATAGATGTAGATGTCTATGGGCCGCAGCAACCACTTACCATCAGGTGGATTGTGTGCTCGTTTGTCACCCTTATCCTATAAAAAAATATTATAATCTAATTTTTGTTATGACATTTGTATAATTGTTCGTGGTGTACAATAAAAGTATATTCATTCATTCATAAATTTTTTTGTGTGTGGTCCCTTGATGGTTGATAGCGCTGTTGTCGAGATCCAGAAATTACCCATGCGAAGCCGGGGCGGATAGCTAGTATCGTATAAAAACATATACCTATGAATAACAAACATTATACAATGAAACAAACAATGATCCACACACACAAGTAACCATAGCATATTCGATAAAAGAAAAAGTGGTTACCGCCTACATACATTTCTCTGCTTGGCGCGAGTCATTTTGTTCTGGGAGGGCTGGGGGTCGGAAAGAAGTCCATCGCGCTACTCCAATGAGTTTTGGTGAACTTCAATGTCCCCGGTTTAATCAGTAACGATACTTTTCAGCCAATATTTGAGCCATATGTCACAATCACGAGCAAAGAAGGCATAAATACATATAAATGTAGAGTACCTATCAAACCTTCGTTTTGCGGACGATATTGTAATCATCTCTGAAAGTCAAGAACAGTTACAAAAAATGATTTATGATCTAAATGCCGAAAGTTCTAAATGTGGCTTAATAATTAATCTTGATAAAACAAAAATCATGACTAATGGGGAAAAATTACCTGTGCTTCTAGAAAATAAAACCATCGAATATGTGGATGAATATATATATTTAGGTCAAAATATCTGTTTCGTAAACAGGACAATAAAAGAAGTAGAAAGAAGAATAGCATTGGCATGGAAAAAGTACTGGTCGTTAAAAGAAATATTCAAAGAAAATTTCCCATTACAAATAAAAAAGAAAATTATGGACTCAAACGTACTACCAACTCCTACTTACGGATGTCAAACTTGGGTCCGCAATGCAGAAATAAAAAGAATAATAAGATAATTTCAAAGAGCTACAGAAAGAAGTATATTAAAAATCAAAATACAAAATCGAATCAATAGCAGCAAAATTAGAAGGAGAACAAAAATTACAGATGCCCTAACGACGATAGCGAGGCTTAAATGGAAATGGGCGGGACATGTCATAAGATCCAATGGCGGTAGGTGGAGCGAGCGCATCCTACATTGGTTCCCTCGTGATGGTAAAAGAGACCGTGGTCGACCTCTTAGAAGATGGAAGGATGATATAGAGGCAGTAGCGGGAAACCTGTGGACACGTACTGCAAAAGATAGAGACAAATGGCACGAGATGGAGGAGGCCTTCATCCAACAATGGATGATCCCTGAATAGAAAATTGTAACCACATATTGAACGAACTCACAAATACTAGCATATCCACACAAAAACATACACACATACACGCGCAAACACACACACACATACACACAAACACACACACACACACACACACACACACACACACACACACACACACACACACACACACACACACACACACACAAACACACACAGTTAAATTTGTTAAAAGTGGGAATAAAGGCTTTTTTATTTTTTATTTATTTTATTTATGTCACAATCAACTAAAACAAGTTATGGAAGCAAACGTCATATATGCGTATCTAACTTGAACCGAAATCGATAGGTCAACGCTTCAATACCCAGTATAAGCACATAATAAATAATGTATAAGTTAAGAAGTACGTGAGTTTTTTAATAACGAGTTTGCGCCCGCGTGCATTCATTTACTAGCGGACTTTTATTACCCGGGTCCGGTCCCGTGTAACAATATTCACTTCCCCATATGTAAACCCCACTGTAAAACTGTAAATCGAATCGGCTCGAACCGGGGTGGTACCACGACCTCACAGAATACCAGCGTGAAGTAGAGGTTTACCTCTGCGTTTCGCCCTGTCACGCTATCCATGAATTTTTGCATCATTATGGGACTTCATTGCAACCTTAACGCTTTCCACTACCATCGGTGTCCTCTCCGGCTGATACTTCATATCTGTTCTACCCGGGGTACAAATTAGAACACTACTTTGCTGGAGTTTGCGTATACGTCAGAGAGGACATCTGTTTTCGACGCAGCGGCAGTCTTGAAGGTACGGATGCGTGTAGACAGCGACGACCATCCCCGCGTCTACGGGTGCCTCTATAGGTCCCAAAGCGGTATTGCCGGAACATAATTTCGGCATTACCGTGGTCGATGAGTCACTCATCGACCACGTCCAAATGGCTACAGATTCCTTGGTACAGCAGATCCCATCCACAGAGATCGTGATCCTTGGCGATTTTAATGCCCACCACGCCGAATGGCTCGGTGCACGTTCAACCGATCATACGAGGAGATCTGTTTATGACTTTGCTTTGGCATATGGTGTTACACAACTGGTTACTTTGCCTACGCGGATTCCAGACGTGGAGGATCATGCACCTTCCCCGGTGGACCTTCTGCTGACCTCTCATCCGGACGGATATCTGGTTTCCGTCGACGCTCCTTTAGGCTCGTCGGAGGTCTTGTCCGGAGTGTGGTACCACTCACACTAACGTCGCGGTTGCATTCTGCAGGCTGCCGCCGTTTTTGACACTATAGGTTGACCGATTGGGATAGGATGCGGTCTTTTTTTGTATCCTACCCTTGAGGGTGGGTTTGCTTCTCGACGGAAGATGCCAGCGTTGTTGCTGATTCTTTTGCGGATGTGGTACTTCAGGGTATGGAACTTTTTATTCTATCCTCTGTGGTGCCTATCGGAGGCAGATTCCAGCAACAGTTTGGTCGCTCCTATAAAATAGCATCACGCAATAAGCAGGAGTAAACACCAGCGCTCTTACAAAAAAGTATAAATCCGCCTCCAAGGCAAGGTTTGAGCACATCGCGAAACTAGTTTGCCTCCCTTCGGGAACACGTGCACGTGCAATCTGGTCTCTCGCAAAGGCTGTCCAAGGGAACTTCTGTCAGCCATCTCTTTCATCTCTGCACAGTTAGGATGACTCACTGGTCCATGCCGCAAAGGAGAAAGCCGATCTGTTTAGCTCTCTCTTTGCGTCCAACTCGACTCTAAACGACGAGGGGAACACACCGCCGATCATCCCGCGATGTGAGTGCTCCATGCCGGATGTGTTGTTTACACCGTGCTCGGTTCGCAAAGCACTCTTCTCCCTGGACGTCGGCAAATCGAGTGGGCCTGATAGAGTCCCTCCCATTGTGCTGAAGACGTGTGCTCCGGAGTTCGCACCGGTTTTAACGCGTCTTTTCCGGTACTGCTGCTCCCAAGGCGTAATCCCGAATTCATGGAAGTCAGCTTTGGTCCAGCCGATCCCTAAAAAAGGCGACAGATCATATCCATCCAACTACAGGCCTATCGCCATCACCTCCTTGTTCTCCAAAATAATGAAATCCAGTAAACCATCCATTCACTAAAATAAAAAAAATATACGTGAGTTTCGTGGAACACTCAGTTGGAACGAAGTTCCTTTCGTAGTATGTTATTATTGATAAACGTATTATATTATTAAGTGGCGAAACAAACGAACTTATTGATTTCACGATGTCTGTCCGTCTGTCCGTCCGTCTGTCCGTCTGTCCCATGATTATCTCGAGAACGGTTTCGAATTTTCAAATTCTGTTTTCAGCAATCGATTACTGATCACCCAGGCATCTGAACCTCCTATTTTGAAATTATTTTTTTCGTTAGAAACCGCTACAAAGCTGATTGCTTCGCCACTTTGCTATGCTGTTAGCTTGCTAGGTTTATTGTGTAAAAAAAATACGTGTAATATGATTATACGTAAATTTTTAAAGTAGTTTAATTACACACAAGTTTTCGCTAAAAACCTTTTAACTATTACTATACTTCCAATTTTCCGATAATTTTATGTCAAATTTAAATAAAAAAAGGTTTAAAAATACAAAATTGCACGACTCATAAGATCGTGAAAAAATAAAATAATTGGTAAATCCAATTGGGCATACCTTAAGCGCATAAAAAAATACGTATAACATGATTAATACGGAATTTTTTAAAGTAGTTTAAATACATTTCGACAGCACTATCGGCTTCAACACCATCGAAACCCATGAAAATGACACCCATCATGAAAAAATTGATAACCATTGCAGCTGCCACCTTGGATTTACATTTCGACAGCACTATCGGCTTCAACACCCGCGAAAACCATGAGAATGACACCCATGATGAATAAATTGATATCTATTGCAGCCGCCATCTTGGATTTACATTTCGACAACCCTATCGGCTTCAACTCTCTCGGAAACCATGAAAATGACACCTAAGATGAAAAAATTGATACCTATTGCAGCCGCCATCTTGGATTTACATTTCGACAGCACTATTGCTTCAACACCCTCGAAAACCATGAAAATGACACCCATGATAAAAAATTGATACCCTTTGCAGCCGCTACCTTGGATTTACATTTCGACAGCACTATCGGCTTCAACACCCGCGAAAACCATGAAAATGACACCCATGATGAAAAAATTTATATCTATTGCAGCCGCCATCTTGGATTTATATTTCGACAACCCTATCGGCTTCAACTCTCTCTAAAGCCATGAAAATGACACCCATGATGAAAAATTGATACCTATTGCAGCCGCCATCTTGGATTTACCTTTCGACAACCCTATCGGTTTCAACACTCGAAAACCATGAAAATGTCACCCATGACAAAAAAAATTGATACTACTTACTTTTAGTACGTACTACTATTATTTATTCTGTGCTTTTAAAATATTGTAATAAAAAATCTCTTATTATTATTATAATCAGTTATTTAAGAAATTTGGATATTCGAATATTGTGTATTTGTACAGCGATCTTTTTGAGCCGCTGCAAACATCCGAAACAATGTCCACTCACGACGGCGACGAACCAGTATATAAAAAGTACTCTGTGCGTCGAACTGAGTGAGTGAGTAAACTACTCTGTGGCTTTAGCTCCCTTTACAGAATTAACTTACTTACAAGGCTACCAAATCAACGAAAATTTCGCCATTTTGGAGCTTAATAAAATTAATTATAGCTAAACAAAACAAAATTACACTGCTATTTACATTCAGTGGCTTCCCACATGATAGATGAAGAGATTAAAAAATAGATTGAGTTAAACAATTGATATTTTCAAAAGTTAGAGTGTTTACAAGCCTTCCGGGCTTGATAAATCCACACCATAAGCCACTAAAACCCCTTTTTTAATTTAAAAATAGCAATTAATCGATTTAAAAAAAATATTAATAAGTTCAACAATCATTTATCTTTCTAACAAAGTACTTTTTATATCATTTATATGTATAATATGATTGCTAGATACGATTTTATTCGATAAAACGTTGGCATCTTAATTTTTAGGCGATAGTAGAACACCTTGCGCTTTCGCTTAAGGTATGCAATATAAATTGTAAACGAGGCCTATCTCAGCACACCTAGTTCTAAAGTTTTTTCTTACATAATGTAATTTAATTGAGAAGTTGGTTTTTAATAAAAGTTTACCAGTTTTCAAGAGTATTATATTATTAATACACAAAACAATGCCTCGGTGGTTTGCTCTTTAATTTTTTACACATTTTTAACTTTTTTTTTATTTTTCTACTTTTATGAATATCTGTGGTTTAGTTTATTTTTAATCTTAATAATATAAAATGCAGCTAATAGTACAGAAAGCAGCAGTAACCTTTACATTTTTCGAACAAATTAACTTCCCCACTGTGAAATTTGTCAAATATTATACCTCACTTTTAAGTGGCGCCGTCCTGGTGGCAGAAAAGGTCGTGGATGTCCTCATTATGCTAAATATACGCAACAGACCAGTACACTGCAGTGCAAGCACTGCTATTTGACAGATATAGTTAAGAGAGCGGTACCCAGTTGAATCCCTAGGCGGAAAATAAATCCTACCATCTATTAAAATATTAATACAATATGTCGCGCGGGCTACACTACAACTTAAAAGCTCTTTTACGTGGTAGAGTAACGCTGCAGCTATATTATGGTTATAGTACGAATGGCTCGGCTCGACAGGACCACGCTCTCACAGAATACTAGCGTAAAACAGGAACTTAATACTGCTGTGTTTCGTATAGTGAGTGTGTGTGAGACTCGTTTTACTGGGAATGAGGCATTCCATCTTAGTCTTCAGGGATAACAACCCAACTGCATTTTGATTCTTAATCGAGGATAAATGGGCCACAGCACCCACTTACCATCAGGTGGACTGTGTGCTCGTTTGACTCCCCTATTCTATATAAAAAAAAACTTAAAACCGATTGGAGAGCTTAAAAGTGTGTAATGATGTAGTTTCTTTGCGTGATAAAATCCGCAAAAGAACAAATATAACTGACTTTGGATAGACTCGATAGATGCAGGTAGTTCAGGACTATGTTTAGTGGCAATCTAAGGAGGAAGCCTTGTTGAGATTATCAATTTGACTATAATATGTTCTTTAATGGATACTGGCGTTTCGCCCCGGCTTCGCACATTTGATTTCTGGATCTCGACATTAACGGCACCTACTGGGTCCAATTGTGAATTTAAACCATTCTCTAATCAAACTTATCAAACACACCTGGATGATTGGCGGTCCACCGCTGTGCGATTTAGAAGAAGTTTTCCACCTCGCACAACTTCCTTGTGGAATGGATTACCACCAGCGATTTTTCCGGGCCGATACGACTTAGGGACCTTCAAGAAAAGAGCGTACTCCTTTTTAAAAGGCCGGCAACGCATCTGTAATTCCTCTGGTGTTGCATTTGTTCATGGGCGGCGGTAGTCATTTACCATCAGGTGAGCCGCATGCTCGTTTGCCTCTTCTCCTATTAAAAAAATATCAAAATCGATCCAGCCGTTTAGGAGGAGTTCAGCCCCATACACACGGACAGAAGAACTATATCATATATTATAACATGCATGTATTCCTTTTGAATCATTCTGTCAATATACAGATCACTAAAATAAAACTGTGTCAAAATCCGTTGCATAGTTTAAAGGATCTTAGCTAACAGAGGGCGAGAAGTGACTTTGTTTTATACCATGTAGAGATATGCGAAATATCAGTGAGATCAGATTTTTTTATAGAATAATGGTGACAAACGAGCACACAGTCCACCTGATGGTAAGTGGTTGCTGCGGCCCATAGACATCTATATTTATCCTCTATTACAAATCAAAATGCAGATGCGTTGTCACCCGTGAGGACTAAGATGGAATGCCTCATTTCCAGTAAAAAGGTTCCCGAATGAAGGCGAACACAGCAAAACTGTTCCCTGTTTTTATCTTGTAATGTTGTATTTATCCTTTTCAAATTGTTTATCTCAGAATTTGCCCTAATCAAATCCTTCTGAAGTTTTCTTATATTTCTTAGATTATTTTAGGTTTCTTATATTTAAGACTACACATTACTTGTGGGATCATTGTTTGTCTCATTGTATAATGTTTGTTATTCATAGGTATATGTTTTTATACGATACTAGCTATCCGCCCCGGCTTCGCATGGGTAATTTCTGGATCTCGACAACAGCGCCATCAACCGTCAAGGAACCACACACAAAAAAAAAATATGAATGAATGAATATACTTTTATTGTACACCACGAACAATTATACAAATGTCATAACAAAAATCAGATTATAATATTTTTTTTTATAGGATAAGGGTGACAAACGAGCACACAGTCCACCTGATGGTAAGTGGTTGCCGCGGCCCATAGACATCTACATTTATCTTCGATTAAAAATCAAAATGTAAATGCGTTGTCACCCATGAGGACTAAGATGGAATGCCTCTTTTCCAGTAAAAAGGGTCTCCGGTTCTCTACACTCACCATACGAAACACTGTTAAGCTGCTATTTTTCTGCTGACCGCTAGCTAGCTCTACAAAAACACATAGTTAAATATATTTGAGATAATAACAACTATTTTATCAGATTTGATAGACCATGAACTTTATCTGGTTCGTTTAACCCTTTCGCTGTCCCGTGCACTACATATAGGTCATTGCTATTGCCTATTGTGTTTTAAAACCGGACAATGAACGTGTTAATTTTGTCCTGTATCGTTTAGGCAGTTTATATACATACATTTCATAAGAACAAACATCCAGACCCGAAACAATTATATGTTGGCCTTACAATTACTTATTCCGAGTAGGCTTCAAACCCTCAACTCATTGCTAAGCCACTGCACCACGGAGCCGACGTGATGAACTACTCCTCTCATTTCGGAAATTTGGAGCAAAAAATGGAGAAAAAGGTGGACCCTTATATCGTATCATCATCATCATCATCATTACAGTTCTTCACAAGTCCACTACTAAACGTAGCCCTCCCCCGAGGAACTATATTTATATCATAAATTATAATCGTATTTAAGTCCAGTTTCCATTTCAGAAACGTAGACCAATTAAATCCGGCAATACATTCGAACATTAAATACAATCAGTAGCATGGAATGGCAAGAACGCGGCCCGGGAATCGAAGGCTGGTTGGAACGGTGTGGATTACAATACAGTATTTTTATAGCTTGTGAGTCAACGCGACTGGAATAGCACGCGGCGTTACAACTGCGCGGGCGGGTGACGTCGGTAACTGTATGATGATAAATCAATTATGGACTTGCATATATGGAATCTTGCTGCAGTAGCAATGGACCGAAGTTTCTTAGATGAATAGAATCAGACGTTACTTTACGAAAGATCCATTATATATTTACGTGGTAGAGCCATGCTGCAGCTATATTAGTAGTATAGTTGTAGCACGAATTGGTCGGCTCGACCGGGGAAGGACCACGCTCTCACAGAATACCAGTATAAAATAGCAGCTTTACGCTGCTGTGTTTCGTATGGTGAGTGTAGAGAACCGGATATCCTTTTTACTGGAAACGAAGCATTACATCTTAGTCCTCACGGGCGACAACGCATCTGCATTTTGATTTGTAATCGAGAATAGATGTAGATGTCTATGGGCCGCAGCAACCACTTACCATCAGGTGGACTGTGTGCTCGTTTGTTACCCTTATCATATAAAAAAAAGATTAATGATGTGAAAAATGTATAATCTAAAATCTCGCCCTCGCGACCGCCTTAGCGCATCTTAACAAATAAATTTTTAACATCTTTAAGAAGAAAGCTTCTATAGTGGCAGTCTCGTACTGAAAAGCGCACTGGGAGATTCTACTAGATGGACTCGACCTAATGAAACATACAGAGAGTCGATGGATGCAAGTCCCAGAGCTACCGTGCTTTTATGGCGAAGAGGCCTATGTTCTTCTTCTCGCTTATGTTTTTTTTTCTTATAATCTTCTTCTTCTTGCAGTATTCAGTAGTAAAGATGATAATGATGATACTTCGGACGCCATAATGACATCATGGCTAATGAAAAAAAAATGAGACCAAATTCTCTGAACGGTAACAGACATGGTAGTGGTTCCACGCTCATCAACTTTTGCGCTTACTATGGTTTTTCTTTATAGAGTAAGGGTGACAAAAGAACACACAGTCCACCCAATGGTAAAAATAAATGGTCCAGCCATTTCGGAGATTAAGCGGAACAAACAGACAGACAAACAGACAAACATTTTAGAATTGTTTTTTTGTTTTAAGTACCGTATATACCTTCATATGCATGTAGAAAAAGCTGTTATTTTGGCATTACACACAGACACTTCAATTTTATTTATTTGTTTATGTATAGATTTCAGTATCAGTGTTTGAAATGGAGAGGACTCTACGTCTATATAGTGTATTCCATAGTTTTTCTTTGAATTTCTCTTGACCCGAAGCTTTAATAGGCCCCTATATATCTAAACTGGCATGTAAACTTAACTTCAGCTCTGCAGCATACACAAATATTGCATGAGATTTCAGTTATTTAGGCGAGAATCGAAACCTTGCGCTTAGTCAATGCGCTACCGAACTATCAATTTTAAAACATAAGTTTATGACACATCAAATAGCAATATATGGTTATTTTTTTTCTATTCACATATAAATACATTTATGTGAATAAAAAATGCCTTAAAAAACATAACTTGTAAAAAAGCCAAGTCTCGCAACTCAGTTCTTCTACCGTAAAAAGTTGTGAGATCCATGTAATACCAAGTCGGTTAATTTATTCAGTCCACAGATTGATACATAGATTGACTTGCCAATCGCATGAAAACACAATATATCTCACAAGTAATACATATTATATTAAATTAGATTGTTTAGTGCGATTGCCAAGTCAATCTATGTATCAATCTATGGACTGAATAAATTAACCGACTTGGTATTACATGGATCTCACAACTTTTTACGGTAGAAGAACTGAGTTGCGAGACTTGGCTTTTTTTACAAGTTATGTTTTTTAATGCATCTCATTTCTTTTTGTAGATAGTCATATCTAGGTAGCTATTTACACCTATTATTCCATTATACATATATAGGTACACTGATTCATTCACTGCAAATGTAACTTTGTAATACTATATGTTTACATGGGATTACAAAGTTATTTATGCAGTTGGTGTATCTCGAAAACTGGACCGAAATTGTAAAATATTTTAATTTTTCCTTGATTTACATATTAAACAATAATAGTATTCCAAATTTGAAGTTTCTATGTCTGCTAGAAGTGGCTCAGAGTTTTGATGATCGGTCAGTCAGTGAGTGACAAAATTAAGAAACTTTGACTAGTTATAATTCTCAAACTACTGGTTCAAATTTAATTAAATTTGAAATATACCGAGTTTATACAATGCCTACTTGGTTAGTAAATTCAGGCTTCTAGTTTTATCCATAACGAAGTTATAGGGTTTCAGAAATGGCCTGAACTGCTTCGAGAAAAGGATGGTACGGCCGTGCCGCTTTTTTGCTCGACTTGGCTGACTTGACTTGACTGCCGTGCCCCCAGATAATTCCGGACCGATACGACTTAGGGACCTTCAAGAAAGGAGCCTACTCCTTTTTAAAAGGTCGGCACCGCATCTGCAATTCCCCTGGTGTTGCAGTGTTCATGGGCGGCGGTAGTCACTTACTACCAGGTGAACCGCATGATAGTTTGCCCCCTCTTCTATAAAAATACATTAAAAAGACAAATGTATTTTCAAATTCTTTAACAAATAACAATTTCAATCAATGTCAACATCTATTTTATGTTCTAAAATACATACAAACAAATAAAATTGAAGTGTCTGTTTGTAATGTCAAAATAAGAGCTTTTTACTAAATGAATATGAAAGTATATACGATACTTATAACAAAAAACAATTTTTAAAATGTTTGTCTGTCTGTCTGTTCGTTCCAGCTAATCTGCAAAACGGCTGGACCGATTTAGACGAGGCTTTCACTGGCAGATAGCTGATGTTATATGGAGTAACTTAGGCTACTTATATTTTAGAAAAATAAACCTAGCAAGCTAACAGCATAGCAAAGTGGCGAAGCAATCAGCTTTGTAGCGGTTTCTAACGGTTGCCGTTGAGCAATCAATTTCAAAATAGGAGGTTCAGATGCTTGGGTGATCAGTAATCGATTGCTGAAAACAGAATTTGAAAATTCGAAACCGTTCTCGAGATAATCGTGGGACAGACGGACAGACGGACAGACGGACAGACATCGTGAAATCAATAAGTGACTTCGCAAGCTTCGCCACTTATTAAGTGACTTCGCAAGCTTCGCCACTTAATAATTAGACTTCCGCGCAACATAATTAAAACCCTAACTTACACGCAGGCGAAGTCACGCGGAACAGCTAGTTTAAATATATATTACTAATAATGATAGATGAATATATAATAAAATAACATTAAATTGTTTTCTGTTTAAATTATTCCGCGTATATGTATGCGTTTATGTCATCAATATAATAATTGTCAATTGTATAATATGCTTTTTTAATCACTGTTTTTACATAATTTTTAAATTTATGTAAAGGCAAGTCAGGCATTGAATCAGGTATTTTGTTGTAAAATCGAATGGCTTGTGCCATAAATGATTTGTAAGTTCTCCTTAGTCTAAACAACGGTGTTCCTTAGTCTAAACAAAGTTAGACTAATACGGCTAAATATAATATTATATAATATTTTTATAGGATTGAATGACAAACGAGCACACAACCCACCTGAAGGTAAGTGGTTGCTGAGGCCGATAGACATCTACATTTATCCTCGTTTGCGAATCAAAATGCAGATGCGTTCTCACTCGTGAGGACTAATATGGAATGTCTCTTTTCCAGTAAAAAGGGTCTCCGGTTCTCTACACTCACCATACGAAACACAGCAGTGTTAAGCTGATATTTGACGTTGGTATTCTGTGAGAGCGTGGTCCTTCCCCGGTCGAGCCGACCCATTCGTGCTACAACTATACTACTAATATCATGCAGCATTGCTCTACCACGTACAAAAATTCTAAGGAAAAGTCCCGTAAAGTGTGTTTCGTATTCCATAAAATGATAAAATAAATAAACTTGTATAACAGACTTCAATCTAAATAAAAGTTTAAAATAAAAAATTTTGGTCAACCGACTTCAATATAAATTACTAAGAATAACTCAAAAACTAATGGTCAGATCATAATCAAATTTATATGGGACTACATGAGAAGCACCAGCTTTCAAATAAAAAAAAAACCATCAAAATCGATTCGCCTAGAAAACAGTTCCGATGTGTGTTACCACATAAAAAAATACAGTCGAATTGAGAATCTCGTCAAAACAACGTTCCGGTTTATGAAATTTTACCTTATGACGTTATTAGGTTATATCTTAAGTAGTGTGAAGGTATAATATAATAAGACTAAAATAAAGTAACAGTCTATATACATCCCACTGCTGGGCACAGGCCTCCTCTCATTTCTGAGAGGGTTTTAGGGCAAGGAAATGTCCACCACCGATTGTACAACCAGTGCGCGTTGCCAGTGATGACTTATGCATCTGAGACGTGGTCCTTCCCTGCTGGCCGTATGAGGAAGCTCAAAGCCACTCAGCGAGCTATGACGAGGGCTATGCTCGGGGTTTCTATATATGATAAACTTAGAAAGATGGGTAATCGCAGTAGAACCAGAGTGACCGCCATAGCCTAACGAATTAGTAAGCTGAAGTGGTAACGGGCCGGCCATATAGCTCGAGGAACCGACAACCGATGAGGAATAAAGGTTCTCGAGTGGCAGCCTCGTACCGGTAGGCGAAGTGTAGGGTGGCCTCTCACTAGATAGAGTGACAACCTGGTAAAACATGCAGGCAGTCGATGTATGCAAATAACTCAAGATTGTGCTATGTGGCATCCCTTGGGGAAGGTCTGCTTCATTCAGCAGTGGGCTTGTGGAGGGCTATAATGATAAATCTATACAAATAAATAAAATTGAAGTGTCTGTTTGTAATGTCAAAATAAGAGCTTTTTACTAAATGCATATGAAAGTATATACGGTACTTATAAGAAATACACAATTTTTGTCTGTCTGTTTGTTCAGGTTAATCTCGGAAACGGCTGCACCGATTTCGACGGCACTTTCACTGGCAGATAACTGATGTCATTAGAAGTAATTTAGGTTACTTATGTTTTAGAAAAAGAATTAGGATTCCGCGCAATATACATTAGAACGCCGATTATCCGAACGCCGATTAACCGAATCGCCAATTATCCGAATCGGTCCTAAGCGTAATATAAAAAGTTAATTTATATTACGCTAATGATTAAGTTCTATATTACATACCAGTCTATGTCCGATTATACGAATTTTCGATTATCCGAATCGAACCCGTTAATTCGGATAATCGGCGTTCTACTGTAATTAAAACCCTAAATTACACGCGGGCGAAGTCGCGGGGAACAGCTAGTGATAAATAAAATTATATACCATTGTCAATTTAGCAATTTCATCTAACTTTTTTTCTTCAGTGTTTAAAAGCCAAACATTTTTTTTTTAAATTATTTTGCTTTGAAAATTTGTAGCATAAAGTAATTTTAATATTGGCTACATTAAAATCAAAAAGTGTTATAATAAAAGAAATTCAATAATGGTGATTCTCTCATATCAGCTGTTACCCAAAAAGTTCCAACGACTAAGATCCCTGACAACTAAAACAGTCCACCGCCAGGTAGCTGATTATTTTTAAATCTCATAACGGCCAGAACTCAGCGGCCGAACCGGCTGGCGGACTAAACAGTTCTGCTGCCGATTTGCTCCCTGCCTATCGCATTGACCGAACTATATAAGGAATCGTTGGAACATCTTCTATCCGGTGGAAGGGACTGGGAGTGGGGGGAAAAGTCTGGACGTTGAAGCGGGAACGAAATCTCGGAGTCAGGGTGAGACTGCCGAACGGTACAGTCTCTCTTTCGTGGATCCAACAAACAACACAATGGTAAGTGGATACAGTGAACACAAGTGTACACAAGTGATACAAGTGACGTGTTAATAAGTGTATGCGGAAGACGTTAATACAAGTGAAAATTTCCACAAAACTCCAAATGTACGAATATCGATGTGTCGGAACATATCATTAAATATTAATTTAGTATTGGTGATGATATATTTTAAAAAATAAGTTTTGGTAAAAATGTGCAAATAATAAAATACAATTAAATAAATAAACTAGAAAACAACATAACCGTGACGCGAAGCAAGGTACATCATTAACACAAAAAAAAAAAATTAATAAACTGGTTCAACTATACCTAGAGACTTACCGATATAAAAAAATTAAAAAATGAAGTAGAAAAAAAACTTAAACAAATCTTTTTTATTTATCAATTGACTTCAAAAAAGGAGGAGGTTCTCAACTCGTTGGAATCTTTTTTTATATATGTTCACCGATTACACGAAGACACCTGAACCGATTTGGAATTTTTTTTTGTTTCACTTCCCAGATTGTCCCATTTAAATTTTACCGAAATCGGTCGAGCGGTTTTCAAAAAATTAACAATAAATTTTATTCATATATAATTCGGTTGTACAAAATTTTAAATATATCACTTGTTTATTTATTAGATTTCACTGATTTGACAGATGTTTTGCAATGTGATTGTAGCATGCAAATTGACGTGGGTAACACATATAAGTGAAACTTATAATCTAATCCAATACAATACAAATAGACTAAAACAAATAAAATCATAAATAAAATAAAGATATTTTAATTACGTTTAATAAATGTCATAAAATCGATTTTGAGTTAAGCCAACATTTTTTTTTTTCAAAATTAATTGTTATTATGCGATATGATGTCCTTTGGTATAACCTATGTATATTTATTATAAATTAGAATACACATGGTTAAACTGCTTTAACTATATATGTTGATCGCGGTACACGATTTTTTTTACAAATACAATTAAAAATATAAAGTTATAAATGTTTTTATTTAAATACATTTGTTTTCGGTAAGCCAATTATAAGGACATTACAATTAATAAAATCATCTATAACTAAGTTGGCAACATTCGATTAAAATACAGCAGTGTACGCTAAAGAAATAAGAGCAGCTAATTCTATTTCTGCATCGCTTTACGTAACTGGCGCTGCCGACGTGGAAGTTGATATTGTGAGCTAAATTTAAAGGCGTTTGGAGTAACGCCTAAACGGGAGGCACGCGCTGAAATTTAATCACACCGATCGATTATCGAGGCAATAATTAAACCTCAAAGTGATGATGATCGATTATTAATTTAGATAATCATAAAAACTCCAAGTTGCTCTAACAATTCCAAAAGAAATTATAATGATAGTTTCTGTTTTTTTTTTTACTTTTGCATACACTTACAAATCAAATGGAAATGAATGGTTATTGTTTTTTGTTGATAGGGCCTCATTTAATTCTCTACTTATATTGAATTCAAAATATTTGTAAATCAAACCATAAACTATTAGAGGTCACGTCGGATAGATTTATTTTCAACTTGAAAAAAATATTATTTATCTTGAAACACAAAATAAAAGCAATAAAACTAAGAAGTACTTAAGAATGTTAAGATAAAACTAAATCAAATGAATTCAACGGAATTTTGCCTGATACCTACATTAAAAAGGTTAAATCGTAATGAATGTCATGTCTTGGACAACATTCTGATGCATTATACGAAAAAGTTTATTGGTCTAAGAAGTGGCGAATTTGTTGTGCGTCATGTGAAAGAAAATAAAAAAAAGACAGAAACCAAGAGTAAATAGGTTTTTATTACGCACAATGCCAATAATATTTAGAGCTTATAATAAGTTAAAAAAACTGTTCAGATTTCTACTTCGTAAATTGAATTACACAATTCATTTTGAATTGATTTACAATGGTCAAAAAGGAGAGTATCACATGTTCTTCCTTCGCAGGCGGATAAGGAAAAGAAGATAAAGAAGAAGAAGGCGCCGAAGGAAGAAGCGCCCGCAGAAGAGGCGCCAGCCGCAGCGCCTGCTGCTCCCGCCGCACCCGCTGCTGGTGACCGTCAGTCCTCGCGTGGCAGCCGCAAGGCCAAGCGCACCGGCTCCAATGTCTTCTCTATGTTCTCACAGAAGCAGGTTGCCGAATTCAAAGAGGTAATTATTATAGCGACTTCTATAATATCCATCTTCTTGATACTCTTCAATTGATTTGTCTCCTTGTGACTCGTCTTAGATTTAAAAAAATATTGTTTGTATTTTGAATTTCGAAATCATTTTTCGTAATTTTTTCAAATTAAAACTTTTTTCAAAGCAGAATATTACTTATTAGAATATTGAAAATTCCTGTTATTGGAAACATTGATGGTTCTGGAACATGAATCACAAACATAAATTCAAATGCTATAAAACAAGCCAATACGCTATGCGTATATCTCAACAATGTGAATTGTGAACCACATTGCTTACGTCAATCAACTCAATATCCACTTCTCGTTGTTTTGTTCTAGTCCTATCTATTTAGTAAACATTACACACGTTTCAGTGTTGACATATATCAACTTCTATAAATTAAACAATACATTTTTATTTTGTACGCAGGCCTTCCAGCTTATGGATCACGACAAAGACGGTATCATCGGAAAGAACGACCTCCGCGCCACCTTCGACTCTCTCGGCAGGCTGGCCAGCGAGAAGGAGCTCGATGACATGGTCAACGAGGCTTCTGGCCCCATCAACTTCACCCAACTTCTCACCCTCTTCGCCAACCGCATGTCCGGTGGCTCTGATGAGGACGATGTCGTCATCAACGCCTTCAAGACTTTCGACGAGGAGGGTAAAATCGACTCGGAAAGGTTGAGGCACGCGCTCATGACCTGGGGCGACAAGTTCTCCTCCGACGAGGTTGACGAGGCCTACGACCAGATGGACATCGACGACAAAGGCTTCATCGACACCCAGAAACTCATCACCATGCTCACCGCCAGTGCTGAAGATGAGGAGGGCGGCGAAGCCGCGTAAATAATTCCATCAAAAACGAAACACCTAAGCCAGGAGCTGCAAGCAGTCACACCCGGTCCATTCGGTTCCGACAGAACGGATTAAATTTAAAGTGAACCGAAATATGTTTTATTTTAATTTAAATTATCTATGTAATTTATTGTTTCCATTTTTTTATTTATATATAATGAAAATATAGTTATACTATACCAACATGGTGTAATAATGTCCCCATAGTAATCTAGAAATAAAAGTATCAAAAACATTACGCCTGATTATAATAGCATTAAACAAGGTACAAACATAACGCATAGCATACCTGTGTGTGACATCAACAACTTCATAAATCTTCTTAACTTACAGCAGTACAAAAAAGTTATAAGTTATATACGTATTATTTCAAATAATGAATAAAAGGAATACACCATTTTTATTTGCCGTGTATCACCTGACGATACTCTTAACATTATCGTTACGTATTATAAGTGATAGGTTATTACATAAAGACAATAATAAATATTAATACAACTACATACACTCTTTTGCAAAGAAGTATTACCTCCGTTATTTTATGACTCCTTTTCATGACATGTAACGGATCCTATATTTGAAAATTCAAATTTTAACTTACAAAGTTTTAAGTCTGATTCTACCTTTTTAAAAACTAAAAGGATGCTTTGTGCCTGTGTGTGAGTGCGGGTGTGTGCGAACGTAAGTATGTTAGGGAACTTTTCGCCCGTTATATCTCAAGAAAAACTGATGGTATCTTCTCCAAGCCAAGCGTACCTACTAGATTAAAATAAATGCCATAATTAGTAGCCAAATGATATATTTGATAGCGAGAGTAGATCGAAGCACACCCACATCCATTTTTTTATAGATGGGTGACAAACAAGCACACAGTCCAGCTGATGGTAAGTGGATGCTGTAGCCTATACACATCTACATCTATCCTCGATTAGCGATCAAAACGCAGATGCGTTGTCACCCGCGAAGACTAAGATGGAGTGCCTCGCTTCCAGTAAAAAAGACCTCCTAATCTCTACACTCACCATGCAAAACAACACAGAATTGAGCTGCTATTTTATGGTGATATTCCGTAAGACCGTCGCCTTTACCGGTCGAGTCAACTCATTCGTGCTGTCACCATAATATAACTGCAGCATGGCTCTACCATGTAATAATTATTACGTAATATTAAAAAATGCGCCGTGTGGTGATTACGTGGGAAAATCCATCACCCTATTTCGCCCAGTGATTGCCGTAAGGGGCTTTGTCGGAAATGGCTTTCGAATGATGGCTGTACGGAAATCTCGTTTGTGTCTGGTGTTGTAGACTGGTGACGGGAGAAGCATCAAAGGTGTTCACATTTGGTACTGTAATCGTTAACACACCTACCAAGTGTACATACCTATTAAAGAAAATCCTCCCTACAAAAGGGTCGGCTCCATGGCGCAGTAACTTAGCAATGAGTTGCAGCACTGAGGGCCGCGGGTTTGAATCCTGCTCGGAACAAGTAATTAAAAGTTAAAAAGTAAAGTTGCAGCCTATTTACGTTCCACTGCTGGGCACAGGCCTCCTCTCATTTCTGAGAGGGTTTTAGGGCAACGAAATAAACGCCGCGCTACCCCAATGCGTGTTGGCGAACTTCACATGTCTTCAAAATATTTTTTTCCATATTTCTCAGACATGCAGGTTTCCTCACGATGTTTTCCTTCACTGCCGAGCACGTGGTAAATCAGCACTTAAAATTGCAATTAACAATTTCATTGTTGCCGACGGGGATCGAACTCGGGTTCCTCGATTACTGTGAAGCTTACAGCGAGCGCTAACCATCTGAGCTACCACGGCTCTAGTAATTATCCGTGCGTTATTCAAGCCCACTCACCTCCTCCAAATAATTGTTCCGGGTCTGGATATTTGTCCTTGTGAATTTTATGAATGTAAACTGCCCCCACGATACAGGAGAAAACCCTAATGTGGAGGTAGTTTTAAAAAAAACATAACATTGTTCCGCAGTGACTTTTATAGGGTGATGGAGAGAAAGAAGAATACGAGGGTGACACTGAAAGTTATTTTAAAATCAAAAACTGAACAAACTAGCAAGTTATTAGTTTTATTATATCTTTTTAAAATAGTGTCTATTTACATCAGTACATCGCTGCATCCGATGGAACCCCTGAGAAAAGCACTTTGCCCACTTGTTCTTAGGGGTCTCTTCGACGGCATTTTAAAACGCAGCCACTGCTTCTACGGCGTATTTAAAACGTTTTCCTCAAAGTTTTTATTTTATTTTCGAAAATAAATAAAAATCGCAATGTGCGAGGTCGGGGCTATAGGGCGGGTGACGCAGTAATTCCAAGTCTAACGTCGCCAAGTAGTCGATTGTTTGCTTGGCGGTATGCGACAAAGCGTTGTCGTGGTGAAGAGGGATCCTACTGCGAGGTCGTTTCTCCCGAACTTTTTCCAAGACAAGTGGCAAACAATTGTTAATGTACCACTCTGCAGTAACTGTTTTTCGATCCTCTAAAACAATTGTTGCGTAATGACCTGTTGTTCCAAAGAACGGGGTCACAATCTTTTTTCCCACGCTTCGACCTCTCTTCACTTTAGTTGGCTACTCCTTGGAGGGAAACACCCAAACAGCAGACTGTCTCTTAGTTTCAGCAGCATAACAATAAATCCAGCTTTCGTCACCCGTAAGTATGTCGAACATAGCATTTGAGTCACCTGCGTTAAATCTTTGAACCATTTCACGACACCAATCAACACGACAGAGCTTTTGGGCCTCTGTCAAATTATGAGGTGTCCACCGGGCACAAAGTTTCCTGACCGTACGCAATTCAAGATCATATAGTCAAAAACATATACCAATTTGTTTCGTAATCTATAAAACTTAAAGAAATTTGTATTACAGGAGTCGCAGGAACAGTAACAGTACGCTTGATTACTTATTGTTTGCTTTACTAGTTCACAACACGAATAGTCATTCAATAAACCTAGCAAGCTAACAGCATAGGAAAGTGGCGAAGCAATCAGCTTTGTAGCGGTTTCTAACGGTTGCCGTTGAGCAATCAATTTCAAAATAGGAGGTTCAGATGCCTCATCATCATCATCATCATCATTATAGCCTTTCATAAGTCCACTGCTGAACATAGGCCTCCCCCAAGGAATGCCACAAAGCACGGTCCTGAGCCACCTGCATCCATCGACTTCCTGCATGTCTTACCAGGTCGTCACTCCATCTCGTGGGGAGTCGCCCTACACTTCGCCTACCGGTACGAGGCTGCCACTCGAGAACCTTTCTTCAGATGCCTGGGTGATCAGTAATCGATTGCTGAAAACAGAATTTGAAAATTCGAAACCGTTCTCGAGATAATCGTGGGACAGACGGACAGACGGACAGACATCGTGAAATCAATAAGTGTCTTCGCAAGCTTCGCCACCTAATAAGAAAATAAGTTAAACACTGTTATAAATATTAATGATGAGTGAATTAATTACGATGGTTAGAAGATGAAATTACTTTTATAACATTCTCAGTAAATATCTCAAATTTTAAATTAGAAATAAACAAAATATTATCAATGATAATTATTATGACAATACAGCGACTTTTAATCTATTTTATATTTGATAATTAAAAAATAATATAAAACAAAAAAGATATTTATACAATTATTATTTATAACGATTCATGATAGAAATTAGGTATGTAACAATCATTGATAACAGAAACAGAAACTTTTTTAATTCACTATAGATTATAAATAATACTTATTGAAAGTCACTCTTTTGTTTGATTACCACTGGTTCGAAAAAAAAACCTCTGTCCTGGGAAGAACCAGCAAGAAACCCAGCGGGACTTTTTTTTAAATAACAGCTTACAATCATGTATGTTACACAAATTAACAACACAACAAATTAGAAATAGCTTGGTAGCTATCACCTTATTTCCAGGGGTTATTATCATCTATAAATTTTTTAATATTATAATAACCCTTTTTATACAAACTTTATTTAATAAAGTTTTTGAACTTTGAGCAGAACAAATTTTGTATATTTTCTGGAATTTTGTTGTAAAAGCGTATACATCGCCCCAAGAATGAATTACTGACTCGATGGAGTCGAGTAACTGGTACTACTAGCTTGTGTCTGTTCCTAGTATTTACAGAATGAATATCACTTATTTTTGTAAAACTACTTTTATTTTTGTGTACGTACATTACATTTTCATAAATGTATTGAGAGGCCAAAGTTAATACATATATTAATTTCCTTAAATTTTTGTCGCAGCGACTCTTCAGACTTTAAATCAGAAATTGCTCTTATGGCCCTCTTCTGTAAAACAAATATAATTTCAGTGTCAGCTGCGTGTCCCCATAGCAAAATACTATACGACATTATGCTATGGAAATAGCTGAAGTAAACTAGTCTAGCTGTTTCAACACTAGTTAGACTTCTAATCTTTTTTACGGCATGTGCTGCAGAACTAAGTCTGCTTGCTAGTTTTGATATATGGGGGCTCCATTGAAGCTTCGCGTCTAGTGTGATTCCAAGAAAAATGGTGGTATCTACAAGACTCAGTTTCTCCCCATTTAAAATTACATTAGTATTTAATTGTTTGACATTTGGAGTCATGAATTTCATACAATTCGTTTTAGTGCCATTTAAATTCAAATTATTAACATTGAACCAATTTACTAATTTAGATTTAGCATTATTTACTTCGTCATATTTTAGCAATTGTCGACTTAATTTGAAAATTAAAGAAATGTCATCTGCAAATAATACTATATCATGGTTATCTCCTACTATGTAAGGTAAATCATTAATGTATACAAGAAACAGAAAGGGGCCGAGAATTGAGCCTTGAGGCACGCCCATTTATACCATCAACCTGGAAGAACTCATACTGTTAATGACAACTTTTTGCGTTCTCTAATTGCGTTAACATATGTAAAAAAGAAAAACCACCAAATTTCCGAAGTATCACAAATGGCTATGGTAAATTTCTTAGGTGTCGGTAGGGTTTGAACTTTGAACTCGATTCGCTCACGTACTATAAACTTTAAGACGTGTGCTGGTACCCAGAGTTTCAACAGCTCAAATTTGAAGATATGTGGCCGGTGGAAGTAAAAGGGGAGATCTCCCGCCGGGCAAGGTGTTCTGCCCGGGGAGCGGCCATCGCTCCGATTGGTAGTTCGGAGCTATTCTATATATGCTGCTTTAACTTCGGAACTTTGTTAGCGCGATTTAGACTTCGACGTGTTTCGCTTGTGGTGTGATGACAGCGCCGCCACAGATACATCTGTGAGTTTATTATATATCTCTCAAGATGTAGTCGAAAATATTACTTTTAGGACTTACGTGGAACATGTTTTATTATATAACAAAACCTACTAAAATCACAAGTGACAGAAAATTTATTTAGTGTTATTATTATTCATTAATTACAGCTCTACAAAGTTCACAGCTGAACATCAAGGGTGGAGCCAGAACTTATTTCTGGGAGGGGCACATAGTGTTGTACTATGCTGTTTTTGGATCAATTCTTAGTCAATGAAATACACGAATAACTATAAAAATACTTGTGATAAAGATTAAATAATGACAAATTACATGTTTACTAGAAATAGCTTTTTTATG
Organism: Parnassius glacialis; assembly: GCA_033319125.1. Classification (NCBI taxonomy): domain Eukaryota; kingdom Metazoa; phylum Arthropoda; class Insecta; order Lepidoptera; family Papilionidae; genus Parnassius; species Parnassius glacialis. Next base: position 1,617,540 of record JAVANC010000008.1, read on the forward strand.
TTTTCTTCTGAAGATATCAAGTACTTGTTCAGAATTCATCTTCGTAGCAATCTCTTTCTTCTCTTTATTTATTTATTTATTTATTTAGTAGGATTACCAACAAAAATTACAACAGTAATACAAAGATCATTTTCTTAACAAATTCAACACATTATAATTGTATTTCTTTTTATGGGTAATCACAACATGCATTGATTATTTTGTAAGGAATAAAAACTGAATTACTTCATTGAATAAATACAAATTATTCATAATTCATAATGATTTATTTGCTTAGAATGTAGGTAGATGTTACAAAAGTATTATTAAAGCATAAAGTTTCGATACATTCTGCCTTATCAAGGCGTGCAAATTTTAACTGAATACTTATAAGTTGCAATACGTTTTCTTTACAATAATTATTGATGAATTTTAATCTAATATAATTATGTCCTAATAGTACTAATAAAAAATGTCCAATTAATAATAAAATAAATGTCAAAAGAATAATTACGAAGTACAATATCACACAATCATTTACAAAAATGTCAAAATACAAATGTTAACATGTAAAAACAGTAAAATCAACCAACCAATAATTATTCTATCGAAGTCTTATTTTATTAAATCACAGCAAAAAATTCAAGCAATTTAGATACGAATATTAAATACGTAATTTGCTTTGATTTTTATGATCAAGATACTCATTAACGGTATAAAAACAATTAAGTAAGAGCCATTCGTGAAGTTTGTTTTTTAACTTTGTCTTTGAGAAATTTTTAAACTCGTCGGGTAAAGAATTGAAGATTTTAATCGCCATTATGTACGAATTTTTTTGAAAAAACATCAATTTACATTTCAGAAGGTATAATCTGTTATTAGATTTTACTCTTAAACTTCTATCTCTTAAAAAAATATTACTTGGGAAGTATTCAGGGAATTGCTTGACAAAAGTCGCAGCTTGTTTTATATACATACATGCGAGTGGTAACACTTTTATTTCTTTAAATAATGGCTTGCACGATGCCATGGAATGTGCTCCACAGATTGCTCGAATGCATTTTTTTTTGGATTCTAAATACGCGTTCTATTTCAGAACAGTTGCCCCATATCAGAAGTCCGTACTGCAATATCGATGAGACATAGCCATGATAGGCGTTTAACGCTGCTTTGGCAGATGCTATCTCTCGAAGTCGGCGAAGCGCAAATACAAATCTGTTTAATTTGTCACATATTGATTGAACATGCACTTTCCAATTACAATTATTATCAATAGTAATACCAAGAAACTTATAATAACCAACTTGTTGTACCACTTTTTCATTATACTTTATATTTAAATTAGTTTGCTTACTTCTAATCGTGTGAAATTGCATTATTTTAGTTTTATTTATATTTACAGTCATGTTGTGAGAATTCAACCAATCAATTATATCTTTTAATGTACTATTAATATCAAATTCAAAACGCCTTCTGTTCGTACATTTAAGAATAATTGTTGCGTCATCAGCGAAAAGAATCGTTTTATGAGGAGTAGTTGTTGGTAACTCATTAATATATATTAGAAAAAGTAGAGGACCCAGAATACTTCCTTGCGGTACACCATAATCGTTTAACCTATATTCAGACCGGATATGCACTTTTTTAAGGGTTTTGAGCTTTGTTATTTCGGTGCATTGTTTTCTTTGACCCAGGTAACTTTTAAACCATTCATTTGCTTTCCCACGTATTCCGTATCTTTCTAGTTTATTGAGAAGTATTCCGTGATGAACAAAGTCAAATGCTTTACTCAAATCCAAAAAAAGAGCTGTCACCGGTACACCCTCATTAATGCATTCTGTAACAAACTTAACAAGTTGGAAGGTGGCTAATGTTGTGGATTTAGTTTTTACAAAACCATTTTGTGCGTTATTAATAATATTAAATTTTCCCATGAAGTTATGAAGTCTCTTTAGTATTGCTTTTTTTTTTGCTATTGCAACAGGTCTGTAATTATTAATATCTTTATTATCGCCCTTTTTGAAGATGGGTTTCAGAATTGAATACTTGAGATCTGCTGGAAAAATTCCTTGGGCAAAAGATAAATTTATAATATAACTAAGTATAGGTGCTATATATATAGAACTTAGTTTTAATATTTTTGTCGGCAACTCATCATACCCCACCGAATTAGTGTTTCGAAGGGATAATATAATTTGATTAATTTCATCGGGAATCGTAAGTCGTAAGAATATAGTAGAGTTACAGAATTGTTTACACGTACAATTATTCGACATATTCAGTTTGTCTTTATTTGTCAAATCTATGAAAAAATTATTAAACTCATTTGCAATGTCACATCCTTCTACCAGGGTTCTTCCATTGTGAGTTATGGTGTCTATTTCTCTACTAGTTCTCCTGTTAGTTATATTTGTTTTTATAACATTCCATATAGCTTTACCTTTATTATTTGAGCCTAAGATATATTTTTCATTTTGTATCTTTTGTGCCTTTAAAATACACTTCATAAGGATTTTGGCGTAACTAATATATTTAGATTTATTTATACTTTTACTTGTTGCTGATAGCAAATATTTACAATACAACTTCCTTTTCACTACGCAAGATTTTTTTATACCTCTTGAAAGCCAATAATTTTTATTATTTCTTAAGGAAATCTTAATAAATTTGGTTGGAAAACATAGGTCGAAGAACAGTTTGTAAATACTATGAAAACTTGAAAACGCTTTGTTGGTGTCTTGTTCAGTATAGATTTCAGAAAAGGATATTGATTTTCAAAGAGATTTAAAATATATAACTTAAATGTCTTTGTTGATTTTATACATTCCAAGAACTTTTCTATGTTATCTTTCGTAAAGTCTCTTTTTTCTTCAAGCCAGTATTTTACTGTTTTACTTACTTTTATAGGAAGCTCCAGTAATTATCCCGTGTGGTCAGAGAGGCCCAAATAATGTATAGAACCTTTTGCTTGTGTAACATTGCTTGTGTAACATTAAAAAGAAATAGAATTATTTGACAATATTGTAAATATCTTCATTGTCATATTATATTATATTAATCAAACTATAAAAATCAAAAATAATTCCAATGTTATAATTAATAATTAGTTAATTCGTTCATTCATAGAAATTGATTAATTTTGATTTGAAAGTGGATAAACTATCGCAATTAATATCGAGGCCAGAAATCTTCGAGGACAGTTCGTTATAAGTGCGAGCCAGTCTGGCTAGAGGGGAATACTTTCCCAAGTTAGATCTATAAAGCGATACATTGAAAAAGGCGTGCGGATTTCTAGGCATTCTTGATGGCACCTTAAAGTTATATAATTGAACTATTGCTGGACAATCAATACTATTATTGAGCGTTTTGTATAGGAACATCATGTCTGAGATACTACTACGCGATTGTAGTGATGTGATGTTAAATTGTGCCAACTGTCTTTCGTAGGAATCATTAGTTTGATAGCTATTCGAACGGTAGGCAAGATGACGCAGCAGTCGCTTTTGTATTCTTTCGATTCTAATGCTATGGATTTTGTAGTGCGAATTCCAAATTTGACTGCAGTATTCTAGTTTACTTCTAACCAGACTACTGTAAAGTTTGATTGTAGTAGATGGCTGCTTGAACTCTTTGGAATTCCTCAATACAAAACCCAGTGACTTAGTAGCTGAGGTGATTATGTTATCAATATGGTTGGTAAACTTTAATTCGCTATCTAGTATAACGCCTAAATCACGTATCGTTCGAACTGCAATTAGTTTCTCAGTATCAATAGTATTGACTCTGTATATAAACCTAATTAGTTGACATTTTTTGGCATTGAGAAACATTTGGTTGTTATTACACCATTGAATAAGGCTGTTGAGTTCATCTTGTAGTAATTCGACGTCAGAGTTGCTTCTAATAGTTTTAACTATTTTGAGATCATCAGCAAATAGGTAGACCTTAGAGTGTTGAAATATCGAAACAATGTCGTTTATAAAGATTTTAAATAGTGGTAGAGCCACGCGGCAGCTTTTCCTGTCGCACGGATGGGCCGGCTCGAACTGGGGTGGTACCACGACCTCACAGAAAACCAGCGTGAAGTAGAGATTTACCTCTGCGTTTCGCTTGGTGAGTGCAGGTGGCCGGAGGCCCTTTTTACTGGAAATGAGGCATTCCATCTTAGACCTCACGGGTGACAACGCATCTACATTTTGATTTGTAATAGAGGATAGGTGTAGATGTCTATGGGCCGCAGCAACCACTTACCATCAGGTGGACTGTGTGCTCGTTTGTCACCCTTATCCTATAAAAAAAAAAGATGTTAAAAAATACTGGACCTAAGTTCGAGCCTTGCGGTACACCGGAGTAGGCAATATATGGCTGCGAGGAGTACCCATCAATCACCACGGTCGAAGATCTACTTTGAAGGTATGATGCACACCAGTTTAATAATGTCCCATTAATACCAAAAGCTCTCAGTTTATTGACAAGTAGTGCGTGATTTTCTTTGTCAAAGGCCTTGGAGAAGTCTGTGTATATAGCATCCACTTGTAGTTTATTATCAACGTTCTCAATCAAATCGGTGAATCAATATCAGTAACCTTTCTTTATGAATATGCATTAAGCCCAGTCTACTTAGACAATTTCCTCTCATACTGCTGTGAAGATATGTCTTGTCAAAAAGTTGCTCGTGAAACGTGTACAATATTGGCACAAAATTCTTATATTTGGCAGAAGTGTTGCTCTATTATAGGCATTTGCTGATGTTTTAAGTATATTATCTCTCATCTGTTGCCAAATTTGTAACAGCCCTTCAAAGCTAAAAAATAAAGTAGATCCTCTTTATGTACTTCAGCACCCTGAAAAATATTTTCTATATCTTCATCGATTAAGTTATGGGACAGCAACTTTTGCAAACTTCCATACTCTTTGCAGCTGAGCTCTGGTAAACCTAAAGGACTTTTCATTAAATCTATACAAATAAATAAAATTGGGGTCATTGTAGAAGCGTGCTCGTCGCAACCCCTGCCAGCCCTTTTCAGGGCTGCAATTCTACACAGCTGCGCACCCATGCCAACGAGGGTTAGGGCGTCCCTCCAAGGCGACGCACACCAGCTCGTCCCCGTTGGTGTGGAATGCAGTGCGCAAACCGGCGATGGGGACCGCTACCCGTCACGCACAGCCCGAAACGGCGGAAGGTGGAGGACAGAGTGCAGAGTTGAGACGTGGAACGTTAGAGGAGGCATGAAAGATAAGACGAATGAGTTGATTGAAATAATGAAAGAAAGAGAATTAGATGTCGTGTGTATGTCGGAGACCAAACGGAAGGGCAGTGGTACTGAAGAGCTCCCTGGCGGGGCGTTAGCTCTATGGTCCGGAGTCCCGGAGAGCGAGAGCGCCCGCCAGGGAGTGGGGGTGCTGCTGTCGTCTCGGTTGGTCGATGTTATGACTGAATATAAGGTTGTGAACTCAAGACTTATCTGGGTTCGCTTTAAATTGAGACTGACGAAGTTATTCCTTTTGTGTATGATCTTCGTGTGATGATCTTAGTGAAGGATCCGGGGATGACGCCGTGACTGGTACGCCAGACCCGGACCTCGATGACACTGAGGTCATCAGTATGAAAGAGATTGAACGTGCGATTTGAAGTTTGAAATGTGGTAAGGCTGCGGGACTAGACAGAGTTACTGCTGAAATGGTCAAGTATGGTGGGCCTCGCGTCTGGGACAGCTTTTATCTGCTGTGCAATTTGTGCTGGCGGACAGGGGATGTCCCGGATGATTGGTGATCCGCAGTCATTGTGCCTTTATATAAAGGTAAAGGTTCACATTTTGACTGCGCGTGCTATCGGGCGATCAGCTTGACCAATTTAGCAAGTAAAGTTTACTCGAAGGTTTTGACACGTAGGATGCAAGAGAAATCGGAAAGATTTCTATGGGAGGCACAATGCGGATTTAGACCTGGAAGAGGATGCACGGATCAAATGTTTTCTCTACGCATGATCACGGAAAAGCTTCTGGCTGCTAACCAGAAGATTTTCTGTGCTTTTGTGGATCTTAAGAAAGCATTTGATAAGGTTGTAAGGAAGAAAATGTGGGAACTGTTGCCGGGGTACGGTGTGGATGGTCGATTGCTAAGGGCTGTGCAGTCACTTTACTGTGACTGTAAAGCCTGTGTGCGGGTAGGGCATGACCTGTCACCCATGTTTAGCGTCCAAACGGGCGTAAAACAGGGTTGTGTCATGTCTTCCTGGCTGTTCATACTGTATCTCGACAGCTGTTTACAGAAGCTGAAAGATAGCTGTTTGGGTGTGAAATTGGGTAACATAAAAGTAAATTGTCTGCTGTATGCTGATGATGCAGTGCTTATTGCACCATCAGAGGCAGAACTGCAGGCATTAGTCACGTGTATGAAAGAGGAATGTGAAATTAAAGGTCTCCGTTTAAATGCTAATAAAACTAAGGTTCTGGCATTTGAAAGGAACGAAGAGAGAACGAAGTGTGAAATATGGATAAATCAGGAATGTCTAGAACAGGTAAATGAAATTGTATACTTGGGGAGTGCTTTTAGCCGGGATGGAAGATGTGATTTAGATGTGGACAGGCGTGTCGCTGCCGGGAACAAAGTCAATGGTGCCCTGACTGCGTTAGTCAAAAGGCAAGGCGTAGTGAAGAGTGCACGCCTTGCAATACATAACGCAGTGTTGGTACCGACTTTGTTATATGGCAGCGAAACCTGGGTATGCCAGAAGAAGCATAAAAGCAAGTTGAATGCAGTGGAGATGCGATCTCTTCGTAAAATGTGCGGCGTTACCATGGCCGACCGAAAGCGAAACGAAGAGATTCGCAATATGGCAGGTTTGAAAGATGACCTTATCAAAAAAATTGATAAGGGCGTGCTTCGATGGTTTGGGCACGTTGAGCGAATGAGTGAAGACCGAATGGTGAAGAAAATATATAGCGCGAAAGTTAATATTAAAAGGTGTCGAGGTAGACCGAGACTAACTTTCGAAGACCAAGTGAGCAAACTGCTCGAAGAGGGGAGGGTCAAGAGTACTCGGATACCTAGACTTGCATGTATGAAGAAGATAATGAATCTGAAAGAAGCGAAAGAGGTATGTAAGGATCGTGACACTTGGCGATCTGTTCTCTCTGGCTACCCCGTCAGGGATTGTGCGTGAAGATAAGTTAAGTTAAGTTAAGTTAAAATTGAAGTGTCTGTTTGTCATAATAACAGCTTTTTACTAATTGCATATGAAAGTATATACGGTACTTATAAGAAAAACACAATCTTTAACATTTTTGTCTGTTTATCTGTCTGTCTGTCTGTTTGTTCCGGCTAATCTCCAAAACAGCTAGACCAATTTTGACGGGACTTTCACTGGTATATAGCTCATGTTATAAGGAGTAAGGCTACTTATATTTTAGAAAAATATTTAGGGTTCCGCGCAACAAAATTAAAATCATAAATTACACGCGGGCGAAGTTGCGGGGAACAGCTAGTAAATAATAAAGAAGAGGAATATACACTGAGATTCGGTTATATTCTTCAAAAGCCTGAGTCTGAATCATTGAGTTACAATACCTATAGAGTCACAAACAGACAAATAAAATGTCCGCGCCAAAACTCGGCGCACGCTGCGAAGTGCGCAGAGTTTTTGTTTAGTTGTAAGGCGACCACAATCCTCGTACAACGTCCGCGATGCCAAAGTGTTCGGTGATTTCCTGCCCAAATAACAGCAGACACGTGCGAAAAAAGGATGGTGTTTCATATTTTAGGTAAGTATCATACCAAATTTACGTATTTATGTATCCACAGTGCATGTTTTCATTTAAATTTCAATAATTTTCATTTTATTAGCAAACTAAAACACTCACCGCCGACCGCGCGGCGCCGCGATAACGTTTCTCTTTCACACGTTAGACAAATATGCAAGAGTAAAAGAGAAACAAATAGTCACGCGTACGAGAGTGACTCGCAAATTATGTTCTAACGGTTCTATGGAGTGGATTGATACAATAAATATTTTTACAGATTTTAAACTTAATGTTGTTAAATGTTTTATTTTTTAGTTTTCCGTACAAAATGTAGGTCGAAAGAGTTTTATTATTTTAAAGTATAATTAAAATATGTTTTTTTTTGTTTTTAGTTTTCCTCGAAACCCCATAAGATGCTCTGAATGGACAGTTATTATAGCAAAAGCCCGAAATGAATTAAACTACAAGCCATATAAAGGGTCGGTTGTATGCTCTAATCACTTTCCTGCTTCAGACATTTATACAACAACGAAAGGTTTCAGTAGGCTTAACAAAAATGCAAAACCCATTTTACATGTAAGAACTTATTCCTTTTTAATGCTTACAATGTAATATTTTATTATAACTTTCGATTTTGTATTCTTAAAATGCGTGCATTATTCAAAAATTGCTTATTTTACGTCTTGCAGATAAATGTATGATCTATGATTTCTATTACAGCTGAATAAAAAACAACTTAGAAGTTACGATAGTTCAGATCAAGACAACACTCACGTAAACTTAGATCACGACAACAATCAGCAAACAATTAAACAAAATGAAGATAGCATTGAATTGTCTTTTGATGTAAGTTAAAAATAAATAATTGCCGTAAATAAAGTACGTATAATAAAATATAAAGGCAAAATTAATTCCTATTTATTTATTCCAGATTGATAATGAATTTGGGAACGATGAAGAAATATGCCAACAAACTAACGTTGTATGCTTGCAGGTAGTGAATTTACGTCATAAAATTGTATGATTTTAAAAAATATTTCGTTATTATCATTTTTTTATTTGCTTCAGGAGGAAAATTCAAGAAAAATCGAACAGAGCCCTTCTACGTCTATAAGTATTGGGTCTATTTTAGACACTCCCAGAAAAACTGTTATAAAGAGAAAGCTGAATTTATGCGAAAAAATGATTTTAAACAAAAACAGACAGATCAATAGACTACAAAAACAAAATAAAAGACTTATTAAAAAGAACACAACTTTAAAAAATGCCTTGAAAGTATTAAAAAGTAGGAAAGGCATTGACCAGTCGTTGTTTTCTGAATTATCTCAAAATTTAGAAGTTACCGAAATGTTCAATGCATAAAAAATGTAAAGAAAAAGAAGAGGCCATTCAAAAAATATCCGCCTGCTGTTAGGAAATTCGCACTTACGTTCCACTTTTACTCGCCGGCAGCCTATAAGTATGTAAGGCGTCTCTATAACACATGTTTGCCTCATCCAAACACGCTATGTAACTGGTATAAGAGTGTTAACGCAGAACCAGGTTTTACAGTGGAATCATTTGATAGATTGAAGGAAAAATCCAACAATTCAGACAAAGAGTATATTTGCGCCCTAGTAGCAGATGAGATGTCAATAAGGCAACAGAAAATATGGACGGGGAAACGATACGAAGGACTAGTGGATATGGGTACAGGATCTGAAGAATCTGAAGTTATAGCTAGTCAAGTATACGTCATAATGTTGGTAGCTATTAACGATTCATTCAAAATTCCATTGGGCTATTTTTTTATAACAAGCTTAACAGCAGAAATGAAGGCTAACTTAATAAACATTGCACTGCGAAAATGTCATCAAGTTAAAATGAAAGTAGTTTCATTGACTTTCGATGGTTGTAAGACAAATATTGCAACAATGAAAATTTTAGGCTGCAACTTAAATAATAAGGAATCCATGAAAACCTTTTTTAAACACCCTTCCGCCGATCACAATGTAGCGGTATTCCTAGATGCATGTCATATGGTCAAACTCATGAGGAACGTGTTTGAATCTAAAAAAATTATAAAAAATGGGGAACACGAAGCCATCAAATGGAAGTACGTCACCGAGCTTCACAAATTGCAGGAGGAAAAACAGCTGCACTTATCAAATAAATTGACGCACAGACATATAGCCTTCAAGAACGAGATCATGAAGGTTAAATTAGCTACACAACTTCTAAGCCGCAGTGTAGCTAAATCTATACAATTTTGTAAAAATGACTTAGCTATAGCAACATTCGATGGATCTCATCCGACGTCAGACTTCATTATGACCATCAACAACATTTTTGACATTCTGAACACACGAAACCTACAAAATTATGGTTACAAAAAGCCTTTGAGCTTAACAAACGCTGATGAAATTCTTTCATTTATAGATCATGCCAAAGAATATCTGTTATCTCTAAATATTGACATTTTGCGAAAACGAACCATTAAAAAAAACAACGAAACAAGAACTGTGCATACCACAGAAAACGTACCGTTGTGGAAATCCCAATCAGGGACTGGAGCTCTGGGCTTGGTTATATGCCTTGAAAGCTTAAAACACTTATTTACAACACTGGTTAAGACATCAGTTTTGTCGTTTCTTTTGACATATAAAACTAGCCAAGACCATATTGAATTGTTTTTTGGTGATCTGAGAAGCCAAGGAGGCTATAACAACAACCCCAATTCTCGCCATGTAAAATCCGCTTACAAAAAAATGTTAACCCATCTGGAACTGAGTTCTAAATTTTCCGGAAATGCTATACCACTTGAAAATATTCCCATATTGAGTGGCGACAACACTCTTCACAATTTAAATAATACAACAATTGGCTATCGTCATGAAATTGAAAACGAAAATGACGATACTCAAATTATTTCAATCCATGAGTCTGAAACGTATAGTAATTGTGACATATTGTCGCAACAGCTTGACGAATCTGAATCTGAGTCCGAATACATTGATCAAATTGTGGGGTATATTTCTGGGAACGTTGTACGCCACATTTTAAAAAAGGTTAAGTGCGAAGTTTGTTGCAACTCTTTGATGGCTAAAGAAAAAATGACATTCCACAACTTGATTGATATCAAAAACATGGGAGGATTATTTTATTCGTCCAAAGGTGTGTTTAATTTATGCAAAAAAACCGAGCACACTATAAGACATTGTCAACGTTGTGGACTTAAGTTGAACCCACAAAAAATTATTTCTGCAGTTCTGAAATCATTCGTAGGTGCAATAGTTATGGAAGATCTAATTGAACATGCATTTGAATTTACAAACCATAGAACCATTTTAATGAGGGCAGTCATTGAACGGTACATAAACATTAGAATTCATTACATTGCAAAGAAATGTACTGAAAAAATTAAAAATCAAAGTAAAAGGCAACGTTACAATAAATTAACATTGTTTCAAGGTAATTAGGTTAGGTTAAGTTTTAGTTGTAAGTTATTAAAAGTAAGTAAGTAATATAACGCTTATACCTAATATTAATTTTGTTTTATTTTAAATTATCAGCGACCCGCGTGATCCCGTGTTTCCCGGTATAAAAAGTAGGTAGCATAAGTGATAATTTAGGGTATAAGCTATTTACATTTTCATCCGAATCCGTCGATCTGTTAGAGCACGAACAAAATACAAACATACACACTAAAACGTACATACCCTTCATAATATTAGTGTGACTAGCTGACTCGCCCCGACTCCACCCAGTTGAATAATATAATTATGTCCATCCTAAATTCTAAATGTCCATTCTAAAGTAGTAATTAATACTTAGCATTTTAGTACCTAATTCACAAACCTTAGTGGTTTACTAGTGCTATTAATACTATTAATTATTACACCAATTTTTTTTTCATTTACTTATCATATAAAAAATCTTATAAAATGTGTTATGATTTTTTAATATGATAAGTAAATTAAAAAGAAATTGGTGTAATAATTTTTGAAATCAGTTGTTTAGTTCTCCTAGGTACATATAAACTCACAAACTCATATTTCACAATTATTATAAACTCCTAATAATATTAGTATAAATAGCGTCTCCACTGATGCCTTGTTCCCTGCTCGTACGCAAGCCCTTGAGTGAATGATGATGACATTGCATACGAGCGACTTTGAACATTATACAAGCAGGTTAACGTCTAAATTCGAGCAAATGTCATTTTGAACTATATAATATCAAAATATATAGGTATATGGAACGGCGCTCGGACATTTTTTGAGTATTGTCAGTTAGAGATTGTGACTCTATAGGTATTGTAACTCAATGGTCTGAATGTTAGATTTATTCATTTGACGGCCGGTTATTCTACGTACCGTGATTTCGGTTCCAATTTCGTTTAAATGTATCCGTGTTCGTATCACGTTGCCTCTACAAGCTGGTTGTGGTCATATCGACAAGCTGAGTTGCAGAAAGTACATCAACTTCAATGGCATTCAAGGATCGAGATAAAGGGAGTGTGATTCCCAAAATATCAGGGAGGATTACCAAGCTCACAAGAAATTCCGACGACATTATAGCTTAGAGCAACGAAACCACAGATGTAACATGCCTATCCTCTTGATCAGCCATTGTTTGCAAAACTCCAGGAAGACAAGGCAAGACTTCCAAAACATTCAAAACTGTTTCATGCCATTCTTCTACCCATCTAGTTTCACACATTTTTTTTTTATTTAATCGGTCCTTACCTATGAAATTGCCGTTATGCAGTATTGGCCATTTCAAATCTAAATATTTTTTGTTTGGCTAAGAATTATAAATTCAAATTTATTTTATTTTAAAAACATAAAATTCTTGTTTTCAAAATTAGTAATTTGTTTATTGATTAACGTTATCACTTATCATGGATACGTTAAAAACTCGAATAATTATGGAATATGAGTACCGTCGTGGCTGCAACGTGGCACAAACGGGACGCAAAATCATCCGCGTTTACGGACTGAATACTACAAACGAACGCACCACCTGTAATTGGCTTGCCCACTTCCGTTCTAGAAATTTCGACCTGAAAAATGAACCCCGGTTGTAGTCCCAAAATTTTGGTATACAATGACGAATTAAAGGCGACTGTGGAAGCTGATGATAATCAATCCACGACTGAATTATCAGTAGCTTTCAACGTTAGCATCAAAACAATATTGGTCCATTTGACTCAAATTAGCAAGGTAAAAAAGTTTAACAAATGGATGCCCCACGAACTCAAGGATCGCCAGCGCGAAGTACACGTCGAGACGTGCCTTGCACTACTCAACTGGGACACAAACAAGGAAATTTTGAACTGCATTTTTACCTGCGAAGAAAAATGGATTCTTTTTGACAATCGCAGGCGCTCAGCAAGCTCGCTTAGTTGGATCCTGAATCAGCCCTAAGCGAAAACTTACCTCTAGAAAAGTGATGGTCACCTGTTTGGTGATCTACCGCCGGTGTGATTTATCACAGCCACCAAACGGGACAAACATAACTGCAGACGTGTACTGTGAAGAACTGAACACAATGATAGAGAAGCTTGCACGTCTCCAACCAGCTTTGGTCTTGTCCCGCGAGTACAACGATAACGTGTGACGTCATACTGCATAACAGACGGTCTCCAAGTTACAAGAGCTAGGGTTGGAAGCTCTCTATCATCCGCTGTACTCACTAGACCTTATGTGTACAAACTTCTACTTTTTCCAGAATTTGGATAACTTTTTGGCGGGAAAAAATTTCACTACCCCAGAGGCAGTACAAAATGCCTTTGATGAATTTGTTGCCTTCCGTCCAGCTGATTTCTTCAAGAAGGACATCAGTAAACTGCAGGGATTGAAAACGGTCCCAAAATACCGGTATAGTACCGGTATTTAAGGGTTTCGGTACCTATACCGGAACAGGAACCAGAACCTAAATTAGAACCTTTAAGAACCTTTATTTTACCGGTTCCTAAGTAAAGCGAAAGCGAGTCCAAACTTGTTTGAGGTGCGGTCGGGTGGACGGCGCGATGCGGCGCGCGGCTGATTGTGAGAAGAGGGAGTTTGTAAAATATCACATTTGTATTGGTGGATCTTATGTTGCATATCACTGCAGTGTTGCCAACTCTACGGATTTTCTATAGATATACGGAAATTTGTCATCATCTACGGAACTACGGAATTTGAAGTTGCAATCAACGGAATTTTTATAAACTTAACAAGTTTTTTTATCACGAGTGTGAACTTGCCGACAATGTCATTCTCTCTCTCTCTTCTTCTAATGTTTTCTGTATTAAATTATATTTAATAATTAATTCTATGCTATCTGTATTAAAATAAAACCATTCTTACTCATAAATATCAATTTTTTGTGACGTTAATCGATTTCAAATGTTAATAGCTTAGATATTTTGAATTAAATTACGTACGTTTGTTTCTTCTTTCTTCTTGAAAAATAGGCAGTTCAAATAACTGCTTATAACCTTTTCATAGATGATTGAATTGTCACTTATGTCTCAAATTTTTCTAATCCATACTATCCCATTTGTTTTTATAATTATTAAAAAAATTCTGCCGGATTATTCTTCGCTTTTCCTCGATCTTGTTTTTCGAGATGTTCTCAAAGTTCTTAGTTGTATAGTTTTTTATCATCATCATCATTACAGCCCTTCACAAGTCCACTGCTGAACATAGACCTCCCCCAAAGAATGCCACAAAGCACGGTCCTGAGCCACCTGCATCCATCGACTTACCACCTGCATGTCTTACCAGGTCGTCACTCCATCTAGTGGGGGGTCACCCTACACTTTGCCTACCGGTACGAGGCTGCCACTCGAGAATCTTTTTTCCCCATCGGTTGTCGGTTTTTCGAGCTTTATGGCCGGCCCATTGCCACTCAGCTTACTAATCAGTAGGGCTATGTCGGTTACTCTGGTTCGACTGCGGATATCCTCATTTCTAAGTTTATCACGCAGAGAAACTACAAGCATAGCCCTCTCCATAGTACGCTGAGTTACCTTGAGCTTTCTCATCCGGCCAGCAGTGAACGACCACGTCTCAGTTCCATAAGTAATCGCTGGCACCACGCACTGTTTGTACAGTCTCGTTTTTAAGTTTTGAGGTATACCTGACGAGAAGATGTGCCGTAATTTCCCGAACGCTGCCCAACCGAGTTGAATCCGTCGATTGACCTCTCGGTCTAAGTTGGACTTACCTAGTCATACTAGTTGTCCCAGGTAAACATACCCGTCAACAACTTCGAGCTTAGTGCTCCCAACAACTACCGGCATAGGTGTGACATGGACGTTAAACATGATCTTTGTTTTGCCCATGTTCATCTTAAGACCTATCCGTTGGGAGACACTATTGAGGTCATTGAGCATAGTGCTAAGGTCTTCCAGCGATTCTGCCATAAGGACGATATCGTTGGCAAATCGAAGGTGAGTGATGTACTCGCCATTGATGTTAATACCATATCTTTTTCAGTCGAGAAGCTTGATAACGTCTTCCAATGCAGCGGTGAAGAGTTTCGGGGATATAACGTCACCCTGTCTTACACCTCTCTGCAATTGGATAGGTTTCATACACTGGTTCTGTACTCGCATAGCCATCGTAGCCCTACTGTACAAGCACTTCAGCACTTCGATATACCGACATTGAACTTGGCACCGTTGAAGGGACTGCAGCAACGCCCAAATTTCGACGGAATGAAAGGCAAATTGTACTACACGGACTTCTGTACAATTCGCCGAAGGGTATGTATGTGGTCTATGGTGCTAAAGCCCTTTCGGAAACCGGCTTGTTCGGGAGGCTGGAAGTCATCAATTCTGCGCGCGAGACGATTCCTAATGAATCTCGAAAACAGCACGTAGACGCGGCTCAGAAGAAAAATCGGCCTGCACTTCTTCAAGAGAGCGTTGTCACCTTTCTTGAAGAACAAGACCACCGCACTTCTGCTCCACGCCTCTGGTGTAATGCCACCATGGAGGAAGTAATTAAAGAGCTTCTGAAGGACTTCAAGTACCGGTTTTCCACCCGCTTTCAGAAGCTCCGCTGTAATTCCATCCTCGCCTGGGGCCTTGCCGTTTTTAAGGTGCTGGAGAGCCATTCTAATCTCGCTCAGACTGACGTCCGGGATATCATCGGAATAGTGTCGGATAAGACTCGCTTTTGGATCGTTACTCACTCGTGTGACTCTAAACATGATGTGTGCAGCTGCCCATAGAACCTCTCAATCTCACTCAAAATCTCAGATGTCCCGGAAACGACGCTGCCACACTCGGTCTTCAGCTTTGACAGTTGGCTCTTTCCGGCAGACAGATCTCTAGCAAAGACTTTGGAGACCTGGTTTCGCTCGATCGTTTCTTCAATAAGAGCAGTATTAAAGTTGCGTAAGTCCCGCCGCATGCATTTGGAGATCTGTCCGTTCAGTTGCCTGTATGCTGTCAAATCTGCTGATGACTGCAGCTTCATATCCCGTCTAACAAACATGAGATTAAGAGTGTGATCGTAGAGTTTTTCTGTTCTTCTGCGGCGGGTCTTGCAGAACTTAGCTCCGACCGCATGGACAGTTTTCACGAGCTTGTCATTCATATCGTCCACTGCATTGCAATCTTCTAGGCACTGAAAACGGTTTCGTAGCTCGAGCTGAAAGGTTTCGGGACTTTGGAGTAGAGCACGAGGGAGACGGAGCGTTGACTTTATTAGACGTGTCCTCTCCAACTTAACGTTTAGGTTCAGTGTGCTTGTCACCATTCGGTGATTGCTGCCGGTTTTCACCCTCGGCGATCACTGAGACATCACTAAACAGTTGTCGTCTGGTTGTCATAATGAAGTCAATCTCATTTTTTGTCGAAATTTCGAGGCTCGACCAGGTCTACTTTCTCTGGGGCCGCTACTGGAAGAAAGAGTTCATCATAAAGAGTCCCTCTTTCTCCATGAACTCTGCCAGCTGCAGGCCCCTTTGGTTCCGTTGCCCTATTCCAAATTTCCCTACTTTCAGCTCACCGTTCTCTCTTTTGCCTAGTTTTGCGTTGAAGTCTCCCATTAACACCGTATAGTGGGTTTTGGAGGAATGCATAGCTCTAGAGATATCCTCATACATTTCCTCCACCTCGTCATCGGGGTGTGTCGAGGTTGGAGCGTAAACCTTTATGACCTTCAGCGAATACCGTTTGGTGATTCTGAGTATAAGGTACGCGACCCTCGTTGACACACTGCCAATCTTTACAACGTTGTTAACGAGAAACTTGTGGACGATAAATCCGACACCTCCTTGGGACGGTTGGTCGCCCTCCCAGTGATAGAACAAGTTGCCGGATTCGAGGATTACCGTGTCCTGACCTCTCTTCGGACCGCGGATAGTCCTATAATATTCCAGCGCAACTTGTCTATCTCTTCTTCCAGCTCCAGGATCTTTTCGTCAGTCCTCAGGGTGCGTGCGTTATAAGTTGCCAGGTCGAGTCGTCGTAGGTGGCAACCGAACCTCCACCGGAGATTCTTAGCACCCCTGCCCCGCCGTTAACATGGTCGCCACCGTAGCCAGGAATAGCGGGGCCGACGGGGACTGGGGGCCGTCTCTTAGTAACTTTATTTATTTTGGGGGGTATATTGCCATAGTTGCCACGCTTGGCGAGCGGGTTGGCAACCGCAGTTTTTATTGTGATATTGCTGTTATCAGGAAGATGCTGCTGCCCATCTCCTGACTGTATCCCACTGTCGCCTCTTACGACACCCACAGATATTCTTAACCGCCACTACACAGCTATAATTTGTTCATTGTGTCATAAATCACCCGAGTCTGAAACACCGTAATATACCAAATAATAAACTAACAAAAACCAGAAAATAAAATCCATGTTAATAAGTCATTATAATCAAGGTCGAAACGTATTTTTTTAGTATAACTATCCACAAATATTAAAGTGTGTATAGTTACTTTATTTGTTGTTTACTAAATATTATTTAATTAAAAAAAAATAATTATAATCAATTTTTTATGGTTTATTTTTCTTACATGTGTAGCTTGATTCGATGTTATACTACATTTAAACTTACAACAAGAATTTTCCATGACAGAATGAATTTATCAACTAAGTTCAAAAACAAATATTGTCGATCCTCAACGGAACGGATATTTTGAAATAGCATCTACGGAATTGTACAGAATTTTTTATACCAATCTACGGATTTGGAGAAATTTGATTATAGGTTCTCGGAACCGGTATTTAGAACCGGTACATCGGAACCCGAACCGGAACCGATACCGGAACTGGAACCGTACCGAAAAGAGGAACCTTTATAAGAACCTAAATGAATAACCAGAACCAAAATTGGTACCGGTATTCAATCCCTGGTAAACTGCCACTACGTTGGGAAGGATGCATCGATTTGACGGGTGATTACTGTAATTAATAGAAATAAGAAA
Organism: Parnassius glacialis; assembly: GCA_033319125.1. Classification (NCBI taxonomy): domain Eukaryota; kingdom Metazoa; phylum Arthropoda; class Insecta; order Lepidoptera; family Papilionidae; genus Parnassius; species Parnassius glacialis. Next base: position 1,635,671 of record JAVANC010000008.1, read on the forward strand.
TAAAGAAAAAATAACACGGCCACAATACGTTAACTTATTACAAGAAAACAGCCATATCATAGGTAAAAACCTAATATTTGCTTTTTCTTTGGCACTTGAGCTTGAACTTCTTCTCTGAGAAGATAAATTTGTTTAGCTGCATCACTAATCAAGGTATATTTGAGATAACATTCTATCTTAGTCCTTACGGGTGACAACGCATCCGCATTTTGATCCTTTATTGAGGATGGATGCAGATGTCTATGAGTCACAGCAACCACTTATCATCAGATAACCGGTGTGTTCGTTTGTCACCCTATCTTATATTAAAAAAAAACTTAAATAATTGTTCTGTGTAAATAGACCTCCCAGTGCTAGTTACTGCCTACTAACGCAAGCTCAGCATATACTAGTTATTAGTTAAAAACTTGGTCGATAAAAGATAGAGATTTAAAATAGCAGCACTTCTCATTGCCACTCTTTCATTAATAATGCCGATCGCGTTCATGTTTGTAAATAGCAAAAAATGTGAAACAGAAAATGGTAAGTAAATAAATTATCTGAATTTCAAAGACATTCACAATGTTATAATCTTAATTTTTCTAGATGTGGCATATTACCCTTCCTCACATTGAACATCATCATCATTCATCATCATTACAGCCCTTCACAAGTCCACTGCTTAACATAGGCCTCCCCCAAGGAATGCCAAAAAACACGGTCCCGAGCCACCAGCATGCATCGACTTCCTGCATGTCTTACCAGGTCGTCACTCCATCTAGTGGACGGACGCCCTACACTTCGTCCGCCGGTACGAGGCCGCCACTCGAGAAACTTTTTCCCCCATCGGTTGTCGGTTCTTCGAGCTATATGGTCGACCCATTGCCACTTCAGCTTACTAATCCGTTGGGCTATGTCGGTCACTCTGGTTCTACTGCGGATATCCTCATTTCTTAGTTTATCACGCAGAGAAACTCTGAGCATAGCCCTCTCCATAGCTCGCTGAGCAACCTTGAGCTTCCTCATCCGGCCAACCGTGAAGGACCACGTATCAGTTCCATGGGTCATCACTGGCAACACGCACTGGTTGACGCATTGAACAATAATGTTCTTATTGTCATCAAATTTCTAATACATTGGTAGTAGAATAAGGATTCAATTTGTTGTCTTACAACACCTAACCCTACAGTAGGAGCGGCCTTAACAAAAGCGCGTAATGGGCTATGTGATACAGACTCTCGCAGGCGTACGTAAGGCGCATTTTGATTTAATATGCGCCCTGAAGCAACCAGTCATCATCATCATCATCATTAATGCCTTTCATAAGTCCACTGCTGAACATAGGCCTCCCCTAAGAAATGCCACAAATCACGGTCCTGAGCCACCTGCATCCATCGACTTCCTGCATGTCTCACCAGGTCGTCACTCCATCTAGTGGGGGGTCGCCCTACACTGTGCATACCGGTACGAGGCTGCCACTCGAGAACCTTTCTTCGCCCGGTTATCGGTTCTTCGAGCTATATGGCCGGCCCACTGCCACTTCAACTTACTAATCCGTTGGGCTATGTCGGTTACTCTGGTTCTACCGCGGATATTCTCATTTCTAAGTTTATCACGCAGAGAAACCCCGAGCATAGCCCTCTCCATAGCTCGATGAGCGACCTTGAGTTTCCTCATACGGCCAGCAGTGAAGGACCACGTCTCAGATCCGTAAGTCGTCACTGGTAACACGCACTGGTTGTACAATTTCGTTTTCAGGATTTGCGATATGTCTAACGAGAAGATGTGTCGTAGTTTCCCGAACGTTGCCCAGCCGAGTTGAATCCGTCGATTGAACTCTCGGTGGAGGTTGGACTTACCTATTCGGAGAATTTGTCCCAGGTAAACATACTCGTCAACAACTTCGAGCTTAGTGCTCCCAACAACTACCGGCATAGGTGTGACATGGACGTTAAACATGATTTTTTGTTTTGTCCATGTTCATCTTAAGACCTATCCGTTGGGACACACTATTGAGGTTATTGAGCATAGTGCTTAGGTCCTCCAGCGATTCTGCCATAAGGACTATATCGTCGGCAAATAGAATGCGAATGATGTACTCGCCATTGATGTTAATACCGCATCCTTTCCAGTCCAGTAGCTTGAAAACGTCTTCCAATGCAGCGGTGAAGAGTTTCGAGGATATAACGTCACCCTGTCTTACACCTCTCTGCAGTCGGATAGGTTTCTTACTCTGATTTTGTACTCAGATAGCCATCGTAACTCTACTGTACAAACACTTCAGCTCTTCGATACACCGATAATCAACTTGGCACCGCTGAAGGAACTGCAGCACCGCCCAAATTTCGACGGAATCAAAGGCTTTCTCATAGTCGACATACGCAAGGCAAAGTGGCAGATTATACTCCTCTGTCTTCTGTACAATCAGCCGCAGGGTATGTATGTGGTCTATGGTACTAATGCCTTTTCGGAAACCGGCTTGTTCGGGACGCTGGAAGTCGTCAAGTTTGCATGCGAGACGATTCGTAATGACTCTCGAAAACAGCACGTAGACGCGGCTCAGAAGGGAATTCGGTCTGTAGTTCTTCAAGAGAGCGTTGTCGCCTTTCTTGAAAAACAAGACCATTGCACTTCTGCTCCACGCTTCCAGAGTAGTGCCACCATGGAGGACGGAATTAAAGAGCTTCTGAACGACTTCAAGTACAGGTTTTCCACCCGCTTTCAATAGCTCCACTGTAATTCCATCCTCACCTGGTGCTCTGCCGTTTTTAAGTTGCTGGAGAGCCATTCTAATCTCGCTCAGACTGACGTCTGGGATATCTTCGGAATAGTATCGTATAAGACTTGCTCTTGGATCGTTATTCGGCTCCGACGATGTCGTGTACGGCTGCCCATAGAACCTCTCAATCTCACTCAAAATCCAACGGGACACGTGCCCGGAAACGATGCTGCCACACTCGGTCTTCAGATTTGTCAGGTGGCTCTTTCTGGCAGACAGATATCTGGCAAAGACTTTGGACCCTTGGTCCCACTCGATCGCTTCTTCAGTACAAGCTGTATTGAAGTTGCGTAAGTCCCGGCGCATGCATTTGGAGATCTTTCTGTTCAGTTCCCTGTATGCTGTCAAATCTGTTGAAGACTGCAGCGTCATTTCCCGTCTAACACCCATGAGATTAAGACAGTGATCGGAGAGTTTTTGTGTTCTTCTGCGGTGGGTCTTGCAGAACTTACTCCGACCACATGGACAGTTTCCACGAGCTTATTGTTCATATCGTGCACTTCATTGCAGTCTTCTAGGCACTGAAAATGGTATTGTAACTCGAGCTGAAAGGTTTCGGGACTTTAAACTAGAGCACGAGGGGGACGGAGCTTTGACTTCATTAGACGTGACCTCTCCAACTTAACGTTTAGGTTCAGTGTGCCTCTAACCATTCGGTGATCGCTGCTGGTTTTCATCCTCGCGATCACTGAGATATCACCGAACAGTTGTCGTCTGGTCGTCATAATGAAGTCAATCTCATTTTTGTCAAACCGTCGGGGCCCACTTCCTGTGAGGCCGCTTCTGGAAGAAATAGTTTATCTTAAAGAGTCCCTCTTCCTCCATGAAGTCGGCTAGCTGCTGGCCCCTTGGGTTCCGTTGCCCCATTCCAAATTTCCCTACTTTCAGCTCACCGTCCTCTCTTGTCCCTAGTTTTGCATTGAAGTCTCCCATTAACACCGTATAGTGGGTTTTGGAGGAATGCATGGCTCAAGAGATATCCTCATACATTTCCTCCACCTCCTCATCGGGATGTGCCGAGGTTGGTGCGTACACCTGTATGACCTTCAGCGAATACCATTTGGTAATTCTGAGTATAAGGTACGCAACCCTCGTCGACACACTCTCAATCTTTACAACGTTGTTAAAGAGAGACTTGTGGACGATAAATCCGACACCTCCTTGGGACTGATTGTCGCCCTCCCGGTTATAGAGCAAGTTGACGGATTTGAGGATCACCGTGTCCTCCCCCTCTCTTCGGACCTCCGATAATCCTATAATATGCTAGCGTAATTTGTCTATCTCTTCTTCCAGCTCCACGATCTTCTCGTCAGTCCTCAGGGTGCGTGCGTTGTATCTTGCCAGGTCGAGTCGTCGTAGGTGGCAACCGAACCTCCACCGGAGATTGTTCGCACCCCCTGCCCCGCCGTTATCATGGTCGCCACCGTAGCCAGGTATAGCGGGGCCGCCGGGGGCTGGGGGCCGTCTCTTTGTTGCTCTCATCATTGGGGGTATTTGCCATAGTTGCCATGCTTGGCAAGCGGGTTGGCAATCGCAGTTTTTTTTTGTAACCTTTCTGTTATCAGGAAGATGCTGCTGCCCATCTCCTGCCTGTTTCCCTTTGTCGCCTTTTACGACACCCACGGGAAGATATGGGATAGTGGATATTCTTAACCGCCACTACTCTGGCAGCAACCAGTAGACTATTTTAATGAAGGTGGCATCCGAGGCGTGCAAGGTATTATGAACATTAGCGACGTTCTAAGTTGGTTTAAACTGGAAAGTTTGATTGATTATTTATTCTGCAGTTATACTTAATACTGAAGAAACGAACTGAGGGTTTCCTGATCTACCCTCAATCCATTTGTTTCCTCCTTTTTTATCTAAACCTCTCCATTTTCAACATATTATAGTCAATGGAACAAGATAGCCAATTTTTAACTCTTTATCTATACACATTACATAACATAAACACTAACGGCTGTCATCCAAAGGGGCAGGCAGAGAAAAACACATAAAACACATAAAAAAATATACCAATTTACTATAGTAAACGGCCTAAAAATTTTATGAAAATCTAACCGCAATCATGAAATCTGGAAAAAAAGAATTGATTTGAGGAACAGGGCTATGAAAGTCCTCAGTAGTTTGCTTTTACATCGATACTATCGTACTATCGTGTTTGTACGTGGTAGAGCCATGCTGCAGCTATATTAGTAGTATAGTTGTAGCACGAATGTGTCGGCTCGAACGGGGAAGCACCACGCTCTCAAAGAATTCCAGCGTAAAATAGCAGCTTAACACTGCTGTGTTTCGTACGGTGAGTGTAGAGAACCGGAGACCCTTTTTACTGGAAAAGAGGCATTCCATCTTAATCCTCACGGATGACAACGCATCTGCATTTTGATTCGCAAACGAGGCTAGATATAGATGTCTATGGACCACAGCAACCACTTACCATCAGGTGGACTGTGTGCTCGTTTGTCACCCTATCCTATAAGAAACTATAGCACCATCATATAGGCAACAAGAGCACTACACAATTTTTACACATTTTGTTCAAGAGAAGGCACTAATACCGGCATTAATATCATTTATTGTTTATTTCAATAAATTAAAAAAAAAACAGTTATTGTTTTATTATATATATGGAGTGCTCCATATTATAAATACTATAATATTTTGGACATTAGGTATAGCCGGGGGTATGTATAAAAATCCTCTGTAGCTTGCTTTGCGTTGATACTTGCGTCATCTCAGTCATTAAAAGCACTATTTTCCCCAATATTTTTAAACATTTTTTCAAAAAGATGGCGTCACTGCTGCTATTTATTATAAATACCGAAGCCTATTTACATTAATTATGAATTTTTCAGTATTCCCGTTAGATACGGTATAACTATGTTACTTTTGTAATCTATAGATTATAGGGAATAAATCGACATGTATTTCATTAAGTCATACCACAATTTGTGGTGGGCCCATTCTGCATACAACAAGAAATTGTCTCCTTTGTTTTGTCAAGGAAAGATCCTTATTCATTCTTTCTACATGATCAAACCACCGAAGCATTCCTTTCTTAATCCTTGTCACAACATCATCTTGCAAACCACACTCTTCTCTTATCACACAATTTCTCACCCTGTCATTCAGATTCAGCCCTAACATACTCCTTAATGACCGCATTTCTACAGCATTTTTTCTATCCTCTTGTTTTTTCTGCCACACCCAACTTTCACTACCTTACATTAAAGTAGGGACCACAAACTATATAGGTAGAAACACTAGTAGGGACCAGGGTGAGGCAACTTTGTATGGAAGCTGAAAAATCTGCACACAATCATGATTTTGCCAATATGCGTGTTGGGCTTGTAAAAATAAAGCGAGATAAAATATCGCTGTCTCTTTCTTTGATATTGTTTTAGATTGCCATTTTAAAAATTAGATAAACAAATTCATATTATATGGGAAGAAAATAAAAATTTTAATTCGGTGTTAAACTTTTATTTGTTTGCTCTTTAAAGTATAATTACATACATACTCGTATTACTCTGAGATTCGCACAATTAGTTTACCTATTAATTGATTTAAATTAAATTATTAAATATTAGCAGAATCCTATCAAAAGAAGCCATGAATTAATAGAAGAAAAAAAAGCGGCAAAGTGCGAGTTGGACTCGCCCATGAAGGGTTCCGTAGCAGCAAGTAACAAATTTACGATTTATGACGTGTTAAAAAAACTACTTACTATGTAGATCTCGTTCAAACCAATTTTCGGTGGAGATTTACATGGTAATGTATATCATATATTTTTTTTTAGTTTTATCATTCTCTATTTTAGAAGTTACATGGGGGGACACACATTTTACCAATTTGGAAGTGTCTCTCGCGCAAACTATTCAGTTTGGAAAAAAAATATATAAGAAACGTCAATATCATTTTTGAAGACCTATCCATAGATATCACGTAAGGGTTTGATGAAAAAAAAATTTTGAGTTTCAGTTGTAAGTATGGGGAACCCCCAAAATTAATTGTTTTTTTTTCTATTTTTGTGTGAAAATCTTAATGCAGTTCGTAGAATACATCTACTTACCAAGTTTCAACAGCATAGTTCTTATAGTTTCGGAAAAAATGGCTGTGACATACGGACGGACAGACAGACAGACATGACGAATCTATAAGGGTTCCGTTTTTTGCCATTCGGCTACGGAACCCTAAAAAATGACATTTGTTTTCTCAACTATGTAGTACGTGTAGTAGTAGTACTATGGTGTCAAGAACACAGAGCTTAAACTTATTATTTCATATTTAAGTAATAGAAAGCAGAAGGTTATTATCAATGGTAAAAGTTCTTCCGGGTCACCTGTACTAATGGGTGTTCCTCAGGGCTCGATTCTCGACCCATTCCTGTTTCTGGTGTATATTAATGACTTACCTGACCTTGTAGGGGATAGTCATGATATAGTATTATTTGCTGATGATACTTCCTTGATTTTTAAACTTAAACGTCAATCATTTAAATGTGACGAAGTGAATAATGCTATGTCAAAATTAGTGCATTGGTTTAACGTTAATAATCTGCATTTGAACGGAAATAAAACTAATTGTGTTAAATTTAAAACAAAGAATGTTAAAAATCTGAATACCAATGTGTTTTTAAATGGGGAGGAATTGAGCCCTGTTGTATCCACTATTTTTCTTGGCATCACTCTTGACGCAAAGCTTCAGTGGAGCCCCCATATATCCAAATTAGTAAGCAGACTAAGTTCTGCAGCATATGCTGTAAAAAATATTAGAGGTCTCACTAGTGTCGAGACAGTTAAATTAGTTTATTTAAGTTATTTCCATAGCATAATGTCTTATGGGATTTTGCTATGGGGAAATGCGGCTAATTCAGAAACTATTTTTGTTTTACAGAAGAGGGCCATTAGAGCTATTTACAATCTAAAACCGAGAGAGTCTCTTAGAGATAAATTTAAAGAAATTAATATATTAACTTTGGCCTCTCAGTATATTTACGAAAATTTTATGTATGTTCACAAAAACAAAGATAGTTTTCGTAAAAAAATTGATATACATTCCGGAAACACTAGGAACAAACACAAGCTAGTGATGCCAGTTTCTCGACTCCACAGAGTCAGTAATTCATTCTTGGGGCAATGTATACGCTATTACAACAAGGTCCCGGAAAGTGTACAGGTTCTCTCTATTACCAAGTTAAAATGTTTTATTAAGCTGAAACTGTATAAAAAGGATTATTATAGTATAAATTAATACATGGTTGATAATAACCCCTGGGAATGAGGTGGTCGATTCCAAGCAGTTTCTAAAATAAATTTTGTAAATAGTTCGTAATAATTTTATTTTGTAAAATTTATTTTAAAAATAAAGTCCCGCTGGGTTTCTTGCTGGTTCTTCCCAGGACAGAGGGGTTTTTTTCGAACCAGTGGTAAAGTAAAAAATGACTTTCAATAAGAATTACACATGTAATGTATATTGAATAAAAATTATTCTATTCTATTCTATTCAACGTCTTTCATATTGAAAATATTTTCTGAAATTTATTAAAATTTATTTCAAAGGTTTAGTTTTTAATATCTATTATTCATTATTGCTTAAATTCAGTTAGATGGACTTCATTTTCGTATGTACGCGAATATACAGTCATAATATCATCGTGAATGTACAGTAAAGATTTTTTGTGAAATGTTAATTCTGTATAAGATATTAACTGTAAATGAATTCATTATTTCAAAGTTTTATGCACGATTTGTGGTCATCATCGCAACTAAGTTAAGTGTTGTGCAAATAAAAAAGCACAAAATCATCTGATCACTTTCTGCAAGTTTCCTATGATAGGAAAAGAAAAACTTATGACAATATTGTGATAAGGCTATAAACATTTCGAATTTATTGACCTTCATTTGTAGGGTTTATTACTATATTGACTCGAATTGCATCTGTTTCAGATCACGTATTTGGGCTGAGTTAAGTTTTCATCATGAGAATTTTGCTGATTTAAATTTACGTTAATGTTCTGTGAAGAATAACTCCCTGAGAATAACATGTGTTATATATCAGTAAGGAGCGAGGAAATATGATGTGCAAAAGCAATAAAAACATGAATAATAATGTGTAGTTCATAAAACAATCTGTTTTCCAGAAAATAAAATTACATAACTATACTTATTTATAGTTTTATTTTATCCCACATACTAATCTAAAGAGCCGTGGTAGGTCAGATGGTTAGCGCTCGCTGTAAGCTTCACAGTTCACAGTACTCGAGCAACCCGGGTTCGATCCCCGCCGGCACCAATGAAATTGTTAATTGCAATTTTAAGTGCTGATTTACCACGTGCTCGGCGGTGAAGGAAAACATCGTGAGGAAACCTGCATATCTGAGAAATAAGAAAAAAAATATTTCGAAGACATGTGAAGTTCGCCAACACGCACTGGGGCAGCGCGGCTGACATTTCCTTGCCCTAAAACCCTCACAGAAATTAGAGGAGGCCTGTGCCCAGCAGTGGGACGTAAATAGGCTGCCACTTTACTTACTTTACTTTACTAATCTAAAGTATATTCGATTAATTTTAGTGCAACCTCTCAAATATATGGGAATTTACCCCATAGGTTTGTGAGACTTGAGCCAAAATTACTCGAATAAGCCTTAAAAAGTTTAAAGTTACAGAATACAAAGGTTTGAAATTCCCGCTAAAAAGTTTTATATGGGCGTCAACCGTAGGGCTTTTCGTACACACACATAAACACGTGTTTTCGTTTTTTAGTATGAAGTTGGCGTTCTTCTCTTGATAAAGAGTAATTGTGTTCTGTGCTAGGGACTAATTGTGGATTACTTAATATGTATATTTGATTTTAACCTTAGTCATAGTAAGTACTTGTATTTAACTACAAAACTAGCTATGTAGCAGTCTTCAAGAAACTTTATTAGTCTAGTTTTAAGATATAGGTACATAAATTATTAATATTTTAATTATCACTGTCAAAAAATTCTTAAATAAATTCAATTTTTTTCAAAATTAAATTAGTTATTGTAAGTTAAGTGTTACAATTGGCGTTAATTTAAAATATGGCGTATCTTACAACAGAACCACCCTTTTCGGGTATTACAATAATAGATCTGTGACTTAGATAACTATATTAATCATTAACCCTTCAAAATTGTAAAGGAAGTTAAATTACATAACTTAGCTATTATAAAATTCTAAATAACAAATTGTTTTAGTTATAGCTAAATACTCTTTAAAACACAAAGCGCGCACACAACGAACGAATCGCGTTCTTACTCTTTGCTGGCTCACTTGATCCGTACAGCAGCCCAAACTCGAGTTAGGGAGACCCAACTCGAATTAACTCGAGTTAAGCGCAACTCGAGTTAGTAACTTGAGTTGACCCATCACTAGTTTCGAGCATAGAAAAATTCTGTCTCTTACTATTTTTCTTATATCAATGGTCTTTTACCAGTTACCACTGACTTCGAAGTCTACTCTCTTAAGGGCTTAAATATTATAAAATGTTTAGCTGGTGTGATTTGGGGTGCAGACCCCAAAGTTTTAAGTATGCTATATAAATCTATAGTCAGAAGCCATTTCGACTACAGTTGTTTAGCTTACTCAAATAGTAGTTGAGTAAAAAAACTAGACATAATTCAAAACAAAGCTATGTGTTCAACTCCCATACGAGCTATGGAAGTTGAAACCTAAATAATGCCACTGTGTCTTAGAAGACCTGCTAATAGAGAGATATTTACTAAAGCTGTTATCTGGTAATGATAATGTTCTCAAAAAAAATAGTACCTTTTCCTGTACAATGCTCGGCCCAGCAGACTTTGGGAGGTGAGCTTTTACGAGGTTATTTCCCATTTCTGCTTCTCATTGTACAACAAATGAATGAAGATTTTAAAAATGTTATTAAACAATCAAAGTGGACATGCTACACATACACATATTCCTGTATTATAATATTTGAGACCAATATTGTTACCAAATTTTTTTTAATAATTGTGAATTATTAACTTTTCTTTCCGACAATAACTACTATACTTTGTATACAGATGGTAGCAAAAGTTAGCTCTTTGTGCGCAGTGCTGTTTATGATCCCCAATCCAAGTTTGGTCAAAGTTTTCTTCTCGACCCTAAATGCAGTGTTTTCACTGCAGAGGTATATGCGACCCTCGAGGCCCTGAAGAAGATTGCACATATAAATAGTTTTAATAATTTTTTAATTTTAACAGACAGTTTAAGTATGGTCCAAAGTTTAACCAATCTCAGATTTGACTTTAAAGAAAACTATATTTTGTATAATATTAAAAATTGTTATTTAGTTATGCACAAAAGGGTATACAGGTCTCTTTCATGTGGATTCCATCACATAGGGGCATAACAGGAAATGAGATAGTAGATAAAATTTCACGTGATGGAACCAACATGTTAGATGTTAGCTCCATAGTGAAAGTACCTTTGACCGACTGTTATCAATCAATTGACAATCAGGTCAATAGTTTGTGGATCGAATTTTGGAAACAAAATCAAGAACAGAAGGGTAAATGGTATGGAACTGTTCAAGAAAAACTACCTGTAGCACCATGGTACAACAAACTGAAAATGGCCAGTCGAGACTTTATTATGACTATAAACAGATGTTAAAAAATAGATCCTATTACGTGCCTCTATATAAATTCATCAAAAATACAGTGGGGAAATTATAATAAACCGAATAAAAATACTCAAGACTTGGCCTAAAGGTCTAGATACCAGGCCGTAAACTCCAAAAAAACTTAGAAGTCTCTTACTGTCACAACTGTCACTGTCATCCTAAAGACAAGTTTGTTTTGCTTTTGATTTTGTTGATATGTGATACACGATACAGTGAATAGTGGGTGTTGGTAAAAATGACTGCGGAAACATTACGAAATGCTACGAAAATCTTTAAATACTCCTTTCCAACTTGTACCAATGAAGATATACTTTTCAAACTGGAAGTTCCAGTTGAGATACCCTATGATGGATCCACACGAGAGCTGGTGCAGCGCGTTATTAATATGTTCCATATACCGGTATACTTGGAAGAAGGTAATTTAATTTTGGCCTTTGATCTAATAAGTGAAAATGTCTTCGCCAACATTTTTTATGTAGGAGAGGGGGCAAACGAGCATACGGCTCACCCGATGATAAGTGACTACCGCCACCCATGAACGACTGCAACATCAAGGGAATTGCAAGTAACGCACCCCTGCCGGCCTTTTAGAAAGGAGTAAACTCTGGCTTAGCTTTCCATTGACGTCAGTGGAGTTTGGTGTTGATACGTATTTTTACAGAAAGATTACACTATTATAAGCACACACACAATGTCTCAATATACGGAAACGCGTAATTTTTGAGAAAAGAATAATTGAAAATCAATTATTCTTGCAATGTTTACGTCTAATTTGCTAATAAACTGGCGCCATTTTGTAATGTCATTGTCGACGTCAATAGGGATGTCGATTCTTTCCGAAAAAGGTCGATTTTTAAATCGATTCAAATCGTAAGCTGATGTATCGGTTCACAAAAAATCGATTTCTAAAATGTCTATATTTTTTTAATGTTTCTATTTATAATGTAAATATAAACCCATTTTATGAAAAACAAGAAAGATACCATGATAAATGATCTCTTATTGAAATTTGTTTTATTTAACAGTACCTATTAGGGCAGATAAATAAAATAGGTTAGGTTCAACTTATGTCAAAGAACCGAATTGATTGACCCCGACTCCACCTGGTACGAGTCTGTCCTACCCCTAGAGTGGTTTTATAGAGCCGGAGGCGCGTAGGGGGAGCAGCCTCCGCCTGCCGTAACAAATCGTAGGCATCGGACGAGCCGGAGCGGCTGAGGCTGGTCGCCGAAGGCGACCAACAAGCCGAAGCTGCGGAGGCGAGGAGGGATGCCTGCGATTTGTTACGCTAAGGCGTAGAGGCTGCTCTTCCCGCAGCGCCGGAGAGGTAGCAGTCTCAAAATAGATACAGAAATCCTTCTGAATCAGTCCCCCTATATTTTATGATGAAGGGGATTTTTTTCTCATAAAATGGATATATATTTACATTATAAATGCAAACATGAAAAAAATATAGATATTTTAGAAATCGATTTTTTAGGAATCGATACATCAGCTTACGATTTGAATCGATTTAAAAAACGACCTTTTTCGGAAAGAATCGACATCCCTATTGACGTCGACAATGACATTACAAAATGGCGCCAGTTTATTAGCAGATTAGACATAAACATTGGAAGAATAATTGATTTTCAATTATTCTTTTCTCAAAAATTACGCGTTTCCGTATATTGAGACTTTGTGTGTGTGCTTATAATAGTGTAATCTTTCTGTAAAAATACGTATCAACACCAAACTCCACTGACGTCAATGGAAAGTCGTACCTAAACTCTTTTCTTTAAGCTCTCTAAGTGGTATCTGTATGGATCTATCAACATAAATGATAATTTGTTTAGATAAATTCACAATATTTAATAATAGTAAATATATATTTAATTCCTGGATGATAGGCTTCCATGATGTACAATTTATGTCTCAATATAAGAAAGATAGAAGACAATAATTTATTGAGGCTACATTAATTAATTAGCTTGTAAATTTCCTTACTATCATAAACTAGTTTCACTTTAATAGTTTAATTATTACTCTTGGCAATATTTTTCAGAATTGAATGAAAAGTTAGCACACTATATATCTGAAGAAACAAAAGACTTTCACAATAAAAGGGATGAAAAGCTTCTAAATCAGTTAAAAAATGGTGAGCTGAATGTAGAGGGTATTGTGAAAAACTGGGAGAAGCTTTTTAAGGAGAATGTTGTGGAGTTCGCAGAACAGAAAGGCACTTCTGATGAGGAGGTAATAAAATGCTAGCAGGATTGATTTGTAACCGTAAACTAAAGTGTGTTTTATAGAAACTGTACCTATCCTTGATTAAGAATTAAAAGTAGATGACTAAGATAGAATGTTTAGTAACCAGTAAAAGGGTCCCTGGTTATTTACACTCACCATATGAAACACAGTAGCATTATGCTGCTATTTCACACTGGTATTTTATGAGAGTGTGGTACTTACCAAGTCAAGCCAATCAATTAGTAAACCATATATATAGATGCAGCATGGATTACAATGCTAAAATTGTAGTTAAAGTGTTTTATAAAATGTGATATAGAAATTTTTATTAGAAAATTAAAGCCAACTTCTAAGAAATATTAAAATTAAAAGAATCTCCACATAATAACTTCTCAACTTGGTACTAGACATAGTGTATAGAAGAATTTAAGGTTTCTATGGATTTAACATATTTCAATAATAAATTATGGTTTAACTTAGGACATCAAGTACAATAATAGTCCACCGCTGAATAAAGGCCTTCCCCCAAGGAAAGCAAAATACATTCTTAAGCGACCTGTGTCTGCTGACTTCCCACATCTCTTATGATGTTGTCACTCCATCTAGTAGGGGGCTAATTTACCTAAATAATAATTTACACATATAATTATAATCAGCATTAGGGCACTTCTTACTGGGTCTATGTGGGGAGATTTATTTTATAATCTTATGGCAGCATGCAAGCTAAAGTAATAATAAGTGCTAATGCAAGCAAAGTCCAAATAGTCAGATCAGACAAAATCCCAACTATAGGATCGATTCATCAAGGAAGTGTCTTAGGTTGTATTCTATTTCTTATATATATAAACAACCTTCCACAACAATTACAAGAAGAATGTATTATCTTTGCAGATGATGTATCTATCTTGCTCTCATCTACAGACAATTGTGAATTAAACAAAAAATTAAATACATCATTTACTAAAATACACGACTGGTTAGAATCACATAATTCAGAGCTGAACTATAATAAAACCAAATTAATCGTGTTTAAAACTTATCAAAAACAACCTCTACAAATAAACTTTACGATCGATACGGTCAACTCTACAACATTACTCGGTATTGAAATTGACACACATCGAAATTGGAAACCCCACATTCAAAAATTAACGAGTAAATTGTCCTCATTTATATTTGCACTCATACATTTGAAAAAAGTTACTGACATAAAAACAGCTCTTTCGGCGTATTACGCGTATGCTCAGTCTATACTAACTTATGGAATAGTCATCTGGGGCAACTGTACTGACATAGATAATATTTTCAAATTGCAAAAAAAAATGTATCAGAATCTTGACAAATATAGAAACAACGGACTCATGCAGACCACATTTTAGAATACTTGGTCTTTTTTTTTTATAGGATAAGGGTGACAAACGAGCACACAGTCCACCTGATGGTAAGTGGTTGCTGTGGCCCATAGACATCTACATCTATCCTGTATTACAAATCAAAATGCAGATGCGTTGTCACCCGTGAGGACTAAGATGGAATGCCTCATTTCCAGTAAAAAGGGCCTCCGGCCACCTGCACTCACCAAGCGAAACGCAGAGGTAAACCTGTACTTCACGCTGGTGTTCTGTGAGGTCGTGGTACTACCACCCCGGTTCGAGCCGGCCCATCCATGCGACAGCAAAAGCTGCCGCGTGGCTCTCATCATTACAGCCCTTCACAAGTCCACTGCTGAACATAGGCCTCCCCCAAAGAATGCCACAAAGCACGGTCCTGAGCCACCTGCATCCATCGACTTCCTGCATGTCTTACCAGGTCGTCACTCCATCTTGTGGGGGGACGCCCTACACTTCGCCTACCGGTACGAGGCTGCCACTCGAGAACCTTTCTTCCCCATCGGTTGTCGGTTCTTCGAGCTATATGGCCGGCCCACTGCCACTTCAGCTTACTAATCCGTTGGGCTATGTCGGTTACTCTGGTTCTACTGCGGATATCCTCATTCCTAAGTTTATCACGCAGTGAAACTCCGAGCATAGCCCTCTCCATAGCTCGCTGAGCGACCTTGAGCTTCCTCATACGGCCAGCAGTGAAGGACCACGTCTCAGTTCCGTAAGTCATCACTGGCAACACGCACTGGTTGTACAATTTTGTTTTAAGGTTTTGAGGTATTTCTGACGAGAAGATGTGTCGTAGCTTCCCGAACGCTGCCCAGCCGAGTTGAATCCGTCGATTGACCTCTCGGTCGAAGTTGGACTTACCTAGTCGGACTATTTGTCCCAGGTATTTGCCGTGTAGTGGCGGTCAAGAATATCCACTACCCCATATCCTCCCGTGGGTGTCGTAAAAGGCGACAAAGGGAAACAGGCGGGAGATGGGCAGCAGCATCTTTCTGATAATAGCCAAAAGTACAATAAAAAAACTGCGGTTGCCAACCCGCTCGCCAAGCGTGGCAACTATGGCAAATACCCCCCAAATGACGAGAGTAACAAAGAGACGGCCCCCAGTCCCCGGCGGCCCCGCTATTCCTGGCTACGGTGGCGACCATGGTAACGGCGGGGCAGGAGGTGCTAAGAATCTCCGGTGGAGGTTCGGTTGCCACCTACGACGACTCGACCTGGCAACGTACAACGCACGCACCCTGAGGACTGACGAGAAGATCGTGGAGCTGGAAGAAGAGATAGACAAGTTGCGCTGGCATATTATAGGATTATCCGAAGTCCGAAGAGAGGGGGAGGACACGGTAATCCTCGAATCCGGCAACTTGCTCTATCACACCCCGATGAGGAGGCGGAGGAAATGTATGAGGATATCTCTAGAGCCATGCATTCCTCCAAAACCCAATATACGGTGTTAATGGGAGACTTCAATGCAAAACTAGGCACAAGAGAGAACGGTGAGCTGAAAGTAGGGAAATTTGGAATAGGGCAACGGAACCCAAGGGGCCAGCAGCTGGCCGACTTCATGGAGAAAGAGGGACTCTTTATGATGAACTCTTTCTTCAAGAAGCGGCCCCACAGGAAGTGGACCTGGTCGAGCCCCGACGGTTCGACAAAAAATGAGATTGACTTCATTATGACGACCAGACGACAACTGTTCAGTGATGTCTCAGTGATCGCGAGGGTGAAAACCGGCAGCGATCACCGAATGGTTAGAGGCACACTGAACCTAAATGTTAAGTTGGAGAGGTCTCGTCTGATGAAGTCAACGCTCCGTCCCCCTCGTGCTCTAATCCAAAGTCCCGAAACCTTTCAGCTCGAGTTACAAAACCGTTTTCAGTGCCTAGAAGACTGCAATGAAGTGGACGATATGAATGACAAGCTCGTGGAAACTGCCCATGCGGTCGGAGCTAAGTTCTGCAAGACCCGCCGCAGAAGAACACAAAAACTCTCCGATCACACTCTTAATCTCATGGCTGTTAGACGGGAGATGAGGCTACATTCTTCAACAGATTTGACAGCATACATGCAACTGAACGGACAGATCTCCAAATGCATGCGGCGGGACTTACGCATTTTTAATATTGCTCTTATTGAAGAAGCGATCGAGCGGAACCAAGGCTCCAAAGTCTTTGCCAGAGATCTGTCTGCCAGAAAGAGCCAACTGTCAAAGCTGAAGACCGAATGTGGCAGCATCGTTTCCGGGGCACCTGAGATTTTGAGTGAGATTGAGAGGTTCTATGGGCAGCTGTACACGTCATCGTTGGAGCCACACGCAAGTGTGAGTAACGATCCAAGAGCGAGTCTTATTCGACACTATTCCGAAGATATCCCGGACGTCAGTCTGAGCGAGATTAGAATGGCTCTCCAGGACCTTAAAAACGGCAAGGCCCCAGGCGAGGATGGAATTACAGCGGAGCTTCTGAAAGCGGGTGGAAGACGGGTACTTGAAGTCCTTCAGAAGCTCTTTAATTCCGTCCTCCATGGTGGCATTACACCGGAGGCGTGGAGCAGAAGTGCGGTGGTCTTGTTCTTCAAGAAAGGTGACAACGCTCTCTTGAAGAACTACAGACCGATTTCCCTTCTGAGCCGCGTCTACGTGCTGTTTTCGAGAGTCATTACGAATCGTCTCGCGCGCAGACTTGACGACTTCCAGCCTCCCGAACAAGCCGGTTTCCGAAAGGGCTTTAGCACCATAGACCACATACATACCCTACGGCAAATTGTACAGAAGTCCGAAGAGTACAATTTGCCACTATGTCTGGCGTATGTGGACTATGAGAAAGCCTTTGATTCCGTCGAAATTTGGGCGGTGCTGCAGTCCCTTCAGCGGTGCCAAGTTGACTGTCGGTATATCGAAGTGCTGAAGTGTTTGAACCAGAGTACGAAACCTATCCAATTGCAGAGAGGTGTAAGACAGGGTGACGTTATATCCCCGAAACTCTTCACCGCTGCATTGGAAGACGTTATCAAGCTTCTGGACTGGAAAGGATACGGAATTAACATCAATGGCGAGTACATCACTCACCTTCGATTTGCCGACGATATAGTCCTCATGGCAGAATCGCTGGAGGAACTAAGCACTATGCTCAATGACCTCAATAGTGTCTCCCAACGGATAGGTCTTAAGATGAACATGGACAAAACAAAGATTATGTTTAATGTCCATGTCACACCTATGCCGGTAGTTGTTGGGAGCACTAAGCTCGAAGTTGTTGACGAGTATGTTTGCCGCGTGGCTCTACCACTGTTAAATATGTCTCACACTCACACTTATGTCTATTTACATTATTGAATGTTGTAAGTTCATTAGAAAACATCCAAATTTATACGATCCTGTAAATACTGTTAAAAGAAATAATCGAACTCAAAATAAATTGAATATTCAATTCTCAAAATTAAAATTATTCACAACAGGTCCCCATACGATGTTAATTAAAATATATAATAATGTTCCAAATAACTTCAAAAATATTGACAACACCAAGTCATTTATAAAAAAATTAAAGTCATTCTTAATCGATAAAAGTTATTATAATTTAAGTGAATTCTTTATAGATGCAAATAAATAGTAAATGTATGTGTAATAATTATAAAAAAAAATTGATGTTAGACTAACAAATGTTAAGAAATAAGATAGTTGGTATTTAGTATGTAGTAGTTAATATTTAGTATAATAAAATAAAAAATCTACCCTCTTATAAATTGCTATGTCCCTACGGGGCGTCACTTGATGTATGATGTATTTCTTGTGGCATGCAAATTATATAAATAAAAAAAAAATAAAGTGTATGTTAGTCACCTTCAACAAAGTTCTAACAAAAAAAAAGCACTGATACAATGTCATTCCAGATTACTAAAAATTGATAACTTACCACCAATAAGCCACCCATACTGGCTCCTCATCTTAATCCCCAAAGATCATAATGTACCTGTAACCCAGTAGAATTCAGATCTATATAGGCATTAAAATCAATTACCGTTAGACTGTTTTTATTTTATAGGATAGGGTGACAAACGAGCACAGTCCACCTGATGGTAAGTGGTTTCTGTGACCCATATACATCGTTGCCTAATTAAACGGACAATTTGCATTGGCAAATACAACAGTAGATGTAATGAAAATTTACCATGTCAAATCTGTTTTGGATTAAAAATATGCATCTAAAATGGAGGATATCATAACAAAGCTACTTCTTACACATTTTTTTATAGGATAAGGGTGACAAACAAGCACACAGTCCACCAGTGGGAAGTGGTTGCTGTGGCTCATAGACATCTACATCTATCCTCAATAAAGAATCAAAATGCAGATGCATTGTCATCCGTTAGGACTAAGATGGAATGCCTTGTTTCCAGTAAAAAGGGTCTTTGGTTCTCTACACTCACCATACAAAACACAGCAGTGTTAAACTGCTATTTTACGCTGGTATTCTGTGAGACTGTGGTCCTTCCTCGGTTAAGCCGACCCATTCGTGCTACAACTATACTACTAATATAGCTGCAGCATGGCTCTACCACGTAAAAAATGTTAGATTGTTTATCATTATAATGTAAAAAAATCATATATTTTAGGTGTTTGCTGCAGCGTATCACAAGCTTGTGCATTCACCTGCACTAGATACCATTCTGCAGGTTGAAAACTCTTATGCCAAAACTGTTATGAATATGCTGAAGAGCCGCGATGAGGATATACAGAAACTTACAAAGAGGTAAGTAATACCATGTGTAAGTTGAAGCTGTAGTCGTAATTTGTTTCTATTATTTCTAGTGTATGAGTCATCACAATATCCAGTGTAGCCACATGGCAGTGTGTCAGCCAAGTTTGAGGAATAGGTGACACACTGACAGCATGTATGTTTTACCTAACCATTTATACATGGTAGAGTCATGCTACATTTATATTATGGTTGTAACACAAATGGGTCAACTCAACCACGGAAGGACCATGCTCTCATGCTCATTCTATATCAGCATAAAATAGCAGCTTAATGCTGCTGTGTTTTGTATGATGAGTGTTGAGAACCAAAGACCCTTTTTACTGGAAATGTGGCATTCCATCTAAATCATCGTAGGAGTAAGTAGGAATTTATAAGAGTAGGCGAAGGTTATACGAGCTTTACAATGAAAGATCATTTAATAGTAGTGTTATATTTAGAGATTATGTAAAAACATATTCTAAAATATTTAAAAAAGTGTGCGCCACAGCTAAGGCTTTACATTTAAGTAACAAAATTAAAATGATCTGGAGAATAATAAATAGTGAAACGGGCAAGGTCAAACCGCGCAACTCGGATTTTCAATTGAATATTAACAATAATTTAACCCGATCTGATCAAGAAGTTGCTATGGCTTTTGAGAAACATTTTACTGATGTTCCTTTTTTGACAACTAAATCATTAAACTCTTCTCCTACTGTCGCCGAATCATTGCTCAAACAAAATGTAAAGGCTTGTTCAAATACTTTTAAATTCCATAGAGTACTGCCAAAAGATATCGTTAAATATTTTAAAACTATTGATGTTAAGAAAACGGCAGATTTATGGGGGATTTCCGTTAAAGTTATTTTATCTATAATAGATATAATAGCACCTTATCTAGCCACTATATTTAATACAAGCGTCGAATCTGGTGTGTTTCCTGATTTAATGAAACTTAGTAAAGTCATACCTTTATTTAAATCTGGTAGTACATTAGACCCCGCCAATTTTAGACCAATTTCTGTACTACCAACATTTAGTAAAATTTTTGAAAAAATAATTTTAGATCAAATGTTAAGTTTCTTTAATATTAATAAATTGCTACATAGAAATCAATTCGGTTTTACAAGGGGTCTCTCAACAGTTGAGTTGAGCTTATTAAACATATTTTTTGTGCATGGGAGAATTCAGAGGATGCTTTGGGTATATTTTGTGACCTTTCCAAGGCCTTCGACTGCGTTCACCATGAGACATTAATCAGGAAGCTACAGTACTATGGTGTCAAGAACGCAGCGCTTAAACTTATAATTTCATATTTAAGTAATAGAATGCAGAAAGTTATTATCAATGGTAAAAGTTCTTCCGGCTCACCTGTACTAATGGGTGTCCCTCAGGGCTCAATTCTCGGCCCATTCCTGTTTCTAGTGTATATTAATGACTTACCTTCTCTTGTAGAGGATAATCATGATATAGTATTATTTGTTGATGATACTTCTTTGATTTTTAAACTTAAACGTCAATCATTTAAATGTGACGAAGTGAATAATGCTATATCAAAATTAGTGCATTGGTTTAACGTTAATAATTTACATTTAAACGGAAATAAAACTAAATGTATTAAATTTACAACAACGAATGTTAGAAATCTGAGTGCCAATGTGTTTTTAAATGGGGATGAACTGAGCCCTGTTGAATCCACTGTTTTTCTTGGCATCATTCTCGACGCAAAGCTTCAGTGGGGCCCCCATATATCCAAACTAGCAAGCAGACTAAGTTCTGCAGCCTATGCTGTAAAAAAGATTAGAGGTCTCACTAGTGTCGAGACAGCTAGATTAGTTTATTTCAGTTATTTCCATAGCATAATGTCTTATGGGATTTTGCTATGGGGAAATGCGGCTGATTCAGAAACTATTTTTGTTTTACAGAAGAGGGCCATTAGAGCTATTTACAACCTAAAACTGAGAGAGTCTCTTAGAGATAAATTTAAAGAAATAAATATATTAACTTTGGCGTCTCAGTATATTTACGAAAATTTAATGTATGTTCACAAAAACAAAGGTAGTTTTAGTAAAAAAAAGTGATGTGCATTCTGTAAACACTAGGAACAAACACAAGCTAGTGATACCAGTTTCTCGACTCCACAGAGTCAGTAATTCATTCTTGGGGCAATGTATACGCTATTACAACAAGGTCCCGGAAAGTGTACAGGCTCTCTCCATTAGCAAGTTTAAATGTTTTGTTAAGTTGAAACTGTATAAAAAGGGTTATTATAGTATAAATGAATACATGGTTGATAATAACCCCTGGGAATGAGGTGATCGCTTCCAAGCTGTTTCTAAAATAAATTTTGTACTTATATAGTTAGTACAACCATTATTGTAAAATTTGCTTTTAAAAAAAGTCCCGCTGGGTTTCTTGCTGGTTCTTCCCAGGACAGAGGTTTTTTTTTCGAACCAGTGGTAAAGTAAAAAATGACTTTCAATAAGAATTACACATGTGATCTATATTGAATAAAAACTTATTCTATTCTATCAGTGGTGACAACATGCATTTTGATTCTTAACCAAGGATAGATGTAGATGTCTCTGTGCCATAGTATTCACATACCATGAGGTGGACTGTGTGTTTGTTTGTCACCCTTATACTATAATAAAGAAAAACCGGTTTATGACCCTCCTTCCCCATAACATAAAACTATTAGAACTACAAAACTGTAACTTTTCTCTGTACAGGTGTCAAACTACATATCAATTCCTAAAATCACCTTTAAAATCAATTAAAGAGTATTGTACATTCTTATAACTATCATTTAAGGAACCTGTATAAAACTTCAATCTTATAAAAAAAACCAATTCAATCAAATATTTCCTGGGGCGTCCATGCTGCGGTCTGCAGACTGTGAACATGTTCAAGGTCGTCCTCACCATTACGTCAGATTTGATTAACTACAAATTCTCACATAAGAACACCGATTCCTACCAAGGATGATTCACGGGACTATTGAAATTAAAAAACATAATAGAAAAGATGGATGGGTGCTACCATCAGCTTGAGATCCTATTGCGAAACTTAGAAGCTAACACTGTAAGCTCGTTCTGTGTAGATCGCACCGAAAATTAATATACAAAAGCTGACAGTAGCTGGGCTAACTATGACATCGAGATGTCAACTATCTCAGGCCCCCTCCATGATCATGGGTGCTGTAAACACCCGAAACATAGAGAATTAAAAAGTTAAAATTAAATCCTAAAAAATCTGTAAAATTAGTTTCATTTAATGTGTAGTATTCGTGTAAATATAATAAATCATAATAATTCCTACTGTTCTCACACATTCAGGCAAACTGAAGAAATGGAAGAGAAAATGCGTCTTCTAAACGCAGGCACAACAGAAGAAGAGATAAATGCCCTCGCTGCAAAGCACTTTGAGGAGCAAAGTCTTGCAGCAGGAAGATGGGATTCGCAGTTGGATGCTCTGAAGCATACACAAAGAGCTACACACCGAGCTTGGCTTATGACCACACTAGAGCAGTACCAAGGCGAGACTGAACTCAGCACACCCAGGTAATGCATATTATAAACTGTTTAACTGATTTGTGACTGCCTTATTGGTTTATTGGTACAAGCACAACTGCACATCATGTGGTCCTGGGTTCAAATACCAGGTCAGGCCAAAAATCAATTATTGAGTTTTTCTGTCAGAAAATTCTTAGGGTCAAGAAATTGGCGGTGTTTCACCCCCATACCTCGGAAAGCAAGTAAAGGGATAGTATTGCGTCTGTTCTCTAGTCGTGTTGTATTACTGTCCCGTCGGTCTATAAGAGTGTGGGCATAGAGAGTGCACCTGTTCTTGTCTGTCGATTTTCTCTAAAATATTCGAAAAAGTTATTTATATTAGACTGTACAAGTACTTGGAAATTAATAATATCTTATGCGAAGAACAAATGGGATTCAGAAAAAACAAAACTACCAATATGGCTATCTACAACTTTCTGGAGAAAATACACCGGAACATGGATAGTAGGAAACCAGCTGTGGCAATGTATATGGACATGACTAAGGCCTTTGATTATGTAGATCATAACATACTACTAAACAAATTATACATCTATGGAGTTAGGGGAACCGTGCTTCAACTAATGAAATCTTATTTAGAAGACAGAAAACAAATAACACAAATTACCCGAATAGACATCAAGTCAAAAACCGAGAAAATATACTCTTCCGATACACAACTGATTAAATACGGAGTTCCTCAGGGTGGAGTTCTTGCCCCGCTCCTTTTTATCATTTATATTAATGACTTTCCAAATTGTACAAGTCACCAAATGTCTTTATTTGCCGATGACAGCACTGTAAGTTATAATAGTAATAATTATGATGACATTGAAAGTGAAATTAATAATAGTCTTATATCAATTATTGACTGGTTGAAAAAGAACAACCTAAAAATTAATCTGGACAAAACCAAAATAATGACTTTTCAAATTAAACAAAATACCTCAATAAATCTACAAATTAAATATATGGGCCAAGACGTGAAAGAAACAAAGGTGAAAAAATTTTTGGGACTACATATAGACAATGATATGTCGTGGAAGACTCAAATTGATTGTATTTGTAAACAATTGCATCAATTTGCATACGTCCTTTATATGCTGGGAAAAGTTGCAAACCAGAGAGCACTACTAGCAGCATACCATGGCTATGTCGCCTCAATCCTGAGATATGGCGTCATATTTTGGGGTAATGCACCCAACATTCGCGATGTGTTCATTGCGCAAAAAAAATGTCTACGTGCGATCTGTAATTTAAAAAGCACCAACACGTGTAAGCCACATTTTCGAAAATTAAAAATTCTAACATTTCCCTCATTATATATTTATGAAACAAGTATTTTTGTAAAACGTAATATTAATTTGTATAAATTTGTGGAAAGTCAACGTCGCTCAGATAAGCTTCATATAGTACCAAGTAGAACTGTTTTTTTACAGAAGAGCATATACGCAATGGCACCAAAAGTATATAACAAATTACCTAAGTGTATTAGAGATTGTAACAACATAAATATTTATAAACGTAAACTTTTGGAGATACTAAATGATAAAGCATATTATTCTATAGATGAATTCCTTAATGATACATTTTGACATAAAAATATTATATTATTAAATTGCATTGACTACATAACTATCATGACATGTCCCAATGAATACTAGATGACAATTAGACAAAATGATAACTTTATTATCTTTAATTTTTTCATAATTACTAACTTGTTATATAATGATTTCAATTAGAACATGACAACAGAAGAATTTTTTTTGATGATTTTGAATGATGCATTTATTAATTTTATATTTTGTATGCCTACTGGCGGGACATAGAGAACTTACCTTATATTTATTATGTACATCGAGATCTGTAAACTAACCTATGTTCACAAAATAAACAGATTTGATTTGATTTGATTTGATTTGTGCACACACTCAAGCACGATAATCCTTTTCTGCGCAGATGGCTGTAGTGAGATGAGATGAGGTGGGAGAACATTTTTTGCACTGCTAAATTAAGTTTTACCTTCAATTCTTAGGATGGATGAAATATCTACATACATAATCAAAAATTTCAAATATTCTTACTCAAATTTTACCTTTACAAACCAAAAAGCCTATAATAAGTCCCTACTGAGGGAGATCTTGTGAGAAGAAGCAGCAAAAAACAAAAGAACATATAGACTTTTTTACAGTTTATCCTTTTAAAGTATAAATACACACGAGAATATAATTTAGGTAGCTGATTATGTCCAAGCAATCTTCTCTTTTTGTTTCGGGGATTTTTTACATAACATAACATAAACACTCACGCCTGTCACCCAGAGGGGTAGGCAGAGACTATGGACTTCCATTTGGCACGATCCTGACACACCTTTCTCGCTTCCTCCACATCCATATACCTACGCATACACGCTCGTCGGTTAAAGGTACTCTTGATTTGGGCCATTTTCAATATATCGCCAATTTGGTCGATAAACTTTCGCCTAGGGCGACCCTTCCCGACTCTGCCGTTCACCTCTGCAACATAAATTTGCTTTGTCACTCTTTCCTCATTAATTCTTTCTAGATGACCAAACTACCGAAGCATTCCTTTCTTAATCCTGGTCACAACATCATCTTGCAAACCACACTCTTCTCACTCTGTCATTCAGATTTATCCCTAACATACTCCTTAATGACCGCATTTCTACAGCATTTATTCTACTCTCGTGCTTCTTCTGCCACACCCAACATTCACTACCATACATTAAAGTAGGTACTAACACAGCATTGTGAATTGCCATACGTGCCTTTTTGGACACATTCTGACTTTTCACAATAGAGTGTAGAGCCCCATTCACTCTATTTCCTGCATTCACTCGTCGTTCTATATCCTTATCATATCTACCATCCCTGCTAAACATACATCCCAAATACACAAACTCATCTACTTGCTCTACCAACTCCCCTTCTATTCTTATTTCACATATCGTTTTACTTTCTTCTCTTTCAAAAACTATAACTTTCGTCTTACTTGCATTCACTTTCATTCCCTTTTCTTTTAATGTCCTGTTCATTAATGTAACCATCATTTGTAACTCGACTGCCGACGACGCTAGTATGACTTGATCGTCGGCGTACAAAAGGCATTTGACAGTTAACTCACCCATTCTTAACCCGCATTCTTCTACTTTCAAATTTTCCAAACTACTGTCCATAAATAGGTTGAACAGCCACGGGGAAGCCACACAGCCCTGTCTGACACCTTTATGGATGCCAAACCAGTCCGAGTAGGCCCCGTTGATCCTGACACAAGCATTAGAGTCCCTATATAGAGACTTCAATGCCTTTACCAAGCCAGCGCTCAACCCAAATGAGTTCAGTGTTTGCCATAACACATCCCTGTCCACTCTGTCATAAGCCTTTTCCAAGTCTATGAACGCACAAAAAACATTTTGGTTTTTGGCCAAAAACTTCTCCGCGATCATGCGCATGGAAAAGACCTGATCCGTACATCCCATTCGCTTTCTAAATCCCGCTAGCACATCCCAAATTTTTCCATCAGTTTCTTTCGTCACTCTTTCAATTAGTACCTTAGCATACAGTTTTCCCACAATGCTAAGAAGACTGATACCACGGTAGTTTTTACAGTCCTGCTGTGATCCTTTTCCTTTATATATTGGGACTATCACGGCTTTGCACCAGTCTCCCGGTACCCGCTTAAGTTCCCAACATAAATTAAACAAGGTGTACAGCAGGTCTGCCACCACTCCTTCTCCAGTCCTTAGCATTTCGAGAGACAGTCTATCATATCCGGCTGCCTTACCTGCTTTCATACTTTTCATTACTTTCATTATTTCATCTATACTTATATCTCTATCTATTTCCTCTTCTTTCGGAATTTCTATTTCATTTAATTCAAACGTCTCATCACTCATAAACACGCTTTCAAAGTATTCCTTCCATCTCCTTAAACTCAAAACTTCGTCATTCAGAATACGGCCATTCTGGTCTCGTATAGCATTCATTCTAGGCTGTTTTGAATGTCCCCTGGTAGTTCTTACGAATTTCCAGAACAGAAATTCCAAGAACCAGAATTTCAATGTTTGCCTGGAAGTTATCCGATATTCTTCTATCATTCTTATCCGTTCTTTCTTGCCTTTTCCTTTCAACTACTTCTTTTACTCTCTTATTTAGGTGTCTAAAGACTGCCTTTTTCCTTTCAATATCATCATTCATATTGCTAGAATTACTAGCCTTGGTTGCTAGTAAATCTAGCCATGCTTTCTTCTTTGCTTCCACTTCCATCCGTACCTCATCATCCCACCATAACGTGTTATTTTTCCTTTCATTCGTTCTCTTACTTACACCACATACTTCGGTAGCTGCATCCACTAAACCTTTCTTGACATTATACCACACAGTCTCCAAGTCTAAATTATTCATACACAATTCAGCCATACCACTTATATTTTCTCTCAATTTATATTTGAACTTCTCTTTCACGCCTTCATTTTGTAACCTCTCTGTTCTTATACGCTGTAACGCAGTGGTAGACACAGATGTCCGATGCCTCCAACGTCTGAAAAGACCATTAATTCGGCATAAGTCCAAGTAATGATCTGTCCCTACGTTAGAGCCCCGGTAAACCCTTGTATCTAGCACCGCGCTCCTCATTCTTTCATCAACAATTATGAAATCTATCATACTTCTATCATCACCTCTTTCCCCATGTATACGTATGAATCTTCTTATGGCGAAAGAAAGTGTTCGTCACAAAAATACTCTTTTCCACGCATACGGCGAGAAGGCTTTCACCATTCTCATTTATACTTTCATCACCAAACGTTCCCAATATCCTTTCATAACCAAGCCTCCTCATCCCAACCCTTCCATTAAAATCGCCTAATATCACAATATTTTCATTAACCTTGCATTTCATTAGCACCATCCTTACCAACTCCCAAAACTGCTCTCGGATATAAGTGGGCTTAGACATGTCTGGGGCGTAGACCCCTAAAACAAACAACTTCTTTAAGCCCACTTTCATTCGTATCCATAGCAGTCTTGGGCTTACATATTCATACTCTTTCACACAATGACCCATTCTTTCTGAAAGAATGATACCGACTCCCTGGCATGCCCGCTCGGTCTCGTCTACACCAGACCAGTACGCGGTATACATGCCATGTTTAGTGGCATCCTTTCCCTTACGTTTTGTCTCATTTACACATAACACGTCTATTCCTCTATCATGCATCATATCGCATACTTCATCCATCTTATCATTCATTCCTCCACATACATTCAATGTAGCCAGACGGGCTTCCGCAATCCACTTTTCGCCCCTCCGGGGGACAGAACGTGACGGGTGGCGAACCTCGTCTCCGGTTTTCCTCCCGGAGATTCTTCGCACCCCTGCCCCATTAAAGGGGCGCCGGGAACTCGGGGCCATTTTGTTAATTTTATGCCTCATGGTGCGAAAGTAAGGTGTGGTATTTTTTACGCCGCTACCACACGGCGAGGAGCCGAGCCAGTTCTTTCGGCTTTGTCGCTTGTTTAGCACCACCCGGGGGACACGTGTAGGATGGGCCTAGGATTAGGTGGTCGAAGGGTTTTTTTATAATTTTCTATTTAATATTATATCTTTGAATGCTTTAGAAATAGTTATACATGTAACCACAAATGACCCCCTAGTTTATGAAGCCTGTACTTTGTAACAGCAAGCTTAGATTTACTAAGGTTAAAGGCATCACTCATTAGGGGTATTAAAATAGTTTACAACATAAATAATATTAACCAGTTTGAACGATGAAGCAACAGTTATGTTTGTTCCTTTATGTGGGTCTGGCATTAATGGATCTCATCTATAGTATAAATATATTTTTAATTTTAAATTGTGATCCCCACACCACCCTACTGCTGAGCCACGCACTGCTGTATTATATGGTTGTATTACAAATTTAGGTCGGCTCGACAGGCCAGCTGGATGCTGTGGCCCATAGACATCTACATCTTTTTACAGTGGTAGAGCCACGCAGCAGCTTTTGCTGTCGCACGGATGGGCCGGCTCGAACCGGGGTGGTACCACGACCTCACAGAATACCAGCGTGAAGTAGAGGTTTACCTCTGCGTTTCGCTTGGTGAGTGCAGGTGGCCGGAGGCCCTTTTTACTGGAAATGAGGCATTCCATCTTAGTCCTCACGGGCACAGTAAATATATAGTAGGAACAGTATGGAAACTTCGAACAAACGCTCGAAACGGCACACTCACACAAACATGCGCAACGACGAGACTTCTAAGCGCTCGTCGCGGTGCTCTCAGTAGCGAGTGTCGCCTCAAGATTTTAAAAATGTCACGAACGTATTGCGTAGTATACGGCTGTTTGAACTCTGCTTCATCAAAACCGGAGCTATCTTATTTTAAGCTTCCTGCTGATTTTGAAAGGTAAGAATGATTTTTATTGTCATTGTTATAATCGTTATCGAATTTATAAGTCCGTGTGATTGATCATAATGAATTCGTGAACTTATTTGTACATCCAGAATGCGGCGGTTTTGAGGCTATTAAAAAGCTGATAGTGCAATAGTGGTAACAAAAAGTAAATCCAAGATGGCGGCTGCAATAGTTATCATTTTTTTCGTCATGGGTGCCATTTTCATGGGTTTCGAGGGTGTTGGAGCCGATAGTGCTGTCGAAATATAAATCCAAGATGGTGGCTGCAATAGCTATCAATTTTTTCGTCATAGGTGCCATTTTCATGGGTTTCGAGGGTGTTGAAGCCGATAGTGCTGTCGAAATATAAATCCAAGATGGCGGCTGCAATAGGTATCGATTTTTTCGTCATGGGTGTCATTTTCATAGTTTTTGAGTATGTTGAAGCCGATAGTGCTGGTTGAAATGTAAATCCAAGATGTCGGCAGCAATAGGTATCAATTTTTTCGTCATGGGTGCATCGATCACTAATAAAAAACATGGGTGTCATTTTCATGGTTTTCGAAGGTGTTGGAGCCGATAGTGATGTCGAAATATAAATCCAAGATGGCGGCTGTAATAGGTGTATTGTCTGCTATCTTCTCTAATCACTGTAGTGTAACACAGGCTCGGCACGCACTTAACTAAACACGTCCACTCTCGCCCGAGGCTCTCGTGTAACTGACGCGGTGCGCTCAAGACTGTGACTTATATATAAATGTATGTTTGTGTATTTGTGCAAACACTACATCTCTTTCTTATCAAGATTTTTTCTTTTTTTGTATTTTGTCTCTATCCCTGATATCTGAATCTAAATGATAGTCTGTAATTTATTTCACCTATTGATGGAATTTTATCCCTACTTTTTAGTTGAAAAAACAGTTCAGACGGTAACCTCCCGGTAACTGTAAGGAGGGGTGCTGTTATACATTAGAAGATACTCCCACAAACATTCTTTTAAATCCTTCCTCTCGATCTGGCTGATACGAAGACTTTTCAAAATATCTCTGTTTTGTCTTTCAACTTCGCCGATCATTTGAGGCCAATATGGTACAGTACTAAATAACTTTATGTTACATTCTTTGAAGAAAGATCGAAACTCTACACTAACGAACTGCTTGCCATTTTCTGCGGTGATAGAAATAGGATAACCAAGTCTACTGAACATTTCTTTTACCATTTTAATAATCTGTAAGCTTGTGATGTTTTTGTAATTTTTTACTTCTTTGTATCGACTATAGTAGTCGACCACTACTAACAGATACTCATTACTTGGCAATGGTCCTATTAGATCCATTGTGACATCTATCCATGGAGCTGCAGGCAACTCTCGTCTCTTTATTGGTGCAGGTGGGTTTGGCAAACCCACTAACGTACAAACTTTACAGGCCTTTACTAATTGTTCTACGTCTTTATCGATACGGAGCCACCATACCTTTGATCTCAAGCGTCCCTTCATCGCTACGATACCTGGATGTCCCTCCTATGCCGCATCTAATACACTCTTGAAGAGTTGCTGTGGTATTACAATTTTATTTCCACGAAGTAGAATGCTATCGTGGAAACAACTCGTTTTCAAAAAATTTGTAACTCTTAATTGAATCGTCCCAGTCGTTCTGATAGACACCTTTTTCACTTTGTAAATCTCTTGGTTTTTTTCTGAATATGCTACAATGGTACTCATTGGTATAGCAACTGGTCTAGAATTTTCCACTATGTGGTACACATGCTGGTCTTTCCCTTTTGGTGGGTTATCAGGATAGGTACATAATCGTGACAAGGGATCAGCTATATTTGTTTTCCTGGCTTGTATACAACCTTGAATGAATAAGACTGTAGCCTCAGTACCCATCGTTTAATCCTCGCACATGGTTTTGATTTAGACCCGAACAATATCTCTAGCGGCTTTTGGTCAGTGACTAAATCAATAGAGCTTCCAAATAAAAAAAATATTAATGTTCGACCCCCCAAACTAATGCTAGTGCCTCTTTTTCCGTTCGGCTATACCTGCGCTCGCACTTTGTCAAAGTTCGATTACCATAGGCAATAATTCTAGGGACATTTGTATCATTTTGTACAAGGACAGCACCAAGTCCGACAGGGCTAGCATCTGCTATCACCTGTCTTGCATCTCTGACATCATAATACCCTAAAATCTGTATTTCCGTGAGCATCCGTTTGAGTTTTTTGGAATGCTTTATCTTGTTCCCCAGACCAGTGTTTTTTCAAGCTCTTCCTTTTGCTCATCTTCTGTCTTAGCAGGTGCTTCAGAAGTTCTGTCATGGCGGCCAAGTTAGGTATCCATTTGTTTATGTAGTTTAAGAGTCCTAAAAAACTTTGGAGTTCTTCTATTGTCTTTGGGACCCTACATTTCATAATGCTCTCAGCGTACTTGTTGAAGGGTTTACTCCTTCATGTGTAAGCCTGTATCCCAGAAAATTCACATCCTGCGTTTTATATATGCATTTATTGATATTCAGCACGGCGTTGTTTTTACTAAGTACCTGTAGAACTTTCTTTAGTCATGCGTCATGTTCTTCTTCACTGTTCCCGAATACCAGGATATCATCAATAAAATTGACGACCCCTTCACAGTTTATCAGCATCCTTTCAATGATCTTCTGAAAAATCTCGGAAGCGCAGGTAATTCCAAGCATTATTCTTTTATATCTATATAATCTTTTAGGGGTTATAAAAGTCGTTGTGTCTGGATTCAGAGTGAATTTCCACTTGATGGAAGGCATTTTTTTTTATGTCTAATTTGTTAAAATAATTAGCTTTCTTTATTTTAGGCAAATATGGTCCATAGTAGGCAGGGGGTGGTTTTCTCGCAATATAGCGGCGTTCGTACATCTCATATCTACGCACAAACGTAATTCACCATTTTCTTTCATGATTGGAACATTAGTGAAACCCATTTAGACGGGCCTTGCACTTTTTCGATTATATCACTGTTTAGTGATTCCTTAATTTTGATTGCAACCTTTTCTTTAATGGGGATCGGTACTCTCTACTTGATTTATCCCGATACCAAGTTTTAAGACACCTAGACGGACTGCTGTGTTCTTACCCAACAGGTCTCTAGTACCCCCCGAAATCACGTAAATGGTTGTATGTTCCTTTCTTCCATCGACTTCGAGTATAGTTTCAAATGCACCCTCTATTGCCAAAGGAGAGTTACTACTATATGCTAATAATGTCTTGCTTGTCTTTACATTTGATTAAAAGCATATACTTTTTTGCTTTTTAACTCTTCCCACGTTTTGTTAGATATAAGGTTCTTGCGCAATTTCGAATTACACTTTTCCGCAATTTGATCTATGAGATGATCATCTTGCTTTTCGAATGTACACTTTTCGGCCTGTTGACGCAATCTTATCAAAAACTTCCCAAATTTTTCTCCTTTTTCATGTTTTAGCAATCGAAAACATGCCGCTCATAAACTTTGCTCCATTTAGGTTGGAAATACTCGTAGAGTTTTTTTATGGCTACTTTAAATGCATCAACGGTTTCTGATGATTCGACATTGCTAACCGGTAAATTGTAGAATATTTCTTGTATCTCAGAGCCACCAAAATACAATAGCGTAGCTCGTTACTTGAGTGCTGATGTAACTTCAGGTGCGTCCAGATAGATTAGTACAGGTCTTTTCCATTTTTCACACCTTATAGCCATAGATGTGCTATCACATTAAAACTGATAACGGTATCATTATTATTATTATTTTAGGGGCAAACTGAAACAGTTTCTTATATTTTTATTTCCAATTTAATGCTGGTATTTTAATACCCCAAGTCCAATTTAATGGTAGTAACTTAGTACCCAAAGTCCAATTTAATGGTGGTAACTTAGTACCCAAAGTCCAATTTAATGGTGGTAACTTAGTACCCAAAGTACAATTTAATGGTGGTAACTTAGTACCCAAAGTCCAATTTAATGGTGGTAACTTAGTACCCAAAGTCCAATTTAATGGTGGTAACTTAGTACCCAAAGTCCAATTTAATGGTGGTAACTTAGTACCCAAAGTCCAATTTAATGGTGGTAACTTAGTACCCAAAGTCCAATTTAATGGTGGTAACTTAGTACCCAAAGTCCAATTTAATGGTGGTAACTTAGTACCCAACTTCCAATTTAATGGTGGTATCTTAATACCCAACTTCCAATTTAATGGTGGTATCTTAATACCCAACTTCCAATTTAATGGTGGTATCTTAATACCCAACTTCCAATTTAATGGTGGTATCTTAATACCCAACTTCCAATTTAATGGTGGTATCTTAATACCCAACTTCCAATTTAATGGTGGTATCTTAATACCCAACTCAATTTAATGATGGTAATATGTTCCATAACACTCGCCCTTCTCTTTCGGTTTATTTGTTATACCGACTACTTCTATTGCTGTGCCATTTAGGCTTTGGGTGAATTCAATACCTATAATGCGCATTTACAGTATTACTAGTTACCTACTAGCAATTTACAGAAGTCGTGAAGTGTCCACGATTTTTTGTAAGACATATATGCCCTGAAAGCGGTAAAATAGTATTTTCATTAAAGGCGATAAATATCACACCTACATGTAAAATGCCACTAAAATTTTGCTAACGACATTGTATTTCGGTTCGAATCGAGAGGAGTGATTAGCTACTATTTTTCCATCAAAACTATTTTTAAATAAAAGTTGTGCTAATAGACATATGTAAAATAAATCATTATTTTATCATTGCTACATAAAGAAAATAAATTTTGCACACTATAAGCGTGGTCATATGCGAACATATAATTTATATAAATTATTAAAATGATAATAACAGGGTTAAAAACAATAAATCATAATTCATAATCCACAGTTTTTTTTTCGCGGGTACTCTAGGAATTAATTTACAATTGCAATGCTAATAGTTGTACATTGCTAACCTATTTTTGATTATATCTTTATACTAAATAGGTACTTATCTTTTTCCTCGTCGCCATTTGTATTGTCTGCTATCTTCTCTAATCACTGTAGTGTAACACAGCCTCGGCACGCACTTAACTAAACACGTCCACTCTCGCCCGAGGCTCTCGTGTAACTGACGCGGTGCGCTCGAGACTGTGACTTATATATAAATGTATGTTTGTGTATTTGTGTAAACACTACAATAGGTATCAATTTTTTCGTCATGGGTGGTCATTTTCATAGTTTTTGAGTATGTTGAAGCCGATAGTGCTGTTAAAATGTAAATCCATGATGGCGGCTACAATAGGTATCAATTTTTTGTCATGGGGTGCATCGATCACTAATAAAAAACATGGGTGTCATTTTCATGGTTTTAGAGTATGTTGAAGCTGATAGTGCTGTTGAAATGTAAATCCAAGATGGCGGCTGCAATAGGTATCAATTTTTTCGACATGGGTGTCATTTTCATAGTTTTTGAGTATGTTGAAGCCGATAGTGCTGTTGAAATGTAAATCCAAGATGACGGCTGCAACAGGTATTAATTTTTTCGCCATGGGTGTCATTTTCATGGTTTTTGAGAGTGTTGAAACCGATTTTTCGTTGTTGCTTTAAAAAAGAACACATAAACTGCAAAGTAGCTGATCTAATTTACAAAAAAATAAACAAAATCGGTTTCATAGTACCCTGTCCTTGTTTCCCAACAGTTTATTTAAAAAAAATCCTATTCATTAGAATGATATTTTTTTACACAGTTAAATTCAATAATAAAGAATTCCGAACTTGTCGTAGCAGACGAAAATATTTTTCTGTAAATAATTTGTAATAATCTATACAAATAAATAAAATTGAAGTGTCTGTTTGTAATGTCAAAATAACAGCTTTTTACTAAATGCATATGAAAGTAAATACAGCACTTATAACTAAATAACAATTTTTTAAATTTTTGTCTGTCTGTCCGTCTGTTTGTTCCGGCTAATCTCCGAAACCGCTGGACCGATTTTGACGGCACTTTCACTGGCAGATAGCTGATGTCATAAGGAGTAACTTAGGCTACTTTTATTTTAGAAAAAGAATTAGGGTTCCGCGCTAAAAACTAAAAACCCTAACACGTGAGCGAAGTCGCAGGGAACAACTAGTGAAGAATAAAGGTACGTTTTCGTCCAGTGCGTTCCCGCCGATACTTTCAAAAGGTTACGCCGTAATGACAAAGTTAAAGATCTATAGTTCTACTAGTTGTTGTGTGTTAATATTAAATTGTTTTCCGTGTTTAAACTATCGTCTTTTGTTGAGATTACCTATTTAAATTGTAACCTAGTTATTTAAATTTGATTGATTGATAAAAAAGCAATATCAAAACATTAAAAGTTACAACCCTATTGCTTCAATGGAGCGTAGGTAATTATATCCTCAACTAGGCTTAGTTTCCATACTGGTCATATTTATACTGTGTCACGGGTGACAACGCATTTGCATTTTGATTCGCAAACGAGGATAGATGTAGATGTCTATGGGCCGCAGCAACCACTTACCATCAGGTGGACTGTGTGCTCGTTTGTCACCCTTATCCTATAAAAAAAAAATCATCAGATTGAGAATCAAAATGCAGATGTGCTGTCATCCCCGAGAACTAAGATGGAATGCCTCATATCCAGTAAAATGGTCCCCGTTTCTCTACACTCACCATACAAAAGACAGCAGCTTTGAATTGGTATTTTACACTATTATTCTGTGATAGCGTGGTCCTACCCCGATCGAGGCGACCCATTCGTGCTACAACTATATATAATATAGCTGCAACATGGCTTTACCACGTATATTCTTAATTTGTAAACCCATTATATCTGCAGCAACTCTCCACTCGCGACGTTCCCTGTGGAACCCACGCTGCTAGCCGCGCCCAAGCCTCGACTGGAGGAGAGCTTCACCATCCACCTCGGGAGCCAGCTAAAGCAGACACACAACATTCGGCTTGTTGCAGCGGATATGTTGGACCTTTGCGCTGTTAACCATGATGACAAGTGAGTACCGCTTGTGGATAAACTTGTGGTCCTAGCTTCACTGAGATTTTTTAATCTATATCTATACAAATAAACAAAATATGAGTATCTGTTTGTAGTGTCAAAATAACATCTTTTTACTAAATACACATGAAAGTATATACGGTACTTATAACAAAAAAAAATTAAATTTTTGTCTGGCTATCTATTGGTCTGTCTGGTTGTCTATTTTTCCGGCTAATCTCCGAAATGGCTGGACCTATTCTGACGGGAGTTTCACTGGCAGATAGTTGATTTTTTTATAGAATAAGGTTGACAAACTAGCTTACCTGATGGTAAGTGGTTGCTGTGGCCCATAGACATTTATCCTTAACTAAAAATCAAAATGCAGATGCATTGCTACCCCTGTGGACTAAGATGGAATGCCTCGTTTCCAATAAAAAGGGTCTCCGGTTTTCTACACTCACTATACCAAACAGCAGCATTAAACTGCTATTTTATGCTGGTATTCTGTGACAACGTGGTCCCACCCCGGTCGATACGACCAATTTTTGCTACAACCATAATTTTACGAGCTTGGGGTTCGACACAATTAAAAACTGCCGAGTGAGTTACCAAAATTGACACTAATTACAACTTAGAACCACACTAATAATAAAACACAATTGTACTACTGATCACTTTAGTTCGCAGTTGTATCCTTTCGAAGTATTTGCTTGTATCGCCAATTCAACTGACCCCGGTCGAGGTCTATACCGGCCTTATATAAAGCCTCAGATAGTTTCAAAATCCTCTACTGTAGAAACATCTAGAATGTTCAAGTTCTTCCATGGAAATTTGTAGAAGGATTTTGACTCTCCTAGTTCTGCTACTGGATACTAGAAGGCGCTAGTGATAACTAGTGTCGCCATGTACAAATCATTAATGGTGGCACGCAACAATAATATAGCTGCACCGTGAGTTAAAAATCACTCAAACAACATGCTTTGATCATGTGTTGTTATGATCCTAGTGAGAACACTTAAGTTATAGTAATGAAATTATTGTATTAGCCAATGCTAATTTTTTAATTAGAATCAATATTCTGATAAAAAAATCAGTATCTATATCAGTCTCTCTCCTTGACAAAGGCTTCATAATCTCTGAGAGGGTTTTAGGGCAAGGAAGTGTCCGCCTTACTGTCGTTGGTGGAGTTTACGTGTCTTCAAATTGTATTATATTTCATAGACATGCCGTGCCGATCTCATCATGATGTTTTCTTTAACGGCATGAATTTATCCTGCAACGGGAAAGGCTTATGCCCGGCATTGAACTTTAATGGGCCGATAAGGAGAAAGGAGTTATGAGTACCTTCAGGAAGGAATGAGGTGATGGTTTTTTGTTGCAACAACACGAGCGTACTTATTGAATGGGTGTCATGCCACTACACCGCGCTCAGTACGAACGCGCGGTGTTTAACCTTGAGTATTGAGCGCGGTGTATTAGTGCGACTGGTCTAATGTGGTGGTGCGACTGATACTATACGACTGGTACGATGTGGTAGTGCGACTGATGCTATTTGTTAGTACGACTGGTCCAATGTGGTGGTGTGACTGAGGCTCAGTGTTAGTACGACTGGCCCAATGTGGTAGAGTGACTGACGCGGTGTGTCGGCGTGACCGGTGCGATGTGGCGGTGTGACTGACGCGGTGTGTCGGCGTGACCGGTGCGATGTGGCGGTGTGACTGACGCGGTGTGTCGGCGTGACCGGTGCGATGTGGCGGTGTGACTGACGCGGTGTGTCGGCGTGACCGGTGCGATGTGGCGGTGTGACTGACGCGGTGTGTCGGCGTGACCGGTGCGATGTGGCGGTGTGACTGACGCGGTGTGTCGGCGTGACCGGTGCGATGTGGCGGTGTGACTGACGCGGTGTGTCGGCGTGACCGGTGCGATGTGGCGGTGTGACTGACGCGGTGTGTCGGCGTGACCGGTGCGATGTGGCGGTGTGACTGACGCGGTGTGTCGGCGTGACCGGTGCGATGTGGCGGTGTGACTGACGCGGTGTGTCGGCGTGACCGGTGCGATGTGGCGGTGTGACTGACGCGGTGTGTCGGCGTGACCGGTGCGATGTGGCGGTGTGACTGACGCGGTGTGTCGGCGTGACCGGTGCGATGTGGCGGTGTGACTGACGCGGTGTGTCGGCGTGACCGGTGCGATGTGGCGGTGTGACTGACGCGGTGTGTCGGCGTGACCGGTGCGATGTGGCGGTGTGACTGACGCGGTGTGTCGGCGTGACCGGTGCGATGTGGCGGTGTGACTGACGCGGTGTGTCGGCGTGACCGGTGCGATGTGGCGGTGTGACTGACGCGGTGTGTCGGCGTGACCGGTGCGATGTGGCGGTGTGACTGACGCGGTGTGTCGGCGTGACCGGTGCGATGTGGCGGTGTGACTGACGCGGTGTGTCGGCGTGACCGGTGCGATGTGGCGGTGTGACTGACGCGGTGTGTCGGCGTGACCGGTGCGATGTGGCGGTGTGACTGACGCGGTGTGTCGGCGTGACCGGTGCGATGTGGCGGTGTGACTGACGCGGTGTGTCGGCGTGACCGGTGCGATGTGGCGGTGTGACTGACGCGGTGTGTCGGCGTGACCGGTGCGATGTGGCGGTGTGACTGACGCGGTGTGTCGGCGTGACCGGTGCGATGTGGCGGTGTGACTGACGCGGTGTGTCGGCGTGACCGGTGCGATGTGGCGGTGTGACTGACGCGGTGTGTCGGCGTGACCGGTGCGATGTGGCGGTGTGACTGACGCTAAGTGTTGGCGCGACGTGCAGCGGCGCGGCGGCGCGGCTGCAGCCCGCGCTGGCGCTGTACTCGGGCGAGCTGGCGGGCGCCGTGCTGCTGGCCGACAGCGCGCCGCCGCGCTCGCCGCTGCTGCGCCTGGCCGCCGGCTCCACCGAGCACCACTTCGACGACATCAACACGCAGCTGCGCCGCATCGTGGACGCGTTGCGCGACCCGGTACAAAACCTCTACCTTCAATAATGATAAAGGCAAAGGCATATGTATCCATACAGCCTAATATGACGTGTATTTTGTACACAAAATTCTTCATTTAAAATCAGCACATTGTAAAGAATTTCCGTCATATTGCGAAATTTTTAGGAGATTTTATAAATGAAAAATAATGAATGAAAGGCACTGACGGTGTAAGAATATCAACTACCACATACCGTCCCGTAGGTTTAGTAACAGTGGTAGAGCCACGCGGCAGCTTTTGTTGTCGCACGGATGGGCCGGCTCGAACCGGGGTGGTACCACGACCTCACAGAATACCAGCGTGAAGTAGAGATTTACCTCTGCGTTTCGCTTGGTGAGTGCAGGTGGCCGGAGGCCCTTTTTACTGGAAATGAGGCATTCCATCTTAGTCCTCACGGGTGACAACGCATCTGCATTTTGATTCGCAAACGAGGATAGATGTGGATGTCTATGGCCGCAGCAACCACTTACCATCAGGTGGACTGTGTGCTCGTTTGTCACCCTTATCCTATAAAAAAAAAAAAAAAAAAAGCAACAAAAGGAAACAAACCAGCAGATGGACAACACCGTCTTTCTAATAACTACTAGAAAATGGTAAAACTGCAGTTGCCAACCCGCCTCCCAAGCGTGGCTACTATAACAAGCATCCACCTTATGAGGGCTACATTCAGCAGTGGACTTTGATAGGCTGTAATGTTGATGATGATAATGAATAAATATTTGATATTATGTATAATCACTATTATATACAGTTTCGTTTGTGCGTGCGTGCGTGTGTGCTTATGTATTTTCGTATCATACG
Organism: Parnassius glacialis; assembly: GCA_033319125.1. Classification (NCBI taxonomy): domain Eukaryota; kingdom Metazoa; phylum Arthropoda; class Insecta; order Lepidoptera; family Papilionidae; genus Parnassius; species Parnassius glacialis. The sequence goes on from JAVANC010000008.1 coordinate 1,676,201, forward strand.
AAACGAATACCACGAATACGAATACATTATTCGTATTCGTGGATACTTTCGTACGTTATGCTCGCTATTAGAGTTCCGTTGCGTTTCTTGCTGGTTCGTCCCATGGCAGAGATTTCTTTCCGAACCAGTTGTAAAAGTAAAAAATTACTTTCAATAAGAATTATAATCTATATTGAATAAAAATTATTCTAATCCATTGAAGTGATTACTGTAATTAATGCCGACATGATGTTCCCCTCCCCCCTTCCTCTCTAACTAAGTAGAGTAAAGAATAAGGAACTGAGCATTCAAGTGCATGAAGCCAAAGTCCGTGCTAAGAGTAACTAATGATTATAATGTTTTGTTTATAGAATTAGTGTGACAAACAAGCACATTCCACCTGATGGTAAATGAACGCTGTGACCCATGGACATCTACATCCATCCTCGATTAAGAATCAAAATGTGATGTCATCATTGAGAACTAAGGCCTAGTTTCTATTAACAAAGGTCTCCGGTTATCCACACTCATCATACGAAACAGCACAATTAAGCATCTATTTCACGCTGGTCTGTGAGAGCGTGGCCCTACCCCGGTCGAGCCGAACCGTTCGTGCTACAACCATAATATAGCTACAGCATGTCTCTACCACGAAATGTTCAGGCGGAGCGTCGTAACTTGGAGCGCGCCCAGCAAGAGGCTGGCAGTGGCAACGGTGGCAGTAACAACTCACGCTCACGACGTGCTCTACGCACTGGCGACGTGTACATCACCACGCATAGCAACCTGGACGTGCATGTCGTGTTCCATCTTGTGGTCGACGACTCGCTCAAGTCCGGTCAGTGCAGTGCTCATCTTGTTCTTTCTTCTTCATTTCACATCACTGCATGTTTGTTTAGAATATTGACGTGTCCAGCGTACTAACATTTCATCATCATCATTCTTCTCTTTCACAAATTCACTGCTGAACATAGGCCTCCCCCAAGAAATATAACAGTTCTTAATGAGAAGTAATTACGGATGTACATGGACGGCAACTAACTTAAAAACTTTTGAAGTTCACGGGTGGGTTATCATTTAGATTTCTTATCAAGGTTAGATGTTCTTTTTCTTCTACGACAGCCTGTAGAACTCCACTCCACGTTTTTTTTTTTCAATATAAAACTGAAGTACTTTTTCCTTTAAAATGTTTCTTCTAAAAATCTCCTTATTTAAAAATGGCCGGTCCATTGTCACTTCAGCTTCCTTATTCGTTGGACTATGTCGGTTACTTTGATTCTACTACTGATATCCTTATTACGAAGTCTATCGCGCAGAGAAACTTCATATCTCGATGAGCTAGCTACTTTAAGCTTCCTCATGTGGTCAACAGTAAATGACCGTCTATATGTCATCACTGGCAAAAGTGATTGTACACTCTTGTTTTCAAGTTTTGAGGTATACCTGCCGAGAAGATTCTTCATAACCTCCCGGACACTGCCCAGCCTAGTAAGATCCGAAGATTGGTCTCTCGAAGTTAGATTTATGGTGAAATGCTTACGCATACCCGCCTCGTGAGGGCAAGGACGGGCTCACACCAACTAAAACCCTATGGTGTTCCACTTTAGCCGCATATTGGCGGAACCATGGGAACAACACATCCGCGGCCCCACCAGCACCGGCTGGCACATGGCAGTCTCCTCGAAAGAGGACTTCTTCTCCCCCTTCTTCTATGGTAAGGCGCACCAGGAACATAAAGCTCTAAATTCACCTGCTTAACAGAACCCTAGTGCGGTTTGGTGGGGGAGAGGGGTGCCCCTTGCTGCAGCCCACCAACACACACATCCCAAGTGGGCCAAGCCCACTTGGGCTAGCCATGTGTATTCCTCTTAGTTCACCAGGGATGTCCGAGCCACAGCTACTAAGCGCCCCGTCGGACAAAGCGACAACCAGTCCGGGGAGGGGGAGTTGGACTTACTTTGGCGAAGTTTGAAAACATTACCAGTAAAAATTTATATCGCAGGCGACATAACGTCTCGCCACCCGGCCATCCTCGGTCTACGCAACATTCTGAAGGCGGCATGCTGCAACGACGTGACCTCCATATCTATACCGCTACTGCTCCGACATGAAATCACCGAGGTGAGTTTAATTTTACGTCTATTGATCTTTGTCTCTATTTTTTTCTTATTTAATTTACGATTGCGTCTAGGTATCGTTATATTATAACAGGGGCTTATGATTGTTTTCACCGTGTAGTGGCAGTGTAAGACTATAGATGGGAACTATAACTTTAAAAAACTGCGGTTGCCAAGCGTGGCAACTATGGCAAAATCCCCTCTTTGCGGCAGTCTGCGAGGGAGGCCTATGATTAGCAGTGGATTTTTATGGGCTGTAATAGATGGAATGCATTAGGATAATTTTCGGAAATTCGTTACATATATTGTTTAACAAGTTAATTTTATAAGATTCATTATATGGAAAAGAAGATAAAATGGTGGTTATACTATTATTAGTTATTATGATTTTTTTGTTAGTAACGCTAACATGGCAAACGAAATAACAACCCACCTGATGGTAAGTGGCTTACTTACGGCCCATCAACACGTAGAACCAACTGCAAAGAAAATTATTATTACCTATTATTATTATTTTTATTCTCTATGCCGTTGGACCGGAACAACAGAGTCAAATCGGGAAGAGGATGATACGTTTCAGTTGCACTCCTAAGCAGAAAATACGCCCGATTATCTTTTAAACTTGTGGGAGGGAGAATGAATAAAATAGATAGATAAATAACGATGTACGAGCATGAAATGCAACGTACAATTGTCAAGTCATCATTTCACAACTTGACCTCTTTTACATATTTCCGCGGTAATTGTATTATAAAATCAGTTCGCATATAGCCATCAAGAGCGCTATGCGTACTCATTATCAGTAATTCTAGCCTTTAAGATTTGTAACTTATCCAAAATATATTTTATCTGACTTATCAAGCGTTATCAGTTTATCATACCCGTAGTGTCGGCACAACCCCGAACAAACGATATTTGATATTTTACGTGTGATTCTAAATAAATTTACTTATTTGTAATCTTAAGAGGATGTCAAGCGACAGCACAATTAAAGAATAAGATATTAACAGATCTATTGCAGCTGCGCTGAGTCCAAACGACTGAGCAACCGAGAGACATCTGCTTCTCTGATTTTTTAATAAAATAATTATTAATAAAATCTTAAGTATTTTAATGTAAATAAATTGCGACGTCAATCAACAAACCACATAAAAAATTATAAGGAGCAGAATTCACAGAATTCTTTGGGTATTTTTGTGATATATTCAAAGCTTTCGATTGTGTTAACTATGAGAAAATCATCAGGAAATTACAATATTATAGTGGAAGAAGTGTTGATATTTATTATTTCATATTTAAGTAACAGAACTCAAAAAGTTGCTAACGATAGTTAGTTTCTAGTATTTGCGGCGCGGAAAGTACACTCATTTTTACTATTGGCCCGGAAGTTCCGTGTCAATGGGTGTTCTTCAAGGCTTCATTCTCGGCCCCTTTCTTTTTCTTATCTATATTTCTGGTATTGCAATTGTTTATTCGCCTCCTCAGCCTGACAAATTATAGAAATCTTCTATCTCTATCTTCTATCTATGACTCTAACTAGGAGTGGGCTTTTAAGCGTTAAAGAAGAATTCGTATATTTTTAACGTTATAAAGCTAAGTCATGACGTCACGACGGTATCTAATATGGCGGATAGCGTTTTGCAGATTTGAGATTGCAATCTGCAAAATAAAGACAATTATTATGGATGACATTAAAGAGGCATTCATTTTGCCTACATTATTGAAAATCCAATAATAATCAATCTAAGCAACGACAGCTCAACTAGTAGTGAAAGTGAATGAATATTTTTTTAAATCTAATTTCAAATTTTAAATTTATACTACTTTACCCCTACAAATAAGCAGTAATAATAAGTACGAAGAAACTGATAAATCTTCTGTTTTAAATTAATCGTTTCTAATTTGGCCTCGTATTAATCCACAAAACTGTAAATGATTACCAACTCTAAACAATCGATTTCGATTTTTCCAAAGAATCGAATACTGAATAAGACTGACAGCTGTCAAAAGGTATTTCTTAGATTTGGTTGAGTATAGTGTTTTTATTGTGCCGTGTAGTGGCGATTAAGAATATCCACTACCCCATGTCGTCTCGTGGGTGTCGTCAGAGCCGACAGTGGCAGGCAGACAGGACAACATGGGCAGCAGCATCTTCTTGATAACAGCAATATTACAATAAAAAAACTGCGGTTGCCAACCCGCTCGCCTACCGTGGCAACTATGGCAAATATCCCCCCATGATGAGAGTTACGAAGAGACGGCCGCCAGTCCCTGGCTACGGTAGCGACCATGGTAAAGGCGGCGCAGCGGGTGCTAAGAATCTCCGGTGAGGGTTCGGTTGCCACCTAAGACGACTCGACCTGAGGACTGACGAGAAGATCGTGGAGCTAGAAGAAGGTTAAGGTTAAGGAAGGTAGACAAGTTACGTTGGCATATTATAGGATTAGCCGAGATCCGAAGAGAGGGGGAGGACAGGGTAATCCTCGAATCCGGCAACTTTTTCTATCACCGGGAGTGCGACCATCTGTCCCAAAGAGGTGTCGGATTTATCGTCCACAAGTCCTCTCGTTAACAACTTTGTAAAGATTGTGAGTGTGTCGACGAGGATTACGTACCTTATACTCTGAATCATCAAACGGTATTCGTTGAAGGTCATACAGGTTTACGCACCAACCTCGGCACATCCTGATTAGGAGGTGGAGGAAATGTATGAGGATACATCTAGAGCCATCCATTCCTCCAAAACCCACTATGCGGTGTTAATGGGAGACTTCAATGCAAAACTAGGCACAAGAGAATACGGTGAGCTGCAGGTGGGGAAATTTGAAATAGGGCAACGGAACCCAATGGGCCAGCAGCTGGCCGACTTCATGGACTCTTTATGATAAACTCTTTCTTCCAGAAGCGGCCCCACTGGAAGTGGACATAGTCGAACCCCGACGGTTCGACAAAAAATGAGGTTGACTTCATTATGACGACCAGACGACAACTGTTCAGTGATGTCTCAGTGATCGCGAGGGCTAAAACTGATAGCGATCACCGGTTAGAGGCACACTGAACCTAAACGTTAAGTTGGAGAGGTCTCGTCTAATGAAGTCAACGCTCCGTCCCCCTCGTGCTCTAGTCTAAGTCCCGAAACCTTTCAGCTCGAGTTACAATACCATTTTCAGTGCCTAGAAGACTGCAATGAAGTGTACGATATGAATGATAAGCTCGTGGAAACTGTCCATGTGGTCGGAGCTAAGTTTTGCAAGACCCGCTGCAGAAGAACGCAAAAACTCTCCGATCACAGTCTTAATCTCATGACTGTTAGGCGGGAATGAAGCTGCAGCCTTCAACAGACTTGACAGCATACAGGCAACTGAACAGACAGATCTCCAAATGCATGCGGCGAGACTTACGCAACTACAGCTTATATTGAAGAAGCGATCAAGCAGAACCAAGGCTCCAAAGTCTTTGCCAGAGATCTGTCTGCCAGAAAGAGCCAACTGTCAAAGCTGACGACCGAGTGTGGCAGCATCGTTTCCCGGATACCTGAGATTTTGAGTGAGATTGAGAAGTTCTATGGGCAGCCGTACACGTCATCGTTGGAGCCACACGCAAGTGTGAGTAACGATCCAAGAGCGAGTCTTATCCGACACTATTCCGAAGATATCCGAAGATAGTCTGAGCGAGATTAGAATGGCTCTCCAGCACCTTAAAAACGGCAAGGCCCCAAGTGAAGATGGAATTACAGCGGAGCTTCTGAAAGCGGGTGGAAAAGCAGTATTTGAAGTCCTTCAAAAGCTCTTTAATTCCGTCCTCCATAGTGGCACTACTCCGGAGGCGTGGAGTAGAAGTACGGTGGTCTTTTCTTAAAAAAAAGGTGACTACGCTCTCTTGAAGAACTACAGACCGATTTCCCTTCTGAGCCGCGTCTACGTACTGTTTTCGAGAGTCATTACGAATCGTCTCGCACGCAGATTCGACGACTTCCAGCTTCCCGAATAAGACGGTTTCCGAAAAGGCTTTAGTACCATGAACCACATACACACCCTTCGGCAAATTGTACAGAAGAGTACATTCTGCCACTTTTCCTTGCGTATGTGCGCTATGAGAAAGCCTTTGATTCCGTCGAAATTTGGACGGTGCTACAGTCCCTTCAGCGGTGGCAAGTTGACTGTCGATATATCGAAGTGCTGAAGTGTTTGTACAGTAGGGCTACGATGGCTATCCGAGTACAGAACCAGAGTACGAAACCTATCCAATTGCAGAGAGGTGTAAGACAGGGTTAAATTATATCCCCGAAACTTTTCACCGCTGCATTGTAAGACGTTTTCAAGCTACTGGACTAGAAAGGAGATGGTATTAACATCAATGGCGAGTACATCACTCACCTTCTATTTGCCGCCGATATAGTCCTTATGGCAGAATTGCTGGAGGACCTAAGCACTATGCTCAATGACCTCAATAGTGTCTCCCAACGGATAGGTCTTAAGTTGAACATAAACAAAACAAAGATCATGTTTAACGTCCATGTCACACCTATGCCGGTAGTTGTTGGGAGCACTAAGCTCGAAGTTGTTGACGAGTATGTTTATCTGGGACAAATAGTCCGACTAGGTAAGTCCAACTTTGACTAAGAGGTCAATCGACGAATTCAACTCGACTGGGCAGCGTTCGGAAAACTACGACACATCTTCACGTCAGGTATATTTCAAAACCTGAAAATGAGATTATACAACCAGTGCGGTTTGCCAGTGACGACTTATGGATCAGAGACGTGGTCCTTCACTGCTGGCCGTATGAGGACGCTTAAGGTCGCTCAGCGAGCTATGGAAAGAGCTATGCTCGGAGTTTGTCTGTGTGATAAACTTAGTGAAGTGGCAATTGGCCGGCCATATAGCTCGAAAAAGCGACAACCGATGGGGAAGAAAGGTTCTTGAGTGGCAGCCTCGTACCGGTAGGCGAATTGTAGGGCGACCCCCCACTAAATGGAGTAACGACCTGTGGTAAGACATGCAGGAGGTCGATGGATGCAGGTAGCTCAGGACCATGCTTTGTGGCATTCCTTGGGGGAGGCTTATGTTCAGCAGTGAACTTATGAAGGGCTGTAATGATGATGATGACGATGATGATGGTAGTGTTTTTATAAGCTAAAACGTAAGAATAGTTGAAATATTTTTCGCACCTCTTGGCCAGTGTATATCTGTAGAGTGTAGTGCGTGTGTAGGTGTATGAGTGAGTGAGATTGTGTGCGTGTCGCAGGAGATGACGGCTGCGTGGTGCGTGCGGCGCGGCGAGCTCGTGCTGAAGTGTGTGAAGGGCTTCGTGCTGGAGGCGGCGGGCGGCGGCGGCGCCGAGCTGCGCACGCTGCACGCCGTGCTGCCCGCCTCCGCGCCCGCGCTCTTCACCGCCGTGCAGGTGAGTGTGTGTGTGTGTGTGTGTGTGTGCTCTGCGCGGGTGCTACTCTGTGCACAGTACACAGTACGAGCTGCGCACGCTGCACGCCGTGCTGCCCGCCTCCGCGCCCGCGCTCTTCACCGCCGTGCAGGTGAGTGTGTGTGTGTGTGTGTGTGTGTGCTCTGCGCGGGTGCTACTCTGTGCACAGTACACAGTACGAGCTGCGCACGCTGCACGCCGTGCTGCCCGCCTCCGCGCCCGCGCTCTTCACCGCCGTGCAGGTGAGTGTGTGTGTGTGTGTGTGTGCTCTGCGCGGGTGCTACTCTGTGCACAGTACACAGTACGAGCTGCGCACGCTGCACGCCGTGCTGCCCGCCTCCGCGCCCGCGCTCTTCACCGCCGTGCAGGTGAGTGTGTGTGTGTGTGTGTGTGTGCTCTGCGCGGGTGCTACTCTGTGCACAGTACACAGTACGAGCTGCGCACGCTGCACGCCGTGCTGCCCGCCTCCGCGCCCGCGCTCTTCACCGCCGTGCAGGTGAGTGTGTGTGTGTGTGTGTGTGTGCTCTGCGCGGGTGCTACTCTGTGCACAGTACACAGTACGAGCTGCGCACGCTGCACGCCGTGCTGCCCGCCTCCGCGCCCGCGCTCTTCACCGCCGTGCAGGTGAGTGTGTGTGTGTGTGTGTGTGTGTGCTCTGCGCGGGTGCTACTCTGTGCACAGTACACAGTACGAGCTGCGCACGCTGCACGCCGTGCTGCCCGCCTCCGCGCCCGCGCTCTTCACCGCCGTGCAGGTGAGTGTGTGTGTGTGTGTGTGTGTGCTCTGCGCGGGTGCTACTCTGTGCACAGTACACAGTACGAGCTGCGCACGCTGCACGCCGTGCTGCCAGCCTCCGCGCCCGCGCTCTTCACCGCCGTGCAGGTGAGTGTGTGTGTGTGTGTGTGTGTGTGTGTGCTCTGCGCGGGTGCTACTCTGTGCACAGTACACAGTACGAGCTGCGCACGCTGCACGCCGTGCTGCCCGCCTCCGCGCCCGCGCTCTTCACCGCCGTGCAGGTGTGTGTGTGTGTGTGTGTGTGTGTGTGTGTGTGTGTGTGTGTGTGTGTGTGCTCTGCGCGGGTGCTACTCTGTGCACAGTACACAGTACGAGCTACGCACGCTGCACGCCATGCTGCCCGCCTCCGCGCCCGCGCTCTTCACCGCCGTGCAGGTGTGTGTGTGTGTGTGTGTGTGTGCTCTGCGCGGGTGCTACTCTGTGCACAGTACACAGTACGAGCTGCGCGCGCTGCACGCCGTGCTGCCCGCCTCCGCGTAATAATGTAATTTATAATTAAAAATTTTGTACAACCGACTTCAATAAAAATTATTAAGAAAAACTCAAAAACTTTTGTTCAGACCTTGATCATTTATACTGGGTGGCGCTTAGGTTATCACGTTAAATAGCACAGCTGTTAATACAAGTTGATATGTCTGTTAAAATCATAAAATAAACAATAATAAAAACAAATAAAAAGTGTATCTTTCAAACAAAATAAATAAATTACACGAAATAAATCATCCTGAAGTGACTTGTAAAAGCGGCAATGGCGCGGCCAGCGGTTCAGTGCTCACGCGATATCGACATAGGTATGTAATTATAATACCTACACTTACCCATACATAGGTAATTAGGCACGCGTAGGGCGATGCTAATCCGATGTTATCAACAAATCACAAATTTCATGGTATTGTTTTTATCCAAATAATCACTTTAATCTTGAAATCACTCAAGTTTATTAAACAAATCAAAATTTTAAATTTTCATAATGTCCGCCGTGTACCCGAATGCATAATTGATATCGTCGCATGATATTATTTCGAACTTTTCGAAGTAGGTCACCATTGGCTTAAATTTTTGCATACCTTAAGCGAAAGCGCAAGGTATGTTCTACTATCGCCTAAAAATTAAGATTCGAACGTTTTATCGAATAAAATCGTATCTAGCAATCATATTATACATATAAATGATATAAAAAGCACATTGTTAGTAAGATAAATGATATTTGAACTTATTAATATTTTTTTTAAATCGATTAATTGCTATTTTTAAATAAAAAAAGGGGTTCTAGTGGCTTATGGGGTGGATTTATCAAGTCGGGAAAGCTTGTAAACACTCTAACTTTTGAAAATATCAATTGTTTAACTCAATCTATTTTTTAATCTCTTCATCTATCATGTGGGAAGCCACTGAATGTAAATGGCAGTGTAATTTTGTTTTGTTTAGCTATAATTAATTTTTTTCGGCTCCAAAATGGCGAAATTTTCGTTGATTTGGTAGCCTTGTATGTAAATTAATTCTGTAAAGGGAGTTAAAGCCACAGAGTAGTTTACTCACTCACTCAGTTCGACGCACAGAGTACTTTTTATATACTGGTCAGTCGCCGTCGTGAGTGGACATTGTTTCGGATGTTTGCAGCGGCTCAAAAAGATCGCTGTACAAATACACAATATTCGAATATCCAAATTTCTTAAATAGCTGATTATAATAATAATAAGAGCTTTTTTATTACAATATTTTAAAAGCACAGAATAAATAATAGTATTACGTACTAAAAGTAAGTAGTATCAATTTTTTTTGTCATGGGTGACATTTTCATGGTTTTCGAGTGTTGAAACCGATAGGGTTGTCGAAATGTAAATCCAAGATGGCGGCCGCAATAGGTATAATTTTTTTCATCATGGGTGTCACTCATGGTTTTCGAGGGTGTTGAAGCCGATAGTGCTGTCGAAATGTAAATCCAAGATGGCGGCTGCAATAGATATCAATTTTATCATCTTGGGTGTCATTTTCATGGTTTTCGAGGGTGTTGAAGCCGATAGTGCTGTCAAAATGTAAATCCAAGATGGCGGCTGCAATAGATATCAATTTTTTCATCACGGGTGTCATTTTCATGGTTTTCGAAGGTGTTGAAGCCGATAGTGCTGTCGAAATGTAAATCCAAGATGGCGGGTGCAATAGATATCATTTTTTTCATATTGGGTGTCATTTTCATGGTTTTCGAGGATGTTGAAGCGGATAGTGCTGTCGAAATGTAAATCCAAGATAGCGGCTGCAATAGGTATCAATTTTTTCATCATGGGTGTCATTTTCATGGTTTTCGAGAGAGTTGAAGCCGATAGGGTTGTCGAAATGTAAATCCAAGATGGCGGCTGCAATAGATATCAATTTATTCATCATGGGTGTCATTCTCATGGTTTTCGCGGGTGTTGAAGCCGATAGTGCTGTCGAAATGTAAATCCAAGGTGGCAGCTGCAATGGTTATCAATTTTTTCATGATGGGTGTCATTTTCATGGGTTTCGAGGGTGTTGAAGCCAATAGTGCTGTCGAAATGTATTTAAACTACTTTAAAAAATTCCGTATAATCATGTTATACGTATTTTTTTTATGCGCTTAAGGTATGCCCAATTGGATTTACCAATTATATTTTTATTTTTTCGAAAGCCCGCATTATTCTTATTTTTAAGTCCTCGACACTTCAAGTCGTTACTTCAGTAGAGTACACTTAATTTTTTATGTAACTCCATAAAAAGAAATCTAACGGTATTAGATCCGGAGACCGTGCTGGCCACCGAGAAGGTCCGTACCGGCCAATCCATTTCTCTCCGAACATCTCAGTGAGGCGCTGCCTGGCAGCCTCCACTGAATGAGCAGGTGCTCCATCAAGCTGATACCATAACCGGCTATTGGCCCCCGACGATAGTCCATCAACGTAATCCGCCACTGGGCCGTCAAGCAGTTCTAAAAATTTAGGCCCGTGAAGGTTGCGTTCGATAAACACGGGACCAATTATTTGATCTCCGTGTATTCAAACCAACCCAAACACTAACGGCAAATCTATATTGATGCACAGACTCTCGACACAGTTACGGATTTTCTTGACTCCAGTATCGTAACTTTTGCCGATTCCATATTCCGTTGCGCGTGAATGTGCTCTCGTCAGTCCACATTACGTTTGCTAAAAAGTTAGAGTCATTAGCTACTTTGCTCAGGAGCCATTCGCAATAGGCTTCCCTGACTGGCTTATCTTTATCTAATAAAGCCTGTACCTTTACGTATTTGAACGGCCGTTGTTTGTTTTTTTTTTATATTCTATGAACAGACTTGTGGTGTACACAGAATTGGCCAGCTGCTCTACGGAGACTTGACGTTGGATTACGAGCAAATAATTTAATATTTCTTCTTCCCGAACCACGGCGACTCGCGGAAGAATTTCAACCAGACGCGGGATCAAATGTTCGCCGTCACGTAATCTTTGGACTCCCCGTATAAAAATCCGTGAGTCTGTAGGACATACACGTGTGGTATTATACCTCTCTCGGTATATTCGTAATGCCAGGGACGCGTTTTGGTGGCATTCTCCGTGAATCAAAACCATATCGGTGTATTCCAATGACGTAAAATTGATACGAGGCATCTTAAAACTTAAAAAAGTTATACGTTAAAGAAAAAATAAAAGCGTCCAATTGCGCACGGGCTGTCACACCACTAAGTTATTAAATATGATTATCTGGCGTATTATTAACGTGTCCTATCACAAATAAAAAAATACAATACAGTAAAAGAAAGCGTCCAATTTCGCACAAACTGTCACACCACCTTCTTAACACAATTATTATTATCGTATTAACGTTTCCTATCACAAACAAATCACGAAACTTATGAAAATATCCACAAAATAAATAAAAAAACCAACAATTGAAACGTTAAATTAAAAGGACGTGTACGCGATAAAATTAAAATTAGGCCAAGCGACTCATGAACCATCCCCAAGGACGCCGGCGTCGGACTAAGTGACTTACTGTCTTACTTTATCGTCGCACGCGCCAGCACGCACCCTCCCGACACCCCGTCCCAATTCTTGTCACATGGCACATAGAGAATTATGCCTTAAGTCGTCCATTTTAAGTAAATTTTAGGTTTGAATTTGTTTTCACACACCCGCAGCGCGCGGTCTCTTTGTTTTTAATTTCGCGCATAAGAATTATGCCTTATATTGATAGCCATAAGTACATTTTTTGCTTAATTTATTACTTTATTTGAATAACTCGAATTGGCAACCTTTGAACTAGTTATCTTCGCCTTCACAGTCCATGGGTCTTTGAACTTCTAGTATTCATCAGGTGATATCTGATGCATTTACATGATGTTGTTTAATATTAAAATGAAAAAAAAGCTACCGCGACTAGAATGTTAATTGTTATATTTTTTTTAGATGTGTATGTTTAAAGAACTTTGTGTAGGATACGTCTTTTCATTTAACGTGATAACTTCATCGTCACTTGACGAACACATGAAAAGCACCAGCTTTTAAATAAAAAAAGAATCATTGAAATCGGTTCACCCAGTAAAAAGTTACGAGGTAACACACGTAAAAAAAAAACATACAATCGAATTGAGTGCCGTCTCCTTTTTGATGTCGGTATAAGAATTCAATCCACCTGCTGGTAAGAGACTACTGTAATCCATTGATACCTGCAGTACGCAACTTCAAACGAAAAAGGACTCGTTGTCACATGTGAGGACTGAGATGGCATTCGCTTTACAACCTGTAATTATACTGGCACTCTTTTACCCTTCACATCTGTTGTAGTGCCTAATAAATTACATTAGCAGTTTTCATGACAATATTTCCTAAGTTGTGTCGGGTTATGCTTAAAAAAAAATCTACTTCTCTTTGTATTGAAATTAGAGATCAAGCACAGGTTGACTGAGCAAATTACTGCATTTCATTATCAAAAAGAGATCATATTCCTATTCAACATCATTCACGCACTGCTTGGCGATAGAACCGGCGGACTCCTCGCGGAAAAGGAGCCCCGCCAACAATACCGATTCAAACGTCATCATAACATAGTAGTTTGAGCAAGCCTTACTTGTAAGGCTTTACTACTCGTGCGGATAAAGAATGGGATTAGAAATAGCGGATCGCTGAGCCTGTACTGTCAGCATACACGGTACATAAAGTGAAAGCGGCGCTTATAACGTTATATCGTTATATTACAAATAACGTTATTATATTAATTAAAACGTTATATTCAAAAATTGTTTTATAGCATTTGAAAATTTTTAGTTATTGGAAAAAAATTACAAAATTAATTGAATTTTCTATTTAAATTATTAAGGGAATATTAATTATGGATGTAAATCAATCAACAAATAATATTTATTTTTAGTAATTTAATAATTGACACTTCATAATACAAATTAATACTTTAAAAAAAACTATATTGAACATTTATGTTTTTTTACTCGGTTTTGAAATTAGAAGCGCAAAAACTTTACATTACGTTATTTTTTTTGTGGTTATTACCAGCGGGTGTCAGTATAGACATCGGCAGTGTGCAGGCGAGAGGTGAATAGATGAGACATCATTTATCTATCATTTATCTTATTCTTTATCTGCGTAAGTAGTACCATAAATTAATAATGAAAATTCAGGGTGTGATTGTGTCGTGGACCCTGCCATGTGTTTTACGTAAATACGTGTACGTAACGAAACGACCTCAAGATGGCGGCGTTCCCCCTCCCCCTGGCGATACGTCACAGTCCTCACACAATGTAACGAATTCTTTGATCCTTTAGCTACACACTGGCCAGCTCCCGGGATCTTAGCACTATTTCAGTCCTGAATGTGAAGCGGAACAAGCGTGTCAGCTAAGGAGACAATTTATTTTTTAATTTCTTTATTGTAATTTTATATTTTTGACATATTTATTTATTGTAATTATATTATTTATCTATTATTGTAATTTTGTTATTTTGATGTGGATAATTGATTGAGTATTGCATAAATGATAATGTTATTGTTTAAATCTTTTTTTTTAATCTTATTGAATTAACTTGTAATTTCCAACACAATGTATTTTGTTATTAATGGAATAAATGACTAATGACTAATGACAACTCATGAGCACAAACTTTTAGAACTATAGCCATTAAGCCAAAATTTTGGATGTTGATGATAGATATATCTATGTCTATCATCAACATATGTGATATAGATATATTTCCGTATATCTTTCTTATATAAAAGGCGCAAATTTTTGGATTTGAGCTTCGTCTACAAACTGCAATAATGGCCTCAATTACTGGAAACGGTTAACATTAATGCTCCAAGCAGATTACCACGATTTAATGTCTACAAGCTGTTTATGCTCCCACCTCACAGAACTAACCTCGGTCTTAATTCAGCATTATGCAGAACGTTTAGATTGTATAATTATACTAGCTGACCAGGCAGACGTTGTTCTGCCCTTTCCGAACGACCATTTGCTTTCCCAAAAAAACTCCTGAAATTAGCAATAAAAAAATTGAGGGTCACTTATCGGGATAAAAATTATCCTATTTCTCAAGTTGGACCAATCTGCACGCGGTCTGCAAAATCTCATTGAAATCGGTTCTATCTGTTGAATACTTACAGCAACACGTGGTGGTTAGACTATTAAATTGTAGCTTATATTAAACGTTTGCATTTTTAACATAGCGCCATCTATTAAATATTTACTCAATCCAGTCAACAGATATCGTCATCTGACAGAATCGCTAATAGATAGTTGTGACTGTCAAATAATAAACAAATAAATTTTCAATAAAATAATATTGTATTGCGACTATAAATTGAGATGTAAGCTATCCTATCTTTTAAGTTGGACCAAACTGCACATTGACCAAAAATTTCATTGAAATCAGTTCAGTAGTTTAGGAGTCCATCGCGGACAAACAACGTGACACGTACTTTTTATATATAAAGATATCTAGGCCATCTGATGTAGATATTTTCAATGACAATTTAAATAATTTCAGAATAAAAATGTTACTTTATTTAGAACCTAAGTTTTAGATGATAAATGTAAACCCTTTTTAATTTCTCAAAAATACGCAATTTTGCTACTGTGCTATTAAATTTTTACGATAATTAACTTTTCGCAACATTACTCTGTTTTAGCTGTGGTTGCCTATAACTGGGTGAGCACATTGAATGTTTCTCACAATGCTTGTATCTTGTTTTTAGTTTTTGTGTATCATCTGCCGGTGCCCTTATAAATAAATAAATAATAGATATCGATACCTTAATCCGCAAATCAGCCAACTCCATATGTCAAAATTTTACAGGAGACAGTTAAAACTTTCTAATTTCATTACTAATTAAAAACTTAAAAAAATTAAAATACCGTTGGTGTATTATGTTAGTAGCTACTAAATTTCATTGTCTGATTTATTTAAAATATTGTCATTACTAAAATATAGACGCTTTTTTGAGATATCCGCTTTTCTTACTAAATAAAACTATGGAATATGGAGTTAGCTGGTTTTACTTAGTGTGAAGGTAAAATAAACACAATATTAATTTGTATTAGGTTATTTATTATTCGTGAGGGAGGTTTTATAATAATTTTAGTAGTTTTTTTATAGGATAGGGTGACAAACAAGCACAGAGTCCACCTGATGGTAAGTGGTTGCTGTGGCCCATAGATATCTACATTTATCCTCGTATGCGAATCAAAATGCAGATGCGTTGTCACCCGTGAGGACTAAGATGGAATGCCTCTTTTCCAGTAAAAAGGGTCTCCGGTTCTCTACACTCACCATACGAAACACAGCAGTGTTAAGCTGCTATTTTACGCTGGTAATCTGTGAGAGCTTGGTCCTTCCCCGGTCGAGCCGACCCATTCGTGCTACAACTATACTACTAATATAGCTGCAGCATGGCTCTAGCACGTATCAGTAGTCATCAGGCATGGTATTTTTTAACTCTTGTAGATCTCAATACTTTTTATTTTTTATTTTTCTGCGTTGGTCGTACATTTGCGGTAAATTTTCAAATGGAGTTTGATCCACATTGTTGTTTCTGCGTTGGTTCAGAAATGTATATTGGTCAGAGAATCTGAGTTTGTAATAAAGTCTTCCGGAAGGATCGTACTTGAGAAACCTTATGTCGGCTACCTGAAAAAAGATCAACATTATCATAGCTATAACTACACAAAAACCACGAAGGTACGCTTCTTGATCGTATAAATAGGAGAAAATGTTTTAAAGAAGATGTAAAGGATACATGAAAATGATAGTCTATCAGATCAATTGTTGAATGAAATTAAGAACTTTGAACGACTTATCATGTGTGAGCAAAGCGAAAGTTATGGGTAAGATAGATGTGCCAGGATATTGCAAAATGAAGACCTTTAATCTCTGCCCATGATGACTGGGAGACAGACGTGATGCTAATGTATATATATGTGTAGGTAAGGGTGTAAGTATGTATGTGTGTGTGTGTGTATGGATATATGTTATTTATATGTGTATTATGTAGACACTAGACAATAGCTTTGACTGCTTAGTGATCAGTACCTTCGGATCTATCATTTTTCCTGATCTGATAGATTTGTAAAAGCTCATATTCTGGAAATTCTTAAAGTAGCCATAGTTTAAATATTTGACTTGATATGGTTTGCTGTTTCTAGCTTTCTGACAAATATAGGACTAGTAATGCTAAAAAATGCCAAATAAACATACCTTGAATAAATGGAGAACTCATGAAATAGCATTTGATATCTTCTAGACGTTAGTTTTTTTTTAACTTCGAAAAACCGGAGCAGCATGCGTGTTTCTCTGCGGCGCCATACAAAATGGTCGATCTCCGGGAGTTGGCTGTCAAAATCGTGGCCTTCTAATACGCGTGGAGTTAGCTGGTTGTCGAATAGCGATTTATTCAAAAAGTAGGGATAAAAATGGAGTTGTTGTTTTTTTAAATCATCCGTCAGTCATATAGGCCGACGACTGCATTAAAAAAGTATTTTGCAAAAAAAGTGGAGTTGGCTGGTTTGCGGATTAAGGTCGATATGCAGCTGAAACAGCAACTGTATCCCCCGATTTTGGTTATCAAAAGCTTTCTGACTTGACCTCCATCCACTATGGAAGCAAAGTTAAAGACGTATTCACGTCAACAATTAAAGAAATGCTCATTTGATTTTCAGTCGCTGATACCTACAGTCTTCCGCGTAGCCGGTCCACTGCGAGCCCACAAGAGAAGTGACGCACTCTGAGACCGACTGACACCTGATACAAGTACTACAGCGCAGACAACTGTCATTCTTGGCGAATTGAAGCTGTGAAGTCTTTGTGTAGTCCACAAGGCACCGGCCGCAAGACCTAAACGAACAAGACTGAAGTCTAGATAAACTACAGATAGTGTACTATTATTTATTGTAAAGCTAAATTCGAATGATTCCATTATATTACATTTAAATAACATTAGGATAATTTTGTACAGCTAAGCAAAAACATATAAGTTATACTCGTGTAAAATATAAATAATTAATAATTTTAAATATACGCTGTTTATTATTTGAATTGAGTTTTATTTCCAACTGTAAAAATAATGATAGCTATAGCAATAGCTTTATAAATAAATAATTATGTATGAGTTTGTGTGCGTAAGGCTACGGTCCGCGACGTCCGACTTCAGCGTAAACGTTCCGATCGGCGTTTGAACGCCAGGCACAGCGTCAGCGGTCAATACATATCTTAGCAGCGGACGACGTCTCGATCGACTTTCGATCGCACAACAGTTAAGTAGCCGACAGTGCTTGTGTGATATTTGTATATAAAATGGATATAGGTAAATTCAACACTTTTGGCGGCGCTTGTGTTACTTGAAGAAGAGGCACAAGACGACCGTATACGAAGAAAAATAAAGGCAACAAGGCACCGATTATTTATGAACAGAAATGAAGAAGGATGTTTCCAGCTATTGATAATGAAATAAACATTATTTTTATGTTCCTTGTCACTTTTATTGTATATTGCAATATAAAATTTAATTGACTCAATCAGTAACTCGTTTTTTTCTTTATTAAATTTTGCCATTTTGTAATGACGCTAGACACGACGTTCACGCTACAATGGTTCGAAACAACTAGAGATGCAAAGCGTCTGAACGCCACCTACGACGTTCATACGCCGACATCAGCGTGTGAAAGAGACCACAACAGTACATTTACATAGTAAGCATCGTAACGCGGCGTACGGCGTGACGCTGTAAGCGGCCGATGGCGTTTATAGGAGACCACCGCCTTACTTTTTATTTGTGAGGGTGTGGCTCAACTCATGGAGCGATATTTCCGCGCGCCCGCAGCGGTAGCGGAAACGCGCCACGCGTAGTATAAAGAAATGAAGGTATTTCACTAAAGCAAAGTCCACAATGGAATTCCACGCATGGTGGCGCCCTGGTGACTTTACTAGCAATCGATCAGTAATAAAGTCACCAAAATCGGTCCATCGCAAACAATCCGCATTACGCCCGATCTTTTTTCACTATTCTAACTACTATCCAAGCTGATCACTCAACAACGGCTCACTCTTGCCTTGAAAACATTGTTATCGAATGGAAAGACAGATGCTGGCAACTTAATCGACTTCTTTGATGTACGCATGACAAATGATGCATCAAACCGTTTGGTTCGAATGCGCGGCAAGTCGACTACAAAAGAGTGGAGACTTGCCCGAGCGTCTGGTTGTCCGATGTTGGAAGGGAGAGACAGGAATTAAATTATGCAATTCCTGAGCACATTCTCCGAAATGCATCCTGTAGAAAACTTTGATGACTTGCGATCACTCACGTAAAGTTTGTTGACGTTACCTACCTCCGCTGCGTAAACGAATCCACACTAAACTGTGGTCTCGTGCGTTTTAAAATAAAATTTTACATCCTCTTCTGCTGCGGGCGCGTGTAAACATCGCTCTGTAAGTTCTTAGCCTAAAGAATGTTAATGACTAACGAGAATTGAATACAGATAGATTGCGTACAATGTGAGGCGATCTACAAGCCCTTGGAGCTAAGTCTTAAGCGTAGGGCGCAGTCTGTAACGTCTGCTGAAAAACTTGTCTCTTCTGCAATAGACGTAACCTGCCTTTTGTCTCTTCAATTTACGGATACAATACTATTATGGAATACAACTAATTTTACGGATTTTATCGCGTTTAACTTATTTTTAACCGACTCAATTCGACTGTATTTTTTATATAAGATAAGCGTGACAAACGAGCACACAGTCCACCTAATGGTAAGTGGATGCTGCGGCCCATAGATATCTATATCTATCCTCGATTACGAATCAAATGCAGATGCGCTGTCACCCGTGAGGACTAAGATAGAATGCCTCATTTCCAGTAAAAAGGGTATCCGGTTCTCTACACTTGCCATTCGAAACACAGCAGCGTTAAGCTGCTATTTTACGTTAGTATTCTCTGAGAGCGTGGCCCTTCCCCAGTCGAGCCGACCTATTCGTGCTATTAACTATACTACGAGTACTAATATAGCTGCAGCATGGCTCTACCACGTATGAAATGTATGTTTTGTTATGTATGTTACCTCATAGTACGAGGGCGGCACTGAAAATTTCGGGAATCAAGGAAGTAACACAACATTAAAATTTAAAAATGTATTTATTGCTTTTCGAAGTATTCTCCGCGAAATTTGACACATGTTTCCATATGATGGAACCAATCATTGAAGCAACCATTCCATTCGGAAGTTGGGATCTCCAAAATGGCCGTTTTGTAGGCGTCCACAGCTTCTTCAGGTGATGAAAATCTCTGTCCACGCAATTTATTCTTAATTTTAGGGAAAGTATAGAAATCATTAGGGCTTAGGTCGGGGCTGTACGGCGGATGGTCTAATAATTCTATGTTTTCTTGCTCTAAAAACTCTTTTGTTCTGTGTGCGGTGTGAGAACTCGCATTGTCGTGATGGAGGATGATGCGGCGGTTGCAGTTCTCTTTACGGAGTTCAGAAACGACCTGGGCAAATGCTAGCATACCATTCTGCATTAACCGTTCTTTGTCCCTCAAGAGGAATAGTCGTAACATGGCCGGTTTTGGAGACAAACGTGGCCACCATTTTTTTTTTGCAACACTCCGTGAACGAACAATTTTTGTTGGCTTTAACTCATTTTTGAACACCCAAACTCGTGACTGGTTTTTTGTTTCGGGTTCGTACGCGTATATCCAGGATTCGTCACCTGATACGATTGTATACAGCATTTCAGGATCCTGCGTGGAATCTTTCGAGAGTTCTGACGCACCAAGTAACGCGAGCCGCTTTTTGCTCTTCACAGAGCGAATGCGGTATCCATCGGGAAAACAACTTTTTTTCACCTAATTGTTCATGCAAGATTATTTGTATTTGACTCATGCCAATGTCTTAAGTTGCCTGAATTTCGCGGTATGTCACATGTCGATCTTCCTCAATCAGCTTACGCACAGCATCAACGTTTTCTTGGGTGACTGTAGTTTTTGGACGACCTTGACGGGGATCATCACTGAGCTTGACACGTCCACGTTGAAATTCAGCAAACCAGCGATAAATTGTGGTTTTGGATGGGGCTTCATCACCAAATGCAGAAATCATCCGGTCAACACACTGTTTTTGTGTTAAACCACTTCGAAAGTCATAATAAATCATCGCTCTTGAATTTTCTCGAGTCAATTCCATTTTCTCAACGACTAAACAAGTTTGACAAAACCTTGTGACAAGACCGAGAATATTTTTTTAAATAAATAAATGGTATTCGATTTTTAAAACCAAGGAGTTTTCAATTAAAAAGATTTTAATATGACAGGAACAGTGGAAATATTCCATTCCCGATACTTTTAGTGCAGCCTATGTATATGACTTTCAGAAGTAAGAAGAATGGGCGAAGATATCATTGAAAGGGACAGTAACATTTTCTTTTACATTGGGGAAACACCGGGTCTTTACGAGGTAGGTTTTCTGGTAGCAAAGAGGTGGGAAGGGAACATTATCCAATTTGTGTCATATTCTGAAAGAGTTGCAGTGCTTAGATTCCGTTCCTTGCTGCGGTCACTCAGAGGACGAAATCGTAGACTTGTACCGTACCCTTCATAAAGCCTTTGAAGATCATAAGGGTTCATGGACCATAGTGATGGGCGATTTCAACGCTAAAGTTGAGTCACGACAAGAAACTGACGATTCTAGAACCAAATGGATTAGGGGAAAGAAATCCAAGAGATATGCGTCTTCTTCAATTTGCCAGTAGTTTAAAATTAAGTATCTGTAATAGTTATTTCTACAAGAAATCTCAACGTCGATGGACCTGGTTTTCTCCAAAATAAAAGGACTAAAAATGAGATTGATTTCCGTCTCTCATCTAGCAAGACTACTGAAAAATGTAGAAGCATTAAATAATTTCAAATTCCATTCTGACTATAGATTAGTACGCGTAAAATTGAAATTCGACTTAAATATTCACAAATATCAACTAATTACAAAAACAATACAAAGAGTAGATAAAAGTACATTCATTTCCAATCACGATGAGTTCATTTTAGAGTTACAAAATAGCTTCATCTCTTTAGACATCAATAATATTGCAAAGAATGATATAGAAAGACAATACAACATAATCAAAGATAACAAGAAAAGCTTGTAATGAAATTAAACCAAAGAAACAGAAACAAGAAAATTAGCAAAGCTACCCAAATTCTTATAGACGAGAGACAGAAAGCAATTCATAACGGAATAGAATATAGAGCTAAAGACAAATTTGTGAAAAGAGCTATTCGTAAAGATATCTTAAACTATTTGCAACCACACTAGAGAATTCAAGGTAATTGAAAACAACTAAACAAGGTATCATCATCATTACAGCCCATCACAAGTGTGTACGCGCTCCGTAAGCAGCCGCAAGCTGCAGACGAGCCATGCAGACAATATGTACGGGGAACGAACGGCAAGTTACATTGTTTCACGACTTATAAACAACCTACCCCCAGATTTCCGCGATAAATTAAATATAAAAAACATTAAAAAAAACTTAAAATGTACTTTTTGGATAAATTATTTAAAAAAATGTTACTACTTAAAAAAGCGTATATGCGTTTGCTCAGGTCCTAATTACGCTGTAATGTTTTCTTTTTACAAACTAATTATACTAAAGGTAACGTCGACTCAGGTCGCGTCATCACAAACCTTAGTGGTTTTCTGTTTTGACTTTTTAGGATAGTTTTTTTTGTAATGCTTTGTAATATGGTAAATAAGTTAAAAAAAAGTCCACTGCTATAGGCCTCCCCCAAGGAATGCCACAAAGCACGGTCCTGAGCCAACTACATCCATCATCTCCCTGCATGTCTTACCAGGTCCTCCTACACTTCGTCCGCCGGTACGAAGCCGCCACTCGGGAATCTTTTTTCCCAATCGGTTGTCGGTTCTTCGAGCTATATGGCCAACCCATTACCACTTCAGCTTACTAATCCGTTGGGCTATGTCGGTCACTGATTCTACTGCGGATATCCTCATTTGTAAGTTTATCACGCAGAGAAACCCCGCACATAGCCCTCGCCTCGCTGAGCGACCTTGAGCTTCCTCATACGGCCAGCAGTGAAGGACCACAAACAAGGTATATAAATAGGAAAAGCAGCAATTTTAAGCCTAAAAGACGATTAGCGTATAAGGCACGGTGATAGAGACAAAATATTACAAATATGTACCGAATATAATTCTAAAGACCCACGACGTCCCACAGTCTATTTCCGGATATTCATGTCCCGAGAATATTTACGCCTAACTTTAAAAAGGATGAAATATCAAAAGAGTCCTGGGGAAGATGGTATAACAACAGATGAAAAAAAAATTTATACATTTCACAAACGCACATCGTGGCAGAACTCCCGATAACATCCACACCATCTGGATGATTGGCGGTCCACCACTGTGCGATTTAGAAGATGTTTTCTTCCTCGCACGACTTCCTTGTGGAATCGATTACCATCAGCGATTTTTCCGGACCGATACGACTTAGGGACCTTCAAGAAAAGAGCGTACTCCTTTTTAATAGGCCGGCAACGCATCTGCGATTCCCCTGGTTCTCCTGGTGTTGCAGTTATTCATGGGCGGCGGTAGTCACTTACCATCAGGTGAGCCGCATGCTCGTTTACCCCTTTCTATAAATAAAGAGGCTTTAAAGTATGGTGAACCCGTTCTTCTCCCACATATCACTCAATATTAAAATCTGGCACCTTTTCAAAACGGTTTTGTCATTCTAACATAATTCGTTTACATAAAAAATGTGAGAAATCTAACATGAATAATTACAGGCCCATTAGTGTTATTTCACACCTAAATAAAACATTTATTAAAATAATTGAGAACAGGATTAGTAGGCCGCTAGATTCTCATCAGCCCCCTCAACAGGCTGGATTTAGACCTGGCTTACCCACCACCACCACATTACCTGTACGCTGTGAATCAAATTATTGAGAAACATACACAGTATCGACTTTCTTTATATCTGGCCTTTGTCGACTACTCTGAAGCATTTGATAGCGTGACACATAACTCTTCAATGCCTTACAAAATACATATTGTAGGGAATGAGAATGATCAAAAGTGGGATTAAAGCCTTTTCCTGTAGCTTTACCTTGAAATTTCTTACAATACATTTACTTAAAAATATAATAACAGTAACGCCGCAATAAATTGAATGCCACAGGACCTTCTTCCCCTATTCTAAAAGGAGTTAAATAGAGCGACCCGTTATCGCCGAATCTCTTCACTACCACCTTAGAAGAAGCATTTTGGAAACTGGCAGATAGCTGGCTCGAGAAAGGCATCAAGATCGGATCAAAGAGGTTAAGCAATCTTAGATTTGCTAATGATGATTGCTAATTCTCTTCGCGTCCTCAGCCAACCATCTGGGAGAAATGCTCAATGAGCTACGAACAGCTAGCCTGGAGGTTGGACTTCTGATGAATATGGAAAAGACCAAGTTAATGACAAACCATGTCAAGCACAGGATACATATAGATGACGTGGAGGTTGAATATATTCATGTGTATGTTTATTTGGGCCAAACAGTCTCTTTCCAGATAAGGCAAGAAAAAGAGATCGCCCGACGAACAGAAAACGCCTGGAAGAGCTATTGCTTTAAAATATCTAATGAAAGGCGAATAGAATAGAATAATTTTTTATTCAATATACATTACATGTGTAATTCTTATTGAGTCATTTTTTACTTTACCACTGGTTCGAAAAAACCTCTGTCCTGGGAAGAACCAGCAAGAAACCCAGCGGGACTTATTTTTTAAAGCATATTTTACATTAATGGTTGTACAAACTAAATAAGTACAAAATTTATTTTAGAAACAGGTTGGAAGCGACCACCTCATTCACAGGGGTTATTATCAAACATTTGTGTTCATTTATACTATAATAACCCTTTTTATACAATTTCAAGTTAACAAAACATTTAAACTTGGTAATAGAGAGAGCCTGTACACTTTCCGGGACCTTGTTGTAATAGCGTAGACATTGCCCCAAGAATGAATTACTGACTCTGTGGAGTCGAGAAACTAGTATCACTAGCTTGTGTTTGTTCCTAGTGTTTACAGGATGTATATCACTTTTTTTACTAAAACTACCTTTGTTTTTGTGAACATCCATTAAATTTTCGTAAATATACTAAGAGGCCAAAGTTAATATATTTATTTCTTTAAATTATTCTCTAAGAGCCTCTCTCGGTTTTAGGTTGTAAATAGCTCTAATGGCCCTCTTCTCATCATCATCATCATCATTACAGCCCTTCACAAGTCCACTGCTGAACATAGGCCTCCCCCAAAGAATGCCACAAAGCACGGTCCTGAGCCACCTGCATCCATCGACTTCCTGCATTTCTTACCAGGTCGTCACTCCATCTCGTGGGGGGACGCCCTACACTTCGCCTACCGGTACGAGGCTGCCACTCGAGAACCTTTCTTCCCCATCGGTTGTCGGTTCTTCGAGCTATATGGCCGGCCCACTGCCACTTCAGCTTACTAATCCGTTGGGCTACGTCGGTTACTCTGGTTCTACTGCGGATATCCTCATTCCTAAGTTTATCAAGCAGAGAAACTCCGAGCATAGCCCTCTCCATAGCTCGCTGAGCGACCTTGAGCTTCCTCATACGGCCAGCAGTGAAGGACCACGTCTCAGTTCCGTAAGTCATCACTGGCAACACGCACTGGTTGTACAATTTCGTTTTAAGGTTTTGAGGTATGTCTGACGAGAAGATGTGTCGTAGCTTCTCGAACGCTGCCCAGCCGAGTTGAATCCGTCGATTGACCTCTCGGTCGAAGTTGGACTTACCTAGTCGGACTATTTGTCCCAGGTAAACATACTCGTCAACAACTTCGAGCTTAGTGTTCCCAACAACTACCGGCATAGGTGTGACATGGACATTAAACATAATCTTTGTTTTGTCCATGTTCATCTTAAGACCTATCCGTTGGGAGACACTATTGAAGTCATTGAGCATAGTGCTTAGGTCCTCCAGCGATTTTGCCATAAGGACTATATCGTCGGCAAATCGAAGGTGAGTGATGTACTCGCCATTGATGTTAATACCGTATCCTTTCCAGTCCAGAAGCTTGAAAACGTCTTCCAATGCAGCGGTGAAGAGTTTCGGGGATATAACATCACCCTGTCTTACACCTCTCTGCAATTGGATAGGTTTCGTACTCTGGTTCTGTACTCGGATAGCCATCGTAGCTCTACTGTACAAACACTTCAGCACTTCGATATACCGACAGTCAACTTGGCACCGCTGAAGGGACTGCAGCACCGCCCAAATTTCGACGGAATCAAAGGCTTTCTCATAGTCCACATACGCCAGACAAAGTGGCAAATTGTACTCTTCGGACTTCTGTACAATTTGCCGAAGGCTATGTATGTGTTCTATGGTGCTAAAGCCCTTTCGGAAACCGGCTTGTTCGGGAGGCTGGAAGTCGTCAAGTCTCTCTTCTGTAAAACAAAAATAGTTTCTGAATTAGCCGCATTTCCCCATAGCAAAATCCCATAAGACGGATGGAAATAACTGAAATAAACTAATCTAGCTGTCTTGACACGTGTGAGACCTCTAATCTTTTTTACAGCATATGCTGCAGAACTTAGTCTGCTTGCTAGTATGGACATATGGGGGCCCCATTGAAGCTTTGCGTCGCGAGTGATGCCAAGAAAAACAGTGGATTCAACAGGACCCTGTTCTTCCCCATTTAAAAACACTTTGGTACTCAGATTTTTAACATTCGTTGTTGTAAATTTAATACATTTAATTTTATTTCCGTTTAAATGTAGATTATTAACGTTAAACCAATGCACTAATTTTAATATAGCATTATTCACTTCGTCACATTTAAATGATTGACGTTTAAGTTTAAAAATCAAGGAAGTATCATCAGCAATTAATATTTTATCATTATCCCCTACAAGAGAAGTTAAGTCATTAATATACACTAGAAATAGGAATGGGCCAAGAATCGAGCCCTGAGGGACACCCATTAGTACAGGTGACCCGGAAGAACTATTACCATTGATAATAACTTTCTGCATTCTATTACTTAAATATGAAATAATAAGATTAAGCGCAGTGTTCTTGACACCATAGTACTGTAGCTTCCTGATTAATATCTCATGGCGAACGCAGTCGAAGGCCTTGGAAAGGTCAAACAAGGCGACGCACCAATATCCCTTAAACGCAAACTCATGAACATGAGCATCCTCCCCACCTTGTCATATGGTGCCGAAATCTGGTCTCTCACCAAACAGATCCGAGGTCCAGAGGTCCAGAGGTCCGATCTCGGGGTGTATCTGCGAGCAATAGAGCGCAGCATGCTAGGAGGCAGACTAACAGCATTTTACCGCATCAAAAATACCACTCTGCGCTCCAGAATCCAATCTGACCCACTGACGTCTCCCGGATTTATCCGCCAAACAAAAATGGGACTGGCCCGGTTATGTTTGCCGTATGTCAGAAGAACTTTGAGCCAGAATTACAACTCCTATAAATGGTAGAAGATCCCGAGGCAGACCAAGAAAACGATGGCGGGATGAACTGGACTCCTTTATGGAAGACTGGTCCTCTATGCCACAGAACCGCGAAAGGTGGAAAGAACCAGCAGTGGGACGTTGTGGGCTGATAAGATAAGATTTTAAGTTATAACCAATTCAATTTGTCTTTAGTTAACATTCGGTGGCAAATAAAACGATGTTGTAAACTAATTATTTTAATTTTGTAGTTTCACAAGACTGCTATTGCTAGTAAGCCACGGTACAAGAGATAACATTTGTCGAATATTGTGCTGTCACCGATGAATGTCACTTCAAAGGCCTTTGTGATTTGTTTTCCCCTGTTACCTCTTACGACGCCCACGGGATGAATTCTTTTTTTGTAGGATAAGTTGACAAACTGGCACACAGTCCACCTGATAGCAAGTAGTTGACCTATAGACATCTACATCTATCCTCAATAGAGTACCAAAATGCAAACCGTTTGTCATCCGTGAGGACTAAGATGAATGCCTCTTTTCCAGTACGAAGGGTCTCCGGGTTCTCTACAATTACCATACAAAACAGCAGTGTTATGCTGCTATTTTACGCTGGTATTCTGTGAGAGCGTGGTCTTTCCCCGGTCGAGCCGACCCATTCGTGCTACAATTGTACTACTAAAATAGCTGCATCATGACTCTACCACATATCATAGATATTTGGTAGTGGATATTCTTACACCGTCACTACACGTTAATTCTTCTGGTATATTCCTTTTATTGAGTATAAGAGTAAAAGCGTGTGCTGGCGATCAGTTAGTTATTTCGGGAACGCGAAAGCGAGCTCTACTCTGGTATGCGACTACGAGCAATCGACCTACGACATCTGCGATTATTAAGGGCTTCATTGAAGAAGCTAAGAGATTTTGGACAACGTAATTATAAACTCGCTGTGTGGAAAATATTCACATTTCTTTTAGAGCAAGATCCCACGGCCACCAGACGTCTCCTTTTTTCTGACGAACGAAATGTGTATGATTGAGTAGTGTTAGTATGAACTAGTGGCCATTTTCCAGGTATCAGGTAATCAAGGTACGTAATAACATTACTCACCTTACGTTGATTCTCCCAGCTGATTTTTACGTAAATGTTAGATAATATCGTTAAAAATCAGTTATCAATACTCCCAGACATTTTCCGTCGGCAATATCGCTTTGCAGAAGCTTTAAAGCTCTCAAAAAAATTACTTAATTTTACTTACATTTTGATGCTCTATTTTTATATGTTAGCCATACAACTATTTTAAAACGTTTTACAAGAAGGCAGACCGATCCAAGGGGTCAATCATCCCCCAGACCCGACTTTAATGCCTCTGTGGGTATGAGCACGAGGACATTACCCGCGCACATGAGCGTGAGCGAGATACGTATTAGTATTATATTGACCCCTCTCTCTCTCTCCCTTACAGTTTACTCTTGCCGACGCGATGTGTATGCGCGTACGCAGCATTATGGACTGTAGAGAGAAGGAGGACCATCTCTATATATGAAAAGTGTCCCTAAAAACGTCTGCAGTAGCATAGGATAAATTAAAAAAAAGCGCCAAAAGTAATTAGAATAAGATGGAGAAATAAACAAGGACCGACCAATCCGCTTGGTTTTGTACTACGTAAATAGTTGAGATTTTGTATACTGGCATTTTACTAACTACTCTAGTCATGAAATTTTTTAAATATTTGAATTCAGCTGACTTCACTCCGTTCACAACAGCTATCTTCATATTGTAGTTTTTTAGACGCCAGCGCTATTGTGGTAGGTTTTGGAACCTCTATTTTCAGTAAATAGTAGGACACTTTTTCAACTTTCACCCCTTATAAGATTTGTAAGACTTGTATTCTACACACCATACGCAGCACGTAGTAGGCATGGGTAATATCACTCTTACCCTATATTTTTGACTGATTTGTAACGATATTATCTAACATATACGTAAAAATCAGGTGGGAGAATTTAAAGTGAAGTGAGTAGTTTTTACGTACCTCGATTACCTGATACCTGGAAAATGGCTCTATGGCTAAGCTAGAAGGTAGACATGCGATCATAGTACATACTCAATCTTACACAATTCGTTTGTCAGAAAATAAGTGACGTCTGGTGACCCTGGGATCTCCTGTTATCCTAATCGGCATTTTTACTCACCCCGAACGTAACAAAATCATTAATTTTAGTCCATGTTGAACTTAATTTCTGAGGGTTATTAAGCCTTTGGCTTCACCTTCGGTCCGGCCGAAGGTCGAGGCGAAAGCCGTTTAATCGGCTTCGGTTAGAAATCGGCTTTCGATCGGACACTACTAACGATGCAAATTTGAAGTGAAAAAAATATAATAAATAAAACAGTATTTACTGCATAACTTTATTCAAATAAAATGATACACAGACAATGTTAATCTGACACGAGACAACACAACTAAACTCTAATGTATTTTGACATAAAATTAATCAGATTCTTAATTAATCATTGCATTAATTGATCCCTTCGTCTCCACTCCATAATTTTATTGTTATTCCATTAGGTATAAATCTTTAAACTACAATATAAAACTAGGACTTAAAATGTAGATGTAACGTAGTCGTATTTCTCGATCTAAAATCACATCACATGTCTAAATATTTTACCTCTTTTAGTATCAAGAAATATCATACTATAACTATACTTAGAATACCCTTAGACATAATTTTTATTTGCATGTAACTCCAAATAGTTAACTCATTAAAAATATGTGCCAAACTTTATTAAAATGGTACATCTAATATAAAAATATTTATATAGTCACACAGTATACGATACAATAACGCCACAGTTTAAAGACCTTACAGTTGGGAAACGAATGTACTTGCGCAGAGCAACGGTGGGGGCCTTGCGCGGCGGCGGGGGGGGGGGGGGGGGGGGGAAGGAGACCTTACCTTGTGCCGGCGCACTGCACTCCGTCTCATAGACAATACATGCGGTTGGCGCGACCGAGTTTTCAACCGACTTCAAAAAGGACTTTTTTTGTGTACTACCTGACAAATATTCCATCAATCATGGTAAATTACTGTTGTAGTCATCCGATTTACTAAGTAAAATTGAGTTCAAATAACGGTCATGCTTCTGTTTCCCTCATTTTATTGTGATAATATTGTCTATCCGAATGTAAATACACAAAATAACTAAATTTAAAAATCTAAAACTAAAAATTCTATAAAAAGAAAGTGTCATGAAAATATTTTTCAGTACAACACTTGTAAATGTATTTTTGTTGTAGTAATAAAAGATGATCTCGTTCAATAAATGTTTTAAGCTTATAAGTATGTACGTTGTGTTAATAAATGATAATGGGTATTATAATATGGAAAATTATTTTAGTCTCAATTTAGTGACAACCCCTAGCACACGCGCTGGCCGCGTTAATGCATGCGGCATCGCCTGACATCAAAGGCGTCTCACAACTGTAAGGTCTTTAAGCTGTGATAACGCTAAACTGTTCACAAAACTACTTCCCAATTCCCCAACATTGATTTTGAATCTTGTGTAAAGTTTAACTATTACATCATTTATAAACTCCAGCTTCATTTTTGTCATTTGGATAAAGTTCTAGTTTCACAACTTTTACCTCAAATCATTAATATCAATAAAAAATTAAGACCCTAAATTACACGCTGGCGAAGTCGCGGATAAGATAGTACTATACTATATAGGGATGACGGTGTGGGGCAAAACCGTTTAATCTTTATAATTAGGTATATTAATGATTTGAGGTAAGTGTCGTGAAACTGGTACAAGTGTTTCTCAAAATCACAAAAATTTTACTATTGCTATTGTGCGTATATTTCTAGAACAATGTTCCCAGGGATAACTACATTGTACGCTAAAATTTGATAATTCTTTATGGAGGAAATGATCCGCCGGTTGAGTTTTATTGCCTTAAAAATTTCTTTATCATTTTCATTAAAACTAATTACTAACTTGTTATCAAAAGCCACAACATGTTAAAACTTGCTTACAAATATAACATATTTCTGAATACACTGTAGTGTCGTTTTAAAACTTGCCAAAATTTGCGAAATTTATTTAATGAAAATTTAAGAACTCAATTTTAAAGCTATTTTCGTATTAACGAACGCTTCATCAAGTCTAAAATTAATAAAAAAAACCTTACAAAACTTAATTAAAATAATATCAAGTAATTACATTATAAAATAAAATAATTTAAAAAAATATTACATACTTGTACTCGTGTTCATTACATGTACAACATAATTATAGAAATTAAAATAATACGTTACAAATTAAAATGCAAGACATGATATAAGTGTGTGTCTTGTATACGCGACCTTAAAAGGGCTCGCAAAAGGACCCGTTTTGGGAAAAATATATGCTGCATTGTTATTTCAAAGTTGTTTTAGGTTTTTTAACTCAATAGTTCATGCCATAACGCCGTATATACTGTGCAAGGTGTTGCACAATAACACTGCAGCAAAAGTATCGCAAGCAATATTGCCGAGCTATAGTTCTCTATTTATAGCACGTTTACGAGCCCTCTAATATAAGTCAGAGTGAAAGAACACAAGTATACTATGCGCGCACGATAAGAAGAGCGTAAAAGGCTGTGAGATGTGCAAGAAAATTGGTTAAAATACCTTTGATAAATACATATTTATATTTAAATTGTAATAAATTTTACGTCAAAACAGCATTTGGTTGTATTTTCTTTAAAATTAATATAATAACATTCTTAAATTACGGTGGGCTGAAATTGTCAGTAAACCCGATCGTATCTGCAACCTGCACGCCTAGTACAATGTCACAGTACAATGCTTAGGGTATAGGAGGATGAAAATCAGATCAGTATTGGCAAACTTAGCAAAACATCTAACATGTAAAGATTGTACATTTTGCAGTCGCTAATTATGTTAAATAATTTGTTAAGGAAGAAAGTTGAATTATAATATACATAGATTTCATCATTGTTAAGTTATTTTGTTATAGATAATATGTGGCACCATCCAACAAGCACCATTTAACACATAATTGGATTATTTAAAAAAATATATATATATATATATATATAGTTCTTATTATATCTGGTTGCAACTTAAATGGAACCATTGTGCAAGTTCTGCAGAAAAAGTCAGCTTAATCTAACCTTGAAGATGTTAAACAGATATTAATATACTTAAATAAGAAATTCTTCTTTTTAAAATGGGTTAAAAATACAAACTAAAGATTTTATCACTTTGATCATGACAAATACAATAAAAATGCTAAAATCCACTAAAACAAAGTGCTCGCAAATTTAGATTTTATATCATCTACAGTTAATATGACAAAATCCACCAAAAAATACAAAGGAAGTGAGTGCATTTTTAAATTAATCTCTATCAGCATTTACTGTTACTGTAAATGTTCACAACTATATATATTAGGTTATTATTTGAAATACTTATTTGAAAGTGGTGCAGAATGATGTCATTTAATTTACA
The DNA here is from genome assembly GCA_033319125.1 of Parnassius glacialis. NCBI lineage: Eukaryota > Metazoa > Arthropoda > Insecta > Lepidoptera > Papilionidae > Parnassius > Parnassius glacialis. The sequence goes on from JAVANC010000008.1 coordinate 1,709,053, forward strand.
TATTCAAATTCTTTATCAGCAAGAAACAATGTTCGTTTTAAACACGTATACACATTCTGTATTAAAAAGCCTAAATATTGTATACAAAATATCTGAAACTATTTTTACTGACAATTAGTACTTGATAAAAAAACTACACTCATAACATTAAAATTTTGTACTTTGCTTTCGTGAGCAAACACTATTTTGTGCATAAAATTTCAATAGTAGCTTCGTTCACACAAGCTCCATTCCTACTCTTTGTCATTAACGTGGATGTCATTATTTCAACGCATTACAGCATTCTTAAGCTATTAAGTAACTATCAAATATAGCTTAAGGTTTAAATCCGAATATGAATTTTACAATAGTTGGAGTCCAGGATGCTTCTGAAAGAAAACGAAAGACTATAAAGTATATAGTTGCAGTTCAATTCAATTGAGTTTTATTATAACTCTAAGCAATGACTAGTAGCATAAAATTAAATATACTATGTTACATAATTACTCATTAATTTACTTGCATGGAGGATATGTTATCCTCTGATTTTAAAAACGAAAAAAAAAATATTTTTAATAGAATAAGGGTGACAAGCGAGCTCACAGTCCACCTAATAGTAAATGGTTGCTGTGGCCCATAGACATCTACATCTATCCTCGATTACAAATCAAAATGCAGATGCGTTGTCACCCGTGAGGACTAAGATGGAATGTTCTCTACAATCACCGTACGAAAGACAGCCACATTAAGCTGCTGTTTTACGCTGGTATTCTGTGAGAGCGTGGTCCTACCCCGTTCGAGCCGACCCATTCGTGCTACAACCATAACACAGCTGCAGCATGGCTCTACCATGTTTAAATACTGCCATTTATCAGAAGATTATGGTCGATCCATAGTCGGCTCTTACATCCCTCATGGGACAATCTCCAATATAGAATATGATAGATTCTCTTAATTTTTTCCCCTAAATTTACATGGGACCACTTCGGTCAACAATTGCAGAGCATTCACGACTTTTTCTGCCACCAGGGCGTCGCCACTGGAATCAGGTGAAATATTTGACAGATTTCAAAGCAGGGAAGTTAATTTGTTATAAAATGTAAGATTAATGTTTCTTACAGTAATATTAATTATATTTCATATTAGAATAGAATTTTTTTTTTTTATAAGAGCATGCGGCTCACCTGACGGTAAGTGACTACCGCCGCCCATGAACAGCTACAACACCAGGGAGGGAATCGCAGATGCGTTGCCGGCCTTTTTTTTATTTATTTTTTTACCAAATAAACCAAACTACGCATATACCCAAAAACATTTTTTAAACAAGAGTTAAAATGTGCAAAAAATTAAAGTGCAAACCAATGAGGCATTGTTTTGTGTATTATATTACATTAATACTCCAAAAACTGATAAACTTTTATTTAAAACTACCTTCTCAATTACATGATATTGTATAACAAAAACTTCAACTCGGTCCCAACTAGTGACATCTTGAGTTGCTGTTGAGTTGTTGAGTGGCAGGTTATTTATTAGCTACTATTGGTCCCATTCTAACCAAGGCTGGTATTCAAAGACATTCTTAAGATTAAACTCAATCTTTGCAACGTCAAAGTTGAGTCAGAACCATATGAGGGTAGACTCAAATTTAAATATGGCCAAGTGATTTTAAGATGTAAATAATCTTACGCTCACCAGATGCCGCTAGTTGCGACTAAGGTGAATTTATTTATAACGGAAATGGTTCTAATGTGTCATTCATTGAAAAGTTGCGTTTTAAATAAAAGTTATTCAGTTTCTAGTGTATGTTCATATACAAAACAATGCCTCAATGCTGCGTTCTTCATTTTATACACATTTTTAACTTGATTTATATCTTCTACTTTTAGGAATATCCGTAGTTTTGTTTATCCATTTCTAATCTAATTAACATGAAATGTAACTGATGTTTCAGAAAAGAACATGGCTTAGCTTTCCATTGACTCCCGTCGAGTTGGGGGTTGATACGTATTTTTACAGAAAAGTTACACTATTATAAGCACACACACAAAGTTACAACATGCGGAAACGCGTAATTTTTGAGAAAAAAGTTATTGAAATCAATTATTCTTGCATTGTTTATATCTAATCCTACCATAAAACTGACGCCATTTTGTAATGTCATTGTCGTCAGTAGGGATGTCGATTCTTTCCGAAAAAGGTCGATTTTTAAATCGATTCAAATCGTAAGCTGATGTATCGATTCACAAAAAAATCCGATTTCTAAAATATCTATATTTTTTATGTTTGCATTTATAATGTAAATATAAATCCATTTTATGAAAAACAAGAAAGATACCATAATAAATGATCTCTTATTGAAATTTGTTTTATTTTAACGGCACCAACTAGGGCAGATAACAAATAAAATAGGTTAGGTTCAACTTATGTCAAAGAACCGAATTGATTGACCCCGACTCCACCTGGTATGAGTCTGTCCTACCCCTAGAGTGGTTTTAAAGAGCCGGAGACGTAGCAGTCTCAAAATAGATACAGAAATCCATCTGAATCACTCCCCCTATATTTTATGATGAAGGGGATTTTTTTCTCATAAAATGGATTTATATTTACATTATAAATGCAAACATGAAAAAAATATAGATATTTTAGAAATCGATTTTTTGGGAATCGATACATCAGCTTACAATTCGTATCTATTGAAAAAATCGATCTTTTTCAGAAAGAATCGACATCCCTACTGACAATAAGAATAAAAAATGGCGTCAGTTTTATTGTAGGATTAGACAAACAATGCAAGAATAATTGATTTTCAATAACTTTTTTCTCAAAAATTACGCGTTTCCGCATGTTGTAACTTTGTGTGTGTGCTTATAATAGTGTATCTTTTCTGTAAAAATACGTATCAACCCCCAACTCGACGGGAGTCAATGGAAAGTCGTACCAAGAACATTAAACTCTACACTAACTTCCTCGATCATGAAATCTGTCAAATATTACACCTCATTCCAAAGTGGCGTCGCCCAGCAAGTCTAATCAAAATCGACTCGGAAAGGGAAATAGACTCAAGATCAAGATTCGATAACTTCTCGTTTGGAAACCAATAAACTCTATTCACCTTCGACGTTCGGATAATTTTGACATTCGTTTTCGGGAATTGTGACAGTTCACATCGGAAACTTTACGAGAGCTCTGAGGCTGGCGAAAACTTGAGAAGTGATACACGAGATGTGAATACCTAAGCTGGTGGCTAAAAAAGTAATGGATGCCTTCATTTATTAATTATGATGTAACTCACGTACCCAACTAATGTGTTTGAAGCCAATTTTAAGCGTTTTTGTTTTTTGAGCCATAAAAAAAGACAAGAAAAGAAATATTCTCCGTAGCAATAAAAAAAAAATAAGAATGTATGTATCACCTCATCATGCAATAGTTAGTTGGTGCGTTACCGGCGTCGACTGCGAGCTGCTGGTTTTTGAACTTCTGAGAAAACATTAAAGCTTGCTTACTAAAAACCTTTGTGTTGACTATTGCACATAATATGACGCTCCTTAGAGTAAGTTAGCCATTGCTAAGTTATTCCAAGTTGAGTCACCGAGGGCCACAGGTTCGAATCCCGCACGGAATAAGTATTTGTATTTTTTATACAGTAAGGGTGACAAACTATGACACAGTCCACCCGATGGTCAGTGGATACTATGGGCCCATAGACTTCTACATCTATCTATGATTACCGACTAAGATGGAATGCCTCGTCTCCAGAAAAAAAAGGTCTCCAGTTCTCTACACTCACCATACGAAGAAGGTCTTCGGTTCTCTACACTCACCATACGAAGCACAACAGCATTGAGCTGCAATTTTACAGTGATATTCTGTGAGAGCGACCTTCCAAAACATATTCAAAATCCAATAATATTCGCAGATGACTGCACCACACTCGTCAAGTGTGCTTCCAGAGAATTATATCAATCAGTATAGTAGCATTAAACTCGGGAATATTGTGGAATGGTTAAACCGTAACCAATTAATTAAATTTGCCAAAAACAGTTTTACAGTTTTATTCCAAATTTCAAAAACCATTACTATTAAATATAGACCATGAATCAGAAACAATACAGGAGGTGCATTCAACAAAATTCTTGGGCTTAACTGTTGACACTCATTGTAGGAATATCCACTACCCCATATCATCTCGTGGGTCTCGTAAGAGGCGACAGAGGGAAACAAATCAGAATATGGGCAGCAGCTTCTTTTTAATAAGTACTAAAAATAAAATACCACAGTGTTGTCAACCTGTTTGCTAACTATGACAAATATCCCCCAATGGGGCAATCTATGGTAGAGGAGGCATATGTTCAGCAGTGGACTTTAATAATCTGTAAGGGTAATTTGCGAATAATAATTTATTTCAATTTAATATAATATGTTTCTGGTCAAGCTTTCTGAAGTAAAGTTATTTCTATAAGTTTGAATACTGATTCTGATAATGCACTTAACGGAAACCACTGGTTTTTGTAAAATGTTTGTTTTTGTACATGTAAAGTTTGCAATAACCAAGCCGGTGGTCGTTTTAGGAACGTATAGATGTAGATATAGGTATGGCAACTATGGCAGTGATTTTTACATTTACAATAGGTACCTTACTAAATTCAATTATGTGAAAAATGTTATTTGCGTTTGAACTAACTGAGCCGTAGTAGCTAATAGTCGTATTTCATACTACGCGAGCAACCCTATTTCTTCACGACGTGCTCGGCGTGAAGGAAAACTGCATGTCTAATAAACAAGAAAAAAAAATCCGAAGACTTGAAGTTCGCCACCACGCGTTGGAGCTCTAATTGCCCTAAAACCCTCTCAGAAGTGAGAGGAGGCCTCCCCAGCATTGGGACGTATATAAGTTGTTACTTTACTTTTACTTTTTTGACACGCGCTTTGGTAAATCGGGATGTTGACAATACACTTACTCCTCGATCAATGCAGAGGTAATCCTACACACAATTTACACAAAACCAGCCAAGTGAGAGTCGGACTCGCGCACCGAGGGTTCCGAACAAATCCGTAGGTATATAAGTTCAAAATTATTAAAAATATTTTTATTATATGATGTAACTAAAAATGTATACTTTTCGCAATTTTTTCTTTATCTGTGCTATAAAACGTTGCTTCGTACCAAATTTCAAGATTCTGAGTTCACGGGAAGTACCGTGTAGGTTTTGATTCCCTTGCGAATGTCGAAAATTTGCGGCATAAACGGCTGTATCTTTTGATTGCGTTGGCTTAGAAGTTTGATTTTTCACAGCTCCAAGGGACAGTAGACTTGATTATTTGATATGAATTTCAGCTTGATACCTCCACAAGTTCCTGAGAAAAAGGGTCTTGACAGACAGACAGACGGACAACAAAGTGATCCTATAAGGGTTCCGTTTTTTCCTTTTGAGGTACGGAACCCTAAAAAAAGGTACATATTATTAAAATTTACTTTGATTCTTATCTCTACACGTTTGAATACCGATTCTGATAACGCTTTTAAGTGAACCACAGGATTCATGTTACATGATGCATATAATTATAATGTACTCACCATCAACTTTAGTGCGTCGTGTCCTTGTTTCTCGGGCGGGTACTTTGGGACTGACCGCGCTAGTCTTACGAGGTTTCTTCGCTGGCTTCGTTGGTTCTGTAAGTGTTACATGTAATTTATACGTCGTAGAATCACGCTGCAGAACAAATGGGTCGACTCGAAGGACCACTTTTTTTAATCAAACCAGCACTATTCATCTTGCGACATCATTAGAATCATCGGTGAAATAAACTAAACACTACAACGTTTCGCCAGTTCGTCGAGGTGTGGAGTAATGAAATTGCAGAATTGCCACAAAATAAATTAACATTGACTATTTCGAAAAATGTTAAAAAGTCGTAGAAAAAAGTTGTTGGTTTTAAGTAAGGATAGTAATTACGGTTTAAGAGCTTTTTGATATATTAATCTTGTATAATATTATGAAAAATGTTATATAGAATGACAATATCTACAGAAGTAAACTTGAATATTCAATTTATGCATTTAACAGGTATACAAAAACATAAGAAAGCCAATTATAAAAAAGAATCGTCAAATCAAGTTACAAATCATAGACAAACAATCAGATATAAAATAAACCTAAAAGTGAGGCTTTTTTCATAGAATAAGGGTGACAAACGAGCACACAGTCCATCTGATGGTAAGTGTATGCTGTGGCTTATAGACATTTACATTTATCCTCGGTTAAGAATCAAAATGCAGATGCATTGTTACCCCTAGTAAGAATGAGAGCACACGGTTCGCATGGTAATTGGATGCTGCATCCCATAAATATATAGGATCTATCTGTCAAAAAATTAAAAAAAAATTGTTATTGAGGGGAAACAATATTTATGTAAAAAGGGAACATCCGTCGAGTATAAGTATATAAACAGTGGTAGAGCCACGCGGCAGCTTTTGCTGTCGCACGGATGGGCCGGCTCGAACCGGGGTGGTACCACGACCTCACAGAATACCAGCGTGAAGTAGAGGTTTACCTCTGCGTTTCGCTTGGTGAGTGCAGGTGGCCGGAGGCCCTTTTTACTGGAAATGAGGCATTCCATCTTAGTCCTCACGGGTGACAACGCATCTGCATTTTGATTCGCAAACGAGGATAGATGTAGATGTCTATGGGCCGCAGCAACCACTTACCATCAGGTGGACTGTGTGCTCGTTTGTCAGCCTTATCCTATAAAAAAAAAAGTATGTTCGCGAAGGATACCACAGTAAGAAATATAACTATAGTATCGCTGTCTCGTATTGTTAGGAATAAGAACTGGAGACCGTTTTTACTGGTAAGGAGGCATTCCATTCAAGTCCTCTGGGGTGACAATGTATCTGCATCATGACTTTTAATTGAGAATAGATTTAGATGTGTATGAATAGAATAGAATCATTTTTATACAATAAAGATTACAAGAATACTTATTGAGTCATTTAAGTTTTACCATTGGTTCGGAAAAAAATATTTGTTCTGGGAAGAACCAACAAGAAACCTAGTTAGATTTTTTTTTAAAACAATTATTTACAATATATTTAAAAGCTTTTAGAAAAATTTACTTCGCAAATATCTGCGTTATAAACACGTGTCGTATTATCGTCAGTGGTGTGTCTTGGCTAGTGTAGTGGTGTTGGGAGTAACGGTGCTGGGATTAGTGGTGACGGGGATAGTGCACGCATAGAGGGAGGACGGGAGGTGCTCTTCATATTAGGTAAGACACATCATTTTATTTTATAACGCGGATATTTGCGAAGTAAATTTTTCTAAAAGCTTTAATATAATGGATTTCCGCAAAGTAACGCCTTATTCTATTAATTACAATATATTTTATACAATTGAATATGAAAACGTTTGGAAAGAGCATGGTAGCTCATTCCCAGGAGTTATTATCAATCATGTAATCTTAAGTAGTATAATAACCCTCAATAAACATTTTTGCTAACATTTTTTTTTAATTTTTTGATAGATAGGTCCTGCATATTTATGGGATGCAGCATCCACTTACCATGTGGACTGTGTGCTCTCATTCTTACTTTTATAAAAATAAATAACATTTAATACACTACACCAAAATAATTTTGCAACAACTCTTATTTTGTACAGTGGTAGAGCCACGCGGCAGCTTTTGCTGTGGCACGGATGGGCCGGCTCGAACCGGGGTGGTACCACGACGTCACAGAATACCAGCGTGAAGTAGAGGTTTACCTCTGCGTTTCACTTGGTGAGTGCAGGTGGCCGGAGGCCCTTTTTACTGGAAATGAGGCATTCGATCTTAGTCCTCGCGGGTGACAACGCATCTGCATTTTGATTTGTAATAGAGGATAGATGTAGATGTCTATGGGCCGCAGCAACCACTTACCATCAGGTGGACTGTGTGCCCGTTTGTCACCCTTAAAGTAAGTTGACGGATTCGTGGCCCAGTGGCTTAGCAATGAGTTGCGGCGCTAATGGCCGTGGCTTCTATTCCCGCACGGAACAAATATTTGTATGACCTACAAATAATTGTTCCGGGTCTGGATGTTTGTCCTTGTGAAATTTATGTATGTAAACTGCCTTCATGATACAGGAGAATCCTATAATATATTATATTTATATTATTTATAGTGTGTGTGTGCGCCGTTACGACAGCACCGACGGGTTCGCGGGGGAATGTGAAGTGCGGGGGGTTCCTCACCACCGCGCCTAAGACCGGCACTCCCGATAGCTCGCGACGCGATCGCCACCAAATTATTTTGTATTTTTTTATTCTTATTTAAATATACAATTTGCCTATCGTGTGAGTCGCCTATTTTATTCATGTTCCCTAATTGAACAGTGTGGGGGTAACGTTTTATAAAAGAAAATCATGATACAACAATCAAATTGTCAGGCAATATGTCAATACATTAAAAACTCACCTTTGGCAGCGGACACGTCCATGTTGGTTTTCCTTTTACGGCCCTCTGGCTGGGGTTTTTCTACTTCCGTTGCCTGTGAAAGAAGACCGTCTCATAAACGTTTAAAAAAAAAGAAATTGGATTAAATTGTTCCAATTGAAGTAAAAAACTTCTTTAGAATCAAAAATCGAAAATTATTGTAGTAGAGATGTAAGAATATCCACTACCCCATATCGTCCCGTAGGTGTCGTAAGACGCGACAGACGGAAACTGAAACAGGAAATGGGCAGCAACATCTTCCTCATAACAACTTAAAATAATAAAAAACTGTAGTTGCCAATTGCCTGCCAAGCGTGGCAACTATGGCAAAATCCTTCCTGGAGGCAATCTATGCGGAAGGTCTATGTTCAGCAGTGGACTTTTATAGGCTGTAATTGATTAATTGATAGATGAATACGAAAAGTTATAGGTTAAAAAATAGCATATAATTTTTAACAAAAAGTAAAAACCGACTTCAAATTGCAAAAATAAGTTATTTATTTGCTACCCTTAGGGGTGGAATTATTTCTCAAAATTTATATGGGACCCTTATAAATAACCCTTCAATTCTTCAAGAATATAACCTATTTAATAAATAAGAATCATTGAAATCGGTTCACAAGATATCGCGTGACATACATAGAAAAAAAAAACATACACTTGAATTGAAACATACCTCCTCATCTTTGAAGTCGGTTAAAAACAGTCGAAAGGGGGTATTTTAATCGACTTGTTTACAGGACTAGGGATAGTTATCTGTGCAAATGTGGTTTAGATGAGGGAAACAGTAAGCATATTTTCTTAACTGCACCAAATTGTAATCATCTCTTTACGATTATGTGCCCCCTGACATCCCTCATCCCATAGACTTTAACTCCGTTCTAATCTTCACAAATACTTTTGTATATATTTTATGTGATTTTATTAACTCTAACAATATTAAACTGTAATTCGTTTATCATATAATAACACACATAATATAGTATTGTTCTAACAACATTGCCTGTCTTTTGTTTTAGGTAATTCAACAGATAAGTTGACCAAAATCATTCACATAATATTTATTGTTACCATTTCTTGTATTATCAATTTCCCTTTTTTAAGCAAAGTTTGTGTCCCAATTAAACCTTTTCACATGTAACATGTCATTGGGAAATTCATCGTAACCACCATAAAGGAAGAAGAATCAAAATGCAGATGCTTTGTCAGTCCTGAGGATTTTACGCTGGTATTCTGTGACAGCGTGGTTGTACCCCGTTCGAGCCGTCGCATTCGTGCTACAACCATAATACAGGTGAAGCGCGGCTGTACTATGTATAAACATCTCGGGAGGGGACAAAATGGGACAGAGCAAGAATTATTAAATTCAATTTACCTTTTTCCTCCTCGTAGTCTTGACTTCAGTCTCCTGTTCAGTTACTTTTTGAGCTTGACGCGTTTTCGTCGTCTCCTGCACTTCCTTATCGTTTTTCGGCGCATTCTGCTCCGCTCCTCTCTTCTTCCGTCCCTTTACCTCTTTCTTTGCCTCTGTGGTTTTCACTGCAGTATCTTCTATAGACTGCTTCTTGGCTTTCCTTCCACGAGTGCTCTTCGGTTCGGTTACCTCAATGCTTGTGTTAGTAATATTTTTTTTTCTTCCAACTGTTGGTTTTGGTTGACTTACTCCAGGAGGTGCCTCTTCGGTTTTCTTTCTGCCTCTAACTGTTTTAGATGCCACCACTTTGTCTTCTATTGTCTTTTGTTTATCAAGTTCTTGTAAATCTTCAGTTTTCTTACCTCGCCTGCCCTTAGTAGCAACTACTGGACTTATCGCTGTTGTGGTTTCAATCTTTTGCTGTTTAGATTCATTATTCGCTCTTCTTCCACGATTTCTTGTACCCGTATCATCTTCTGTATCCATTTTTCTTAATTTAGATGTAGTTTCTTCTGCAGTGATCTTTCTTTTACGACCTCTAGCTGTACTTTCAACGACAGTATCACTTTCAGAGTTTTGCGCTTTAATCTGCCGTTTCGAAACTGCTTGTGTGGTCTCAGTTTTCCTACCCCGAGTTTGAATTGTGACACTGTCCGTTTCTTGTGTTGTAATTCGAGTGGACCTTGTCCGTACTTCTGGAACATTATTTTCAATTGTAGCATTCATTTGAGCTACAGTTTTCCTACCTCGCTTTGATTTTGGATTGGTTTCTGCTTCTAAAGCGACATTTTTTCCTTTAGCGTTATTTTCAACTATGACATTCTGTCCCTTCTTTACTACTTTAACACTTGGCGAAATCAATTTGCCCTTCCTACCCCTTGTTTTAGTTTCACTCTCCTCGCTATTCTCATCTATAGATTCTTGTTTCTTCTCTTTTGCTGCAACAGGTTTAGTAGCTTCAGCAATATTTCTACGAGTTCTTTGAGAGGTTTTCTCTGGTATTTCACCGGATTCATTTTCAATGACCTGCTTACCAGATCTTGGCTTCATTTGAGGAGAAGGTTTGGTTATAACAACACTTCGTTTTTGCACTTTGGCCCTCGTAATTTGTTTAGGTGTTTGAACTTTGTTTGCAGAAACCTTTTGCCTGCGTGTTCTAGTTTTCGGCGGACTCTCCTTCGATAACTGCTCTGTAGTGTCGTTCTCATTGTCCTTTCCTAAATTAGTTTTACGTCCTACTTTTCCTTTTGGCGTTACTTTGTTACTTTGTTCTTGACTCTCTTCCTTTTGCACGTTCCTTCGCCGTGTTGTTTTAGTAACAAGTTGCACATTTTCTGTAACCTCTTCAACTAAACCTTGTTTTCGATCTAAATTCCTCTTTCTTGTTTCCTTGACGACAGGCTCAGGATTTCCAACTGAAACAGGTTCGTTACGAGATACTTTTGCTATTATCTGTGGGCTTAAAACAGGCGGTTTTTTGGTAATAACGATAGATGATTTGAGTTTTTTAACATTATGAACATCCAAATTTTCTTTAACCCTTCGTCCTCTCGTAGCTCTCACTTGACCTGGGCTACTCTTGACCTTTTCTTTGTTCTTAGGAGATAGTTGAACTGCTTTAGATGAAATCTGACTATCAAACACTTCTTGAATGATTTCTGATTTCCTTGTTTGGATTGTTTTTCTTTTAGGGCTTTCTTTAGGAAGTTCAATGGGCCTGAAAATTTATAACACACATTTTTATTAGAACCTTAAATAGTCATACTCTAAAGAAACAAATGTGAGCTTGCTCGCAACCTCATTAGTTAGAGTGAGAGGTTCGACAAATATAACTCAGCCACTTTATTTATTTGCCGCAAGGAATAAGGACCTTATATATTTACATAAAATTCTCCATAATGAGATCAGTTTCGATAACCGCTTTAGTATATTAAATTCCTATACTAATGTTAAACACTCGCTGCCCGTGGTGCTTACTGCACTGGGGAAACAGGATTTTGCCTGTTGCGCTCTCTGTCGCACTTACGGGCCTTATGGCAAACATAGTGACGCAGCACTGTCGTGTCGATGTGTATATTATGAAAAGGTAAAGAATGCAAAATAGAAAGAAAAATATTCAATAATTACATTTATTAATAGCCAAAAATATATGCTTAGACTAAATAAAATTAATAAAAATTTGAAATAGCTATACAAAAATTAATCTTTATCCGAGTCAGAATCATTGTCTCTATCGTCACCTACGCTAGACAAGAAGCTCACAGAAATGTGCTGTCTGCAAATCTTCTTCTGCTTCGGCGTATAGAACACATTTTCGCCAATTTCCCACAGTTACATTTGCAATAGCAATATGAATTAATTGCTTCACGTCAGAAATTTTGAACGTGGTGTTTTTACTCGCCACTTCTGCCTTTACTTACGCCCATATCAACTCCTATCGGATTGTATTATGAATGATATGGTGGCAGTAATTATTAAATTACCCCCACTTATTAATAAACTACTTTCTTTATCGTTCTGTGAATCAATAAGCGTATCAATAAGTGACGCACTGCACGCGTCTATCCCTAACGCACCGATGATTTATAGAACCGCGGGTAGCGAGTGTTTAACATTAGTATAGCAAGAAATTTTACCTGCGGATTTGTAAAAATAATACTTCATTTTATAATCCCGTAATAAAAATTTGTCGACTTTAGAACGACATATCCATGAATAGCCCCAGCTTGGATATTTTTGACCCAAATCCAGAATATTCAAAAGTGCAGTAAAATAACTTTCACTTATACACGCTCATTCCCATGTCACATATGTTTTAAATTTGTTGTTTAAATTTAATTTGTGTATTATGTAGTTATGTATGTCATAAATATTTTAAAGTGAACAGTTGATCTCTCCCATATGAAATTTAAAAATGATGTGTCAACATATTTAGGATAACAATCTGGTACAAAATTGTTATATAAGTGTTTTTAATGTAATTTGATTGTTGTTTTGTTGTCCATATAATAAATATATAGATAAACGTACATACATCAAAATATTTAGGTCTCTTCTCTTTTCTGAGGTTATAGGAGCGGAGAAAAGCCCATGGTGCAAGTTTCCTCAACATGTTGTTTCAATGTTACCAATGAGACTCGGACTCGAATTGCTCACGTATTATAATTTAAAGAGCTTTAACGATAGGCTCTTCTTTATGACTACAAGGACTTTAATAATGAACTCTTTATAAATTTGGCCCGCCGAGCACGTATCACATCAGCGCTCACAATAGCTATTAATAACAATTATAAAGTGCCGAGTAGTGGCGGTGTAAGAATACCCACATCCCCATCACATCCCGTGGGTGTTGTAAGAGGCGACAGAGGGAAACTGAAACAGTAGATAGGCAGCAGCATCTTCCTAATAACTACTAAAAAATAATTAAAAAATGCCGATGCCAACCCACTTGCCAAGCATGGCAACTATGGCTTAAGCCCCCTGAGGCAATCTATGGAGAAGGCCTATCTTCAGCAGTGGACTTGTGATGGGCTGTTTTTTTTTATAGAATAAGGGAGACAAACGAGCACAGTCCACTTGATGGTACTATATTTATCAAAATTCAGATGCATTGTAACCCCTGAGGACCAAGATGGAATGCTTTATTTCCAGTAAAAAAGGCTGTAATGATGATGATTATGATCATCAATTCCTTACCTTTCAGCGGTGTCTTGATTTTTATCGATGTCAACCGCCACTTCATGAACAGGCGCAATTGGAGATACGCGACCAATGTCAGACGCATTCATAGTCAAGTTGATCCTGCCCTTAACGGGAGTAGAATGCATCACAACTCTCTTCTTTATCGGCAGAACACTCTTCTCGCTGCTTTTATTCGCCAATGTATCGACTAGCGACCTCTTTTTAATCGGTAGAGTGTGAGCTCCGTAAATTTCTGAAGTAGACTTCTTCCGCTCGACTTCTTCAACTAGGGAAGTTTTGGCGAGGGTACTGTTTCTTATTCTAGAAGTTAGAACCGGAGAGTTGCCATCAACGGTATCTGTTGCCAGCTTTTGCAGTGCACGCGTTAAATTCGTTTTGGTTTTAGATTTGTTCAAGTTAGTGGAAATTTCTTCAACTACAGTTTTAGATTTGCTGAGTGAAGTCTTTGTTTTAGAGGCGTCTTTGGATTTATTTGCTTTTGTGACTGAATTTTCTGCTTTTTGAGAGATATTTGCAGATTTCCTTCCCGGGGTCAGAGATGTTGAAATGTTTGACTTATTTTTCGAATTATCTTTTAAGCTTTTGCTTCTTGATAAAGGTACATTTCCAGTACTCTTGCCTGATTTCAATGACAAAGTGGTGGCATTGGATTTGTTCACTAATGTTCCCCGCTTTGATGACGGTTCGCTCATATCATATTTGTGCATTCGTTTCCTCAGTTCGGTCTCTAACCAGTCCTCCACATTATCTGTAATCGAACTAAAAGAGGTTTGTAGAGACTGCGCTTTACGAATTTTTGGTTTTTGAATCAATTTGGTTGAGAAACTCTTGGCTTTCGGGTAAGACCGCACAGCCTGTTTACCAATAAGCAAATCAAAGGAACTTTCCAGGTTTGCGTCAGACAGTTTTGAAGTCTGATGTGATTCACTAAACAACTCCTCAATACCACTCAAATTGTTTGAATCATCTCTTTGTTTCTCTTGCCGGAATAATCTTCGTAAGCCTCTAACATCGCTTAAATCATTCTTTGGGGAATTTCTACGCAATATTGTCTTAGCTCTGGAAACGTTACGTAAGTCATTATCAGGACTGTTCTTTTTGAACAAATTTCTTACACCAGTGATATCCTCTAGACTGTTCTTCGGCGATCTTCTTTCTTTCTGCGATTGGAAAAGTGCTTTAACACCGGAAACTCTTCTTAAATCATTGTTAGGTGAGACTGTGAACACTTCCTTAACTCTAACATCGCTTAAACGGTTTCTAGGTGACCTTTTAAACAGTGACTTCACTCCAGATACTTTAGTTAAATCATTTCTAATGGACCTTCTGTATCGAGGAGTTTGCATCAACTTTTTAGCGGCTGATACATTTCGAACGTTATTTTCCGGCGTAGTCTCTGCAAATAAGCGTTCTAAACCGGTGACATTGGAGCTATTACTGGGGGTACTCAAGGGACTGACGAAAACTTCCGGTGTGAATGCCTGCGAATGTTCCAATATGGAATTTTCAGGAGTTCTTCCAGTCAACGCGATTGTATTTCGAGTCTGTCTCTTTGGAGGAGTAATGTCCTCTTCCAAAAGTTGCTTTCTAGAAAACTCGATCATGCTTTGTGATAGCTTTCTTTTTACAGGGCTGTTGAAAAGTTGTTTGACCATATCGGACTCATTGAGGTTATCTATAATGGATCTCTTTGACTTTGGCTTCTTAGCAGAAGAGTGTTTATTTTTAACGGCCTCTTGCACCAATTTGACAGCACTCTTTGGAGTCGATTCGACTTCATCTTGAGATACATCTTTATTTAATTCAGAGTAAGTAGGAGAAATTTTCAATGATTTTCTTAAAGAGACTCTTGTACCAAGACTCAATGATTTCGATTTACTGCTTACACCTTTTCTAGGTACAGACGGTCGGCCTCCTATAGTTTTACGTAAAACATTAACTGGTACCCTGGCGATGTTTTTCTTCCTTGAATGTGACATTGTTGAGTCTCGACTTGAGTCCAGAAGACTTTGTATACTTAACACTGGTGTACCAACTTCTTGTGGACTATTTATTTCTGGGGTAGAAGTACCTTTATTTTGCAGCGGACTGTTGTTAGTAGTCGAGTTTACAGATCTCTTGGAAGACCTTGGTGATGCAACGCTTACTTCGCTCAAGCGTGAACGACTTGATCTCGACGATCTAGAATGCCTTGAGCTGTCTAATGCAATATTTTCCTGGGATACTTCCGGTGTAGAAATGGACTTGGATTTCCTAGATTTTCTAGAACGGTCCAATATAATATTGTCTTGTGAATTCTCCAATGTCAAAATAGACTTTGACTTCCTAGATTTTCTAGACAAATTAAATGTGGCATCTTTAGGTGAAGTTACTGATTTTCTAGATGATGTAACATTTTCTTTAGAATTTTCAAATGGTGAAGTATTAGATGACTTTGACTGCCGAGATTTTCTTGTGCTATTTATTGTAATATTATCTTGATCGCTGTCTGTTGCCAATGATTTAGAATTTTCTAATGGTGAAGAATGAGATGACTTTGACTGCCGAGATTTTCTTGTGCTATTTATTGTAATATTATCTTGATCGCTGCCTGTTGCCAATGATTTAGAATTTTCTAATGGTGAAGAATGAGATGACTTTGACTGCCGAGATTTTCTTGTGCTATTTATTGCAATATTATCTTGATCGCTGTCTGTTGCCAATGATTTAGAATTTTCTAATGGTGAAGAATGAGATGACTTTGACTGCCGAGATTTTCTTGTGCTATTTATTGTAATATTATCTTGATCGCTGTCTGTTGCCAATGATTTAGAATTTTCAAATGGTGAAGAATGAGATGACTTTGACTGCCGAGATTTTCTTGTGCTATTTATTGTAATATTATCTTGATCGCTGTCTGTTGCCAATGAATTAGAATTTTCAAATGGTGAAGAATGAGATGACTTTGACTGCCGAGATTTTCTTGTGCTATTTATTGTAATATTATCTTGATCGCTGTCTGTTGCCAATGAATTAGAATTTTCAAATGGTGAAGAATGAGATGACTTTGACTGCCGAGATTTTCTTGTGCTATTTATTGTAATATTATCTTGATCGCTGTCTGTTGCCAATGATTTAGATTTATTCGATCTTCCGCTAATATTAAATGTAACATTGTCTGGAGTTGACAGAGACTTGGAACGTCTTTTCGATATAACATTATTTCGAGCGGGTGAATCATACTGAATAGAGTCGTAACTGCGTGATGTAGCTGCACTTTGCGACCTAGATAATCTGGATTTGTAATCACTTTTCACAGTTGGTGTACTTGAAGCCAGGAGACTGCTACCTCTTATCGATCTGGTCTTTCTTCCGGCACTTGTCTGCGGCGTACCGAATTTCGAGGCACTGGTATCAGCTGACGATGCAGAATTGTACACCGATTCAGAGCGCGAATCGTTGGAGTCAATAGACACTAGATCGACTATCGAATATGACTCAATATTACCTCTAGCTGAGGCATCTCGTGGGCTCAGAGTTTTAGTTCTGCGTAAGGAAGCCACGGTGGAGTTCTGTTCCGTTAAGCTTTTGGTGGTTCTACGCGAGTACGTCGACGACTCGTTAACTTCCGGAGTCTGCAAAACTTTCTGCAACATAAGGCTACCACGTAAGGACTTTTTAGATCGCGGCGATTCTGGTGTTAAAGTATCCTGTACTGGTCCCGCATCTGATGTAAATATTGTTCCTAAAGTCCTTTCCATGATTTTACTGCTGCGCGAGTGGATCGACCTCCTTGGGGAAGGAGATTTTGCTGAGCTATCAGAATAATGTAAAGTCAATTCGGCTTCTGATGCACTATTTTCAAAGCTCTTGTTACTTGTGCCCGTAACCATTAGAACGTCTACTGAGTTTGAAGCACTGTTCTCAAGGTTGCTGAAATCAAACTTGATTGATTCCGTTTTTCTAGCACTTTTCTTTGCAGTTGGATCCTTAAGCGCCGACTTCTTAGGGCTCGGTAACAATGGCGACCGGATTAAACTCTTTACGCCTGAACGAGTGGATACATCGCTTTCCCTTGCTATTTGATGAATATCAGAGTCTGTTATTTCCATCACTGAGGCCTAATAACAAAGAGTCTAAGTTAATGTAAATATTCGCCAAATGCTATAAAATTAGGAAAATAGAACATAAAACAAAATCTAAATAATTTAATAATCTTATTGTAAGAATTACATTGTTCAACACAAAACAAAAATTAATTACAATTGGCAAGCAATAATCAAAATGACCGTAGTGTAATGGTGGTGTCAAAATATCCACAACTCATATCGTTCCGTGCGAGTCGTAAGAGACAAGAGGGGGAAACTGAAACAGGATATGTGCAGCAGCATCTTCCTAATAACTTAGAATAATAATGTAGAGTGGTTGGAAGTTGATGGATGCAGGTGGCTCAGGAGCGTACTTTGTGGAATTCTTGGGGAAGGCCTATGTTCAGAAGGAGACTGTGAAGAGCTGTAATGATGATGATGATGATGATAAATTAAATGTTTGAAATATGAAGAAAATATCATTATAAACCAATTTACATGCTAAACATGACAATTTTGAAAATCTTCCCAGTTTAGCCGGCGCCAGAGAAATTATTAATTGCAGTTTCAAGTACCAATTTTCCAAATATTCTGCCGTCTTTGTCAAAGATTTTAATCTGCCACCATGCAAGACAGCACAAAGAACTCTTTCGTGCTTCAAAACTAGCTCACAAATGAGAACTACCCATGTCCAGCGGTGGGACTAACAGGGTTATTTTGCAATAACCGGCCAAATTTGCAGAGGTTGTTCAGAATAGATAACATAAGCGAATGGTGAAAATAAACATGCAAAAAACTGAAACATTTTATCCTTTTTATCCTTTATATTCAAAATGTGTGGAAATGCATTATTTTAATTGTTTGTCATTCATAAATATGAAGCGCCTACTATTTTATATGCACACATTCGTAAGGGAGTGTTGAGTTCCGAAGCAGCTGTCGGTAGCATTCGGCGTTCGCGCTTGGTTGGTATCTAATAGTTGTTTGACTCGGTAAAAACAAACCCGTCTCCCCGCCACCCCGCCCTCTCCCTTCCAATACACCGCTGGGTACGTTCACCTGGCCGGCCGACACCCTTGTCCGTTAAGTACCGAGTGTCTTATTTTAAAATGTTTGTAGGTAGTATTACTTGTCACAGCCAGCACTACCTTTGGAAACTACTGCATTCTCCTGGATATCACCCATTTCATTACCGTGTGCAAGCACTGAATAATAACGATGGTCTACCTCGAAAACATTTTTGTGAATGGTTTTTGTCAAATATTGATAATACTAACATTATGTGGATTGACGAAGCTCTATTTACGAGTATAGGGCTAATATAATAGTTGCAACGAACATTAGTGGCCAGTATACGCATACTTTATAAAAGATAGTTAACATCAAGTACGATTTAATGTAAATGCTTGGACCGGAATTATTGATAACATAATTATGGGCCTGTACTTCATTGAAAGACGATTATACCTCTAGTGATACTGAATAATTTTTAATTCCAAGACGTTAGTTGGCAAAATAATTGCAGCATTCACAGAAGTGAAAAGTGCTCAGACACATGTAATTAATGTGAAAAATAATTTAAGAAAACATATGCTTAACTGTGCATTGTGAGAAACGGACTCCAGTTTGAACATCTATTAACAATACCTGTAAGTTAGTTTTATTTTAAGTGATTGCATATTGAAAATAGTTAATCGTTTTAAATTTTTAATAGTTGCAAACATTTGATTCCAATTTTTAATATACGCCGTAATAAAAATAGTCATCGGTTACGTGTGCAATATAACAATATACAACTACATACAATTTGTCAGTTGTGTATTATTATATATGTAGGTATATAGATGAGCGTCGGCGGCGCCGCGACGTGCGCGCGGGTTGCGTGCCGCGTGCCGCGTGCCGCGTGCCGTGCGGGCAACTTCGAGTTTACGCTACGTCCGCGCCGCCTGAGTTTTAAATCACATAACATATTATTGGCCTTCCAGCTCAACTATCTTTTCTACAACTAATTGTTTACATTTATTCTCCACCTCTGTAGTCTAAACTTGTATTTCGAACTGTCTTTTGTGTTGGAGTAAAAATATTATTTAATTCAACGCGTGCGGAATTTTGAATAGCA
Source organism: Parnassius glacialis (assembly GCA_033319125.1). Classification (NCBI taxonomy): domain Eukaryota; kingdom Metazoa; phylum Arthropoda; class Insecta; order Lepidoptera; family Papilionidae; genus Parnassius; species Parnassius glacialis. The sequence goes on from JAVANC010000008.1 coordinate 1,728,804, forward strand.
TCTATGCCAGCCGTCGATGAAATGTATTTTTTATTTTATTTTATTTATTATGACAGTTATCAGTTATCAACTAAGTAGCGAGCGTGTCATGAAGGAAGTAAATAGTAGATAAAGCTCCGTTCATTATTTCGTACACGCACAAGCGCGCGTCGTTGTTGCCCATAAATCACATTCAATTTTGAATATTTTGAAAAAAATATAGAAACCTCGTTTACGCGTACTTTTCAAAACTGTAAAAAGTGTATATCAATATTTATATTTTAAACTTAATTATTAAACTTGGCTGGTCTTTGAAAAATAGCCCTGTATGTACGAGATGGCTGCACTAAAAGTATCGGGAATGGAATATTTCCACTGTTCCTTTCATATTAAAATCTTTTTAATTGAAAAGTCCTTGGTTTTAAAAATTAATATCATTTATTTATTTAAAAAAAGATTCTCGGTCTTGTCACAAGGTTTTTTCAAACTTGTTTAGTCGTTGAGAAAATAGAATTGACTCGAGAAAATTCAAGAGCGATGATTTATTATGACTTTCGAAGTGGTTTAACACAAAAACAGTGTGTTGACCGGATGATTACTGCATTTGGTGATGAAGCCCCATCCAAAATCACAATTTATCGCTGGTTTGCTGAATTTCAACGTGGACATGTCAAGCTCAGTGATGATCCCCGTCAAGGTCGTCCAAAAACTGCAGTCACCCAAGAAAATGTTGATGCTGTGCGTAAGCTGATTGAGGAAGATCGACATGTGACATACCGCAAAATTCAGGCAACTTTAGACATTGGCATGAGTCAAATACAAATAATCTTGCATGAACAATTAGGTGTAAAAAAGTTGTTTTCCCGATGGATACCGCATTCGCTTTGTCAAGAGCAAAAAGCGGCTCGCATTACTTGGTGCGTCAGAACTCTCGAAAGATTCCACGCAGGATATTCAAATGCTGTATACAACATCGTATCAAGTGACGAATCCTGGATATACGCGAACGAACCCGAAACAAAAAACCAGTCACGAGTTTGAGTGTTCGAAAATGAGTTAAAGCCAACAAAAATTGTTCGTTCACGGAGTGTTGCAAAAAAAATGGTGGCCACGTTTGTCTCCAAAACCGGCCATGTTACGACTATTCCTCTTGAGGGACAAAGAACGGTTAATGCAGAATCGTATGCTAGCATTTGTTTGCCACAGGTCGTTTCTGAACTCCGTAAAGAGAAATGCATCCGCCGCATCATCCTCCATCACGACAATGCGAGTTCTCACACTGCACACAGAACAAAAGAGTTTTTAGAGCAAGAAAACATGGAATTATTAGACCACCCGCCGTACAGCTTCAACCTAAGCCTAATGATTTCTATTCTTTCCCTAAAATAAAGAATAAATTGGGTGGACAGAGATTTTCATCACCTGGAGAAGCTGTGGACGCCTACAAAACGGCCATTTTGGAGACCCCAACTTCAACCATTCAACCAAATCATTGAACCAACCGAATGGAACGGTTGCTTCAATGATTGGTTCCATCGTATGGAAAAAATGTGTCAAATTTCGCGGAGAATACTTCAAAAAGCAATAAATACAGTAATGTTGTGTCACTTCCTTGATTCCCGAAATTTTCAGTGCCGCCCTCGTAGAGAGAATTATTTCGATAGTTCCACATACATAACAATATTATCTAATAATATGTTATAAAAGGTCGTTAGCTAGAATGACAAAATAACCTACATACATAAATTTTGTAATATTTGAGAATTAGTAATGGTTTAATAATTTATTTATCAATTGGAATTAATGAATTTGCAAAATACTTACGGATCGATCTAGAGATGCCTTGCTGTTCTTACGAGATAAATTATTTGATGCAGAACTCGCTCTAGTTGATGTAGTAGTGCTAGTACTGAGTGACTTCTTTGAAAGTCTGCCGGATTTCCTTGGAGTCTTTTTTACGGGGCTGGGCTTTTTGATAATGTAACTGAGCCGCTTAGCGCTGCCTGGCTTAGGACTGGGCCCTTTTTGCTTCGGACTGGATCGTATCTGCTTAGGACTGGAGTTCTGTATTGGCGTGTGCCCAGTCATCAACATTATGGCCGCTTGTTTTGTGTGGTCTGTGGATAAAATAAAAAAAAAATTAAACCACACCTCCAAACTATAAATTTGTCATGTATATGTGAAGGTATGAAAAAAATTGTATATGAAAAAACACCCAAAAACCATAATAGTTGTTTGAAGGCCTTTAGTAATCTATCTGGGTGGGTTACACTTTCTTACATATTTCTGCCCCCAAACAGCAGTGCTTGTTGTTCCGGTCTGGGTGTAGAGCCAGTACAATTCCAGGCTGTGAGGCATTCCATCTTAGTCCTCACTGGTGACAACGAAACTGTAGCTATCTTTGTTAGAAGTTAGATCACAGGTTTCCATGGGTTACAGTAGTCACTTGCCATCAGGTGGACAGTCAGTTCATTGAGTTAGAGTAAAATTGCTTTGTGAAACAGCCATCTACTTCATTCTATAGGTATATCTTTTTATCGAACAAAAGTTGATTGACTCTCAAGGTGGCATGTAAGATACATGCTAGATAACATAAAAAACAATGGCAGACTTTCATACATAAAATTAGTTGAGAAGGAATGGTAGCGTCTATATATCAAAAATATCTTAAAATGTTAAGCGTCAATCCCTTAATAACTCTGTCAAAGAATTTTGTCCAGAGAAGGCGTCAAAAAAAAGATATTTAGATTTGAACCTTTTTAGGTTATGTCTTATGTACACTTGGAAAAAGTCATGCGTCCTGTGGTTATTTGATGTTAGCTTAATACATTCTCAACATAATGTACCTATCTACATAATTGAGTTTTTAGATTATTGCATCTCTATTGCATGCCGAGCGCAAAGCGCATAGGTATGTTCTACTAGCGCCTAAAAATCAAGATTCCAACGTTTTGTCGCATGAAATCGTATCTAGCAATCATACTATACATATAAATGATATAAAAAGCACACTGTCAGAAAGATAAATGATAGTTGAACTTATTAATATATTTTTTAAATTGATTAATTGCTATTTTTACATGAAAAAAGGGGTTTTAGTGGCTTATGGTGTGAATTTATTAAGTCCGTATGGCTTTGTAAACAGGATAACTTTTGAAAATATCAATTGTTTAACTCAATCTATTTTTTAATCTCTTCATCTATCATGTGGGAAGCCACAATGTAAATGGCAGTGTAATTTTGTTTTGTTTAGCTATAATAAATTTTTTTCCGCTCCAAAATGGCGAAATTTTCGGTGTTTTCGTAGCCTTGTGTTAGAATTTATTTCAGTAAATAGAGACTGCCTGTGCCTCACTCGCTTAGTTCGGCGTCAACCGCCGTTGTGAGTGGATATTGTATTGATTGTTTGCAGCGGCACAAAAAGATCGCTGTACAAATAAATACAAAATATTCGAAAAACAAATTTCTTTTTTTAAAAGATTTTTATTACAATATTTTTAAAGCACAGAATAAATAATAGTAGTACGTACTAATACTAAAAGTAAGTAGGATGTAATATTTATACTTGAACACGTCTTGGACTTTTTGGAGTGACAGGAATGATGATATGATGATCATATGAGCATTATGAGTCGTGCACTTTGGATTTTCCAAACTTTTTCAAATTGAAGTTTGAAATAAAATTATCGGATAATTGGAAGTATAATAAGGTTATTAGTGAAAACTTGTGTGTATTTAAACTACTTTAAAAAAAATCCGTATAATCATGCTATACGTAATTTTTTTAATGCGAAAGCATGCTCAATTGGATTTACCAATAGTTTTATATATATGCATAATATAAACGTATATTTCTGGCATGGCTCCAGGGCCTTTGTGTCATACAATGTCATTCTCAGAAGGGCTAGAACCCAGAGCCGTAAAGCCAGTAAAAAAACAGTGAAATTTTATTTTAGCTAGTGTTGCAATAACATTAAATGGAATTGTTACATAGTACTATGGTTGAGATAATGTATTGTTATAGGAAGTTCTTTGTAAGACTTATTTTCAACCATATCACTTTTATTTTTATTATTACTAATAGTATAGTTATTACTAATAATTTTAACTTAATATAAAAATATTTTGTGTTTTGTTGGTAATCTTACAAAGTGTATACGAAAATAGTATGAATATAGTAAAAGGCAACACTTGAATAGAGTAAAATGATTTAAGTCCTTTGATATTCCCAAAAATGTTTGCTTTTTTCTCTCCGGTTTTAATTAAAATACATTCTTATTTGAATAATCATAGAAAAATAATAAACTCATTTTATACAACATGTAACAAAAACCCTGTGGTTCACGTTAAGTACGTTATCAGGATCAGTATTCAAACCTATAGAAATAACTTTATTAAAAAGTCGACCATATTTTATTTTATTTTATTTCTTTTTTAATTTTATGTAGTTTTATTATTTCTTACTGACACTAGCCGATGCCAAACCTAAGTAAGCCGGAGTCTTTGACAATCCTCTTACTCCCCAGACAATGCAGAGGTAATAAAACCACATACAATTATTTTTTTAATAAATTAAAAAAAATATTGGTCGTTTTTAAAAAAAAAAGTTATTTCTATACATTTGAATAATGATCCTGATAACATACTTAACAGGAACCACAGGGTTTTTGTTACATATTGTATATAACTTATTTCTAGACGCAATAATTTTTGTCAACTATTTTTCTTCCATTGTTCTTTATGAAATTAAGGATTGGTATATTAAGATAATTTTATTTATTCAATAAATTTGTTGATGAATATTTTTAAAGGAAAAAAGCCAGTAAAGACAGTTCAATCTCATTATTTATATCCTTAGTCACTTCTACAACTAAGATAATTTCAACAACACCCTATATGTTAAAATTCATAAAGCCGTTTAGGCTACAAACCGTTCCAAAGAAAGACATACATACAAACACTCGAAAACATTACCCTCCTGGGGCCGGCGGGTATAAAAAAGGAACACTACCAAGCTGTCAACTTTACAAAAATATCATTCTGTTATCGTTCCTTCATAATCTGTGACAATTATGGTCAAGTACTCAAACGCTACACAATTTTAAGATGTCGTTAAGTCTCATGGTGTCACAGTCACATAAAATTGAGTAGCATTTGAACATTTGAGCATGAAGAACTTAGTAGGCAATTTAGTGTCTGCAGCTCTTGAAACTCTCAACCTTGACATTGTTCACAGTCAACAGTCCGGTTATTTTACATAAGGTTATTTTGTTTTAAAGTATAAGGGTGACAAACGAATACACAATCCCTTTGGTGGTATGTGGATGCTGCGACACAGAATTCTACATTTATCCTCAATTTAAAACAAAAATGCAGCTGCATTGTCACCCATAAGGACTAAGATGGAATGCCTCGTTTCGCAACACTTTTAAGGAATCCAGATAAATTAGTCATTCATAAAATACCGAAAACAATTTTTTATATAACATTATTTTGACAATTATATATTGTAATGTGACATACAATTCAAAATTTCCACCTATGTAGTGACTCATCACGATATCTTTGGATCCATAAGACCTAGAGACTTTAAATATGGTAGGCATACTCCTTTTGCCGAGAGCCTTTATGTATAAAACTTGGCCAGAATATTCTTTTTGTATGTGTTTCAATAATTGCAGTCCCTAAATGGTTTGAATTCACGATTAGAGAGGTAGGTAGTACTCTTGTCGACATCCAGAAATCGCCCGTGCGTAGCCGGGGCGGATCGAATATAGGACATTTTTGCATAATTAATTAATCAATTTAAATATATTTATATCATATAATTCTACTGTCCGTGTGTATGTGATTCAGTTGATTCGAGTAGGGTTTAGATTCACAATTGGACTCGACAGGTGGCGCTGTAGTCAAGATATAGAAATTACCCGTGCGAAGCCGTGGCGAACCGCTAGTATTCAATAACTATTAATAATTTTTTTGTACACCAGAAATGGTGCACAAAATTATTGAATACTATATGTGTACAGTACAACACATTAACCATAATGTGTTATACTATATTTTTTATAACAATTGTAAAACACACATATTATGCAATTAAATAAAAAAATTAATTACATACCAATAGTCAATGGGGCTTCGATCTTTGTGACACGCATTTTTTGCGCACTCTGCGCCTTCTTGAGTACTGCCATTCTTAGCGGAGTACTCTTCTTTGCAGAGACAACTTTCCTCGGGGTAACCTCTATTCGACTGGGACTTTCTTTGACACTCTTCCTCGGACTGGTTTTCCGCGATTCAATCCATAGCGTGGCTTTAGTGGTATTTTGCAGATTCATTTGAGGAGTCTTTGGTGATTTGGATTTACCTTTTTCTTCTTCTGATTTGTCAATTGATATATCACTTTCTTTTTCAGTTTTGGAGGTGCGAGGCCGTCTCATATTAATGATGTTGGAGACTGCTGAACTTGAAATAGCTTCTGCGAAGTTTTATTCTATCAATTACATGTTCTTAATCATTTAAAATAATATATAAGTAGATTTGGTGATTATTAAGGGGGAGAGTTACTACATACATAAATACATACATACATATAATCACGCCCCTTTCCCGTAGGGGTAGGCAGAGACCACTTCTTTCCACTTGCTACGATCCTTACATACTTGTTTCGCTTCGTCCACTTTCATTATTCCCTTCATACATACTCTACGGTTTAGGGTACTCTTAACCTGGCCTTTTTTCAAGACGTCCCTAATTTGGTCTAGAAATGTCCGCCTAGGTCGCCCTTCCAACACTTTCATTCACACTCGCCTTTAGAGTTACTACATTAATAAAATAGTTTTATTGATGTTTAAAGCTTACCAATGCGATCAGCCGTATCTCTTCTCTGCGGCTGTACAATTGCGACTTGACGTGTGCTTACAGTCGCTGAAAAATATTAATGTGTTATACATATAGTTAACCACCCAGTTTCTGTGGTCCATTAGTGTTAACACAGCAATGTGGCCCCAAAGGTAAAAGCAAAGTCTTACAAAATACATAGGTTGCAGTTCATGTGCATGAGTATGTATGTGTGCATGCGGGCACCATGGTATTAGTGTTTGCATATACTAGTACAAGTCTAATGAAGCCAACGCTCTGTCCCCCTCGTACTCTAATTAAGTCCCGAAAACTTTCAGCTCGAGTTACGAAATCGTTTTCAGTGCCTAGCAGATTGCAATGCAGTGGACGATATGAATGACCAACTCGTGGAAACTGTCTATGCGGTCGGAGCTAAGTTTTGCAAAATCCACCACATAAGAACACTAAAAGTCTCCGATCATACTCTTAATCTCATGACTGTTAGACAGGAGATGAAGCTGTTTTCAGCAGATTTGACAGAATACTGGCAACTGAACAAACAGGTCTCCAAAAGCATGCGGCGGGACTTACGCAACCTTAATACAGCTAGTATGGAAGAAGCGATTAAACGGAACCAGGCATCCAGTCTTTGCCAGAGATCTGTCTGCTAGTTTGTATATGTACTGCGTAAGTTAAAGTGCATCGCTGGAAAAGAGGCTGCGCTAACTGCATATTACGGATACATCGAATTTGTGTGACTGACATAAACAAAAGATTTACCAGTCAAAAGAAATGTATATGACGGCACCTGCACCGTTGCAGGTGCGGCGGCGTCGGTTTACCTAGACAGAATTCTTGTAAAAGACACGTGTACCGCACACCTGCGGCATTGCACCTGCGGTGCCGCCCGTCCTGGTTGTATAAAACGGACGGAGCGGCCGCCGTTAAAGCAGTCTTGGCTCTGACGTGGAACGGTACGCTTGTCGTATTCCGTTACTAGTTTATGCTCGACTCGTTGGATAATTAATTCGTGTAAACGAATTAATTATTATTTCTAACTACAAAATTAGTCTCTGTACTATACTCTATTGCATATTTCTACATATACAAGCTCTATGTAAAATCGGGCCTCTGGAATCATATAGACCTTTATTTAAAAATAATAATTTGCTAACGCTGACTGGCTGTCCCAAAAGTCGACGTCAAGCCGGAATCTGGTGATAGGACAAATCATAATAGTTACCAGAAAAATATAAAAAAAAATCTTAGTCAAGTATTTTTAAAATTACAATAATTTTTTTTTTGAAAAATGTACAGCCTGCGATGGTTTTTTAGCTCCTTTAGCTATTTATCTTTACTTTTTTTTGTGTAATCTTAGGTAGTGCTTGTATAACCTGTTGTTTTAATTCCTAGCCAACTGTTCCAATTTAGAAGAAAATGTCACATTTATCCGATCCAAGAATGAAAAATTAATACTTCGCCCAACTTTAAACTGACTGTACTGAAAAAAAAATGTACTACGCCAGTTTAGCAAGTAACCTTAAAAGTTGACGCATTTAATAAGGATTCTAAAATGGTATAGCACTTGCGGAATGATGATGACTTACGGAACTGAGACGTGGTCCTTCACTGCTGGCCGTATGAGGAAGCTCAAGGTCGCTCAGCGAGCTATGGAGAGGGCTATGCTCGGAGTTTCTCTGCGTGATAAACTTAGGAATAAGGATATCCGCAGTAGAACCAGAGTAACCGACATAGCCCAACGGATTAGTAAGCTGAAGTGGCAGTGGGCCGGCCATATAGCTCGAAGAACCGACAACCGATGGGGAAGAAAGGTTCTCGAGTGGCAGCCTCGTACCGGTAGGCGAAGTGTAGGGCGTCCCCCCACGAGATGGAGTGACGACCTGGTAAGACATGCAGGAAGTCGATGGATGCAGGTGGCTCAGGACCGTGCTTTGTGGCATTCTTTGGGGGAGGCCTATGTTCAGCAGTGGACTTGTGAAGGGCTGTAATGATGATGATGATGATGATAGCACTTGCTACATTATTTCTTAGATTACAGGGGAAAAAAATTTTCTTCAAGAATCCCAGTTAATAAAAAAATCTTTTTATCTACTAAAAATGATTTTAGTGTAACCAAAGCTTGCCTTGAGCATAACTAAGATTCCAGTTTTAGCGAGAGGAAGTATCATTCCAGATAGTGACGCTTTTAATTCAGTGCTAATGGATGAGTGAGACAAATAGTGACGCTTTCGATTCAGATGCTAATGGGTGGGTGAGACAAATAGTGACGCTTTCGATTCAGATGCTAATGGGTGAGTGAGATAGATAGTGACACTAATGTGTCAAATACCAAGAAAGTCATTTTATGAGGTGCGAGCGAGACAGACAGTGCAGACACTTTTGAAGTGTTGGCACACGCAATGTAGATCACATCGTTACGCTCCTTCGTTTACTACGCATCTTTCCGTATTCGTTCGTGTTATTTCGTACTTACCAACTTTTTGCTTCGCTTATTGGACTTGTTTGCTTGTGATTTGGATTTGGACAGTTTCGATCTTTTAACGAAAACCTTGGCTTTCTCCTGAACTATAGTGTGATTGTGTAGTGCCAACATGTCTGTGTACACCATACAGGAATATCAAACATGCACTACATTTATGGGGAATGCAGAGGCAATACTAGTGTTGCGGCTACACTGTATCGCGAGAGATACCAAAATGCTGATCGCTATCCAGATCATCGAGTTTTTACAAATGTGCACAGTCTACTCTTTACTAAGGGCAGACTTTTTTTGAAACAGAAACTTTTTTTATTCAATATAGATTATAAATAATACTTATTGAAAGTCACTCTTTTGTTTGATTACCACTGGTTCGAAAAAAAACCTCTGTCCTGGAAAGAACCAGCAAGAAACCCAGCGGGACTTCTTTTTTAAATAACAGCTTACAATCATGATGTTACACAAATTAACAACACAACAAATTAGAAATAGCTTGGTAGCTATCACCTCATTTCCAGGGGTTATTATCATCCATAAATTCCTTAATATTATAATAACCCTTTTTGTACAAACTTAGTTTAATAAAGTTTTTGAACTTTGAGCAGGTCAAATTTTGTATATTTTCTGGAATTTTGTTGTAAAAGCGTATACATCGCCCCAAGAATGAATTACTGACTCGATGGAGTCGAGTAACTGGTACTACTAGCTTGTGTCTGTTCCTAGTATTTACAGAATGAATATCACTTATTTTTGTAAAACTACTTTTATTTTTGTGTACGTACATTACATTTTCATAAATGTATTGAGAGGCCAAAGTTAATATATTAATTTCCTTAAACTTTTGTCGCAGCGACTCTTTAGGCTTTAAAACATAAATTGCTCTTATGGCCCTCTTCTGTAAAACAAATATAATGTCAGTATCAGCTGCGTGTCCCCATAGCAAAATACCATACGACATTATGCTATGGAAATAGCTAAAGTAAACTAGTCTAGCTGTTTCAACACTAGTTAGACTTCTAATCTTTTTTACAGCATATGCTGCAGAACTAAGTCTGCTTGCTAGTTTTTATATATGGGGGCTCCATTGAAGTTTCGCGTCTATAGTCCGTTCGCGTTAAGAAAATAGTGAGTCATTGTTGTCCGCCGGCCTGGCCACGCCCCGCAGCCAATTAAAATGCAAGAAATTAGAAAGTCGAGCTCACAGTGACATAAATATTTAATAGATGAGACTGCCAAAAGTAATGGCATTACAATTCTTCGCCTACCGCCTTACCATTGCAAACCTAATCCAATTGAACTGGTTTGGGCCCAAATAAAAAATTATGTTGGTGCCAATAACTCCACGTTCAAACTAAGTGACATAAAAAAATTATTAGATGACGCAATAGAATTAATAAACGCTAATCGTTGGAAGAAGTGCTGCGACCACGTGATACGCGAAGAAAATACCATGTGGAATTTGGATGACATCATGGAACTTGCAGAACAAAATTCTTTCATAATTAATGTAACTGGAGAATCTAGCGATACTGATTAGTGATTTAAGTAATTTTAAGAAAATTTGTTTCCAATAAACTTAATTAAATGTTGGGAAAAAAAAAGAATTTTTACTCCACTGTAAATACACCTTTACCCTGTAGTTGCACTGATGACTCACTATTTTCTTAACGCGAACGGACTATAGTGTGATTCCAAGAAAACTAGTGGTATCTACAAGACTCAGTTTCTTCCCATTTAAAATTACACTAGTATTTAATTGTTTGACATTTGGAGTCATGAATTTCATACATTTCGTTTTAGTGCCATTTAAATGCAAATTATTAACATTGAACCAATTTTCTAATTTAGATATAGCATTATTTACTTTTTTTTCTACGTGCTGTTTTCGAGAGTCATTACGAATCGTCTCGCGCGCAGACTTGACGACTTCCAGCCTCCCGAACAAGCCGGTTTTCGAAAAGGCTTTAGCACCATAGACCACATACATACCACCCTTCGGCAAGTTGTACAGAAGTCCGAGGAGTACAATTTGCCACTATGTCTGGCGTATGTGGACTATGAAAAAGCCTTTGATTCCGTCGAACTTTGGGCGGTGCTGCAGTCCCTTCAGCGGTGCCAAGTTGACTGTCGGTACGTCGAAGTGCTGAAGTGTTTGTACAGTAGAGCTACGATGGCTATCCGAGTACAGAACCAGAATACGATACCTATCCAATTGCAGAGAGGTGTAAGACAGGGTTAAATTATATCCCCGAAACTTTTCACCGCTGCATTGTAAGACGTTTTCAAGCTTCTGGACTGGAAAGGATACGGTATTAACATCAATAGCAAGTACATCACTCACCTTCGATTTGCCGACGATATAGTCCTTATGGCAGAATCGCTGGAGGACCTAAGCACCATGCTCAATGACCTCAATAGTGTCTCCCAACGGATAGGTCTTAGGATGAACATGGACAAAACAAAGATTATGTTTAACGTCCATGTCACACCTATGCCGGTAGTTGTTGGGAGCACTAAGCTCGAAGTTGTTGACGAGTATGTTTACCTGGGACAAATAGTCCGACTAGGTAAGTCCAACTTCGACCGAGAGGTCAATCGACGGATTCAACTCGGCTGGGCAGCGTTCGGGAAACTACGACACATCTTCTCTTCAGACATACCTCAAAACCTTAAAACGAAATTGTACAACCAGTGTGGCAACAGCCAGTGATGAGTTACGGAACTGAGACGTGGTCCTTCACTGCTGGCCGTATGAGGAAGCTCAAGGTCGCTCAGCAAGCTATGGAGAGGGCTATGCTCGGGGTTTCTCAGCGTGATAAACTTAGAAATGAGTATATCCGCAGTAGAACCAGAGTGCCCGACATAGCCCAACGGATTAGTAAGCTTAAGTGGCAATGGGCCGACCATATAGCTCGAAGAACCGACAACCGATGGGGAAGAAAGGTTCTTGAGTGGCAGCCTTGTACCGGTAGGCGAAGTGTAGGGCGTCCCCCCACGATATGGAGTGACGACCTGGTAAGACATGCAGGAAGTCGATGGATGCAGGTTGCTCAGGACCGTGCTTTGTGGCATTCCTTGGGGGAGGCCTATGTTCAGCAGTGGACTTATGAGAGGATGTAATGATGATGATGAATGATGATTATTTACTTCGTCATATTTTAGTAATTGTCGACTTAATTTGAAAATTAAAGAAGTGTCATCTGCAAATAATACTATATCATGGTTATCTACATATATTACTATGTAAGGTAAGTCATTAATGTATACAAGAACCAGAAAAGGGCGGAGAATTGAGCCTTGAGGCACGCCCATTTGAACCATCGACCCGGAAGAGCTCATATTGTTAATGACAACTTTTTGCGTTCTCTTACTTAAATATGAAATAATTAATTTAAGAGCATCACTTCTTACACCGTAGTGTTGAAGTTTCCTGATTAATGTTTCATGGTGAACACAATCGAAAGCCTTGGATAGGTCACAAAATATACCCAAAGCATCCTGTGAACTCTCCCATGCATTAAAAATATATTTAATCAGCTCAACACCGGCATCAGTTGTCGAGAGACCCCTTGTGAAACCAAATTGATTTTTATGAAGTAAATTATTTATATTAAAGAAATTTAACATTTGATCAATAAAAGTTTTCAAAAATCTTACTAAGTGTTGGTAGTACAGAAATAGGTCTAAAATAGGCGGGGTCTAATGTACTACCAGATTTAAATAGAGGTATTACTTTACTATGCTTCATTAAATCAGGAAACACGCCAGATTCGATACTAGTATTAAAATTAATAGCTAAATGAGGCGCGATTGTATTTATTATAGACGCAATAACTTTAACGGAAATCCCCCACAGATCCGCAGTTTTCTTAACATCAATAGTTTTAAAATATTTTACAATATCTTTTGATGACTCTTTATGAAATGTAAAATTCTTTGTACACGCTTTTACATTTTGTTTAAGTAATTATTCGGCGACGGCAGGAAAAGAATTCAATGACTTAGTGGTCAATATCGGAGTATCAGTAAAAACCATTGCTACGTCCTGATCTGATACAGTTAATTTGTTGTTAACACTTAACTGGTAATTTGGATTGCGAGAGTTGATCTTCTTCCAAACCAAGTACTAGGTGAAGAAAGAAGTTCGTTACTTTACGAGGACATAGTACTACAAGCAGTTGAAGAAGACCAAGTACTTCGGTGCGAGCAATTCAGGAAAGCACAGGAGTGCCCAAAAGTACAGCTCACCGAATTTTACAAAAAAAAAATGAGTTACACCCGTACCATGTACAGTGAGTACAAACTATGATGCCTCAAGATTATCAACGTTGCGTTTTGCCAAACGATGCAACAAAGACACCGCAAAGACCCGCGATTCTTCGAAAAAATTTAGTGGACGGATGAATCGACATTTAAAAGGTTAAATGAACCTACATAATTTACACGAGTGGCACGTAGAGAATTCGAATTGAATGAGACGAGACAGATCTTAATATCATTTTAAAATAAACATGTGAACTGGAATTTTAAACGGAAGAGTCATATAACCTTTTGAGTTGGCAGAGGTCTTGAATGCTGATATTTATTTAGATTTTTTACAAAACCATTTACCTAATTTACTTGAAGACATGCCACTAAGTATTTACAGAGAGATGTGGTATCAGCAAGATGGCTGC